>BSBK01000335.1:870000-2329621 GCA_027943335.1 Chamaecyparis obtusa
TGAGAACATTTTAATCAAGTGCAATCAAATCAAAATACAATTAAATCAATTAATTGTATAGTCTTGGATTAAATTAAATTCAACCCGTTCAATGGGTACATGGCTAAAATAAATCAATTAATAAATCTCAATTACTCTCAACAACCACAAAAGGAGAGGAAATTCAATCAACCAATTAGAATAAAGGAAAGGCATTCACATGGATCAAGCCAAATTGAATCTCAATCACTCAAAATGAAAGAGAATCTTGATCATCCATCTTGTCTACTTGTCCCAAGCTTTGAGGACACAAACTTTGCATTGTCTTCAAAGGGTGGAACCAAAGACTCAACCAACGTTTAATCATGATCAAACACAACTACACCCCCTACCATTGGAAAATATATAAAAGGAAGCCCTAAATCCTTCATAATGATCAACCAAACATCTGAGAATTGCATTGAACCTCTTAAAATTTGAGCTTAGAAAGACATTTGAGAGTATAATTAGCATTTACTTTGATAATTATTAGCAATAGCTTGTTTATCTTTATCATTCTCATTCTAGGACTGTCATTAATGGAAGCTTGCTGAGAGCTATTCATTAACATTCTTAATTAGAGAGCCATAGGATGCTCAATTGATCATTATTTGCTAAATAGTTGCTCTATTGTGGTTTATTTAGTTACTATTTCATTTATTGTTCAACCTTAATTCTATGAAGATACTTTTCTTAGTATACAAAATGGCACCCACCGTGGGGGCAGAATGCTCTACTTTACTAACTGTACAGAAATTTATCATTATTTTCAAATTTGCATGTGATTAACTCTCAAATTTTTCAGGAAGTAGCACTTTTGATAGGTTAAGCAGCACTTTTACCCAGTGAAATAGCACTTCTGATCACTATTCCAGAGCTTCTGCAGCAAAGTTGTGCACCTTTGCACTAATTTGCAGCTTCAATTTTTAGTCATCCTTTCTTTCAGCACTTCTGCACGGTTAAAGAGCACTTTTCTCCTGACTACTAGGCACTTTCATCAGTTTCCTGAGTGCTTTTGCCATAATTTTATCGCCTTTACTCAATTTAGTAGCGCTTTTGAAAGTTATTTGTGTGCTTTTGCATTTCACTGACAGATTAAAGTAGCGATTTCAATCAGATTAGCTACGCTTTTAAACAATAAAATAGTGCTTTTAACTAATTCAAGTGCACTTTTGCATAAATCCATAATCTGATTAATCTAATTGTGACAAAATGACTTTTGGTATCCTGCAGGATGACAGGGCATAAAAAGGCGAGAAAACCAGAGAGAAAATTTAATCAAGAGGGCAAAGCGTTGGCTAAAAAGATTAAGAAGGAGAACTTTGAGCATATTAAAGCAGTTCTTGAGGAATCAAAAGAGGAAGAAAACTAGGTATATCAAAATTATCTTAAGGTTGTAGATGCTTACAAGATAAAATTTGTATCTCTCAATTGGATTTTTACTCCTTAGTTCAAGTTTTTCCTTAAAAATTTGCAAATAAGGTGCTTAAGGTTCAATACATAAGTCTTTGCTTCTTCAATTTTGATTTGGTTTCCCTCATTGTGTTTGTTGGTGTTGACTAACTTGCTGGTGGAAAAGCACATTTGGAAGGAGCTATTGCCAAGGTAAGGTAAAAATAATGGAATCAATAAAAAATGCCCCTAACTTCGATTAGCTACAAAGAATAAGGTAAGCCTCAACTAGTCAATATTTTCCCTTAGCTTGTGGCATTGGTGCATTTTGAAAATATAGTAATTAAGAAGGATTAAGGAACCAAACACTAAGAATCAAAGCCCCTTGTTTGTGGAAGAGAGTAGAAATAATCGAATCCCTATAGTTAGTGGGTGAAATCAATTGAACAAAATTGTCTATTGTGTTTGGGAACTAAAGGAAAAGTTAGGGATATGCTCTTCACCTTTTGGTGAACCAAATTCCCAAAAGCTTGACCTTAATTCCATTTTCCTTGCTTTAAATGAACATGCTAGAGAATTAGTGGGCTCACCTCCCGAGTTGTGCCTTAACGAGGCTGGTGAGAGGGACAGCCCAAAGTGGGATACGCTTACTTTTGCCGTGGGAATCCAACCCACTCTAAAACAAAATGCATGCATCCTTAATGGGGTGTGTGACAAATGGATTTTAAATTTTTCAACCTTCCTCTAGTAGTCCTCACGGATTGCGCAAAATCATACTTCGGTGCGTGTGGGAAGCCCCTTAACATACTTGGGGGATCAGAGATTAAAGTCTATTTGAACGGAATCGATACTAAATCCTTGATAAAATAGCAAGACCACATTCTAGAGCCATGTTTACAAACCAAATCTTGTGCTAGGTAGGTGCTTGAAGTGTCTTTTTTGTGCAAAACCTGTGACAAAGTTCTTCAAATCAAACATTTTGTGTTAAGTGGGTAAAAAGAGACAAATGAATGTGTGATTGTTGTGTTTGAAATACATAAACAAGTGAGAGATATATCCATTGAAAATTCATCTTACATTTTTAAATCTCTTCAATATAAAATCAACAATTCTCGAATCAAGGATCTTTCCTAATCAAACCCTTGTTGGATGTCGATTTTCACGCGGTCCCACACATATAGGGCAGCATTACCAGGAGATAGCACTCTTTTTGCAAACCAAGGGCAAGAAGTTGAGTACCAAAGTGTTTTCAAGGACCCTAATCAAGAGGAAATTTTTCCAAATCTATTTGAACCAAAACTTGGAGAGATGGTGGATAGAAATTCAACATATCATAATCACAATACCAGCAATGCCAATTATATGCCAAAGAAACACTTGAAGAAAGGGTTGAGAAAGTTTCCCAAGACCTAGATTTCCTAGAGGTTATGGAGAAATTGATAGACAAGGATAAGGAGAACTTCTTCTTAAACCTAGCCCAAAAGGGAGTAAAGATGCCCTATGATTTTGATATTGACCAACTCAAGAAAGACCAACACTAAGATGACCCCATGAATGTTATGACTAGGCAGATAAAGGCCTTCCAAGAGGAAATTGATACCATGAAGAAGGCAGCCAAAACTAAGGCCTTTTCCATTGAACCTTTGTGTCCTTTCCCTTTTGATAAAAGCTTAGATATGGTATCTTTTCCTTTTAATACCATCTTTCCTAAATACGATAAGTACATGGGTAAAATAGACCCACAAGATCATTTAAGAGAGTTTTGCGCCCTAAGCATAGAGTTCATGCACAATGATACGTATCTAATGAGACTCTTTCCTAGAAGCTTAGGAGGTCCCGCAATGGAGTGGTTTTAAAAAATAACCCCCAAAATAAAGTCCTTTGAGGAGTTAGCCTCCAAGTTCGTAACCCATTACTCTTATAACATTGAGCACAAAATCACAATGCTCAAGTTATGTGATACCAAACAGAAAGATGGAGAGTCCTTCTTAGGATTCCTACAAAGGTGGAGGACCGTTTTCGCAAGGTATCCACAAAGTATCCTTGAGAAAGAGAAGATGGAAATCTTCACCAACAATTTGACCTCAGAAATGAATTATAGGTTACAACTTCAATGTCCCCCAACATTTGAGAAACTCATCAAAAATGGGATCAAGATTGAAGATGTTTTGGTCAAAAGAGGTGAAGTCAAATTATTTAAAGATAACAAACCCAACAACAACAATAATAACAGCAACAATAATAATTATGTGCCTAAGTATTTCAATAATCAAGGGTCCAACAATAATAATGATAAATCTAAATCATGGATGAAGAATAACAACAAAAACCTTGTGAATGACAGAGTTGTGGAGGCCCACACTGTGAAGTCAACCCCTTTTATCCTACCATATGGAGCAAATTCTTCAAATAATGTTAACCAAACAAACAAAGCTCTGTATAATTCCAATAATTCCAATAACAATTCCAACACTTCCAACAATAATGCTAGTGGGGACAAATCAAAATCATCCTACTCCAATTATAATAATAAAAAATTCACCTACTTAGGTGAACCTTTGGAGAATGTATTAAAAACCTCGATTGCCAATAATGTCATCATATTACCTGATATGAAAGATTATAAACTTGAAGTTAAACCTTATTGGTGGAATGTGCCCCATCATTGTGAATATCATCGAAATGGAGGCCACCCAATAAATGAATGCATGAGGTTAAAACACTTGGTACAAGATTTAATTGACAAGGGAACCATTCAAATTGAAGGACCACAGAATAATGGAGATCATACGGCCTTCAAGAACCCCTTTTTGAATCATGAAAAGGGGGAGTCATCAAATACAAATCAAAATTAAAAAAAGGGCAATGAGAAAGTGAACTTTGCTCACACATATGATAACATGATAAATACTCTAAGAGAAGAGGATCAAACCATAAATGTTATCATAGTGAAAGATAAGTGAAGGGAAGTATCATCAAATGCTGTCACTAGGGGGCAAGCATCAAAACTTATCCTACCTACCAATGCTCCAAAAGTGGTGATATCAAACCAAGCTTCAACATCATCATCAAAACAATACAACTTGGTTGATCAATTACAAAGAACTCCCGCTCAAATCTCTATTCTTGAGCTGCTTAAATTATCACCAATTCATAAGGATATCTTGGAAAAATCCTTGTTGGAAACAAATGTGCCTCTAAATTTGGAGGTAGACAAATTCCAAAATATGGTAGGGCACCTAATTGCACCTCATTGCCTATCATTTTTCAAACAGGATGACATGTCCCTTAATCATCCTCAAAATTTGCCCTTACATATAGAAGTGTTGATCCATAAGCATAGGTTAAAAAGAGTCCTTATAGATGGAGGAGTTGGACTAAACATTTGTACCCTTAGCTTGGTAAAGGCTCTAGGATTTTCTGAGGAGGCTATTGACCCTAAGAAGAAGATAACCATAAAAGCCTATGATGACAAAGAAAGAGCCTCAAAAGGAGTCATAGTACTACCCATTAGAGTTGGTCCCATGAAAAAAGAGACCATATGCCAAGTATTGGACCTAAAGTTGACTTATAATATCTTGTTGGGAAGGCCATGGATCCATGAAATGCAAGTTGTTGCTTCAACTTATCACCAATGCCTAAAATTCCCATATCTAGGGCAAGAGATAATGATAAGTGGGGATCTAAACCCATTTCAATATTGTAATAATGTCAAGCCTATCAATGAATCCTTAGTCCCACATAATACTGAAGGGTCTATACCTAAGCAAATGGAGCAAGGTCAAAGTTCTAAGGATACCCCTTTGTTGAAAGGAAAAGAAAATATGGAAGAAGAAGTTATTATTGAAGACACAACAAAACTCATTAACCAAACTACATTGACTAAAGGAAAAGAGAAGGTTAATGAGGATAACATTATTGAAGAACCAAAAGAAGATCACATCAAAGCTACTCAAGTATACACCAAAGAGGCCCATTATCAAAAGATGGACCAAATGATGAAGAATTTTGATAAGTAATGTAAGATCAAGCAAAAAGGCGTAGGTGAATACTCCTTATCTATGATGGACCTACCTTTATCACCCAAGTCCTTTGGGAAACCCTTAAATCTACCCCATAAATATAATGAGAACTTTGTGAGGGAAAGTACATCATCTTCCATGGATGAAGAAGACAATGAGATCCTAAATTGGTTGTACAAAGATGAAGAATCAAGTACCCACGTCAAACATATCCAAAATATAACCATTCCCACACATCAATATGGGAAAGGATTTTCAATCATGCAAAAGATGGGATACAAAGGTCAAGGACCTTTAGGCACAAAGAATGAAGGGATCATTGAACCCTTAGAAAGTACATGGCAAGATTCCAAGGAGAAAGAAGGAGTAGGATACCTTGAAGAAGGATACACCCAAAAACATTATCCTAAACTTCATGATCAAATATTACAATTAGAATCTCATGGTGATGAGGATTCTAATGAATTGGAATGGGATACTTTATCTAATGAGTCATGCCAAGATAAAGGTATAGATGTTATTCATACTTATGCTTCTATCAAAGATAAAGGACAAAAAATAGAATCAAGGTCTAACCAAGCATCTAGTTCTAGCCAAAATGATGTGCCAAGCATAGCAATAGAGATAAATCAATGGGTAGGAGAACCATACATTCCTTCATGGAGACCTACTATGGAAGAATCAAATGCTAGGTTTAATCCACACGAGTTCTATCCAACAGAAACCCTAGTGGAGTCTAGTGAGGATGACTTTGACCCTTCTTCTTTAGAACATTTAGAGGAAGCCCATGTTTGAGATTTTCAAGATACAATGTATGAACCCTCCAATAATGAGATATACACCCTAAATCCAATCGAAATGAACCTAAGTGTTGACCCATTAAGTCTCATCCACCCGGACTTAATTGAATGGAATACCATTGAACCAACTACCTTGCCAATTTTCTTAAATGACAACATGGTGTCCCAATACCTCAACACGGTTGAACCTTCTTCTATCAGAGAATATCAAGAAGAAATGATCAAAGGGAGCATCCAAACTTCTAATCCGAGAAAAAATGGAAAAAAAAAAAATAGAAAAGGAAAATAATCAAGTGTTGAAAACCATGTTGTGGCAACATTAGATCAAGAAAAAAATAAAGAAATAAAGGATGTTTCCAAAGGTGAAAACCCAACTGAGGCACCTATGGAAGGGAGTTTGGATGTTCTACCAGAACACTATGAAGAAAGATCTCCAATTTTAATTGAGCCAACAGAAAAGATAAACATTGGGTCAAAAACAGAGCTGAAGATCATTCACTTAGTAGCATCCCTATCTAGCGAAGAAAGAATAGAATTCATCAAATTCTTTAAGGAAAAGAAAGTTAACTTCGCATGGTCTTATGATGATATGCCGGGTTTAGACCCAAATCTGATAATGTATCATCTAAATATCAAGGAAGGAGCAAAACCTATTAAGCAAAAGCTAAGGAAAATGCATCCTCATATAGCACTACTGGTCAAAGTGGAGTTAGAAAAACTATTGAAGGTGGGATTTATAAGGGCCATTGATTATGCACAATGGATCTCAAATATAGTGCCAGTATCAAAAGTAGACAAATCCATCAAAATCTGCACAGACTTTAGAGACTTAAATTTGGCATGTCCTAAAGACGATTTCCCACTTCCAAGTTTTGATGCCATTGTAGACTTAACAACGGGGCACTCTATGTTCTCACTCATGGATGGATTTAGTGGGTATAATCAAATAAAGATAGCACTAGAAGACCAAGATAAGACCACTTTTACATGTGCATGGGGCACCTTTTGCTGGAATGTCATGCCATTTGGGTTAAAGAATGTTGGAGCAACCTATCAAAGAGCAATGACCACAATATTTCATGATATGATGCATAAGTTCATGGAGGATTATGTGGGCGGCATACTAGAAAAATCCCACTCAAGAAAAGAGCACCTTCCAATTTTGGCGAAATTTTTTGAAAGGCTAGAAGAATTCAAAGTGAGACTTAACCCAAAGAAATGTGCATTTGGAGTCCAATCCAGAAAACTACTAGGCTATATCGTATCTACAAAAGGGATAGAGGTGGATCCCACTAAAGTGAAGGCTATCATGGAAATGGAAGCACCTAAAAAAATTAGTCAGATGAGATCTTTACAAGGAAGGATCCAATCCATTAGGAGATTTATCTCCCAATTAGCAGAAAAATGTCATAATTTCACCCAACTTTTGCATAAGGATACAATCTTCAAATGGGATGAAAAATGTAAAGAAGTATTTAATCTATTGAAGAAATATCTCATGAATCCACCAATCTTGATGCCACCTATCAGAGGCAAGCCCTTGATCCTATACATTTCAGCAATGGAGAATTCATTGGGGGCACTTTTAGCATAAGAGGATGAAACAGGAAAAGAGAAGGCAATTTACTACATTAGTAGAACCTTGGTCAAATACAAGCTGAACTATACATTTATGGAAAGGGCATGCTTGGCTGTAGTTTTTGCTTCCCAAAAATTATGCCATTATATGCTAGCCCACAAGATAAGGCTCATTGCCAAAATTGACCCATTAAAGTATCTACTTAGTAAAACAACATTGAATGGAAGGCTAGCAAAGTGGGTGATGGTACTTAGTGAATTTGACATAGAATATGTTGATAGAAAATCAATCAAAGGGAAAGTAATTGCAGACCAATTAGTAGAAGCACCACTTCATGATGATCATCCCATCCAAGTGGAATTTCTGGATTCAGAGATTGTGAAGGTGGAAGCAAAAACATGGTAGCTTTATTTTGATGGTTCCTACACTCATCATGGATCAAGAGTCGGCATACTTCTCATCACCCCTCAAGGTTCTACTATCCCTAAGTCTTACAAATTTTTATTTCCATGCACCAATAATATAGCGGAGTATGAAGCATTGGTTATTGGAATCAAGCTAGCATTAGAGTGGAAAGTGACAGAATTAAAGGTTTATGGAGATTCACAATTAGTCATAAACCAAGTTAATGAGGAATATCAAACAAAAGATGACAAATTGGAACCCTACAAAAACATGGTGCAAAGCCTCAAGAAGTATTTCATACTCATCACATTTGAACAAATGCCAAGGGAAAAGAACAAAGCAGCGGATGCAATGGCAACCTTGGCTTCACTTTTGCAAATGCCAGATCGGAGTGCCAGATACGAGTTCTTGGTAGAAGAAGTGATTCAACTCACATTTGACCCTACCCACCCTTACACCATTTGCTTGTTAACTACAAATGAATCACCTTGGTATGGACCAATTTATACTTACTTGAAAGATCAAATCCTTCCCATAGACCAAATTAGGAATCAAAAGAAAAGCTTCATTCACCAAGCCACCTGATACACCATAATTTCTGAAACATTGTATCAAAAAAGTCTAAACGGAATGCTCCTTAGATGTTTAGAAGAGGAAGAATCAAATTTAGCCTTACGAGAAGTCCACGAAGGAATTTGTGGATCACACTCAAACGGATTATCCTTAGTCAAGAAACTTCTAAGGATAGGATATTTTTGGCCTACGATGGAGAAAGATGCTTGTAACTTTGCCAAAACTTGTAGAAAGTGTCAATTCCATGGAAACTTGATACATGTGCCCACACAAGAGCTTCATCTGATGACAACACCTTGGCCGTTCTACCAATGGGGTTTAGACCTAATAGGCATGATTTACTCGCCATCCTCGAATGGTCACAAATTCATCATCACGTCAACAAAATATTTTACTAAGTGGGTGGAAGCTATACCCCTATCAACTGCAACTAGAAAGAAGATTTCTTTGTTTATCCTCAATCATATTATTTGAAAATATGGCATACCTCATGCTATTATAACAGATAATGCAAAGCATTTCAAGAACAAAGACTTAATGGAATTATGTACCAAGTTTAACATGATTCATCATTCTTCTTCAATCTATTATCCTCAAGGTAATGGACAAGCCGAAGCAACCAATAAAAACATCTTGAAGATTTTGAAGAGAACGGTGGACAACTCAGGGAGAGATTGGCACATTAAGATAAACTCAACCTTGTGGGCTTATAGAACAAGCATAAGAACACCAACAGGGGCTACACCTTTTTCATTAGTCTTTGGCACAGAAGCGGTTTTGCCTTTAGAGGTAGAACTTCCATCTTTGATGATAACTATGCATGGTTTGATAAATGAGGAAGACTATAGGGTTGCAAGGCTGCAAGAACTAGAACTCTTGGATGAAAAATAGAAGCAAGCATTTGATCATTTGAAGGTGTACCAGAATAGGATGTCAAAGGCATACAATAAGCATATTAAGCCAAGAACATTCCAAATAGGGGACCTAGTTTTGAGAGAAAATCCCAAGAAGCAAGTAGAACAAGAAAAGAAAGGAAAATGGGAAGAAAACTAGTTAGGACCATTTCTCATTGTTGAAAATTTTGGGACCGGCACCTACAAACTAGCAGATTGTGATGGTGAAGAACTGCAAGAGCCAATCAATAGCATACATCTCAAGAAGTTCTATACATGAGGTAGACAAAAGAGTATAAAGAGTATCAGATGAGGAGCATCATATTTATTGTACATAGTTAAAAGAGATTCTGAAAATACCAAAAATATTTGAAAAATAGAAAAGATCAAAAATAGTGGAAAATTGAGCATGAAGAAAGTAAAAACATTCATATATGATCCTCAAAAAAATGGAAAAAAAAAAACAAAAAAATCAAAAAAGAAGAAAAGTGCCTTGGTGAAAACCTAGCAAATAGACACCTTGGTAGCAAAAAAAGAGAAAAAGCTTTAAAAATAGAAAAAAAGAGCTAGAACCATTCAATCGATGAAAACTTGGTAAACAAGCGCCATTGAAAGTCCAAGTCAGTCACATACCTAGAAGGTCACCTTGTAAATATTGCATTCACTAGCATTTGTATATATTGCATAATAAAACCTCACAGTTGCATTTGCAAATATCTCAAGATTTTGGTCACCTAATCGAAAAATTGTCCTAAGTCCCACAAATGAAATCAATATCCAACTGGGGGCAATCTACTCAAAGCAAGCTTTATTCAATCAGAGAATCAATTCATCACACTTGAAAGAGGAACACTTAATCAAATCTACATCCCAATCCAATTTGAGCCTAAAATGAAAAATTTGAGCCAAGAACTGAAATGACCTTACCCTTTTATGAGGATTAAAACTATGAAATGGATGGAACTACACTTGACATATGGATTTGAAAAACATTGCAAATTTTTTTCTAAGTGTTAACTCAATTAATGAAATCATTTCTTTCTAGCGAATCGATGAAAGTTTTAGACTAGACAAGCTATATGATGAAACGATGATTTTTATTTATTTATTTATTTATTTTAAATTATGAATGGCTGTCTTAAAATCAAAGTTTTAAATCATGTATTATTTTTCTAAAGACGTGATCATCAAAGAATCATTGAGGACTTGTATATAGGATAAAACTGAGATTTTTGCTTGTTTACGCAAACGGATACCTTGGCTATTCTGATCTTCAATATCATAATACCAAAATCCACTTGCAACATAGAATTCGACAAAAATCGGTATTCACACTCTCATGATTTTCTTCAATCAGTGATAGTCATATCGAAGAGAGATGGGAAAGCAAACAAAGAGGCAAAAAGTATTCATATCATCATAGTTGAACTAGTGATGGTTGTACTACAATGGGATTCCAAAAATGCTCAATGATGATTATAAGCTCCAAATTTTGAATAATGACAATTAGCTACATTCATTTTAGATTAAATGCATGATATATATTGTTTTGCCTTACTTAGATTAAAATTGCAAGAGGGAAAAAAAAAAAAAAAGGGGTGTATGCAAATCAAACAATCAAAAGATCATCAAAAACCAATTATATAGGATCGAGTGTGTTGGAAATAAAAAACAAAGTGTATTGCATTAGGTTACTTGCATTGATTAAACCATTATCATTAAGTCTTGCATTGATTTAGATGTGTCCAACATTTGAGTTATTAGGATCATACATTATTAGGTTTATCATTATCATTAATTGACATACATTTGAAAGCATTAGAAACATTAAATTGCATCCATCAAAGTGCATTGCATTAGTGAGAAATCATTTCATCCATTAAGATCCAGCATTAAAAGCATCTCATTCATAATAGTACAATTCATACATATATCATTAAAAGACCATCATTGCATCACATTTACATATCAAAGGAAATGCATTCAATAGATTCAATATCCACCTAATATCCATAAATAAAGTAATATCATTACACATGGCATTCATCTATTCTATGTCATACATAATACAATCATTTAACCATCATTAGGACATATGCATACATGTGAACATTAAATTCTATGAAATAAAACAAATCATATAGATGCATATCATACGAAACATTCAAAAAGAAATCCAACACATGATGACATCATATATAGTCAAATAAATCAAAGAAAGTATCAAAGTCCATGGTAGCATCATCAGAAATCAAATTCTATCACATGATCATAAAAAAAAAGCAATATCTAAAGATCAGTGTCCATCAGATATCAAAGTATCAACATAAAATAACATCAACTGATAAAAAATGATACAACACGACTCCAATGTCTCAATGAATAACAAGGAAAAGAAAGCTCATGAGCATAGAGGAACACTCAAGCAATGGATTCACCAGCATCATTAGCATTCTCAGGACCAAGAGCACTATTTGGCGGATGGCTTGAACTAGCCTGTAACCCATGCTGACTCATAGCAGCCATAAAGGAAGTCATCACTAAGCTCATCTGTGCAACATGCTACTGAATAGAAGATATCTAAGACTATAAGGCAGCAACATCTGATGCTGAGGCTAGGGAAAAACCCTGAGCTGCAGAAGACTGTGGAAGTGGAGTATAAGAAGATGGAGTAGATGAAGAGGGATCACCCAAAACTGAAACAAACCGAGAAGAAGAAGGATGCAATGAAGACAAAGGCATCAAGGCAAAAGCATGTGCCTGAGCCATAGGAACAACAGAAGGCACAATAGGAGGAATGACCTGCTGAGCAGGAGGACCCTATGCCTGATCAAGCAACACTTGCACAATATTTGCATCAACAACTTTTTATCATCTAACACGAGACCTCTGTGTAGGAACTCTAGCAACCTAATGTAAGAGTCTATCAACCCGTCCACCTCCATCCTGATCACTAGCTCTAGGAGGAATAGGAGCAGTAGCTAATACTGGTATCTGTACATGACCTGCTCTAGCTCCATGACGACCCCATTGTCCACGTCAACCCCTGATCCTACCACAACCACCACCTCCATCATCATCATCATCACCCTCATCCCCACCAGATCCATCCTCACCATTTGATAACTCTTCAATGCTAGGAATCCTCTCAGCAAGATCAGTAAACCCGGGAAAAGGATACCTATGTAGCCAGGCACCATACTCATCGGTAATACTGGCATCCATCACCTGTGACCTAGGGTTCCAGGGACAATACTCCAGATCTTGAATCTCTTGAATAGCTATACCATAATCAACACAAGGGCCCCATAATGATCTCTTAGCCTGCACACGAGCATACATCGCTACGCCCTGCGACATATCCTAAATACGCCCATACTGACGAAAAACATGGTAGAAACAAAATCTCTCAATAACAAAAGTGGAATGACCAATCATCCAATGAGGACATAACATATACGAAAGCTCCCCATCATCCTCTGGCCAAGCCTTGCATCCAAGATAAGGCCTCCAAATGACAATATCTATGTCATCTATCCGACGTCGTAAGTAATCTAGCTTACCCATATGGGTCTACCAAATAATACCACTGTACATCCATGCAAAAGGCCAACCAACTGAACGATCTCATGCTATCACAGGACGTGACACTGGGAGGTGCTCCCAAGTCCAAAGTTGTAATAAAATAGCTCCAGCAGTCAACGTAGTAGAACATATGTACACGATAGTATGCAGCTCATGATATAACTGTGCTAACAAGCAAGAACCCCAATCAAAATGATGAGGATCTGCCATCAAATCATCTATAATAAGACCCCAACCAATAGCAAATCCATGACCACGTTGGTCAGGAAGTAGGAAACCACCAATCGAAGTACCAAGGACAGTTGGTAACATAGGGAATGAGATTAACTAAGCCCACTAAATATGCTGATCACCAAGCACTCGGTGACAAGCTGAACCATCATAAACAGTATCATAATATACAAGCTCTCCTTGAGTCGGCAACCGAAGAAGATGATACACATCCTCAGGGGTGATGGTCATCTCACCCATAGGAAGATGGAATGTGTTATGGTCTGAGTGCCAACGCTCAGCCATAGCAGTAATGAGACCCCAATTCACTCAGAATTGAGGAAGATATAGAAGGAAAGATAGGCCACACTGAGCAATGTGACAATGGTCGACAGCACTCAAAGCATGTATCATATCCCAGGACAAAGGATAAGAACTGCAGATACGTAAAGATCTGAGATCCAACTACAAGAAACAAGTTCAAACACATCAGAAAGGAAATCAGAAATTATTGGGATTATTCTAAGTCAATCAAAAATTTATCAACACTTATCAAAACCATAATCATATTTCATGTTTCTACTCAGATAGAATAGAAATTTTATCTTCACCCATCATCTGAATCTAGATTAATGACGGATATCCTAACTATGACTAAACCCTAACTGGCACATTACAACTTGTTACAAAATATCAAAATTGGGAACGTAAACCTGACAATCAATTAACGATGTCGACAAATTGCAACTTGGCCAAAAATTTAAAAAAAATGAAATTTTGTAGAGCAAAAGTGCTGGTTTATTGAGCAAAAGCGGCAAACATCAAAAGCGCTACCTAAAGGGGTGAAAGCACACACAAATATTGTAAAAGCGGCCAAAAATTTGAAAGCACCCAAATACACATCAAAAGCATTTTTTTTAAAGTGCAAAAGCGAAAAATTTGATCAAAAGTGCACACAGAAGTTGTGAAAGTGCTAAAACTAAGCAAAAGTGCACAAAGAAATGGTAAAAGTGCAAAAGGGCTTAAAAGTGGCAAGCGAAAGCACCAAGGTGATTCGTGAAAGCATAGAGGAAAAGTGCAAAAGCGCACATTGGGAGGCAAAAGTGCCCTTAAAATTGGAAAAGTGCCCATTTAGCAGAAAAAAGGAAAAAAACTAGTCGTTTAATTGGAAAAAATTGAAAAAAATTGAAATGAATATTGTACACGGAAAACTGAAAAGGTAAAGTACTCACTGGAGGTCCTGAGCCAAGCAGACACTGATATCGATGACATTTCTCGAACCGATGCTCACGAATAGGGACAGACATCGTGGAAAGTAAAAAAGCAAATAGTGAGAAAAGTCAAAAGTCAATGGTAAAATGAATAGTAAAAAGGGATTTTGACCCCTTTATATAAGTTTTTGACCTAAAAGGAGGTAACTTTGACCTATGCAAGTACATTTTAATCAAAATTGACCTAATAAAGCGATGTTATCATCATAATAATTAAAACTAGGGCATTTGAAATTGAACAGAGTAAACATCGATATCGGAATTTTAAATAAAATTCATCATACATATGAACTATATTCACATAATGATCAACATTACCCAAAAATCAATCAATGGTCAAATTTATATGAATTTTATTTCATTTCCGAGGGGGCATACCATCGGATAATCAGATCAACATTAGCAGCAACATCATTGAAAAAGCAAGAAACTGATCATCAAATTGAAGCGAAAGCTTTTATCAATTTTTTTTCCTGTAAATCAAATGAATGGGGCATCACATCGAAATCAATCATCAAAGCATGTATCATATCAGGATCAATCATTAAATCAAACATCATATTGAGGACCATTATCAAAACGACCATCATATCAAAATGACCATCTCAAAACCACATCAATTGAGAGTTTCATATCGATCATATCTACATCAATCTCATATCAAAAATCAAGGATCGACCATCGAAAGACATCAAATGACATTAGAGATTGACCATCAATGAATTAGGACCTATTATCAAGAAAGATCAGAGTATTCTTTGAATCAACATGCTTCGCATGTCAACTCAAAGAGGGGCATTTGTAATCACCTAAAAATGGACAAAGATCAAATCAAAGAAAATCAAGTCAAATCAAAGAAAATCAAGGACATAATTGAATCAATTGAATCACAATGCATAATTAGCCAATCAAAATGAAAATCAAATCTTAATTTGAGATCAATCAAAATTGAGAACATTTTAATCAAGTGCAATCAAATCAAAATATAATTAAATCAATTAATTGTATAGTCTTGGATTAAATTAAATTCAACCCGTTCAAGGGGTACATGGCTAAAATAAATCAATTAAATCAATTAATAAATATCAATTACTCTCAACAACCACAAAAGGAGAGGAAATTCAATCAACCAATGAGAATAAAGGAAAGACATTCACATGGATCAAGCCAAATTGAATCTCAATCACTCAAAGTGAAAGAGAATCTTGATCATCCATCTTGTCTACTTGTCCCAAGCTTTGAGGACACAAACTTTGCATTGTCTTCAAAGGGTGGAACCAAAGACTCAACCAAGGTTTAATCATGATCAAACACAACTACACCCTCTACCATTGGAAAATCTATTAAAGGAAGCCCTAAATCCTTCATAATGATCAACCACACATCTGAGAATTGCATTGAACCTCTTGCAATTTGAGCTTAGAAAGGCATTTGAGAGTATAATTAGCATTTAATTTGATAATTGTTAGCAATAGCTTGTTTATCTTTATCATTCTTATTCTAGGACTATCATTAATGGAAGCTTGCTGAGAGCTATTCATTAAAATTCTTAGTTAGAGAGCCATAGGATGCTCAATTGATCATTATTTGCTAAATAGTTTCTCTATTATGGTTTATTTAGTTACTATTTCATTTATTGTTCAACCTTAATTCTATGAAGATACTTTTCTTAGTATACACTAGTTAAAATGGTGTGAGAATTAAGTCAAATATTTGGATGAGAGGGATGTAGTGATGAAGGTATATGAGATGAGAGATTGAGATAAGTAAGAGGGGTCAATGGGAGGATGGAATGATAAAGGTAGGCATAAATATCATGGTACCAATGAGAATTGGGACCAACTCATTTGACAAGAAGTGATGGTGGATTTTATATTTATGTGCTTTATAACTTCTAGGCTTGTAGGATTTTACATTTTAGGATGCACTAGTGATCTATTATTGCTTTAATATTTGGATTGCTCAAATTTTGTATTTTTAGATTTCAAACGTTTGGGTCTTTGAGATTGTAGACCACTAATTGTTGGATTTTGATTTATGGATTTTTTTCTTTGGGCGCATATACTTGGAAGACTAGATTGTGGAAGTCAAAAAAACTTTCAATTTTGAGATTTTTGGATGTGAGGAGTTTGGATATTGGGATTTTAGATTGTATGTTATAATTGTAGGCTTGGGTGTTTGGGATTATTTAATATGTATCAATTGTTGGACCTCTAGCCTTTGAAATACTTAGGATTATGATCATTAGAGTGCAAGTACTATTTGCATTTGAAATAGGTATAGTTAATTATCCAAGTTTATTTCAAAGCATTTTTTATAATTCTTGAGAGATAAATGATCTTGAAGTCTCGTTAAGGTGGAGATAGATTCATCATTATAGAAGATGTTGAATTGTGTGTGATTTCATTGATCCAAGATAATAATGGATAAAGGAGGTGGATGGTTAAGGTTAGTGATGGAGTCAGTGAAAGGGTTGGTGGTGGGATTAATGAAACCATTGGTTGTAAAGAGTTCCTTGAAAAAATAATAAAATTGATTCATTTTGATGTTGAGAGAAGCAATTAAATAAAACTTATGGGCGTAATATCGTTATTTCTCTTATCAATAGTTGTATATCCAATACCTTCAAATACTTGTTTTATGTAAATGGGGATGATTTTAAATGTTGTTGTTGTTTCTTTTGTTGTTGTTTGAATGCCTTATCTTTTTCCTTAATGTTTCAAGATTTTGTAGAATTCAATTTGCAATGGAGGATTTATTAGTTTTAAAGTAGTTTGTGAAACCATCATTAGATAGTTGGTTAGTAGCTCATTATAACTCAGTTTAAATTGGAAAAAAAAATTAAAATTGTACAAGTTGTTGTAAACATATTTTAATCAATAAAATAAAGCTTCTTACCTTCTTAGAGTTGATAATTGGGAGATTTTTTTCCACAACAAATCAAATTGTGATATTGCTATCATGATTCAATTGTGTAGTTTTTGAGTCAAACTCACTGACTCATGTTTCACGAGTAATGGTTCACAAGAATCCATATCTCATGAGAATGAATGGAACACTTAGAAGTCATTATATATAGGTGATGCTCATAGAGGTGAAGCATCGGGACTTCCCAAGAGGTCATCGATCCCAGTACTACTCTAGCTCATGTGTGCTTAACTACAAAGTTTCCTTCATGGTTGAACCCACTTTTCTTGCAAACCCATTTGTAAAACCCTTAGCAAGTGTTGTGTCTTATGAACCATTCATTAGGAATCCCCTTAGGCTCATTAATTGATGAGCAGGGTATATTTTTTCACACCAAATTAAATTGTGATATTGTTATCAGGATTCAACTATGTAGTTTTTGAGTCAAACTCATTGACCCATGTTTCATGAGTAGTGAATGGTTCACAAGAACCCATCTCTCATGAGAATGAATGGAACACCTAACACTCATTGCATCTAGGTGATGCAATATCACAATTGAATAAAAAACTACATAGTTGAATCCTAATAGAATTATCACTTCTTAGAGTTGTTCATTACGTAAGTTTGTTACTAATGGCTGGTAAAAAGTTGTGATTGTAAAAATTGAAAATTCGTCCATTGCTTTCTTGCACCACTTTTTTTATATCGATAAAAAATATTTTATTTATTATAAATATATATGAAATAGAGCATTACAAATACATACTGAAAGTTCATCATTGTTTGGTAACCACTCCAAAATTTGACAGAATCCCACCACCCAAGATCATACCATAACATACTAGATACAACCATTGGGTGGGAAACATATGCAAAATTTCACCTATGCAAAATTTCACCAATGGGTAAAAGTACAACCTGTGTCACGCTTTTATAAAGGAAAAGGTCAACAACACGCAAATTGTTCAACTTTAACGACATAAAAGTGATATTTGTGTTTAGAATTTGAAGATGATGTAAACTGATGAAATGTGTAAAACTGGATGAAGTTTATGTCTATATTTTTTTTAAAAAAATGAACAAGAATTGATACAATTTTTTAATTTTTGAACTCCAGTTTTTAATTGCTAAAAAAATGCTAAAAATATAGGGTTTAGTTCCCGCCAAAAAAGTACATGCAAATAATCATTTTTTCCTCCGATTTCAAAATATGTTATAGATGACATGTATAGCTAGTGCATAGAAAAAGAAAGATTGGTTTTTGATGTATATTTTGTCTGTTATGACTACTCAATCTGAAATTGACAGTTTTTGTCTCCTACTAAATTTTCCCTATCAAGTCTACACCATTCAGAAAAGAATTATATATTTTTGAAGAGGATTCTCTCCTCTTGTGTTAAATATAAATTTTAAATTTTTTGTTATGCTTTACTAATTTTTTTCTTTTTTTGAAGCAACGTCTTCTCGAATGTTAAAATACATACTTACAGTATTTTAAAATTATAATATATTATCTCTAATCAAAATATTATAAAACTTATATGACGATAATCTTGACTACGAGCTCTAAAAAGGGTATTTTTAGTTTTTGAAGAAAGTTGAGTTTTGATGGAGAAATGAGCTACAAAAGTGAGAAGTTATACAAATTTTCAATTTTTGCTTGTTTGGCTACCACATGGGATGCCGCATACGCAGTTTGGCCAGATTGGGTTCGGCCGAAACTACAACCGACCAAACACGGTTTAGTTTTTTAAAAATAAAGCATTGTTTTATTTTTTTTTTTTAACTTAAAGCATTATTTTATTTGGTTTATTAATTAAAAAATTATTCAATTAGTACTTGATTTATAAACTTATAAATATTTTTTATAGTTTTTTTATTGGGTATATGGTTTTCTGTATGTAGGTGAATTGAAGCTTTCAATTCAATGGGGAATAAAAGGAACAAAACAAGAAAATATGATCAAATAAGAGATGACAAAATAAAAGGTCAAGCAAAACGTAATGAAAATCAACCTATTGAAGTTCAGGAAGTTCACCTATTGATATTCAAGAAGATGCAATTCAAGTAGGGGAACAAATTGGTAGTTCTCAACGTGGAAACATATCATTTGACATGGGAAATTTGATGGAGATGAATGAGGACACACTTTTCAGTCAGTTTCATCTGAACACATGGTATCTAAAAGCACAATTAAATTACATTGCAAAAAAATATGGGATGAATATTTTGAAAATAAAAGCATGTTTGGAAGAGCACAATTATTTGTCAAGTTATTTGTCACTGAAGGCACATATTATCAGCAAACGAAGATACACAAAAATGGTGTTCAATTTATTTAATACATGGTTGGACAAAAAGTTCTACATTGTAGTCACTTGGTTATAGCGACAAAGTTACAATTTGAGACATTGCCAAAAAGAGGACGTGGCAACCAAAAGTGGAGGTTTCCTATTGAATAACATGAAAAATATTTGGAGATAATAAAAGATAGAAAGGATACAGACTATATGTATCAGGAGCTCTAGGCTGAACTTATTTTTTTGTAGATTTCATACTTTCACATTTAAACATGTGTTTTTTGTATCTTTAAACTCATATTTGATGTAATGGATATTGGATATGCTTTGATATATAATTATGCATGCTTGGTTCAATTTTGAATGGTTGGACAATAATACTTTGATATATATATATAATTATGCATGTTTGGTTTGAAATGATTTTATGCATGTTGTTATGTATGCTTTGATGGTTCAATAGTATGTATGCTTTTATGTCTTTTTTTATGTACATGATTTTATGTATGTCCCCTTGAGATATTAGTTAGATTAATTATGATTACTTATGACAAATTAGTGAGAATAAAATGCTTTTACACATGTTGTTATGTATGCTTTTATTTATGCTTTCATGGTTCAATAGTATGTCCTTATGTAATTTTTATATGTTCTTATATATGCTTTGATGGTTCAATTATGTATGCTTTGATGGTTCAATTAAGCATGCTTGGTTCAATTATGTATGCTTTTATATAATTATGCATGTTTGGTTTGAAATGTTTTTATGCATGTTGTTATGTATGCTTTAATGGTTCAATAGTATGCTCTTATGAAATTTTTATATGTTCTTATGTATTCTTTTATGTATTTTTTTATGTACATGCTTTTATGTATGTCCCCTTAAGACACCCCCTTAAGATATTAATTAGATTAATTATGACATTATCTAGATTGCTTACTAGTTAGATTACTTATGACACATTCGTGAGAATAAAATTCTCTTACACATGTTGTTATGTATGCTTTTATTTATGCTTTCATGGTTCAATAGTATGTTCTTATGTAATTTTTATATGTTCTTATGTATGCTTTGATGGTTCGATAGTTTTTACATATGTAGTTATAAATGCTTTTCTATCTTTTATTATGTACATGCTTTTATGTATGCCCCCTTAAGACATTGGTGAGAATAAAATGTTTTTATGTTTGCTTGTATCTTATGACATTTAAATACAATAATTCATTTTAACTACATGTATGAAATGTAAATTAAGTACATTAATTGCATTTTAATTGACATGCATGAAAAATATACATATGACATGAACATACATAAAATAAGTCTACTTAATGAACACATGAGCATTCATAACATGAACAGTTATAGCATGAATATACAACATGAACATATAACATGAACTGCACAGAATAGCATGTGTTCATGAAATAACATGTGAACATGAAATAACATGTGTATGAAATAACATGCACATATGAAATAACATTTGTATGAAATACCATACATACATATATGTAATGTATATGAAATGTCCAAAATATAACAATCTATCAAATGTCTAAAATAACATGTAATGTCAACTAGGGCTATGTCTTGATCCATGACCTGATGGCGGTCCATGTCCTCTGGATCTCTATGTGAAAGAAAAGAAATATATATGTGTCATGCATACATGTTGAATAAATTAAATACTTATTTAAGAAAAAATATATAAAGACGTCTAGAATTACCTATGAGTCATGCTCCATGGGATCGCTAAGTGTTTGTAAATCTCCATAACCTAACATACTATATACTAGGGAAAGTAGCTTCATAGAAATAAACCACAATAGAGAAACTATTTAGCAAATTAATGATCAATTGAGCATCCTATGGCTCTCTAACTAAGATTGTTAATGCAAAGCTCTCAGCAAGCTCCCATTAATGACAGTCCTAGAATGAGAATGATAAGATAAACAAGTTAAAGCTAACAATTATATCAAATTAAATGCTAATTAAACTCTCAAATGCTTTTCTAAACTCAGATTGCAAGAGGTTCAATGCAATTCTCAGATGTGTGGTTGATAATAATGAAAGAATTTGGTCTTCCTTTTATAGATTTTCCAATGGTAGGGGGTGTAGTTGTGTTTGATCATGATTAAACCTTGGTTGAGTCCTTGGTTCCACCCTTTGAAGACAATGCAAAGTTTGTGTCCTCAAAGCTTGGGACAAGTAGACAAGATCAATGGACAAGATTCTCTTTCACTTTGAGTGATTGAGATTGAATTTGGCTTGATCCATGTGAATGCCTTTCCTCCACTCTCATTGGTTGATTGAATTTCCTCTCCTTTTGGGTTGTTGAGAGTAATTAAGATTTATTAATCGATTTAATTAATTTATTTTAGCCATGCACCCCTTGAATGGGTTGAATTTAATTTAATCCAAGACTATACAAATAATTGATTTAATTGTATTTTGATTTGATTGCACTTGATTAACATGCTCTCAATTTTGATTGATCTCGAATTAAGACTTGATTTTAATTTTGATTGGCTAATTATGCATTGTGATTCAATTGATTCAATTTTTTCCTTGATTTTCTTTGATTTGACTTGATTTTCTTTGATTTTATCTGTGTCCATTTTTAGGTGATTACAAATGCCCCTCTTTGAGTTGACATGCGAAGTATATCAATTCAAAGAATACTCTGACCTGGCTTGATGATAGGTCTTGATTCATTGATGATCGATCTTCGATGTTCATTTAATGTCTTTCGATGGTTGATCCTTGATTTCTGATATGAGATTGATGCAAATATGATCGATATGAAACTTTCAATTGATGTGGTTCTGATGATCATTCTGATATGATGGTCCTTCTGATGATGGTTCTTGATATGATGTTTGATTCAATGATTAATCCTGATATGATACCTATTTTGATGATTATGAAAAATTTCTTGATAAAAGCTTTCACTTTTGATTCGATGATCGGTTTCTTGATTTTTGATGATGTTACTGCTGATGTTGATATGATTATCCAATAGTATGCCGCCTCAGAAATAAAACATATTGATGCTTGATTTGAAAAATTTGATTGATTGATTGATCCAATATGTTTTCATTTTTGAAAAACACTGATGATATGCCATGATTCACAATTTGCCCCGATCATGAGAGGATTTGATGAGAAAAGATTTGATTGGTAAGATGATGTTGATGCTCTAGATAAGTTGATGATGGTTTGGTATCGTTTGATGTCAGTTAGAATCACTTGGTTGATGTTGATGTCAATCTGATAGGATAAGTTGATGGGTTGATATTTTTCTCTCAAGATCTAGAGAGACAAAACAATGATTTTCCTTCCTCATGATATAGAGTTAGGAGATTTGATGCGCTCAAGATGAGCAAATGGATGATAGGATAACTTGATTGACATTAGATAATCAATTGAATGATTTTACTGATTGATGATACATGATATGATTAGATGTTTTGATGATATGGAGTTGATTGGATGTTCTCATGATGAAAAATAGGGATTTGATAAAAGAGAAGGTGATGAACAGAATTAGGTTGCCCCTAGTTGATCAACATGATTGATTATTGATGATGTCCTTGATGTATCATGAATCATTTGATGGATAAAACATTTGAAGATGTATCTTGATGACATTGATGTACCTTTGATGATTGGATTGAGAAGGATTTTTGATGATGAATACTTCAAGCATTGATGATGTTGATCAAGACTTTGATGATATTGATAGATATTTGATGATGTTGATTTCAATAAATTTTATGGTGTACCATTTATGATATCTTTGATCATTTGATGTACCTTGATTTAGGCTTTTGATAATGACAACTATACCCCCTTTAGCTTTCCTCTTGCAAATTAAGCTAAGAAAGGCCAAACTATATACAATGCACTTAATCTAAGATGTATGCAACTAACTGTCATTATTCAAAATTTGGAGCTTATATTCATCATTGAGCTTTTGGAACATGAAATTGGTACACCCCTCACTGGTTCAACCCTGATGATATGAATACCCCTTTCTTTAGATTTTAACAATTTCAAGTAAACAGACAAAGAATTGATCCCTTTCACATACAAATGTCCTCGATGATTCTTTGATGATCATGTCATTAGACGGATTCATATACTGCTATGAATCAACTTGACAAGCACTCAAGTAGTAATCAAGAAAATATCATGTCTTCATCATTGCTCATCTAGTCAAACATCATCGATTTGCTAAAAAGACATGATTCCGAAAATTTAGTAACACTTTGAACATTTTTGCTTTTGTTTGTAGATCCATATTTCAAAAAAAAAACTTCATCCACTTTGATCCTTACTTATGTTTAAGCTTTTTAGATTTTGATATGATTTGTTTAAGATTTTTAGATTTTGATTTGATTTGTCAAATTTTGTCATTTAGATCAAGTATTTGGATGTTTGAAATGTGATATTGATCAATAAGTTCAATTGTAGCAATTTTCCAATTTTGATGCAATGATTTTGAGCCAACTTGTGTTTATTTTAATAAGCTCATTGAATTTGGATTGGTGCCCCCAGTTTGATTTAGCAAAGATCATGCTTTGTTGGACAATGCAACTTTTGAGTGTTTACTTAAGATTTGCAATTTTTTAGATTTTTTTGGATTTTTAGAGATTTTTTATGTTTTTGGATTTTTAGAGATTTTTTTTATGTTTTTGGATTTTAGAGATTTTTCATTGTTTTTGGATTTTTAGAGAATTTTGATGTTTTTGGATTTTAGAAATTTTTGTTCTTAAATTTTCTGAGATTTTTGATGTTTTTGAATTTTAGAGATTTTCAATTTTTTTTTGGATTATCCGAGGAACATTTTCACTTTTTTAGATTTTTAGAGACTACTAGTTCTGAAGCAAGATCACATTGAATTTGTCCCCAATGTCTAGCAAGGTATAGGATTTGCAAACTAATGATTCACCAATGAATAGGAAGTGATGGATGAAGCAAGTGTGTTACCCATAGGACCATCTCCTCAAGATCATCCAAGCTAGGGAAAAATAATATCTCAATATAGGCCAATGATGTGGTGTTGGATAGCATATGGAATAATGACCCGGTGTCATAAAAATTGTCCAAAGGAATGGACATATCAAGGGACTTTTGATAACATTTTTTTTCCATTTCTTTTATTTTTCAATTGGATCAAGATTAAGGGATCAATGTGGATAGGATCACACAATCATGATAAAGGGGTGGTGAAGGCTACGAGTGAATGGTTTGAGATTATGGGAAGGCTTCTTAGAAATAATGAAGGTGGCTTTAGGATAAGCAAGATCATGATAAGGTAGCGTGAATGCAACAAGTAATACGCCAATGGATAGAATAACGCATGTCAAGATACTTAATGCTCATGGATATGTTCAACCTTGTCAAGATCAAAGGTGAAAAATGAAGTACAGATGTAAGTGAGATAAATGGTAGAAACATGGAAGATACGATGGATGAAACTTTCCCCCAAGTGTAGAGTGCAAGAGAGGAATTACGCATGATGCATGTTTGCCAAGTTTTCATCATGGTACTTGTCCAAGATGCCACAAGAAGTGGTTTTCACCATAGGATGGATTTATTTTTCTTCTTCTCTTTTTTCTTTTTCTTTTTTTTTCCCTTTTTTCTTTTTGGATGAACTCAAGCTTCATGCTCTTTGGATAGTCCTTGAAAAGGTATGATATGATGTGCCAAGGCCGTTGAAAGGTATGCTCAAAGATGTTGATATGGTGATGGAAAGGTGATATGGTGGATAAGGTAAAGGGTGGCTAAAGATTTATGCAATGGATTGGATAATGGAAATGGAAGGATAATGAATGAGAGGATAATAATTCTGTCCATATGTTGGCGTGAAAAAGGGAATGGACAAATAATGAATAGGAGGATAAGAAGTATTATCAAGATCAACATCAATAAAAACCTTGAAGGGTAGTGGAATAATGGAGGAAAAATGGGTAAAATAGCTTGGGATTTTGGTGTAAGAGAGGATACGGATCTTGGGACACAAGGACTCAAAATGGATGGATAAGATGGAATGTGTTTGGGAGAATGTGAAGTGGAAGCCTTTGGAAGCTTAAATGTCAACTTTGAGTTCTCTTTTGTGTGTAAGTCCTTCAAAAGTGACTTGGGAATCCACACTTTCTTTGATTTGTCTTTCCTTTTGGATGCTTTAGAATGTATTTCTTCAATGAGGGATTTAGGAACCCACATTTTCTTTGATTTTTCTTTTTGCTTGATGGACCTTTGTGGTCTCTTGAATTTTTCTTTTTTTCTTTCATTCACATGTCGATTAGATGGGACATGGTGCTCTTCATACATAAGTGGATTCTTGGTTTTCTGATTTTTATGTTGCGCATTCAAATTTCTTCCAAAGGACTTGGGATTGGTGGATGAATAAGGTAGATATGGATGGTTCATATGGATGGGTTCACATGGAGGATTCATAGGGATGGGTGTTTGGTTTCTCAAGTATGTATGTCTTTGTTGATCTTGATAGGATATAGGGTAAGTGGATTGTGGGATAGGGATGGTAGGAAAGGTTGATGGAGAAATGTAAGGGCCCAATATGGATTTGGAAGATGTATAAGGTTTCAAGTTTTGGATATAGGGACCAAGGATGGATTTGGAAGATGTAGAAGGATGATGCTTATGCACAAATGGAGGTAAATGGGATGTGGGAGGGATATCAACATCTTTATTTTGAACTGCATGGCCAAGGATTTTGTCTTTCAGATTTATCTTTGTACCAATAGGCTTACGTGTAGCTTTGATAGGAGTGACTTTGATATGAGCAGTTGAAGCTTGAGATAGATATGGAGGCTTATGAAAAGTGGATGTTAGGATACTTTGATCTTGACAAGGATCTTTTGATAGCCTAGGAAGAATACTTTTCTTTTGATTTTCAATAAGTTCATTAGAGATGAAAAGTATATCTTGATCTTGCTTAGGAGATGGATATGATATAGGAGGTGAAGGAATATGGGGTGTTTGAGATGGAAGTATATCTTCTTGAAAGAAATGGAAGGGTATGAAGGGTTCATCATGGGACTCTTGGGATATGGGACTTTGGTCAACTATAGGATAAGGAGGGATAATATGTTGATCTTGATCCTTAATAATATTTGTTTCTTTGCACTTTTGATTAGTCTCTTGACATGGAGCCACTTCTAAGGACAATGTAGGAGTTTGGATCCGCACAAGGGATTCTTGAAAGGATGATGGATGTTAATTTGAAATAGGAATGATAGACATTGTAGCACATGAAGGCTTGGGGTCTATAACCTTTGAAGTATGAAAGAAGTTTGTAGCAAGATGTAGGTTAGCTTGGATATCTTTTAGAGGTAGCCCTTGAGGGTATACATAGTCATTATGAAAACTGTTTGGATCTTTGTTCGATGGAGGAATATTGGATAGCTCTACTTCTATAGGAAATGGAGGAATGATGTAACAGGTGAAAGCTATAAGAGGACCACTACTAGACACGTGTTCATAAGTTTGATCTTGCTTGAGAGTAGTATCTTCATTAGATGAGTCATTAGGATTTTCAATTTCAATTATGTCATCATCAATACGATTTTGGATTTTATGTTTCAAATCCATGCAATCAGAAGTTTCATGTTCATTATGTCTATGATATGCATAATAGTTGCTCAAAAAGATAAAACCACATGAAGTGATTTGAGGCAACGTGATGAGATCATTTTCAAGGAGTTTTTCCAAAGCTGATTCGTATGAAATTCCAAAAGGAGTAAATGATCTATCCCAAGGATATTTGGATGTATTTGTGTTTCTCAAAGAATTGTCATATGATGAATATTGTTGAGATGGGACTAATTCTTCTTGATTTCCTTGATCAAAAATGAGATTCTCTTGATATTTTGAAATAGGTTCTTCATCAAATATTGGTTCATCATTAGGCTATTTTTGATCAAATATAGGATTTTCATGATATTCTTTTTTTATCAAATTTTGAATTATCAAAGATATGGCGTTCATGATGTTTTTCTTGATCATAGAGGTAAGGAAACAATGTTCTTAATGATAATTGGTTGGATAATGTTTCCATTTCTTTTTCCATTTCTTGAATTCTTGTGAATAGAATATTCTTTTGAATCTTTATTGTTAATTGATTTTTGGATCTTAATGGATGTTTTCTTTTTGTAATCAAAGACCTTCAAGCACAACACAATGATTTCATTAATTATCACAAGAAATTCTTCCAAGCAATCTACCTAAGGTCAAATTTGGCTTTTAAATGGCTCTAATGAGGTAGGCTTGCTAATTGATCAAGGATTTAATATGGATTCCGTTCAAAATGGACTTTAAACTTTCATCCCCCAAGTATGTTAAGGGGCTTCCCACATGCACAAAAGCATGATTTGGTGCAATCCGTGAGGACTACTAGAGGAAATTCAAAAAATTTAAAATCCTTTTGTCATACACCCCATTAAGGATGCATGCATTTCATTTTATAGTGGGTTGGATTCTCATAACAAAAGAAAGCGTATCCCACTTTGGGCTGTCCCTCTCACCGACCCTTTTAAGGCAAATCTTGGGAGGCGAGCCCAACTAAAGTTCTAGCATGGTATTCTCTGTAGGACATTATTTTTTGTTTCTTTTTTGCATGCAAAAGAGAAAAAATAATAATTTAGTACTTTTTAACAAATATACTTAACAAGGTTCAATTTCCAACCCACTAACTAATGAGAATCGAGTATTGTTACTCTTTTCTACAAACAAGGGGCTTTTCAATTAAGTGTTTGGTTTATTCCTTTAAGCTATCCAAATTACTAGATTTTGAAAGGACAAAGCCACAATTTAAGCACGCAAATCACCAAGTTTTAAGGCTTACCTTTCCTTGTAGCTAACAAAAGTTAGGGGCATTTTTGAGTTATTTCCATGATTTTATGCTTACCTTGGCTATAGTTCCTTTCCAATGTGCTTTTTTTTTTCTCCAACAAGTTAGTCAACAAAGCCAACCAAAGTGAAGAAACCAAAGATAAATTTGAAGAAACAAAGACAAACTAAATTTTAAGCCTTACTTGTCAAAGCTTTGCCTTCTCTATTGAATTTGCTCTCTGGCTTTTAAACTTTTCTGTGCCTGCTCATTTACAGTAAAAACATATAGACAGAGAGTAAGATAATTGAATTTATCAATTTGACAGCCAACTAAAATAATAAACAGTAAGCGTCATTGTCCAACTAATATGCATGATCAAACTGTTTACAGGCGTAACTTTAATAATATCAAGCTTCACTTTCCAGTGACACAGGCGACATTGAAAGTTAATCAGGCACAAACAATTTATCTGCTAAGCGTAAAGAGTATTGCAAATTGCGTAAAATGATTTATTTAAAGCAATAATTTAACAAGTACTAGGCATGAATTAACAGATACTAGGCGTGCTTGTCTCTGTAAATTGCGTGGTCAAAGTCTGTCACAGGCGTGTGACAAATAGTAGATTTGTGACACTTCTTAAGTCATAGGCATGACTTTACGAGCAAAGGTTGAACAATTTATCTCATAGGCATGAGCATCCATCTTGCAAGCTGCTAGAAAGAATTTAAGACAGAAGAGAAGTGATCAACCAGGCATGAGTTATCAACTAGTAGGCGTCAAAACAATGATCTCAAGCGTCATCAGAATGACTGTAGGCATGATTGAATTATTTGTACATGTGACTTCACCTATTTTTTGTAGAAAATTCATGGAAAAATGAAAATACAATCACACAAAATATGAAGAAAATGAGGCTTAGAGCCCCACGGTGGGCACCATTTTGTATACTAGGAAAAGTATCTTCATAGAATTAAGGTTGAATAATAAATAAAATAGTAACTAAATAAACCACAATA
Organism: Chamaecyparis obtusa; assembly: GCA_027943335.1. Taxonomy (NCBI): domain Eukaryota; kingdom Viridiplantae; phylum Streptophyta; class Pinopsida; order Cupressales; family Cupressaceae; genus Chamaecyparis; species Chamaecyparis obtusa. Next base: position 899,839 of record BSBK01000335.1, read on the forward strand.
GAGCAACTATTTAGAAAATTAATGATCAATTGAGCATCCTATGGCTCTCTAACTAAGATTGTTAATGCAAAGCTCTCAACAAGCTCCCATTAATGAAGGCCTAGAATGAGAATGATAAGATAAACAAGTTAAAGCTAACAATTATATCAAAGTAAATGCTAATTAAGCTCTCAAATGCTTTTCTAAACTCAAATTGCAAGAGGTTCAATGCAATTCTCAGATGTGTGGTTGATAATAATGAAGGAATTTGGTCTTTCTTTTATATATTTTCCAATGGTAGGGGGTGTAGTTGTGTTTGATCATGATTAAACCTTGGTTGCGTCCTTGGTTCCAACCTTTGAAGACAATGCAAAGTTTGTGTCCTCAAAGCTTGGGACAAGTAGACAAGATCAATGGACAAGATTCTCTTTCACTTTGAGTGATTGAGATTGAATTTGGCTTGATCCATGTGAATGCCTTTCCTCCACTCTCATTGGTTGATTGAATTTCCTCTCCTTTTGGGTTGTTGATATTAATTAAGATTTATTAATTGATTTAATTGATTTTTTTAGCCATGTACCCCTTGAATGGGTTGAATTTAATTTAATCCAAGACTATACAATTAATTGATTTAATTGTATTTTGATTTGATTGCACTTGATTAACATGCTCTCAATTTTGATTGATCTCGAATTAAGACTTGATTTTAATTTTGATTGGATAATTATGCATTGTGATTCAATTGATTCAATTTTTTCCTTGATTTTCTTTGATTTGACTTGATTTGATCTTTGTCCATTTTAAGGTGATTACACATACTATCAAAAAGACCTTGGAGTACATATAAATATTAATCATTTAATTCAAATTTTTATAAGAAATATACTTGATTAGATACATGTGTAAGTTTTAAATAAAATCAAAATTTAATTAAACATATACTATAGTAGTATATAATGCTCTCTCGATCCCGCTCAAGTTTGAATTGTGTAACGACACCTCTAAGGGATCAATATTCTCATTTGTAAGAAATGTGGTGAAAAGTCGATGTGATGAAGGGGCCTAGGTAGGTGGAGGTGCATCATCGTCAACTATAATCTATTGAGGAGTTGTAGGTGGTGTAGGAATATCCTCCTATCTTTGTACACCCTAAGAACTTGATCTAGTAGAACTTCGCAAAATAATGTGGGTGACATGTGATGAGATCCCATTGAGAGGAATCTCAATGACTACTTGTAAATCCTGATATGTACAAAGTAGATCACTAGATAAATATGCACCCATATGACACAAATAATCCACCCCTAATAAAGTTGCAACCTCAAGGGAAGATGGAATCTTTGCTATCTGGTATGGATCATCACTGGAGGATGCATCATGTGTAGGTGTAGGAATGATAGTATGAGAATGTAACATATATCTCCCATAGCGGTCAGGTGACATCTCATGAACCTATGTGATGATACTCATGAGACTAGAATACACATCCCTCCTAGTGTCATCTGGTACCCTCTCTCCTGCAACTATCATTTCCAAACCTTTTGGCATAACCAAAAGGTTTGGAACCACCTTTGTCTGCTTATTAGTAGGTGTAGAGGCATCAACTCACCTGAATCTATCTAATAAATGTCCCTCCCCTGCCCAACATAATCCAAGAAATTTGTGTAATCCACCTCATAATGCAAATAAAATTCTGCAAACAATTATTTATGAAAATATAGTGGAAGCTCATCCTTCTGGGGCCACCTATGATGAGAATCCAATGAGTGAGGATATATAAATGGTGCAACAAGGTCATCTATGCACCTAGTAACCATATAACCTCTAACCTAATCCATGTCTTTGTAATGTGGAAACATGGTCTTCACCATAGTGGTGGAGACCTTAGAGCCAATTTGTATGTACTTCACATTGCCAGTAACACAGTGAGATAGATAAGCGTAGAAAGTATCAATGTTGATGCTATAATAGGGGGTTGTATGATTCAACTATTTGAATCATACAAACCAACTCCTCTCTAATACTATTCACCATTTTCCTATTAGGGAGGGTGGTGGATGTCTCAATGGTATGATCGAGAACCTCAATTGAGTGAGTCAATCTAGCAATAGTATCAACAAATAGTTGCTCTCTCTCCTCTTGATAAGAGGTAGATCTATGTGTAGAGTGGGCACTACCACCCCCCTGAACACTAGCCTCTCCTAATGATGCAAATGTTTCCCCAATATGGGATGCCATGTATGATAGATAAAATGTATGTGAAAGTGTGTGTGTGTGTGTTATATATATATATATATATATATATATATATATATATATATATATATATATATATATATATATATATATATATATATATATATATATATATATATATATATATATATATATATATATTTGCACATGCATACATATATGTACAATGTTTTAAAAAACAATATAATTTAAAGCACATGGACATTATGATCATCTACTTTGTAAAATCTATATATGAATAATTTATACATATATTTAAGAAATGTGACCAAAAAATGAAAGATATTTGAAGTATGATTAACTAGGTTAACTATATTCAAGACTAGGTTAACTAGGTTTGAAGTATGGTTAACTAGGAACTATATATAGTTATGTTTTTATGTAACATTTTCTGGGAATAATTTTCTAATATTTCAAATGATCAAGTGTTTGTTACATTTTACATTAACAAAATTTATATGTAGATTTAATCTAAACATTAAAAAAAATTAATGATATTTATAATTAAAGCATATTTATACATGTGTGTATACACAAACCACATTTATACAACTAACATGAATAAAACATAAATACATGGTTATTTATTCTAGGTTAACTAGGTTTGAAGTATGGTTAACTAATTGTAACTATGTTAAGTAAGGCTAACTAAGTCTAACTAAGTTAACTACGTGTTAATTAAGGTTAATTAGATTAACTAGGTTTACTAAGTTAATTATATGTCATTTAACCAAAAAACATTACATTACAAAGCATGTTAATTAATTTTAACAATCTAACATAACTATAAATTATCCTAAAAATCATAAAATAAATCAATATGTACATATGTCAATCTAAAAACTTGAAAAAACATTAATTTTTTTTTTTTTAATAAAAAATTTACTAGGACCGAGCGAAGGTTTCCAAATCACTCCGCAAATCCTACAAGCCTCTAGAGTACAAATGAGCCACTTAATGCTTTTTTGGGAATATATAGTTTTTGAGCATTTTAGTCAAAACATGTTCTGTCGACCTAGTTATGACTGAGACTTTGGCACTGCCTGGCGTCGTGTGGCACCACGTTCTCACCACAAGTATTCGATCGAAAGGTGTCCGATTGAAACCACTTCTGGCCAAAACATGTCGATTGTCCTCTACTATGACATAGGTTTGTACTTTTACCCCAATATGAAATTTGACACCATATCTAGACCAGCATTTTATACCAAAAGAAACTATACTATGCCCTATGAACCATCCCTATCACCAACATCACCATGACAAGTTTCCTCACCACTCGAGCATCATTCACCATGAAGCCCATCACAAAAATAATCACAAGCAAAAGAACAACTCACTACAATGAAGGAATCTTCATTGCAAGTAACATTCTCACCAGCAAACCCTCCATGAGCATGAGCCTAACCTCTGCATTCAACATGAGAAACCCTACATCCTCTACCATGAGAACCTCTCCCATGGTTATGCCCATAATTTGTATAGGCACGTCCATGACCTCAGCCCCGTGCATTCTATCTTTTGTTCCTCCTCTGTATCTCCATGTCTTGCCAAGTTCCATCTAGCTTCAGTTAAAATAGGGAAGGGTCCAATTGATTTATGGGGACCCCCATCACAAATTCCATCTCCTAATCATAGATAAAATCCACCAAAGAAGCACAATATTTATGAGCTTCCTCCTTCCTTTCTAGGTTGTTTCTCGGGGCCCTGTATAATAAGAATAGGTGCACCAGAGGAGGCACCCTAGATAGATCGAACCAATCACCATTCACAACCACAAACCCTTATTTATGAACTACATAATCTAAAATTTCATCCAAACCCATCCTCCACTCCAAACACACACACCATTCCACAATTTGCTTCACCTCGACCTTGTCCCAAAATGCAGGTCCTAGACATGAAAAAGAGTTGCAATGTCTGTGTTGGTTCAACGCCAAAATGTTGAAGTCACATAATCGACACCAAACAAATCCCTAATGAGGTTGATGAAGAGAGGGTGAGCAAGGGTGAAGACATTCTTCAACCTTTCATATATTATCGGCCCTTTGAAAGCCATTTGTTGCTTCATGGAGTCAGAACATAAGTTTGCCTCCATGCTACCTCTCCACTCAAAATACCTACCACTTTGGTTATCCACAACCAATGTACACCTTGGATTATGAAGAAAAGAATGTATAGAGTGTTCTCCATCCTCTGCATTGAATGCATGCACAAAACTGAAGACAACAACAGTGAAGCCAAGTTGTGCCACCTTCATAGCATTGAGTGTGAACACCATCCTTCAACCATCTGAATAATTATTTGCTCACTCACAACCATCACATCACATCCCATACACTTGGATGCCATGGTGTCATCTTCCTCTTTTTTCTATGTTGGCACCACGTCAATTCCCAGCTTGGATAAAGAATTTGCCAATGCATTTCCCTCCCGATAAATGTGTTAAATTTTGAAAAGATAACATTTTTAATGATTATTGCTATGAATTTTTACAATCACCATGCATAAGACTTATCCAACACAGTGGAATTCAAAATAACCTAGGAGTCACCTTCCAAATGCAAATTGTCTACCTATAGCCTCTGCATCATTTCAAACCCCAATAACATTGTTTGAACCTCAACTTCATTGTTAATCTCATCATCCAATCTCTTATGCTTAGTTGCAATAATATTACCATTAGAATCCCTAGCCACACATCCATTTTTGAACAGTCTTGGATTGCCTCTCGTTGCTCCATCAAAATTGACTTTAACCCACCCCTCTTTCAGGGCTTCCCATTTTCATCTCTTCCCTTCTCGGCTTTAACAAATCAACCTTCAAAGACCCATTAATGGGTGTCTTCTTGCGACATTTTACTAAATATTCCTCTAAACTAGTTAAATTATCTTATTATTTTATTTTTTATTTTTTAATAAATAAATGGCTAAGAATTTTTATTAAATAATCAAATTTATACATCATCCTCCATTCAATGTGGCTACCAAAGGAAAAGAATGGAGACAAGAAAAACCTTTGGTATCTCCTAGGACTTGCGTCCAACACATTAATTTAATAATAGTTAATGAGTCATAACTCATTTTATAACATAATTAAACCTGCACAAAGACTACTCAAACTTCCATAACAACTAAATAGTTAGAATGTTGATCTCAAATAATATTAGTGTTTATAAAACCTTGAGTTGGGAGGAAGTTTTAATATTATAGTCCCAGTATAATGCTGAAGAAAATGAAAGGGTTTCAACTTTTAACAAGAGATTAGAATTTTTTTTTATCAAAACTCTATTGATCCAGAATATTGTAGCTTGATAGTCTCTTATCTGAATATTTCTCTCCCTTTATAGCTAGGTAAGAGACTATCAATGCTACAATATTCTGCAATGCTTCTTGAATTTTATTAGTAAATTTAAGGCATATTTAAAGCCCATAGGAGATCCCTTAAAATTGTTTCTTTGAATCCAATTTTAAAACATAAACTATGAGGATAAACATATATAATAATCCCATAAACCAAAATTAAATGTTAGGTTCATGAACAGTTACAAGAAAAAAACTGTAACTAATGTATTTCTATTTTATGTCTATAAACTGGTACTAAACTATTTTTACTTACATAAACTATTTATTAGAACTTTACTACAAGAAATTGTTACTAAATTATTTTTATTTACAATAACTATACTATCTATATTTACCATTAGGCTAGAGAATGTTCCATTCCCAACTAGTATAAACAATAACAACTGCCATGTTCAATCTGTCGATTTATTAGATTTATACAAAAGACAAATATCTATCAAATTAAGAAAAAAATAGTTTTGTTCCCAAAACCCTGTAACTTACTTTTGTGTGTGTGAATTTTGTACCTAGCTACGGACACAACACTTCAGTAAAACATTAGAGGTTAGCAAAAACCAAAATTTGCAAGTAATTGAAACTATGCTAACTAGGCAATTTACTGCCTTCTAGTAGGTGTGAGTATGATGTTCTCAGATTGAAATTGAGATCAGTGACAATGCAACACCTAAACGAAGGATTTGAATGCAAAAGAATGAAAAACTATATGAATGCAGATTATTCTATATTTTTGTATTTTCTATGCAATAATATGAAAAACTATATGAATGAAATTGAATGCAGATTTAATCTAAAAATGCTATGAATGATATGAAAATCTACGATATGAAACTATGCAAAACTATGATCAACTATGAAAGATCTCACAAATTGCCTATCGCAAGTGCTTAATCCTTCAATCGCCAATTCGCCAGAGTAATTGTGCAAATTCGAGTGTTGATAATTATGAAGAGTTGAGCCTTGATTTTATAGAAATCCAGGGTTTGAGGATGCATGAGAAAAGCCATAAATCACTCTTGATAAACTCAGAGATAATTAACTCACAAAAATCATGCAAAAGTAGTGTTTAACTCAAAAGTAGAGTTTAGATCAAATTTCAACTCATCATTAGATGTTGAGTTTAAATTTAAAATTGATTGTTAATTTCTAGTTGCCTGCTTTTCAGATTATGCATGATTTATTTATAAATTAATTTAAAAATAAAGTGATTTATTCTCAACTTAACTAATTTTTGAATTAAAACAATTGATTTATGGGTTAATCAATTATTAAATCAAACTTTTATTCTAAAACTATATTATTAAAAATTGACAACTGAAATGAATTAATTAAATAAGAATTTAATCAATTAGCCATAAGATTTTAGATTTTAATGTCAAAATTAAATAATATAATTTAGGAATAAATTTAATTAAACAATTAAGTGCTAGTATTAAATCTGATTAATTAAATATTTAGAATATTCAATTAATCAAACTTTAGGATAAATAAGATTTATCGCCAAATAATTATTAAATCAAAGATAATTAGGATAAATTAGTAATATTGCTAGGAATACTCTCCGATGTAGAATTTAGGATAAAAATCAATTTTTGATAAAATGATGTGCAGATGTGCCTTAGGTTTGGACTTTGATGTCGATTTCATTCGAATTGAAGATGTAGGAGGTTAATGAACCTATAGCCCATTTTTGGGGTATTACATTTTGCCCCTCTTTGAATCACTGTGCAAAGCGTAGTGGTTCAAAGAATAGTCTGTGTATGATAAAGATGTATGAAACTGATATGAAAGATTAACTGATTCCAAGATAGATACCAATTGAAAGATTTAAAGATTTAAGATTTAGGTCCTGATTGACCAAAGATAATGTTAACTATAACAATAATGAACCGGTGATTACGAAAAAGTATCAAGACGCCTGATTTTGAACCTTATGATTGCGAAGAAGTGAGTGACCAATTCCAGACCTGATTGTCCCAAGATAATCATATTGGTATCACATCCTGAACCCATCCGTTACGAAGAAACAAGGAAATAACACTAATGAACCAATGGTTATGAAAAGCTGATACAATTTACAAAATAGATTTAGGATACCAGATTGATATGGATCTCAATGAATCTGATATGCCCCAAGAGATAATAGATTTGCCCCAAGTGATGAGGACTTTAGATGAACCAGTAATTAGACGTGGTTGTTGCCTTGATTACTAAGGAAAGATTTGATTTTCAAATTTAGATTTACAGATTCTGAATGATGTGTAATATCTTGCCCCCTTCGGGATTAAAATTGAAATCTGACAAGAAAAGTCAGTGTTGAAATAGTTTAGAAGCATGTTAATTGATTTGAGAAGTGGTTATACCCATTTGAGAATGCGTTCTACATCATTTAGAGGTCTTGGAGACAAAGTTTGACTAGGTTTGACCATGAGTTGAGCATGGGGATCAAGTTGAAATTTTGAAAGTCTGATGTAAGATAATTAGTAAAGTTGAATTTTAGATTTCTATGATGATTGAAGGTCAATTATGCAAGCAGTTTACAATATAAATGATCTTAGATTTTGATTTTGATCCTGAAAATGGGTTCTACTTGTTGTTTAGTTAGAGGGACCTTCATACAATGCTCAGTCCTTGTGTCATGTTTAGCACTTTTGGTTTTGAAGAATCGTTTAAGTGTTCAAGCAATTTGTGAGATCATGCAAAGTGCAAAATGAAATGCAAACCTAAGACCTAGGACCTAGTCACTGATCATGTGTCGATTTGTTGTCATCATTGAACTTTTTAGGGAACCGATTAAATCAATACAACATCCACTAGTTAGGAAACTATAGACATATGAATATTGATTTGTATGCACAAGAATCAATACAACGCCCACTGGCTAGACAACCATGGACATATGAATATTGATTTTGTTTTCAGAATGTCAAATTAGATATAAGCACCAAGGCACAAATGCCAGGATGACCTGAATATCATGTCCATTTTGATATAGCAATTTGTATAAGCATCAAAACATAGATGTCGTGATGACCAGAATATGCCTTGCGAAATAAACACATCAAGCAGTCAAGAGATCATTCGAAATCTAGTGTGAATTACCCGTACTGACCTTTATCGTTCACATTCTTAGGTAAGATCGCGTTTCACAGTAGGAGTAAGAACCTTCTCAAAAAGACAATAGTTAGATCAAAATTCCTTGAATTTTTTGGGTATCAATAGTTGAGGTACGCATGGCCATCCAATATGAGATAGAGGCTCTTACAGACATACACCATTTCAATCTAGAATTTCCAAAGTTGTTAGATTTTCACATACAAGCAGAAAACAAAGAAAAGATTATGTCCCCAGTCATCACTCTCTAAATCCTATAAAAGGACATCATCGAAGAGCTTGAAAGGACACAATATGAAAAAATATCAATGTGAATCAGTAAGCATACAAGGAGATAAAAGCATGTAAAAGCATAGATTGTTTTCAATTTGTGTTATTTTTTATTATGTTGTTGTAGATGCAAAATTCTTTATGGAGAGGAGACAGACAAACTGACTTGGATGAAGCTTCAAAGGACCCTGACTGGATATGACATGTCTAAAGTATACTAGAGACCATAGGATATGACATTGATTTCCCCCAAGTTTGAAACATTGATAGGATATAGACGCCTTTGTAGATTGGTGTATGGATCGACTTATTGAAATCAAGAATACAGAAACAAACTGGGAGATATGTACAAACTAAAGCAAGACTGAAAGTTGGGAAAGACCAAGATTGCACTGATAGATGGAGCATTTTGAAACAAGTGGTGCTCGTTTGCCGGTTTTCACCATCTTGGAAAAGATTCTAATTTTACTACCAAGGTGCCTGTTTCCAAGTTTTCACCAAGGTACCTTTTCTTTTTCTCATTTTTTTATATTTTTCATTTTTTCAATTTTTTTGTACTTTTGATATTTTTCAATTTTTTTGTGAATCATCAAGGTGCCTATTTTTTAGGTTTTCACCAAGATGTTCATTTTTTCAGGACTTTTTTAGATTTTTATAATTTTTTCAAGACATTTTACCATAGACTGAATGCCTTAGGCATAGAATTTCTTCAGATGGAGAACGTTGATTGGTTCTCGAAGCTGTTCTCCTTCAGTCATTAAGAGTTGATAGGCTCTAGAGCCAAAAGTAGTAGTGATTACAAAGGGAACTAGCTAGTTGGGTTCAAACTTCCCCTTGCGTTCTCTATATGATTGATTTTTAGGATTCTCTCTCAAGACTAGATCGCCAACCTGAAATTCTCTGTGTCTGACTTTCTTGTTGTAGCCTCTAGACATTCTCTTTTGATATACTCTGAGATGATCATACGCTACTTGTCTGTGCTCATCTAGTAGTTCAAGTTCTTGCAACCTAGACACTCTGTAGTCATCATCAGTTACTAGACCATGCATTCTGATTCTTAGTGATGGGATTTCAACCTCAATAGGCAGTACTGCTTCAGACCCATAAAATAAAGTGAATGGTGTAGCCCCAGTGGGCATTCTGATACTTGTTTTGTAGGCCCAGAGAGCTGGATTGATCATGAGATGCCAGTCTCTTCCTATTTTATTAACTGTTCAATGCAAGATTTTTGATAGATTCTTGTTTGAAGCCTCTACTTGTCCATTCCCTTAAGGATAGTAGATTGATGACCAATGTTGTGTAATCTTGAATTTGGCACATAGATCATCTAAGTCTCTATTCTTGAATTGTCCACTATTATCTATGACTATAGAATGTGGAATACCATACCGACATATGATGTAGTTCAAGATGAACATTGATATTTGTTTTCCCGTTGCTTGATTCAAAGGAACTGCTTCTACCCATTTTGTAAAATAATCTGTAGCTGTGATTATATGGGTATGTCCATTAGAAGAATGAGGATGCATGGATCCTATAAGATCAAATGCCCATTGGTGAAAAGGCCATTGTGTAGTAAAGGGAATTAGATCTCTTCTTGGTGCATGAATTAATTTTCCATGTACTTGACACTTTTGACAGTTCTTAGCAAACTTGATAGCCTCTTTTTCCATTTCAGGCCAATAGTACCCAGCCCTAATAAGTTTTTGAGCTAGTGTTAAACCATTAGAGTGTGATCCACATATACCTTCATGGACTTCTTCTAATGCATGTTGAGACTCTTCCCATTCTAAACATCTAAGTAGTGTACCATCTATACCTCATTTGTACAAATTGTGACCAATGATGACATACCGAGATGCATTTCAGATAAGGTATCATTTCTCCTGGTGGTTAAAGGTATTGGGAATTATTTGGTCTTGGAGATAGGAGAAAAGGTTTTTATATCAAGATGAATCATGACCAACAATAGTGTAGACCATGTGGGTTTCGGGGGAATCATATGCAGGATAAGATAGTGCTTCCACCAAGAACTCGTAGCGTAGCTCATGTTCAGGCTGCTATAATAAAGTAGATAGTGTTGCCATTGCATCGACAACCTTGTTCTTTGTTCTAGGTATTTTCTCAAATGTGATAGATATGGAATATTTCTTTAGATCATCTACCATTCTCTTGTATGGGATCAACTTTCCATCTTTTGTTTGATACACATCATTGACTTGGTGTATTACAAGTTGTGAGTCTCCATGAATGTGTAATTTTGTTACTCTCCATTCAATTGCTATCTTTATGCCATTAAGAAGGGCTTCATATTCAACAATATTTTTTGTGCAAGGAAACTTGATTCTGAATGCTTTAGGGATTGAGTATCCTTGAGGAGTGATGAACAATATAACTACTCTAGATCCATTCTATGTATAGGAGCCATCAAAGAATAATTTCCATGCTCTAGAAGAAAGATTCATGATAGAGGAATCTGGGAATTCCATTTGCATTGGTGTATCATCAAACATATAAGATCAATGGCTTCCCTTGAATAGGAGGCATCAAAATAGGAGGATTTGATAGATATTTCTTGATATGGTTAAAGTTCTTTTCACATTCCTCGTTCCATGCAAAGGTCACACCTTTATGTAATGTCTTTGTGAAAGGTTGTGATATGTCTACTAACTGAGATATGAAGTGTCTAATAGATAGTACTATCCCTTGTAATGTTCTCATTTGACTGATATTCTTGGGAGGTTGCATCTCCATGATAGCTTTAACTTTTGCTGGATCAACTTCAATGCCTTTCTTTGAAACAATGTAACCTAAGAGCTTCCCAGAAGTGACACCAAAATCACACTTCTTAGGGTTCAGTCTGAGACTAAACTTCTCCATTCTATCGAGTATTTTGCTCAAATCATTAAGATGTTCAAATCTTATCATACATTTTGATAAAGTATCATCAACATAACCTTCCATAGTGCAATGCATCATGTCATGAAAGATATATGTCATAGCTCTTTGATATGTAGCACTAGCATTCTTAAGCCCAAATGGCATGACATTCCAACAGAAGGCACCCCATGCACACGTGAAAGTAGTTTTCTCTTGATCTTCTGGAGCAATTTTTATTTGGTTATATCCAGAAAAACCATCCATTAAAGAATACATCTCAAAGCCCGCAGTCATGTCCACTATCATATCAATATTAGGTAAAGGAAAATCATCCTTAGGGCATGCTTTGTTTACATCTCTGAAATCTATGCACACTCTGATTGATTTGTCTGGTTTAGAAACATGTAAAATATTTGAGATCCATTCAACATAGTCAATAACTTGAATAAATCTGGCTTTTAGTAGTTTCTCTAATTCAGCTTTTACCAAGAGTGCAACATGAGGATGCATCTTTCTTAACTTTTGTTTAACAAGTTTTACTCCTGGAGAAATATATAAATGGTGCATTATAAGATCCAGATCAAGTCTAGGCATATCTGAATACTTCCATGCAAAGTTGATCTTCTTTTCTATCAAGAATGTAGTAAATTTTAGCTTTTTTTCTTCTGATAAGAATTGTGCTACATGGATCAACTGTGGTTCCTCTATTGTTCCCAAGCTGATGGATTGAGTAGGCTCAATTATAACTAGAGATCTATCCTGTAAATGACTCAGAAGGACATCAAATATCTCATCCTTAGGCACCTCAGAGAGGTTTTCACCTTCAGATACGTCTTTTATTTTTACTTTTGTAGGCTCTGAGACTGCCACAAAGTGGTTTTCACCCTCAGAATTCCTTTTCTTTTTATTTTTACTTTTATTCTTTTGACTAAGATATTTGATGTCTGACTCTGTCATGCTAATGCTTGGTTCATTGATGGAAGTCCTCATAGGCTCAACTGCATTTAGATAGCAAGCAAGGGCATAGTCATTTGGAAAGATATAAATACCTCGGCTCGGATTCATAAAGGTTTGGTCAAGAAGTTTAGGATGTTGGATAGTCAAAATGGTGAAAGATTGGGAAATAGTGCTTATGGATATGGATCTGTCATCATTGGTCCTAACCTAACTCTTGAGTTTGAAGGTGATATTACAACTTAAGAGATTCAATTCATGAATAGGCTCAATGTCATCGTGGAAATCCACTTCAGTCATCGGTGGATCAGACTCATTAAGTTCGTTATTTCACTCTAGACTTATGTTGGGTTTAGGTGCATATTGGTGAATAACATCAACATGTTTTTCTATAATAAGCTCATCTTCCTCTGGAATGGCTCCTCATTCATAGTCATTTGATTCCTCATCTATGCCTCTAGGAAATTTAAGAACATGAGTAAAGTCAGGGTGGATACCCCAAGAAGGGTTACCCTCAGATTCTGATTTGAATTCATACTCATGGGAATCTATTTTAGAATAACCACCACCTTCTTCTTTGTCTATTTGGCTACCTTCGAGATCAGCTGGTTCTTATGGTGCAACTGTCTCTTATTCTATAGTAGGTTCTTGTGTTTCTACTACATTGATTCTTTTTATGGGATCATCTTCAGCTTCAAGAAGATCTTTAATTTCTTTAGGCAAGAGCTCATAAGGAATGAGCTCCTCAATGGTGGTGTCAGAATCATCATTGTCAAATTGTTCAGTTGTTTCTTCCTTTAATTGATTTGTCGTGGATGGCTCAATCTATTCTAAGACATGTGGGGAGTTCTTGCTAAGATAGAAAGGCTTCTTCTTATATCCTAGACCTATTGTATCTTTGTTGGTTCGACCATGGTGGTCAAGAGGTGATAGAAGGCCTTTACCTTATAGTCCTAGAGGTCCTTTTCTAGTATATCCCATCTTTGTGATTAATTTGTCCCCTGGTCCATATGAATTCTGAGGAATTTTGCTTGAAGTAGAGTCACAAATCTGGACTAATTGGGATTGAGGTTCATCCTTGTATAGCCATGTAAGCACAACTTCATCTTCCTCAAACTCTTGCTTAGATACTTGTTCTGTGACAGAATTTCCATTGAATATGACTTGGGATTCTTTAGCTGTACATTTCACTTTGTCAGATGTCTATCCATAAGATTTAGGGGACAATGGGAGAGATGTGAGAGATAAAATAGGTTCCATTGTGTATTCTCCCATACCCTTATCCTTGATTTTGACTTCTTTAGCAATGTCTTCCATTTTGGATGTTGAAGCAATGTCTAGATGCTTAGTGGAAGATTCTCTGTTATTAGGAACAAGTTTATTAACACTTTCTTTCAAACCATTGCAAGTTGTGTATAGGTCCACTGAAATCATCACCTCTACTCCTTCATAAGGAAATTTCACACATTGATGGTATGTGGAAGGAATAGCCTTCATTTCATGTATTCAGGGTCTCCCTAGAAGAATATTGTAAGCCAAAGGTATATCAAGAACTTGACATGTAGTATCCTTGATGACTGGACCTGTTCTAATAGGCAAGACAATTGTTCCTTTGGAAGATCTTTCTTCTTCATCATATTCCTTGATAGTTATCTTCTTTTTAGGATCAATGGTAGCTTCAGATAATCCCAATTGTGTAATCAAGTTGTAAGAACAAATATTGAGACCAGTGCCTCCATCTATCAACACACATTTGACATGATGGTTTTGGATCAAGAATTCAATATGCAAGGGCTGGTTATGCGGATGACTCAATGAATTATCATCTTCCTCTGAAAAGGAAATATACTATGGAGATGTTAAATGACCAACCATATCCTAGAATCTATCTAAATCAAGGTTGTTAGGAACATTGGATCTGAGCAGAGCTTTTTCTAGAATGGCTCTATGAGCTGGAGATATCTGAAGCAACTCAAACATTGAGATTTTAGCATTTGTATGCTAGAGTTGTTGGACAATACTGTATGAAGTAGGCCTCACATCTTTAGGATTTGAAGATTTAGATGTAGCCTTTTGTTTAGAAGTAGATGAAAGATTGAAAGGCATCTTAGGGACATTTGATGAATCTGGGATTTGTCCTTGTAGATGTGCCTGAGCTTGTGATCGAGTAATTATATTTGCTGATTGATTTTCTCTATCTCTTCTTACAATTGTGATGACATTGCAACACTCAGATAGACATGGTTCAACCATATTGATAACAACATTGTTTCCAGAGTAGGCATAATTGACTTTAGCACCCATATTAGGCCGAGAAGAAGAATCTTCTTTACCATGTTTCAGAAATGGTTCCATGAATGCTGTATGATCATTATTGCTCTTATGATTGTCAATTGTGATTTCTCCATTATCAATTTTGTCTTGTATGATGTGTTTCAAGCAAATGCAGTTATTAGTTTTATGACCCTTATTGCGATGGAAGTCATAGAAATTGTTCTCTCTCCACCATTTCGGTTTAGGTTCAGGATCAAATAATTTTATCTCAGGCAAGTAAATGATGTTGTTAGCCAATAGAGTTTTCATGGCATATTCCAAGGACTCTCCAAGAGGAGTGAATTTGTGGTTAGGATTTGTAGCCCAAGGTTTGTAAGTAGATGGATTCTTAGTAGATTTTGATATTTTAGCTTCAGAAGCTTTGATGGCTTGGGTGCCAATAGTGAGATTGAAAGCGGGTGCCTTAGATGGGGCACAGATATTATCAAGAACACCATTTGTAACAACACCTTTATTCTTGTTCCAATTTTTGCCTTTATCTTTAGAACTAGATCTAGATTCATAATTGTCCTTTTGAAGTGATATGTCTCCTTTTTGTACAAGTACTTTCTCAATTTTAATAGCATTTTCTACCATCTTATCAAAGGATGTATGATTCTGCATTTGCAAATGGTAGTTAAGTTTTGGAACAAGATTTTTGATAAAGATTTCCAGCTTCTCAGTTTCTGGAATAGGTCTAGCATATAGAGAAAATTTCTTCCTCCATCTTTTGAGAAAAGTCAGGAATGGTACTCCTGAGTTTTGTTTCAGATTGTAGATGTTAATCATGGTGACTGGATGATGGATGTTATAGGAGTATTGTTGATAGAATAGTTTGATTAACTCCTCAAAAGTTTTGATAGTAGGGGGCATTTTTTAGAACCAATGAATAGCTGACCCTCCCAAAGATCGAGGGAAAAGATGCATTAAGTAGTTTGGTTCATGCATGAACTCCATAGATTGAGTACAGAATTCTCTGACGTGATCTTGAGGATCAGAGTTTCTATCATACTTATCATATTTAGGCATCTCCACTCACTTAGGGAATGGTGGCATGTACAAGTCTTTATCGAATGGAAAATGGCATAGAGTCTCCATGGATAACTCCTTAGGTTCCTTTTCTTTTTCAAGTTTGTTAAGTTTGACTTGCATGGCATGCATCTGTTTCATCATAGCAATGATAGGGGTTTCTTCCTCATGCACGATGATATTTTCAATATTAAAGTTTGGAGGAAGTTTAGCTCCTTGATGAGGTAACTCTAGAAAGTATGCCTCTTTATCTTCTTTCAAGAAATGCCTCATCATTTTCTTGAAGTCATCATCGTTTTGATATTGAGAAATTTTAGAAGGTGTGGGTTCTTGATCCATACCATGTTGAGAGTGAGGTCCTTGAGACCCATGATGTGTCCCTCTATGAGACATGTTAGGAGTTTTAGGACTCCCTGGAATAGATTGATGTAGAGATTGTTGATTACCTCCGTGAGTTGATGGAGGGGGTATGTAACTAGTTTTTAATCAAAAATTTCCAAGACCATCATCTTCGTAAAGACTTGAATTGTAGAGTTGCTCGAGGGTTGGACCCACGTGAGTAGTCAAAGGTATGGTGTTGGGTGCTTCTCTAGATTTCTTGTGTGAGGAGGCTCTAGTTTCCACCATTAACCTTGGGTGAAGCAAAAGAGTAAGATGAAGACAACTAAAGAATGAATTGATTCAAGAAGATCGAATGATGCAACCTTGTCAAGATTGAATTGATTGAAGATTAGATCAGATGTAAATGAAGGATACTATGCCATAGTGGTATGGGTAGATGCCCAAAAGATGGTGGGCATGAGCTCACAACACCTAGCCATTTAGTAAGAAGATTGAATTTGAAGATAATTTTGACAAGGTTTTGACACAAGATGAAAAAGACTCAAATCGATAAATCAGAAGGCTAAATCAGACTCAAGAGACTAATTTAGGAAAATGAATGGATTTTTATAGTTTCTACTCTATTTTTGACACAATGATTTGTTTGACAGATTTCGAGATTTGTTTCTCAACTCTAGACATCCAATTTCAGGCAGTGTGCAACAGGAAAATAGGCATACGAACCCCACACAAAAATCAGATCTAATAGAAAGTTGACCAACTGATAGGAATTAGCTTGCTATTTTGAAGATTTGGAGATAGTCTCAAGCGAGAAAATTCTGCCCCGCATGAGGAAGTACCAGGCTGCGTGCGAGAATATGCTGTCTCGTGCGAGGAAATGCTCGAAAAACTAAAATCTTGCGTGATAAAAGGAAAAAGTTTGATAGTTTTGGCACAATTTTTGAGGCATAAATTTTGAGACACAATGCTAGCTATTCTCTGATAGAATATTCAGTTCTCACACCAAAAAAGGATTTTTGCTTAGATTTTACAATTTTTTAGTTTTTCAGTATCAGATTGTTATGCAAATTTTTTTGTCCAGTTTTGAAGCTTCATGTAATAGTTCATCTCAAGTAGCCAAGAAGATATCAAGCACACAAAATAGCAAGCAAGGGAAGCAAGAAATCATCTGAAAACAATGAACAAGGGCAAAAGCAACCTTGTGCATGAACAAGCAATAGTGACTTATTTTGCTAATCCCTAGAAATACTACTTGTGTATGTTCAGAAAAGTTTTTCAATAATGCACATATTCCTAGAAAATGAAAAATTGGCCTCGCTAGGGTTTTTAGTAATGGTCTGACTCTACAAATTTTATGATCTCAAGAGGGTGAACTCCAATCCAGGCGCACTGGGGTTTTGACACAGTCTGATAATTTAATCAATCAGGAGCTGCTAGGGAGATCTGATAGCCCAACAAGAGACCACACCTGTGAAGATTTCCTCCATAAGGACATTTATATAGCAGTTGCTGCTACCATGATGAAAATGGCTATTATCGCTTGAGGTTCCATCCATGTGGTTGACCTAATTAAGGGAATGTCCACTACGGTTAACCCTCTCTAAAGGTGACTCATAAAAGATACCACAGGGGGACTAGATCAGATTCAAGGATTTGGGTTTCTGGTACTATCAAAAAAGGAAGTAGAGCATAATCCCCTAGCCTCTTCACTTCACCAAAACAAAGTAGATAGATTAATCCAACATGCTAAGACTAAAATTATCTCACAAAGATCTATGATGTCAACCGCTTATGATCTATCAACCCCTCCAAAGAGAGAATGTATCGATCAAAAGTTGAATACTCAAAAATCTAGTAGAATGCAAGACCATCTCAGTATCCTCCCTACCTACAAGGGGATCCTTTGTCAAGAAGAGCTTCACATGAATAAACAAGTGAAAGAAGCTTGATCTCTCAAGATCATCCACAAATAGTGTTCATAGGGCCTATTTACTATGTGTAACGGATATGTAGAAAGCAAATCTATGTTCGTTTTATAGCCCAAAATGAAGTCTTTGATATGAAAGCAGAAAAGGTCACACAAGCTTGACATGTGAGAGTTCATTTTAATCCAAATTGAAGTGTTATCAGATCATAGTAGAATACCTCAGTTCCAACGCTTTGTAATCCAAAATTTAGCACACATTTGAAAACTCTACAATCTGGTATTATGTTGCCTCAGAAAGTACAGAATCAAGACAAATCAACATCAAATAGTAAGCGTCAGAAATCAATAATCTGAAAGTACAAATATGTAGATTTTGTGTCTCTAGATGTAAAATCTCACACGAGTCAGGATGCAGTCTCGCGCGAGGAAGGATATGGTCTTGCGCGAGGAAGGATGTGGTCCTACGCAAGGAAGTGCTGAAATCGGAAAAACTTCGCGCGATGCAATGAAAAGTCTCACATGAGAATCCGTACAGGGATGTACAAAAGTATAGATAGAAAATTAAAAATCGCATTTTTGATAGAAAAAGATAGAAAATTGATAGAACAGAAGGGAAACCTGTTTTAGGGCCCCACAGTGGGCGCTAGAAATGTGTGTGTGAATTTTGTACCTAGCCGCGGACACAACACTTAAGTAAAACATTAGAGGTTAGCAAAAGTTGAAATCTGCAAGTAATTGAAACTATGCTAACCAGGTGATTTACTACCTTCTAGTAGGTGCGAGTATGATGTTCTCAGATTGAAATCGAGATCAGTGACAATGTAACACCTAAACCAAGGATTTGAATGCAAAAGAATGAAAAACTATATGAATGCAAATTATTCTATATTTTTGTATTTTCTATGCAATAATATGAAAAACTATATGAATCTAAGCTATATGAATGAAATTGAATGCAGATTTAATCTAAGAATGCTATGAATGATATGAAAATCTACGATATGAAACTATGCAAAACTATGATCAACTATGAAAGATCTCACAAATCGCCTGTCACAAGTGCTTAATCCTTCAATCACCAAAGTAATTGTGCAAATTCAAGTGTTGATAATTATGAAGAGCTGAGCTTTGATTTTATAAAAATCCAGGGTTTGAGGATGCAAGAGAAAAGCCATAAATCACTCTTCATAAACTTAGGTTGATTTATGAGTTATCAGGAAATCAGAGATAATTAACTCACAAAAATCATGCAAAAGCAGTGTTTAAATCAAAAATAGAGTTTAGATCAAATTTCAACTCATCATCAGATGTTGAGTTTAAATTTAAAATTGATTGTTAATTTCTAGTTGCCTGCTTTTCAGATTGTGCATGATTTATTTATAAATTAATTTAAAAATAAAGTGATTTATTCTCAACTTAACTGATTTTTGAATTAAAACAATTAATTTATGGGTTAATCAATTATTAAATCAAACTTTTATTCTAAAACTATATTATTAAAAATTGACAACTGACATGAATTAATTAAATAAGAATTTAATCAATTAGTCATAAGATTTTAGATTTTAATGTCAAAATTAAATAATATAATTTAGGAATAAATTTAATTAAATTTAATTAAACAATTAAGTGGCAGTATTAAATCCGATTAATTAAATATTCAAAATATTCAATTAATCAAACTTTAGGATAAATAAGATTTATCGCCACATAATTATTAAATCAAAGATAATTAGGATAAATTAGGAATATTGCTAGGAATACTCTCCGATGTAGAATTTAGTATAAAAATCAATTTTTGATAAAATGATGTGCAGATGTGCCTTAGGTTCAGACTTTGATGTCGATTTCGTTCGAATTTAAGATGTAGGAGGTTAATGAACCTATAGCCCATTTTTGGGGTATTAAAACTTTTTATGATCACAAATTCCTCATCAGAACTTTTGTCAGGGTCCTCCAGTTGTAAGAAAGGGAGGTTATTTACAACCTTTTTAGGACTTTTTCTTTTGAAAGATTTGCATAACCTGATTCGAAATTTTTTCAAATCTATATTTTTGAATGATATAGGGGCCACATACTTCTCCACAACTAAATAATGAAAAAACCATTCAGTGTTATTGTAAGAAACTGCATTTAGCCAATGTGCCAAAAAAGAGAGGTTTTTTTAATCTCTGGTCAGTGTATGTAGAAAATGTCTTTATCTTTGAAAATTAGTTTTGGCCTTCTTTTAATATTCTTTACATCTACCAATTTTCCCACTTCATTGTTCATATAATTTAAGGAAAAGGAAATAAATTTTGATCATTTATACTGTAAACAAACTTGTCTAAACCTTTCAAAATTTTACCAATGAAAATTTCTTTATAGAGGAAAATAATTGCTTCCTTGGCTACCCCTGCAAGGATTAAGCATGTTGCACAAGTGCCAACTAACTCTCCATTTGTTCTAACAGTATAGATGTAATCAAAATACCTTTCCCTGAATGCCTTGCTAACACCTCTACGAACCATGTCATCCTTTGTTCTCAGAATCATGTTCCATCTTTTCAGTGAGATTGGGCTAGGGTAAGCCATTTCTATAAATTCCTTGACATGAAAAATCTTAACATTCGACTCCATCCTTGTGTTTATGGAGTTTTTATACAAGAGGAAATATTTTAAAGGTGAGAGATTATTCTAGAGAACTATTTAGGGCCATCATTGTTTTTATATACCAGAAGATGTGCCTAGGAATTAGGTGTATTTACTCATAATATCCGCCAGAGTATTTGGCATGACATTGAAAATATGTGTTAGCCTTTATGATATCCAAGTCATTATGCTCATGTGTCATCATGAAAAGAGGAGCCAAAGTATGGAGACACGTCATCATTAATCTTCCCAAGACGTTTGTGAAAAGAAATGCCATATGTTTACTGCCAACATAAATATATAAGCATATGGTGGTTAATGAGCCCTCTTAAGAATCAAATATATAAGTTTGTGATCTTGCATATAATAAAGGGAATTTCAACCTTATCAGATGAATAAAATTGAGAAAACTATATAAATTTTATTATATATCTATATAAATATATATATGATATTAATATATGATGATGATTAACTATATATTATAAATATATATGAGTATGAATATATCTAATATACTTTTCTTTATATATATGTGAAATATACAGTTAATCATGATATTAATATACGATGATGATTAACTATATATATATATATATATATATATATATATATATATATATATATATATAAGAAATAAAACTATATTTATTTCACATATGTGTATGTATAGTTTATAAATATTTATACATAGATAGTGTGTTATTAAACAATTTGATTAACTATAAATATCCATGCATATCTCTTTTTTTATATACAAATTTAGAGATATAAGATTTTTTGTGATCCTAAATTTGAAACCTATATATAAAAATAAATTATGAATGTATATTTTAGCTAGTTAAATTGTAACATCAAAATTTAAGGTGTTTATTTAAAGGGAGTTTGGATAATGGTAGGTGAGTTATTTAATTGTAATGTTTAAATGTTCAGAAATACTAATGCCCTCTAAACCTACATTGGCCAGTTTATCAGCCTCAATATTTCCTTCTCTATATATATGTTTAAAACTTATATTATTGAAACATCTTAACATTCCCCTAATCCTTTGAAGTTTGGAGTTAATAATCCAGTTTGGAGTGAAAACTATTCTTAGAGCATTAATGATTATTTGAGAATCTCCTTTAATTTTAATATTTTTTAGACCCATTATCCAACACATTTTTAGGTCTTCAAAAAGAAATTCTAGCTCAACTGTGTTATTTGTGGCAATCCCAATTGGTTTGGAAATCCTGCCACAAATTTGCTTATCCCAATTATGAACTATGCATCCAATGTCAGCCATACTAGGATTGCTATGGGAGGATCCATCAAAGTTTAATTTCTACCAATTTACTTGTGGTGGATACTATAGGCAGTTTTGCCTGGCAAATAATGTTTCCTTTCCTCCTTTACCAAAATGAGGAGGTATGTTAAGATTTTACCAACTTTTGCTAATATCATTGTCCCAATGGGAAAAGATATATTCTGAGGTAGTAATCTGTGTAAGTCTGTTATTTGTGACCTCTACTATGCTAGATTCAATCTTATTGAGGAGATTTACATGATCTAACTTCTTGTCTTGGAAAATACATCGGTTATGTTCCTTCCACAATTCCCAAATCAGGATTGAAGGGCCAATTTTATAGAGGGGAAATAGTATCATTTTTGAATAGTAATGGCCAACTCTTGAAAAGTTCAAATAAGTTATATGGAAGAGGAAATTGAAATTGTAGCTTATGAATTAGCCATAACCAACATTTTTGGGTATAAGGACAATTACTAAGGATATGATCAACAGTTTCCTCATGGGATTCACAAAGAACATATTAGGAAGGACCTTCAAAACTAATATTTTTTAACTAATCAACTGTAAGAATATATTTTTGGAGAGAAGCCCAGGAAAACATCTCATCTTTAGGAAGACATAGCTTGTCCCAACACAGGTGTAGTGGTAAGTCTGATTTTTCCCAGTTTTGTTTGTCCACCAGTGATTGATAGACCTGTTTAACCCTATAGGACCTTGTTTTGGATCCAAGCCAAACTAGGGCATCCTCTGCATTCTTAGGACTTATTGTTCTAGATGATAATATGGAGGTGATTTCTAATTTTTTTTCTATTAGTGAGTGGGGTATTGTTTAATGATTTTCATTGCCACTTTAAGCTAGGGTCTCCTTCTAGGAATTTAATATAATTATTTGGTGTTCCTCCCATAAGTTTATAAGTGTGTTCTTTATATTAGGGTCCATATAATGTTAGATATAGGAGAATACCCACCCCATGAGTCATCCTAAAAAAAGACTTTATTACCCAGTCCAATATCCCATGAAATTTTTTCAAATATAATATCTTTGCATTCTAACATAAAATTCTAGACCCTAGAACCCTTGGGGGGGGGGGGGGGGTTCCTAAACCTGAATATATTAAGCCTATCATTTGGGTCTAAATATTTATGGAATAAGATTCTGTCCCATTTACAATTTGGATTTTGGTACATCCTCCATATTAATTTATTTCCCATAGATTTATTTTGTCAATACAACTTCTTAACTCCTAAAGCCCCACAATCAATAGGTTTACAAATTTCATCCCAACTTATTGAAACCATTTTTCTATTATAGGAAAATAATTTCCAAAAGGAATTTCTCATTTTCTTTTCTATAGACAATTTTCCCTTTGTAGATAGAGGGATACAAGACATCTGGTAGGAGCATATTTTAAAAAGGACAACTTTTATCATAGTTAGACGACTCGCATTAGATAGCCATTTCCCTTTCCAATTTTCCATTTTGTGATCAAATTTGTTTATAATAGGTTCCCAACACTTTGTAGACCTATTATCTCTTTCTATAGGGATACCTAAATATTTACATGGGAAGGTTCCCTTCTTGAATCCCAAAATTTTATAAATGTCCCTTTCCTCAGAGGGATTTGTATTGATGAAAAATATTTTGGAATTATATGCATTTACCCGTTGACCTGAAGCTTTCATGTACATGTTTAAAATTTCTTTGTGATTTAGAGCTTCATATTTAGAAGCTTTAGTTGGTAGAATAGTATCCTCAAAAAACTGTTGATGGGTGATATTTGGAACCCCGTCAGTGACTTTAACACCCAAAATCCTATTAGATAAATGGATTTTTTTTACCATTCTACCATAAGATTTTGTCATAATAACAAAAAGGAAGGGAGAAATTGGATCCCCTTGTCTTAATCCTCTTGAGATATCGAAGAAGCCTTCTAGTGAGCCATTGACTAGAATAGATATTTTGTTGTGGAGATAGAATTATGGATTAGATTTATCCATCTTTTTGAAAAACCAAAGGCTACCAAGTGTTTGCAAAGGAATCATCAATCAATTTATCATATGTTTTTTGTGTATCTAACTTTATTAGCATAGTGGGATCCTTGTGTTTTTGAATTGAATGTATATTTTCTTGAATAATTATTATGCCATAAAAAATAGATTGATCAAGAACAAAACTTGTTTATTCTTTTGAAATGATATTTGGAAGAACTATCTTTAACCTATTTCTCATAGATTTAGACATAATTTTGTATAATGTATTGCATAAGGCTATGGGTCTGAAGTCACTAAAAGTTTCTATTTCAACTTTTTTAGGGATTAAAGTTAAAAATGTATTATTAATTTCTTTGAGAATGTTACCTAATCTTCTGGTTTTCTTGATAGTTTCCCAAAGATCGGTTCCAAGAAAATGCCAACATTTCTGGAAAAGTCTAGGGAGAAAACCATCAGGGCCTAGAGCCTTATCTAGCTTCACTTGGAATAAGGCAATTTTGATTTCCTCCATGGAGAAAGCTTGATTCAACATTAGGTTATCTTCCTCAGTAATAATTTTTGGTATGCAATCCTAAAAATGTCATTGAGATTTCAAATCAGAGTAATCCCAATTATTCAATGTGTTTTGAAAAAACGATATTGCCTCTTCAGCTATGTCCTTTGGATCTTCAAACAAGTTTCCTTGAGAATCTTTAATTTTCATTAATTTATTAATATTTCTCCTCATTTTAGTACTATTATGAAAAAAAATAGTATTTTTATCCCCTTCAATTAGCCAATCTTCTCTTGATTTTTGTTTCCAAAAAATTTCCTCTTTAAGTAATAGGGTTTCTTGTTTGGTTAACAAATCTTTTTCTTTAAAATGTCTTTCATTATTCATTCCTTTAGTCAAGACTTCTTCATTTAATTCCTTTATCTCAAATTCAAAATTTTCTTTCTCTTCAAAGATATTAAATTAAAGTGATGCTTGTTCCATTCAAGAATTTTTGTTTTAAGGTAATTTAGTTTGGATCCAAAACAATACATTTTTGAACCTTCGTAAGATTTTCAGTCCACCAATTTTCTAGTAAAGTCACAAAGTTATTGTCTAGGTACCACATATTTTCAAATTTAAAATAACAACTAGAGGGTTTAGAATCCTCTAAGATTTCTAGAGACACAGGGAAGTGATATGATCCCGATGTAGGTATAATAGAGATAGTAATATTGTAATCTAAACTAGAGAGATTTTCCAAAGAATAGAAATCTATCTAGCTTTTCAGCTATGTTATCAGGACCATCCCTTTTATTATTCCAAGTTACATTAGCATTAGTAATTATAAAATCAATCAAATTATTATCAGAAATCCATTAGTTAAAGTCCTTCATAGATTGAGTAATGGATTGAATACCACCTTTTTTTATCGCTTAGATTCATGATGGCATTAAAATCCCCTGCTATAAAATAATTTATGTTTTTATTTGAGGAAATAAGATTACTGATTTCAGTCCATATATTTGCCTTACCAGAGGTGGTAATTGGACCATAAGTGTTTAAGATAAAAAAGGACCGCTTGCTATGGATACTTCTAACCCAATCGCCCATCCAATATTTATTTTTGATAGAAGATTAAAATTTAACTCTTTTGGGATCCCATAAAATGGATAAGCCACCAGAGGTAGTATCTGTAGTTACACCTTCAATCATCCAAATCCCCAATTTCCTACTTAGCTTTATTAATTAATCATTGTTTAGTTTTGTTTTTTGTATATGAATAATATCATATTTTAAGGTATTTAGAAAACATTTTAAGAGACACTATTTATTAGGGGTGTTTAAACCTCTAACGTTCCATATAATGAGTTTCATGGCACCGTGGGAAGGAACTTCCCCTTCCCTACATTAAATAAATTAGATATTTTGGCTTGGTTTTCTGCATCCCCATCTCTCTTCCTAAGTTTAGAAATTAATTTCCTACCTCTCTTTTGGGGGATTTTTCCATAATTTGGGGTATCCAAGCCTGGTTTATTCTAGGCAATATCAATTTCACCATTTCTTTTAATCTCACATATATCTTTTCCTTCTTCATTGTCTGGTTTTGGATTATCTTTCTTGAGATCTTTATGTACAATTTATTTAGCATATCAAGCTTCTTCTGAGAGGATGGATTCTCCTCATTTATGTCAAAGTCAACAATGTCCTCATTTATTCCCAACATATTATACACTTCCTCAAGTTCAGGGGGGATCTTGGTATCTTGATTTTGAGATTGAGGATCAAGAATTTTATGAGAAAGGTCAAAAACTTCCTTCTCCTTGGGATTTTGAATGGATTCTAGTTTCTCTTTTAGGGAATGCTAGGACAATATTTCTTGGCTAATATCATTATGCATAGTTATAATATCTCCCAAGAATTCACTAAGATCTCCCATTTTACTTTTCATACTTTTTACAAGTCTTTCTTGCTCCTATAAATAGATTTTTATTGGGTCTTTAACAAGGGTTGGTTCTGTATTTTCATAAATCTTTATTCCATGATCCTTAATCTGAGGATTTTCTTCCTTAATAAAGAAAGAATTATGAGGACTAAGGGTAATATTTGAACGAGGATGGGAAGGCTCAATACTAGGGCTCTTTGGAGTTGGGACACAAAAAGGGTTAAATTGGGTTATTACCAAATCTTTTGACAATTCTACGATGGACACAAAACTAGAAGATACAATTGGGCTTAATGTGGAACAGGGGGGTTTGAGGGAAGATTTGGGAGAGAAATGTAGGGGCTCAGTATCAAAGGTATTTTGAGTCTAAGCAGAAGTATGGGAAGAAAGGGGAAATACCAAATCTTTAATTGCATCTTGAGTAGATGTATTTCCTAGAGATGTTATTGGGTTGATTATGGAACGAGGGGATCCAAGTGTAAGAAGATCAATCAAGGGTTTCACGGGGGATGTTACTTCTGTAACGATGAGATCAATCAAGGGTTTTACAGGGAGAGCATCTTCCATATTTGCAAAAGGTTTGGAGAACCTGTTCAAATTAAAACCTCCATTCTTAAGAAATTTGACATTTAAATAATTTTTTTAAAAGTTCTTAGTCTGAATAGTTTCTTCATAAAATATATCTATTATATTAGGGTTTTGAAAGATAATTCTATATTTTATTTCTTCTTCATAAAATACAGGATTTAAATTATAAATCGAATGGTTGGAGAAGATTTTCAATAGTTTGATTTTGTGGGACAGAGGGACTTCGAAAAGGATTTTAAGGTTGCCTAAATCAATGAAATCTACTGTTAAACCCTTTAAACCCCCAAGAAGGTTCCCAATTTATGATATAATCTTGTTGTGGAGAAATTCTATAGGATAATTAGGTATTAAAATCTACCGATAGATAGATAGAGAGAATCAAATTTTGAAACATCAAAATTTAGACACCAATCTAAAATATTTATGAAAAAACCTTTGCAAAGCATTGGATGATCATAAAATAATTTTTCCTTTAAGCTATAATTTTTGTATTCTACATAAAAAAAAATTCTTGGGAGATTGGTTATACTTACCCGACAGTAAAAAATTTGTAAAATCCAATCTGAAAAACTAAAGTTGGAGATATAATTGCCACCGCAGAATGGGAACAAACCATTGATTTTGAAGTGCTCCCATAAGTTGTTGGAGTAAATGTTGTTGGTGATCAGAATGTCATGATCTGAGCTAGGGTTCAAAATAGGACAATGGTGTTTAATGTCTGTCTTAGGATTTACATTGTCGGGAATATAGGGTTTTTAGGTAGAGAATCCTATGTTGATCCAAGAGGAGCTTTGTTAGCTTTGAAAGAAAATTTGGGTATCAAGGAAGTAATTGGAATAGCCCATAAATTTTGATTTCTTCTTTCAATATTTTTCCCTTTACGATTGCCAACCACCTTCCAACCAGACTCCTTATCTTTGATATTCCCGCTCAGGCCAAAGGAGTTCACTTGAATCACTTTTTTGTTCCATATTTCCTATGGGGGATGAATCTGAACCAAGTTTCAGCCTGCATGTCATGCCCCACAAGGGAACCAGGGAAGAGAACAAAGATTCTCCTTGTAAAAGAAAACCTAAGTGATAACTTATGAAAAATTTTGAATTTTAAAAAGAATTAAATAAACAAAACATAGATTAACTTAGATTCCTCCAAGGTTCCCTTCTTATTAAATGCATGATTCATTTAAGTCCATTAAGTAATCTAACAACAAGATTTACTTCTCAAAGAAAACTACATCATATCATTATAAGATTCTTTAAGAAATACAAAGTACTTTCATTTCAATTTTCCATCTAACACCATCTATATTCCTAAGTATCCTTTATGAACAATATAAATTTTAAACATTAGAATCATCTTAAACATTTGATACATTGCAAAGATACTACATTTGTTTCACTAGTTTTCCTTTAATCATCAATAATGAAAATCATACTACTTAACTTGAAATCTTACAAAATCCTTTTTCTTTTCCAACATAGATCATATACATAAAGTTCATGCTTTCCCCTTTTTCCTTTTTCCTAAGTCTACCCATTCCAAATACATCATTTGAAATACATTAATGATTACATTACATTCATCTCCTCTTGGGAGGTAACAATAATTTTACATCATGAAATATAATTACAAAGTCTTTATTCTTCAAACTGGTACATAAGCAAGCTTGGATCTTCAAACACTGCATTCGCAAAAGATGCCTCGATAAAAAGATTTACCACTCAACCATGTGGATACCTAAAAGGCCCACTCCCCTATGCTAGGAGATAAACACCAAGGTCCACAAAGAAGGAATAGCTAGGCCATACCTAGGGTTGAGTAAATTTTCCCAAATAGCAAATAAAAGAAGATCAAAGTATAATCCTTTCCCCAAAAAGGTTCTAAGGCTTGGTAGAAACTCTAAGCAACAACCCAAGTGAGTGTCATCTCATAGCCCTCACCCCTTGGGTTGTCTTGGTACTAGCCACTCCAGGCCCCGACCCCCAAGTAGGCACATGCGGGATCGAATGCCTTTCGTATAAACAAGTGCCATTCGATCGTATCTACTCATAGGTACCTTCTCCCACTCCCTTCCATAGCCTTTACTAGCACTAATGGCATGGGTGAGGCACATTTAATCTTTTTTAATGTTTGAACCCATTCCCATAAGTTTAATTAAGTTTTCACTTGTTAAATAACTCTTTAGTCGGTTATCCTGGTTCTAGCCACTTATTGCCTCGGCCCCACACTGAGAGCCACTCACTAGGTGTCGTTAGGTTTTCTACCCTTAACCCACATATCACAATTACATCATACATGTAGTAAAAGCACATTATAAACACATTGAGAACTGCTACAAAAAATAGAAAATAATAAGATAGCTTATGGATGTTTAGGGAAATTAGGAACGTTTAAGGATGTTTAGAATGTCTTGATCCTCTTAGACAACTCTAAACCCTACACTATTTCCTACACACATCCTAACCCTATTAAGGCATCTAACCACACTGAACATAACCTCCACCAACCAAGTAACGGACAAAATTAAGGTTTACACAAAATTCCATATACCAAAAGATAATGCTCCCTAAATTTCATTCTAAACCTAAAATTTGACTAAGTCTGATTTTATTAAAAATCTAAAATTTAGAAGTTACAGCTTAACTCCTAGGAAGCTAAAACCTATCCCAATCAATCTGAAAGGTACCTAATCCCTTTATACAAGTATAGCTTAAAGTATAAGAAACTTATACTTAAATGTTATACTTGTATAAAGTGAAAACCTAATTATTATACTACTTGGCTTAAATATTAAACTTCTTCAACTTCAACCCTAACACAAACGTAGCCTCCAAACATGTGGAAATGACATAGGTAATAAAATTTAACTAGACCAAATGACAGAGAACCAAAACACAAAAATAAAATGATTTTATACTTGCGATTCTATAAACTTGTATAAATGGCTGGCTGGCATAATAAAATGACATAATATTTCTATTGCAATGAAAAAATATTAAAAATGGCTGGCATAATACAAATAACACAAAAACGGCTGACATAATAATGTTTGTACTGTATAAACGATACAGAATAAATTTTCATTAAAATGACATAATGTTTGTATTGCCAGAATATTACAATAAATGAATGACATGATACTGCGATAATATAGCATTCCTAATACAATAACAAAGCATTTGTATAATGTATGGATGGCTGGAAAAATAATACAATAATGTATCAACATTCTGTAATAATACATTATTACAGAATACATTAATGTATTAATCCTTCCGCAATAATACATTATTACAAAATACATTAATGTATTAATAATACACAATACAATAATAATACAATAGTGCTCAAATGTTCTGTCATAATAATACACAATACTAAGGCATTCAAATAAATCTAAAACAACATTCATACTATAAAAAGACATCTATTTCTCAGGATGGATTCCAACCTGGAATCCTGCGAAGATCGGTTGATGAAGAAGAAATCAAGCTTCTAAATATCTTCCAGCACTCCTTCAAATTCCTCCTATAGGTAAGCTCCAACCCTTCACCTCCTCTCAGATAAAATTAATTCTCTCCCTTCTCAAAACTATAGAAATGTCTTATTAAAATTAAAGCCTCTTCTCAAATCAAGATTTCCTCTCCAACCCCCACACACAGGAAAGTCTTCCTGTAAATAAAATGGAGATGGTGGTTGCACGGGTAATCCAACCGATGCAACCATCTCAACTATCGATCCGTTATTAGTTAATGATATGGTTTGCAAAACCATTCCCGTAAAGGAGAAGTAAACTTTAAATAAAACTATAATCTATGATTCCTAAATTTAAGGATGTCAAAATATAATCTTAAAAATAATTTATTAATTTATTTAACTATGGTAATAGAATTTACTAATCCTATTTACCATTTATAAGGATAACATAGATTTATATTTATCTAAAATAATTTTTCCTTCACACAATTAATTTAATAATATTAATATATATATATGTATTCATAGGAGGCCCGTGTTGCTGAAGAATTAGACACTTTGAGCAGGAAAATCTTGGAGCAGGGGATGAGTAGGGAGGATTTTCTTAATGAACAAAGTTTAAAAGGGAGTTTGTCAGAGTTACTAGCTAGGGAGGAAATTTACTGGAGGGACAAGGCTAGGGAGTTGTGGATCAAGGATGGGGATAGAAATACTAAATATTTTCACTATTCTGTTAAAGCTTGACTGGCCTTAAATCAAGTAAGTGAGATAACATTGGAGGATGGGCGTAAGATGAAGAATAGGAATGACATTGGGTAGGTTGTGGTTGATTATTTTTTTGGCATTCTTAATGACAGAGAAAGTGATCCGGATATGGATTGTTCGGAGGTTAGGGAGGCTATACCAAGTCTTGTTACAGAGGCTGACAATGCTATGCTCATGGCCCCATACACTTTGGAGGAAGTCAACCAGGCTATTTTTGGCTTGAATCTATATAAAGCACTGGGGCCAGATGGCTTTCTTGCATGATTCTATCAAAATTGTTGGGAATTCATGAAGGAAGACATCTTGAAAGTTATTGAGGATGTGAGAAAGAAGGGGAAATTCATTAAAGAAATAAACAATACTGCCTTAGTTATCATTCCAAAGAAAGCTGAGGCTATGTCATTGGGAGATTATAGACCAATTGCGTTATGCAACATGATATATAAAATAATTTCCAAAGCTCTTGCAAATAGACTTAAACTTATACTTCCCAAGCTCATCTCCGAAGAACAAACTGGATTCACGCTAGGATGGGAAATTGTGGACAACATTATACTAATGTCGGAAGCCTTGCATTCAATAACTACTGAGAAATTGAAGGCTATGATAATCAAGCTTAACATATCAAAAGCCTACGATAAATTCCGATGGGGTTTCCTCAATGAGGTACTCAAGAAGTTTGGATTTCATGAGAATTGGAGACGGTTAATTGGCTTTTGTCTAAGTTCTGCGCACTTCTCAGTGGTGATTAATGGTGTAGTATTTGGCTTCTTTGAAAGCAAGAATGGTTTGAGGCAAGGAGATCCTATCTCCCCAGCACTCTTTGTTTTAATGGCTGAAGCCCTGAGTCACCTTATTCAGAAGAAGAGGGAATTGAATTTATGGAAGGGGCTAGTTCTTCATGAGGGACTGGCTTCGATTACCCACTCCCAATTTGCGGATGACACTTGCTTATTCGGTGAAGCCTTGATAAGGGAAGCATATATCATCAAGGTGACACTGAATTTGTATGCAAATGCTGCTGGTCAAAGGATCAATGATGAGAAAACTAAGGTTTTTCTTTTCAATATTAAAAAACCTTTACAGAATAAAATCTTGCAGAAGCTTGGATGGAAAATGGGAAAGCTTCCATCAACATATTTGGGTGTTCCCATGTTTTCGAGATCCTCCAGAAATTTGTTGTGGGAAGATCTTATTACCAAGTGTAGAGTTAAAAAGGAGACATGGAAGAACAAGTGGCTTGCCCTATCTGGTAGGATCCAGTTAATTAAATCTATTCTTTCTGCAATGCCAATTTATGCAATGTCGTGCTTCAAACTCTCGGGTAAAGCAATCAGAACTTTGGAAAGTTTCCTAAAAAATTTCTTATGGGAAGGTGCAAATGAAACAAAAAAGATTCCATTACTAAACTGGGATATAGCATGTAAATCAAAAGAGAGTGGTGGGGCTAGACTAACGAAGCTGGATTTACAAAATTTGGCGTTAGGAGCTAAACTGATCTAGAAGATGTATAGATATTCGAATAAGATATGGTGTCAAATTATGCAGAAAAAATACTTAGATTATGATGATCCCTCCAGGATACTAACAATTAGTACTAATAGAAATGGGTCTGCTATTTGGAAGTTCATCAAAGAATGTAGACCCCTAATCATTGATCACTTGTCTGGAAAATTGGAAATGGTCTCAAAGCTAGGTTCTAGCATGACTCTTGGAATGGAGATAGGAGCATCAAGAGTTATTTTGAAGATCAGACATGGATTGATGAGGTTGAAAGATGCCATGCTTCTTGTGTCACTAATTATGTTAAGGAGACTTCTTTAGGGAGTGGATTCTTTGGGTGGAAGGAGATCAATAAGGATGGCCTGACAATGGAAACAAAGAATATGTTGTCAAAGATCTTGAAACAAAGGATAATTACACTGAATAATGAGGAGGATGAAATCATCTAGTGTGCGGCTTGGTTAGGGGAATACAAGGTCAAACTAGGATACCAAATCCAGACTATGGATCAAGAGACATGTGAGTGGGTAGCAAGTTTGTGTTGGGATAGATTGGTGGCACTGTGTGTGGGTGCCTTTCTTTGGACTGCCATGCATGATAGAATTCTATCAGGGGAGAGGTTGAAAAAATATGGTTTCAATGGACCTACTCGATGTGTGTTATGCAAGGCTGAGGAGGAAACAACTGGGCATCTACTATATGACTGTTGTTTCACAAAAGAATGCTGGAATTGGACTCATACAAGTTTAGAGTGGTAGTCTGCCTCAGATGAGAACTTCATAAATCATATCATACATTGGCCCGCCTCAAAGAGCACTTCACTTTGGGGTTCTCTTTGGATAATTATTCCTTCTGCTGTGGTATGGCAAATATGGAAGGAACAAAACAAAAGAATTTTTGAAGATAAAGAACTGAATGTAATAGCTGTTATTGAAAAAATTAAAGGAATGGTATCCGAATTGGCTTCTATTAAGGCATATGGAAGGAAAATTGATTGCATCTCTAGCTGGGACAAAAAAGTACAAATGAATTGGGGCTCTTTAATCCCTCCCAACATCATTGTTTACCCAAAACAAAATAAGAGGCAGAATGCAAGATGGGTAGTTCCTGAGTTGAGGCATTTTTAATTGAATTTTGACAGGGCTGCTAAAGGGAACCCGAGTGAGGCTGGGTATGGATGCATTATAAGAGATAGTAATGGTGAGATGTTGGTTGGTCTCTTGGGTTACCTGGGTATTGCAAGCAATAACATTGCTGAGTTCACAACACTTGAAAGAGGATTAAATTTTTGTGTGGCCAACCGAATTTTCCCGCTGGAAATTGAAGGAGATTCCCAGATTGTAGTTTGTGCTGCTAAGAATGGTAGTACACCGAATTGGAAATTGGGAAGATGCTTAAACTCAATAATGGATTCTTTGGCACAAATATTGGAATACAAGGTGTCACATGTTTATTGAGAAGCAAACATATGCACGGATTTCATGGCAAACATTGGTGTGGAGTCAAAAAGTGAAAATGAAGATTTGCTTTACGATGGCCAAAATGTTGAACTATCTTGACTAGTAAAGAATGAGAAGGATAGTGCACTGCAAAATGTCAGAACTAGCATCAGATAAATATATGATCAAGCACATAATCTTGTTGGGTACAGTCTCTACTGATGCCCAAATATCCTTTTATCTATCTCGGAAAGGGTTTGCTGTGGTGATACTTCTATCTCTAGTGATAATTATCCAAGGGTACATTGCTCAAACTTTGGAATGGATAAAATTCACAATCGAGACATGCTAGCATGAACAAATTATAGACTGGTTTTTGCAGATGGGTCTTATCGTTGTCTATATTTCTAAAGGATTCAGGATTTGTGCTCAATATATAAGTCTATGTGGGGATGGAAGATTGCACATAGCACTTTGCTATTGATATGGTTCATCACTTCGGATTTAGCTATTTGTGTAGAGAGGAAACTCTTCAAGAACAGTGCCGAAGACTGTTCCTCACAAATGTGTGAGTCCATGATGGTGTTTGGTAGTTGGTGGCATGTATCCTTGGCAGAGGTAGGCATTGGTGTGACGGTTTCTTCTACGAGGCTGTAATTTGGCCAATGGTGGATATCCTGGACTCAAAAGAGCTATGCATCCAATGGATTGATGGCTTTATCCGTGTGATTGATGGGCAGGCCATTGCAAATGAATTCCTGAGTCTGGATTCAGATCAGTGGGTTAGTATCCTGGGGTTGTATTTCAACTCAGGAAACTATGTGACTTTTGAATCGGATGTGGATTCGGATTATGAGGAGGATGAGAGTGAATGTATCAAGGTAGAGATAGAATGGCTAAATGCCCAAATTGAAGATGCTTGGGTGGTGTTCGGGATAGGAGTTATCAACAAAATTTTTTCCCCCTTCCAATGGTTGCTGAATCGGGAGGATTGTTGGCTCACGGCGGCTTCTGCTATTAAAGCTATGGAGATAGGAGAGCTTCTGGCTACTATTCTTCAGGCTTTGTTGACATATGTGGCAATAGTAAAATGTTGCCAGTATGTTTCTCATGCTCGGTAGTAAGGATCTATGATAGGTCCATTTTGTTACTACTTCGCTGTACGGGAGCTAACCCCTTTGTTGTTAGCACTTATCTATAAAAAAAAAAAAATGTATTCATAGGCATATGTGTGCACCCATATGCTTATGGTACATATACCATAAATAAGACATACTATTACAAATATTAAATATTGAGAATAACATTATTATAAAATATATTATTTATTCATACACTAATCCACATATATATTAGGTAGCTACTAACATAAGTTAGATTTTACCACTATTTATTTAAAACATTTTATTATTACTATTGCCATAGACACTTTGTTATTATGAGTATTATAAAATAATACCATAAAATTATTCATTATTATTGATATTAGAATCACATGATTTAATCACATGCCAACCCGTTCCTAGTGGGATATGCTAGTAAAATAGTAGCTACTACTAAAGATAAATTACTAAATCATACCTTCAAATAAACAATGACTCACATCAATAATCTACTAACAAAGTTGAGCATGCCATGAAGTAAAAACTACCATACTCAAAACCTCATTCTCAACGAAGACAAAAGACAAGAAACTAGCTACAAGATCTACAAAACCAGTAAAATGAGAGATCACATAATACATTCACACAAGGGACTGACTCAGCACTTCCCACCTAAGGATAAAAGGATCAAAGGTGAAGTTTCTTCCTGTGGAACCTGGTGATATCTTTGTAACAACAACAATGATCGAGGATTTTGAGGGATTGCTCAGACTTGTGAGGCCAGGTGGAGATGATACCCGGTACCTACAATCCTGCATCACCAAGAAGAGATACATATATATACATATGGATATACAAATCAGATATATACAAGCAGGTGACCAGGATCGATACATCGTGTGGACCTCAACTAAGTGAGTAACTACGACTTCATCCTGAGTCATGAAAACACATCAGACACATATCCATGAAACATAAAACATCATGATAATGGTTAGATTCAAATCCTTGAGTTAGATCCATAAAACATATAAAAATAGATGGTTTTCTAATCTCATAAACATATAAATGATAACCATAAATGAGCATATCCATCATATCATCATCCAAAAAACATTAATGTAAATATATAGTTCTAACCATCATAATAAAATGTTCAAGTCAGAAAGTCCAAGTATCACCATAGGAGAGGTATTACACTGCAAGTGCATCAAACTTATTCGTTGTCTTCACCCCATACATATATATTTTTTTAATTCTTCTGCACATTATATTTATTAGAAATATCCTTAAATATGCTTTTCGTTGAAAGCTGCTCTGATTTACGAGCCAATTTTTAAAAAACTTATTTTAAATGATCTTATTATTTAATTAAGTTAACATTATTCTTATAATTCAAATTCAAATTTTAGATTTTCCTCTATCACATTTATAATTATTTAATTATCCTAATTTCTTTCGATATAAGAAAGGGTTTTCATTATTTAATCAATTTATTCTTGCACAATAATTAAATAATCTTTCTTATTTAATTATTTTATTTCTTTTCCTTTATCCTCATTAATTAAATAATTTTAATAATTTTATGCTAGTCTCTTATAATTGAATAGTTATTTTAATTATTTAATTAGCTAACATTCTCTTCTATAATTAAATAAATTGGTTTAATTTAGTTAATTATTCATTTCCCAAATATATTTCTTATAATCATAAATAAAAATTATTTTATTTATTTTCGGCATGTACTTGAATTAGATAATTTCTTTTTATCTAATTATTTTCTCACACATGCATGAATTAAATAATTTTAAATATTTCATTTTTTCTTCTTGTAGTTTTCTTTGACTAACTTTTTTTTAATTATTTAATGAGCTAACTATAAAATCTTTAATTTATCTAATTTTTCACCTTTCCAAATATATGTCCTAAAAATAATGAAATCTTGGTTTTATTTATTTTATCATCTCATTGGCGCAATTAAATCATTTTGATTATTTAATGATAATTATATCTCCACTTCCACCTCTCAACTTCCTCTCACTTCGAGTTCAACTAATCAATCAATTCAATCCAACTGCATTACGTTACCAATTCTCTCCTAGCTATAGCAATCTATTATTCTCATCAACTATCATCCATCGATCTTCAATCCTTCTCATTAGATCTCTACCGTTAATTTGTAATGCCCTGCCAAGGAACCTCAGGGCGAGGACAAAATACACATCAAAACATGAATAATAAATAATTTTTTAACAATAATTAATAGTGCATTAATTTGAACAACATAGTATAATCACAATTGTTATATTAAAATAGAAAACAAGAGGATAAAGATTACACCTATTGTCATGATCCTTTAACCAATAATTCTCACTACATACTTGAGTTTTTCTTTCTTATTTCTTCACCATGTCCCAATACATGTATCTGTACACATGCCTTTACAACTAGAAGCATGCCATAAGAGTCATGAAACATTAGATACATGATAATAAATGTATTTTCTTATTAACTTGTCTAGAAGAATTATGAATATGAATAGACAAATCCTAAGGGCTCGGACCTAAGTCTCAGGGGCTCATCATTGATGGTCTTGCCTACGTCAAGCAAAAAGACTTCATAGTTTGACTCTTGAATATTGACTTGTATCACACTAGCTTTACCATAGTAAGGGTATACAATGCATTATATGATTATTATTATTATATTCTTTATAAAATACATAAGCGGGTATGCAACCCTTTCTAGGGTAGATTCTTCAGACAGTTCACTATCGGCTACTACCCACTTGGTGAAATAGGGACATAACTATGGTTAAGGACATAGTGTATCATCTCATAGGCTTCTTATGTCATCAAAGTCATAATATCAATGCAAAACACTACATTCCTTCAAAGCATGTAAATTAATCAATAACACTACTCAAAAGACATATCATATAATTTGTAATGGATAGATACAAGCAAGATATATCTATCATGACTTAGAAATCCTCATTATTTATTTCCATAACATCCAACATCGACATGTGCTGAGTTACTTAAGGGAGGGGGATTTTATGATCTTCATCCTTCCAATGTCCTTCTTCTCTTGGACCCTTATTTGCAAGAGGTGTCTTCTTAGGGTGATGGTGCTTGTTCTTGGGGTGGCTTCTCATTTTGGGATGTTGGTGTCCTTTTTTTTTGGTGGGGAAGTTTGTGGGTGTTGATTTTCTTAAGATAGGGGATGTTGATGATTTTAGACCTTCTCATTTCCCCCCTCACTTTAGGCTCCTTTTTAATTTGGTGGTGAAGTCACTGCTTCTCATTTTCTTGCTTAATACTCCTATTAAAGTGGAGATGGATATTGGTGTTAATTATGGTGAAATCTATTAGAGAGCTAAAGAAATGAAGGATTTCTTTTTTTATTTATCTATGAGTGTTGCTTTTGATGGCTCCATTGAAATCTTAGGTATGGTTTTTGGATCCATGTCAAAACCTAGTTATTGTGGCTCGGGGAGCCTTCAAATCCCTTTGGATCTCTTTGTTTTTGAGATATGTTCTATGATGTAAGGTGTTGACCTTTTGGGAAGCTAGATCCTTTGTTATCTTGTTTTTCTTGGTTGTCATTTGTTTTCTAGTTCTAGGTTGGCTTTGAGCTGATTTTCGCTAAATGCTTTCTATATATTGCAACATCTCATATTAGTGGGGTTCTAGATCCCCCTCAAAATCTGATTGTATTGGGTTTCAGGATCTCATCAAAACCTTCTTTTAATTTAATAAAAAAAATCCAATACCCAACCTTTTCAAGTAAACCATACAAGAACAATAGATAAAATAATCTATACATAAAATAGGTTTTAATCTTGTGTCTTCATGCGATACCAGATTGTAAATTTCCCCAACTAATTCCTAATCATCTCAAGTTAAGTTTATGTTAGACTTAGGAAGCATCGAGAGGGGGGGGTCAATGCAACAATGTTCTTTAATTTTCATAACAATTCCAAAACTTAAATCCACCGATAAATGAAAGTAAACATAACAGAATAAGCACACAAAGAATCATAACACCATGATTTATTTTCAAGGAAAATCCTGTTAAGGGAAAATCCTCGATAGGGATGATACCCACAAATATCTCACTACTATAGTAATGAGTACCCTTTTTAAGGTATAAGTACATATGAGTGGAATGTACATGCATCTAGTCTTACAACCTAGATCTTACAACTTAATTAAAAACTATTAATTTGGTCCTCACTCGAGTTCATCGATCAAATACAAATTACAATATAGAAATAACTTATAGTCCCAAAATTGAATCGACGAGTAGCACCAATAATGCCAATACAATTCCAATGAAGCTCCAAGAATATCATAAACTACCAATTTTCACATCAATATATCTTGCACATCATCACATGAACATCCATACTCTCCATAAAAAATGATCTAATATAATCGACCATAAGCCCAAAACATCAACTAGGTTAGCTCTAATAAAGAAATATGAAACATGTACTTCCTTGAGCAAAAACACTGATCAAAACTCAATGATAACCTATAATAATAAAAAATTTTACCATGTAGGAGGTTGTCTCTAACTAGATCTTCCATCCAACTGATCAAATCATTGATCTAATAGGATCATTGATCGATCCAATATGCTACAGGCTTGCATACTATAATTCTCTGCCAATGTGATACTCAATGAATCATATCTCCATCAAACAGTATCCTAGAAGATTGTGATCACACAGATAGACATAGCACAATGTCTACTATCAATCTCTATCTTTGCAACATCTAATACTTGAATCTCTATCCGAACGGTCTCAATCTTTGAGCTTGTATCTAGAATTGTTCTCCATTCTTAGTTGTTTTCATCACCAAAAATTTTGTAGACCAAATAACTGAAAAATGATCAAGAGTAAAGTATGTACTTAACATCAATGATACCATACATTGCATTACCATGTAACTCTTGCCAACAATTTATCACATTATTTTTTATTTATTAAACTTTACAAAA
The DNA here is from genome assembly GCA_027943335.1 of Chamaecyparis obtusa. Lineage (NCBI taxonomy): Eukaryota > Viridiplantae > Streptophyta > Pinopsida > Cupressales > Cupressaceae > Chamaecyparis > Chamaecyparis obtusa. The sequence goes on from BSBK01000335.1 coordinate 940,477, forward strand.
TTTATCATGAGACCATCATATCTCTATTGTCCCTATGCAACAACATAGGGTAAACCATATACCAAGACACACATGAAATAAAACTTAGCTCCGATGAATGTTTCAAGAACATTACCTCTTGAGATATGATGTCTTTAGGGAAGATTATACACTTGATGAAATACAAATATTTAATGCAATATCATTGCATATATATAATCCAAATCTGATACAAATCCAAATAAAAAAATCAAAAGTAAAAAATAAGAGTTTTCTATCTAGGACAAGTTAAATTATTAATGAACATGAAATTGGAAAAGTTTATAATATTATCATAATGTATATCAATATAAGCTAATTTATACTATATAAATGGATACAAATATGGACATGTTACCAAATTTTGCTTTCGTCTCAATCAGGTAGAGCTAGAACAATATTTACAACTAAAAATGAAGAGCACATATTTGATTTTGCTATGTGTTCTTTGCAAGAAAGAAAAGATATCAAATAAATTTCAGATTCCATGCAAAAATTTTTACAAGAAAGAAGAATCACAAAACTTTGCATAAAAATTGCTTTCTTTATTCATAATTACAAAAGTATAGTGTCTCACACAAGTCATGGGAGTAAATGATTTAATGAAACATAAAAGAAAAACTATACATTTTTAAAAGAAAACACATAAAAGGAGTAGGGATACATCATTGCTTGAATGACAATTCCCAAGGTTGAACTATTTCATTTCTTTAGCTCTTTCTGCTCTGTTACCCGAGAAATGTTTGCAAGAGATGAGAGAAATTGGTGTTAGAGCTCGAGATGCTTAGTTATTACATATTCAACATCAACAAATGGATATTTTTCTTTCATAAGGCATTAAACCAATTTTTTAGTCATCACATGTATCAGAGAAAAGCATGAAAACATCATCAACATCCATTTAATTCTAAACTTCATTGTTTTATGTAACATGTTTGTTCATTGTGCAGGCATATGAATATTCTTATTACTGAGAAAAATGCTCATAATATCGGATATCACAACATGTGGGTTAAAATGGGCTCCCATAAGGGTTGAGCCCATCATGCTACCCTCTTGTATTTTGATAGAGATTAAGAGTATAGAGCCTCCATGCTTGTAGTTATATCAAGAAAGTAGGTATCATTCATAATAATGAGTTGATTGTACAATTACAAATAATTAATAGTTTCTCAATACAACTACAATGAGTAAAATAAAGGTAGTGATTCTATGCATAGAAATAGTCACAAGAAATGTAAAAGGAAGTTGTTCATGTTTATGACAACATTGAAGACAAAATGCATCAGAAGACACATCAATGATAGAGTCAATTAATAGTGATGTTCACAATGAAGATAATAATAATAAACAAATAAAAGGGTAATAAAGAATGCAATTATAAGGAATATTGATAGTTAAACTCATAAGTAACTTGTGCCCTATGGTCAAGAAGATACAAGTGTGGAATAATGTTATGAGGAAGAGCTATTACCAAGGTCAAAGATACAAATATATTTAAATGAATAACATTCAAAGTCAAATTAATGATGCACATGCACAAAAGATAATTATTACTATCATATGTTAAAAAGAGTTGATAGAGTGTTCAATGCATATAAAAATAGTAAACAAGGGGACCCCAATTACATGTATAAGATTGTTAATATGATTTAGAACAACATAGAGGGGCGTGAATCAGTTGTTCTCAGGTCTAGATGTATAAAAAAAACTTTAAAACTCTTCAACAAATTAGATCTAATAGCCAATAGCTACTCGGTCATTACTGATTGCATAACAGAAACATATAATAGTGTATTCCACTTATCCAATAGTATCTAACTTGTAAAACATAGAAATGTTCAAACCAAAACATTCACACAAGTATCAACACCAGGATTTATAGTGGAAACCCAATTTGGGAAAAACCACTTTGTAACATGTTACTATTATGTTCACTCTTCTAAAGTGAGCTCTGTGAAAAGCCAACCTTGTTAAAGGTTACAAACACATTGTCAGGTGTGACCCGGTTAAAGGATTTAAACCACTTTGTTAAAAGTGCACCTTGTTATAGGACTTACATACACTCCATTAGAATGCAACCTTATTCAAAGGATTTATACAAATGACTGTTAGGTCAACCTATGTTAAAAGGATTTTAACTGATACAATGGTTAGAAAGTAGCAGTAGTATTGATCCGAAAAACATACAACTCACTTTGCAAATATCAGATCCAATTTCATACATATATGTTGGCTTACTGACTGTGAACCTTTACCATCACCATCACTGATCTGCTTGGAACTCCCTTCAAGCAATCACAACACTTCTCCTTCATCCTTCTCTGCTTAGATAGTCAATAACATCAACAACACTTCCAACATCCTCTCTCTTTCAACCTCTAGCTTAGGTTTCCTTAATACTTCCTCAATTAGGTCAATACATCTTTTGCCACTTAATCTCCTTCATAGATCTTAGGGTTAGGTCAGACTCATCAAATACTTCCTACTTTATGTTCTTCGGCTATCCTTCTAGAAATATCTTAAATCTCTTAGTATATTTATAATAAAATGTTTTACAGTGCATTAAATTCTTTCATACAATCAATAAATAAAGTCAACACATTTTATATAATCCAAGAATTCAACAATGTCAGCTAGAAATTTGAATTCTTCCTCAAATGTAAAATACTGACGCTCGGTCAATATTGTGTTCAACTCCTCGGTCTTCATTAGAAAGCTCGGTCACCTCAAAAACTATTTCCTCGACTAATACTAATGTTCGGTCAACACTAAATTTACTCGGCATATACTAGCTCGGTCGACACTAACATCACTCGGCTTAAACTAGATTTCTTCACTTTTTCTCGGTTAAGCCTACCAGTTTAGTCTTCGATAAACAATACATTATCTTATCATTGTGCCACATAATCAAGTACTCATTGAAGTATCAAGATAACTCAACCTTTCCTTAGGTGCTATTGTTACCAACCTTGCCTTTCCCCTTAGCAACAATCAAATATATATAGTACTTTCTTAAATAGCAACAGTCTTACCAGTTAAGGTTTGACATCAATGACAATACAACAATTGCTTCAATTGCAGTTTCCAACAATCTCCCTCTTTGGCATTGATGGCAACACCATATGCATATCACATGAATTACCAACCAATCCAAAACTTATCTGACCATCAGAAATATTTATAATATCCTTAGCTTCATTTTGTTACAGAATCAATTAGCCATGCTTGTATGACCATCCACTGAATCTCTCCCTCCTACTTGATCTCCCATGAAAAATTTCATTATGCGTATTCATCTGTGATCATCTCCCTCTTTGACAAAAATGCCAAAGCAACAACTAAAACATACATCCTGCATATGTAGATATCATCTTTTCAGTTCAGTAACAATATTTCTCCTTTTTCATCTTTGCTTATGACTGATTCTTGGCTTTGCTATACTTTTCACAACTCTAGGCTGCTCCTAAAGTGTAACCTATCTCTGCATCAACTTGTTAGATACTCTTTGCAGCACATTTGATGCAGTGCTTCTAGCTTGACTAGGCAACCTCAATTAGGGGAAGGACCCCTAATTGACCTCTCAGATATTTATGGCTTCTTTAGGTAAATCCTTAGTGAATATGTCTGCTAGTTGTTCCTTTGTATTCACATATTCCATTCTAACCTCTTTATCTTGTACCAGTTCTCTCAAGTAATTGATTGCAATATGTTTGGTCTTTGTGTGCATCACTAGATTCTTAGAGATGTTGATAGAACTTGTGTTGTCATAGAAAATGACAATTGGTTTAGTGATTTCTTCTTTCATGCCTACCAACAATTGCTTTATCCATATCAAATTTGAACAGTTCACAGCTACAGCCACATACTTGGCTTCAACAGTAGATTAGGAAATGCAATTTTGTTTCTTGCTTGTCCAGGAAACTAATCTCTATCCAAGAAAGAAAGCTCCACCACTATTACTCTTTATGTCATCCACATTTCCTGCCCAATCAGCATCTGTATACACTCTCAGTTCAAACTTCTCATGCTTATTGTAGTACAATCTATAGTCAGCAGTCCCTTTCAAATATCTAATTATTCTTTTGACATCCATCATGTGAGTTTCCTTAGGATTGGCAGAGAATCTTGCCACAATCCCAACAACTAAAGCAATATCTGGTCTACTATGTACAACATACTATAGCTTTCCAATCATAGATCTATACAAAGTCTGGTTTATTTCTGTAGCATCATCATTTTTAGACAAATTTTGTCCAGTAGCCATGGGAGTACTTATTGGCCTTGAATCTTCCATACCAAAGGTTTTTAGTATCTCATGAACGTATTTAGATTGGGTGATGAAAATTCCTTTCTCCATTTGATATACTTGTAAACCAACAAAAAAATTGATCTCCCCAAACATACTAATTTCAAATTCAGTTTTCATTTCATTTGAAAATTTGTTACACAAGGCATCTTGTCCACCAAATATAATATCATCTACAAAGATCTTAGCTAACAAGATTCCTTTACCTTCTTCATCTTTCATGTACAAATTGCTTGTGTCATTTGTCCTTGAGAATCCAATCTGTATTAGGTAGTTGTGCAGTCTCTCATACCATGCTCTGGGAGCTTGCTTTAGTCCATATAGTGCTTTATTCAGTTTGCAAACCATGTGTCTTTTGTTTGGATCAACAAATCCTTCTGGTTGTTCAATATACACTTCTTCTTCTAATATACCATTTAAAAATGCAGACTTAACATCCATTTGGTATACCTTGAAATCTTTATAGGCAACATATGGAAGAAGAGTTCTTACTCCTTCCAATCTAGCTATAGGGGCAAATGTGTCCCCATAATCTATTCCTTCTTCTTGTGCGTAGCCTTTGCATACCAGCCTAGCTTTGTTTCTTGTAATTTGACCATGCTCATTCAACTTATTTTGAAATACCCACTTTATCCCTATGACATTCTTATTTTTTGGTCTCAGCACCAGAGTCCAGGTATCATTCTTCTCTATCTGGTCTATCTCTTCATTCATTGCTTCTATCCAATCTTCATTTTCTAATGCCTCCTTTGTTGTCTTAGGCTCGAATTCACATAGTAAACATGTTGGATCTCTTGTCTTGCTTGTGGTCAGAACTCCAGTATCTTTGTCTCCAATAATCTATTAAGGCTTGTGATGTCTCCTTACATATTGTGCTAGAATAGGTTCTTCTCTCCTTTCATTTTTCTTTTCAAGTTCACCAACAGGATTATCAGATTCAGATTCTGAATGCTCGACTACCTCTCCCTGATACTCAATAGCTTCTTCCTATTGCTTGACATGTTCTTCTTCTCTCTCGACATTGTTTTCCTGATGCTTGACATTTCTTACCCAAGAATCAGCATCAGGTGCAAGTCTGTCACTTGCCTCTCCTTCCTCTATGTACACAAAAGATCTGTAATCTTCTGGTTCTCTTTTACTGTCAGCTTAATTTTTCTCTACATACTCATCAACTTTGACATTCACACTTTCCACAATTTTTTTAGTGTTAGAGTTCAAACACTTATAAGCTTTACTTTTGTGGAATAGCCTAGGAATATACCCTCATCACTTTTAGCTTCAAATTTTCCATTCCTATTGTCCTTTAGTATGTAGCATTTACTTCCAAAATTTCTAAAGTACTTTACATTAGGTGCATACCCATGCCATAACTCATAAGGTGTCAGATTTGTACCTTTTTTGATCTGTACTCGGTTAAGAGTATAAACAGCTATACTTACAACTTCTTTCCAATACTTTTGTGCAACATTCTTTTCAATCATTAATGTCCTTGCACAATCCAAGATAGATCTATTCCTTCTCTTTGCTATACCATTCTATAGAGGAGTTCTACGTGTAGACATTTGTCTTTTGATCCCTCTATCATTGAAAAACAAATTAAATTCATTGCATATAAATTCTCCACCTCGGTAAGATCTCAGACACTTTAGGTTCCTACCTATCTCCTTTTCAACCTTTGCTACATACCACTTAAAAAATTGAAAAGCATCAGATTTTTCCTTTAAGAACATTACATGCATCATTCTAGTATAATAATCAACAAATAGGATAAAATATCTAGCACCACAATAGCTTTGTATACCCATCGGTCCAAAAAGGTCAGTATGAACCAAATCTAAGGTATTCTCAGAAGTAAAAGTTTTGCTCTTGAAACTAGACTTTGTCATCTTACCCAACTGACATTCTTTTCACATTACATTCTCAAGTTTCTTCAATCTAGGTAGACCTCTCACTTTATTTTTCTTACTAATTTCTACCAGATTATCAAATTTAACATGACATAGCTGCTTATGCCATAACCAAATATCATCTAGTTGTGCAATCATACATGTTTCTTCATATAGGTTTAGATAGAACAAATTACCTCTTGTGTGTTCTCCACTTCCAATTAGTTCACCAGTGGCATCAAATATTTTGGCCTTCCTGTGATGAAATTCCACTCGGTAGCCAGTGCTATTAAGCTGTGCAACACTCAACAGATTGTAGTTAAGACCCTCAACCCAATAAGCATTTTCACAAGTGATCTTATCAGTCAGTTTAATCAATCCTTTTCCTCTAACAAAACATGGTGCATCATTACCAAATTTCACACTCCTAACTTTATAATGATCTAAGGTATCAAGCTTACTCTTATCATTAGTCATGTGACGTGAACAACCACTGTCAATAATCCATTTATAATTTTTGTTCACATAAGATATCAATACAATTTTCTCATCCTCATTAGATTCATCTTTCATTGCAACATAGACAACTTCAATTTCAAAATCATCACTATCAGTGCCAGTCTCTTCCCCGGCAATATAGTAGGATTTCTTACCTTTTCCTTTGTAGTCCTTGTATCTTCGGTAACCTCTATCTTCTCTTTTGTCTTTATGCTTGCTATCTCTTTCTTCATTCTTATCATCCCTGTTAAGACATCTAGTAGCTATATGACCAACTTTATTACATGAAAAACATATAATAGGGAGTTTACCTTTGTATTTTCCTTTTTGCCTTTTTAGTCTTCTAGCCATAAGAGCTTCTAGATCCTCAAGTTCTTCATCAGATGTGTCACTGTCACTTTCACTTTCAGTTTCACTTATGCATCTTTCTTTTTCCTTCTTTGACTTACTCAGAACTATTTGTGACTTAAAAGCAGATTCAACATTACCAACAATGAAGTTTTCATAGTTGAAAAGTTCAAAAGTAGTAAGCTTACCAACCAAACTTTCCAAAGTGAGAGCATTGTTAGGGTTACATCTAGATTCCTGAATTGTAGAAATTTTGATGACATAGATAGGATGCAGAGTTCTCAATACTTTTCCTATTATAGTTTCATCATCAATAGTTCCATTTGCTCCTGTAATAGCATTTACAACTTCTTTTATTCTACCACAATATTGTGCAATATTCTCACCTTCTTGCATTCTCATTTCATCAAATTTATCTCTTAGGCTCTTAGCTTTTGCTCTTAATACATTTATGTCACCGCCATAGATGTTTGCAAGGGTGTCCCACATTTTCTTTGCATTACTATAGTCTTTGATGTCTTCAAATTATAGATAACTTAGGGTAGACACAATCTCCAATATTTCTTGGTTGTGCTCTTGTTTAGCTTTCATTTCCTCGGCAGTCATAGGTGCAACAGGTGTGACATAATCATGCTCAACATAATACTTTGCAGAATCACCAATACCGGCCAGATGCAGCTTCATCAAGCTTTTCCATGTAGGAAAGTTCTCCTTATTCAGCTTTGGTACCTCCTTCTTATACATCCTAATCATTTGCTTCAAGTACCTTCAAACTTGTTCTCTGTAAGCACCAACAACTCTGATACCAATTGTTAATATGATTTAGAAAAACAAAGAGGGGGGCTGAATCAATTGTTCTCAAGTCCAGATGTATAAAACAAATTTTAAAACTCTTTAACAAATCAGATCTAATAACCAATAGCTACTTAGTCATTACTGATTGCATAATAGAAACATATAACAGTGCAGTCCACTTATCCAATAGTATCTAACTTGTAAAACATAGAAATGTTCAAACCAAAACATTCACACAAGTATTAACACCAGGATTTATAGTGGAAACACAATTTGGGAAAAACCACTTTGTAACATGTTACTATTATGTTCACTCTTCTGAAGTGAGCTCGGTGAAAATCCAACCCTGTCAAAGGTTACAAAAACACTGTCAGGTGTGACCCGATTAAAGGATTTAAACCACTCTGTTAAAAGTGTGCCTTGTTATAGGACTTACATACACTCCATTAGAATGCAACCTTGTTCAAAGGATTTATACAAATGACTGTTAGGTCAACCTTTGTTAAAAGGATTTTGACTGATACAATGGTTAGAAAGTAGTAGTAGTATTGATTTGAAAAACATACAACTCACTTTGCAAATATCAGATCCAATTTCGTACGCATATGCTGGCTTACTAACTGTGAACCTTTACCATCACCATCACTGATATGCTCAGAACTCTCTTCAAGCAATCACAACACTTCTCCTTCATCCTTCTCTACTTAGATAGTCAATAACATCAACAACACTTCCAACATCCTCTCTTTCAACCTCTAGCTTAGGTTTCCTTAATACTTCCTTAATTAGGTCAATACATCTTTTGCCACTTAATCTCCTTCATAGATCTTAGGATTAGGTCAGATTCATCAAATCCTTCCTACTTTATGTTATTCAGCTATCCTTCTAGAAATATCTTAAATCTCTTAATAGATTTATAATAAAATGTTTTACAGTGCATTAAATGCTTTCATACAATCAATAAATAAAGTCAACACATTTTACATAATTGAAGAATTCAACAATGTCGGCTGGAAATCTGAATTCTTCCTCAAATGTAAAATACTAATGCTCAGTCAAACTGTGTTCAAATCCTTGGTCTTCATTAGAAAGCTCGGTCACCTCAAAAACTATTTCCTTGGCTAATACTAATGTTTGGTCAACACTAAATTTACTTGGTATATACTAGCTCGGTCGACACTAACATCACTCGGCTTAGACTAGATTTCTTCACTTTTGCTCGGTTAAGCCTACCAGTTTAGTCTTCATTCATACTCAGATAAACAATACATTATCTTATCATTGTGCCACATAATCAAGTACTCATTGAAGTATCAAGATAACTCAACCTTTCCTTAGGTGCTATTGTTACCAACCTTGCCTTTCCCCTTAGCAACAATCAAATAGATATAGTACTTTCTTAAATAGCAACAGTCTTACCAGTTAAGGTTTGACATCAATGACAATACAACAATTGCTTCAATTGCAGTTTCCAACAAGATAACAAAAGAAAAGATGCAATAATGTCACAAGGAGTAGTGAACACATATATCAATGCCAATAACAACAGATCAAAGTCACATTGGAGGAGTAATGATAGTCATAAAGGAAGATCATAGCACTGCTACTATTATTAGAGATGCAATAACTATTTATCTCAGAGGTATCCAAATGGTGGAGATGAAGGATTAAGTGATCCCAAGGGAGGATATATAAAGATGGGGTAATAACAATTACTTATACATTGATAAAGACAATCAAATAATAGTGATATAATTACAACTACAATGGGATAAAAAGATTAAAAATCACGAGCATTGGTATCAATTAAAGGTCACTATTATTGGCAGCAAAAGAAGACATTGGTGTTGTAATAATGCAATGGGTGTAAAATGGAAGGATAATGATTTGAAGAATGTATAGAATCAATGATTTTAAGAGAAAAAAATAGTGTTGTTACAATATGTATCATAATAGTGGCTTCAAAAGATAAAGGAATTGTTCTAGTATCCCTTTCATTGAGAAAAAAGAGGAAGATTCTGATGTATAGCAGTCATTAAAGAGTTGCACCATGTTGAAAGTCCAAGACAATGTCAAAAGAAAGAAGCACATGACATTATATCACAATAGGCAAAAACATTAAATATGAATGTACATAATGAAGCATTGAGTATTGTGTTAACATTTAAAATATAGTGGTATATGCGTTTGAGGCAAGGTAAAAGTCTTGAACAACTAGCATGGCCCTAGTACAAGGTAGAAGCACTCCTAACATAGACAAAAAGACTATAATGAGTATATGTACACAAAATGCTAACATTAGACCAAGCCATTGATATGCATGAGCAATCAAGACATTGATAGAAAAAGACAACAATCAAGAAGACTTGAGACAACCCTTTTACCATGGTGTTAACTATAGAAGGAGCAATGATATGATAGTCTAAGACAATGATAATCAAAATATGTTGAAAATAGTCATCTAAAGAGTATTGAAGGACATCATTCATTCTTCAAAAGACATGATCTAAATTATATAATGCCACTGTCACATAGGGAGAAGCAACAATTCATGAGTTAGAGAAGTAAATGCACATGACAAGTGTTGTTGTATATCTAGGAAACAGATCTTCAAGTTTCAAATTAGTGAGACAAGTGGAAAGAGACAAGTACATTGACTAAAGGAACTAAAATAGTAAATTGAAACTAAAGTCACGGATGAACATGTAGTAAGACCATGATAGTAATAAGGAATAAAACCATGAAGATTAGGTAGAAACAATGAAAGGAGATACCAAAACAATGATCATATTAAGAGGGTAGTTTAGTCACAAATCATGTTATAGAGGACAGTGTCACATGTAATTCATCACAAGGAACTCTCCCACTTGATTTTTCCTACCCCAAATTGGAGAAGAAGGCAAACTTAAGCTCAGATGAAAGTCATGTAGTTGATCAAAAGTTTAGTGAATCTAGTATAGTGATGTGATACTTATCTTCAAGAGAAGGAAGAAGATTCCTGAAGAAAATGTATAGGAAAGTCTAAGATCCATATTGATGCCTAAAGTTGATGAAATAGGTGAATGTAACTCTTGAGAAAGGGTAAAATCCTTCTTAAGATCTACATTGACTCTTGAATTTAAACAAAAAGGAAGACACAACCCTAAAGAAAGAGTAAAAGTAGGTCCATTCCTAACAATGACAACTGAGGTTGAAAGCAAGTTATGTCAGAAGGTTCAAAGAAGATGCTAGAAATTAGAGTGTGCTATTGCTTCTGGTACTTGTGAATGGATTTTGATGTTATTATTGTGTGTGTGAAAATTGTACCTATTTAGAAGATACAACACATTAGTAAAACATTATTGATTGATGACAAGAAAATAAGCAATGAATAAATATATCATCAATCGAGTGATTTACTGTCTTTTATAATACATGAGTATGATATTCTCATATTTGACTGAGATCAGTGACAATGCAATGCCTAAACAAAGGATTTGAATGTGAAAATCTATTGAAATGAACACAAGATTAATCTATATTTTGTAATTTTCTATGCAATAATAATGATGTAAGCTAAATGAATTGATCTAAAACTTGATATTAATGAAATGAATCTAAGATATGGATGCAAAAAAAAGAAATAAATGATAGCAATGAATCTCAAAAGGTTGCACAATCTCTCAAGAACTTGACAGTATAGCGTTGTTGTTCTCAAAATTACACATTCTCATTGTGAAGGACTGAGGGCTGTTTATATAGAAATCCAGGTTTGAGAACTCATGGAAAAGCCAAAAATTAGTCCCTGATTAACTCGAATTGATTGGAAAGTTATTAGGGAATTAGAAATAGTTATCTAGTAAAATCATGCAAATCAGCTTTTTAACTCATAATTGGAAGTTGAGATCAATCCAACCTACTTTTTAACTCACAATCACATGTTGAGTTTAGAAAGTTAACAAAAGGAGTCCAATAGTAGATTTTGAGTTTAACTTCTTTTCTGATTTTTGCATAGATAATTGTGAGTTTATTTAATTTCCATGTGTTTTATTCTCAACTTAACTGATTTTATCAATTAAATAACTGATTTATGGGTTAATCAAAATTTATCCAAAAATTATATTATTAAATTTGACAATTTGATTTTAATCAATTAAATAAATATTCAATCAATTATTTTTGAGTTTTTGATTTATTGTCAAATAAATAATATTAAATAAGGAATAGTTTAATTAAATATAATTAAATTAATTAAGTGGCCAAATTAATTTTAATTAATTAAATATTTATCATATTCAATCAATTGCACTTAGGATAAAATAACATCATTTATCACCAAATAATATTTAATTAGAGATAATTAGGATAGATTAGGAATATTTAGGCATATTCCCTGATGTAGATTTATGATAGGATCGATTAGGGTTTCAATAGTTCGATGTGCAGATGTGCCTTAGGTAGGACTTTAGGGTCGATTTCGATCTTTATCGATGTAGGAGGTTAATGGAATTGAAGCCCATTTTTGGGGTATTACATTTTGCCTCTCTTTGAATTACTGTGTGAAGCGCACTGGTTCAAAGATAAATCTATTTGTTGAGATCCAAACACAATTATGTGGTGGAGAAACTGATCTTGGTTTGATTGATCGATTCCAAGATAGAAATCGATTGGAAGATTTGAAGATTTTGATTCAATTCCTGATTGACTAAAGAATCAAGATGATGTCAACAAAAGAAACTTTGAACTTGTGATTACAAAGAAGTGATAAAACACTTGATTCTGAACCTATGATTACGAGGAATTGAATATCCTAACTCTAGACCTGCTTGTCCAAAGGAATCAAAAAGGATACCAACTTTGAACCCTTCATTTACGAAGAATCAAGGAAGTAACACAACTGAACCGATGGTTACGAAGAGCTGATATGGTTTACAAGATTAAGAAAATACCAGATTGATATGGATTTTGATGAATTTGATATGTCCCAAGCAATATGCTTGAAGCGATGAGGACTTTGATGAGGTTAGCAATTAGACTTGGCTGTTGTCTTGATTGCTGAATTGTTTTTGAAAAAAGGAACAAATTTGATTAATGATGTGTAATACCACGCCCCCTTTGGGATGAAAATTGAAATCTGGTGAGGAAACCAACTTGAATGATATGAAGCAACATGATCAATTGTAGAAGTGATTGTACACATCCAGTGATGCATTCTGTATCATTTAGGGGTCATGTTGACCAAGTTTGACTAGGTTTGACCATGGTTAACCAAGTTGGAATTTCAAAAGTTTGATGTTAGATGATCAAACAAGTTGAGTTATGGATTCCTGTGATGTTGTGAAGGTCGATAATGGAAGCAGTCGGCCATCCTAGGTCCAAAATTTTAAATTAGATTTTTGACAAAGTAAATTATCTCAGATTTCAATTTTGATCTTGAAAATGGATTCAGGACGTCGAAATTAGCTAGGGATTCTATTTTCATGCAAATCAGAGCACTTAAAAAATTTAGGTCAAAACCTATATAAGGCCAAAAGGGGTAATTTTCAAATCATTTTAACCATTGAATTTTGAGATTCTGTGGAGCCCTCTAAGAGAGTGAAAATGGTGGTCCCTGTCTCCTCGCATCATTTTGAGCATTCTCAGTGGTATCGGGAACTTGATAAGTGGACCTTTGAACATTTCTTGCAATCAAATTGAGCACATGTTTTAATTGTTTTTAGGATTATTTTAGCTTTTTACGTGGTTCTAAATTTTTGCTTCACGAGTTGTCATACAAAAACTAGTAGATTGTTGTATGAAAATTCAAGTCCAACTCAAGTGTCGTATCCATTCATGTATTGTGTCATATTAGAGACACCTATCTCTCATACGACATTTTATCAGATCCATCAGTTGTTGTACGACAACTAGTGGATTGTCATATGAAATCTAAATGTTGTATGGGTGTTTGTATAGTGTCGTACGATACGCGAGACCGGTATTTTAAATTTTGAAGTGTTGTATGAAAAAAAAATGAGTGTTTTTAGGGTACTTAGCGAATGTTTTCAAAAATTTTAATTGCTCAGCTGGATTTTATGGCATTTATTGCACCTTTAGACATGTTTAAATTTTTTATTTACGTCTATTTAGTGTCGATTTGGATCAAGTTACTAATATTCACATTTGTTTTTGTGCTTGTAGATGAGGTATCCCGATATTCACGTGCATGTGTCACATCCGGCTACTTAGAGGCTGTGTCTATCTCTCCTAGATCCAATTAGAGTGCACATGGCATCTTGCGGTTTTGAGTACCTCATTGGTTTGCTTGAGATTAGGGTGAATCATGGATTGATCACTGCACTCATCAAGAGGTTCCATTCAGAGACCCAAACTTTCCATCTCCCAACATGGGAGATTACCATTACACCTGAGGATGTTTATCACATTCTCTATATTCTGTTCCATGGACCACACCCTGATTATCTGAGTCCAGGGAACACATGTTTACAAGCCTTCAGGACTATCTTTGGGGCAGATAAGAAGATATCTCAATAGATACCTTAGGAGGCACTGGTGCAGCGGTATGGTCAGACACATCGTTTGGAGTGTATCATTGCAAGTATGATTCGAGGTATCATCATGTCCAACCATCAAAAAAATGGTTTCTTGATGGGGTGGGCACCCATGGTACAAGACCTTATGGCAAAGACTGTAGAGTTTGGTTGGGGTCAATGCCTACTAGCTCATATATTTTTAGAGATGCATGAGGTAGTCTACCATAAGGGTAAGAATTTTTCCTCTATAGTTATTTTTCTATAGATCTGGGCATGGAAGCACATCCCTATCTGTCGGCCCATATGCGGAGATGAGAGGTAGGCATATGAGCCTCTCATATAAAGGTACATAGGGTACATGACACATGTTAAGATGGAGAGGATAGAGTACTGGTGCTAAGTACTCGATGATATGACTGTGGTCATCTGGTGACCATACTTGCAGATTGAGGCATGGCCCATGGCTAGGGCACAGTTCAACTATTTTTGTCAAAGCCACATTTTGATTGGCCTCTCTACCAATGTTTTGGAGAGATTTTTGATTACTAGTTTATGGAGGTAGTATGGCCTCATCTAGGATGTACCTTAGGAGTTTGTATCCTATGCCCGACAGGTTAGGGATATAGGACTTGGGTGGGATCCCTGACTATCCTACGCCATTTGTATGTAGGAGTACAATAGGTTGCAGAGCCATGACTAGGACTACCAAGTACAGGTGGTCAATGCAGGGATTAAAGATGCATACATGACACATTTGGTAGAGCACCCCTTCTGATGGTTTTATGATCCCACCGAGCCAATTCCAACCATGGAAGAGGCAAATGACATCACTGGTGCACCCCGAGGAAGAGGACAAAGGAGGGACATTCAGATCTTGCCAGCACAACCGATCCCTCTAGTACAAAGAGTAATAGGTGCCCCACCATGACTAGTACTAGATGTGAGGCCTAGCCTGATTCTACAAGTAGTGCCAATAGTGAGGCCATCAGTTTTGTAGCAACAATATACTAGGGGTGAGGGTGGGGTGTTAGGTGTCGTGGGTAGCACTAGAGAGGCAGAGGAGTTATTGGGGGCTCAGCAGATACTAGGAGCTCTTTAGGATGTCCCGATGGGTGAGGCATAGGATGCACCCAATTTTGATTTGGGAGCAGAGATTAGACACCGTAAGGTGCGGGTTGAGGTAGGTGGTGGTGATGAGGTGATGGCTAGAGAGGAGGATGTCATTGAGGAGGTGGACCCCAGACTGAGATAGATGTTGTAGGACATGATACACCAGTTATGCCACTAGATCAGGGACCTAAGATCCCATAGGTTATCATTGAATATTAGGTTTGCAGAGAGGGACCGACAGCTGTGAGAGTCTCAGGTGGAGACTTGATCCTTGAGGGCTGAGATTGTGCACTAGATGAGTAGAGAGACATATTATGTGTCAGCTTATTTTGCGATCGTGCCACCTAGTCAGAGAGTCACATCATACTCTCAGTATATGCTGGTATCTGAGGGAACCAGGGTGTCATGAGCTGATCCACCACCTGATGTACCAACTGGAGGAGGAGAGACACCCGATGTAGAGGATCAGGCAAAGAGTTGATATGGGTTGTTACCTCACAATTTTGATATTTTATTGTATTTGATAGCTCATTGTAGCTTATTTCTTATATTGTACACACATTATGCACTGAGGTATCATAGAATGTTGTGACACACCCCATGTACTATATATATATATATATATATATATATATATATATATATATATATATATATATATATATATATATGTATGTATGTATGTATGTATGTATGTATGAGATATTTTGGTTTGAATTCATAGCACTTGTCATTTTGTTTATGATATTGTTTATCATGTGATGCAAAATTTATGCAATGCTTAATGTTAGCTTTGCATGTAAATTTATGTAATATGGATGTAATGGTGAATGTTATATGAATCGTGAAAATGCATTTCTTTATTATGTTTATGGATGTAAATGTATGTAATGTAATGAATGAATGAAGTTAATATGTAAATGTAAATAATGTTATATGTAAATGCAACAATACACATGATGTTTTTGCAGGTATATAAAGAATTCAATTGTCCAGTCATTGTTAAAAAGGATGTTTAACTCAAGACGATGACTTCTCGTTGGTTAGTTGGAGAGACCTTCATGTGACTCTGAGTCTGTGTGATTTGTTAAGTGAAAATTTGAGAACATCAAATGCCATGCTGAATTCAAATCATGAAAGAGATGCAACCAGACTAAATGCAAAATGTTAGCAATTTGGCTGAGTAGGATATCAAGTTGTTGTCATTATGGCAACATATAATCACTATGAAGATCGCACTATGATAGCAAGCATTTTTGTAAGAGTGCAAGTAAAATTGTCTAAGCAACATTTTTCAGTCTAACCAGAGACAATTTTGGATAGCGATGTTGACAGAAGCAAGTTGAGTGCATGTGCACTTGAACATGGATAATTCTATGTATGAAAAAGACACATGTGAAAGCGTAAGTCTGTATGACATGTACGAAAGAAGATATTGCAAGCTTACAGAGACATAGTTGAAGTCAACTGAGCAGAGCATGAAGATAGAATAAGTATATTAATCAACGGATTATTTTGTTTATCAAAATAATGACTTAACCATACAAGGGATGACATCCTAGATGTTAACTCTTGGGAAGCATAAGTTAATTTTGTATTTTGGAAAAGAGTTTATGCTTTGTAAAGCCGACTGTAAAGTTATTTTTCAGGCTTAGAATTGTTAACTTAAATTAGACATTAAGGCAAAACAACAATTCTATCCTGACAATGGAAACCTCTCCTAGCTGTGGGTAGACTATGAATGAAGATGAATCTCCAGATTCTAGGCCAGTTCCTATAAAATATGGAATATCACTTTCCTGCTCTACAAATTGTTGGGAAAAGGGAAAAGAATACTATAACTAAAAGAATAGGGTGATACACCAATGAATACTTTAGACTTTGCAAAAACATGAAACTTCAATCTTGACTCACAAGTGAAGATCTTAACACTTTAAATCTCTGCTCAACATATAGGTTAATAGATGCATGCTATCAGGGTTTTACCACAAACAACTTGGATAATTAACAAACATACATTTCTCACACAAGGCCTTGGAGCAATTGATTATCTTGAGAAGGAACAAAAATCTACTCACTTCCTTTAGATAATAAATGATTTGACACTTGTTAGAAAAGATGAAAATAGGATCCAATATAGAAACAAATTCACAAATATGAGTCAAAATATCTGGTTCATTCCTTCAAAAATCTGACAAAATGGTTACAAAAATGGCCTTCCAAAGCACTTAGGAATGATATGTTCACTATATGCCCTCTCTCCAAAATCTGCAACCCTTAATTGATCATCAAAAATCAATTTTATATCCTCTTTATGCCTCAAATCCAAAAACCTAAGTCCTTCCAAAATGCCCAATTTTGGCCCAAAAATGTGCTAAAAAATGTGCCAAACTAAGCCTATTTACAAGCTTCCTCTAAATGTCCCTTCCCTAAATTTTGGCCTAATATAAGGAATTAAATCCTTTTACAAAGAAAATTGCCAAAATTAAGAAAAGAAATTAACATTAAATAAAAATCTAATATTAACTAACCTACCCTTATCTCCTAACTTAGATTAAGGACTCTAAGTGTAAATTATATGCAATGTGGGAAAGTCGACATGACTCTTCATCCACTTGTAATGTTATGCAAAAAATAAGGAGATAAGAATGCAAGGTGGCACTATGAGCAGTTTTTGAGGCTCTGCAAGAATTGACATGCATTGAAGGCATTGAATTGCTTGGTGGACTCCAAACAGTTATTCTCATTTTGATCTCGACACTTGTGTTTTCTTCATCTTTCACGAAGAAGTTTAAGGGAAATGAAACCCTAACATGCAGAAGCCTTCGAAAACTACTTGAAGGAACTTTTCTTGACTATGAAAGGACTCCATTATTGAACTCAAGCCCTCTGTCATACTGAAGATCACTGCTAGTTCTTCACTGAATGTATCTCAAACAGGGAACTCGGCATTGAATATAAACTCAAGTTCAGCGAACTGTAAGTTTTCTTAAGAACTCTCTATTTATCATATGAAACTTATTTTCTTGCATAAATATCATGAAGTTATAGCTTTAACCTAGCATAAGTTACGACCTCTTTTCCCTTTATATATATGATCACTATTATTGTTTTCAATAGATAACTGTTACTTAACTATGAATCCACAAATAAGTCATAGTCGTGACTTGATATGTATCTTGCTTCATTGTTGAACTCGGACATGCCTTCATGAGGGCTTTTATTTTCTTGCACTCGTATTCTTTCAGATTGTGACTTATCTGTAGCTCCATGGGTTTGATTCATTTGTTCATACTATAGATCTATGTTTTATTTCAGTGGGCTTCACATATTTCACATCTGGGCTCGACTATTGGTTTATCTGTTGCATACCATATATGGGTTCAAATCTAATGAACCCGAAATTGATCAACACACTTTTGTTTGCAAGCTATGAATACATCCTTACCATGTATGACCATTTGTGACTGTTGTAAAACCGTGAGCTTCATATTTATAAACTAGCAACAGTCACGGGTTTTCAACTGAAGATTACCTTTCTTTTCATGAGTTCAACCTGTGAACTTGAACTTATTATATGCAGCCGTGCTTGACTATTGGATGCTAACAGTCATGACTGTTGTTTATTAGTTTCTTGCTCCACTATTTGAACTTGACATTCACCTTGCTAGTAGCCACTATTGGTATCGGGTGACTGATACTCTTTTATTTGATACAAACACCGCGAGCTTGCTCCATAATATCACTCATGGCACCCACTGTTGTTTACATTAATAGTCACAATTTGCTTTTTTCTTGGCATTGAATACAAACTTGACTCAAAACTTGTTTATATTAACAGTCATGGCTTTGACTGTTACTAATATTGACAATCATATATCATGTGCTATATTCATAGTTTCCATTCTTTGATTCACATAGAACTGTGAACTTTACATTTGTAAACTAGCTTCATATTTATAAATTAGTAACAGTCACGACACCCACTGTAAATTATTTTCATTTGGCATATAAAGCCGTGACTGTTACTAATTAACAGAGTTCTTCAATCTACCAAAGAAAAAATAAACCTTCACACTTTTTGATAACTGGAAGACCAATATGTAGCTTATGGGTCTTATTTGAAAGTGACTGTTACACTTTTTTCCTGAAAGCTCGAATTCACTGAATGAGAATGAACTTGGTTTATCTGAAAGTGAACCTACTGATATATCAAAAATTGATTGCTCTAAACATTTTCTTATTTCGACCTTGCTCGAGCTTTTTACTGATGAACATTTCATACCTTCACTGTTGTAACATGAAGCTGACTATTTGTTAAGTTCACATATTCCACACTTGTGTGGAAATTTGAATTCACTGTGCATAGTGATGTTAAATTTGGTCTCTTAGATTTTCCATAGCTTATACACAAACCGTGATTATAGAATATAGCACCCAAATTTTTTCACTTTGCTGACATGAAAAGAACCTATGTAATCAACAACTATAAATTTGATGAACTGGTGAACTCATTTCTTTGCAAACCATATATGATGAGCTCGGCCATGATGGACAGTTGCTCTAGGAAACCATGAAAACACCTTTAATGACTTACTAAAGTTGCAAGGTTATGAGTGAAAAATGTTAAAGATATAATCAGTTATAAATAAAACTATTGCATCTTTCACTCATAACCTTCGCAAACCTTAGAAGGTGATTATGAATGAGAGATGCTCAACACATAACTATCATTATTTCCACAGCAGATAAGTAACTCTCTCCTTTATGATATTCCAATATTAGCTGCACATACTTTGTTCCAGTTTATACATATTTTCCATTTTATGTTCAGCTTGCATCATGTAGCTTTGTCCACTGTATACAGTTCTCATTGATGCTGAATCTGCACTTAATATGATAAGTACAACAAGATGAAAATGTTTGTTCACTGTTAATGAAGTTTGAGCACGGGCTCGTAACATTCAAAAACATCAGAATGTTAACTAATGAGGTTCGAACACGGGTTCATGACACAATAAAAACAAACTATAAACATTTTATGATTTTATAGCTTAATCTTGAAGCACTCTTTTGTATTCAGCAACAAATATGTTTATGATTTGAAAATGTACTTTGAAATAGTAAGGACATATTTGTACCAATATTTATGTAGCACCATTTGTATCTTGAACTAGAAAGTTGGCAATCATTGGCATTTCCTGTAGCATATCATGGAAACCAGCTAGATCTGCATCTTTGACAATGACTGAATATGAAGACCAGTCAGCTGTTATTTGCAAGATAATCTGTTAAGCTCTCAAATAACATCATTATGAAATACATTATCTGAAAAAGGTTTCTCAGTTTGAAACATACTAAGTCCCTTTAATTCAAACACCTGGTTAATAAAAAGGACAACATACACCATAATGATCATTAGTAGTAAAAGGTTTCATGTCAAAAACAAGTCCCTTTAACACTACCTTATAGTGAGTGTCAGTGTACATTTCCTTATTTCATTTAATCTTACAGATTGATATGCAGTATTGAAAACTTGATTGCTACAGTATGTTATTTATTTCTCATGTATTGCTTAGATCCAACAAGATCTAACCATATCTTCCTTTCTCATGTAGATATGAAACCCTAAAGACCTAGATGCAGATGGAGACTCAGACTCATGAAGACCTAAATGCAGAGACCTAGCAGACAACTAGTTGACACAAACCAATACAAGAGGCAATGCATGGGACCCCTATTCCATACTTCAGTCTTTCTTTTAATTCTGTAATGTACTCTATTTATTGATGAAACATGGAACAAGAAAGGACATTTGTATATCACATTCAGTTTGAAAGAACAATGTAATGATTATTTATGAATTTTGGAATTTTTTTTTTGGAAAAAATAATCAATACTTAGAGTACAATAATGACATCTAGAATGAATGCAATAACGACATGTAAACTAACAAAACCTACAAGGTAGTGTTAATTAGACCAACAAAATGCAACCTTTTCCTACTAATGCTTATTGTATTGTATGTTGTATTTTTAAGTAACAGTTATTATTCTTAATAACTTGTATATATGTAAGTGTGTGTGTGAAAATTGTACCTAGCTACGGACACAACACTTCAGTAAAACATTAGAAGTTAGCAAAATCAAAATCTGACAGGTAAATGAAACTATGCTAACCAGGTGATTTACTACCTTCTAGTAGGTGCGAGTATGATGTTCTTAGATTGAAATCGAGATCAGTGACAATGCAACACCTAAACAAAGGGTTTGAATGCAAAAGAATGAAAAATTATATGAATGCAGATTAGTCTATATTTTTGTATTTTCTATGCAATAATATGAAAAACTATATGAATTTAAGCTAGATGAATGAAATTGAATGCAAATTTAATCTAAGGATGTTATGAATGAATATGAATGCTCTGATATGAAAACTTATGCAAAACTATGATCAATAATGAAAGATTTCACAAATCGCCTATCACAAGTGCTTAATCCTTCAATCACCAATTCGCCATAGTAATTGTGCAAATTTGAGTGTTGATAATTATGAAGAGCCAAGCCTTGATTTTATAGAAATCCAGGGCTTTGAGGATGTAGGAGAAAAGCCATAAATCACTCTTGATAAACTCAGGTTGATTTTTGAGTTATCAGGAAATCATAGATAATTAACTCACAAAAATCATGCAAAAGCAATGTTTAACTCAAAATAGAGTTTTAGATCAAATTTTAACTCATCATCAGATGTTGAGTTTCAATTTTAAAATTGATTGTTAATTTCTAGTTGCCTGCTTTTCTGATTGTGCATGATTTAATTATAAATTAATATAAAAATAAAGTGATTTATTCTCAACTTAATTGATTTTTGAATTAAAATAATTGATTTATGGGTTAATCAATTATTAAATCAAACTTTATTCTAAAACTATATTATTAAAAATTGACAATTGACATTAATTAATTAAATAAGAATTTAATCAATTAGTCATAAGATTTTTGATTTATTGTCAAAATTAAATAATACAATTTAGGAATAAATAGAATTAAATTTAATTAAATAATTAAGTGGAAGTATTAAATCTAATTAATGAAATATTCAGAATATTCAATTAATCAAACTTTAGGATAAATAAGATTTATTGCCAAATAATTATTACATCAAAGATAATTAGGATAAATAGGAATATTGCTAGGAATATTCTCCGATGCAGAATTTAGGATAAAATCAATTTTTGATAAAATGATGTGTAGATGTGCCTTAGGTTAGGACTTTGATGTTGATTTCGTTCAAATTGAAGATGTAGGAGGTTAATGAACCTATAGCCCATTTTTGGGGTATTACATTTTGCCCCTCTTTGAATCACTATGCGAAGCGTAGTGGTTCAAAGAATAATCTGTGTATGGTAAAGATGTATGAAACTGATTTGAAAAATTAACTGATTCTGAGACAAAAATTGATTGAAAGATTGAAAGATGCAAGATTTAGGTCCTGATTGACCAAAGATAATGTTAACTATAGCAACAATGAACCTATGATTATGAAAAAGTGTCAAAATGCCTGATTCTGAACCTTACGATTGCGAAGAAGTGAGTGATCGATTCTAGACTTGATTGTCCCAAGAGAATCATATTGGTATCACATCTTGAACCCATCAGTTACGAAGAAATAAGGAAATAACACTAATGAACCGATGGTTATGAAAAGATGATACAGTTTACAAGATAGATTTAGGATACTAGATTGATATGGATCTCAATGAATTTGATATGCCCCAAGAGATAATAGATTTGCCCCAAGCGACGAGGACTTTTGATGAATCAATAATTAGACGTGGTTGTTGTCTTGATCACTGAGGAAAGATTTGATTTATAGATTTAGATTTATAGACTTTGAATGATGTGTAATACCATGCCCCCTTTGGGATTGAAATTGAAATTTGACAAGAAAAGTCAACGTTGAATGGTATAGAAGCATGTTAATTGATTTGAGAAGTGGTTATACACGTCTGAGAATGTGTTCTACATCATTTTAGAGGTCTTGGAGACCAAGTTTGATTAGGTTTGACCATGAGTTGACCAAGTTTGACCAAGTTTGACCAAGTTGAAATTTTGATAGTTTGATATAAGATAATCAGTTAAGTTGAATTTTTGATTTCTATGATGATTGAAGGTTGATTATGCAAGCAGTCGACCATCTTGGGTCCAAAAATTTTAAATCATGATTTTGACATGGTAAATGATCTCAGATTTTGATTTTGATCCTGAAAATGGATTCAGAACATTAAAATTAGCCAGGGGTGCAATTTTCATGGAAAACAAAGCACTTTTGAAAATTAGTTCAAAAGCTATATAAGGACCAAAAGGGTCATTTTCAATTCATTATTCACTTTTGACTTGTGAAACCTCTTGGAGCCCTTTGAGTGAGAAAATGGCTAAGATGAAGGTACCTGTGTCTTCCCACCGATTTGAGAATAGCTAGAGACATCAGTGGCCTCCGCAGTATGTACATTCGGTAAGTGGACCTTTGTGCCTCTTTGTAAATTCTATTTTTGCATGTTTATAGCATTTTTAGGTCATTTTTCATACATTTTGAATTTTCAATTCTCGCATGCATGGAAAATCATACGACTGTCCTCTATGACTCATATGACTTTTCAATTCCTGGTAGATTGTCGTACCATAACCCCCAAAAACTTGTTTGAGAGGGACCCAAGGGTCGTACGACATTTCATCGGGTCCCTCAAATGTCATACAGTGAGACCTAGAAAGTCATATAGCCAAGGTTTGTCATATGGGACCCTGCTCAAACTCGTATGAGTTTTGATGCCAGACAGTATTGTCGTATGGAAAATGGTGAGCTTAAAACTCCTTTTTAGGTCAAAATTTTTGATTTTATGATTCTTTCGGCTGTTTGCTGAGCATTTAATGCACCTTTTGAGATAGTGAACTTTTGAATCTCTATACTATTAGCCTATTTTTCAACCAAATTACTGATAGGATTCCCTATTTCTATTGTGTAAGTCATATACCCTAACATTCTGATGCAGGAGCATCCTGGGTGTAAGAGCAATCTTGCATCACCCAAAAATATTTCTATTTTTATATTCAATAAGGGCTATTTTGTGCAGAGCTGCTATTTATGGAAAGTTACTATTTTTGGTAATTTTCGTATGTGCTCAGAATGATCTGATTTCTTTCTTGGAGGTTCATTTTGGTCATATAAGTCTGCCAGTAAAGTTTCATTGCCAGATCAAGTGTATATTGGAAGATATTGAAGATTTTCGGTATTGGCAGCAGGGTATAGAAACTTTGAACTCAGTTTTGAAGGCTTTAGAGGCCCCAGATGAGGTCAAAAATTTGGGTGACGAGCGCTTGCGCCGGTCAAGCCTGTAGAGCACTTTGTGGCGTTTCTGAAATGGGGTTATAATAGCCGATCGGGTCAACTGGTGATGACTTATGGTCTTTGGAAGTTGGACCACCTGAAATGGCAGAAAATAATTTTCTTCAAAATTTCTGTTCGGGTTTCAAAGGTTATCTTGAGCCGACTATGATGTAATAAAATGTAAAATAAAATAATGCTAAGTTTGGTTGGCCTTATTGGCTAAAATTCTGGAACCTTCCCAAGCGGTGGAAAATTGCCTATATAAGGAAGGCTGTATTATTGTCTTAGGTAGTTCAGAATAGTTCTGGGTAATAGTTCGAGGCTTTGTCCTACAGAATATTGTAAGGGAATGCCCATGTGGCTTTGCATATTGTAATTCTGAAAGTTTGTAATTCCACATTTGTGGAGATAATAAGAAGCCAATTTTTCTGTTCTTGCATATTATTATTGTTGTTTCTCTTTTTCTGTTATGTGTTTGTGGTATTAAGGGGAGCACCCTTCATCAAGTGGTATCAGAGCAGGAGTTCTTGAGTGTGTAAATAGATCGCCGACTGTGAGGCAGTTTGCACCAGGACCGTGGCTAGGGTTTCAGCGTGCATCGCGAAAATGCCTCCACGAAGGGAACGTGGCGGAAGAGCTGGTGTTGTAACACCTGAGGTTAGAGAGCTGCAGAGACAAGTGCGAGCATTGCAAGAAGAGATTCGCAAAGGAATGAATCTTAATGTCAGAGATGAAAGCGAGGATGAAGCCGAAGAAGAATATCAAGAAGGAGAAGCGGAAATTGTGAACTAGGAGGAAGAAAGATTTTTTCGGGCGATTTCCAAGATTGCGAAAAGACCTAAGATTGAGGTTCCTACATTTTTTGGAAATCTTAACCCAGAGGAATTGATCGACTGGATCAATGAATGTGAGGAGTATTTTGAGTATGAAGATGTTGAGGATCCTGATAGGGTCAAATTTGCGAAGGCCAGACTGAAAGGTCATGCGAAGATCTAGTGGCAAGAAATTCAATTGGAGCGAAATAGAAGAGGGAAAGATAAAATCACAAGATGGGATCGGATGGTGGACAAATTGAAGCAACAGTTCATTCCTGTTGATTATGAGCTTGACCTACTAAAGAAAATATAGAGTTTGAAGCAAGCAGGGAGATCTGTTCAGGAGTATACAGAGGAGTTCTATCGACTTCTTATCAGAACAGGCCATGCAGAAGCTGATAAGGAGAAATTTGCCCGATACCTTAATGGGTTAAGGCCAAGCATCCAGGAGGAGCTGAATCTGGTTCGAATGAACAGTATTGAAGAGGCATACCAGTTTGCCCTAAAAGTAGAGGAAAAGCTGAACAAGAAGTTTGAGAGCAGACAAAACGGAAGAGGTCGCGGTGGATGATCTGCTGGACGATCATATGGTGGCCGAAATGAAGATCCAAAAAAGAAGGATGAGGCCAGTAACAGTCAGAATCAGTGAGAAAATAATTCCAATCGCTTCCAGGATCAGAATAATAGAGATCAGAGAGGAAGAGGAAGAGGACAAGGATCTGGAAGAGGTGGCTTCCATGGAACATGTTTTCACTGTGGAGAAGAAGGTCATAGGGCATTTGAATGTCCTCAGCACCAAGGCAGAACAGACAGAAGAAATGAAGGCCAGGCCAGAGTTGCACATGTAGATGAAGATGCCAGATCATCAAATTCTTAAGATGCTGAAAGAGGAGAAACGTTGATTAACAGAAGAGTCCTGTTGAGTGGTGAGAATGAACCTGAGCAAAGGAGGAGCCTGTTTCGCACTACATGCAAATGTGAGGGTAAATGCTATGATGTGATTATCGATAGTGGAAGCACTGACAATTTGGTGTCAGAAGAGATGGTGACAAAGTTGAAGCTCAAGAGACAGAAACACCCACATCCATATCGGATTGCTTGGGTACAGGATGACCACAAGGTCATGGTCAATGAACAATGCCTAGTGAAGTTCAAGATTGGCGGATACCAAGATGAGGTATTGTGTGATATCATATCTATGGATGCATGTCATATGTTGTTGGGTAGACCATGACAGTTTGATAGATGTGCTGTACATGATGGTCGTGTGAATACCTATTCCCTGACAAAGGATGGAGTGCGACATAAGCTAAAACCATTGAAGGAGACTGAAGAAAAGGTATGTGGTAATGCAAGGATAACTTTTGTTGATGGAAGAAATTTCCTAGATGGTATGAGGCATGAGCATGTATGTTTTTCTTTAATTCTAAAAGCTGGTAAAGAGGAAGTAGAAGATGTTCCTGTAGAAGTTACAGATTTGTTGAATGAGTTTCAAGATATTGTATCCGATAACATGCCTGATGGATTACCACCAGTCAGGAAGATCAGTCATCAGATGGACTTGATCCCAGGAGTGAGTTTTCCGAATAAAGCAGCACACAGAATGACACCTGCAAAAAGTGAGGATGTGTACAGATTCTAGGGCAATAAACAAGATCACAATCAAGTACAGGTTTCCATTGCCACGAATGGATGATATTATGGACTGTTTGAGTGGAGCTGTGTATTTTTCAAAGATAGATCTAAAAAGTGGATATCATCAGATTTGGATTAGAGAAGGAGATGAATGGAAGACTGCCTTCAAGACAAAGGAAGGACTGTATGAGTGGTTAGTCATGCCTTTTGGGCTAACCAATGCACCGAGCACTTTCATGCGGCTCATGAACGAGGTTCTGAAAGAATTTCTGGGTAAGTTTGTCATTGTTTACCTAGATGATATTTTGATCTTTAGTAAGACATTGGATGAGCATATGATGCATATTCGTATGGTATTTGAGAAGTTGAGAGAAGAAAAATTGCTGATTAATTTGAAGAAGTGCAGTTTTGTGAAGAAAGAGTTGGTGTATTTAGGGTTTGTAGTTTCAGGAGGAGGTCTAAAAATGGACCCAGAGAAGGTACAGGCTATCCTTGAATGGCCTACTCCAAGGAGTGCTACTGAGGTAAGATCTTTTCATGGTTTGGCTAGCTTTTACAGAAAATTTATCAAAAATTTTAGCAGTATTTGTGGACCCTTGACTGAAACAATGAGAGGGGATAGAAAAGAGTTTAAGTGGACTAATGGAGCAGAAAAGAGTTTTCAATTATTGAAACAAAAAGTTACAGAACAACCTATTTTAGCACTTCCAGATTTTAATAAGGTGTTTCAAGTAGATTGTGATGCTAGTGGTACTGCAATAGGAGCTGTTATGAGTCAAGAAGGTAAACCTGTTGCGTATTTCAGTGAGAACTTAAATGATGCCAAGAGGAAGTATTCTATTTATGATCAGGAATTTTATGCTATAGTTCAGGCATTAAAGAAGTGGAGACATTATCTACTTCCTAAAGAGTTTGTTTTGTATACTAATCATCAAGCTTTGCAATATTTGAATAGTCAAGGAAAATTGAATCAAAGGCATTTGAAATGGGCTAAATTTTTGCAGAGTTATACATTTGTTTTGAAACACAGGAGTGGAAAGTCTAATAGGGTTGCAGATGCTCTTAGCAGAAGGCAACTATTGATGATAGAAATGCAGATTGAAGTGGTTGGGTTCAAGGAACTCAAGAATTTGTATCCAGAGGATCCTGATTTTGGTGAAGCTTGGAAAGCTTGTACAGAACCTGTTACTCTAGACTAGACGAAATGGTTGGATTTTATCATCCAGGATGATATGCTATTCAGAGGGAGTTAGTTGTGCATTCCACAAAGTTCTATGAGGGATAATCTCATCAAGGAGAAGCATAGCGGAGGATTGGCTGGACATTTTGGTCGTGATAAAACCCTTGCTTTGGTTGGTGAGAATTATTATTGGCCACAGTTGCAGCAAGATGTGAAGAAGTTTGTACAGAGTTGCAGAGTATGTCAGATGGTGAAAGGAGTGAAGCAGAATAGAGGGTTGTATCAGCCATTACCTATACCAGAGAAGCCTTGGGAGGATATCAGCATGGACTTTGTTCTGGGTTTACCGAGGACTCAGCGGGGACATGATTCAATTTTTGTGGTGGTTGACAGATTTTCAAAGATGGCACATTTCATTCCCTGCAAGAAGACTAATGATGCTGTTCATGTAGCAGAATTGTTTTTCAGAGAAGTAGTGAGACTTCATGGTTTGCCAAAGACCATAGTTTCAGATCGGGACACTAAGTTTGTTGGATATTTCTGGCGTACATTGTGGAAGAAGTTGAAGATAGATTTGAAGTTCAGTTCATCACATCATCCACAGACTGATGGACAGACAGAGGTGGTGAATAGGAGTTTGGGAAATTTGCTGAGATGTTTGGTTGGAGATAAGCCAACAGGATGGGATTTGATTTTACCACAGGCAGAATTTGCATACAATAATTCTATCAATAGGAGCACTGGTAAATCACCATTCCAAATGTATATGGAAGCAGTCCAAGAAATGCATCTGAATTGAGGAAGATAAATAAAGGAGAAATAAGTAGTGCTGAAGCTGAGGATTTTGCAGAACATTTGAAGAACATCCATGGGGAGGTGAGGAAGCATATTAACAAGATGAATGCGCAGTATAAGGCTAAGGCGGATGAGAAAAGGAGGCATAAGGAATTTCAGGTTGGCGATGAAGTCATGGTTCATTTGCGGAAGGAGCGGTTTCCAATTGGTACATATAACAAGTTGAAAATGAAGAAGTTTGGGCCATGCAGGATATTAAAGAAACATGATTCAGGAAACGCATATGAGGTAGAATTGCCTACTGAGCTAAATATTTCACCAGTGTTTAACATTTTAGATCTGATAGAGTATCATGAGGGAGGTGTTGAAGATGAGATCACAGCAACACAGTGGAGTATTCCAGCAACTAGTTCAGACACTAAGGAGATCGAAGATATACTGGACAGTCGTGTTGGCAAAAGCACAAGGAACAGGACATATGAAGAATATCTGGTCAAGTGGAAAGGATGACCTGTTGAAGATTCATCATGGTTAACAAAGGAGGAGGTTAACCGTCTTGGTTTTCCTCTGCACACCTAAGTCGTGACAGGGTCACTTCTCAAATTACCCTGGGTGTCTGATGCAGGAGCATCCTGGGTGTAAGAGCAATCTTGCATCACCCAAAAATATTTTTGTTTTTATATTTAATAAGGGCTATTTTGTGCAGAGTTGCTATTTATGGAAAGTTACTATTTTTGGTAATTTTTCTATGTGCTCAGAATGATCTGATTTCTTTCTTGGAGGTTCATTTTGGTCATATAAGTCTGCCAGTAAAGTTTCATTGCCAGATCAAGTGTATATTGGAAGATATTGAAGATTTTCGGTATTGGCAGCAGGGTACAGAAACTTTGAACTCAGTTTTGAAGGCTTTAGAGGCCCCGGATGAGGTCAAAAATTTGGGTGATGGGCGCTTGCGCCGGTCAAGCCTGTAGAGCGCTTCGTGGCATTTCTGAAATGGGGTTATAATAGCCGATCGGGTCAACTGGTGATGACTTATGGTCTTCGGAAGTTGGACCACTTGAAATGGCAGAAAATAATTTTCTTCAAAATTTCTGTTCGGGTTTCAAAGGTTATCTTGAGCCGACTATGATGTAATAAAATGTAAAATAAAATAATGCTAAGTTTGGTCGGCCTTATTGGCTAAAATTCTGGAACCTTCCCAGGCGGTAGAAAATTGCCTATATAAGGAAGGCTGTATTATTGTCTTAGGCAGTTCAGAATAGTTCTGGGTAATAGTTCGAGGCTTTTTCCTATAGAATATTGTAAGGGAATGCCCATGTGGCTTTGCATATTGTAATTCTGAAAGTTTGTAATTCCACATTTGTAGAGATAATAAGAAGCCAATTTTTCTGTTCTTGCATATTATTGTTGTTGTTTCTCTTTTTCTGTTATGTGTTTGTGGTATTAAGGGGAGCACCCTTCATCACATTCATGTGCACATCTCTCACCCCACGACTTAGAGACTATGCATTTCTCTTCCAAACCCTATGAGGGTACATCTAGCTGCCTGTTGTTTCGAGTATCTGATTTGGTTGCCCAATATTAGGGTGAACCACAGATTGCTGATGTCTTTGATTGAGAGGTTTCATTCAGAGACCCAAACCTTTCACCTCCCCATAGGAGAGATTACGGTTACACCAAAGGACTTGTACAATATCTTGCGTATTCCATTCCATGGTCATCGTCCAGCTTACGTGAGCTCAGGTAGCTTTGGATTACATGCCTTTAGACGATTATTTGGAGATGATACACAGCTTATCAGTTTGATATCTTGGGAGAATTTAGTGTAGCGCCATGGGTAGACACATAGATTATAGTGCATTATAGTTGGGATGATAGGAGGTATTATCTTGTCTGACCATCAGCAGAACGGTCCCTTGATGGGCTGAGCCCCGATGGTCGCACGATTGATGGCCACTCCTTCTGAGTTGGGTTGGGGTCAGTGTATGCTAGCTCACATGTTCTT
Source organism: Chamaecyparis obtusa (assembly GCA_027943335.1). Lineage (NCBI taxonomy): Eukaryota > Viridiplantae > Streptophyta > Pinopsida > Cupressales > Cupressaceae > Chamaecyparis > Chamaecyparis obtusa. The sequence continues at coordinate 971,767 of BSBK01000335.1, forward strand.
TAAGATGCATGAGATCATGTATCAAGAGGGAAAGTCTTTTGATTCTAGAGCTTTAGTTCTTCAGATATGGGCTTGGGAGCATATCCTAGTATGTAGACTAGTATGTCAGGATCAACGCCAGCCACATGAATTGATGATATATGTATATTTTGGATATGTTACATAGGTTTTCATGGGTCATATAGAGTACTTTAGACACTTCCTAGATGATAGCACATATGTCATCTGGCATCCATATCTATAGATTGAGGCCCAGCCTACTGCTCGAGAGCAGTTCAGCTATTTTTGCTAGAGTCGAGTATTGATTGGGAGGTCTACTGCAATTATTGAGTGCTTTCTCATCACTAAAGTGTGGAGACAGTATGGAATCATTTAGGATGCACCACAGGAGCATGCTACGTATGCATGGATTCATAGAGAGCTCAGATTAGGATGGGGTCCTAGATTGTCTTATGCTCTCTATGCACAGGAGTATAGTGGTATTGTCGGTAGAGATTGGGATTATTGAGAAGATGTTCCAAATGTAGGGGTGACAGATGGATTCATTGGATGGCTTGCAGAGCATCCCATACATAGGTTTTCAGATTTGACAGAGTTGATACCTTCTATGGAGGAGGCGATGGATGTTATAGGTGCTCCTATGGGTAGAGGGTAGAGACATACAAGTACATAGGTTTTGATGCCCCAGCCTACACCTTTAAGGCCTAGAGTAGTGTTTACACCTCCACAGAGACCATTTGTTCAGATGAGACCGCCTCGTCCCTCTAGTTCTTCAGCAGGCAGACTTGCAGTTTTATATAGGAGATCGACTAGAGGAGAGAGTGGGACTTTAGGTAGTGTTGGTATAGTAGATGAGGTACTTGGTACAGAGTAGGATATAGGGGCCAGTCTAGATCCTACACATGTAGATACTAGTTTTGATCTGGGAGCTAAGGTTAGACACTGTAAGGCACAAAGAGCAGAGACTACTGAGTAGTCTGTCAAAGATACTGATATGCCTACAACAGATGTAGATCCTAGTGTACCACTGACTCCTCAAGAGATCATCAGATGAATCAGATTATAGGTTAGGGACCTGAAGGTACAAAGTGCTCATTGGGAGAAGTGATTTACTGAGGTAGATAGACAATGATCATTGCTCTGAGAGGAGAATAGGAGATTACAGACAGAGGTGACACATCAGACCTCTAGAGCTACCTATTATGTTTCTACCTATTATGTGGTTGTTCCTACTACTCAGAGAGTACCCACATACTCTAAGTATATGATAGCATCAGAGGGAGCCAGGGCACCCAGAGCCGAGGCAGTGCCTGATGCACCGCCACCACCTCCACTTGATGTAGAGGATCAGGCAGACAACTAATCTGTCTAGATATTCTGATATATTTTTCTATTTTGTTCATGTATATTGTTTTGACTTTTGATAGCTCACATGAGCTCATTCTTTTGTACTTTGTGCTAGTAGTGCACCCTTTACTAGTTTGAGTTATATGATATGAGATTGAGATTTTGGTTATGACTTCATTTGTACTTGTCATGTTTTGATTTATGATGATATCATGTGATGTAAATGCTATGAGTAGTGTAGAATGTATGTATGGATTTATGCAATCCAATGGTTTCTTTCACATGTATGGATGTTATGCAAATGTAATTGATTACGAAAAAATGTATGATTTTGATTATGCACATGTATGTAATGTAATGCAATAGATGGAATGATCATGAATATGTAATGTAAATGCAATGATACACATAATATGTTTTGTAGTATTGATGAAGACAAGTACTCAGTCTTATGTAAAAAAAATGATGTTTAACCCAAGATGGTGACTGCTTGCGGTTCTGTGAGGAAACCTTCATGTGAGATTCAACTCTTTGTTTCTAGTTTAAGTTTAATTTTGAAGGATCATTGAAGTGTTCAAGCAATTTGTGGATCAGGCAATCATGCAAAGTGCAAAATGACATGTAAACCTAAGACCTAAGACCTAGTCATTGATCATGTATCGATTTGTTGTCATCATTGAAATTTTTAGGTAACCAGATAAATCAATACAACACCCACTAGTTATGAAACTGTAGACATATGAATATTGATTTGTATGTGCAAGAATCAAGACAACACCCACTATCTAGACAACCATGGACATGAATATTGATTTTGTTTTCAGAATGTCGGATTAGATATAAGCACCAAGACACAAATGCCAGGATGACCTGAATATCATGTCCATTTTGAAATAGCAATTTGTATAAGCATCAAAACATAGACATCATGATGACCAGAATATGCCTTGTGGAAAAAATACATCAAACAGTCAAGAGATCATTCTAAATCCAGTGTGAATTACCTGTAGTGACCCTTTATCGTTCACATCCTCAGGTAAGATCACATTTCACAGTAGGAGTAAGAACTTTCTCAAAAAGACAATAGTTAGATCAAACTTCCTTGAATTTTCTGGGTATCAATGGTCGAGGTATGCATGGCCATTCAATACGAGATAGAGGCTCTTACAGATGGACACCATTTCAATCCAAAATTTCCAAAGTTGTTAGATTTTCACATACAAGCAAAAAAAAAAGAAAAGATTATGCCCCCAGTCATCACTCTCTAAATCCTGTAAAGGACATCATTGAAGAGCTCGAAGGGACACAATATGCAAAAATCTCAATGCGAATTAGTAAGCATACAAGGAGATAAAATCATAGATTATTTTCAATTTGTGTTGATGTTTGATTTTGTTGTTGTAGATGCAAAATCCTTTCTGGAGAGGAGACTGATTGACTGACTCAGATGAAGCTTCAAAGGACTCTGACTAGATATGACATGTCTAAAGTATACTGAAGACCATAGGATATGACTGTGATTGCCCCCAAGTTTGAAACATTGATAGGATATAGACGCTTTTGTAGATTGGTGTACGGACTAACTTATTGAAAATAGGAATGCATAAACAAACAAGGAGATATGTACAAACTAAAGTAAGACTGAAAGCTAGGAAGGATGAAGATTGTGCTGATAGATGGAGCATTTTGAAACAAGTGGTGCCCATTTGCTGGTTTTTCAACTTCTTGGCAGAGATTCTATTTTTGCTACCAAGTTGCCTGTTTCCAGGTTTTCACCAAGGCACTTTTTCTTTTTCTCATTTTCTTGTATTTTTTATTTTTTCATTTTTTTGTACTTTTGATATTTTTTAATTTTTTTTGTGAATCATCAAGGTGCCTATTTGCTAGGTTTTCACCAAGGTGTTCACTTTTTCAGGACTTTTAGATTTTTATAACTTTTTCAGGACATTTTGAATACTGAATGCCTTAGGCATAGAATTTCTTCAGATGGAGAATGTTGATTGGTTCTCAGAGCTGTTCTCCTTCAGTTGTTGAGAGTTGATAGGCACCAGAGCCAAAAGTAGTAGTAATAACAAAGGGACCCAGCCAGTTGGGTTCAAACTTCCCCTTGTGTTCTCTATGTGATTGATTTTTAAGATTCTCTCTCAAGACTAGATCGCCAACCTGAAATTCTCTATGTCTAACTTTCTTGTTGTAACCTCTAGACATTCTCTTCTGATATACTCTAAGATGATCATACACTACTTGTCTGCACTCATCTAGTAGTTCAAGTTCTTGCAACCTAGACACTCTATAGTCATCATCAGTTACTAGAGCATGCATTCTGATTCTTAGTGATGGGATTTCAACCTCAATAGGTAGTACCGCTTGAGACCCATAAACTAAAGTGAATGGTGTAGCCCCAGTGGGTGTTCTGATACTTGTTCTATAGGCCTAGAGAGTTGGATTGATCATGAGATGCTGGTCTCTTCCTGTTTTATTAACTATTCAGTGTAGAATTTTTAACAGATTCTTGTTTGAAGCCTCTACTTGTCCATTCCCTTGAGGATAGTAGATTGATGACCAATGTTGTGTAATCTTGAATTTAGCACACAAATCATCTAAGTCTCTATTCTTGAATTGACCACCATTATCTGTGACTATAGAATGTGGAATACCATACTGATATATGATGTAGTTCAAGATGAACATTGAAATTTGTTTGCCAGTTGCTTGAGTCAAAGGGACTACTTCTACCCATTTTGTGAAATAATCTGTAGCTATGATTATATGGGTATGTCCATTAGAATAATGAGGATGTATGGATCCTATAAGATCAAATGCCCATTGGTGAAAAGGCCATTATGTAGTAAAGGGGATTAGATCTCTCCCTAGTGCATGAATTAAGTTACCATGTACTTGGCACTTTTGACAGTTCTTAGCAAACTTGATAGCCTCTTTTTCCATTTTAGGCCAATAGTACCTAGCCCTAATAAGTTTTTGAGCTAGTGTTAAACCATTAGAGTGTGATCCAAAAATACCTTCATGGACTTCCTCTAATGCATGTTGAGACTCTTCCCATTGTAAACATCTAAGTAGTGTACCATCTAGACCTCGTTTGTATAGATCATGACTAATGATGACATATTAGGATGCATTTCAGATAAGGTATCATTTCTCATGGTGGTTAAAGGTATCAGGAATGATTTGGTCTTGGAGATAGGAGAAAAGGTTTTTGTATCTAGATGAATCATGACCAACAATAGTGCAGATCATGCAGGTTTCAAGGGAATCATATGCAGGATAAGATAGTGCTTCCACCAGGAACTCATAGCATAGCTCATGTTTGGGCTGCTATAATAAAGTAGATAGCATTGTCATTGCATCGACAACCTTGTTCTCTATTCTAGGAATTTGATCAAATGTGATAGATATGAAATATTTCTTTAGATCATCTACCATTCTCTTGTATGGGATCAAATTTCCATCTTTCATTTTATACACATCATTGACTTGGTGTATTACAAGTTGTGAGTCTCCTGAATGTGTAATTCTATTACTCTCCATTCAATTGCTATCTTCATGCCATTAAGAAGGGCTTCATATTTAGTAATATTATTTGTATAAGGAAACTTGATTCTGAACGCTTTAGGGATTGAGTATCCTTGAGGAGTGATGAATAATATGCTTGCACCAGATCCATTCTATGTATAGGAGCTGTCAAAGAATAACTTTCATGCTCTAGAATAAAGATTCATGATAGAGGAATATGGGAATTCCATTTGCATTGGTGTATCATCAAACAAAGGTGCATCTGCTAGTTGATCAATAATAACTTGTCCTTTTATAGCTTTTCTTTCAACATATTCAATGTCAAATTCACTTAATAACATCACCCATTTAGCTAGTCTACCCGTGAGGGTAGCTTTGCTTAGTAGGTACTTTAATGGATCAATCTTATTTACCAAATGTGTGGTACGAGCTAACATATAATGTCTCAATTTTTGTGATGCAAATATCATAGCTAGACAAGCTTTCTGAATCATGGAATAGTTCTTTTCATATGCAACCAATGTTCTACTGATATAGTATATAGCTCTTTCCTTCTTGTTCTCATCATGTTGTGCTAGTAATGCCCCCAGTGATGCATATGTTGTGGAGACATATAAGATCAATGGCTTCCCTTGAATAGGAGGCATCAAAATAGGAGGATTTGATATATATTTCTTGATATGGTTAAATTTCTTTTCACATTCCTTGTTCCATGCAAAGGTCACACCTTTATGTAATGTCTTTGTGAAAGGTTGTGATATGTCTGCTAGCTAAGATATGAAGTGTCTAATAGATTGTACTCACCCTTGTAATGTTCTCATTTGACTGATATTCTTGGGAGGTTTCATCTCCATGATAGCTTTAACAATAGCTGCATCTACTTTAATTCCTTTCTTTGAAATAATGTAGCCTAAGAGATTTCTAGAAGTGAAACCAAAAGCACACTTCTTAGGGTTCAGTCTGAGACTAAACTTCTCCATTCTATCCAGTATTTTTCTCAAGTCATTTAGATGTTCAGATCTTATCATAGATTTTGCTAAATTATCATCAACATAATCCTCCATAGTGTGATGCATCATGTCATGAAAGATAGATGTCATAGCTCTTTGATATGTAGCACCATCATTCTTAAGCCCAAATGGCATGACATTCCAACAAAAGGTACCCCACACACATGTGAAAGCAATTTTCTCTTGATCTTCTGGAGCAATTTTTATTTCATTATATCCAAAAAAAACCATCCATTAAAGAATACATCTCAAAGCCCGCAATCATGTCCACTATCATATCAATATTAGGTAATGGAAAATCATCCTTAGGCCATGCTTTGTTTACATCTTTGAAATTTGTACACACTCTGATTGATTTATCTGGTTTAGAAATAGGTGCAATATTAGAGATCCATTCAACATAGTCAATAACATGGATAAATCCATCTTTTAGTAGTTTCTCTAATTCAACTTTGACCAAGAGTGCAACATGTGGATGCATCTTTCTTAATTATGGCAACATATAATCACTGTGATGATCGCACTATAGTAGCAAGCAATTTTGTAAGAGCGCAAGTAAAAATTGTGTAAGTTAAACAATATTTTCCAGTCTAATCAGAGACAATTTTGGTTAGCGATATCCAAAGAAGCAGGTTTAGTGCATGCGCACTTGAACATAGATAATTCTATGTATATTAAAGACACATGTGAAAGTGCAAGTCTGTACCTCATTTACGGAAAGAGATATTGCAGAATAACAGAGACAAAGTTGAAGCTGACCTGAATAGAGTAAAGAAGATAGAATAAGAATGATAGTTAAGGGATTATTTTTTTTATTTAAATAATGACTGAACCATATAAGGGACGACATCCTAGATGTTAACCCTTAGGCATCATGAATTAGTTTTTGTATTTAGGAAAGATTTTATGCTTAGTAAAGCCGAGTGTAAGTTATTATTCTTAATAACTTGTATATATGTAAGAAGCATGTAATGCGAATTAAGAGATGTAATAAGATATTGTAATACTATGATGCAAAGTTGTATATTGCAAAAGAAAAACAAGCAGACTATGTATATGAAATCAAAGAGCCTAGAAAGATAAATCATAATAGGAAAGCTATTCGGTAGCAATGAAAAGTTATACACTTTACCTTTGTATTCAGATATCATTGTCTTTTACATGTTTGGGTAGTGAGCTCATCTTGTAAACATCCTATTTTGTAATACCAACTCCTAGTAGGGTTGAGGCTTCTAACAAGGCCTAGAGTCCTTTAATCAGGACATAGACACTATATGCATGTAATAGAATCCTGACATGATCAACATCCTTAACTGGATACTTTTGATTATTGGATTAGTTGTGGGTATCATCCCCACCAGGATTTTCCCTTGGCTAGGGTTTCCTTGAGAAAAAATCATGGTGTTATGAGTTCATTTTCTTTATTGCTATGCTTGTTATTTAGTTTACCTTATTTTTCAAGCTTCAAGTTAATTTGTTATATCCATAATTGGGAAAAAGTAAAAGTTTGTAGAATAATGATTCACCCCCCTCTCAGTATTCCCTATTTCTAATAATTGGTATCAGAGCTTAGTTACTCAAAACAAAGTTATTCAAAGAAATCCTAACAGCTTGAGTAAGATATTTATGGATATGGATCAATTGCAGAAGAATCTTGAAGAAGCTCTTGAACAGATTGATATTCTTACTAAAGAAAGAGATACTCTGAAAGGGAAATATGATGATGTGAAGAACTTAATTGAGAAACTAAAAGAAAAAGTGGAAGAACTGAAATCAAAGAAAGAACCTACAATTCAAATCGAAGATTGTGATGAAATTTCAAATTTGAAGAAAGAAAATGAGATCCTTAAACACAAGTTGAAGATTGTAGATTTGAAGTTAAGTTTTAAAGATGGAAATAGAAAGAATGAATCAAATCTAAAATTTGAAAATGAAGATCAGAAGTCTAAACTTTGTAAAGTGACATCTGAACTTGAGAAAACCAAATTACAGTATGCTGAACTTGAGAAGTACAATACAATTGTGAAAGGTGAATTGAATCAGTCTAAACAACATCTTGAAAAATTGTATTCCACCAGTGAGAAGATTGATGAACAAATATCTTATCAGAAGCCATACTATGATACAACTAGTTTTGAATTTAATTCATATAAGACAAGTGAAGAATGCCAGGGACTAGATCTGAAACCCTCTGAGAACAAAGATAAAAAGAAATTTGATGAAGCTAACAAATCTGAAGACACACCTAATCAACATAAAGAAGATGGACCATCTAAAGATATGCGAAGAGAATTCAAAGGTAGATGTTTTGCATGTAATACTTTTGGACATATGAAGAAAGATTGCATAGGTAAGAAATTCAAACCTCTCCATGGTTATTGTTATAATTGTCATGGTTTTGGACATAGAGCTATTGATTGTAAGAAACCTAGATCTAATGATAACAATAGTAGTAGTAGAATGTTTAGAGATACTAACCATGCAGATAGGAGACCTACTGAAGATATGAACAAGAGAAATGGAGTTGTGTGTTATAGATGCAACAAGATTGGACACATTGCCTTAAATTGCAGATCACAAATCAGTTAGATAGGACCAAGATATGTAAACAATGGAGTGGTTTGTCAGATATGCAACAAATTTGGTCACACAACAAGATTTTGCAGAATGAACAACATGAGAAACCCTAATCCTAGAAGTTATACAAGGAGAAATGAGAACACAAACAATAATCAGAAAGGATGTTGTAGTAACTCAGAAGAAGTTAATTTTGTTAAAGCCATAGATCAAGCAAGCACACTCAGTACACAAGGTAATCAGACATGTGAAGTATCTAATAGTAAGTGTGAATCTTTTCCTAACCCATCTCAAAGAAATTGAAGTAATTAATTCATGAAGAATGTATTTGAGTAGAAGATTAGAATAGTGTAAAAGTTAGAGTAGATTGAATTAAACCTTGCAAAGTTAATATGAGGTAGTATATGATGTAATGATGCTATGGTTAAGAGAACATGAGCTAATATGAATGTATGCGAGTACAAGAAAAGAATGAAATTTTGCAGGTAACCAAGAACAACTTTTTGGAAAGAAGTGGCAAAGGAATTGAATGTTAGAATCTTGAAAGATTGAAAGGATAAAAGCATATGATTGGTATTATTTGATCATTCAAGTGACTAAAAGTGATAAGAAGAGCAATACAGTGGAGATTAAGAGTAGTTTGCAGGATTTGGAGAAAGATTTCATGCCAGATCTATGCAAAGCCCTAAATCATGTATTTGAGGTGTTTTTCTAAGTAAATCTATCAAACAGTTAAGTTTTGCAAGAATCATGGATGCATCACTTGTCACCATATAAAAGATTCAGTTAGACTTAGAGTTAAAAGGGAACCAGTAGAACCCTTGGAAGAAGACCCTAGTTTGGTGCTGTCATCCATTCCAGATGGAGTTCTACATTTAAAAGATGTGAAAAGCTATTTGAAACACAAGTTTGAGACCTTAAATGATAGAAACCTGATCATGGAATATGAAAAGATATACAATCAGGACATTTCATTCAAAGTAGGGTTTGAACATTTGAAAGATAATGATGTTGTCAAGTATCCACTTCATTATGAATTTTAGGATGATGAATGCACTAAGATCATTTTGAGCATAATTCACAATGGCAAATTTTGGTTAGATGATAGAGTGATAGATATCATTGTAGATCTAATTGATGAGGTAACAAGTTTATCAAAATCTGGAGTTATTCCTTTTAATGAGAAGAATGTAAAGAAAACTGTGTTGGACAACACTAAGTCATCTTACAATGGTAGAGGAATTGTAATCAACAAGATCATACAGGATGATGTTAGATATGTAAGCAAGATTTTAACATCTAAGTTTTGTGCAAACTCTAGAGAAGATGATATGGCAGCTGGTATGGTACATGTAGCTTATTTGATGTGTGTTGAAAAAGTTCAAATTAATATGTGTGAAATTCTAAGAATTCAACTATTTGAGAACCTTGAGAAGATTAAGAAAACTAAGAACTCATAGTTTAGATTCTCATCTCTGATCACATATATGTTTTTCCATTTGTTGAGAAGATTTCTATATACTATTGGAGAAGATTGGAATGATAACAGGAATTCAATGGATATAATTAATAAGGTGTACTTAAGACACCCTATAGACAAATTAAATGAGAGTGCAACCTTGGTAATCAATACTTTTCATAACCAAATGAGAAAAAGATCAAGGATTCCACCAATTATTGTAGAAAAATACAGAAATGAGATATGTTTTATGGTTGACATTGATTTCACTTTTGTTGAAGTAGTTGAACCTAGAGTGGAATTTATAGGTCCATTTGGATATGAATTTTCTGAAGCTGGAATGGAAGAGTATATAAGCAGATTACTTAAGTGTAAGTTGGATACAAATAGTCCTAGATTTGGAACATATGAGGAAAAATTTAACTCCGCAAAGTCATTATAGGTAGAGAAATTAGCTAAAAAGAGAGTTGACAACACAATAAAGAAAATTCTAAAAGATACAGGCATGATAGAACACAAGTTTATAGTTGCAAAGCAGACAACAACAACAATTAGAGACATATGACATAAAAAAGTTCTATCTATTCCACCCCTAACATCAATTGCAGCTCACACTGAAGAAACTCAGGATTTGGAAGAAGAAATTGAAGTTGTGGAAGTTCAGGAAGTGAGGAAATCCACTAGATCCTCCACCAATCCACCAATAAAAAGAGTAAAGGAAATGACAAGTAGGCCAGGAAAGAGATAAAATACTATATATACCCCAACACAAAGGAAAGTATCATAAGTAAAAGATTATGAAGAAGTAGGAAGCAATAGAAAGGAATGGAAGCCTAAGATAGAAAAAGTGAATGCCTTAATTATCAATGAAGGTGATTTCACTAAAATGAATAAATTTTATGAGTTGTACAATTTTTTTGAGAAATTGAACTTAGAAAATGTAGTTGTCAGGCACATGATACTGACAGACAAAAAGTTTGATAGCATTCAAGGAAAGACTCCTGATGAAATTTTTGAGAAGTTAGTAAACATGAAGAAAAGAGCAGTTGAAGAAGATAAAAGTATAAGATAAAATTATGTGAGGAAGCTATGTGAAATAAAAGATGAAGAGCACTTTAAGGAAATTATGAAAAATCTTAACACTTATATGAGAATCAAAAGAACTATATTAATAATGGGAGGGAATTATGAGGAAATCAACAAAGAAATAAAAGAGGCAGTTGTAAAGGTTATGACCTCTGACCCTAGTGAGAACACAAGTGTATCTAATCAAGTATTGGAAGTTGAACATCAGAAAATTCCTTCACCATCACTGCCACCATCTATTAATACTAAAGATGAAACTATGAATGTAGAAGGAACAAACATTACCTTAGAAAGTGAAGAAAACCCATTCAATAATATTGAAAACATTGTTGACAATTTGGCTATTGAGCAATAGGACATGACAGTGAATGAGGAAGAAGGAAATGAAACAAGGAAGTAAGAAGAGGTAGAAATGACACAAGAAGAATCACAAGTTAATATAGAAGCAATAGAATAGGAAGCCCCAAAGGAGTAGGAAGTAATCAGTCCTAATCCCAAGGAAGTAGCAGAGAAACCACAAATTGAATCTATTTTTGCTAGTCTTGGACAAGAAGTTGATGATGATGATCAAATAGAGCTGATCTCATCTTTGAATAAGATTATTGGCAAGAATAAAAAGGTAAAAATCTTAGAAGGATCATTACTTAGAAACTACAGAGCATAATAACTAGTCAAATAAATGAGGTAGACCCACAGAGTAAAGAAAAAGAAGTTGTGAAAGGATATGATATCGAATTCACAAACTTATCAAACATGGCCATAGTTAAAGCACAAGCAGCTTATGAAGCTAAGATATTCCAAGATGTATGTCAGAATATCAAAAATGATATAGACAATCTGGATATTTGCATTAAGGAACTAAGAAGGAGTTTGGAAAGAGGAAAATCTTTATATGTTTTAGTGTACAAAATTAGAAAATCATATATCAGAGATAATAGAGAAGATCAAGATGAAAGAGGCAGAGATACAAACAACAGTAAACCTTTTGTCTAGCCCAAATGTGAAGATCTCAGACATTGAGAAAAACATAAGAAAACTCTATGATGATATCAGAATTCTGAATGATGAAAAGGACAAGAAATTGAGGAGATTCTCTCTATTAAGAGAGCATGTATCAATTAAATTGAGTATTATTGAGAATCAGTTGGGGGAATGTCTTTCTTCTAAGACATCTTATGGAAAATTTCACTATGAAAACCTTCAAGCATGTGAAATTGCATCTTATGGTCTATGTGCACTCCTAAGTGTTTCAGATGCTATAAAGAAATCATGGGATAAGGAGTTAGTAAGCATGAAGATAAATTTTGTAGACTGTGTTGCAAGCCTACTGGCTTTGCAATTTTGAGATCCTAAGGTAAACCATTTTTTTACAAGTTTTTGACACCCTTTTTTGTCATTGTTATCAAAGGGGGAGTAGTAGTAGAAAATTATTGAGATAGTATAGTATGATACATACTCCTAGGGGGAGTATAGATATTCAGAGATATAAGTATGTTGGAGATTTTTTTTATGGCCACAATTTTGAAATTTTTGTGAGACTTAGCCAATTTTCTTATATGTTGCCACCAATGACAAAGGGGGAGATTGTTGGAAATTTGGCTGAGTAGGATATCAATTTTTTGTCATTATGGAAACATATAATCACTATGATGATCACACTATAGTAGCAAGCAATTTTGTAAGAGTGCAAGTAAAAATTGTTTAAGTACAATAGTATTTTTCAATCTAATCAGAGATAGTTTTGGTTAGCGATGTCCATAGAAGCAGGTTCAGTGCATCTGTACTTGAACATAGATAATTCTATGTATATTAAAGACACATGTGAAAGTGCAAGTCTGTACGACATGTACAGAAAGAGATATTGCAGAATAACAAAGACAAAGTTGAAGCCGACCTGAATAGAGTAAAGAAGACAGAATAAGAATGATAGTTAAGGGATTTTTTTTTTTATAAAAATAATGAGTTAACCATATAAGGGATGACATCCTAGATGTTTACCCTTAGGCAACATGAATTAGTTTTTGTATTTAGGAAAGATTTTATGCTTAGTAAAGCTAATTGTCAGTTATTATTCTTAATAACTTGTATATATGCAAGAAGCATGTAATGCAAAGTAAGAGATGTAATAAGATATTGTAATACTATGATGAAAAGTTGTATATTGCAAAATAAAAGAAAGAAGACTCTGTATATGAAAGCGAAGAGCCTAGAAAGCTAAATTAGAATATGAAAGCTATTCGACAGCAGTGAAAGGTTATACACTTTACCTTTGTATTCAGATATCATTGTATTTTACATGTTTGGGCAGTGAGCTCATCTTGTAAACATCCTATTTTGTAATACCAACTCCTAGCAGGGTTGAGGATTCTAACAAGGCCTAGAGTCCTTTAATCAGGACAGAGACACTATATGCATGTAATAGACTCCTTACAGGGTCCACATCCTTAACCAGATACTTTTGATTAGTGGATCAGTTGTGGGTATCATCCCCACCTAAGTTTTCCCTTGGCCAGGGTTTCCTCTAGAATAAATCATGGTGTTATGAGTTCATTTTCTTTATTTCTATGCTTGTTATTTAGTTTACTTTGTTTTTCAAGCTTCAAGTTAATTTGTTATATCCATAATTGGGCAAAAGTAAAAGTTTGTAGAATACTAAATCACCCCCCCTCTCAGTATTCCCTATTTCCAATAGCTTGAGAATGTCTTAATTTGATAAAAACATGGCTTATCATTCCTAATTTTATGAGGTTATAATCCATACACCTTCTTATCAACCATATCAAAGTATCCATACTAATGGCTTCACTTAAATTAACCCCATTACAAAGGGTAGCCATAAGTTCAATATGCTTACCACCCACCCACCCTTACTCATCCTAGTTGGTATCCTACTCAAGCTTACAACCCCTCCTAGGAAGGTTTTCTTATGCCAAATCAAAAGTACTACCTTCCTAATCACCTCCAAATTAATGAAGAAATGGAGATTGCAAGAAATAGAAGTTCATTACTTGATTTCACAAGGCAACTGAATGAAACCAATAGAGAAAAAGAGTATCACATGTAGCATGAAGAGTTGGCTTACCAAGCCCATCTCAATGAAAAATATTTGGAGATGCCAAGGAGGATATATGAGGAGGATGTTGTTAGGAATAGTCCCAAGAGATAACTGAGAGAGGGGGGGCAGGGGTGAATCAGTTATCTACAAGTTTCAATTCTTTGTCCAATTAAGTATACTTAAACATTAAGTATAAACACAATGAAAGAACACTTGAACACAACACCAATATTTTGGTTATGGGGAAACCCAAATAGGTAAAAACCCAGTGGGAATTAACACCCACTAATAAACTACACTGGTGTATAATGATCCTTGTTAGAAGATCTTACAACCCTGTTAGGAGTTGATATTTATAATGCAATAAGTACAGTGACCTAGTCAAAGGTCAGACCCTATTAGGAGTCTTTTATGGTTGACCCTGTTAGGGGTGAGGACACACTGTCTGAGAGCTCACTGCTCAAAGGGGTGAAGGTTGCAACCTTCTGAATAATAGATACACACTATATCTGGATCTGGGTGAACTGCGAGGTAGACCTATTGTCTTGATCAGTTCCAATGAATAGCACAATCAATCTTCTCTATCACATAGACCTCTTCTTGATGACACAACACTTCACACTCTCTACCCCGCTCTTATCTTTTATCTGCATGCCATGCTCCTAGCGATCATAAATGACTGGCTATAAGTATCTTCTCTCTAAATGATATAATCAAGTTGGCCTGTTAGAACCACCTTGAAATCATATTAGAGAAATAATAACATTCTCCAATAATATCTCTATTGGCTCTACTAAGCATGCAACACAAATTGGGACATGTCTAAAACAATAAGTGTAGACGCACGTTACACACTATCGGCTCTACCAAATTAATTGATACTTTCTCCTCAAGCTGAACTAAATCATGCACTCTTAACCAAACATTCTTAACTCTTATTCAATCACTAATCCAAGCACACATACTGAAATGATAGGCACAACTCATGTACCAATATAATCTTTGTCGGCTCTTCTGGATAAACACATGAAACTGCAACTAGTGAATAGCGACTACATAACTTCACTTCTACTACACATCACACTCTACATCCATGAATATAACAACACTAACATGTCTCCATCACATATCCAAGCACGCATGGCTTCATGATAACTGTACGGACAATCACACATAGAACACTACCTGTAACTCTGTGAGGAACACTGTTGACACAGGCTACTACATAACTATTTGTACTAGCAATTAACCTCTATGTCCATGATATCATGATGATAACATTTCCATTCTACATATACTCAAAGCTTACTGCATAAGTCTTCCATGCATCCTACTTGCCATATGTTGTCATCAATGACAAACATACAGTCAACACTGGCTTGCTGGAAAATCTCCAATAATATCCCCCTTTTGCATTGATGACAACATATGGAATGAAAAAAACCACCAATCCAAATGAACAATTCTTTCATAACATTCTCCATTTCCTCATAAAAAATCCCCCAAGGATGAATCCTTCATCTACTGCAATATTTTTCAATATTCTCCATTTCCTCAACTGAACTACTTCCATGACTGAATACTACTCCCCCTTACTGCTACATATTATTCCTTCTTAATTCTCTATGTACTCCCCCTTTACTACTATTATTCATGACTATATACTACTCCCCCCTTTGACATCAATGGAAAAGGGCACCAAACATTTAAGGACTGGTACTACTCTTGAAGTAGAGTAGTCAACCATCCATTAGTCACTGAGGGCTGATGCTCTTTCTTCTTTCCCTAAGCAGAATCAGGGAAGGAAATTACTCCCAACTTCTCCCTGAGATACTCAAAAGTATCCTTCAGTAAAGGATTTGTGAATATGTCTTCTAACTGATCTTTAGTACTCACAAAATCCAACTTGACTTCTTTATCTGCTACTTTCTCTCTTAGGAAGTGATACTTAATCTCTATGTGTTTTGTCTTTGCATGCATCATAGGATTCTTTGACATGTTGATAGTGCTAGTGTTATCACTATGAATAACAATAGGATAATCGATCTAAATTCCAAAATCCTTTATCATCTACTTGATCCAAACAATTATAGAACAATTCAAAGCTACTGCAACATGCTCTACTTTTGCTGTTGACTGAGAAATACAATTCTACTTCTTGCTTGTCCAAGTGACAAGTCTATCACCAAGAAATACTGCTCCTCCTGATGTACTCTTTCTATCATCCACGCATCCTGCCAAATCTGCATCTGTATATACATGAAGCTCAACATTCTCTGAATTAGGATACCATAGACCATAATCTATAGTTCCCTGCAAATATCTTAATATTCTCTTTACTTCCATGAGGTGATTTTGTTTAGGTTCTACTACAAATCTTCCAACTATGCCAACTGCATTAGAAATATCAGGTCTAGTTTGAGTTAGGTATATGAGTTTACCAATCATAGACTTGTACAATGTTATATCTACTGCTAGAGAATCATCTTCTTTTGTGAGCTTGCATCCTGTTATCATTGGTGTATCCACTGGCTTGCAATCATCCATCTTGAATTTCTTCAATATCTCTTTCACATACTTGGACTAATTAATGAAAATACCTTTCTCTGTCTGCTGCACATTTAATCCCAAAAAGTATTTGATAGGTCCAATCATTCTCATCTCAAACTCGCTCTGCATCTCCTTAGCAAATTCTGCACTAAGTTTGTCATTACCCCCAAAGATAATGTCATCAACGAATATAGGTACAAGAAGTAAACCTTCAGATGTCTCTCTTATGAATAGATTACAAATGTAATACCCCAAAAATGGGCTATAGATTCATTAATCTCCTACATCGACACATTGAATGAAATCGACTTCAAAGTCCTAACCTAAGGCACATCGGCACATTATCAAATCTTAATTGATTATCCTAAATTCTGCATTGGGGAATATTCTTAGTAATATTCCTATTTTATCATTATTATCTTTAATTTAATGATTATTTGGCAATAAATCCTATTTATCCTAAAGTTTGATTAATTGAATATTTTGAATATTTAATTAATTAGATTTAATACTGCCACTTAATTATTTAATTAGATTTAATTATATTTATTCCTAAATTATATTCTTCAAATTTTGACAATAAATCAAATTCCTATCATTAATTGATTATATTCTTATTTAATTAATTAAAGCAAGTTGTCATATTTAATAATATAGTTTTTGAATAAAAGTTTGATTTAATAATTGATTAACCAATAAATCAATTATTTTATTCTTAAAATCAATTAAGTTGAGGATAAATCACTTTATTTATTTATTTAATTCATAATTATTATGCACATTCAAAAAGCAGTTAAACTTGAAATCAAAAAATCAATTCAAGTTGTTTTAAAAATAAACTCAACTCTGATTTGAGTTAAAAAGCTGTTTTGCATGATTTTGCATGATTTTGTGAATTAATTATCTTTTATTCTTTGATAACTCCAAAATCAACCTAAGTTTATCTGAGTGATTTATGGCTTTTTCCATCCATCCCCAAAGCCTTGGATTTCTATAAAATCAAGGCTCAGCCCTTCATAATCATATCTCAGAATTTGCAAACTTATGCTGGCGAATTGACATCTAAAGAATTGAAGCTTCTTTTAAAAACCAACAACTTTTGTGAGATCATTCATATTTAGCATATCATTGTTAGATTAATTGTATTGCATATCAGTTTTCATCTAGATTAGTTTCATACCATTTTTCAATCATTCAATTGCATAGAAAACACAAAAATATAGAATAATTTGCATCTAATTCATATCTAGATTTTGCATTCAAATCCTTCGTTTAGGTGTCGTCAAGGTCACTGATCTCGGTATAATCTGAGAATACATACTCACATCTACTAGAAGGTAGTAAATCACCTGGTTAGATTAGTTTCCATTTCACTGCATGATTTTAATTTTAACTAACCTCTAATGTTTTACTGAAGTGTTGTGTCTATAGACAAGTACAAAATTCACACACACATTTTTGGCGCCCACCGTGGGGCCCTGAAATGGGTTTCCATTCAATTTCTATCAATTTCTATCATCTTCTTGTCATTTTCTGTTCCAAGCTGCAATTTTTTAAATTTCTGTTCGTATAATTTTTGTACGAGTTTTGTCAAAAACTCATACTAGGATATACCCACTATCGTATGATAGTTGATTTGATCGAGAATCACACCATCAGGATCACAGTGTTGTTTGGAATCTCTATTGTCCTATGATCGGGTACCCAGTGTCATACGAGTTTCTGGACTATCATCTGGGAGGTAACCCACTGTCGTACAAGTTTTAGTGCCAGGTTTCAATTGTCATTTCACTTTTTCAAGTAGTTTTCCAGATTTTTTTTCTCATTTGGACTGACAGCTAACATTAACAATTGAAATTTGTTGTTTCTGATTGACTTCTGCTGATTTTGATTGGGAAAAGCATGAGAGTTGCTAAAAATAGGTGAAAATCTACTAAGCACGTTGCAAGGAATTTAGGTAATCTTTTCAGCTGATAACATTTTGATTTGGATTAAAAAGAACTCTTGCGTGTCAAGCTTGTGTGACCTTTATTACTTTCATATCACAGATTTCATTTTGGGCTATAAGAATGAACATAGATTTGCTTTTCAACATCTTTGTTACACAGTAAATAGGCCCTATGAACACTATTTGTGGTTCTTGAGAGAGTGGGTTTCCAGCAAACTCCTCAACAAAGGAACCCTTGTAGGTAGGGAGGTTACTAAGAGCATCTCACATTCTACTAGATTTGTGCATCTTCAGCTTCTGATTGATACATTCTCTCTCCGGAGAGGTTGATAGATCATGAGTGGTTGACATCATAGATCTTTGTGAGATAATCTTGGTCTTAGCATGTCAGATTTATCTGTTTGCTTTGTTTGGGTTAAAAGTGAAAAGGCTAGAGTATTATGCTCTACTCCCTTTTTGGGTAGTAACAAAAACTCAGATCCTTGAATCTTGAACTAGTCTCCATGTCGTATATTTTGTGAGTCACCTTTAGAGAGGGTTAACTGTAGTGGATATTCCCTTAATTAGGTCAACCACATTGACGAAACCTCAAGTGATAATAGCCATTTTCACCATGGTAGTGACAACCGCTATATAAATGTCCTTGTGGAGGAAATCTTCACACGTGTGGTCTCTTGTTGGGCTGTCAGATCTTCCTAGCAGATCCTGAAGATTAAGTTCTTGGATTGTGTCAAAACCATGGTGCACCTGGATTGGAGTTCACCCTCTTGAGATCACAAAAGTTGTAGAGTCAAACCATTACTAAAAACCCTAGTGAGGCCAAATTTTCATTTTCTAGGAATATGTGCATTATTGCAAAACTTTTTGGAACATACACTGTTAGCACTCCTAGGGATTAGCACAATTCAGTCACTTGGTTGTTCATGCGCAGGGTTGCTTTGTCTCCTATTCATTATTTTTAGATGTGCTTGAAATCACTTGCTTGCTATTTTGCGTGCTTGCTTATCTATTTGGTTATTGAAAATGAACGAATCGGGTATAATCTCCAAATCTGGACAATACAATTTGCAAACAATCCAAAATTGAAAACCCAAAATTTGCAAAATTTGAAGTGAAATTCCTTTCTAGAGTCAAAAGTCATCCCAGAGAGTCAGAAAGTCGTATGAGTTTTGGCAAGTGTCATTTCATAAACCCCAGATTGTCGTATGGTAGCTGGTATATTGTCGTACGAGTTTTGCTGCCAATCAATTCAGAAAAGTTAAAAACCCTACTATCAACTATCATGCGAGTTTTGCAATAGTTGTATGAGTTTTTCAATTGTCGTTTCATGCTATACCCATTGTCATACGAGCCTGCAGAAAGTCATTTGAGAAATTTTGAAAAATTGCCAGAAAGTTGTCAGAATTGCCAAATACCCAGCTTTTTCAGCCTATTTCCAAAATCTGTTAAACAAATCACCATGTCAGGAATAGAGCTGCAACTACTGAGAATCCAATCATTTTCCTAAAGTGGCCTTTTGAATCTGATCTAGCCTTCTGTTAATCGATTTGAGTCTTTATCATCTTGTGTCGAAACCTTGTCATAACTATCAATCTTCAATCAATCTATCATCAAAATGACTAAGTGTTGTGAACTTGTGTCCGCTATCTTTTGGGAATCTACCCATACATCCAGGGCACAGTTTCCTTCATTTACATCTAATCTAAGTTTCAATCAACCAAACCTTGACAAGGTTACGACATTTGATCTTCTTGAATCAGATCTTTCTTCAGTTGTCTTCATCTTATTCTTTTGCTTCACCTAAGGTTAATGCTGGAAACTAGAGCTTTCGCTCACAATAAATTTGGAGAAGCATCCCATACCTTACCTATAACCACTATCAAGGGTCCAACTCTTGAGAAACTCTACAATTCTGGTCTCTATGAAGACGACGGTCTTGGAAACTTTCGATTAAAAACTAGTTACATTCCTCCATCATCAACTCATGGAGGTAATCAACAAACTCCTCCTCGATCTATCCCAGGAAGAACTCCTACCATGTCTCAAGTAGGGACAAATTTTGGTTCTTAAAGAGCTAAATCTCAACATGGTGTAGATCAAGAACCCACACTTGAAAGAATTGCTCAATATCAAAATGATGATAACTTCAAAAGAATGATGAAGCATTTCTTGAAAGAAGATAGAGAAGCATACTATTTACAATTAGCTCATCAAGGAGCTAAACTTCCTCCCAACTTTAATGTTGAGGATATCATTATGCATGAGGAAGAAACTCCACTCACAGCTATGATGAAACAAATGCATGCCATGCAAGTCAAACTAAATAACCTTGAGAAAGAAAAGGAACCCAAGGAGTTCTCCATGGAGGCCCTATGTCCTTTTCCATTTGATAAAGACTTGTACATGCCACCATTCTCAAAAAGGGTGGAAATGTCAAAATATGATAAGTATGATGGACACTCAGATCCTTAAGATCATGTCAGAGAATTCTGTGCACAATCTATGGAGTTCATGCATGAACCAACCTATTTGATGCATCTCTTTCCTCGATCTTTGGGAGGAGCAGCCATTCATTGGTTCTCTAGATTGCCTTCTACTATCAAAACTTTTGAGGAGTTGATCAAATTGTTCTATCAACAATACTCCTATAATATCCAACATCCAGTCACCATGATCAATATCTGCAATCTCAAACAATATCCCGGAGAACCATTCCTGACATTTCTCAAGAGATGGAGGAAGAAATTCTCTCTATATGCTAGACCTATTCCAGAAACTGAGAAACTAGAAATCTTCATCCATAATCTTGTCCTAGAGATCAACTACCCTTTACAAATACAAGATCATACATCTTTTGATAAGATGGTAGACAATGCGATCAAAATAAAAAAAGTACTTGTGAAAAAAGGAGACATCACACTTCAAAAGGACAAGTGCGAATCAGGATCCAATTCTAAAGACAAGAAAAAAAACTAGAACAAGAATAAAGGCATCATCACAGATGGTATTGTTGATACTATCCATGCCCCATCAAAGGCACCAGCTTTCAATCTAACTATTGGTACCCAAGCAATCAAAGCTTCAAAGCAAAAGGTGCCTGAACCATCTCAAAAGAAGCCAGAATACAAATCTTGGTCCGCTGATAATAAATGAAAGTTCAGTCCTCTTGGAGAATCTTTGGAATTAGCTACAAGAACTCTACTGGATAATAACATCATCTCTTTGCCTGAGATCTGACATCTGATCCTGATCCTAAACCAAAATGGTGGAGAGAGAATGAATTCTGTAATTTCCATCGGGGTAAAGGTCACAAAACTAATAACTGCTTACGCTTGAAACATACTATTCAAGATTTGATTGATAAGGGAGACATCACCATTGACAATCATAAGAGCAATAATGATCATACAACATTCACAGAACCATTTCTGAAACATGGTTAAGAAGTTTCATCTTCTCAGCCTAATATGGGGGCAAAGGTCAATTATGCTTACCCTGGAAATAATGCTATCATCAATATGGTTGAACCTTGTCTCTCTGAACATTGCAATGTCATCACAATTGTGCAAAGAGATAGAGATCATCCTTCAGCTAACGTAGTTACTCGATCACAAGCTCAGGCACATCTGAATGGACAAATCCCAGATTCATCAAATGTCCCTAAGATGCCCTTCAATCTTTCTTCTTCTTCCAAACAGAAGGCTGCTTCTAAATCTTTGAATCCTAAAGATATGAGACCAACATCTTATAGCATTGTTCAACAACTCCAACACACTAATGCAAAAATCTCCATGTTTGAGTTGCTTCGAATATCTCCAGCTCATAGAGCTATCCTAGACAAAACTTTGCTTGGATCCAATGTTCCTGATGACCTTGATTTAGATAGGTTCCAGACTATGGTTGGACATCTTACATCTCCACAATATATATCCTTTTTAATGGAAGATGACAACTCCTTGAGTCACCCACATAATCAGCCCTTGCATATAGAAGTCTTGATCCAGAACCGTAGAGTCAAACCTGTGTTGATAGATGGAGGCACTGGCCTAAATATTTGTTCTTACAACTTGGTCACACAATTGGAATTTTCAGAAATGGCTATTGATCCTAGAAAGGAAATAACTATAAAAGCCTATGATGAACAAGAAAGATCTTCTAAAGGCACCATTGTCTTACCTATCAGAGTAGGTCTAGTCATCAGAGATACTATATGTCAAGTGCTTGATCTACCTTTGGCTTACAACGTTCTTCTAGGGAGACTATGGATACATGAAATGCAAGCTATTCCTTCTACATTCCACCAATGTTTGAAATTTCCTTATGAAGGAGTAGAGGTCACTATTCCAGTAGAAATATCTACCACTTGCAATACATTGAAAGAAGGTGTGGATAAACTTGTGCCCAATAACAAAGAATCTTCCATTAAGTAAACAAAAGAAGCATCCACTTCTAAAATGGAAGACATTGCCAAAGAGGTCCATATCAAAGAGAATAGTATGGGAGAATATACTATAGAGCCAGTCTTATCTTTGACATCTCTCCCTATCTCACCTAAGTCTTATGGGAAATCTTTGAAATAGTCCAAACCAGACTCTAAAGAACCTCTTGAGGCATATAAGAAGAATTTTGTAGTAGAGCAAATCTCCAAGCAAGGATTTAAAGAGGATGAAGCTGTGCTTGCATGGCTATACAAGGATGAACTTGAATCTCAAGTTGTTCAAACTAGTGACTCTACAGTATCCAAAATACCTTTTAAGTCATATAGTCTAGGGGATAAATTGATAGCTAAGATGGGATATCCAGGTAAAGGACCTCTAGGAATCAGAGGAGAAGGTCTTATAACACCTATTTCACATACTGGTAGGGAAAACAAAGATACTATTGGCTTAGGCTTTAAGAAGAAACCCTTCCACCTCAAAGGTAATTGTTCTCATGTCATAGAGAAAATCGCACTAGGAGAAGCCCTTCTTAAGAAGGAAGAAACTGAACCATCAGATAGTGATTCAGACAGCTCAGAACTTATCCCTTATGAGCATTTGCCTAAGGAAATTAAAGACCTCCTTGAAGCTGAAGATGATCCAATAAAAAGAATCAATGTAGTAGAAAGACAAGAACCTACTATAAAGCAAGAGATAGTTGCAACACAAGAACTGACTAATCTCGAAGACAATAAAATAGATAAAGAGGAAGGTGGTAGTTATTCTGAGACAGATTCCCATGAGTATGAATTCAAATCAGAATATGAGGGTAACCCTTCTTGGGGTATTCATCTGGACTATACTCATGTTCTTAGATTTCCTAGAGGCATAGATGAAGAATCTAATGACTATGAATGGGAGGCCATTCTAGAGGAAGATGAGCTTATCATAGAAAAACATGTTGATGTTATTCACCAATATGCACCTACACCCAACGTAAGTCTAGAGCGAAGTAATGAACTTATCGAGTTTGATCCACTGATGGCTGAAGTGGACTCCCACAATGACATTGAGCCTATTCACAAATTGAATGTCTTAAGTTGCAATATCACCTTTGAACTTGAGTGTCAGGTGAGTACCAATGATGACAGATCCATATCCGTAAACATTATCTCCAAATCTTTACCCATTTTGACTATCCAACATCCTGAACTTCTTGATCAAACCTCCATAAATTTGAGCCATGGTATTTATACCTTCTTGAATGACTATGCCCTTGCTTGCTACCTCAATGCAGTTGAGCCTATGAGGAATTCCATCAGTGAATCGAGTGTCAACATGACAGAGTCAGACATCAAATATCTTAGTCAGAAAAATAAGAATAAGAATAAAAAGAAAAGGAGTTTTGAGGCTGAAAACCACTTTGTGGCAGTCTCAGAACCTACAAAAGTAAAAATAAAAGACATATCCGAAGGTGAAAACCTCTCTAAGGCACCTAAGGATGATATATTTGATGTCCTTCCGAGTCATTTATAGGATAGATCTCCAGTTCTAATTGAGCCGACTCAATCCATCAACTTGGGAACAACAGAAGAACCACAGTTGATCCATGTAGCACAATCTTTATCAGAAGAAGGGAAGCAAAAATTTACAACATTCCTAACAGAAAAGAAGATCAACTTTGCATGGAAATATTTAGATATGCCAGGGTTGGATCCTAATCTTATAATGCATCGTTTATCTATAGCTCCAAATGTCAAACCTGTCAAGCAAAAATTGAGAAAGATGCACCCTCATGTTGCACTCTTGGTAAAAGCTGAATTAGAGAAACTCCTGAAAGTCAGATTCATCTGAGTTATTAACTATGTAGAGTGGATCTCTAATATTGTACCTATTTCAAAACCAAATAAATCAATCAGAGTGTGCACAAACTTTAGAGATGTAAACAGAGCATGCCCTAAGGATGATTTTCCATTACCTAACATTGATATGGTAGTGGACATGACTGTAGGCTTTGAGATGTATTATTTAATGGATGGTTTTTCTAGATATAATCAAATAAAAATTTCTCCAGAGGACCAAGAGAAAACTGCTTTCACATGTGCATGGGGTACCTTCTGTTGGAATGTCATGCCATTTGGGCTTAAAAATGCTGGTGCTACATATCAAAGAGCAATGACATCTATTTTTCATGACATGATGCATAGGAATATGGAGGATTATGTTGATGATACTTTAGCAATATCTATGATTAGAGCTGCACATCTAAATAACTCAAGCAAGATACTAGACAAAATGGAAAAATTTAGTCTCCGACTAAATCCTAAGAAGTGTGCTTTTGGTGTCACTTCTGGAAAGCTCTTGGGATACATAGTTTCAAAGAAGGGCATTGAAGTGGATCCAGCTAAAGTAAAGGCTATCATGGAAATGCAACCTCTAAAGAATATCAGTCAAATGAGGACATTTCAAGGAAGAGTTCAATCTATCAGAAGATTCATATCACAACTAGTAGACATCTCACAACCTTTTACAAAAACATTACATAAAGGTGTGACCTTTACATGGAATGAAGAATGTGAGAAGAACTTTGACCATATCAAACAATAGCTATCAAATCCTCCTATCTTGATGCCTCCTATTCACGGGAAGCCATTGATCTTATATGTCTCTGCAATAGATACATCACTGGGGGCATTGCTAGCATAGCATGATGAGAATAAAAATGAAAGAGCTATATACTATATCAGTAGAACATTGGTTGCATACGAAAAGAATTACTCAATGATTGAGAAAGCTTGTCTAGCTATGATCTTTACATCACAGAAATTGGGACATTACATGTTAGCTCATACCACACATTTGGTAGCTAAAATTGATCCACTAAAGTACCTACTAAGCAAAGCTGCCCTCACAGGTAGATTAACCAAATGGGTCATGCTCATAAGTGAATTTGATATTGAATATGTGGAAAGAAAAGCTATAAAAGGATAGGTTATTGCTGATCAATTAGCAGATGCACCTATGATTGATGATACACCAATGCAAATGGAATTTCCAGATTCCTCTATCATGACTCTTTCTTCTAGAGAATGGAAATTATTCTTTGATGGCTCCTATACATAGAATGGATCAGGAGTGGGCATATTGTTCATCACTCCTCAAGGATACTCAATACCAAAAGCATTCAGATTAAAGTTTTCTTGCACAAACAATATTGCTGAATATGAAGCCCTTCTTAATGGCATGAAACTAGCAATTGAGTGGAGAGTAACAGAGATACACATTCATGGAGACTCTCAACTTGTTATCCATCAAGTCAATGATGTGTGCCAAACTAAAGATGAAAAGCTCATTCCTTAAAAGAGAATGGTAGATGATCTAAAGAAATATTTCATATCTATCACATTTGAGCAAATTCCTAGAACAGAGAACAAGGCTGCCAATGCAATGGCAACACTATCTACTCTATTATAGTAGCCTGAACATGAGCTATGCTACGAGTTCCTAGTGGAAGCACTATCTTATCCTACATATGACTCCCCTGAAACCCACATGATTTGCACTATTGTGGGTCACGATTCATCCAAATATCAAAACCTATTCTCCTATCTCCCAGACTAAATCAGTCTCGATACCTTCAACCGCCATGAAAAGAGATACCTTATCCATAATGCCTCCCGGTATGTCATCATTGGTCATGATCTTTACAAACGAGGTCTAGATGGTATGCTACTTAGATGTTTAGAATAGGAAGAGTCTCAATGTGCATTAGAGGAAGTCCATGATGGTATTTGTGGGTCACACTCGAATGGTTTAACACTAGCTTGAAAAATTATTAGGGCTAGGTACTATTGGCCTGAAATGGAGAAAGAGGCTATCAAATTTGCTAAGAATTTTCAAAAGTGTCAAGTACATGGCAACCTAATTCATGCTGCAAGGAGAGATCTAATCCCCTTCACTACACAATGGCCTTTTCATCAATGGGCCTTTGATCTTATAGGAGCTATACATCCTCATTCTTCTAATGGACATACCCATATAATCACAGCTATAGATTATTTTACAAAATGGGTAGAAGCAGTTCCTTTGACACAAGCAACTGGAAAACAAATATCTATGTTCATATTGAACTATATCATATGCAAATATGGGATACCTCATTCCATAATTATAGATAATGGGGGACAATTCAAAAATAAAGACCTAGATGATCTATGTGCCAAATTCAAGATCACACAACATTGGTCTTCTATCTACTATCCTAAAGGGAATGGACAAGTAGAGGCTTCTAATAAGAATCTATTGAAAATATTGCACCGTACAGTTAATAAAAGAGGAAGAGACTGACATCTCATGATCAATCTAGCTCTCTGGGCCTATAGAACAAGTATCAGAATGCCTACTGGGGCTACACCTTTCACTTTAGTTTATGGGTCTGAAGTGGTACTGCCTATTGAGGTTGAAATCCCATCACTAAGAATCAGAATGCATGGTCTAGTAACTGATGATGACTACATAGTGTCTAGGTTGCAAGAACTAGAACTACTAGATGAGCGTAGACAAGTAGCATATGATCATCTCAGAGTATATCAGAAGAGAATGTCTAGAGGTTACAACAAGAAAGTCAGACACAAAGAACTTCAGGTTGGTGATCTAGTCTTGAAAGAGAATCCTAAAAATCAATCACATTGAGAACGCAAGGGGAAGTTTGAACCCAACTGGTTGGGTCCCTTTGTTATCACTTCTTATTTTGGCTCTGGTGCTTATCAAATCTCAATGACTAAAGGAGAACAGCTTCGAGAACAATTCAATGTTCTCCATCTAAAGAAATTCTATGCCTAAGGCATTCGGTCCATGGTAAAATGTCCTAAAAAATCTTAAAAATTGGAAACAGTGCTAGAAAAATGAACATCTTGGTGAAAACCTAGCAATAGGCGCCTTGATGATTCACAAAAAAAATAAAAAAATATCAAAAGTACAAAAAAATTGAAAAAAATGAAAATAACAAAAAAATGAGAAAAAGAAAAAAAGTGCCTTGGTGAAAACCTGGAAACAGGCGCCTTGGTAGCAAAAATAGAATCTTTGCCAAGATAGTGAAAACCTGGCAAATGGGTGCCACTTGTTTCAAAACGCTCCATCTATCAGTGTAATCTTGGTCTTTCCTAGCTTTCAGTCTTCCTTTAGTTTGTACATATCTCCCAATTTATTTTCAATAAGTCAGTTTGTATGCCAATTAGCTCAAGCGTCTGTATCCTATCAATGTTCAACTTGGGGGAAATCAAATGTATCCTAGTGGGTATTGTATTGATTTATTCGGTTACCTAAAAAAATTCAATGATGAGAATAACCAACACATGATTAGTGACTAGGTCCTAGGTCTTAGGCTGCATTTCATACTGCATGTCTCTTTGCATTTTTGCATGTTTGCATGATCTCACATTGGTTAAATGAACTTCAATGCTTAAACAATTCTTCAAATGTCTCTTCAAATCTAACAAGAGATGAAACCTAACTCGAAGGTCTTTTCACAGAACCGCAAGTTGTTACCCTCCTTGGTTAAACATCCTTTTGAGATAAGACTGAGTACTTGTCGTCATCAATACCTACAAAAAATATCATGTGTATTGTTGCATTTACATATCATAACCATTTGTTGCATTACAATTCATCCATGTGCATAAGCATAAATCATACATACATCTTTCCATTATCAAATACATTTGCATAACATCCATACATATGAAAGAAATCATTGCATTTGCATATATCCATACATACATTCTACTCTACTTATAGCATAAACATCACATGATATCATCATAAATCAAAACATGACAAGTACACATGAAGTCACAACCAAAATATCAATCTCATATACATATCAAAAATCTCAAACTAGTCAGGGGTGCACTACTGGCACAGTGTACAAAAGAATGAGCTCAGCTGAGCTATCAGAGTCAGAACAATATATCAATGATAAAAAAGAGTATAGTCTATCAATGTATCAAAACATATCAGCTATCAACATGATCCTCTACATCTGGTGGAGGAGGAGGTGGTGCATCTGGTACTACCTCTACTCTGGGTGCTCCAGCTCCCTTTGATGCCATCATGTACTATGAATAGGAGGGAACTCTTTGTGTAGCAGGAAAAATTGTATAGTATGTGGACACATAGTAAGCTACCCATGAGGTCTGATGAATCACCTCTGCCTGTAATCTTTGTACCTCTACACGTAGCTCAGTCCACTATCTGTCAGCCTCTATCTATCACTCCTCCCATCGAGCACTGCGCACCTTCAGGTCCCTGACCTGTGCACTGAGCTGTCTGATACTATCCTATGGAGTAGGAGGAACAATGGGATCAACATCTGGCATCTCAATATCTGGGGGAGGTTGCTCTATAGTATCTACTCTCTGCACCTTACGACATCTGATCTCAGCACCTAAATCAAATATGGTATCATCCTATAGGGGATCAATATCTCCACCTACCACCTACTTGACTGCTAGTACCTCATCAGCTGAACCAACTCCACCTAATGTACCACTCTCTCCCCTAGTCCATCTGTGAGAATTGGAAGATCTACCTGCTATAGAGCTAGTGGGATGAGTGGGCCTCATCTATCCTAATGGTCTCGGTGGAGGAGCCATCACTCTGGGTCTCAGAGGTGTGGGGTGTATCATGTGAGCCTATGTAGGTCTGGGACCCTGTCCCATCAGAGCACCAGTAACGTCCATCACCTCCTCCATGGAGGGTATCAGCTCAGTCGGATTAGAAAATCTATGAATGGGATGGTCAACAAGCCAAGAAATGAATCCATCAGTAACACCAGCATCGAGTACATCTGGTCTATACTCCTAATCCCTGCTGACAATAGCAGTATATTCCTGTGAACACAAAGCATAAGAGAGCCTTTTTGTACATCCTAGTCCAATCTCACGCCCTATCTATGCATATGTAGCATAATCCTCAGGGGCATCCTGTACTTGCCCATACTGCTACCAGACCTTGGTAATAAGGAACCTCTCTATAATGGAGGATGACCTCCCAATCAGTACACGACTCTGAAAGAAGTAACTAAACTGCTCTCGAGCAGTAGGCCAAGGCTCAAGGGCTACATATGGTCTCCAGCACACAAATGTCATATCATCAAGGCATCACCTCCAGTACTTAGTATGGCCCATCTGTCCTTGTATAACATATCCAACATATATATAAATGACAGGTTCCTGAGGCTGCCTCTATGTGGTACATACTGGTCTCAATACTGGGATATGCTCCCACACCCAGATCTGTAGAACTAAGGCTCTAGCTGCAAATGACTTGCTCTCCTGATACACTACCTCGTGCATCTCAGAGAACATATGGGACAATAGACACTGACCCCATGCCAACTCAAAAGGTGTAGCCATCAACCGTGCTACCATAGGAGCCCAGCCCATCAAAAGACCATTCTGCTGATGGTCAGACATGATAATGCCACCAATCATCTCGACAATGATGCACTCCAGCTGGTGTGCCTATCCATATCTCTGCATTAAGGTCTCCCAAGAAATGGAGGCCGTCATCTAAGTATCATCTTCGAAGAGACGTCTAAAAGCTAATAAACCTGAGCTCCCTGAACTCACATACTCTGGTCACCGGCCTGCATGAAAAGGAATGCACAGTATCCGATACACATCCTCAGGGATAACAGTGAGCTCCCCAGTCGGCAGATGAAAGGTCTGGGTCTCCGAATGAAA
Source organism: Chamaecyparis obtusa (assembly GCA_027943335.1). NCBI lineage: Eukaryota > Viridiplantae > Streptophyta > Pinopsida > Cupressales > Cupressaceae > Chamaecyparis > Chamaecyparis obtusa. The sequence goes on from BSBK01000335.1 coordinate 1,002,493, forward strand.
CCTCTCAATCAGTGCAGTCAAAAGTCCATGATTTACCCTAATCTTAGGTAAATGTATCAAGTACTCAAATCCACAAGAAGCAAGGTGGACCCTCATAGGGTCTGGCAATGAAACACATAATCTTTGCATAACAGGATGCGAGATCCCGTGTACATGAACATCTGGATATATGACCTACACAACACAAAAATAGGAAATCCTATCAGTAATTTGGTCATAGAATAGGTTACAAGGGTAGAAATGAGGTAGTTTAGTATTTCAAAAGGTAGGTCAATAGGTCATCAATCAGGCTAAGAGATCAGACAAATAAAAAATTTGACCTAATACTGAGTTTTAAGCTTACTGTTTTCCATACGACACTTTAGGCTGGCATGAAACGTCATACGACTTTCTACATCATACCAAACGACAAAGCATAGTGACACGACAAAGCATTCCTCCTCGTATGAGTTATGAGGAACCCGACTGAATGTCGTACGACTCTTGGGTCCCTCTAATACGAGTCATGGGGGCTTATGATACGACAACTTATCTATAGTTGAAAAGTCGTACGAGTCCCACTGGGGAGTTGTATGAGTTTCTATGCACACAAAATTCAAAAATAGAAAAACGTATGAAATATTGTTAAAAATCCTATAAAACATGGAAAAATTGACATTTTAGCAAAGCAAAGAGGTCCACATACCAGATGTCCATACTGCCGAGGTCTTTGGTGTCTTTGGCTGTGCTCAAATCAATGCAAACTCATAGGTGCCTTTGGTTCTACCATTTTCTCGCTCAAAGGGCTTCGAAAGATTTCTAAAGTCAAAAGGTTGAAATGAATTGAAAATGACCCTTCCGGCCTTTATATAGCTTTTGACCTAATTTTCAAAAGTGCTCCATTTTTCATGAAAATTGCACCCCTGGCTAATGTCAATGCTCTGATTCCATTTTCAGGATCAAAATCAAAATCTGAGATCATTTACTATGTCAAAATCATGATTTAAAATTTTCAGACCCAGGACGGTCTATTGCTTGCATAATCGACCTTCTATCATCACAGGAGTCCAGTATTCAACTTAACTGATTATCTTCCATCAAACTATCAAAATTTCAACTTGGTTAACCATGGTCAACTTATGGTTTCACCTAGTCAAACTTGGTCTCCAGGACCTCTAAAAGATGTAGAATGCATTCTTGAATGTGTTTAACCACTTCTCAAATCAATTAACATGCTTCTAAACCATAATGCTAACTTTTCTTGTCAGATTTCAATTTTAATCCCGAAGGGGGCATGGTATTGCATATCATTCAAAGTCTATAATCTATTCTTTCCTCAGTAATCAAGACAACAACCACGTCTAGTTGCTGATTCATCAAAAGACCTCATCGCTCGGGGAAAATCAATCATCGCTTGGGGCATATCAGATTCATTGAGATCCATATCAATATGGTATTCTCTTAATCTTGTAAACTGTATCAGTCTTTAGCAACCATTGGTTCATTAGTGTTATTTCCTTAGTTCTTCATAACTGAAGGGTTCAGATGTGATACCAATGTGATTCTTATCGACAATCAGGTCTGGAATCGGTCACTCACTTCTTTGCAATCATAAGGTTCAGAATCAGGCGTTTGAACACTTTTTCACAATCATCGGTTCATTATTACTATAGTTAACATTATCTTTGGTCATACAGGACCTATTATCTTCATATCGAACTTCAATCAGTTTCCGCTTCATATCAATATCAATTTCAAAACATCAGTTTGAATATCATACACAGACTGTCTTTGAATCACTGCGCTTCACACAATAATTCAAAGAGGGGCAAAATGTAATACCCCAAAAATGGGCTATAGATTCATTAATCTCCTACATCGACACATCGAATGAAATTGACTTCAAAGTCCTAACCTAAGGCACACCATCACATTATCAAATCTTAATTGATTATCCTAAATTCTGCATCAGGGAATATTCCTAGTAATATTCCTATTTTATCATTATTATCTTTAATTTAATGATTATTTGGCGATAAATCCTATTTATCCTAAAATTTGATTAAATGAATATTTTGAATATTTAATTAATTAGATTTAATACTGCCACTTAATTATATTTAATTATATTTATTTCTAAATTATATTCTTCAAATTTTGACAATAAATCAAATTCCTATCATTAATTGATTAAATTCTTATTTAATTAATTAAATCAAGTTGTCATATTTAATAATATAGTTTTTGAATAAAAGTTTGATTTAATAATTGATTAACCAATAAATCAATTGTTTTATTCTTAAAATCAGTTAAGTTGAGGATAAATCACTTTATTTATTTATTTAATTCATAATTATTATGCACATTCAAAAAGCAGTTAAACTTGAAATCAAAAAATCAATTCAAGTTGTTTTAAAAATAAACTCAACTCTAATTTAAGTTAAAAAGCTGTTTTGCATGATTTTGCATGATTTTGTGAATTAATTATCTTTTATTCTTTGATAACTCCAAAATCAACCTGAGTTTATCTGAGTGATTTATGGCTTTTTCCATGCATCCCCAAAGCCTTGGATTTCTATAAAATCAAGGCTCAGCTCTTCATAATCATATCTCAGAATTTGCAAACTTATGCTGGCGAATTGACATCTGAAGAATTGAAGCTTCTTTTGCGAATCAACAACTTTTGTGAGATCATTCATATTTAGCATATCATTGTTAGATTAATTGTATTGCATATCGTTTTTCATCTAGATTAGTTTCATACCATTTTTCAATCATTCAATTGCATAGAAAACACAAAAATATAGAATAATTTGCATCTAATTCATATCTAGATTTTGCATTCAAATCCTTCATTTAGGTGTCGTCAAGGTCACTGATATCGGTATAATCTGAGAATACATACTCGCATCTACTAGAAGGCAGTAAATCACCTGGTTAGATTAGTTTCCATTTCACTGCATGATTTTGATTTTAACTAACCTCTAATGTTTTTGTTACCCAAAATTAAATCATACAACACAATAGGCACTAAAAGAGAAATTTGCACATTCCAGTTATCTATCTAACACTATCTTGTAGGTTTTGATAGTTTGCATCTACTTACTACATTTATTGTCAGATTTTCATTTTATGTACTCTAATTATTGATCAAATTATTACAAATTCAGAAATTCATCATTGATCATTACATTGTGCATTCATAGGAATGTAGTACAAATGTCATTTGATTCATATTACATGATTCAATAAACAGAGTACATTTGCAAATAAGAATAGAAAATTGAGATGTGTAATAGGTTCCCATGCATTGCCTTGTGTTTGTGTTGGTTTTGCTGGTCTCTATTAGGTCTTTGCATCTAAGTCATTCCCGGGTCACCATCTGTATTCAGGTCCTTAAGGCAGCATCACCTGAAAAAAGAAAAGGAACAATTGTTAGATCCTGATGGATCTAAGCAATACAAGGAAAAAAATTACATACATCAGCTATCTATTACTATCTGCATATCAATCTAAGAACAAAGGTAGTAAGAAAATGAAAACCAACACTCACTACAAAAAAGTGTTAAAGGGACATGTTTTAGAGCATGAAACCTTTCACTTTTAGTACCTATTGTGGTGTGTGATTTCATTTTGAACAAGTCATGAATCTGAATGAAAGGGACTTAGTATATTTCCAAACTGAGAAACCTTTTTGAGGATATGTTTCATATTGATATTGCATGTAATTAACAAGTTGTTTTGCAGAAAACAATTGTCTGGTTCATATTTTCAATCATTTTTGAAGATGTAGAACAAGCTGGTTTCCTGTGCTACAGGAAGTTCCAGGTTGCTGATCTCTAGAGGAATCAAATTGTTTCACCAAGAGATGCTGATTTCATCACGAACAGAGTACATTTTCAAAACTTTCAATGACTTAATGCTGAATATTTTCAAGTACTTCAAGATTTATTCATAATTGAATGTTTACAAAATGTTATGACTGGGTGTCACGAACCCGTGTTCGAACCTCAGTCATTAACATTTTGTTGTTAATGAGTGTCACGAGCCCGTGCTCGAACTTCATTAACAGAATATAAAAACATTTTCATCTTGCTGTACTTCATCTCAAAAATTGACTAGTTCAGTATGAAAAAGGAAGTGTACAATTATCTGCTATAAGAGCTTCAATAATGCTGATCAAGTTCTGAAAATATTGAACTCAAAGTTCAACAATGATGTTCTTATGTTGAAAGAGCAATAATAAGTCCATGTTCATAAATGAGTACTAGCAAAAAAGTGGAACAGAGCCTCTTTTAGAAAATGAACTTATGTTTCAAAACGTTTTCAGCAGTAAAACAAGGAATTGAGTTTATTTTAGCAAATAAAAGCATGCATGATGGCTAGGATTTTGTATATTGTATGCCAATAGAAGGTTCAAAATGATAATGCCAAGTTCGAACAGTGAGCTTTATATTTCCAGCAGGGGTCAAATCTTTGTTTTAATAAAAAACTTTCAATATTTTATGCAAGGATCTTATATCGTATGTCAACAGGAAGATTGAACCAACAAAACCCACATTTCAATCATTGAAACCATGCAATAAAAAGAGGCACAGTTTGTGCAAAAAGAGCCCACATTTTAATCAAAATGTTAATACAAGTGTGAATTGGGTTTCAAATCCTTATTCTATGCAAAGAAAGGAATGCGAGTAACAGAGATGGCCACATTTTTTGTAAAACATGAGTAGCAAGTTCAAACTTCTATCTATAGAGAACCCATATTTCATGCGACAGAGAACTACATTGTTTCAAAACATTTTTTGCAAAGATTAGCAGAGGTCACAGTTTTTCCAAAAATGTCTCTTATTTTATGCAGAAAAGAACTCATGTCAACAGCTAATTGAAGCTTTGTATCTATAGAGAAACCCACGTTTTTTGCAAAGCACAGAGGGTTTTGAAATTTGAAACAACAGTTGAAACCCTTCTTTCAAAAATGAATGCCTTGTTTATGCAGCGTAAATCATCAACAGAGAGTAAAAGAAATCAATAAACTACAGTTCCAGCAAAGAACTTACAATTTCCGCGAGAAAGTTGAGTTCCTCATATTTGAAAGGGCAGATTTCCTTTATTTCTTGCAAAAATCTTCATCAAAACTACCAGTTCCAGCTTTCGTATGTACAGGTGCTAGGGTTTGAAACCCTCCAAAATGTAAAGTGATGAAAACAAATGCCTTATCGCATGATAAGAATAAAGCCTCAAACAGAATGTAAACTCTTTTGGCATCCACAATGCAAAGTGCCTGTCAGAGGGTCAGTGGCTGTAGAGCACAAATTGCCACCTCACACATTTGGGGACCACGTACATTATCAATTTCTTTTCATACTATGTATGGATAACAAGTGGGTCGAGTATATTACTCCCCACTTTGTTAATTCAAAAATTGAAATTGCTAAATGTATTGATAGGATAGTTATTATTTAAGTTTTGATATTTATATTGAAACTTTTAAATAATTATTCTTTGGGGCATTAACAAATATTAAAACCTTGTTAATATTTGTTTTCTTTTTAATAGATTTGGCATGAAATTTGAATAAAGGGATTTATCTCTTTAATTGTAAAGCTAATTTTATTAAAAAGAATAGTTAAAATTTTGGCTTAATTTATGATGTAAAGGGATTTTTTAATTCCTTATATAAAGCTAGAATTTAGGGGAGTTGGATTTTTCTGGATTTTGGGCATGATTTATGGCCAAAGATTGAGTATTTTTGGGAGGGATAGGCATTCCTGGATTAGGGTTTTGGAGGCCTTTTAAGGAAGGAAGATTTTCTTTTCCAGGGGTTGTAGATTTTGAAAAGAGGGCATTTTAGTGAATGTATTGTTCCTAGATGTTTCTTAGGCCACTTTTGTAACCATTTTTGCATAAATTGTGAAGGAAATATACCAGATTACAGGTCATTTTTGTGTTCAGATTATCATGCCTTTCCATCTTCTTTAGTAAGTGTTTATAATTCTGATTTTGATTTTGGATGTGAATGTTTCATTGTTCCTTCCAAGATTGATAAGTCTGATTAATCAAACCTTATTTGAGAAACGTATGTTGCTATGAGTTCAATAGTTTGTGGTTAATCCCTAATTATCAAATTCATTAGCCTATATGATGAAAAGTGTACCAATTATCTGAATTTCATTACGAACTAGGTCTGGAGTTGTTATTTTCTTTTTTGATTTCTGAATCAGTCATTGGTGTATCACCTTATTTTCTAAGTTTTTCAATTCCTTTTACCTTTTCCCATCAAGTTATTCAGGTTAGTAAAGTGATAGCCTATATTTAATAGGAACCGACCTAGAATCCAAAGATTCCTCTCCAATCATAGTCCACCCACAGCTAGGAGAGGTTTCCATTGTCAGTTGGAATTGTTGTTAGCCTCATTGCCTGATAGAGGTAACAATTCTAAACCTGAATAGTTTTACTGAAGTGTTGTGTCTACAGACAGGTACAAAATTCACACACACATTTTTGGCACCCATCGTGGGGCCCTGAAATGGGTTTCCATTCAATTTCTATCATCTTCTTGTCATTTTCTATTCCAAGCTGCAATTTTTTAAATTTCTGTCCGTACAATTTTTGTACAAGTTTTGTTAGAAACTCGTACCAGGATATACCCACTGTCATACAATAGTTGATTTGATCTAGAATCACACCATCAGGATCACAGTGTCATTTGGAATCTCTATTGTCATATGATTGGGTACCCAGTGTTGTACGAGCTTTTGGATTGTTGTCTAGGAGGTAACTCACTATCGTACGAGTTTTAGTGCCAGGTTTCAATTGTCGTTTCACTTTTTCAGGCAGTTTTCTAGATTTTTTTTTCTGATTTGGATTGATAGCTAACATTAACAATTGAAATTTGTTGTTTCTGATTGACTTCTGCTAATTTTGATTGGGAAAAGCATGAGAGTTGCTAAAAATAGGTGAAAATTTACTAAGCGCATTGTGAGGAATTCAGGTAATCTTTTTAGCTGATAACATTTCGATTTGGATTAAAAAGAACTCTTGCATGTCAAGCTTGTGTGACCTTTATTGCTTTCATATCACAGATTTCATTTTGGGCTATACGAATGAACATAGATTTTCTTTTCAACATCTTTGTTACACATAGTAAATAGGCCCTATGAACACTATTTGTGGTTCTTGAGAGAGTGGGTTTCCAGCGAAACTCTTCTCAACGAAGGAACCCTTGTAGGTAGGGAGGTACTGAGAGCGTCTCACGTTCTACTAGATTTATGCGTCTTCAACTTCTGATTGATACATTCTCTCTCTGGAGAGGTTGATAGATCATGATTGGTTGACATCATAGATCTTTGTGAGATAATCTTGGTCTTAGTGTGTTAGATTTATCTGTCTGCTTTGTTTGGGTTAAAAGTGAAAAGGCTATAGGATTATGCTCTACTCCCTTTTTGGGTAGTAACAAAAACTCAGATCCTTGAATCTGGAACCAGTCTCCATGTGGTATATTTTGTGAGTCACCTTTAGAGAGGGTTAACTATAGTGGATATTCCCTTAATTGGGTCAACCATGTTGACAGAACCTCAAGCGGTAATAGCCATTTTCGCCGTGGTAGTGACTTATCTTTCAAGACTGCAACCCACATCATTCTAGAATAATCATCAACAAACAAAATGAAATACCTTTCACCATAGTATGATCTTGTTTGAGTTGGTCCACATAGGTTTGTATGAATCATATCCAACTTGTTCTCTACTAAATTATGCTTTCTTCTGAATGAATTCCTCACATGCTTTCCCATTATGCATTCCTTGCAAATAGTATAAATTGACTTTTCTATGCTAGGTAGATCTCTTACTACCTTTACATTGCTTATCTTTACTATGTTATCAAAATTGATATGACATAGTCTTTTATACCATAACCAATTATCATCAAATTAAGCAACAAAACAACTTGCTTCTGAATTGAGGTGAAAAACATTACCTTTAGTCTTTGATCTTGATGCAATCATAACACCATCCTTGTTGTTAATGATGTATTTGTTTTCTTTGAACTCCAACTGATAGCCTTTTTCAAGCAACTACCCAACACTAAGAAGGTTATGCTGCAAACCATCTACATAAAGAACATCATCAGTGTTGTTCTTTCCATCCAATGTGATATCTCCTCTACCAATGATAGGTTTACGAGTGTTATCTCCAAATCTAACCATGCCACCTTTGTATTTGTCTAGATGAACAAATCTATCTTTATCACCTGTCATGTGATGTGAACAACCGCTATCTATAATCCGATCTGTCCTTATGTCTTCTTGTGAAAGCAATGCTAGATCTTGTTTCTTTTTCTCATCTTCACGATCCATCTCATCATACATCTTCTCCATAATAGTAATGAATCCAATTTCATCTTGAACTGAATCATCATCAGAAACTCCATCACTAGCAGAGTAACATTCTTTTGTATACTTAGGCTTGTAGTTAGTACTAAATTTCTTAACTCTTGTAGGACACTTAGATGCAAAGTGATCAATCTTATTGGATGAGAAACATTTGAAAGGTAACTGACCTTCATACTTTCCTTTTCATTTTCTTTCTTTCTTAGCAATCATAGCAATAATATCATCTATCTCTTTATCTTCATCTCCATCATCAAAATTACCAGAAGTGTTCAAGGATTTCTTACCATGGACTGGTGCTTTGAAGGTTGTCTCACTTTTAGGCTCTGTCTTCAATCTTGAAATCTGAAAAACTAAAATTTTTCTGATCAAGGTCTCTCTCTTGAAATTTGTTGTAAGCTACATGGTCTCATTAAGGATGTTGATCTTGTTTTCATACTCTACTGTAAGAGTAGTCATTAACTTATCCATAATGTCTTCCTCTGAGATCTCTCCAGCATTGTTTCTGATTCTAGCAACTGCTTCATTAATCCTTTGGTTGTAAGCTCTGATGGCTTCATCAAGTAGAATCTCTAATGCATTGTATCTTTTCTTCCATGTCTTTCTGCACACATTCTTTTCTTGTGTATCTCCTTCAAACATTTCTTCTAGGTGCTTCCATATCTTGTAGGTTGTGTCTACTTTCTTTAACTCTGAAAACTCACTATCAGATAAGGCATTGAGAAGGGCTTCTTTGGATATTGCATTATGATGGAAAAAATCCTTTTTCTTGCTAGTAGCATCTTCCTTTACAAAATCTTCTAGAGGGGATCTTAACTTCTTTGATAGCCACTTCAAAAACTTCAAAAGAAATGCACTACAAATGTGTCACCATTTTATTCTTCCAATTAGGATAGTTCTCTTCATCAAACTTGGGACTATCTTTTCTAAAGAATGCCATCTGATCAACCTCAAGCTATTAAAATTTCTCTCCGAGGTACTTGGCTCTGATACCAATTGTTAGGAATAGTCCCAAGAGATAACTGAGAGGGGGGGGGGGGGTTGAATCAATTATCTACAAGTTTCAATTCTTTGTCCAATTAAGTATACTTAAACATTAAGCATAAACACAATGAAAGAACACTTGAACACAACACCAATATTTTGGTTATGAGGAAACCCAAATAGGTAAAAACCCCAGTGGGAATTAACACCCTCTAATAAACTGCACTAGTGTATAATGATCCTTGTTAGAAGATCTTACAACCCTGTTAGGAGTTGATCTTTACAATGCAATAAGTATAATGACCTCATCAAAGGTTGGACCTTGTTAGGAGTCTTTTAGGAGTCTTTTATGATTTACCCTGTTAGGGGTGAGGACGCACTATCTGAGAGCTCACTACTCAAAGGGGTGAAGGCTGCAACCTTCTAAATAACAGATACACACTATATCTGGATCTGGGTGAATTGCAAGGTAGACCTACTATCTTGATCAGTTCCAATGAATAGCACAATCAATCTTCTCTATCACATAGACCTCTTCTTGATGACACAACTCTTCACACTCTTTTCCCTGCTCCTATCTTTTATCTCCATGCCATGCTGCTAGGGATCACAAATGACCGACTATAAGTATCTTCTCTCTAAATGATATAATCAAGTGATCCTATTAGAACCACCTTGAAATCATATTAGAGAAATAATAACACTCTCCAATAATATCTCTGTCGGCTCTACTAAGCACGCAACACAAACTGGGACCTGTCTAAAATAATAAGTGTAGATGCATGTTACACACTGTCAGCTCTACCAAATTAATTGATACTTTCTCCTCAAGTTGAACTACATCATGCACTCTTAACCAAACATTCTTAACTCTTCTTCAATCACTAATCCAAGTATGCATACCGAAATGATAGGCGCAACTCCCGTACCAATATAATCTCTGTCGGGTCTTCTGGATAAACACAGGAAACTACAGCTAGTGAATAGCGACTGCATAACTTCACTTCTACTACACATCAGACTCTGTATCCATGACTGTAACAAAACTAACATGTCTCCATCATATATCCAAGTGCGCATGGCTCCATGATAACTCTATAGACAATCACACATAGAACACTGCTTGTAACTTTGTTAGGAACACTGCTAACACAAGTTGCTACATAACTGTCTATACTAATAGTTAACCTCTGTGTCCATGATATCATGCTGATAACATGTCCATTCTACATATACTCAAATCTTACTACATAAGTCTTCCATGCATGCTAGTTTCCATATGTTGTCATCAATGACAAACATACAGTCATCACTGGCTTGCTAGCAAATCTCTAATAGATGTTGTAAGGGAGGTGGCTGAGAAAGAGGAGAAAATGAAAGGAATGCTTGATCAAGTACAAATGCTAAAAATTTCATTAGTTGTTACATTTACAAATCTATTTTTCAATATTCCAAGCTTCAAGCAAGGTCAGCCTCTTAGTTCTTCAGATGAGCTCTCTAAGTTAGAAATTCTAAGTTTTAGAAGCTATTACCCTTTGCAAGAGACTATACTTGAGAAAATTTAGTCCCTCACTCCTCATGAACAACCTGCTCCAAGCATTTTCCTACCTCAAAAAAAATATTCAAGCTTCCCAAAATGATACACCAAGTCATCCTTCTTGTATCATCTGTCTTCACCTAGAGTGTCATGTTTTCTACCAAGAGACCTAGTCTATAGAGAAAATTAAGGAGTTTTGTGAGGATAAAGAAGTCTTTTCTTGTAGATATACTTGTGCGTAATGTTAAAAATAGAAAATAAGATTTGTTGCATGTGCATGATGAGTAGAACCATTTAGGACAACAAGGTTGTAAGCACAAAATGAGAGTTGAACATGAGATGCTAACAACTTTGTTTATTGAGCTACCTAGTTTGGTCGATCAAAGTGAAGACAAGAAAGAAATATGTGATGAGAATTAGATGTCATTTGATTTACTCAATGAATTGCCTAGTTTTTTTAATGAGGTTGAAGAAATAATGCTTGAACAAAAACCAATGATAGCTTTTTGGACAACAAGAAGTTGAACATCATATTGATAGGGTGTTCCTCCATCAAGAAGCAAATATGGACAACCTTGTCTGAAAAGGTGAAAAGGATGGTATGCAATTGCATTAGGTTATCCATCAATTTAAACAAGATGTGAAATAAGGTGTTGCTTTCAAAGATATGATTGTTGAGAACTGTCATAAAGTTGAACAAACCATTAAATTCTAAATTTGAAAAGTATGAGAAACATAACCAAATAGATAGAGAAGACATGATTTCATTTCAATCACACAAAGTAACTCATTCCAATTAGCATGAGGTTGTGGTTGAAGAAATAGATGATAAAAATGAATCCAACATGAAGAATTATCATTTTGTCATCTCAAGGGGATGTCCTAATAGATACTTATAAAAAATTGAAGCCAACAGATTAGTACCACTTATGTTTTCACCTAAGCATGAGATTCAATCAAAAGATGAAGCTAAACATGATGTTGCAACAAGAGATGAATTGACACAACTTAGTTGTCCAATTATAAACAACAATGTACATGAACAACAAGGAGAAGTAAGCGAGTTCACTTATATTCTTCAACAGGTTTTGCAACTTTTCATTGGATCTTTGTTTGTCCTTCATCTTTTATTAGTTGTGTATAACCATTTGAAGCATTGCATGTTATTGAAAAGCGGGGGGGGGGGGGGGGGGGGGGGGGACTATTTCAATAAGCCTATTAATAGTTTCATTTGATCAAGTGTCACTTCTAGTTAGTGTAGTTTAGAATAGGTTTCATTTCCAATAAGTGTTGTTTTTCACAGTTAGTCAGTTTGCTATGAGTTTTGGTAGATGGAATAAGAAAGGTCTTTTTGTTTTTTCCATGCTTATAGTTCTATCAAGTAGGTATTCATCATTCATGATAGTGAATTGATGTTTTTACGGTCGCAAATAGAAAATATCTGCTCAATGGAACTATAATGAGTTACAATAGTATGCGAATAATGAGTTATAGCAATAGGCACGACTGTTTCTTAAGGTTGGTCAAGGTCCTTTTGACTATGTGCCTAATGGATAAGTTCAAGCAACTGGTCTAGAATGCTTAGAAAGAAAACATTTAGCATATGTCACAAAATATATTACCTAACTTTTCTTTCCACTCAATCAGGTAGAGTTAGAATGACATTTGCAACTAAAAATAAAGGGTACATATTTGATTCTGTTAAGTGTTATTTACAAGAAAGAAATGCTATCAAATGAATTTAAGGTTCAATGCAAATGTTTTTACAAGAAAGAAGAACTACACAACTTTGCATAAGAATTACTTTCTTTATTCATAATTACAAAAGTATAGTGTCCTACACAAGTCATAAGAGTAACTGATTTAATGCAACATAAAATGAAAACTATACATTTATAAAAGAAAACACATGAAATGAGTAGGGATCAGTCATTGTTTGAATGACAAATCCCAAGGTTGAACTATTTCATATCTTTAGCTCCTTCCACTCTTCTACCCCATAAATTCTTGCAAGATATGAGAGAAATTGGTGTTAGAGCCCCGTGAGATGCCTAGTCATTTCATATACAACATCAACAAATGCATATTTTTCTTTCATAAGGCATTAAACCAATTTTTTAGTCATCACATACATCAGATAAATGCAAGGAAACATAATCAGTATCCACTTAATTTTGAACTTCATTATTTTGTCTAACATGGTTGTCCATTGTGTAGGTATATGAATATTCTTACTACTGATCAAAATGCTCATAATATCATATATCACAACATATGGGAAAAATATTCTCCCACAAGGTTTGAGCCCAACATGCTCATTCCTTCATTTAATGCACAAATAATCTCTTGACGGGACATCCCACCTTCATCACTCAGTTCTTTGAGACATACCAGGGCATATTCCTTTGAATTCTTTCTTTTTTATTTGAAACAAAACTCAAAATCACATTGTCTCGAAGAGGGGAAAAATATATAGACATAAAAATTGACCCTTCTATTCAACGATCCTTCCCAATTTCCTCCCTCATAATTAATTAAATAATTTGTAGTTATTTAGCAACCTCATTAATTATTCCTTCTCTCCCATATTAATTAAATGATCTTTATTATTTAATTAGCTTATCATTTTAACCCATTCATTAAATAATTTTAATTATTTAATTAATTCACCTCTTTTTCTTAATTCTTCTTATGTTTTAGGACTAAATAGTATTATAATTATTTAATTGTCTAACATTTCCTCTATGGTCAAATTAATTCACCATTCACATTCCCCTTTCTTTGCCACTTGTCTCCAGATTCCTTTCAACCTCTTCTCCACTTTCCTCCTATCTTTGACAAATTTTCTCTTATGCAATTCTGAGCATCCATCCCTTCTGGGTTAAATTCAAACTCCATAATCTATATATCTCCCTCCAAGTCTATAAATTTGAACCTCTTCCTCCATTTTCTCTTTAACCACACCTCATGAACTCTTATTTTACAACTCAATATCACACTTTTAGATTTCTAAGGGCAATACTACTTCCATTTTTGAAGGAGATTCTTGAGTAATGGAGAGATGTAATAAGAACACTATTTGAATGCTTTGTTGGCTTATACTTATTTCGTTTGTTGATATTATTCTTGTTTCTCTTCATTGATTATTCTAGTTTCTTGCTTTGACTAGGAATATCATTGTGTTTAAGATTTTAGGCTTATACATACTTCAACTAATTTTACCATCGTAGCAAGTCTCTCTACTTCCGAAACTCAAACTAATGACTCCTCTTTAACATTCCTTTGACATTAATAACAACATAGGTTCAAGAATCTCTCGCTTTTCCATTGGCAACAAGCAACTAAATGGTGCTAGTATATCAACACAAAAAAAACTTGTCTAGGACCCCCCATATAAGAAAACTAAAGCTTTTGAGAATTTGAAGCATTTTGAGTTCCTTTCTCCACCTTTGACATCAATGGAAAAGGACAATATCTTTTATGTTCCTTTCTCCTCCTTTGGGATCTAATTCATGCGAGTTCCTACTCAAGCAATGCACCACGACACTCCCCAAGAGATCCAAGTTTTCTTGCGGCATTGAGTAAATACTCTCTCTCAACCTTTACTTCCTCTTGATTCAAGAGGAGAGAGAAAACACTCCCAAGTTCTATCGGAGATATTCAAAAGTCTCTCGAGGAAGGGGTTTAGTGAAAATGTCTACAATTTGATTCTTAGTCTCAACATATTCTAGCTTCACTTCTTTATCTACCATCTTCTCTCTTAGAAAGTGATATCTAATTGCAATGTTTCCTATCCTTGAATGCATCAATTAATTCTTAGAAATATTGATAACACTTGTATTATCATATAAATTAGAAATGAGCTCATCAAATTCAACTTTCATCTCCTTCATATTCTACTTCATCCATAAAAATTCTACAATGTACTCAACTTCGACTACAGATAGGGATATTGAATCTTACATTTTTCTTAACCAAGACACAAGACATTGACCAAGAAAGAAAGTTCCACTACTTGTGCTCTTTCAGTCATCTACATTTCCAACCCATTTTGCACCTATGTATGCGGTTAGATTAAAAATTTCACTCTTGGGATACCACAATGCAAAATCTATTATCGCCTTAATTTATATTTATATATCCTTTTTATTGATTTAACATGAATTTCCTTAGGCACTACCTGAAATATAACAACCATTCCAACTGCCTACATTATATTTAGGAGTCATGAATTCTATTCACCTCCATACCAAAATTCTATATAATTTGAATTCTATTTTCATTAACTACAAATATCTTTACACCTTGTTTGTTTCGAGCTTTATATTTTCATATCTACAAGTATAAACAAGTATACACTCCTCTTGTAATGATGAGATTGATTTTGAGCCATTTTGTGATCAATTTTCTAAGCATCCCTCTAAAATTTGATATTGCTATTAGGATTGATTGAAACAAATATTAAACTATGTAGTTTTTGTGATTGCTTGAAACAAATATTTCAACAGTTTTTTTTCGAAGATGTCTTCTGCTGCCGCTGCGCTTGTTGCCACCGCACTTGCTGTTAGGGTTCCGGAAGCTGTGGCATCTGCCTCTATTGCAACTCGTGCTTCTATTCTGGGTGCTTCTTCTGCCACCGCCTTTGGTGTGCCCTCTGGTGGTTGCCGAGAGTCTCTGCCCTCCGACAGTGTTGGGGTGGGGGTAGAGCATTCTTTCTCTAGGTCCCCTGCCACTGCCGCTGCTCTTCCAGCTTTTGTTTAGGGTGCTTCTGCAGGGGTGCGAAAGTTGCCTCATTGCTGGGGTTTGGTGTGTCAGCTTTGACTTTTGTGGGTGAGGGCGGGATCAAGGGCCCTTGTGTGGTGTTTGCGGTGTCCCCCTCTGCTTCTAGGGATGCAACTCTATTGAAGTTGGGGGCTGATCGCGGACCTGTTCCTATCTCTAATCCTATATCCATTGTGGTGGATTAGGATGTGGAGGAGGATATTGATCACACTATCTCTATTTTTTCTTCCCATGCCTTGATTTGTAGGTTTAAAGGTTTTTGGCCCAGTCTTCTAAAGCTTCATGATTGGATCTCTAGTCACTAGGAGCCAATCCTTGAGGATATGGTGCACATCTTTCCCTTGGCTAAAGGGTATTTTATTGCAAAGTTTGAAGATGTTTCAGACACGAATAAGCTGTTGTGTGATCATTTTTTCAGCTGGGAGGATCATTTTATGCTCATGGTTAAGCCTTGGCATATCGATTTCAACCCTATTTCGGATTCTCTCATAAGGTTTCTCATTTGGGTTCGTCTCCCTTATCTTCCCCTGCATTTTTGGATCGATTCACTTTTTGAGGGGATTGGTAATGCCCTTGGGGAATTTTGTTGGTGGATGGGGATTCTTTTGACATGTTTCATTCTACTTATGCTCATATTCTTGTTGACATTAATCCGTCTAAGGGTCTTCCTGCGAAGATAGTGATCAACTCCTCCAAAGGTAGTTGGACTCAGACTCTAGACTATGAAGGGATTCCCTTTAGATGTAGAAGATGTTTTAAAACTAGGCATATGGTTGCTCAGTGTGAATTGGGTAAAAAGAAATTAGCCGCATCTTGGTGGAAGGATGGTTCTTGTGTGTCCTCCTGTTAGTGCTTCTCCGGTTGCTTCATCACCTGGTTTGGTGGGGGCAGCTGAGCCTTTGGTCTCTCTTGGTTTTGTGGGGGTTGTGGCTGCTAGTGGTTCTGTGGACGCTTCTCTTGCTTGTTCTTCTGGTATTGTGGCTGCCTCTGCTGGTAGCCATCTTCACTCTGGTTTGGCTGATGATCTTCTGCGTTGACAAGTTGAGGCGGAAAGAGTTGAAGAGGGATGGATTACTGTAAAAGGAGAAAAAATTATGAAGTCTTCTTCCTCTTTTGATATGACTCTTCATTCCCATCAGAAGGGTGCTAAAGGAAAATCCTAGTTTTGGATCTTTCTTTAGCTTGAGTTTGCATGAAGGTTGTTTCATGCATTGCTTCATCCAAGTTGTGGGTGCCTATTGTAAAACCCTCGTCTTGGTTTTGTTTCGTTCTGTTTAAGAGGGCTACTTTGAATATCTTTTGTGACCACTTTGTTTAGGGTTTCGGGGCCCCTTCAAAACTTGTATTTACCTCAATAAAAAACTATGTAGTTTTTGTGCCAAACTCATTGGCCATGTTTCATAAGTAGTAGTTCACAAGAACCCATCTCTCATGAGAATGAATGAAACACTTAACACTCATTGCATCTAGATGATACTTAGAGGGGTGAAGCACCAAGCCTTTCTGGGGGGTCACCCATCCCACTTATCCCTTTAAATTTCTTGTAGGCTCATCTATTAAGGTAGTGTCCTATGAGGGGGGGTTCAAGAATTAATTTTATAGAGTGAGGGATACCATGAAGTCAAAAAAGAAAAAAAAATTGCTACAAAATGAATTGGAACATTTTCTTGAAAAATGGTAGCCCTAATTTTTCAAGGCTGCACATTTGAACAAGTGGAAATTGTGCAGGCTACAAATTGCCCTACTAACTTAGATTTTCTTATGCCACTTGTCGCTCATTATAATTTTTCAATGTTTATCAATTATTTTATAATTTTTATATTTATTTACTCATGAATAAACTTTTAAATCTAATTAATGAAACAATTGGCCTTAAAAGAATCCTAAAATAAAGCCCACCCTTACACCTTTAAAACACATACTACAATATATTATGTACTTACTAAGCTGCTTATTTGTATCCTGAAATTAAATTATCTAGAACAAACTACTGTTCATTTTTTAAAATTTTTTTCTGATTTGATATTCACAGCATTTATCCTGTTATATTTTAATTAAATTGTGTAGGAGGTTGTTTTCTTCTGATTTCTGTTGTATTGTTTTGCTCTTTTAATGCAGAGCAATCATGGGCTGTCGTGATTATGCAACAGAAACAGAGTTGAGACGCATTTTTGTTTGGCTGATTGGAAGGTTGTTAATTTGCAAGTTGGAGTAAAATGTAGTTAAATTAGAGGGCGATCGCAATGTGGATCCATTACCCCAGGGCCACGCACATTTTAGGTTCGAAATCCCATCAACCCCATGTATGGAATTTGGTGAAGAAGAATTGTTATCATTCAAGTTGGAGTAGGAGAGACTGTTTTGCATACGCCTATTTATTGCAGGCTTGTGTGAAGGGGGAGGCATGGAGTGAGGCGCAGCGGATTCATGTCCACATGATTAAGACACGAGTAGAGATGGATGCATTTTTACAGACCAAATTGGTCATAATGTACGCCAAGTATGGGAAGCTGGATTTTGCCCGCCGTTTATTCGAGAGAGGTGAAAAGAATGTGGTGGGGTGGAATGCAATGATTTCAGGTTATGCCCAGCACGGACAGTCATACGCAGCCCTCGCCCTCTTTAAGCAGATGAGGATGGAGATGGCAGTGCCGGATCATTTCGTGCTCGCTACCGTTGTGAGCTTGTGTGAGGCAGAGACGGAGGTGGGCAAGCAGTTGCATGGCCATGTGATGGTCGCTGGCTTTCACTCGGACTCGGTCTTGCTCACTGCTCTCATTCGCATGTATTCAGCCTTTGGTGACATGGATGATGCGCGCCAACTGTTTGACGAAATGTCTGGCAGAGACATCATCTCATGGACTGTCATGATTGCAGGGTATACCAACTGTGGCAGAATGGAGGATGCATTTTCCTTGTTTGGCCGAATGCCCCGCAGAGATGCGGCTTCATGGAATGCAATGATCGCAGGGTGCGCACAAAATGGATACGGCGTAGCTTCTTCCTTCACGCTCTTCTGCACAATGCAACGCCCAGATTGTATCACCAGGCCAAATCAGGGCACTTATGCTGCACTTCTCACAGCCTGTGCAGGTTTGTCAGCTCTTGATCAGGGCAAGCAGGTGCATGCCCATATAATCAAAAGCCCGTTTTGGTCCGATGCACTCTTGAGGAATGCTCTTGTTGATATGTATGCCAAATCTGGGAGCATTCAGGATTCCCGCCTGTTGTTTGATGGAAGTTCTGATAGGGATGTTATCCAGTGGACCACCATGATTGCAGGGTATGGCAAGCATGGGTTTGCAGCCGAAGCAATCCAACTGTTTGATCAAATGCAGAAAGCTGGTGTAAAACCCAATCACATCACCTTCATTAGCATCCTCTCCGCCTGCAGCCATGCTGGGCTAGTGGAGCAAGGGTGGAGATTCTTCCATTCTATAACCCAAGACTACAACATTGTGCCCAGAGCAGAGGATTACGCTTGTATGGTTGATCTTCTTGGGCGTGCTGGGAAAGTGGAGGAGGCTCACAACTTAATCAACAAAATTCCAACTGAGCCTGGACCTCATGTGTGGGCTGCATTGCTGGGCGCTTGTAGAGCACACGGTAACATGGAAGTTGGGAAGCTTGCAGCCCAACGCTTGTTTGAGTTGAATCCCCAACAGGCAGGAACATATGTGGAACTGTCAAACATATATGCTGCATCTGGCTTGTGGGATCATGTAGCACAACTGAGAAAGACTATGGAAGACAGGGGTGTTAGAAAGCAGCCAGGTTATAGCTGGATTGTAGTAAAGAAATGTACCAATGTGTTTGTTGTTGGAGACAGATCACACCCACAAACAGAAGCAATATATACAATGCTAGAAAATCTAACTAGGCGTATGAAAGAGGCAGGTTATATTCCAGACACAGACCTTGTGCTGCATGACCTGGAGGAGGAGGAGAAGGAAGGCATCATTAGCCACCACAGTGAAAAGTTAGCTATTGCATTTGGGCTTATCAGCACACATCCGAGAGAACCTATTCAAATTGTCAAGAACCTTCGGATGTGTATTGATTGTCACACTGCCACCAAGTTCATTTCTAAGATTTCGGAAAGGAAACTAGTTGTGAGAGATGTTAATCGCTTCCACCATTTCAGGGAAGGGCTCTGTTCATGTGGAGATTACTGGTGATTCTCTGCTAAGGACAGGATCTTTATATTTTATAGCGCTTCTCGTATCGTGCTTGTCTGTAAGTTATAGATAGATTGCACTAGTAAATTTTATCTTATTTTTCGATGAGGATTAGTCGAATTTCTGACATGAATTGGTTGAACAGATGACTAAAACCGTGGTCGAAGTTTTTTCGTCAATTTTTCTACAGGAAAAACCATAGTTGAAATTTCGACCCAACTAGTGGTCGAAGTATCAACTGAATCAATTGCTTGAAACTGGAATAATTGAGACCAACTGTGGGTCGAAATTTCCACCAACCTTCGTAGAAATGGACGTTGAATGCATAGCATTCTCGTTGAACAGAGGATTCTTGTTGAACAGAGGACTGTGGAAAGGTGGAAAAATCAACCAATACTAAGATTTGGTTAAAAAAAAAATGTGACACAACAACACAGTTCATATTTCCTATATGATGCACAACATTCTCCATGCAATGATCAAGTTGTAATTGCTAAGTTCTCCTTTTATTTCCAGCTAAAGAAGCCATTGCCAATTTCAAGCTAGCTACATTGAATGCACCATGTTCATGGCCTGTTGTTCAATGGTCCTCCATTTGTACTTCAATGTGAATATTCAAAGCTTGACCACGATGTTCAAGTTACAAGAGTGCCACACGCTGGAATGTAAATTTATCAAATTAAAATGTATTTGCCAATAATGTATACAACCAACACACAAAATGTAAGTATGGCTAAAAGGAGTGTGTAGGCTAATACAAAGTCAATTTACATAGAATGAAGTATGACTAAAAGGAGTATGTAGGCGAACACAATGTCAATTTTGTAGAATTGGAATTTGTAAGAAAATAGTTTGTAACTTGGGTTGTCCCAAAACCTTATCAACATTTACATAATTTTACAAGTTTTGGATAGCTGACCATGCAAATTTTCATTCCATGACATAAATAGTGACATTTATCCAAAAAAATAAATAAAATCTGTGCATATGAGGTTGTATACAAAGAGAGAAACAACTAGCAGGCTTTTAGACCATAAATCCAGAGACATACAACTGTAAATGTAAAAAAAAAAACACCATACAAATTGGATATAACCATGATTGATTCAGATGACCTGAAGCTTCTTTAGTTATTATTTTATGGTACAGTTGCATTCAAAGTATTAATAGATGTATTCACTAAAGATTTGCTATATGCATATAATTCTATCACAATAGGAGGAGATAGTATTAAACTCACATCTTGCCAGGGCAATGACACAACATGCCAACCAGCAGAAGCCAAGTAGCGCCGCTTCAGCATGGTATGACCAAGAGGAGTTCCTGATATAAATGTAACAAATATGTTACACATGTCAATCTTAAAGATTCCAAGATGTAATCAAGGCTTTAAAAAATGTATTGTCATGCTAAAATTGATCTCAAAGGAAAAGCTTTGATGTGCTAATAATGAACAATCTATCTCATATAAAAGACACACCTGTATTTCGTGAAAAGTGGGATGGACCATCAATCTCCAAACAAACCCTTTTGTTACTTATTACTGCATCCAGCATATAACCATCTACGCAATATTCTTGAACCCAATCATAACTTGTACTCACAAGGAGATATCCTACTAAGTTGAAAGTAATGATATGAAGAAGAAAGAACACTGATGTCTACAACAATCATTCAACATATGATAGGGGACCCCTCAGTATAAAAAACAATCAAATAATTCTTAACAACTTCAAGTGATAAATGTTTACCATGGCATGCCAATTCCGTACCATTATGTGTGCTTTTGCATTGAGAAAGACAAGATTCTATAGAGAGCATGTCAAAGCATCTTATGCAACAGGCAATAGTATTAATAATTGTTTCATACTGACAACATAAGAGGTGCTAGAGATTGAAAACAAGAAGAAAGGTCATTGGAGTTAAAGGAAAATATACTGGAAAAAGCATCATCATAAAATGCCACAGCCAAAGCTCTACAAAATTTCAAGTTTAGTAATGGCAACATAAGAGACACTAGAGATAGAAATGGGAAGAAAGAACATTGGAGTTGAAGGTTGAGGTACTGGAATAAGCATGATTATGACATGTCATTGCTAAAGCTCCACAAAGTTCCAAGGTTCATGTAGTCTGATTTTCATCATTTGTCCCATTTGCTGCTCACAAGTCACAATAACATTGAAGTCTTGAACACTTCCCTTTGAATTATCTCACCTTGTCTCACCTTGCGATGATTACGATTGTTTCGGTTGATGACTAGGTTTTGATTATACTGAGATGTACCAGTACTCAGTTAAGTGAGCTCTTTGTGTACCTAGGAAATCTGAGACTAGGAAAGGTTAAACTCCTATCTAATGCAAAGAGACAAAGGTGCTCTAACCACAAGAAGTTCTGATCTTGGATCATTTGCAACAAAACAAGGCTGCTTGAACAGTTGATTTTAACACAACAATAATAAACAAAATGCAAGTATCTTTAAAATTAGAGGTTTGAAAACTAATATTTTAACCAAAATCAGAGCCCCAAAAATATTTTCTATAAAAAAGGGGAAAAAAATAAAAATAAACTTTTTAATCTACCAAAACTAAATGGAGCACAACGAACACAACTATACTCCAACCAATCCACTATTTAGACGAGAACGAGATAAAGCAAAGCCTACTTGCAAAATGTCTGAAGCTAAAGTTTTCGGGCACCTTTTTGCAACCAGCTCTTCAGGTCCATCTTCCATACAAACCTACCCTGGGCCTCACACAACCTTCTTCAAGCTTTCGCTCCTGCAGCCACGATAAAAATATCACCTTGGATTTGTAAGAGAAAACGGTTATGTGTGCATCCTTCTAATTCTTACATATAAACTTCAAAAGCTACTCTCCAACGTCTCGTCTAGACCACCTGAAATCAACAAATAAATCAGTAGGCCTCTTGGCCGTGGCCACTGCATAAAAAAAGGAAAGGATTCAAGTTGCAAGGTAAATAAGAAGCAAGCAAGAAACAATTACTGGAGAGACAATGGATAGTATTACAGATACACAGACAAAGTGCAGAGTTGCTATTTATGATTCAAGAAGCAAATGCTGAAAGCAAAACAACTTCAGTAAGTTTGGAGTCAACACGAATTTAAAGATAATATGAAATATCATAGCGCAGTCACGTGGTAGAGCCCGTGACTGGCTTTCACGGGCGAAAGTCAACAAACAAGTGCCTAATTTAAGCTCAAATTTGTTCCAAACACGCCTGTGGCTTCGAATTTAAGGCGAATAAATCCAAAATCGTGAGAAAAATGGCAGAAATTAGTATAAATAGAGATCACTAACAAGTCATGGAGACAATGGTTTCCAACATGGATAATAGTGCTTGTATGGTTGTAAAGACGATGAAGAATCAAAGGAAAAAAAGGCCAAATAAAAAACCAATAATAAGAAAGGAAGAAAACCTCTACATTTGGCCATTACTTATGGAGTTACAAACCTCATAGCATTAGGAATGTGAAAGATGGTTTAGGACTGTACAATGATATCATAGATAATTTTAACACCACAAATAAACTCACATATGATGAGAATAAGTTAGCTATGATGATGGGCCATGAAATGGCTCAAGAGATTGTTTACTCTCCAAGCATGGAGGCATGGTATGTTGATGGTGTCAAGGAAGAGGAGTGTCTTTGGAAAGTAGATTTATTGAAGTTTTAGATGTATGCAAAAGTAGAGGTTCAAAACAAGAAGAGGAAGTTGTTGATGGCCAACAAAGAGCAAGCAGGTGTTCATGTTGCAAAGAGAAGTCAAGCCAAAAGTCAAGATCAAGGAGTGGGGGTTTGAACATGATGAAAAGAATCACACTACCGCAATTTAACCATCACACAATTAAACAAGTATGAACTGTAAGAGACTAATAAAGAAGGCAAAGGTGTTACCTCACTAGGATGATAGTAATAATGAGACAAAGAACCATGAAGACTAAATCCAAGGAGACCAGATTTGAACATCCGGGTTCGATCAAATTCAAAAATTGGTTTGCCTTCATAGCACAGGAGCATATCTGACAATCTCATAGAGGGTCCATCCTTGAAAACAAAAGCACCATTTCAGTTTGAATATTGAATATATACAAATATAATGATGAAAGAAAAGCAGACAATCATATGCTCTCCGGTTTATTATCATTTCCACCTTCTCCATCACCAATTGAGGTATGTTAACAACAATTGCCCTCACATCATTTCTTCTCATTGCCTCATCATACTTTCCCCCAAGTGCACCAAGGACTACAAAGAAACAAGATAAACAAATCACAAGCATATAGCGATGTTAGAATAGTTACTAAAAAGGTCATAAAATATGTTCTTATAGTAAAAGAATACTTTGACATAAGAAAAAAATTACACAATATTAAAACATGACATTGTGCTTTAAAAACTAAAAAGGTACCTGTAACGAAGAACTTTATTTCGACTTGCTAATTGGTTGTCACTATTAACTCTAAGCTTATCTTTAAAGTTTGAGTTTCACTTGATTTTGAGAATAGTTTAATATTCTCTACTAAACAAGGCCAACCACGTGAAGGTGGAAGTTCATTTGGCCCCTCCTCCCCCCCTAACATCACTCTAAATTCCCCATTAACATTTAATAACATTCATTTATTCATTCATTCATCCATTTTTGAAATATAACATTCAATCATTATAATCACATGATAACATTCATTAACACACAAAATTCATTAACACACAACATTCATGAATAATTCATTAACACAAAATTTATTAACACACAACATTCATGAATAATTCATTAACACACAACATTCATGAAGAATTCATTAACACATCATTCATCAACATTACTAGTACAAAATTACATCCATTAAGACAACGTTCTTTCATTAGCAAAAAATGTTAATTATAATCATTTCTTTTTGGGTTTCTTGTTATTTTTTTAATCATGTAATTTCTATGAGGAAGATCAATGTCCTCGTCATTCCCCTCCTCTACTGATTCTAATTCCAACTCATGTCTCCTCCTCATCTGTTCAGGAACACGAGGACGCTGTGCCAAAGGAGGGTCCGCTGCAATAACAACTACTTCATGAGTTAAATTCACACTATTTTATATTAGTGAATTACAAGTATTTAATTAAGTAAAAAAATTATAAATCAAAAAATTAATTTAAAAGAACAAAACATAGATTTTCTTTACCTGAATGTGCCACATGATCTACACGGTGATGAGTCTAAACATCCTCCAGCACTCGTTCAACATGACATGATTCTGTATCCTCTAAAATATACACAAATTAAAGGTTACACCAAGTTCAATTTAAGATGTTAAATTGTATTAATAATTATAAAATTAGTTTTAAATAGCAAATGAGCACCTCCATCGACAGTACAATGCACATCAGGGGCTTCATCATGCGGCGTATGATCTGTGTCACGATTAAGAGGCTGCATTGCAATGTCATGCACATTATTATCAAATAGATTGTTGCTCAAGTATTCAATTTCTAATATATTTTTTGGCATATTTACCTGTGCACATGATGTAGAAGACTCTTCGGTTGGGCCAGTGGAAGCTTGCCGTAGGCGTTCAGCCACAGCTTGATAGCCTTCCTTGAAGGCAATTTTTTTGTGTTCTGTTGTGGCCTCTAAATTAAATTCAGAGCCCTGCATTTTTTTATTAAACAAAATTATTTGCATTTTATAAATAATTTTTCTCTGCAATTCATTTACTGCTACTTACAATTCGTGCTTTAATTTTTGAATATCCACCAGAGCCAAGTCTGTGCTGCCCAATCTTTTGTAGCCTGACCTTTGTTGCCTTTGATGTGTCCTGCAACCTATGAAAAATTTGAAATATGTTAGATGATATAGATAGAAAGATCACTAATTAGTGCATTATTACATTGTACTAGTAGTTAATACTATTGCATACCTTCTCTCATTTTCTGGTGTAATTCCTCTTTGAGCATCCCCTTTCTCCTTTGCATCCAAAATGAACTCATTCCAATCCCTCACTGGAATAAAGGGAGGACGATCGTACTTTGGGTTCTGGACGAGACTCTTTCTATATGAGTCCCTCACAGTCTTAAGATGTTTGCAAGCTCTTTCTAAAATTTTCTTCTCGCCAAAAATATTATTACCAAACTCATAATCTAAATCTTTAATGAGTTGATCTTTTAATTTTTTGTCTTGCAAGTTCCACCTTTTAAGAAAAAACACAAAATTGTTAGATATAGCTAGTAAAAGAAAAGACCCGGATGAAAGGAAAAATACTGTATCAATTAATAATATGAAAAAAAAATAGTGGGATAAAGTTAGTTCACTTATGATGTTCCACCTTGTACGTATGGTGGGCCCGAATATATGCAGTGTGAGGTCATAAAGCGTCTTATAAAATGAATTGTTTCCTATAAAAAATGTCATGGGATAATCAATCCAAAACTTGTTATGAATAGGTAAATGCATATTACAATATAAAAAATAATTATTTAAAGTACCTGGAAGCTTAGGACATTTTAAAGGCATTGATTCATTATCGTCAATCAACAATGACGTCTGCATAACTCTCATGCTAGAAACATGAGTAGATCTAGGAAATGATGGTGAATTATCACCAATACATGTACTATGATCTATATCTGGCGTACCAGACAGTGCCGCTAGTGTATCTCCTACTCCAAAAAAATAATCCACTATGTGATGCACCCAAGATTGAAGTACAAATTATCAAATCATAATTAACACAAAACCAAATATAGCAAAACAATGATTTACCAGCTGGCATAGACCGTGAAGGTGTCGATGTTTGCATGCCCCTTGTTGCCAACATTGCATCGGCAATCTCGGATGGACGTTCATTGACCTCCTAGGAGGAGTCTCTTGCACTTGATGACCTGAACAATACATTGTTAGCAAAGACATTTTGAAATAATAAAAGTAAGAGTTAACTTAAGAAGTTTTTGAATGTTCCAAAGAAAAAATTCCTTGTAACTTGTCAACTAAAGGATTATTTTACCTGAGGCGGCTGGAGCTCTGCTACTACTAGCCTCACCGCATTGTCCTTGACCAGGTTCTAGATTAGTTGCCAAAAATTTCTATAACAAGAACAGATATTACATATTTTACTTCACAATATAAAAGAGTATAAAATATAAACCTTTATTGAACTTTTGTTATAACTAAAGATTCATTACTGCTTACTTCATAACAACGTGCTTGCGCTTTCAATTCAGATAGCCTCTTCATCATCTCCTCGGTTGGAATATTTGCTTCATCCAAAATTCTCATTATTTCTAAATTGATTTTTTTTAGTTTTTTCCTCAACATAATTGTCATATTAGGCGATTCTGCAATATCATCATCAGAAGGGGTAGCTATTGCCTCTGTTACTGCAGGTGCTTTTCCCCTATCCTGAACATCAAATTGTGACAGGAATATTAGTAAAACTATCATAAAAATTCCAAAACCATAAATAAAATAACGTAATAATATAACATTTTTTAATTATCTAATTTGTACAATTTCAATAAGGTTTACCCTTGCTGAAGAATGGGTGAGAGGAGCATCCTCATGGCCTCTATCATGTGCGGGATCCATATCGTCCTGTGACAAAGATTAAATATAAAAACTTCAACGAATTGAAAGCAATAGACTTGCAAAAAAATTTATTAATAAAATGGTATATAGTACTTACCACCCTCATGATAGTAACTTTGTTTGTATCTATGCGATTTAAATGGTAATCTATTAACAGTTCTTCCCCTGCACTTATTGATTTTATCGCACATACAAAAACTTGATTCTCCTCACGCGCCTCAAATATGCAATTGGGTTGCTTATTAGTTGAGGAAGGTCGCGTACTATTTATAAAACCCGCAATATTACCTGTTTCTTTTGGTCTTCCATCAATGTACATTACAAATCTTTTACTTTGATCATTTTCTTTCCATTGTATATATTTAGCTGATAGTGCATACCTACGCATAATTTTTTTTATATTGAACAATCTGCATCCAATCATTGTAATTGTAACACGGACCAACATACTTGAACAATTCAACAACTTTATTGTAACATACCTTTACCCCATCCATGGAAAATAGGCCCAAACCATGTAATGAGGATGGAGCTATGTGATATATCCTCTCATTAACACAAAAATCAATGTTAATTGGAGGTAGCTCATTGGGTACCCATTCTTTCTTAATGTGTGTGTACCGAAATGACACCTTGATGTCGCCTTTGGTCTCATCATCATAAGAATATGACCCCCATTAGCAAGGAAAAATTGCATACGTTTATCGAATTTTTTTCTAATCTTTTGACCTCTAGTTGGTCTCCCCATTTTAACCGTACTACATGTAGAACTTTCATCTAGCATTCCCTCATTTCCCTCATTCGATGTAGATAGATCTGACAAGTACCTATTTGGTGGGTCCTACAACCCATCAAATGAGATATTGTCACATCCCCGCTTCAAATAGAATTTTTATAATATTTAAATAATATATATAGAATAATCAAGTCATGACCCATATGTACGGTTCTTCTTTGTCTATATGTGGGAGATAAAAATGTACTAAGTTGAAAGTGATTATATAATTATATTTCTATACGGTTCTTCTTTGTCTATATATACATTATATGATTATATAATATGTTTATTTATAACATACGTGCTCAGTGATAAATTAAAAAAATATAAGAAAATTATGTCTATTTATTGATTTATACCTGCTGATCCATGTCACTGTGCATGATCCATGCCAAAGGGGTCAAATTTTTCGCATATGTTAATCATTTATCTTAAGTTAGCTAAAAATTACATGATACGTATGCTACAAATAACTTAGAAGACAACATGAACAATATGCAACATCATAAACATGAACAAATTTACCTTATATATGAAATGCAAGATTGTCAACAGAAGGGGTGATGATGTCTGTAGTCAATTGCCTATTTGCAAAAAGGGTGATAATCAAACACAATATATACATGTATCAACAACAATTAATTGAGCATCGTAAGAAAAATATTGGTAATTATAAATCACATATGTTGTAATCATTAGAATTGAACACAATAAATATGTAATCATTACAATTAAAATCAATAAATCATGTCAATTATTTCATTGATTAATTCGATCATGTCATTGATCATCTTCATCATCATCATCATCACCACTATCATCATCGTCATCATCACCATCATCATCGCCATCATCGCCATCACCATCATCATCATCACCATCACCATCATCATCATCATCATCATCATCATCATCATCATCTTGATCTTCATCATTTGCTTCTTAATCATCTTCAATAGCTTCTTCTTTCATAACATTATACTTTATTAGCCTTCCTCTTGGATCATGTCTAACAACAAATGACCAACTTTGTTTATGTGGAACTTCTGAGTAAAACACTTTCTCACATTGGCTTGGAAGAACATAAGACTCATCTCCAACTGGCTCAAAAGACCTTGTATTAATCATTGTAAATCTATTATCATGTTGAATAATAGTTCTATTTGGATCATTTTGATTCAATCGTAGCCTGTACCATTTGATGATGAATAGAACTATTTTGAAGGAGTTAAAGTTGCACTCAATTATATCATCCAAGATGCCATAGTATCGATTTTGAGATTGTTGAGGATGTATGTCATTTCTAGATGATATATTAGTGACCTCAAAAACTGCAGTTATCCTAGAATCACAAATTTTCTTTGTGTCATCCAACTTTTTTATGCGAAATTTGTGGCCATGATAGTACATAGCTTTATGGTGCTTGACCTGCAATTTTTCAAGCGTGTGTAAATTATTTGCATCGTGAGTTGATATGAAACTTATGAGTCATGATCATTAATAAATTTGAACATACCTCTCTACCTCTTAAACTATATGCTAGATCAATTACCATTGACGTAACATTGGAATCTCCATTATGATGAGCTTCTCTAACCAATGAAGCAACACCTTCCCATGTTAATGAGCAACCATTTTGTTGACATCGTTCAATCCATACCGTCATCCAATCAAGATTGTTTGCAATATACAAATGTATTGCATCCCACTCTCGACCAACTGTATAAAAAAAATACACCAATTATAAATAACTTATATTGAAGATTTATAAGAATTAATTAATTACAATAACATCTTAGATTTACCTCTCACTTTCCTCAATCTACCTTTTCCCATCAAGTAATCCCTTTTGAATTTGTTAATGGAGTTGGGATCCCAAATACGATCTACATGAATCTTTGTTGCAAACTTAGGAAGATATTCACTAATGTACACCATAGTCTGGTATACCATATATTCCTCCACCATAGGACCCTCAGGATGTGCTCTTTGTCGAACCAAGCTTTTCAAAAATTTTAAGTGCCTCTCAACCATCCACATTGACCTAGTTGGTACAAGTCCACACAATTCAATCTCTTCAACTTGATGTATGAGGTAGTGTTCTTGTGCATTGAAAAAAGTTGAAGGTAGATACTTTTGCATTTCACACATAAGAAGAAGAATTTTTCTCTTCTAATATTTTATATCTTCTTTATTGATTTCTTTAGATGACAACCACCTCATGTATTTTCCAAGATCATATATTACTTGTTTGACACTGTTGGTGAAGTGGTGTGGGAGAGATAGAGGTAGAACATACTACAATATTTGTAAAATGATCTTGTCAATATTTTATAAAAGAATGCAATGAAAACTACATGCAGTATACAAATATATAGTGAATACAAAATAACATGAATTACCTTAATAAATGTATGCCAATCATGTGTTTTCATCCCTGGCCCAAATTCACTTTTCTTTGATATGCGATCATTTATGTTCGCAACAAATTCTGTGAGAAATTTTATTTTTTTTATGACTTTTTTTATAGCATTGCTCTGTTGCTCTAACAATAACCAACTAAGGGCACTTGTATCAATCTGGTCTCCATTGTTATTTGATCGAATGACATTTTTCATTGCATAGATGGATTCTTCAATGTCACTACAAATTTTGACAATTTGGTCTTTGTCACACCTTCCATCCAAAATTTTCTATAATGTTTCTATTACATTCTTTCCAATATGCATATGATCAAAGAAATGCATGATTGAGAGTTGCTCGTAGTACAACAACCTACTAAATTGCGTAAGATAACTTTTTAATCTTTTTAGAAGTTGGTCATTGATGCCTTGATGACCTTTACAAGCATCAATTACATCATCAGTAAACAAAATACAATATCAAAATATAAATTTGAAACAAAAACTATCAGATGGAATGACATTACCTCGACAATTTATTTTATTGTATGCCGACTTCCATAGGCAAGGTGTCATTTTCCGTGGCTTTGATGTAGTCTCTTCTTTCCTATTGAAAATATATTTTTTGGTAATTCGGTACTTATGAATTCTGTGGAGAAAGTGTCTATTCTCATCGAACACTTGCTTTCTTAAACTTTTTGAATGACAAGATTTCATCTTTGGACCACAAAATAGACATGCAAATTTTTCTTTTGTTTGAAGACCTACAAGATCATGTATAATTGGATTAAATATGTTAACTTTGTGTTAGCACGATAACATACCAAAAAAGAGGTGCTAAGAAGAGAACATACCACAAAAATGTGTTAGCTCAGGGGCATCATGTATTGTCCATACAAGCATTGCATGAAATTAAAATTGTCTTTGTCCTATTGGTCTAGAGATGTCATACATAGTGACCCCATTCCATAACACCATCAACTCATCGATAAGGGGCTCAATATATACATTGATATCTTCAACTTGGTACTTACCTAGTTGAATGAACAAAAATATTACATAATTATTATGACCATTTTGATGGATTATTTATAATAAATTAATTTAGATGACTATTAAATCAAAAAATACCTAGAACAATCAATGCCAACATTATGTGCTCCCTCTTTATGGACAACCAAGGATGAATGTTATTGTTGATAACAAAAATAGGCCACACCGAGTAAGTAGATCTCATCTCTCCAAACGGATTGACATCGTCCACTGCCAATGAAAGCTTGAGATTACAAGGTTCTTCTTTAAAATGTGGCTATTTTTTCTCTATCTCCTTAAATGTCAAACCATCTGCAGGCATTCACATAATGTCATCTTGACTTCTATTGCGTGCATGGTAATCCATAAATTGTGCCAAGCTATTGCACCTGAATAATCGTTGCAGACGTGGAATAATGAGAATAAACTGAAGAACCTTGCGAGGTACCTTTTTTGTTCTTTGATCTGATTGATATCTACTAATATGACAAATAGGGCATTCTGTTGCAAATTCATGTTGTTTATGATATATAATATGATCGTTCAAACATGCATGTATTGTTTGATACTCCATTCCAATATCTTTCATAATGATAGATAATTCTTAGTACAAGTGAGGTAGAATGTTTGATGGTGGTAACAAACACTCACCTATCAACCTATGACCAAAAATATAATTTATTAATTTAAAGAATATTAATTGTTACACAATTCATCCAATGTTAATTGTAAGGGAATTACGATTAAAATAATGAAAAAAGATGACATACCTTAACATGTGTCATTGCTACGTTGGATAAACCATTCATAACCATCAAGTTCACCAACAACAATACAACGACAAGAAGAGTTGTTTGGGAGCCTTCATATAGGGGCTCATGTGCCTTCTCAAGTATGGGTACATCAAGGTCTGCATCAACATCATCATCATCATTATCATCTTGATCATCGTGATCATCTTGATCATCATGATCTTCTTCATCATCGTGGTCTTCTTCCATGGGATCATTACCTTCTACTTCTATATTCACACCTCCATGTTCCCTCATTTGGAAATCCACATTCTCCGGATTGTCATGGTCCATAACATGAAACCTAGGGAGGTTGACCTATATGAAAATGATGACCTTATATTAACCATGACCATGATGTCATCATCAAATTATGTCTTATGTATTTTATAAATTATTAAAATACATACCAATGGACAAAATTCATTTTCCCCTTCAATGTGACCATATTGCCTACAATGTTCCTCAGCTATTTTGATTAGATATCTTCGAGTCTTTAAGCCCTTACAAATTTTGCAAGGACAATAACATTTTCCATCACCCTTTCTTTTTAAGTTAGACCACAGTCTAGCAATTGTCTCCCTATTTTTTTGTGCATTGATATCGTTAGACACGGTCTTTCTTGAATGAAATGACTCATTGGTGGAAGAAGGATGATTTTTTTGCAACTTGCAGATACAAATCGTTATTGAACAACCATTTTTTCAACTATAATTTTCTCAATGCAAAGGGACATTTATCATACGAAATCAAAGTTTAGAAATGGATGGTTTTGATGCTTTGCCATTACAATAATTGAGCATTCATCATTTGGTATTGTGTATTTTATTTAAGTATGTCAACAATGTTCAAAATTCTGTCACCAAGTATAGACATAGGAAATAAAAAAGGGACAAAAGACAAGAAATAAGAAAAATCATTACGACTGTAGAAAATTTGCATGTTCACAATACTACATGTGCATATAAGAGTCGATCAGAGAAGGTATATGCATAGGTGAAAAACATGCAGATTTATCAGCCAAGCATTACTGGGAGCTCGACCCCGCAACAAATGGACTTGTGATGATATTTCACAATAGTACATGTGTTGCAGGGTAAGCTCCCAGTAGTGCTTATACAAATATGCATGTTCATTACCTGTGCATATGAAATAGCTCTAATGGTTACTTGAAAAAGTGGCTTAATATAAAAAAAATGGTTACAAAGATGAGAATATGTCGTTAGAATAATGGCAAAGAGAAAGAATATAAAAATACCACTATAATCCTTTAATAGATCAGCATAAAAATACCACTATAATCATTTCATTTCACAAAGGCAAAGAGAAATTTTAGTTAATACCACTGACTTGATAGTATATGTCTACTATGTCCTTGATCACAACCTCTTCCTTGCTTGAATAACCAATCCCCTACATTTGTGTGTTGGTCTTATTCTAAACCAGACACCATGGGCCATGAAATTTTCAACATAAGTGCAATTTTCAAATGCCAAACTGATAGGAATATACGCTAAGTGCCAACATGCCCTTTCCTTGCACTCTACAAGAATGAAAGCTATGATCAGAGAATAAAAGAAAGATTAATTAAAAGTTAATGAAGAGGCATGAGTCCTCACAAAGGATTACCTCTCCTCAAACAAGTGAGTCAATATAAAACTTAAGAGTAGATCAGATTGTTAGGATCATGGAATGGGAAGAAAAAGAACACAATCTATACACTGAAAAGAAACTCCATGGGATATAGTAAGAAAAGAATGGAGAGGGCAGACCAGTTTCTATCAATAGTGATGTAAAACACAAGACACATAATGCAATATATATTTTTATCTAGTGTGTGTTGAAGCCTGGAAACTCTTGTTAATAATTGATGTATATATTCAAGATATACAAATGAATATTTATAATTATATATAGAAACATTATACACATGATACAATAACAAGTAAAATGATTATGAAATGAGTGAACAATAGTAATAAAATATACAAGTTACTCTTCATAAGGTAGAGATAAGAAAATTTATAAATCAATTGCAATGCTGGTAAGCATTGTGTGACAGCAAACAATACTGTAACACATCTATGAGTCTATGAGTTAATACTAATTTATAGGAGTCTATGAGTTAATACTGATTTATAAATCAATGTATGGCCAACATGAGCATTTTCAATGTCATCTAAAACAACGTCATCAAAATCTTTAAGTAAAATCTTAGACTCTAATCTGAAGCACAACTATGGATTCTAAATTTGTATGTTTACCTTCCAAATTTTGTATGTTTTCTAGTAAATGGAAATAAGATTGAAATTCATGACACACCTGAAATTTGTATATATAATTTCCAAAAGGTTAACACCTACATAGATCTTGATATCATCACAATATAACATTATGTCCAACATAATTTCTAATATAACAAGAGTTGAAAACCGAACAAGCCTTACAAGATAGGTTTTTCCTTGTCTTAGCCACAATTCATACACAACATACAATCATTCAACCCTACCATGGTACCCCTTCTTTATTCTCATATTATTTTCTTAACAAGTTTATGGTACTCAAGAGGTCAATAAATATCATGAAACCATAATATAAAAATGATGGAAAAATAAAACTTGGGTCTCAATATAGAAACTAGTTGGGTTCCACTTCAATATGGTCAATAATATTGTGTATCCCCACTCTTATATAACTTAGTCACGGTCTTAATTATATAAGGATATATACTTACTCTTTTATGACTTACCAAACCCTTAAGTGCACTTAGAGACTTGTCTCACCAAACTTATTCCAAGACTCCGAAGTGGTTTTTTTGATTTGATAGGCTTTTATTAACTTAGATTCAAAGGTTTTTAAGATTCTTAGTCAAACCCATGTTGATAGCCTAAGACATGGCTTGAATAAGGTTGGGGTTCTATGCAGCTGCTTAGGATTTATTTTTATAGGAAGAGGTTATGGATAAAAATAAAAGTGTTATAGGATTAATTGAAATCTTTTTCTAAAAAATAGCAGTACCAATTTTTGAGGATGTCAAATTTGGACAGTAAAAAAGGTAGGCACTAGAAATTAGTAAATTTCTAGTCCCACCTAAATCTAACCCAACTCTCCCTGTCCCTGGCAGTTCTCTATTGGTTTACAACAGTGCTTCTTCCCATAATCAAACAATGGATTTGAGTCCAACCTAAGATTACATAAAACCCCTCATAAAATTTCAAAACAATAAGAATACAATCTTCATTCATAGTCATAGTCACTGTTCCTCAAATCAGTGATTAGAACAGGCACTTAAAATGTCCCTCAAATCATTAATCAGTTGATTATTATATAAGCTCCTCAAGCATGAGTTGGAGAGGACTACATCAAAACCAAAAATATTAATCAGTTGATTATTATATAAGCTCCTCAAGCATGAGTTGGATGATGTGGATTATGTAGATATAAGAACTAATGTATCCACATCATCCAACTCATGCTTGAAGAGCTTATATTATTTACTGTATCATAATAGTAAGATTGGTACCTATCCTAGTAAGTCATTATGAGATAGTAAATACGATCTACATCCAATCTTGGTCCACAAGCATGAGTTGGATGATGTGGATTATGTAGATATAAGAACTAATGTATCCACATCATCCAACTCATGCTTGAGGAGCTTATATTATCTACTGTCTCATAATAGTAAGATTGGTACCTATCCTAGTAATTCATTACAATAAATAGCTAGCCTTACAATGCTAGCCATCTCCTTTATATAATCCTTCTCCTAGAAACATAATGGATGTGTAATCCCTATAAAGGCCTGACTATCATCTAATATAACTAATTACAATAGTTATCCACATTAACCAACATGTCTTCTCATGGAATTTGATCATCGCAACTTACAGAAGACATGGTTTTTCCATCACGTTGACACAAATTCTCCCATCATGTGACCAGTTACATCACACTATTAAACTTTGTTAGAAAGTAAAGATCCCCAAGATAACTGAGAGGGGGGGGGGGGTGAATCAGTTATCTAATAATTTATCCATTCAACAGCTTTAAACAATATAATAAATGTATTGATCAACCATAGAAAGATAATCATACACAATTGCACAATAACACAAGATATGTTAACTAGGGAACCTCTTGAAAAGAGTAAACCCCAATGGGAATGATGCCCACAAAATGATGCACTAATATGAAAGTTCCTTGTTAGAGGATGGACCCTGTTAGGAGTCTTATGAAATACATTTAGTACATATAAATCTCTGTTAGGAGATTTTGAATCCTTGTTAAAAGATTCTAACCCGGTTAAGAGTTTATGGAAGACAGAAGGACCCACTGCCCAAACAGCTTCAAGGCAAGATCTCTAAACCCACTGTCCAAAAGATCTTAGAATTATTCAATAGAATAATATGAAATATATTACCTTCTTCACACTGTGCCAAAACTGCACTCTCTGCTACACAAGATCACAATTTCAGATCTCTGTACTCACAAGTCTTCCTTCATCACTGAATTAGCTCTTTTCTTCACTTCATGCATATATTCGCATCTCACTCTTCATAGTACACATTACAATAAGAAAAAAATTCCTTCTTATATACCAAACTCAAATAATTACAAATGAGCCGGTCCTTAATTACAAAATAATAGATTCTACACGCTACACACAAAATTCACATAAAACTGTCGGCTTTCAGTTATTGTAACTTTCTCCAAACATATCCTTGAAATTTGTGCTATGAACCACATCATCATTAATGAGTCTCCAAAATCCCTTTAACTGCACAAAATTAGATTCCATCCTAGCTAAGAGATATCCTTCGATTTCTGAACATCGCTACACAGAAACACTGTCTAAACACTGCTTTCACCAAAATGCTCATAACTCTTACAAATGAATGAATTTATTTTTGCACTATTAACCATAGGTTAATAACACACCAAAGAACATACCATCAACTACACAAAAGCCAATCTACAATACAACATGTGCACAAAACAAAATTGTACCTACTTTCCTGCTAATATCTAGAATATCACTATGTTGACATCAATGACAATCCAAGTCATGAATGCAACAACAACTGCTACAGAGTGACTGCCAAAACACTTTGCATTCATTCATAACAATCTCCCCCATTGGAATTGATGGCAACATAGATGAAAAACATCCAATGTTCCAAAAATCCAATACTGCAACATCACTGCAAAATATCAAATAAAATCCTGCTTCGTTTTCCTATTCAGCTCTCTCATACAATCCACAATGTTTTTCATGTATATCTCTCCCCCATTGACATCAATGATAGAAATTCTATCACTAAGTCAACAACAACTTAATGTCAAAAGACACTTTTCAGAAGAATACAATAACAAGAGTCCTCATGACTCAGCTCATAAACTCCCCCGTAGAGGAAGTTCCAACATCCAATTTAGAAGAAAGATAGGGCTCATATACCATTGGACAGATGCAATCATTTGCATCAATTCTCAAAAATAGGTTGGGACATAACCCCAAGCATACCTCTCAGATACACAAATGTATCCTTAGGTAAAGGCTTTGTAAATATATCTACTATCTGCTCCTTTGTACTTATGTACTCCAATCTTACTTCTTTTTCTGTAACTTTCTCTCTTACAACATGATACTTGATCTCAATATGTTTAGTCTTAAAATGTAAAATAAGATTTTTTGACATACTCACTGTACTGGTGTTATCACAATGTATAACAACAGGCTCATCAAACTTTATTCCAATATTTTTCAACATCTGCTTCATCCAAATAATCTGATTACAATTATTTGCTGCTGCAACATATTCTGCTTCTGCTGTGCTTTGTGAAGTACAATTCTGCTTCTTACTTAGCCAAGAGACCAATTTACCTCCAAGAAAAAAGGCTCCACCACTGGTGCTTTTCTTGTCATCAACGCTGCCTCCCCAATCTACATCAGTATAGGCACATAAAGTAAAATCATCAGAATTCTCATACCATAATCCATAATCCATTGTTCCTTTTAGATATCTCAGTATCCTCTTTACTGCTGCATAACGTGATTCTCTAGGTTCTGCTTGAAATCTTGCTACAATCCCCACTGAATGTGCTATATCAGGTCTTGTATGTGTCAAGTACTGCAATCCTCCAATCATAGATCTGTACTTTTTCTGCTCAACTGCTGGTGTCTCATCTTTGCTAGATAACTTATGTCCGGTTACCATAGGTGTTCCAACAAGTTTAGAATCTTCCATTCCAAATCTTTTCAATAATTTATTTAAATACTTAGTCTGACTTACAAATATACCTTCCTTGCTTTGTGTTATCTGTAATCTCAAAAAATATTTCATTTCTCCAATCATGCTCATCTCAAATTCAGTCTTCATTTCATCTTCAAATTTGTCACTAGCTTCATCTTCTCCTCCAAAGATAATATCATCAACAAATATAACTATAACCAACAAACCATTCTCAATTTCTTTTGTGTATAAGTTACTATCTGATGTTCCTTTTATAAATCCCAATTTCAATAAATACTTATCCAATCTTGCATACCAGGTTCTAGGTGCTTATTTTAATCCATATAAAGGTTTCTTTAACTTACATACCATATCTCCTTCTTGTGTCAATGGAAAACCTTCAGGCTGCTCAATGTAGATTTCTTCTTCCAATTCACCATTCAAAAATGCTGACTTCACCTCCATCTGTTACACTCTGAATTTCTTGTAAGTTGCATCTGCTAGAAATATTCTCAC
Source organism: Chamaecyparis obtusa (assembly GCA_027943335.1). Taxonomy (NCBI): domain Eukaryota; kingdom Viridiplantae; phylum Streptophyta; class Pinopsida; order Cupressales; family Cupressaceae; genus Chamaecyparis; species Chamaecyparis obtusa. The sequence goes on from BSBK01000335.1 coordinate 1,041,690, forward strand.
TATTTCAAGTCTGGCCACAGGTGCAAAAGTTTTTTCATAGTCAATTCCTTCTTGTTGTGAATATCCTTTACATACCAATCTTGCTTTGTTTCTTATCACTTCTCCTTGTTCATTCATCTTGTTTCTGAATACCCAGTTTGTTCCAATCACATTCTTGTCTTCAGGTCTAGGGACCAATTCTCATGTCTTATTTTTTTCAATCTGCTCTCGTTCTTCTTTCATAGCATTGATCCAATGTTCATCTTCACAAGCTTCATTAGTAGTCTTAGATTCAATTTGAGAAATCAAACATAAATGTACCTTATTCCGAGTCAAAAATCCTCTATCTAAACTTCCAATAACTTGCTCAACAGGGTGATGTCTTGAAGTATACCTGTTAGGTGTCATAGTTACTGATCTTGTTCCGACTGTAGATTCTTATTTTCTTTCTTCTCTATTTTCTTCTTTGTTTTCTTCTCTATTTTCTTCTTTGTCTTCTTTAGTATGACTTTCATTCAGAAAATCACTGTTAGTTTCAAAAAATAATTCTGCATTTTCAATGTTAGGTTGAGGTTGTGCTTCTCCATCAGATTCATAATCAAGCATTCTTTCCTAAATTTTAAACTTCTCATCAACTTTTACATTTGCACTTTCAACAATAGTCTTAGTTCTTTTGTTATAACATCTATATGCTTTGCTTTTTAAAGAATATCCAAGAAATATTCCTTCATCACTTCTAGGATCAAACTTTCCTATATCATCATCTCTCTTAATATAACATTTACTTCCAAAAATTCTAAAATACTTAATTGAGGGTGTATGTCCAAACCATAATTCATAAGGTGTTTTATTTGTATCTGCTCTAATTTGTACTCTGTTCATAGTGTATATTGGTGTGTTCACTGCTTCTCTCCAAAAAGTTTTAGCCAAATCATTTTCAAACAACATAGCTCTTGCTGCTTCAGTTATTGACCTATTCCTTCTTTCTGCAATACCATTTTGTTCTGGTGTTCTAGGGGCTGAAAGTTGTCTTTTAATACCATTCATTTCAAAAAAAGTGTTAAACTCTCTAGATGTAAATTCACCACCTCTATCAGATCTTAGACACTTAATCTTCATTCCAGATTCATTCTCAATTTTGCTTTTCATGATCTTAAATTTATCAAATGCTTCAGATTTTTCTTTCAAAATTGCAATCCACATCATTCTTGTAAAATCATCAACAAGAATCATAAAATACCTTTCACCATAGAATCCTCTAGTCCTAGTAGGACCACTCAAGTCTGTATGAACAATCTCCAACTTCTCTGCCGATGTGAACTTCTTATTGGAAAATGAACTCCTTTTCTACTGTTCCATCATACATTCTTTGCAAATCATGTTAGTAGGTTTCATAATTCTAGGTAAATCTCTTACCGCATGTGTAGTGGTCACCTTGACAATATTATCAAAGTTTATATGAAAAAACCTTTTATGCCATAACCAACTGTCATCAATCCTAGTTATCAAACATGTCATCTCAGTAGGATTCAACTGAAATACATTGCCTCTGGTTCTGGATCCTTTTCTAATCAGATTTCCATCTTAATCTTTTATCACACAAATTTTCTCAGAAAACCAAACTTGATAACCCTTATCAGCCAATTGTCCAACGCTTAGTAGATTATGTCTTAGTCCATCAACAAAGTAAACATCATCAGTGTTAGTCTTTCCATCAAGAGTAATAGATCCTATACCCTTAATCAAACAAGGTGCATTGTTACCAACCCTAACAATTCCTCCATCATAATTATCTAACTTAACAAACTTTCTTTTATCTCCAGTCATATGATGTGAACAACCACTATCTATAATCCAATCAGATTTCTTTTCAACTTGTGAAACTAATGCTTTTTCTTCGCTTTTATCAGATTCAAAACTTTCTTCTTTAATTGCTACAAATCCTATTTCCTCAAAGTTATCATTATCACTGTCACTTAAATATTTTTCAATTCCTGCTTCAAAATCTTCATCATTTGCACAATAACATTCTTTAGATCTCCTAGGTTTAAAGTTGCTTCTATACTTCTTAACACTTTTAGGACATTTAGATGCAAAATGAACATATTCTTGACAAGTCCAACATTTAAAAATTTTCTTACCATCTGGTTCTCTTTTTACAAGTAATGCAATACCCTCTTCAATCTTCTTATCTTCCTCAAATCTGCTACTGCTGGCATAATCTCCATTCACACTAGTACTTCTTGTAGGTCTAATGCTAAGAGCACTGAATGCTATTTCCATTCTAGGTAGCTCTCCTGATAATCTCAAGTTCATCTCTGCTATTTCTAATCTTCCAAGAAGAGTCTCTCTTGAAAAGGTTGATGTACAAGGTATCACTTGTTCAATCATCTGCGTTGTCTGCTTGAATACTAGTGTCAAAGTTTTCAAAATTTTCCTTATCACTTCATTCTCTGTCTTATCACCTCCACAAGACTTTATTCCTATCACACTCTCAGACATCCTACCAATATAACTTCTAATAGATTCATCTTCCATCATTCTGATATCTTCAAATGCACAAATCCAATTATGTAATCTAGCCTTCTTTGCATGTTCATCACCTTCAAAAGTAGAATGTAAAGCTTTCCAAATTGCATGAGATGTTTTCAAACATCTTACCTAACTATATTCATTCTCCGGTAGTGCTGATAAAAGTGCTTCTCTTGCAAGTATGTTACACATGAATAGATCTAGTTCATCTTTAGTTCCTGCCTCTAGATTGTCTTCCTCAATGATAGTCTTCTCATTCTTTGTAATCAACCAATAACTTGGTGCTAAACACAATAGATGTGTCTTCATCTTTTCTTTCCAGCTATCAAAATGTACTCCATCAAACTTAGGGCTTTCTTTTCTAAAATTCACCATGGATCTCCTTAAGTTGTTAAACTTTTCTTTCAAGGACTTGCCGCTCTGATACCAATTGTTAGAAAGTAAAGATCCCCAAGATAACTAAGAGGGAAGGGGGGGGGGTGAATCAGTTATCTGATAATTTATCCATTCAACAGCTTTAAGCAATATAATAAATGTACTGATCAATCATAGAAAGATAATCATACACAATTGCACAATAACACAAGATATGTTAACTAGGGAACCTCTTGAAAAGAGTAAACCCCAATGGGAATGATGCCCACAAAATGATGCACTAATATGAAAGTTCCTTGTTAGAGGATGGACCCTGTTAGGAGGCTTATGAAATACATTCAGTACATATAAATCTCTGTTAGCAGATTTTAAATCCTTGTTAAAAGATTCTAACCCGGTTAAGAGTTTATGGAAGACAGAAGGACCCACTGCCCAAACAGCTTCAAGGCAAGATCTCTAAACCCACTGTCCAAAAGATCTTAGAATTATTCAATAGAAAAATATGAAATATATTACCTCCTTCACACTGTGCCAAAACTACACTCTCTGCTACACAAGATCACAATTTCAGATCTCTGTACTCACAAGTCTTCCTTCATCACTGAATTAGCTCTTTTCTTCACTTCATACATATATTCGCACCTCACTCTTCATAGTACACATTAAAATAAGGAAAAAATTCCTTATTATATAGCAAACTCAAATAATTACAAATGAGTCGGTCCTTAATTACAAAATAATAGATTCTATAGGCTACACACAAAATTTACATAAAACTGTCGGCTTCCAATTACTGTAACTTTCTCCAAACATATCCTCAAAGTTGTTGCTATGAACCACATCATCATTAATGAGTCTCCAACATCCCTTTAACTGTGCAAAATTAGATTCCATCCCAGCTAAGAGATATCCTCTGATTTCTGGACATCGCTACACAGAAACACTGTCTAAACACTGCTTTCATCAAAATGCTCATAAGTCTTACAAATGAATGAATTTATTTTTGTGCTATTAACCATAGGTTAATAACACACCAAATAACATACCATCATCTATGCAAAAGCCAATTTGTAATACAACATGTGCACAAAATAAAACTGTACCTACTTTCCTGCTAATATCCAAAATATCACTGTGTTGACATGAATGACAATCCAAGTCATGAATGCAACAACAACTGCTACAGAATGACTGCCAAAACACTTTTCATTCATTCCTAACAATCTCCCCCATTGGCATTGATGGCAACATAGATGAAAAACATCAATTATTCCAAAAATCCAATACTGCAACATCACTGCAAAATATCAAATCAAATCTTGCTTCATTTTCCTATTCAGCTCTCTCATACAATCCATAATGTTTTTCATGTATATCTCTCACCCATTGACATCAATGATAGAAATTCTATCACTAAGTCAACAACAACTTAATGTCAAAAGACACTTTTCAGAAGAATACAATAACAAGAGTCCTCATGACTCAGCTCATAAACTACCCCATAGAGGAAGTTCCAACATCCAATCCAGAAGAAAGATAGGGCTCATATACCACTGGACGGATGCAATCTTCTGCATCAATTCTCAAAAATAGATTGGGACATAACTTGAAGCATACCTCTGAGATACACAAATGTATCCTTAGGTAAAGGCTTTGTAAATATATCTACTATCTGCTCCTTTGTACTTATGTACTCCAATCTTCTTTTTCTGCAACTTTCTCTCTTACAACATGATACTTGATCTCAATATGTTTAGTCTTAGAATGTAAAATAAGATTTTTTGACATACTCACTGTACTGGTGTTATCACAATGTATAACAACAGGCTCATCAAACTTTATTCCAATATCTTTCAACATCTGCTTCATCCAAATAATCTGATTATAATTATTTGCTGCTGCAACATATTCTGCTTCTGCTGTGCTTTGTGAAGTACAATTCTGCTTCTTACTTAGCCAAGAGACCAATTTACCTCCAAGAAAAAAGGCTCCACCACTGGTGCTTTTCTTGTCATCAACGATGCCTCCCCAATCTACATCAGTATATGCACATAAAGTAAAATCATCAGAATTCTCATACCATAATCCATAATCCATTGTTCCTTTCAAATATCTCAGTATCCTCTTTACTACTGCATAATGTGATTCTCTAGGTTCTACTTGAAATCTTGCTACCATCCCCACTGAATGTGCTATATCAGGTCTTGTATGTGTCAAGTACTGCAATCCTCCAATCATAGATCTGTACTTTTTCTGCTCAACTGCTGGTGTCTCATCTTTGCTAGATAACTTATGTCCGGTTACCATAGGTGTTCAAACAGGTTTAGAATCTTCCATTCCAAATCTTTTCAATAATTCATTTAAATACTTTGTCTGACTTACAAATATACCTTCCTTGCTTTGTGTTATCTGTAATCCCAAAAAATATTTCATTTCTCCAATCATGCTCATCTCAAATTCAGTCTTCATTTCATCTTCAAATTTGTCACTAGCTTCATCTTCTCCTCCAAAGATAATATCATCAACAAATATAACTATAACCAACAAACCATTCTCAATTTCTTTTGTGTATAAGTTACTATCTGCTGTTCCTTTTATAAATCCCAATTTCAATAAATACTTATCCAATCTTGCATACCAGGTTCTAGGTGCTTGTTTTAATCCATATAAATATTTCTTTAACTTACATACCATATCTCCTTCTTGTGTCAAAGGAAAACCTTCAGGCTGCTCAATGTAGACTTCTTCTTCCAATTCACCATTCAAAAATGCTGACTTCACATCCATTTGATACACTCTAAATTTCTTGTTTGTTGCATATGCTATAAACATTCTCACTGCTTCAAGTCTGGCCATAGGTGCAAAAGTTTCTTCATAGTCAATACCTTCTTATTGTGAATATCCTTTACATACCAATCTTGCTTTGTTTCTTATCACTTCTCCTTGTTTATTCATCTTGTTTTTGAATACCCACTTTGTTCCAATCACATTCTTGTTTTCAGGTCTAGGGACCAATTCTCATGTCTTATTTTTTTCAATCTGCTCTAGTTCTCCTTTCATAGCATTGATCCAATGTTCATCTTCACAAGGTTCATTAGTAGTCTTAGGTTCAATTTGAGAAATCAAACATAAATGTACCTTATTCTGAATCAAAAATCCTCTATCTAAACTTCCAATAACTTGCTCAACAGGGTGATGTCTTGATGTATACCTGTTAGGTGTCATAGTTACTGATCTTGTTCCGACTGTAGATTCTTCTCTGCTTTCTTCTCTATTTTATTCTTTGTTTTCTTCTTTGTTTTCTTATCTGTCTTCTTTAGTATGACTTTCATTCAGCAAATCACTGTTAGTCTCAAAAAATAATTCTGCATTTTCAATGTTAGGCTGAGGTTGTGCTTCTCCATCAGATTCATAATCAAGCATTCTTTCCTGAATTTTAAACTTCTCATCAAATTTTACCTTTGCACTTTCAACAATAGTCTTAGTTATTTTTTTATAACATCTGTATGCTTTGCTTTTTAAAGAATATCCAAGAAATATTCCTTCATCACTTCTAGGATCAAACTTTCCTATATTATCAGCTCTCTTAATATAATATTTACTTCCAAAAATTCTAAAATACTTTACTGAGGGTGTATGTCCAAACCATAATTCATAAGGTGTCTTGTTTGTATCTGCTCTGATTTGTACTCTGTTCATAGTGTATACTGCTGTGTTCATTAGTTCTCTCCAAAAAGTTTTAGCCAAATCATTTTCAAACAACATAGCTCTTGCTGCTTCAGTTATTGACCTGTTCCTTCTTTCTGCAATACCATTTTGTTCTGGTGTTCTAGGGGCTGAAAGTTGCCTCTTAATACCATTCATTTCACAAAAAGTGTTAAACTCTCTAGATGTAAATTCACCACCTCTATCAGATCTTAGACACTTAATCTTCATTCCAGATTCATTCTCAATTTTTCTTTTCATGATCTTAAATTTATCAAATGCTTCAAATTTTTCTTTCAAAAATGCAATCCACATCATTCTTGTAAAATCATCAACAAGAATCATAAAATACCTTTCACCATAGAATCCTCTAGTCCTAGTAGGACTACTCAAGTCTGTATGAACAATCTCCAACTTCTCTGCCAATGTGAACTTCTTATTGGAAAATGAACTCCTTTTCTACTTTTCCATCATACATTCTTTGCAAATCATGTTAGTAGGTTTCATAATTCTAGGTAAATCTCTTACCACATGTGTAGTGCTCACCTTGACAATATTATCAAAGTTTATATGACAAAACCTTTTATGCCATAACCAACTGTCATCAATCCTAGTTATCAAACATGTCATCTCAGTAGGATTCAACTGAAATACATTACCTCTAGTTCTGGATCCTTTTCTAATCAGATTTCCATCTTTATCTTTTATCACACAAGTTTTCTCAGAAAACCAAACTTGATAACCCTTATCAGCCAATTGTCCAACGCTTAGTAGATTATGTCTTAGTCCATCAACAAAGTAAACATCATCAGTGTTAGTCTTTCCATCAAGAGTAATAGATCCTATACCCTTAATCAAACAAGGTGCATTGTTACCAACCCTAACAATTCCTCCATCATAATTACCTAACTTAACAAACTTTCTTTTATTTCCAATCATATGATGTGAACAACCACTGTCTATAATCCAATCAGATTTCTTTTCAACTTGTGAAACTAATGCTTTTTCTTCGCTTTTATCAGATTCAAAACTTTCTTCTTTAATTGCTACAAATCCTATTTCCTCAAAGTTATCATTATCACTGTCACTTAAATATTTTTCAATTCCTACTTCAAAATCTTCATCATTTGCATAATAACATTCTTTAGATCTCCTAGGTTTAAAGTTGCTTCTATACTTCTTAACTCTTTTAGGACATTTAGATGCAAAATGACCATATTCTTGACAAGTCCAACATTTAAAGATTTTCTTACTATCTGGTTCTCTTTTTACAAGTAATGCAATACCTTCTTCAATCTTCTTATCTTCCTCAGATCTGCTACTACTGGCATAATCTCCATTTACACTAGTACTTCTTGTAGGTCTAATGCTAAGAGCACTGAATGCTGTTTCCATTCTTGGTAGCTCTCCTAATAATCTCAAGTTCATCTCTGCTGTTTCTAATCTTCCAAGAAGAGTCTCTCTTGAAAATTTTGATGTACAAGGTATCACTTGTTCAATCATCTGTGTTGTTTGCTTGAATACTGGTGTCAAAATTTTCAAAATTTTCCATATCACTTCATTCTCTGTCTTATCACCTCCACAAGACTTTATTCCTGTCACACTCTCATACATCCTACCAATATAACTTCTAATAGATTCATCTTCCATCATTCTGATATCTTCAAATGCACAAATCCAATTATGTAATCTAGCCTTCTTTGCATGTTCATCACCTTCAAATGTAGAATGTAAAGCTTTCCAAATTGCATGAGATGTTTTTAAACATCTTACCTGACTATATTCATTCTCCGGTAGTGCTGATAAAAGTGCTTCTCTTGCAAGTATGTTATACATGAATAGATCTAGTTCATCTTTAGTTCCTGCCTCTAGATTGTCTTCCTCAATGATAGTCTTCTCATTCTTTGTAATCAACCAATAACTTGGTGCTAAACACAATAGATGTGTCTTCATCTTTTCTTTCCAGCTGTCAAAATTTACTCCATGAAACTTAGGGCTTTCTTTTCTGAAATTCGCCATGGATCTCCTTAAGTTGTTAAACTTTTCTTTCAAGGACCTGCCGCTCTGATACCAATTGTTAGAAAGTAAAGATCCCCAAGATAACTGAGAGGGGGGGGTGAATCAGTTATCTGATAATTTATCCATTCAACAACTTTAAACAATATAATCAATGTACTGATCAACCATAAAAAGATAATCATACACAATTGCACAATAACACAAGATATGTTAACTAGGGAACCTCTTGAAAAGAGTAAACCCCGGTGGGAATGATGCCCAAAAAATGATGCACCAATATGAAAGTTCCTTGTTAGAGGATGGACCCTGTTAGGAGTCTTATGAAAGACATTCAGTACATATAAATCCCTGTTAGGAGATTTTGAATCCCTGTTAAAAGATTCTAACCCGGTTAAGAGTTTATGGAAGACAGATGGACCCACTGCCCAAACAGCTTCAAGGCAAGATCTCTGAACCCACTGTCCAAAAGATCTTAGAATTATTCAATAGAATAATATGAAATATATTACCTCCTTCACATTGTGCCAAAACTGCACTCTTTGCTACACAAGATCACAATTTCAGATCTCTGTACTCACAAGTCTTCCTTCATCACTGAATTAGCTCTTTTCTTCACTTCATGCATATATTTGCATCTCACTCTTCATAGTACACATTACAATAAGGAAAAAATTCCTTCTTATATACCAAACTCAAATAATTACAAATGAGTCGGTCCTTAATTACAAAATAATAGATTCTACACGCTACACACAAAATTCACATAAAAATGTCAGCTTCCAGTTACTGTAACTTTCTCCAAACATATCCTCAAAGTTTTCACTATGAACCACATCATCATTAATGAGTCTCCAACATCCCTTTAATTACGCAAAATTAGATTCCATCCCAGCTAAGAGATATCCTCCGATTTCTGAACATCGCTAAACAGAAACACTGTTTAAACACTGCTTTCACCAAAATGCTCATAACTCTTACAAATGAATGAATTTATTTTTGTGCTATTAACCATAGGTTAATAAACACCAAAGAACATACCATCAACTGTGCAAAAGCCAATCTACAATACAACATGTGTGTAAAAGAAAACTATACCTGCTTTCCTGCTAATATCTAGAATATCACTGTGTTGACATCAATGACAATCCAAGTCATGAATGCAACAACAACTGCTACAGAATGACTGCCAAAACACTTTGCATTCATTCCTAACAAAACTCATCCAATAAGATTAGATTCATTGATCACCCAAATAACTACAATCTCAGTGTACAAACCGATCCATTCACAACTAGAAGCAATAGTTTGACAACCCTTCTATCCAAAGAGTAACGATTGTCACTTACTCTAATGTTCTTCAAGAAATATTCAATTCTGTCAATATAATTCAAGTCTTTGAATGTCTCCAATATTTTCAGTCAATGAGGGTTCACTTAATTGCAGATTCATTCAATTGAGTTTATGTGACTTCCTAGAGTTACTATTCCCTCCACGAATACTAATTGTTGCTGCTGTCCTACTCCAATTCTGATTTGATGCAGGGGCATCACAAGATTAGAAAAATTTAATAGATTCTAGACATTACATGCATTATAAATGTTTATTTTTACATTTAATGTCAATATGGATGTAATCGATTGGGTAGAGCTTTAGTATTTTAATGGTGGTTAAGCATTGGGTAGAAGAAAATGTTTTGATATAATAAAAGGTTGTAATCATTGTGAAGTTGACAACTTAGTTTTCAACTCCACGATGCAATTAGTATCAATAGTTACATTCTTCGGCCACCAAGAATAGTTAGAGAAGTTCGGTGGTTGTAGAGTCAATTATGGGAGTTATTGGGCTATCTTCTTTTGAAGATATTTATCTATATAATTGGGAACCCTAGAGTGAGGGGTAGGAGAGTAGGTTGTTGAGAATCAGGAAGAGTAGAATGGAGGGGAAAGAGAAATCAATGTAATACAAAGAATGAATGAAATAATATTCTATATCTACATCTGATTATCTCTGTAATTGTTGGTTTCCTGAATGTTTCATTTGCTTATTGTAATTTCTCCGTTCTTATAAATGTGAATGGACTAAACTATGGAATTAAGTTGTAATCATAATCTTTACTATTTGTAATTCGGTTCGGACTTGTCTCTATTTTGATCAGAGATTGAGTTCTTGATAACTGGTTTGTTGAAGTAGTTTATGGAATCGGGTTTGACTATTTTGGTAACCGATATATAAGAATCTGTTTTGATTGATGTAAATTGATGCATTGTATCAAGATTTATCGAAGGATTTCAATGCTATATTGAATTGGGTTTTTGATTTGAAGAAATTTAATGTTTTTGGAGTCGGGTTTATATCAGTTTGTGGAAGAATTTTAATGTTTATGAATTCAGTTTAATGACAGAGAAACCAAACATTAAATTTGTGAATGAGTCTCAATTTGGTATAGTTTGTTTTCTAAGAACTGTTGTATGGGTTTATACTGGTGTCGACTTATGTGAATGAGTTGATTGATACTACGGGATAGTTAAATAAGAAAACAATGACAGTCATACTTGCAGGAGACCGAACTGGCAGCACTGGTAGAACCATTTGGAATGGTTTCCCAATAACAGTTTGTCTATTATCGATATTTGGAGGTAGGAAAGGGGATTAATATATTTGTGTGTGTTCATATTGGAACAATGAACAAGTCCTCGAGCCTAGTTTATTCTTAGGGCACTGCTACAAATACATTCACTCTCTTCCTGACCAAATACATGAAGTATATCTAGCCTAGGGCATTAATCTAGAAGCAATGTAACTTCTTCAGCAGTTTGAGTGTTTGAAAAATTAAAATACATGGTCCTTCCTGCTTCTCGTCCAATGACATTGAGTCCCAAAAGAAGAAATGCAGGTCAAGATGAAGTTTCCATGGCAGGGCTGACTATAGGGTTTTTGAGTCGAGCCGTCAAGGAATTTAGAGTCTTGTGGGCACAGTACCAAAAGTACAATAAAGTATTTACAGAATTAGCACACAAACTTCAACATCATGGATTCAAAATAGAATGTTCTCCCCACAAAGACAATAAAATAAAATAGTTCCATTTTGAACTTGAAAAAGATTACATTTTTATTGGTTTTTCAAATTCAAACCTCAGTGCCGAATCCGCCCTCCAAAGTGAGGTTCCAATACACAGTGCTAATGAGCTTCCAATAAACAGTTGCAATGAAGTTTCACGCGCGTGCTGCAATGAAAAAATTCACTGTGATAATAATGAAATGAAATCCTTTTTTAAAAAAAGTTATGCCCCCGTGTTAGTTGAAAGTTCGACGTACGTAATATTGGTCAAACTTTTGACTAACACGGGCATGACTAAAAAAAAAATGAAAGTTTTCCTTCTATGATGCGACCAACCAAAACTTTTTTATACCATGGTCGAAAGTTTTGGTAGAAAAACTAGATCAAATGTACTATTGTCGCAATGCTATGCTGATTTTTCTGAAAATAGAATATCTCTATTGAAGTCTAATCTTACTGGATCATCAATTTAGTGAAATGACAACCCTCAAATGCTATTGGTATCTAGATCACCTATCATCATCCTAGAATATATTTCTTCAGTGATTCGCAAACACTCAACATTATGTGTAAAACCATAACATAGATTTCGCACAAAGCTACCAAAGCAACACGCGGATCCAAAACAATACTTGGTTAGGGGAAACAATCTTGGATTAATATGCAACTTCAAATGTATTTCTCTCACTTGAACAATCTAAAATAGCCACTCATTTAAAGGAAACCTAGTGTTAACATTTTTACTAAATGCTCAGTTTCATCTATTTATAACTGCTCTGGGAAGAGAACGGCCCATGCTCAAATTAGATTGTACTAATTCAAGAAAAAAAGTTAGTACAATTTTATTGGTATTAGTAGTACTATTATTGAGATGTGTACATAGTATTAGATTAATTATGCAAATTTTGGTTTTCACATGAACTAAAATGAGAGACTAGGGAATATGATTTGGAGTACATTTTGAAATGACCATTTTTTGACTTTTGAGCATATAATAGATCTCATAGTATTTGTCTTCACTACCCAAATGTGGGAACAATTATAATAAATTAAGTCACTTACGAAGACAACAAAAAAAATCATCAAAATTTGATTTACTGATTAGGAGCCTAGAGTGCATGAAGTTAGCTATTTAGCTAGTGGTAATCTTCCCCCTATTCAGTGTTACCTTTGTTCATAGGGGTTTTACGACATTTCTCAAGGGTTGAAAATTTTGGGGACAAGCATATAGTGTTCCAACCCCATATGTTTTTAGGAAAACCCTTTGGAGGTATGGTAGAATCTTGGATTAGTTGTTGAGTTGAAAGGGAAGGGAAAAGGACAAAGGTCAAGCACAATTTAAGCTAAGATATTTTACTATTGTCCATTGAATTATTCTCACGCGTTTGATTGAAAAAGATGGGAAAAGTAGGGAGAAGGGGTTTTTTTACGCTTTATCAAATTCAAAAAGGCTTTTGACATAGTGCCTAGATGTAAGCTTTGACACACAGTGGTTAAGTTGGGAGTTCTAGAACAATATAGGGTAGTTGTCCATAGGCTTTATGAGTAGGTCCAAACCAAAATTAGAACTAAAGATGGTCTATCAAAGTGTTTTTGGAGAAACATCAATGTCAAACAAGGGTGTTGTTGTCCCTCACTTTGTTTAGGCTTTACATAGACAAAGTAGAGGACTAAATAGACAAGTCACATGGTGAAGGTGTGCATTTGACCACCTTAATGATAACATGCTATATGTTGATGACCCCATCCTATTGGCTATAAAAACACATGGTTTTTAAGAACATTTAGAGCTCTAAAGCTATTTTGTTAAGAAGCGGGAACACAAGTGAACATTGGAAGAGCCAAAGTCATGATTTTTACCTTGAGAAGAAAAAAGAATTAAATAAATTTTAAGCTCAAAGGAGGCCCTTTGCAAGTGGTAAATGAATATAAGTATTTGGGCCTTTATTTTCACAACAACCTCAGTTAGAAGGCTTATAAAGCATAAAGGATAAAGGGGGTTGGAAAGCTTTATACACGCTTCGAAATAGTTGAGCTATGTGATTGGAAGACAAAGAAGATGCTATTTGGGTTGCTCATTATTCTGGTGGTGTTTTATGGTTGTCAACAACATGCCATTATCAAGATGGAGGCAAATAAAAAGATTACAAAGATATTTTGTCAAAAGCAATTTCAAAATTAAGGCCATAGTTTTGTATGAGATCGTCTTAGCCTAGACTAATGTCTTCCCAGTTGAAGAGGCTGTGATGATTTGATTGTTAGGATATTTGAAGAAAATATGAAATATGAAAGATCGTCGATGACCTAAAACTGTTGTAGAACTAAGAATTAGATCAAATCATCTTAGGTGCAAAATAGGGAAGTGCAAAACACCCAAAGAGGAGTGGATTGATAGGGTTTGTAATCTTTGCACTTCAAGTTTGGTTGGAATAGAATGACACTACATCGTGGAGTGTTCAACATACAAGGGCATTTAAGCCAAGTATGTTGATACTCTAAAAGTAAAGTCTATAGATACTTTGTTTGAGGAGGAATGAGTTATTAAGATGACAAATTACCTCATCAAAATCTATGGTAGAACTAAGATCAACAAAGAAATGTTGGATAATCAAAAATACCGACTAAAGTGTGTAGGTTGTCTCCTAGACTCATTTATTATTTTCAATCATGGGCCTCATAGACTATATAGTCTCATGGATATCATTAAAGTTTTTCATTTCATTCCATTTTTATCTTAAATTTTGGGAACGTCTCTAACTTGCTCCCTCTTGCAAATGCCCCCTAAGGAATGAAGTCAAGGCATCCTTCCAAAATTGGATTAATTTTCTTTTTAAATATGAAAAAAATAGAAGCATTTCCACCCAATCTCTTTTTTTATTAGAAATTTGGAAATGCTTCATAGATGCCTTCTCCCTCCCAATGGAGGATGTCTCTTGGAAACACCACTTTCTAAACAGAATCATGAGGACATCCTTGCCAAAATAAAAATGGAATAAAAATAATTATCATGAAAAAAACTTTGATACAAATGTAACTGTTGCTTATTTTTTGTTCCATTGTTTAAAATTCCTACTATTACTATTTAAATACTCATTTTTCTACTTTTTGAATGCTACTTTTTATTCCATCATTTAAATTTCTACTATTACTCTTTAAGTTAACATGTGAAATTTAACTTTATAATTTATAAAAATGATTTTTCTTCAACGTGATTGGCTAAAACTATTTGACTGTTATAGAGTGAATTTCTAAATGTGATATATTTTTAAAGTTATTTTAAGGTTTCTTTATATTTTAAAAACAAATGTCTATTTTAAATATTATTTCTATTTTTATCTATAATATTGTAAATAAAATGATTTTTCTTTATAGATATATACATTTTAATTTTTTTGTTTATCAAATTATTCAGAATAAAGTCAATTAGATTTGAATAAGGATTTGGATTCATACTATTAAAATAATAAATAGAAATTTAATTAAAGCATATCTCTAAATTGGCATAAAAGAGATGATATTTTCTATTTTTAGTAAGGATTTTGTTTTGCACAACTATAATAAAAATTTAAATTACTAAACTATTTCATTATAAGCATTACCAATATTTTGATTTTTAAAATTTATGAACTTCAAACATAAATAAATAAATACAAATCAAAATAATTAAATTTATTATAGTTACTAACTAAATTATAATTGTAATCCTAATTTTTTTTTTCAAAAGGTGGTAGTGCCACTTGATATATTAATACTATTAAGTTTTTTTACAATTTTCACTAGTTCTAAAATAAGGGGCTCCCGGAGAAAACAACCAGAAAGAAAAACTCCGTTCGTGACCCCATCAAGAAAAAAAGATAGAATGGAAGGATCATTGGAAGGGAGATAAAATAAGAATCCCTAACAATAGTGCCTCCAAATTACATCAGAGTTTATGATGTGAAGTTTGATGATTGCATCTTAGAAAATTACATTGTTGATTGGCCCTATGGGAAATTACATACATTCCAGAGGCATATAAAAGATACAAAAAAAAAAACCCTTCTGAAAATAGGATGTAATTTATAGAGTACATAAAATGAACAAAGATATGCTTTATCAAAATTCTAGCCTTTGAGAAGATGAGACCACTTTAAACTTGATGTAGGAGACGCCTTTGAACCTCTACACAAGAAAGAACCATAAAACCACAAAAAATACAATGCACCATATCGAAACCATATAATCAAACCTCCATAAAAGTTGTAGAAGCATCAACAGAACCAATATTGAGATTTAGATCAGGAATGGACTGAGATGGCATCAGGCTAGGCTAAGGAGGAACAGTCGACTATGTAACAGTGTGAGTAGAAGAATCTTCCTCCAAAAGATTGAGGATTGCAAAAACCACATGGTGAATGCTACTAACACATTCTTTTGTCAAGAAACCCCCGAATTGTTGTAGAGAAACTTTGATAGGATGAAAAGATTGCCTTTCAAGGGCTTTCTTGATGCTTTCCAAAACCATGTAAACTCTGTGATTATTTAAAACAACATGATGATGGAAAATGCCACTATCAAAGAAACATCTCCCCACAAATCATATTTTTGACATGCCTTCATAATTCTATTACCATGCAAGAATGTTGGTTTAACATATCAACCCACAATTAGCTCTAAGTGGACGAGAGATTGTAGTAGGTCTAAAGCATTAGAGAGGAAGATAGACAAAATTTGCAAGGGATAAATGATGTGCTTTCCCGAAGGAGAGAGGATGTTGAAACCTATAATCCTCCTAATACCATGATGAATATGAGGGTGGTCACACAGAAAAATGGATGCAAGCCTGTCATCCTTGATGCAACCTAAGAATGAAACTTCCCAATCCTCAACCTCCAGGAGGACCCTATAGTTTCTGGGGTAATAGTCCATGTGCAATGATGAGCACATCAAGCAGCATTCAACTTTTGAGCTCACACCCACTAAATAACTGGGATGACCTGACATCTTGACTATTCGCAGACAAGAAGTAATCCAGACAAAGAAACTATAACCAAAATTAGCAGTGATAGAGAGAAAAACAAAAGACCATTTGAAGTTTGGAGGTGAATTACCCATAAATACCAAAGATTGGTGGAAGTGATGGCAAATTAATCACCACCTAAAAAAATAATGACACCTTACGCAATAGAAGTACAAAATCCCATACAAGATGTAAATGACACAGAAGGCACGAACGAAGAGTCACATAGAATGTACAATAAATGACTTTGCACATGATAAAATAATTGTGGCTTCTAGAATCCAAGTGGCCCTTTTAAAACCAAAATATTCGCAAACAAAGATTAATGAAAGAATCAGAGTAGCCAAGATCAAATATGTGCTCAAAGATCAAGTGATGATAGTCAAGGACAACAAAGAGATGCATGAACACCAACAAGTATAGGCACAAATGGATATGTGGGATCCAGAGAAAGAATAAAGCATCACAAACTCATAGGTAATTAATTATGATACATCATGTTAAAACCACTTAATGCCCACCTTGCAACCAATTAACTTCACTGAAAAGACATATAGCCTGTGCTAAAAAGGTAGACATATGAAAAGCCAGCTTGACATCCAAATGGGATCAACGGTGATACTTTAACATGAAAGGAAATAATTTAGCAAAATAACTATTGAGGAAGAGAAAGTAAAACAAAACATAACAACCAAATGCTGAAGAGATAAGGAGATTGAGCAACTAAAATTGGATTGCTAATTAAACTATATTATGCTAAATCAGAATAACTAGTATGGCACACCTTTTTGAGACCATAGCTAACTATACATATTAGTGACCAATGAAAATCACTAAATAATATAGACAACTCTACCTAAAAAGGGATGTCATAATGGAATTTAGCATAATAGTGGATAATTAGCAACACAATACACACCATGATTATGTAGATTCATTCTGAATAATTACAAGAAGTGCAGGAAATTCTTCAAGGGATTTTTCTAAGGAGCATGAATCCAATCTAACCTTATCACTATTGATAATATAAGTGGGAAAGTAATATTGAGAGGGGGGGTGAATCAGATATTACCTACTTTTATCCTTTCAATCTGATAAAACTTTATGCATGACATAAACAAAACTTGATCATTGTAAGAAACAAAACATATAAAACAACATACATGAAATCACTCATAACACCCTTATTTTGGTAACCCAAAAACCCTTGAAAGGTAAAACTGGGGTGGGGATGACACCCACAAATCTTCACTACTGCAGTAATAAGTTTTGCCTGTTAAGGCTTACAAAATGTGATCAATTCATGATCTACTTGTTGACTACAACTGATTTGGAATCTGATTGAAGAATCTATGATTGCAAGATCACTGAGGAGTTGATGATTAGATATGTAATATGATTAAATCAGTATTATGTTGTCATTGATGTCAACTAGTTTGACAACACTTATCTTGTAAGTTACTATACCGAGACATCTAAAGAAAGGTGAAAGAGATGAAGAACAGAGAAATCTACATGAGGAAAGATGTACATGATAGATGAGGATAAGGAACACATTGAGTAACTTTTTGATGAGTCTATGACTTGATGATATTGACTTCATTATGTTGCATTCATCTATAATGAAGTATAGAGCTGAAAGACACAAAGCAGTGTTGTTGGTAAATGAAACATTTCTAGTATACACCGACGAAGTGTAGTGTATACCGACCGTAGTATTAACCGAGCAGTGTTCACTGACCCATTCTTTGTTAACCGAGGAAGATAGAATGAATTAAATGATTAGTTTAGCCGATAAGATTGATGAGCTGGAAAGAGTATAACATCAAGGTAATAGATAAAGTTTGTTACGTAGATCAACGACTGACAAAATTTAAAGAAGTTCTAACGGAGCAAATTGAAACGTGTTATTGACACAAGTACCAAGAAAGTTTTAATCGGCAAAATCTATGAATGTGATTAAGCGGCAAAATCTGATGGTGGAGAAGAAAATGATTTACTCATCTATATAAGAGAATAGAATTTATTTATGAAAAGAGTCAAAAGAAGAAGAAGCTACAGAAATTTTGTGTGAACAAGCTTTCATGCATTCTGATCATACTGGTTAGTAAGAATTGAGCTGCAGAGCAATTACCAAGCTATAGAGAGCAGTTACCAATGGATAGTAAGTTGATATAGTATTGAATCTGAAGTGAAATATTGATCAGAAGGATTTGTATGGACTAAATATTGATCTGTAATCTGCAATTGAAGTTGTATTAAGGCAGGTCATTTTACTGTTACATATTTAACCATTGTATACAGTCTAAATCTCTTAATCGAGTGGACTCTAAAAGTCTTATGATGTATCATTCATAGAATGAACATTGTTATCTTGTCAACCCCATAGTGAATGCTGGTTGGATGATAACTTCTAGTCTAAAATCCTCTAACAAGGTCACACCTGACAGTGTGTTTGTAACCTTTAACAAGGTTGGGTCTTAACCGACCTCACTTCAGAAGAGTGAACAATTTTGGGTTTCCAGTCCTAGGTGGTTTTTCCCTTTATAGGGTTTCCATGCTAAATCTCGTGTTATGTGTTGATTGTGATATTTGTGTGTTATCATACTTTGCATGTTACATGTTAGATTTGATCAGTAAACTATTATAAGTATTAGATTGGTAATCGGTAAAAGCACAGACAGTGAGAGTATTATTGCTTACCGACTAGCAGAAATTGAAGAAATTGTTTTGAATTATACATTTTGCTTTGGGACACTGGATAACTGATTCAACCCCCCTCTCAGTTATTCTAACAATTGGTATCAGAGCATTGGTTGCTTGGAACATAGTTTTAAGGACTTAAGCATAAAGGTCTCAAGATGTATAAGAGGGAAGTACCAAAACTGAATAAAGAGAACTTTGTAGTATGGCAAAGCAGAATGAAGCTGCATATATCTGGAATTGGGAACTCAGCACTAGATCTGATGGAAAATGGCTACATGCAACCACCCACTGGTCCCCTAACTATTGATCAATTGAAGGATAAGCATGAACACAATGTTACTATGATGGAACTTGCTGCTGCTTGTACCGATGCTGAATTTGAAGATATCAAGACATGCACAACTGCCAAAGGAATGTGGGATAAATTAGCACAAATATATAGTGGAGATCTAAATGTCAAAAGAGCCCGAGTTGAAATTCTGAGAGGCAGATTTGATGATATGAGAATGAAAGAAGGTGAGAACATTGTCCAATATTCAAATAGACTCAAAGAGGTGGTACATGCTATTAGAGCATCTGATGGAGTAATTGATGATGAAACAATGATAAGCAAGATTCTCAGAACTTTGCTACCAGTTTATGGAATCAGGATTTTTGAAATTCATGAAACAAGAGCTACATCCAACCTCACTCTTGACACTCTGATTGGTAAACTTACAACCTTTGAATTAAACAACTTTGACAATAGTGTTTGTTCCTTCTGTTGAATCCACTTTCATGTCTTCTTTGAAGATTGGAAAGTCTAGCAAGAATAGTAAGAATTGTGATAGTGATGACAATATCGATAATGAACTTGATGAGCTTGAAGCACTTATGGCCAGAAGATTGCCCAAAGGAAAAGGAAGGTATAGAGGTAAGCTACCTTTAGCATGCTTTAATTGTAAAGAAGTCGGTCACATCGCTACTAGATGTCCATAGAAGAAAGATGATGATAGATCCAAAGACCGATCTGAAGGAAGCTATGGGAGAAGAGTCAACATAGGTTACCGACACAACAATAGAGACAATCGAGATGAAAAAGGCAAAAAGGTATGTTACATAGCCAAAGATATTGAAACTGAATATGATTCTGATGATGATATAGAAGTTGTATTTGTTGCTATGAAAGATGACTCAGAAGAGGAAGAGAAACATGAAGAAACAACACTGATCTATAAAGTAAGTAGAAATAATACATGGATCATAGATAGTGGCTGTACACATCATATGACTGGTGATGTAGAGAAGTTTGATCATCTTGTTGAATATAATGGAGGATCTATGAGAATGGGAAATGATGCACCTTGTATGGTAAGAGGTAAAGGCTCACTAATGATCAATGATAGATTACAATGTGAAAATGCATATTGGGTAGATGGAGTGAACTATAATCTGATAAGTGTGGTTCAGCTGAACAATTCAGGCCACCGACTGGCTTTTGAGAGCAAAAATGTGAAGATTTATAATGATGGAGGAAGACTTGTCAGAGCTAGTACACAATCCAGAGGTAATCTATTCTATCTTGATATGGATTAGTCTTCTTGTTTGTTAATAAAGGACGAAGATGCTTGGTTGTGGCACATAAGGCTATGCCATGTGAACTTTGACAACATGATCAAGATCAGTAGAAAGAAAAGAGTTAGAGGACTGCCTAACTTAACAGAACCTGATCATGCCATGTGCCATGAATGTCAGAAAGGTAAGATGACTAAGTCTAGTTTTAAAAGAGAAGAATACTCAACAAGAAGATACTTGAGTTGGTTCATACTGGTCTATGTGGTCCTATGAGAACTCAGAGTTATTATGGTGATAGATATTTTATTCTTTTTGTTGATGATTATACTAGGCTGATGACTATTATGTTCTTAAAAGAGAAATCTGAAGCTTTCAAAATGTTTAAATGGTATAAAGCTAAGGTAGAGAAAGAAACTAGAAAAAAAATAAAATGCTTAAGATCTGATAGAGGAGGTGAATTTATCTCTGATGAATTTACTAACTTTTGCAATGAGCATGGAATCAAGAGGCAAGTATCAGCACTGAGAACACCTCAGCAAAATGGCATTGGTAAAAGAAGGAATAGGTCTATAATTGACTATGCTAGAACATTGATGATTTAGAAGAATGTTACTCAGACATATTGGAGGGAAGTTGTCAGCACAGCTGTATATGTTCTTAACTGAGTACAACTGAAGGAATCCAACCGAACACCTTATGAACTATGGTTTGGACACAAACCTACTGTAAGTTATTTCAGAATTTTTGGAAGTAAATGCTTTATCTTGAAAGATGAGAGAAATGAAAAATTTAATTCTAAAGGAGATGAAGGAATATTTCTGGGATATTCCACTACAAGTAAAGCATACAAATGTTTGAATAAGGCTACAAATAAGATTGTTGAAAGTACTAATGTTCGTGTTGATGAGTTTGATGATAAGTACATAAAGGAAAGTACAAAGGAACCAGAAGATTATAGTAGATTCACTTACATTGAACATCTAGAGCATCTACCAACACCACAAGCTGTAACAACTAGTCAACAAAGAAATAATGCAGTACAACAGGCACCTCAAATCGATGAACATGAAGAAGCTGCCAAGCAAGGAAATGACCCTGAGCAAGATGAACAAGAAAGGAGAAATTAAGTCTTGGCTAGTTTTGTCAGAAGACATCATCCTGAAACACAAATCATTGGAGATAGACATGCTAGAATGCAAACCAGAAGCAAAACAAGACAAGGTACATGTCTAATTTGTGAATTTGAACCTAAAACTGTGAAAGTTGCATTAGAAAATGAAGAATGGGTTAATGAAATGAAAGAGGAAATATAACAAATAGAAAAGAACAAAACCTGGTCCTTAATACCCCGACCAAAAGATAAGAATGTTATCGGTACTAAGTGGATATACAGGAATAAATTGAATGAAAATGGTGAAGTCACAAGAAATAAAGCCAGATTAGTATGCAAGGGATATGCACAGGAAGAAGGCATTGACTATGGTGAAACATTTGCACCTATTGCTAGATTAGGAGTTAGAATGCTACTTGCATATGCTGCACATAAGGAATTCAAAGTCTATCAAATGGATGTGAAGTCAGCATTTTTGAATGGTATACATGAAGAAGAGGTCTACATTGAACAACCTGAAGGATTTGTTGATATCAATAATAAAGACATGGTATGTAGATTACATAAAGCTTTATATGGACTAACGCAAGCACCGAGAGCATGGTATGAAAGACTGCATACTTATTTGTTAAGTATTGGATTTGTAAGAACAAGTGAAAACAATAATTTGTATGTGAAAGGTGATACTGATGATACTATTATCATTGTTGAAATATTTGTTGATGATATCATCTTTGGTGGCTTAGATCTTATCTGCAAGGCATTTTCTGATGAAATGCAAAAGAAATTTGAAATGTCTATGTTCGGAGAGATTAAGTTCTTTCTTGGACTACAAGTGATTCAGCAGAGTGATGGCATATTCATCACACAATCTAAATACATAAAGGAAGTACTGAAGACATTTGGCATGGAAGATGCTAAACCTGTGGGAACACCGATGGCTACTAGATGCAAATTGACAAAGGAGGATAAAACTACTAAGGTAAATTAGACACTTTACCAATCCATGATTAGTAAGCTAATGTACGTAGTTCACAGTAGGCCAGATATAGCACATGCTGTGGGAATTGTTGCAAGATTTTTTGCTAACCCTAGAGAATCACACATGATTGCTACAAAAAGGATCTTAATATACTTGAAGAAAATAGAGAATTATGGATTATGGTATCCTAAGGAAGGGAAGTTTGAACTAAAAGTTTACACCGATGCTGATTGGGCTGGAAATGTGGATGATAGAAAAAGAACCACTGGAGGAGCATTTTTCTTTGGTGAAAGACTTGTAACCTAGACAAGTAAAAAGTAGGCTTGTATTTTTCAGTCTACAGCTGAAGCAGAGTATGTTGCTATTGCTACTAACTGTTCAAATATTGCATATATCAAACAAGTGTTGGAAGGAATGAATGAGGTAATCACTGACCTGGTGATTATATATTGTGACAACACTAGTGCTGTTAATAGTTCAAAGAATCTTGTGATGCACTCTAAGACAAAGCATATATCTATTAAGTATCATTACTTAAGAGAACAAGTGCAAGAGAAGCAAGTAAAGTTAGAATTTGTTACATCTAAAGAACAACTTGCTGATATTTTTACAAAGCCTCTACCGAAGGACACATTTGAATACTTGAGGACTAGACTTGGGGTCTGTCCCCTATCTATTAGTCACTAAGGTGATCTGGATTTTGCATCAGTCAACTTTTATCAGAAGATCATTCATGTTGATGCAACATAGTTCACACTTTGAATTATGTTCAAGGTTGTGATTAAGTTTGAGCACTTGAACTGATGAGATATCCATATACAGAGATACATAGGAAGTACTGAACACCACAGAGAGTTACTTGGCTACTACAGAGCTGATTGTTTATTTGTTTCTTTGGCATTATTATCAAAGGGAGAGATGAACAATATGAAAGGAATGTACAATAATGAAAGGGAGAGATGAACAATATGAAAGAGGTTGAAAGGTTTGAAAATAAAAGCACCGACGAGTTACTATCTAAGGGAGAGACACTATGAATGGAACAGAAGAATTGAAAAGATTACAACTACAGAATGGTAAAGCTGTATTACTTAATGCTGGTTTAGTAACGTAGTGATTAAACATATTAATTCTATTTGAATTACAACATTTGTTCACAAAATTATAGAATGTATGTTTGGTATGTGTATGGTACATTTTATATTACTTGAGTTGCCATCAATGCCAAAGGGAGAGATTATTGACTACAACTGATTTAAAATCTGATTGAAGAATCTGTGATTGCAAGATCACTGAGGAGTTGATGATTAGATATGTAATATGATTAAATAAATATTATGTTGTCATTGATGTCAACTAGTTTGACAACACTTATCTTGTAAGTTACTATATCGAGACATCTAAAGAAAGGTGAAAGAGATGAAGAATAGAGAAATCTACATGAGGAAAGATGTACATGATAGATGAGGATAAAAAAAACATTGAGTAACTTTTTGATGAGTCTATGACTTGATGATATTGACTTCATTATGTTGCATTCATCTATAATGAAGTATAGAGCTGAAAGACACAAAGCAGTGTTGTCGGTAAATGCAACGTTTCTAGTATACACCGATGGAGTGTAGTGTATACCGACCATAGTATTAACTAAGCAGTGTTCACCGATGGATTCTTTGTTAACCGAGGAAGACATAATGAATTAAATGATTAGTTTAGCTGATAAGATTGATGCGCTGGCAAGAGTATAACATCAAGGTAACAGATAAAGTTTGTTACGCAAATCAATGACTGACAAAATTCAAAGAAGATCTAACAGAGCAAATTGAAACGTGTTATTGACACAAGTACCGAGAAAGTTTTAAGTGACAAAATATATGAATGTGATTAAGTAGAAAAATTTGATGGTGGAGAAGAAAAGGATTTACTCATCTATATAAGAGAACAAAATTTATTTATGAAAAGAGCTAGAAGAAGAAGAAGCTACAGGAATTTCGTGTGAACAAGCTTTCATGCATTCTGATCATACTGGTTAGTAAGAACCAAGCTGCAGAGCAATTACTAAGCTATAGAGAGTAGTTACCAATGGATAGTAAGTTGATATAGTATTGAATCTGAAGTGAAATATTGATCAGAAGGATTTGTATGGACTAAATATTGATCTGTAATCTGTAATTGAAGTTGTATTAAGATAGGTCATTTTACTGTTACATATTTAACCATTGTATACAGTCTAAATCTCTTAACCCAGTGGACTCTGAAAGTCTTATGATGTATCATTCATAGAATGAACATTGTTATTGTAGGATTTGAGCAACACAAATCCACAGAAACCCAAAGATCACCTGCATACAAAAACCTGTCACAAGAAGTCAAGAGAAGAAGAGGGCAAGGGTTTGACTCAGAAGATGAAGAAGAAAATATCATCAAATAAATTGATAATAGTGTACAATGGATCATCCATATAAAGGAGATCAAAGGCCTTGTAAAGGAAAACCTAAAAAGTAGAAGTGCATGTAATAATCAGTTAAACTATTACAAGACTAATGCATGCAAAAAAAACTGGTGCATAACTAGTGCATGAGTCAACTAAAGCAAACTGATGCATAACTAGTGCAAAGAGTTGACTAAAGAAAAGAGTTGATATCTTAAGAAGGGAGTAAAATATTAATAAAATTAATAATTTACTCTAACACCCCCCCTTAAGATGAGCAGCGATGCAGCTACAAATAATGCAAGAAGAAAGCAAAGGAAACTACAATGCTGAAAGCAGAAATGGGTCCTGACAACATGGCTTGATGAGGTACCCAGCACAAAAGAGAGTCTTTGAAAAGCAAAGAAATAGAGAAAACCACATGGGAAAAACTCTACTCCAAAAGGAGACAAAGACTAGTTTGAAGGACTGAAGAAGCCTCCAAAACTAGGAATGTTCTAGAAAATAGGAACAAAGATGAACATGTACAACATCACTGAAGCATGAAACTACAAACTCTGTCAATATGACCAGGTAGAGAAGACTATAATCTGCATGAGTGCCCTCAAATAACACTACTCGAATCAGGAGACAAACAAAGGCAAACACCTGAACTCAAAGATACAAATGGCATAAACACCAAAAGCCTAAAGAGTTGATCAATCAAAGCTAGAAGAGTGCATCCAAAATAGGAAAGAAAAGAGTGTCCATATGGTAAATGATCCATCTCATCAGAATGCATAGGTACCCAGCCACTGCAACCGCCTAGTACATAGGATCAAATACTAAATACATGGCTCACACAATCAAACCAAGGAAGCAGCAAAACCAATAGTAGAAACCTCCCCATACTGCTGACAAGGGAGTAATGATAGGTACACTGAGAAGATCGTCCAATATGAACTGCATGATGAAGAAGAATCTGGAACATTAAATGTGCAAAAAGAGTACAAACACATATAGAGATACCTGAGGCTAATGTCATGGAAGGAACACTCACTTGACAAAAGAAGATGGAAAACATCAAACCCCTCCAGCACTTTATAATGGAGTGCGAGTACAAATAGCATGAACATGTGTTAGATCCCATCAAAGCAATAGAATGGCACTTTATCTCAGTGCATGTGCATAAAATAATGCTACAAAAGTGAAGTATGCACTACTCAATGAAGATCAAAGGTTTCTAAACCAAAAGAGCAACCTAAGATGAGCCATCTCTCAAAGGGAAGAGATCCCAGGACCTGAAACAACCAAGATATCCACCATACTACAAAAAAGAAAGAATCTAAATAAAATTAACCTAGAGTAGAATTTGGAAAAATGACTCATAGCACTGAAAAACTCTGAACAAGCTTTCCAATGATATATCATTTTCCAAAAATGGAGACTAGATGTGCAAGATAGAGCTCCTGGAGTGCATAACTAAAGATCTGGCTTTGACAGAGAAAAACACCATTAAAAAAATAATACCAAAGTAAAAAAAACCTTTATATCTAGAAAGATCTCAGAATCAACTTTCCGACGATATCTCATTTGCCAAATTTTGACACCGTATGCTCAAGATATGAGCAAAAAACCAACAGCTGTGTTGGAGGGCCCAAAGAAGGTGTCTGCAAGGATCTGAGGATGGGTGACGTTAGAAAAAGGACAAAAAACTACATGAAGCCATCAAATCTAATAAAAGATGAGAAAGAGCTTTCCGAAAATATCTTGTTTGCCAAAAATGGAGCCCGGATGCAAGAGAAACGGATCCCAGAATGCAGGAGGCCTGAAAATGCCACTATCACAGAAAACATTTGATTTTGACAGAAAAAAATAGCATCAAAATAGAAAAATAAAAAAACCATACTAGAAAATTTAGATCAGGCTCAGAACCAGCTTTCCGATGATATATCGCATGCCCAATTACGATCCCATATGCTCAAGATATCGCAAAAAAGGCCCAATGACCCCTAAAATAGGATGCCTGAAAAACATGCAATTAAAAAAAATTTTAAAAGTGCATGTGCATGCTGATGTCAACTGGGCTCCTGGAGCTGAAAAAAATAAGCCCTTGGTCACCCATGTGACCAGGGGCTGGCGGAGCTGGCTGGGCGGGCGGCGGTGCCGCTGGAGCGGAGGCCACGAGGGCGGTGGTTGACGAAGGTTGCAGGCAGCGGGCGGCGGGCCATGGCGGCGCGATGGTGGCGTGACTGCCGGTGGTGCAACGGCTCTGTGGTGGCCACAGGGTGGCGTCTGGCTGGCCGCCCCCAAAACTATTTTTTTTATTTTTATTTTTTTGAAAATCGTACTGCGTTAGCACCTTGGAGTGCATGCCAGGGCCGTACGGCCTTGGGAGACAAAATTTTTTTGCCTCAGAAGCCAACTTGTCAGAATCAGACAAGTTTTATATGCTTTTTGACTATCTCGGGCCTTTTGGATGCAATTGTGAGGTTTGTTTGGACCAAAAGTGCTCCAAAAAATACTGATCACCTTGGGATCCGTGCCAGGGCCGATTGCAAATTTTTTTTCTCACAGATTCCAACTGTGTCCAAATTGGATAGATTTTATATGGATCTTGGGGTTCTTGGATGCTCTGAACGTAATCGTGAGGTCTGTTTGAAGCCAAGATGACCAAAAAAATAGGTCCCCCTAGATTCAATAAAAACCCCAAAAAAGCCCTCATCTGAAATAGATGAATTTCATCTCTTGAATCCTTCAAACGTGAACAAGCTGTAGTAGATTAGGCTCTGATACCATGTAGGATTTGAGCAACACAAATCCATAGAAACTCAAAGATCACCTGCATACAAAAACCTATCACAAGAAGTCAAGAGAAGAAGAGGGCAAGGGTTTGACTCAGAAGATGAAGAAGAATATATCCTCAAATAACTAAATTGATAATAGTGTACAATGGATCATCCATATAAAGGAGATCAAAGGCCTTGTAAAGGCAAACCTAAAAAGAAGAAGTGCATGTAATAATCATTTAAACTATTACAAGACTAATGCATGCAAAAAACAACTGATGCATAACTAGTGCATGAGTCAACTAAAGAAAACTGATCCATAACTAGTGCATGAGTTGACTAAAGCAAAGAGTTGATATCTTAAGAAGGGAGTAAAATATTAATAAAATTAATAATTTACTCTAATAGTTATCCTGTCAACCCCATAGTGAATGCTGGTTGGAGGATAACTTCTAGTCTAAAATCCTCTAACAAGGTCACACTTGACAGTGTGTTTGTAACCTTTAACAAGGTTGGGTCTTAACCGACCTCACTTTAGAAGAGTGAACAATTTTGGGTTGCCGATCCCAGGTGGTTTTTCCCTTTACAGGGTTTCCACGTTAAATCTCTTGTGTTACGTGTTGATTGTGATATTTGTGTGTTATCATCCTTTGCATGTTACATGTTAGATTTGATCGGTAAACTGTTATAAGTATTAGACTGGTAATTGGTAAAAGCACAGACAGTGATAGTTATTATTGCTTACCGACTAGCAGAAATTGAAGAAATTGTTTTGAATTGTATATTTTGCTCTGGGACACTAGATAACTGATTCACCCCCCCTCTCAGTTATTCTAACACTACCCTATGAAAGCTGGTTTGCTTGGTCAAAAGCAAAAAGACTTGTATAGTCTACCTTGTTAAAGGATTTATAAACTTACAACAAAGTAAGCACTCGGTAAAGAGATTTACAAAAAGTCTGCTAAGAATACTTAGTTAAGAGATTTACCCTGATATACTGGTCAAAATGTCTCAGTACCCGATCTTTCAGTTTGCACTTGTATGCAGATTACATATCTCCTCTTTACTTTATATTTGATCTCTTCTATTTGATTTTTCTTGATTCTATCCTTTCACTGCTTAGCTCTGTCATTGGACTCTGTCTAAATACTTAACTATTCTAAATATACTTCTCTGATCATCTTCTCATACTCATTCAATCTTATCTCTCTGATTCACACACTTCTCTTGGTTTAGATCTTTCCCTTATATAATAACAAAAATGTTTTACCGTTTCAAGATCTACGGTTTAGATTTATTTCTATTGCCACCTAAGCTATACAATTTTATGATTGGCTCTAGGATTTACATAGGGATCAATGATAATAATATGGATGTGTAATTACCTCCATAATTACCTCAACTAGACAAAATACAAAACATCATTATCACCAAAAATGGTTTACCTTGATCATTGTGCCATTCCAAACTTGTATGTCATTCTTGGTTAACTCGACAAAAGTTATTCCTGGCACTCAACATTAACTGTACTCGGCATCAGTTGAACTTCTCTATCACTCAGTAATCATTGATATATGTAACTTGATAACAACTATACTCGGCATAATACAAACACAGTGACCATGACTTTACTCAACAGTACTACTGCTCGGTAAGTATACAATATATAACTCGGCCTTTACAAAATGACTCGATTGCAGTGATGACCGACCATCATTGCCAAGATATGTGACTAAGTGTGAAACACTAATGATAAAAAAAATATAGAGATCTACAATCTCCCCCTTTGACATTAGTGGCAAAAACACTTTGTCATGACATTTGTATTTACAATTACAAAAGTATGTTTGTACTAGCCTAATACTCCCCTTGAGATATATATACATTCAAAATTTTTGTTACTTGTTCCTATTCAGTCCTTGCCCGTACTCATGTCATGATGATTCCCCCTTATTTTTGACATGACATATTTCTTCATCAGTAGGTAGCTCACAAATTTTCTCCAAAAAAGGTTTATGGAGCACCATGATCATGTAGAGTGCATCGGTCCAAGCAGTTGAAGCAATGTTTAAGACTTTTGTCTGCACTTCTAAGTCAGCAGCTAAACTGTTGAGACTCTCGACTGTGGACAAATGTGGATCACTCTGGATCAATTCTTTAGCCTTTGCTAATTTTATCTGTATAGCCTCTAGATGCGGTGTCAAAATAGTTTGAATAGAGAGTAGGCGAGAATGAATCTTGCCATCATTAGCCATCAGCTCAGCTAACTTACCTTGTGTCTACATGATTTTTACATAATGTGCAACACCGGTGTCTGCATCCAAGGTCAGGGACTAACTTGTAGCTTTAATCTCTTGCTTGAGAGTATCAAGTAATCATTGATTCTCATCTGTGAACAGTTCAACATTACATATTTTGGCCAATAGAGACTGTCTGTTCACAACTAATCCCTCGATCTCCCTTACCAAATTTGACAACTCGACCTATTTCACTACTATCTCGATAGATATCTTCTCCAACATTTTTGTCTCAAACCTCCGTTCTGACCATTCAAATAACTTATCACTTGCACAACTAACTTCATTATTGACTTTTTGAACAATGTGTACAAGTTATTCCAATATGGGAATGAAACTATTTACATCTGATAAGTCATATACTTCATTAAATATATCTTTGATTTCATGAAGAACCTATTTTTGCTGATGCTCTGTTCGAAGTTCTGCTTGCTTGCTTTTCCTTGTTAGCAAATCTTTCATTATCTGCAGTTGCTCATAAGAAAGGTTATCTATATCCCATTTAGGAATAACAATGACTTCATCAATTGTTACCTCATCTTTCTCCTTTTGTGTTCTTGGTGGGGTGCTTCCACTTGACATCTGTACAAGAGCTTTTATTGCCTCTTGTTCATTTGGCTCTTGTTCTTCAATGAGTTTTCCTTTGATGTTTTCTTCTCCTTTCCCCTTATCCTCGGCATGAGGACTAATAGCTTGTTCATCTAATTTGATTCCTTGTTGTTCTTTGCTGTGTTCTTCCGTAGGAGGACTTTGAATTTTGTCTTCTTCCTCGGCAGATGGAGATTGAGTTAGTGGTACTGACTTGATGGGTTCCTCAATAAGGCTTGTACCAACTAACTTGTCAACAGTAGCAGCTCCAGGTAGAGTAGGATTCTCATCAGCAGATTGTGTGCTTGTAATGGTGGGATAATCCATGACTTGTAATAGTACGATGTTACTACCTGGAAGGGGTGTGTTAGTTTCTTTCATGTTCTTTAAATCATCCTTAATTAAGAATGAATTCTCAATGGGGCTTTCCTCTGGTATGTCAACAATGTGAACTTCAAACGTATCATGTGATTTCACTTCCTTAGGAGTATTAGTCTCCATTTTATTTTTCTTGGTGGTAGGTTCAATAGTTGTTGAAGTAGTAGCATCCTTTCCTTCATTCTTTCCTTCATCCTTTCCTTCATCCTTTCCTTCATCCTGGGTGGGTAACAATCCAAACAATACCTTCCAAATTTTTAAACTTTCTTGCACAACGTCTTCAACCTTGTGTTGAAGAATCAGATAGGCTCTAAGTTTAGGATCAAACTTGCATCTGTATTGCTCAATTATCTATTTGATGTCTGCAGGGGTGAGAGTGGATTCAACTTGTGCTAATGTACTCTCCCTTATTTCTTTCTCTATTTGTATAGCATACTCCCATTTCTGTACAACCTTGTTGCATAATTCCTTTGGAATTCTATTTTCAATTTCAATGGGCAGCATCTTGAAAATGCATAGCATTTCAAGAATAGTGCTAGTAATCTTAAGACATAATTCATCAATAGTGAGTTGATGTGCACCCTATTGTGTAACCTTCCCCTTTATTCCTCTATCACTTTCAATTTCTTCATCATCATCTTGTGAAACAAGTTTCCTTCTCGGCTTCTTCACAACCTTAGTTGGCACTGCCTTGGGTTGAGAGGCTTTTCACTTTGCAAATGCAGGAGGCATCTTAGGAGTCTTGATAGTAGTTCTTCTAGTTCTAGGCCTTAGTGATGGTGTCTCTAACACTTTACGCTTCAACACTCTTCTCTTTGGTGGGGACTCGACAATTACTAGTTTCTTCTCTTCTTCTTCTTCTTCTTCTTCTTTCTCACTACTACTAGTTGCACTCTGTTCATCTTCTCCCAATCCTTGGGTCAACTCTAGTGGTGCATCCTTCTCAGATTCTTTAACATAGTCTTCCAGATTTTTCACTATCTTCTTTCTTTTCCTCTTTGTGGTGGCAGCCAATAATCCCAAAGAGATCTTGGATTTGGCTTCTTCAAATGTTCCAAAGTAAGGTGCCTTAGTATCAATTTCCTCAGCTAAGAGGGCTATGATTGTAGCAATAGCTTCATCTATGTTGAGTTCATAGGGTAAGGGCATTAACCATGAAACCCTAGGTAGGATTTCCTGTGGATAAGTAAAGTCTGTGTCTACCAAAAAACATATATCCTTACTGTATTTCTCAATCAAAGACACAGGGACTCTAGTCCTATTTCTCATCTTCTTCTTAAACTCAATGAAATAATTATCCATTATCTATTCAAAATCATCACCAATCTAGTTTATAAAATCATTTATTTGAACAATAATAGGTTTCTTCTTATCCCATGTTACATATCCATGTGTAGGAAAACACTTCTTGACATAAAAGCATATACAGATTAGTAGGGAACCAAACTTACACATAGAATTCTTCACCGTCTGGATGGAGTTCAAGTTCTCAGCAAGCTAAGTTAGCTGGAGCTCAGCAAGGTCATATGTGTGCCCTTTCTTAATTATCTTCCATGCCTGGTCCATTGCCATACAGGGGACGTTGTCCAACTGACTGGATTGATAGAACTTTTGCGAGATGACTCTAACAGCGAAGTCAATTTATGGATCAGTTATGGTGGAAATTGTCATTCCGCATTTGTTCCAAACTAGCTGGGTATTTGTTTGAATATCCTCTTTTCCTGCACATTTCATCATTCTCTTTCCATCAATTGTAGGGTAACTAGTGACCTTGTGTATCATTTCCTTTGTGATCTTCACCGGTTTGTCTTCCAGCCATAATTGCATGTCGTGTACTCGACCCAAAATGATCTTTATCCATTCCACTTTGAAATTTTGTGAGAAATTTAGGGCATGCACTAACCCTTGATCAGAAACAACCTTATGTTTCGGCTTCAGCACTCCGTTGACACATAGTTTGTCATATGCTTCCCTGATCTCATAATCACCGATTTCTCCAATTTTTTACATATAGAAAGACCTAACGTCATTCATCAATAACACATTCTCTGGAATAGAAGATAGGGCTCTGTTCAAATCTCCTTTGATAGCACTTTTTGATATTGCCTTGAATACCTTCAGTTTGCAAACTTCATTCCTTACAAGTTGCACATTGAAAACTTCCATCCCTTGTTTCTTGACTGGTGCAGATGAAGATGGCGCCATTTTAAACTGTAATTTTTGAAAAGAAAATATTTGCTCGGTAAAGTACCTTTTTGTTAATAACCCTGTAGATGAATTTTGCCGATGGAACGCTGAGAAAATTTGGAATCGCTTTGCTTAATCTAGTTGCACAAACTCTGAATCACTCTCTGAAATCTCAAATAGCCTGGTGAAATGAAATTAACAACAATTTTTTGCTTTATAGAATATGTAAAAATAGGATTAGGGCCTCATATATGCTCCATATAGGTTTAGGTAGATTACAACTATCTTGGAAAACTCAAAAGCTCGGTCGATATAACCATTGTGATACAGCTTGACATACATAGCATTTTGGCCATACCAGGTGCTCGGCATACATTGATAGCTCGATCAAGACATTGATGCTCGACATAAAAAATGAAATTGTCTATTTTGCTCAAATATGTCCTAATGCATCTTTATCTATGCTGATGTGGACTTTTGCTCACTTCTATGTTAGGAACTGATGAAAGATAAGGCTTTGCAAGACTCAGTTCTGAACATACTTTTCAAGATTAATTGGAAGAAGTGTGATCACCTGATCCATTGGATTGGGTGATTGCAGATGTGCTAGCTTCACTTGAGTTTTCTTCTTCTTTCTTCCTCCATGTCTTTTCCATCTGATTCTTCAGTTTCTCATGGATACCTTCTTTTTGATTATCATTGCTCAGCATAGGTGATCTACAATGTTTCTTTAACTGACCAACATTGTTACATTTGTAACAGACCATGCTTCCATTCATCCATCTTTTAGATTTGCCTCTAAAATGAGTCTTCATGCAATTTTCTCTGATGTGTCCATATTTACCACAATAATAGCAATTGTACCAAGTGTTGTAATCCCAATTGTAATAGTTGTGATTTGTGACTGGCTTGGTTTGTTCATTTGATGACCACCTTAGTCTAGATCTGCATTCAAATGCTTTGTGCCCATATTTTTGACAATTGAAACAACTTCCTTGAAACTTAGGTGAGGTGGATGAATTGCTAGCCTTAGATCTACATTCATGTGCTTGATGTCCATGCTTCTTGTAGTTAAAACAATGTCCATTAAACTTAGGCTTAGAATCAGACTTACCATGTTTGCTTCTACATATGTTGGCTGTATGTCCTAGCTTTCCATAGTGATGACAAGTGGGCTTGGTGTTCTTTGGTTTAGCAATCTTCTGTTCTCCATTCATTGATGATTCTCCTTCTTCAGTGGATGAATGTTCATTCAGTCCAAGTCTAGATCTATCACTGGATCTTCTAGGTGATCTTAACAACTCTTCAAAATATTTTGTAGCTTCATTGGGTTTGTTCATCCTTTCATTGATTTCCTTTTCAGTTCTCAAATCATGTTTCAACTGATCATTTTCAGACCTTAGTTGATTGATTTCCATATCTTTCTTGCCCAATTCCTGATTAACCATCAGTAGCTGATTTACCATATCTAGCTGATTATTAGGCAACCTTTGCATGTCACTTGTTCTTTCATCTAGCCTGATTGCAATTTGTCTTTTGTCTTCCTCAGCCATTGTCTTATCATCTTCAGCTTTCTTTTTCTATTCCACTAATTCACAAAGTCTGACAGATTGAATTTCTTGTTCTCTCCTTAGAGTTCTGATGTCATCATTTAGTATGGTATTTTTCTCCAGTAGTTCTTTTATAGCTTTATCACTCTCAGTAGAGTTACTATTGTCAAATAGTCTAGAGATGTCTTCTTCTTTGTACTGTGGCTCATTTTGTTGAATTGCAATCTCTCCTCTTGCTCAAGGATTTCTTCAATTCTCCTCTGGCTGCTTCCAATTGCTATAATGCTAGTTGTACTTCAATATTTTGATTTTCAATGATCTTCCCCAGTTTATAAGCTTCCATTTTAAGATCTTTTTCCTCAAGTGGTTAGAATTCCTTAAGAGAAACCTTGCTGCTCTGATACCAATTGTTGGAAATATAAGTGGGAAAGTAATATTGAGAGGGGGAGGTGAATCAGATATTACCTACTTTTATCCTTTCAATCTGATAAAACTTTATGCATGACATAAATAAAACTTGATCATTGTAAGAAACAAAACATATAAAACAACATACATGAAATCACTCATAACACCATGATTTTGGTAACCCAGAAACCCTTGACAGGTAAAATTGGGGTGGGGATGACACCCACAAATCTTCACTACTGCAGTAATAAGTTTTGCCTGTTAAGGCTTATAAAATGTGATCAATTCATGATCTACCTTGTGAAAGGTCTACTTGGTCAAAAGAAAAAAGACTTGTATAGTCTACCTTGTTAAAGGATTTATAAACTTACAACAAAGTAAGCACTCGGTAAAGAGATTTAAAAAAAGTCTGCTAAGAATAATCGGTTAAGAGACACACTGGTCAAAATGTCTCAGTACCTGATCTTTCAGTTTGCACTTGTATGCAGATTACATATCTCCTCTTTACGTTATATTTGATCTCTTCTATCTGATTTTTCTTGATTCTATCCTTTCATTGCTTAGCTCGGTCACTAGACTCTGTCTGAATACTTAACTATTCTGAATATACTTCTCTGATCATCTTCTCATACTCATTCAATCTTATCTCTCTGATTCACACACTTCTCTTGGTTTAGATCTTGCCCTTATATAATAACAAAAATGTTTTACCGTTTCAAGATCTACGGTTTAGATTTATTTCTATTGCCGCCTAAACTATACAATTTTTTGATTGGCTCTAGGATTTACTTAGGGATCAATGATAATAATATGGATGTGTAATTACCTCTATAATTACCCCAACTAGAAAAAATACAAAACATCATTATCACCAAAAATAGTTTACCTCAATCATTGTGCCATTCCAAACTTGTATGTCATTCCTGGTTAACTCAGAAAATGTTATTCTTGGCACTTGGCATTAAATTTACTCAGCATTGGTTGAAATTCTCTATCACTCGGTAATCATTGATATATGTAACTCGGCAACAACTATACTCGGCATAATACAAACATATAGTGACCATGACTTTACTTGGTAGTACTACTGCTTGGTAAGTATACAATATATAACTCGGCCTTTACAAAATGACTCGGTCGCAGTGATGACCGACCATCATTGCCTAGATATATGACTAAGTGTGAAACACTTATGATCAACAAAACTATAGAGATCTACAATCACAACCCAAATTTGCTAAACAATCTACCAGGGCATTACCTTCTCTATAGGTATGCGAGATGATGAAGCTGGTCATAGAATCAATAAAACCCCAAATCTAATGAAGACTATAGCTTAATTGCCAATTATCAATTTTCCTATGAATGCAAGCATTGATAATAATCAAAGAATCTCCTTCAATATGCAAGTTAGAAAAAGACAACTTTTTAGCAAGAATCAAACCTTCTAATAGAGCAATAGCTTTTTCCATGTTATTAGTGCCAAGACTGATAGGAGATGATGATAGGGCAAGAACTTTACTTGATTGATCTCTGAAACAAATACCAATTCCTGACTCACCAAGGTTTCCTCTTGAAGAGCCATCAAATTTTAACTTAATATAAGGAGGATCAGGCGGTTTCCAAGTAATTGTGGATCTGCAAATAGGGGATTTTCTAATGCGAGGAAAAATTGGAGAAGATGGGAAAGAAATAAGTTTCCAAGAAGATGCTACCATACTTTCCCAGGAAGAAAAAGTGGTATTTGGATTAAAATGAAGAGAGGACATATTGTTGACTTGCTTAGATATAAGTCTTTCTATTATGGATAGGACTGAAGAAATGTCTGAGCTAGCTTTCCTAAAGATTCTTTTATTCCTTTCCCACCATATTGACCAAAGAACTAAGGAAGGAATGATAATCCATAAAAATGCAAATAAGGAATTCACAAAAAGAGTTGGCCAAGATTGAAAAAGATCCCACAGAGAATTGGGGAGAGGGAAAGATATGGATAATTTTTCCATGATAAAAGACCAACATTGATGAGCAAAGTAACAGTGAACAAAAAGATGATCCACTATTTCTGAATGCATGTCACATAAAACACAATTAAAATGGGAAGCTATCTGGAGTCTAGCTAACCTATCACTAGTAAGGATTCTACTTTGGATGGCAAGCCAAGAAAAAACTCCCGCTTTAGGAAGAACAAATTTATTCCAGCAAAAAGAAAAAGCTCGTTGATTGCTATGATGACTAGCCATTTGTTGAAGGGCCGCATAACTAGATTTAATAGAATACAAGCCATTTTTAGAGGGACACCATAACAATTTATCATTACCTTTGGACATGTAAATTGATCTGTTGGTAAGGATAGTAGAAAATTCTCTAGCAAGACATATGTCTATAGGAAGGATGGATTGATCTTTCCAGATAACCTTATGTGATATAATATCCACATGATCCACATAACCCAAAAGAAATTCCCCCAAATGACTAATGGAGACATTCATAATTGCTTGTAAATAATTCAAGGAGCATAGAGGAGGAAAACCATTCCAAGAATCTTTCCAAAAAACTACATTAGAGCCATTATGAACCTGCCAAGAAAGAAATTTTGTGACAACTTC
This sequence comes from Chamaecyparis obtusa, assembly GCA_027943335.1. Lineage (NCBI taxonomy): Eukaryota > Viridiplantae > Streptophyta > Pinopsida > Cupressales > Cupressaceae > Chamaecyparis > Chamaecyparis obtusa. The sequence continues at coordinate 1,079,923 of BSBK01000335.1, forward strand.
TCTAGATGATATCATAAAATTCCATGTAGGGGATCCAAAAGGAGGATTTGAAATGGTGAAGATTCTATTGGGGTTAGAAGAATCTAGATATTTGGCTTGCATAATTTGACACCACAAAGCATGAGGCTTGTAATACATCTTCCAAACTAGCTTCCCACCAAATTCTTTGTTTCTAAGGGATAAATTGTGTAACCTTGCCCCTCCTGACAATTTATTGGTGGAAAGTTTATGTAGAGAGACAAGAGGGACTTTCTTTTCATTAGTCATATTAGAAGTCCAAAGGAAAGAATGAATAATTTTTCAATTTGATTTATTACTAACTTGGGAGCTTGAAGAATGAATATGTAATAGTTAGGGATAACTGATAATACAATTTTGATTAATAAAATCCTACCAGAAAGTGAGAGCCATCTTGCCTTCCAAGCTGAGATTCTATTTTTTAATCTAGTAATTACATTATCCCAGTAAGAAGTTTTAACTTGACCAAGGAAAAATGGGATACCAAGATAGGTGCAAGGAAGATCATCTAAAGGGAATCCTAAGATGTTGGAAATTATTTGTTGAACAAAATCTGGAGTAAAAAATATATAGATTTTGGATTTGAGGGGGTTGATGACTTGACCAGATCCAGAGGTATAAGTGTCCAGAATATGTTTAATGCATTTAGCCTCTTGAATGGAAGATTTACCAAACAACAAAGTGTCATCAACAAAGAAGTTATCAGAAATAGACAGATCTGAATTAGGAATGTTTATACCTTTCCAATTGGAAAGAATTTTATGTTTCTGCATAGTTCTGCTAAATGCTTCTACCATTATAATAAATAAAAATGGAGATAAAGGATCTCCTTGCCAAACTCCTTGGGTTGCATGGAAAAAGACAGAGAGGATACCATTAATTAAAACTTAAAAAGATGCACCAGACAAACAATTCTTAATCCATTTGCACCATGCTTGTGAAAATCCAAATTTTCCAAGAACCTTTAGAAGGAATGACCAACTTACTTTGTCATATGCTTTCATCATATCTAGTTTAACCACAAAAGAAGGGTTTTGAAGAGACTCAATGGTATGGAGAACTTCCAAAGTGATTAAAGCACCGTTAGATGTATCCCTACCTGGAATGAAGCTCCCTTGCTGAGGGGAAATTATAGTTATCTCTATTTAAGGATTAATGATTGTCATTAGTATCAAAGACATCAGTCGGTTACTTATATTAACCTAGTCGGTAACTGCAAGCAATACAAGATAGTCAGTTAAGTCTTCACATCGAGCGTTAGACACTGATACCAAGTGACAGTAAACACTAAGCACCAGTATAATCATCAAACAATATATACAATGTTTACCAAAGATCACAAAAAACAACATAGGAATCAGAAATGGCACATCTATCTATGCAAATAGTTACAACAGAATCACAAAATGTTTTACCAAGATCGAGGATCATTTATTGTAAGATTCCATCATTAATTGCAATGTTGATCTTTTGTATTTGTTAGATCTAGGTTATTTTTGTACACCGTAGATCTTAGGGTTTTCTCTAAGATATTGTAACATAATTTTGTTAAGTGGCATAAAGAAATATGCTATATAATTGTAGTTTTGCATCATTTTGATGTAATTGATGGATGAATGAAGAAGTTCTTGAAGCATTAGCCAACTTCAAGATTATCAGTTGACGAACATAGCAGAATAGTATTCAGAGGTAATCAGATTAAAGTAGAATTAGAATCAGGCTAACCAAGTAGTTCAGAGCAGAGATATTCACATAGAAAAGGTGATATCTATTTAGTATTTCATAGATCTGTATCAAAAAAATTGAGTTGTCATTAGCAGATAGATACCTATTGCTTTCTAATCATTGTAATAGAGTTTTGGTAAAATCTCTTAACAGAGTAGACCTAACAATCTCTTTGTAAATCTCTTAACCGAGTGCACACTCAAGTAGTGTTGTTAAAATCCTATCACTAGGTAGATCTAGCTGATCTAATATGTTACTCCTAACAGGGTAAGATCACCAGAAGTGATCACCACTTGTAGCCTTAATAGGAAAAGCTTTTCTATCTGCAGTAGTGAAGAATTTGTGGGTGTCATCCCCATAATAGTTTTTACCTTCTAACAAGGGTTTCTGCGTTACTAAAATACTTGTGTTATGTGTTGAGTATCTTGTTGATTTCATGCTATTTATCTTTTATAGTTAAATGAATGAATGATGCATGCAATGGATACAAGTTATTTTTGAAGGTTACTAATGTTTGCTATTTTAGATCTGAAAGGCTTATAAGTGAAAGTTTTTGTGGGCATTGATTCACCCCTCCCCTCTTAGTACCCTATCTCTCCAATCCAAAAATTGGTATCAGAGCTCAGTTCTCTTATTGGACAGTTTAACCACTAAAGGGTAAAGATCTAGTCATGGAGAGTTATAAGTTAGATAAAACTATAGAGAATCAAAAGATTCAAATGTAGATGTTTGTTGAGTAGTATAAGCAAGCCAAGGATGAATTCAAGAAATTACTAGTTGAAAGGAAGAACCTAGCTATTTTGCAAAATGAGATTGGTTACCATGAAGAAGTGATTGATGATGTATTTGATCATATTGGATCTAGCTCAGGAAGTATTTCTGATGGATCTGAAAGTATAGTCTCTGACTTGTCTAAAAATAATCTTCACTTAACCAAACAAGTGAAAGCACTGCAAATCGGTCAAGAATCTCAGATGGTAAGAATGGTAGAATTAATGAACAATGCTAGACAGGCTGAGCAAGAAAGGATTCTAGCTATTGAAGATTGAAGATAGATAACTAAACAACTTCAAAAAAAAGAAAGTGAGATACACAGACTCATCAAGCACCATTTCAAAATCTCAAATCAGATGGTGATTGTGAATCAGGAGGTCAATCGAGTTAATGGTGAACTGTTAAGAAAACTTGAAGATATAGGAATACTTAGAGAAGAAAATGAAAAGCTGAGAAACGAAGTGAAAACCCAACAACATCATCATGAAATGAAGAAATTAGCTGAGGATAGTTCTAAAAGGATATATGATTTTCTAATTAATCAAAGAAGATTTGGAAGTAAAGCTAGATTAGGCTATACCGGCGAAGGAGAATCATCACAACAAGTAGAGAAAGCCAACAACAATCATAGTCAAAGGCCAAAGACATTGACATGTTATCACTGTGGAAAACCAGGACATACTTCTAATGTCTGTAGAAGTAAAGCATAAGGTAAACCTCCAGTCACTCCTAAGTTTAATGGATATTGCTACTATTGTGGAAAATTTGGTCATCAATCTTATGAGTGTAGAGATAAAAAAAATAAGAATGCTAACAATTCTACTATGGAGAAATTATGTTACACTTGCAATGAACATGGACACATTGCATGAGAATGTAAGGCAAAAATGAAGCAAGTATGGATGCCAAAGAAGAAGACACAATGCAAGCCTTATCAACCGAAGAGACAAGGTAACTCTTATGTTTGGGATTACAACACATGGACTAACTATATTACCTGTGGTTGATATGGGCACATTGGAGAAAATTGTAATAGGAAAAGATGGGCTGGACAATCACGAAGCTAGACAAGCATTAGAATGGCATCTTTGCATTCTCATAAGGTCAATCACCTAAGAAAAGACTATAGAGACCAAGCACCAGAAGAAAATAATGTATTTGAGAGTGGAAACACTATTGTAGATATCATGAGAATAAGGAATGACATGTGGAATAAAGCATCAAATGAGAATGATGAGTCAAGTAATGCTATCGGTGAAACCTCATCCACTGGATTGGGTGACATCGGTACTTCCACCTAAGGTGATATAGGTATGTATGGGATTGACACTTCAAAATGATCATATTTTACATACAGTTCCTTATATATGATGGGAAAATACCAAATCTACATGAATAAAGATGTATTGTGGTTTATATGTTATGAGCTAACAAAGTCACATAGTTGGTAAAAATTAGACCGAGCAATGGTTACCCATTGGTGATCACTATTCTAGGTTAACCGAGTATCAGTATCAACCGACATAGAAATCAAGTGTTAACTAGGCTGATGAAAGATTGCAATATTCACTGAGCTAATAGTTGTCACGAACCAAAAGTAGGTCAAGCATTTATTGCATAAAGTTTTGAGCGGGAATAAGGAAAATTCTATAAATACACAGAAGACTGAGTTCATTATTCACATTATGATTTCAGAGAGCTAAAATTTCATAGAGCAAGTTTGAGCAAAGAATCTTTCAAGCTAATCCAAAGCAGTTGTAGATCAAACCAAATACTCTCTTCGATATATTCTGAGTAAGTTGAAACCCTACCGAGCGTATTCTTCACTATTTATCGAAAACCTAGTTTGTTGAAATGGCATCTACTATGAGTTCTTCTAAAGTTGTGGAAGAGGAAGTTAATCTTATAGTGTCAACAAACTATAGTGAACCCAATTACAAGTTACACCCTGAAGTAGCATCTAAAATGGATTTAGCGGGCACTTTTTCAAGCATCCCACCTAGGGTTTTATTGGTTGAAGACATACGTTTGTACATTCACTGTAAAATTGGGGAAATAGGAGACTTCGACATGTATGTTGCATATGAGGCACTTTGTGATGAAAGAATAGAACCAAAACCAAAGCATAAATAGGTTGAAACACTTGGACTCACTAATGCCCTAAATTTTTTTGAAGAATTTTAAAAATGAATGGATTAGGGTTGTGTTAAGCTGTTATCATGAGGGCACATTTTGGTTAGATAAACCGATCCAAGTAACAAAGAGAATGATTAGTAGGGTTACAGGTTACCCTACTACTGACAAAGACAAGGCATTCTGAAGTTCATCGTGATCTGATGTTGAGAAAAATACTAGCATAGCATGGGATGGTAAAGCATTGAAAATTGCATCCATTGTGGATCTAGAAGTTAAGTTTGCAGTGCACGTAATTGGCTATAAGTTTTTGCACTCGAGCAGAGTAAATAGTGTACCATGTAGTGCAGTAGAGATGGCTTACAAAATCATAAAGAAGGGTCATCAGATAGACCTCGCCAAGCTACTTCTGAGATAGGTTGAAGAAAACATGAAAACAATCAAGTCATGAAAGTCCAATACCTGTAAGTTTGGATCATTGCTAGTATGTTTGTTTTTCTATCTCCAGAAATTCTTTTCTTCTGTCGGTCACACTAATTGGTCTACTAAAAAACTGATTACTTCACAAATTTTTGATATTATGAAAGGTCTGGGAGATAATGAAGAGAATGTTATAAATAGTTATTTTGAGGATTTTAAGGTAAAGATGATTCTGAGAAGTAGGATTCCGAGTTCACTAGATGAGAAATATGAGATGGATATTTGTTTCCTAGTGAACACCGACCAAACTATGGTTAAAGCTATTGAACCAAGGATTAAATGGCTAGCACCTATGGGATATGAAATGGAACATGATTTTAGTTTGAAATCAATCAAGGCATTGCTATCTTTACCAAAAGACAAGAAGACATAAAGGTTTGGAACCTATGAAGAAGAAAAATAAAGAATTAAAACAGTCCTTGTCATCGGTAAAATGATGAGAAAAGTAAAGAAAATGAAGAAATTTTTATCTGAGAAGTTTGAGAATGCACCTGACTCATTTGAGGAGTCACCATTTGAACCTACAACCAAAGGTCAGTTAATGTTGGCTGACAAACCATATGATAGTGAGAAAACTAAGTCCAAAAAAGAACAAGACTCTATACTAGTTTCTCCCACTCCAGTTCCAAAGAAGAGGTAGTTGCCAGTGCAAACAGGTGCACAAACTAGGTCATTAACTGTAGCTTCATCACCATAGAAAAAGGGAGCTGTGAAGGCAGTGAAACATAAGGTAGCTACACTGAAAAAAACATATGCAAAGAGAGGATGCAAGGTTGTAGCTAAGGCACCGAGGAAAAGGAGAAGATTGATAAGAAATAGAGAAGACCTTGAGGATGACGAAGATGACAACAATCAATTCAAGGTTGTCAGTAATAAGAATAGGTCAATTGATGAGGTTGCTGCTGACATAATTGAGAATGGAAATCTTGCAGATCTGGAACTTAGTAGGTTTGACAGTATGTCAAATGAGGACCAAAACAAAATTGAGGAAGCAGTCATCCAGATGATGATACGCTTCAAACGAGTTCCATTAGAGTTTGAACTTTCACTGCCCAAGGCATTAGAAGATAGAATTAATAAGAAGTGGTCCTATGCCTTAGACACCGAGAAAAGGATGAGGGAACAAGCCCTAGTATTGATTACACTGGACCTATCTCTTAATGAAATTAAGGAGCTTATGGATACTTATGTTCAGAGATTCAAAATAAAAATTGAGCTATGCAAATAATAGATGAGAATATGGCAGATCTTGATGAGTTTGGTCAACTCATCTGGAGTTCACTTTTAGCAATTAGAGAGAAAAATGAGAAAATTGTATTTCAAAATTTGTCTAAAAAGAGACAGAAGTCAAAAGGTAAAGGTATATTCATTGATGATGATGTAACAATGAAAACAATAGAGTCCCTTGTATCATTTACCGAGGTAATTAATACAACACTTGTACAAGAAATTAAGGACAACTCAGATGATGCACCGGATCTAGCAGAGATCCAAGTAAAGGAGAAAAATGATAATGATGTACTCTTTGAGGACATCACAAATGGTGATCCTGATGACAGGGATGAAGATGATCATGTGAACATCGCACCCAATAATACATAGGATGAAGGTCAAGCTACCAAGTGTGCATTTACATCATTTTCAGGTGTGCTTCCTATTCTTGTTGAAGAAGTAGAAATATTATCATAGGAACAACCTGATGGCTCAGACCCTGAGAAACCACATGATACAATAGGGGAACAAAGTACCATAACACCTGCTGAAGAAAATGAACCTAGAGGAAAAGAGGCTACTGAAGTAGAAACAAAGGATCAAGAGAATCCTACTATAACCAAGGCCACTCCACCAGAAACTACATTAGAGGCTCAATCATAGTCAACCGACACCAAGGTTATCGAGAAGTAGTAAAAGGTAGATACAGTGTCAGTCAGGTAGGTTACACCAAGCTCTAAGGTAAAAGATATTGTTCTAGTTGCAAAGAGTTCACCTCATGAACTAGAGAAGAAGAAGAAGAAAAAGAAAGGAAAAGGGTCGGTCACACTAGATGAAGTCATAGTTATACCTGATTGTGACCTAAGGACCCTTAGCCTTGAAGAACTAAGAAAATATGGGGAGTTATGTACAAGAAAAGAAGCACAGGAGAAATTGAAACAAGAGAGCAAAAGCAAGGAAATATTAGAAAATGTAAGAGATATGTTACAATAGGTTGTACTTGAGGTACATGTAGATGAGGATACTCTAATTATGGACCAACTTGCTACACTTGTTGAAGGAATTAATGCCCTAGATGTCAATGCAGACAAGAGAATAGAAGAAAGGGTAGAATAAAAAATTTAGGATAAACTTGTAGAAAGAATCAACCAAGAAGTGACAGTTAACAAGGTTAAGCTATCCAAGGTAATAACTGAAATCTAGGGTATTACTACATTAATTTGTCAAATCTTGTTCAAGCTACGCATTGTGGAAACCTTCATTGCTGAGATCAGTGAAAAGATCAAACAGTTTGAAAATGAAATCACAACCAGTGCACATGCAGCTACAACCAAGCCACAAGCTTTTGCAAAGCATATATTAAGAGTTCAAGAACTCAGGCGGTTGATAGCAGATCTCAAGAAGCAAGAAGAAAGGATAAGTGATCAGGTCACTGAGTTACAAACCGAGATCCTACCCTACTTGAATTTTTTTGAGAAACACATAGTCAGGGCACAAACGCTTGTTGCAACAACAAATTTTTTTGTGTTGGACAACATCTTTGACATGCATGCACAAGTCGGTCTTGAGCACATTGCTCTCACCAACTTGAAAGAGGAATGGGAAAACCTCTTGGAATCATTGAAGAAAAACCATAAGCACATTTTTGACAGGCTATAAGTATACATTTTTACATTTGGCATTATTATCAAAAAGGGGGATAACAATGTACATGCCAAATATGTAATTAGATGCTAAGTATACTACACATTACCGGAGCATGCATTGAGTGGGAGTATATATAATTTTTTTGATAAGTATATGTATATGGCAGAAGATATAAATTTTTGAGACATAAGGTTTGTATACATTAAGGTTTTGATACTAATGCCAAAGGGGGAGATTGTTATCTCTATTTGAGCATTAATGATTGTCATTAGTATCAAAGACATCGGTCGATTACTTATATTAACCCAGTCGATAACTGCAAGCAATATAAGACAATCGGTTAAGTCTTCACACTGAGCATCAGACACCAATACCAAGAGACAGTAAAAATCGAGCACCAGTATAATCATCGAACAGTATATACAGTGTTTACCAATGATCACAGAAAATGGCATAGGAATAAAAAATGGCACATCTATCTATGCAAATGGTTACAACATAATCACAAAATTTTTTACCAAGATCGAGGATCATTTATTGTAAGATTCCATCATTAATTATGATGATGATTTTTTGTCTTTGTTAGATCTAGGTTGTTTTTGTATACCCTAGATCTTAGGGTTTTCTCTAAGATATTGTAACATAATTTTGTTAAGTGGAATAAAGCAGTATGCTATATAATTGTAGTTTTGCATAATTTTGATTTAACTGATGGATGAATGAAGAAGTTCTTGGAGCATTAGCCAACTTCAAGATTATCAGTTGACAGACAGAGCATAATAGTATTAAGAGGTAATCAGATTAAAGAAGAATCAGAATCAAACTAACTGAGTAGTTCAGAGCAGAGATCTTCACACAGAAAAGGTGATATCTATTCAGTATTTCATAGATCTATATCAGAAAAATTGATTTTTCATTAGCAGATAGATATCTATTGATTTCTAATAATTGTAATAGAGTTTTGGTAAAATCTCTTAACAGAGTAGACCTAACAGTCTTTTTGTAAATCTCTTAACCGAGTGCACACTCAAGTAGTGTTGTTAAAATCCTATCACTAGGTAGATATAGATGATCTAATATGTTACTCCTAACAGGGTAAGATCACCAGAAGTGATCACCACTTGTAGCCCTAACAAACAAACCTTTTCTATCTGCAGTAGTGAAGAATTTGTGGGTGTCATCCCCACTGTAGTTTTTACCTTCTAACAAGGGTTTCTACGTTACCAAAATACTTGTGTTATGTGTTGAGTATCTTGTTGATTTCATGCTATTTATCTTTAATAGTTAAATGAATGAATGATGCATGTAACAGATACAAGTTATTTTTGAAGGTTACTACTGTTTGCTATTTTAGATTTGAAAGGCTTATAAGTGAAAGTTTTTGTGGGCACTGATTCACCCCTCCCCTCTTAGTACCCTATCTCTCCAATCCAACAATTATTCTAGGAATAAAAGATTTAAGTCTAAGGTAAATAACCTTTATAAAGATCTTATAGATATAATTGCACAGAGAAATAGGTCTAAAATCCACAAAGGTTTGAGGTGCTTTAGATTTGGGGATTAAAGTGATGTTGGTTTTATTAAAATTATTAAGAATATAGCATTTCCTACGAGAGTCTTCTATAGCCAACAAGAGGTCAAAATTGATAACATCCCAATGTTTATGATAAAAAAAGCATAGTAAAGCCATCTGGACCGGGAGCCTTGTCTGGTGCCATATAAAAAACAACAGTGTGAAGTTCCTCCATATTGAAAGGTTTCATTAATTGATCATTATCCATTTCTGATATGAGAGAGGGGATGGAATGTAAGAGGTCATCCATAAAAATATTATTTTCACCTTGGGCTGAAGCAGGAGCAAGCAATTTTTTAAAAAATAGATCCCCTCATTATTGATTTTCTATTGAGAGTTCAAAGTTTCCCCTGAAACAACATCCTTAATGGATAGAATAGCAGAGGAAGTTTTTCTAATTTTAGTAGAAGCATGAAAAAAATTAGTATTTATATCCACCTCTTTCAACCAAAGCTCTCGAGATTTTTGTCTCCAATAAATTTCTTCTCTTGAGCAAAGAATTTCTCAATAGGTTTGGAGGGCTTTTTGTTTCTCAGAAATAGAAGGATTCAAGCCAATCTTGATGACCTGATCAACAATGAGAGCGAGGTCATTTTCCACCCTAGCATTTTCTTGAAAAATGTTTTTAAAGACTTCGTTATTCCAAATTACAATTTTCAACTTCACAAACTTAAGCTTATTAAAAAACTAGAACATTCTAGTGCCTTTACAAAAGGGAGCACTTACCCACCATTGTCGGAGAAGGGAAAGAAAGTGAGGATGGGTAAACCACATGCTTTCAAATTTGAAGGTAGAATTTTTTTTTGAACTTCCTGATTTAATTATATTTAGGGAAATAGGAAAGTGATCAGATTCTGAGGAAGCAAGAATTTCTGAAGAAAGAGAAAAATTAAGAAGATTAAGATCACTGGATATAGGAAATCTATCCAACCTAGAAGAAATGGGGGAAGGAGATCTACAATTAGTCCAAGTAAAAAGTCCATTGGAAGGAGGAATATCACATAATGCATTATTTAAAATGAAAAAAGAAAAATCATTTATAATTATCTAAGCTGTAGGATTCCCTCCCGATTTTTCATCTAGAGATGAGATGGCATTAAAGTCCCCACGAAGGATAAAGGGAAGATCATCAAATTTATTGAATCGATTAGTTAAAGATTCCCAAAGAGAAAATTTATCTTGCAGAGAAGTCTAACCATAAATGTTAAACAAAAGAACATTAACATCAAACCAAGAGATTTTTAGAAGCTGCCAATTTGGATTTATAGCCATGAGTTGACCCTTAATACATTTATTGTTCCAAAGGGCCACAAGACCTCCAGAAGCACCAAAGGAAGGGACACAAGAAGAATCCCAATAAGACCACTTCACAATAATGATGCAGGAGCATCCTGGGTGTAAGAGCAATCTTGCATCACCCAAAAAAAAAATATTTCTATTTTTTATATTCAATAAGGGCTATTTTGTGCAGAGCTTCTATTTATGGAAAGTTACTATTTTTGGTAATTTTTGTAAGTGCTCAGAATGATCTGATTTCTTTCTTGGAGGTTCATTTTGGTCATATAAGTCTGCCAGTAAAGTTTCATTGCCAGATCAAGTGTATATTAGAAGATATTGAAGATTTTCGGTATTGGCAGCAGGGTACAGAAACTTTGAACTCAATTTTGAAGGCTTTAGAGGCCTCGAATGAGGTTGAAAATTTGGGTGATGGGTGCTTGCGCGGGTCAAGCTTGTAGAGCGCTTCGTGGCATTTTTGAAATGGGGTTATAATAGCCGATCGGGTCAACTGGTGATGACTTATAGTCTTCGGAAGTTGAGCCACCTGAATTGGCAGAAAATAATTTTCTTCAAAATTTCTGTTCGGGTTTCAAAGGTTATCTTGAGCTGACTATGATGTAATAAAATGTAAAATAAAATAATTCTAAGTTTGGTCGGCCTTATTGGCTAAAATTCTGGAACCTTCCCAGGCGGTGGAAAATTGCCCATATAAGGAAGGTTGTATTATTGTCTTAGGCAGTTCAGAATAGTTCTGGGTAGTAGATCTGGGTAATAGTTCGAGGCTTTGTCCTACAGAATATTGTAAGGGAATGCCCATGTGGCTTTGCATATTGTAATTCTAAAAGTTTGTAATTCCACATTTATGGAGATAATAAGAAGCTAATTTTCTGTTCTTGCATATTATTGTTGTTGTTTCTCTATTTCTGTTAAGTGTTTGTGGTATTAAGGGGAGCACCCTTCACCAAATAAACTTATCAAAAGATTCTTGAGATAATTTGGACTCTTGAAGAAGGATAATATCTTCTTGAGAAGAATCAATAAACTTTTGGATCCTCCTTTTGTCAAGGGCATTTAAACCCCTGACATTCCAAGAAAAAATCTTCATTGGGAGACAAGAGAGCGACATGCTCTCCTTATTCTAATAATGGGAGAAAAAGTATCCAATAATGTTGATTGAATACCAACTTCAATTTATTCTTTAATTTTGGAAGATAATGGTTTCCTACCTCTTTTCTTAGGAGTTTTAACCTCAAAATCAGGATTCAAAGGCACTTGAGAACTAGGAGATTTCGCTAAAGATAGCTCTTGAGAGTAGTCAAAGTATTTTGCTAAAATAGGAGAGGGGCAAAAATTGCCAGAATCCTGCATTTGAACTCCTTCTTCTGCAATGATTTCATCAATTAGTTGTGAGGCTACCGAGATTAGAATATTATTTGACATAAGGTGAAGCTCTTGGTCTGAATATATAGGAGGGGAAGTACCTGGAATAGGGGTAAATGGTTGATTGTTGAAAACTAAGTTCTGCACCACATTATTATCATATACCTCATTAGGGAGGCAGATAGGAGAAAATAATGGTCGATCAACCCATATAGAATAGATAGATGGAATGTTAATCTGGAAAGTGACAAGATTGAGGGATTTAGCATTATTAATATAGAGGGATACATGCAGGATCATCTTAGGTAAACAAGAATTAACTAAAGTTGCAAACTTAGGTAAAGAGAAAAGACAACTCTTAACCAATGAAGCTAATTTAAAACCAAAATATAATTTCAAATTTAGAAGATAATCAAGAACCAAACTTACCTTATGATCATTGTTAACAATCAAATTGAAGATAGTAGGAGTAAAAGGAACTAATTGCCAAGAAGAAGCCCTTGGAGGAGGATGAGAGCAAGAAAAAGGACAATTCTTAGGATTAGTGGAAATTTTTTGGCAAATGTCAAGGGAAGTGTCAAGATATGAAAAATGGCCCAAAGAATTGGCGATAGATTCAATAGAAGCAAAATCCTGGTACTCAATACACTAAATCCAAACCCCAAACTTAGAGCATATTATAATTTCTACTGGTAGAGGAATAGATTATTTCAAAAGAAGGCATACTCTAATAGGGAGATGGGGCTGAAGAAATGGAATAAGATGATGTTTTATAAAAATCCCTAGTTTGTTGGCCAAAATTTCCACCTTAGAAGGATCTCTATACTCTAACGGGAGGTTGGGAAGGAAATAAAATGAGGCATGAAAAGTGAAAAGGCTGAATTGACATCAAAATGAGGAATCCATGCCATAGTAAAAATGCCTATACCTTTACAGAACCAACCTTTGAACTTGTGCACATCCAATTTACATTTATGAGAAAAAAAATTGCCACAAAAAATAATGAATCTTTCTCATAAAAAATAATTCCTTAAGAACTACCCAGAAACTTCTTGCCTAAGAAACCAGAGTTTCAAAGTCCACAAAAGATTCCAACTTACCAATAAGCACCAATGACCTCAAATAGTCTACAAAAGAACAGATCATATCGAAAGGAAAAATTACCCTTGGTTTTGCTGGTGGATGCTAATGATCTTCCTTTCATTAGTGACCCTGCTCGTGCTTCTAATGAGATGAAGATGAGAGATCTAGGTTTGGAAGGATTGAGTTTGGAATGAAGGGAGCTCGATCTGAATGTGAAATGGGTATATTATTAGGATAGGAGAGAAAATAAGGTTTATAAATCATAATGCGATTAGGTGATGAAACAAAAGATTGGCCATAAGAAGGATAGGACTGATCTACAATCGGAGATGAATGATTAGGGTTCAAATTTGAAGGAATAGGAGAGGGTGACAGAGAGTCTTGACAAATATCAAAAGGGAATTTTTGAGGAAAAAAATTCTTCTGTTGGGGTTGAAAATGACGATGAGGGTTTGTTCAAAATTGGAAATTAGGTAGTCAGGGGCTAGGAGGATTATCATGAAAAGATGCCCTATTAAAGCCAAAGTGATTGGAAAGATGGGGACCGAGGATACCTTCAAAAATTGTAGCCTTATTATTATTTGTAGTTTGAGGAATTTTTGGAGGTTTTTGTAGGTTGCGGAAGCTTCAAAAGAAAGGGGAAGTTGGTTTTATGGGGATCGCACAGTCCCTCCATTTTCCTTTAAGAAGAACCCATTGAGGAGTATGAATAGAGGATTTAAGCCAAGCCAAGTCTTCTTCATAAAAAGGAATATCACCCCATTTGGCTGAGTCTTTCTTTCCCTTGGCATTAGTAGCAACCCTAACTTCTAAAAAATCCTTATGTGCTGGCTTGGATGATTATAGTACTAAAAACATTATAATTATGATAGGACTAGAATTATGAATAAGATAATAATTATGGATAGAACTATACAAAACTAAAATAAATTAAAAATCAAATTATTAGTAAAACTAATTAAAATATGATTATTAGATCTAGTACTATTGTAGGTTCTAAAATTCTCATATTTCATTCATCTCCACTATTTATTTAGAGGTTATTGTTTCAATGCTACTGTACAATTATTTGTTATCATGTCATCAGTTTATCAATATTTATCAAACATTAATTCTATGAAGAGAATTAGTTGCACGTGTGCCTCTGCATATCAAACTTCAAGCCAACATCACTCGAAACAATTATAATCTTCAATAAATCTATTTGATTATAATATATTATGTCATAACTCATTTATCATTGAGTAAACTAATATTATTATAATTGACAAAGGCAAGTACTCGCCACTACGTGATACTCGTTCTACTATAAAATATGCTTCTTTGTTCATTCAAAAGACTAAAACAACTTTTATTTGTTATATGCTACATAACTAGATTTATTCTAATATTACCTATTATAAAGGGTAGATGAATTGAAAGAAAAATAAACATGTATTTTGTAGTTATTGTTTAGTTATAGTTAATAAAATTTTGTTGTTAGTTTGTAGAAAGATATAAGAGTTTCTCATTCAAATTGTATTTTTCTTATCAATTCAATTTCTCCTTTCAAATAATATTTGGAAGTTTTGGGGCCTTGTTCATGGGGAGAGGAAGGTTAATTTGTCTAGTAACCCAAGAGCAAGGGTGAAATGGATGACACTAGACATAGGGTGGCTGAAGATAAACTTCAACGGAGCATCAAAAGGTAGTTATGGGTTGTGTGGCCAAGAACGATTTCGAAGAGACAACTTGACAAAAATAAATTAGTGACTAGGGGTGGGGACCAATAATGAGGATAAATTTCAAGATGCCTTACTAGGATTGCATGTGGTCTTGTCTATGTTCGTGGCACCAGTCTTGGACATTGGGGAAGAGAAGTAGATGGCAGGTGCATTGTGTAGAAGGTTGATATGGAGTATATATATTAGAAAATTGGATGACATTCTCCAAAATGTAGTTGTAGGTAATGACATCCCCTTACCAAAGGACTTCTACATCAATAGGGTAAGGGGTCATTAGGTACCAAGTTCCCTTTAATTTTATTTGCCACTTTTGACCTCCTATATAGGCAAAGAAATGCGGTAATTAGGGATTCATCCTTTTTAAAGAAGATGCTAGATTTGGTTCCATTTTTTTTAATCTTAGTTAGTTGTGATTCCCATTAGCCTATTCCTAGGTTCTCATAGGCTATTTAGAGTCAGTTAGTGAACTTGATGTTTTATTGAGAGTTGAAGCTTGCATTTCTAGTGTGTTCCAATGAAATTTTTATTTTGGCATATGTTATTTTTAGCAAGTTTTATTTTGGGTTCTTGGTCTTAGTATTAGTTCCCTCTTTGCTTTTGTGAGAAGGTTTTTCAATTTTAGTGCCTCGGCAAAGTTTTTAAGGTGATGCGAATAATATTTTATAATTTTTGATTTAATGGCTGAAAAGGAAATTTTAATTTATAACTTGAGTGAAATATATATTTTTATAATAAAATTGCCTCAAATGGGGACACCTAGGCAAGAGGGGAGACATAAAGTGATCTAAAAATTATTTTGAGAGAATCTTTGAAGAAACTATAATATTGCAAATTTGTTTTTCCCTAATGTTTCTCTCCAGCTTTATAAATTAGAGTTTGGGTTCTCATTTCCTCATTCTAATTAGCTTAACCTGGAGAGTTCTTCAAAATTTTGAGGACAAAAACCCTCTTTAGTTAGCCTAGTTTTGCTGGTGCAAGGTCCACTCTACCTTGTTATTAATTTTAGATTAGGTTTATAGTGTTTTGGATCAAACTCTAGTGAGAAGGGTTTAATGTAGATGAAGATATATGGAATTCTTGATTGGGCTCTCATATTTTGGTGCAATTCATGAATTTTCAAATTGTTATTCAATTTTCAAGGGATTTTAGTGATATTTTCTAGTCCAAGCTATACCATTCTAAATACCCCAAGACTCACATTTTTCCTCATATCTCCAAAAATAAGACATATTATTATGGGTATTGTCTCCAAGGTTTTCTTATGGATAGATCTTGAGTATGCATATATAATATGTGGGATTTGATTTGACATTTATTTCTCTAGCTCAAGTCATCCCTTGCAGGGATGAACAACTTGGGTCTTACCACATGGGAATTTGTAAGGTATTTTCCTTTATTTGAAGGAAACACAATTATCCTTTAGAGTCATCAAAGGGTTCATAACATATTTAGATCAATTTGGAGGGTAAAGAAGTGATTGGAATTTATTATGTGAGTCACCCTTATGCACTCGATTGTTGGAGTAGACTTCTGAACTCATTTTAATTTTTTATAAAAAGACTTGGTTACGTTGAATGTAAATTGTTGAATGATTGGAATATTATGGAAAACTTATTAGATAGTGATTTTGAAGGCATTCCAAACTTGTAGAAGCAAGTAGAGTAATTATTTTTAAATAACTCATGTTTATTTTAATTTGCCAAGTTCCTACTTAATTGTGATTGTTAGCCCATTGATTTCTTGAGGCTTAAATGACCTTAAACATCATGTTCTCAAAGTTTCAATAAGTCTTTGAGTTTACCAAATTTCACATGTTTTTTTTTCTAGTAGTCTTGTTACCACATCTATATGAAAATGTTTAATAAGTCAAAGAAACATTGAGTTTTTTTCCACATCTAACCCTCTTGACTAAGTTAAAAAAAACCCACAAATACACTTTGGAGAAGATTTTTTATCGAGGGTAGTGGAGTGTTAATGAAGCCAAGTTAGAATAGGGTTTCCTCCATGTTTCACCATGATCCTAGTGCACCAAAATCACCAAATATTATTATAGAGCAACAAAGTGTGTGAAATGAACATAGGTTCTTAGAGTTTGAAAGAAGGTGTTAGAAGTGAATATTGGTTAAAGAAAATTTTATAAAGAAATTCCATTCATAGGTAGACTCATTCGAGTAAATATAGAGAGGAATTAGAATTTGTGAATCGTTATTGGAGAAACATCTTTCTTGAGGGGTTACAGATGCAAAAAGATAATAACATTAAGAAAACTTAGATGTACAAGTGTTCAGTGCAACATCATAAATGACAGTATTCACAATCAACAGTAAAAGACACCAAAAGACAATAAATGGGTTTGAAGAAATTAACTGGAAAAGAGGTGTTCGATGTTTGACAAAAAGAGATGATCCATGGAAAGAATCATATAAAATCATCTAGCATTTCTAGAAGTAGAAGAGATCATTTAGGATCTCCAAATCATAAAAAAATTATTGTAGAAGAATGAAAAAAATGCAGAGAACATTGAAATGCCTAAAACTAAGGCTTATTACTCAAATAGCTATAATAAGTGTAAAGACCGATTCCAAATCACAAGGGACACATAAGCACAATAACAAAAAATTTAGAAAAGTCACAAAATAATCAATGTATGTTAAACATTAAGACTATTCCATTTTAAAAAAATAAGAAATTACAATAATCTAAAAATATTGCCGAAAAACCTCAAAGTACAATAATTGGAAATCAACCATACTATTAAGAGTACATGAATAATCCAAATGAAAAATGAGGCAATGAGTACATAAAGGATTCCAACCATATTGTCGCATGTCATACATCAAAGGTATATAATAAAAAAGGTACATGACCAAAAGGTTGAAATGGTACAAGGTATCATCATTAATGCCATTAGACTATCCATCGTCCATCTACATGCTCCAATCTCCTATGCCATCGAACATCCTTTTACACATAATTACATTATGAGTTGTAATTAGTGTCACACATATAGTCAGTAAAGGATGCAAACAGACTAGTCGGTCAACACGCTAAGTATAGTAACCGAGCAGAGCACAAGACAAAATGACAAAGTAATTGAGTATAGTCTTAACCAAGCACATACACCAAGTCAGATGATTACCGAGCACACCAAGTACAATTATAACGAAGCATTCATATTTATCGAGCATCAATATTTTTCCAAGACATGAATGCAGTATTTATCGAGTAGTACAAGAATGACATAGAAGTATGGAATGACATAGAAAAAAAGGCAAACGGTTTATACCGAGCTAGGAAATAGTTTACATGAATCAAGGTAAAGATTTATTCGAGATGTAACAATTAAATGGCAATGATCCCTATGCAATATATATTTAGGTCATTTATATGGATCATAGATCTATGTGTGTGAATTTTGTACCTGATCTATAGACACAACACTTCAGTAAAACATTAGAGGTTAGCAAAAATGAAATCATGCAATGAATTGAAAGCTAAACTAACTAGGCAATTTACTGCCTTCTAATAGGTGCAAGTATGATGTTCTCAGATTGTTATCGAGATCAGTGACCTTGATGACACCTAAATGAAGGATTTTAATGCAAAAGATGGATATGGAATGTATGCAATTAATCTATTTTTTTTGAATTTTCTATGCAATTATGATCAAAACTTGATATGAATCTATGCTATGAAACAACTGATACGCTATGATATGCTAAATGATCTAACAAATGAAAACTAATATGATATGAAAAACTATACAATATTGATCTCACAAAGCTTGGATTCGCAAAGATGATGCTTCAATCTCCAATTCAGCAACATGATTATGCAATTCTTGTGGATTTGAGAGATGATTTGTGAAGAGCTAAAGCCTTAATTTATAGAAATCTAGGTCTTTGAGGATGTATGAAAGAAAGCCATAAATCACTCAAATAACTCAGCTTGATTTTGAGTTATTTTTAAATAAAGATAATTTAATTCACAAAAACATGCAAATTATGCAAAAACAACTTTTTAAACTCAAATTAGAAGTTTAGATCAACTTTAAAACTCAAAAATGATGTTGAGTTCCAAAAAGTCAATAACTTGCATTGATTTTCTGATTTGGAGTTTAACTACTCTTTGATTGTGCACATGGATAATTATGAATTAATAAATAAATAAAGTGATTTATCTTCAACTTAACTGATTTTGAAAAATAAAACAATTGATTTATGGGTTAATCAATTATTTTTCAAACTTTTATTCAAAAACAATATTATTAAAAATTGACAACTTGCCTTAATTAATTAAATAAGAATTTAATCAATTATTCATAGAATTTTGGATTTATTGTCAAAATTAAATAATACAATTTACGAATAAATAGAATTAAGTTCAATTAAATAATTAAGTGGCAGAATTAAATCTAATTAATTAAATATTGAGAATATTCAATTAATCAAACTTTAGGATAAATAGGATTTATCGCCAAATAATCATTAAATCATAGATAATTAGGATAATTAGGAATATTACTAGGAATATTCCCCGATGCAGAATTTAAGATAATCAATTAGGATTCGATGATGTTTAGATGTGCGTTAGGTTAGGACTTTGATGTCGATTTCATTCGATATGTCGATATAAGAGATTAATGAACTTATAGCCCATTTTTGAGGTATTACATTTTTCCCCTCTTTGAATTGCTATGCGAAGCGCAGTGGTTCAAAGATAGTCTATGTTTGATAGAGATATGAAACTGATTCAAAATTGATAATTGATATGAGACAAAAGCTGATTGAACAATTTGATATGAAGATAATAGGTCTTGAATGACCAAAGATAATGTTAACTATAACAGTAATGAACCAATGAAACAAAAGCATCAAAACACCTGATTCTGAACCTTATGATTGTGAAGAAGTGAGTGACTGATTCCAAACTCGATTGTCCTTAGAAGAATCACATAGGTATCACATCTGAACCCTTCAGTTACTGAAGAACCAAGGAAATAACACATTTGAATCGATAGTTGAAAAAAACTGATACAATTTACAAGATTAAGAGAATACTAGATTGATATGGATCTCGATGAATCTGATATGCCCCAAGCGATGAGGACTTTTGATGAATCAGTAACTAGACGTGGTTTTTATCTTGATTACTGAGGAAAGATATGATATCAATAAAGATATGGTTACAGACTTTGAATGATGTGCAATACCATGCCCCCTTCGGGATGAAAATTGAAATCTGACAAGAGAAGTCAGCGTTAATAGTTCAGAAGAATGTTAATTGATTTGAGAAGTGGTTATACACGTTCGAGAATGCATTCTGCATCATTGGGAGGTCCTGAAGACCAAGGTTGACTAGGTTTGACCATGAGTTGACCATGGTTGACCAAGTAGAAATTTTGATAGTTTGATGTAAGATAAATAGTTAGGTTGAATTCTGGATTTCTGTGATGATGGAAGGTCGAATATGCAAGCAGTAGACTGTCCTAGGTCCAAAAATTTTAAATCATGATTTTGACATAGTAAATGATCTCAGATTTTGATTTTGATCTCGAAAATGGAGTTACAACATCGAAATTAGCCAGGGGTGCAATTTTTTTTGAAAACGGAGCACTTTTGAAAATTAGGTCAAAAGCTATATAAAGGCCAGAAGGGTGCATTTTCAAATCATTTCAACCATTTGACTTTGGAGATCTTGTGGAGCCCTTTGAGCAAGAAAATGGTAGAACAACGAGAACTAAAGGTACTTATGAGTTTGCATCAATTTGAGTGTAGCTGGAGACATGATAGACCTCGACAGTATGGGCATCCGGTAGGTGGACCTCTGTACCCCTCTGAAAATGCAAAATTTTCATGTTTTTTAGCATTTTTGAATTTTTCCATATGCGTTTTTATTTTTGAATGTTGCATGTTTGAAAAATTGTATGAGTCCCATCCCAGACTTGTACGACATTCCATTTGCATTTGCTTTGTCATTTCATGCATAACCCAGTGTCGTATGAAGGGGACCTGTGTGTCGTATGACATTTCATCAGGTCCCTGGAAACTCGTATGATACTGAATCCAGTGTCGTATGACCATGAATTGTCATATGGTCTATTGTGGAGTGTCGTACGACTTTTGGTGCCAGTCTGGACTATCATATGAAAAATAGTGAGCTTAAAAACTGATATTTAGGGCCAAATTTTGACTTGTCTGATTTTTGATGTTGATAGCTGACCTCTTAACCTACCTTCTGAAGTACCCAACTGTCCAATTTCTATACTATTAGCCTATTATTGAACCCAATTTCTAATAGAATTCCCTATTTTTGTATGATATAGGTCACATATCTAGATGTTCATGTCTGACATTCATACCCGGTGACCCAGAGATTATGTGTCTCACTTCCTAACCCTATGAGGTTCATCTCGCTGCATGTGGGTTCGAGTATTTGATCCATTTACCTAATATTAGGGTAAACCATGGCCTGTTGACTACACTTATCAAGAGATTCCACTCTGAGACACAGACATTTCATTTACCGATTGGAGAGATGACTATGACTCCAGAGGATATTTATAGGATACTACACATTCCATTCCATAGCAGTCGACATCCTAAGTATGTGAGTTTTGGCCAGACTGGTCTTCATGCCTTTAGGCGTCTGTTTGGGGACGATACATAGTTGACAGGGTCCATTTCCTGGGAGACCCTTGTACATAGATATGGTCAGACGCACCATTTAGAGTGCATTATTGCTGGGATGATCGGGGAGCTCATCATGCCAGGCCATCAGCATAATGACTTTTTGATGGGATGGGCTCCAATGGTAGCCCTTCTTATGGCCACTCCCACTGAGCTTGCTTGGGGTTAGTGCCTATTGGCCCACATGTTTTCAGAGATGCATGAGGTCGTATATTAGGATTGCAAGAGCTTCACTTTTGGAGCTCTTGTATTACAGATATGGGCCTGGGAGCATATCCCAGTGTTGAGACCGATTTTCCAGACACAGCGGTAGCCATAGGAGCTAGTGATATATACGTATGCTGGTTATGTCACACAGGTCTACATGGGTCATACTGAGTATTTCAAATGATGTTTGGATGATATGACATTTGTGCATTGGAGACCCTACTTGGAGATAGAGGCATGGCCCACTGTGAGGGAGCAGTACAGCTTTCTTTTTCAGAGTCAGGTACTCATTGGTTGTTCCTCCACTATTTTGGAGAGATTTCTCATTACTAGAGTGTGGCGTTAGTATGGACGTAGATAGGATGTCCCATAGGAGTATACTACATATGCTCGCATTATTCATGAGATTGGGCTCAGATGGACACAGAGGCTCACCTATTCTCTATGTTCAGAGGAGTACAGTAGGATCATTGGTAGAGATTGGGACTACCGTCCATAGGTAGTTGATGTAGGGGTCATAGATGGATACATTGCTTGGCTTGCAGACCACCCCATTCACAAATTCTTAGATCCCCCTGAGTTGATACCCTCCATGGAGGAGACGATGGATGTTACAGGTGCTCCCATGATACAGGGTCCGAGACCTCAGACAGTGCATCCTACACCACCCAGACAAAGAGCGATAGCTCCATTTTAGAGACCATCAAGACATATGAGGCCCCCTCATCCTTCTACTTCTTCAGCAGGTATATCCACAGGTTCATAGAGATAGACCAGGGGTGAGAGTGGTACCTTGGGTGGTGTTGGTTCTATAGATGATGTCATAGTAGCTGAGTAGTTTGTAGGTGGTGATGTAGATCCCTTACAGGTAGATACCACTTTTGATCTAGGAGCTGAGGTTAGACACTGTAAGGCACATAGAGTAGATACCACTGATTAGCAGCTAGAGTAGCCAGTACAGGACACAAAGATGCTAGTAGCTGAGGCAGATCCTACTATTCCTCTCACTTCATCAAAGACTATCAGACGTCTTAGAGCTCAAGTCTGGGACCTAAAGGTATAGAGTGTTAGGTGGGAGGAGAGGTATCTGGATGCAGATAGGCAATGCATAGAGCTTCATGCAAAGTTTTGCTCAGAGGTTCAGAGATTACAGATAGAGGTGACCCATCAGACCTCACAGGCTTCGTATTATGTGTCTGCATATTATGCTACTATCCCTACTGCATAGAGAGTACCCACGTATTCAGATTATATGGCAGCCTCAGAGGAAGCTAGGGCATCGAGAGCAGAGACTATACCAGATGCACCACCCCCTCCTCCACCAGATACTGAGGAGCATGCTGATAGTTGATTCCTATTCTTATGTTTTGATATACTCTATTCTTTTTTATCACTGATATACCATTCTGACTCTGATGGCTCTCTGGGGCTTATTCTTTTGTACACTGTGCCAGTAGTGCACCCCTGACACATTTCAAGTTTATGATATATATGAGATCGATGTTTTTTGGTTGTGACTTCATTTGTACTTGTCATGTTTTGATTTATGATGATATCATGTGATGTTTATGCTATGAGTAGTGTAGAATGTATGTATGGATCGATGCAATGCAATGATTTCTTTCATATGGATGGATGTTATGCAAATGTAATGGATTATGAAAAGATGTATGTATGATTTATGTTTATGCACTGGATGTAATGTAATGCAACAAATGGTAATGATATTGGATGTAAATGCAGTGATACACATGATATGGTTTTGCAGGTTGATGAAGACAAGTACTCAGTCTTATGTCAAAAGGATGTTTAACCCAGGAGGGTTACTAGTAACTTGTGGTTTGGTGAAGAGACCTTTGAGTGAGACTTAGATCTCGTTAGATGTGAAGAATTGATATGAAGAATTGTTTAAGCTTTGAAGTGTTTCCAATCATTTGTGAGATCATGCAGACATGCAAAATGCAAAGAAACATGCAAAATGAAATGCAACCTAAGACCTAGGACCTAGTCACTGATCATGTGTCGATTTGTTATCATCATTGAACTTTTAGGTAACTAGATAAATCAATACAATACCCACTAGTTATGAAACCATAGACATATGAATATCGATTTGTACGTGCATGAATCAATACAACACCCACTAGTTAGGAAACCATGGATATATGAATATTGATTTTGTTTTCAGAATGTCAGATTAGATATAAGCACCAAGGCACAAACACCAAGATGACCTAAATATCATGTCCATTTTGATATAGAAATTTTTATAAGCATCAAAACATAAATGTCATGATGACCAGAATACACCTTGTAGTACAAACACATCAAGCAGTCAAGAGATCATTCTAAATCTGATGTGAATTACCTGTAGTGACCCTTTATCGTTCACATCCTTAGGTAAGATCGTGTTTCACAATAGGAGAAAGAACTCACTCAAAAAGATAATAGTTAGATCAAACTTCCTTGAATTTTCTAGGTATCAATGGTTGAGGTACGCATGGCCATCCAATTCGAGATAGAGGCTCTTACAGTCGGACACCATTTCAATCCAAAATTTCCAAAGTTGTTAGATTTTCACATACAAGCAGAAAACAAAGAAAAGATTATGCCCCCAGTCATCACTCTCTAAATCCTATAAAGGACATCATCGAAGAGCTCGAGTGGACACAATATGAAAAAATATCAATGCAAATTAGTAAGCATACAAGGAGATAAAAGCACATAAAAAGCATAGATTGTTTTCAGTTTTCAATTTGATGTTTGATTGCATTGTTGTTGAGGCAAAATCCTTTTTGGAGACAAGACAGATTGACCGACTGACTCAAATGAAGCTTCAAAGGACTCTAACTGGATATGATACATCTAAGATACATTGGAGGCCATAGGCTATGACTTTGATTGCCCCCAAGTTTTGAACATTGATAGGATACATACGCCTAAGCTGATTGGTGTACAAACTGACTTATTGAAAACAAACTGGGAGATATGTACAAACTAAAGCAAGATTGAAAGCTGGGAAAGACCAAGATTGCACTGATAGATGGAGCATGTTGAAACAAGTGGCACCCATTTGCCAGGTTTTCACCATCTTGGCAGAGATTCTATTTTTGCTACCAAGATGCCTGTTTCCAAGTTTTCACCAAGGCACTTTTTTCTTTTTCTCATTTTTTTTGTATTTTTCCTTTTTTTTCAATTTTTTTGTACTTTTGATATTTTCAATTTTTTTGTGAATCATCAAAGTGCCTATTGCTAGGTTTTCACCAAGATGTTAATTTTTTCAAGACTTTTTCCAATTTTAAAGATTTTTTCAGGACATTTTACCATAGACTGAATGCCTTAGGCATAGAATTTCTTCAGATGGAGAACGCTGATTGGTTCTTGGAGCTCTTCTCCTTTAGTCATTAAGAGTTGATAGGCACCAGAGCTAAAAGTAGCAGTGATTACAAAGGGACCCAGCCAGTTGGGTTCAAACTTCCCCTTGCGTTCTCGATGTGATTGATTTTTAGGATTCTCTCTCAAGACTAGATCACCAACTTGAAATTCTTTGTGTTTGAATTTCTTATTGTAACCTCTAGAAATTCTCTTCTGATACACTCTGAGATGATCATACGTTGCTTGTTTGCACTCATCTAGTAGTTCAAGTTCTTGCAACCTAGACACTCTGTAGTCATCATCAGTTACTAGACCATGCATTCTGATTCTTAGTGATGGGATTTCAACCTCAATAGGCAGTACCGCTTCAAACCCATAAACTAAACCGAAAGGTGTAGCCCCAGTAGGTGTTTTGATACTTGTTCTGTAGGCCTAGAGAGCTGGATTGATCATGAGATGCCAGTCTCTTCCTATTTTATTAACTGTTCAATGCAATATTTTCAATAGATTCTTATTAGATGCCTCTTCTTGTCCATTCCCTTGAGGATATCAGATAGAAGACCAATGTTGTGTGATCTTGAATTTGGCACATAGATCATCTAGGTATTTGTTCTTGAATTTTCCACTGTTATTTGTGATTATGGAATGAGGTATCCCATATCTGCATATGATATAGTTCAATATGAACATAGATATTTGCTTTCTAGTTGCTTGTGTCAAAGGGACTGCTTCTACCCATTTTGTAAAATAATCTGTAGCTGTGATTATATGGGTATGTCCATTAGAAGAGTGAGGATGAATCATCCCGATAAGATCAAATGCCCATTGATGGAAAGACCATTGTGTTGTAAAGGGGATTAGATCCCTCCCTGGAGCATGAATTAGGTTGCCATGTACTTGACACTTTTGACAATTCTTAGCAAATTTGACAGCCTCTTTCTCCATCTCAAGCCAATAGTAACCAACCCTAATAAATTTTCGAGCTAGTGTTAAACCATTCGAGTGTGACCCACAAATACCTTCATGGACTTCTTCTAATGCATGTTGAGATTCTTCCCATTCTAAACATCTAAGTAGCGTACCATCTAGACCTTGTTTTTATAGATCATGATCGATGATGACATATCGAGAGGCATTTCAGATAAGGTATCTCTTTTCATGGCTGTTGAAGGTATCGGGAATGATTTGGTCTTGGAGATAGGAAAATAGGTTTTTATATCTAGATGAATCATGACCTACAATAGTGCAGATCATGCGGGTTTCAGGGGAGTTATATGCAGGATAAGATAGTGCTTCCACCAAGAAATCATAGCGTAGCTCATATTCAGGCTGCTATAATAAAGTAGATAATGTGGCCATTGCATCGGCAGCCCTATTCTCCATTCTAGGAATTTGCTCAAATGTGATAGATATGAAATACTTCTTAAGATCATCTACCATTCTCTTGTAAGGAATGAGCTTTTCATCTTTAGTTTGGTACACATCATTGACTTGATGAACAAAAAGTTGAGAGTCTCCATAAATGTGTAGCTCAATCACTCTCCACTCAATTGCTAGTTTCATGCCATTCAAAAGGGCTTCATATTCTACAATATTGTTTGTGCAAGGAAACTTTAATCTGAATGCTTTGGGTATGGAGTATCCTTGAGGAGTTATGAACAATATGCCTACTCCAGATCCATTCTGTGTATAGGAGCCATCAAAGAATAATTTCCATTCTCTAGAAGAAAGATGCATGATAGAGGAATCTGGGAATTCCATTTGGAGTGGTGTGTCATCAAACAATGGTGCTTCAGCCAATTGATCAGCAATGACCTATCCTTTTATAGATTTTCTCTCAACATACACAATGTCAAATTCACTCAATAGCATGACCCATTTAGCTAATCTACCCGTGAGGGTAGCTTTGCTTAGTAGGTACTTTAGTGGATCGATCTTGGCTACCAATTGAGTGGTATGAGCTAAAATGTAGTGTCTCAGTTTCTATGATTTGAAGATCATAGCTAGACAAGCTTTCTCAATCATTGAATAGTTCTTCTCATATGCAACCAATGTTTGATTGATATAGTATATAGCCCTTTCCTTTTTGTTCTCATCATGCTGTGCTAGCAATGCCCCTAGTGATGTATCTGTAGCGGAGACATATAAGATCAATGGCTTCCCATGAATAGGAGGCATCAAAATAGGAGGATTGGATAGATACTTCTTGATATGATTGAAGTTCTGTTCACATTCTTTGTTCCATGCAAAGGTCACACCTTTATGTAATGTTTTTGTAAATGGTTGTGATATGTCCGCTAGCTATGATATGAATCTTCTGATAGATTGAACTCTTCCTTGCAATGTCCTCATCTGACTGATCCTTGCAATGTCCTCATCTGATTGATATTCTTAGGAGGTTGCATCTCCATTATAGCCTTTACTTTAGCTAGATCAACCTCAATGCCCTTCTTTGAATTGATGTATCCTAAGAGCTTTCCAAAAGTGACACCAAGAGCACACTTCTTAGGATTTAGTCAGAGACTAAACTTTTCCATTCTGTCTAGGATCATGCTCAAGTCCTTTAGATGTTCACTTCGAATCATAGATTTTGCTAATGTGTCATCAACATAATCTTCCATAGTTCGATGCATCATGTCATGGAAAATAGATGTCATTGCTCTTTGATATGTAGTACCAGCATTTTAAAGCCCAAATGGCATGAAATTCCAACAAAAGGTACCCCATGCACATGTGGAAGCAATTTTCTCTTGATCCTCTAGGGAAATTTTTATTTGGTTATATCCAGAGAAACCATCCATTAAGGAATACATCTTGAAACCCATAGTCGTGTCCACTATCATATCAATGTTAGGTAGTGGAAAATCATCCTTAGGACATGCTCTATTCACATCTCTAAAGTCTATGCACACTCTGATTGAACCATCTAGTTTAGAAATAGGTACAATATTAGAGATCCACTCTACATAGTCAATAACTTAGATGAATCTAGCTTTTAGGAGCTTCTCTAATTCAACTTTTACCAAGAGTGCAACATGAGGATTCATCTTTCACAATTTTTTCTTGATAGGTTTTACATTAGGAGCTATAGATAAATGGTGCATGATAAGATCCAACCCTAGCATATCTAAGTATTTCCATGCAAAGTTGATCTTTTTCTCTGTTAGGAATGTAGTAAATTTTTGCTTCTCTTCTTCTGATAATGATTGTGCTACATGTACCAATTGTGGTTCCTCTGTTGTACCCAAATTGATGGATTGAGTGGGCTCAATTAGAACTAGAGATCTGTCCTATAAATGACTTGGAAGGACATCAAATATCTCATCCTTAGGAACCTCAAAGAGGTTTTCACCTTTGGATACGTCTTTTCTTTTTACTTTTGTAGGTTCTGAGACTGCCACAAAGTGGTTTTCACCCTCAGAACTCCTTTTCTTTTTATTCTTATTCTTATTTTTCTGACTAAGATATTTGATGTTTGACTCGGTCATGCTAATGCTTGGTTCACTAATGGAAGTCCTCATAGGCTCAACTACATTTAGGTAGCAAGAAAGGGCATAGTCATTTGGGAAGGTATAAATACCATGGCTTAGATTTATGGAGGTTTGACCAATAAGGTCTGGATATTGGATAGTCAAAGTAGGGAAAGATTGGGAGATAGTGTTTACAGATATAGATATGTCATCATTGGTCCTAACCTAACACTCGAGTTCAAAGGTGATATTACAACTTAAGACATTCAATTCATGAATAGGCTCAATGTCATTGTGGGAGTCCAATTCAGCCATAGGTAGATCAGACTCGATAAGTTCATCATTTCATTCTAGACTTATGTCAGGTTGGGGTGCATATTAGTGAATAACATCAACATGTTTCTCTGTGATAAGCTCATCTAGTTCTGGAATGATTCCCCATTCATAGTCATTAGATTCACCTTCTGATTCAGGATCTCTAAGAAATATTAGAACATGAGTAAAGCCAGGGTGAATACCCCAAGAAGGGTTACCCTCAGATTCGGATTTGTATTCATACTCATGGGAATCTGTCTCAGAATAACTACCACCTTCTTCTTCTTGATGGTTTTTGAGATTAGTTGGTTCTTGTGTTGCAACTATCTCTTGATTGATAGTAGGTTCTTGTGTTTCTACTACATTAATTCTTTTGATTGGATCATCTTTATCATCAAGAAGGTCTTTGATCTCCTTAGGCAATTTTTCATAGGGGATGAGTTCTGAGCTGTCTGAATCATTATCTGATGGTTCTGTCTCTTCTTTCTTAAGAAGAGGTTCTCCTGGTGTGATCTTCTCTATGACATGAGAACAATTACCTTTGAGGTGATAGGGTTTCTTCTTAAAGCCTAGGCCAACAATATTCTTATTTGCTCTACCAGTATGTGGGAGAGGTACCTCAAGACCTTTTCCTCTGGCTCCTAGAGGCCCTTTACCTAAATATCCCATCTTAGCTATCAATTTATCTCCTGGTCCATATGACTTAGAAGGGAGTTTGGATACTGTAGAGCCACAAGTTTGAACAACTTGAGATTTAGGTTCATCTTTGTATAGCCATGCAAGCACAGCTTCATCTTCTTCAAATTCTTGCTTGGAGACTTGTTCTGCTAAAAAATTCTTTTTATATACCTCAAGGGGTTCTTTAGAGTCTGGTTTGGATTGTTTCAAAGATTTCCCATAAGACTTAGGTGAGATAGGGAGAGATGTCAAAGATAAAACTAGATCGATAGTATATTCTCCCATACTATTTTCTTTGATATTAACCTCTTTTGCAAGAGCTTCCATTTTAGATGTGGATGCCTCTTTAGTTGATTCAATGGAAGATTCTCTGTTATTAGGTACAAGCTTATCTACACTTTCCTTCAAGGTATTGCAAGTTGTATTCAGATCCACGGGGATAGTAACCTCTACTCCTTCATAAGGAAACTTTAAACATTAATGGTATGTAGAAGGAATAGCTTGCATTTCATGTATCCATGGTCTCCCTAGGAGGATGTTGTAGGCCAAAGGTAGATCAAGCACTTGACAGATGGTATCTTTGATAACTGGACCCACTCGAATGGGTAAGACAATGGTGCCTTTAGAAGATCTTTCTTGTTCATCATAGGCTTTTATGGTTATCTTCTTTCGAGGATCAATAGCCAATTCTGAAAATCCCAATTGTGTGATCAAGCTGTAAGAACAAATGTTTAGGTCAGCATCCCCATCTATCAACACACATTTGAATCTACGGTTCTGGATCAAGACTTCTATATGCAAAGGTTGATTATGTGGGTGACTCAAGGAGTTGTCATCTTCCTCTGAAAAGGAGATATATTGTAGAGATGTAAGATGTCCAACCATAGTCTGGAACCTACCTAAATCAAGGTCATCAAGAACATTGGAACCGAGCAAAGCTTTGTCTAGTATGGCTCTATGAGCTGGAGATATTCAAAGCAACTCAAACATGGAGATTTTGGCATTAGTGTGTTGGAGTTGTTGAACAATGCTATAAGATGTAGGCCTTGTATCCTTTGGATTGGAAGATTTGGAAGCAGCCTTCTATATAGAAGCAGATGAAAGATTGAAGGGCACCTTAGGGACATTTGATGAATCTGGGATTTGTCCTTTCAGATGTGCTTGAGATTGTGATCGAGTAACTGCATTGGTGGATTGATTCTATCTATCTCTTCTTACAATTGTGATGACATTGCAATTCTCTAAGAGATAGGGTTCAACCATATTGATGGTAGCATTATTTCCAGGGTAAGCATAATTGACTTTTGCCCCCATATTAGGTTGAGAAGATGAAACTTCTTGACCATGTTTCAGAAATGGTTTTGTGAATGCTGTATGATCATTATTGCTCTTAGGATTTTCAACTATGATGTCTCCCCTATCGATCAGATCTTGAATGGTGTGTTTCAACCGAAAGCAGTTATTAGTTTTGTGACCTTTACCTTGATGGAAATCACAGAATTCATTTTCTCTCCACCATTTTGGCTTAGGCTCAGAATCAGGTGGTTAGATTGCTGGAAAAGAGATGATGTTATCAGCTAGTAGAGTTTTCATAGCTGATTCTAAAGATTCTCCAAGAGGAGTGAACTTTCACTGTTTATCCCAAGATTTGTATTCTGGCTTCTTTTGAAATGGTTTGGATGACTTTTGTTTTGAAGCTTTAATGGCTTGGGAACCAAGAGTTAGGTTGTAGGTTGGTGCCTTTGATGGGGCACATATAGTATCAATAATGCCATTTGTGATGATGCCTTTGTTCTTGTTCCAATTTTTGTTCTTGTCTTTAGAACTGGACCCAGATTCATACTTGTCTTTCTGAAGTGTGATTTTTCCTTTTTTCACAAGCACTCTTTCAATTTTGATAGCATTATCCACCATCTTATCAAAAGATGTATGATCTTGCATTTGTAGAGGATAATTGATTTCTGGAACAATGTTATTGATGAAGATTTCCAATTTTTCTATTTCTGGAATAGGTCTGGCATATAGAGAGAATTTTTTCCTCCATTTCTTGAGAAATGTTAGGAATGGTTCTCCTGGATATTGCTTGAGATTATAGATATTGATCATGGTGACTGGATGTTGAATATTGTAGGAGTATTTTTGATAAAACAATTTGATCAACTCCTCAAAAGTTTTGATAGTAGAAGGAAATCTAGAGAACCAGTGGATGGCTGCTCCCCCTAGAGATCGAGGGAAGAGATGGATCAGATAGGTTGGTTCATGCATGAACTCCATAGATTTTGTATAGAATTCTCAGACATGATCTTGAGGATCTGAGTGTCCATCATACTTATCATACTTTAGCATCTCCACTCTTTTTGGAAATGGTGGCATGTACAAGTCTTTGTCAAATGGAAAAGGACATAGAGCCTCCATCGAGAACTCTTTGGGTTCCTTCTCTTTTTCGAGTTGATTCAGTTTGACTTGTAGAGCATGTATCTATTTCATCATGGCCATTATCAAAGTTTCTTCCTCATGTGTGATGATAGCTTTGACATTAAAATTAGGAGGAAGCTTAGCTCCTTGATGAGCTAATTGTAAAAAGTATGCCTCTCTATCTTCTTTCAAGAAATGCTTCATCATTCGTTTGAAGTTATCATCATTTTAATATTGAGCAATTTCTTTAGGCATGGGTTCCTAATCCACACCATGTTGAGATTGAGTTATTTGAGAACTAAAGTTTGTCCCTACTTGAGACATGGTAGGAGTTTGTGGACTCCCTAGAATAGATTGATGTGGGGTTTGTTGGGTACCTCCGTGAGTTGATGAAGGAGGAATGTAACGAGTTTTTAATCGAAAGTTGCCAGCATTGTCATCTTCGTAAAGACTAGAATCGATGAGTTGCTCAAGAGTTGGACCCCTGGTAGTAGTTATAGGTAAGGTCTGGGATGCTTCTCCAAATTTCTTGTGTGAGGAAGCTCTAGTTTCCACCATCAACTTTGAGTGAAACAAAAGAATAAGATCCAGATAACTGAAGAATGAATTGAATCAAGATGATCAGATGATGCAACCTTGTCAAGGTTTGATTGATTTGAAGATTTGATTAGATGTGGGTGAAGGATACTATGCCCTAGATGTATGGGTAGATTTCCCAAAAGATAGCAGACATGAGTTCACAACACTTAATCTATTTTTGAAGATTTGATAGAAGATTGATAGTTATGACAAGGTTTTGACACAAGATGAAAAGGACTCAAATTGATTAAACACAAGGCTGAATTGGATTCAAAAGGCCACTCTTGGAAAATGATAGGGCTCTCAATAGCTACTGCTCTATTCTTGACACAGTGATTTGTTCGACAGATTCTGGAAATAGGCTGAAAAAGTTAAATATCTGGCAATTCTGACAATTTTCTGACAACTTTTCAAAATTTTCCCAAAT
This sequence comes from Chamaecyparis obtusa, assembly GCA_027943335.1. NCBI lineage: Eukaryota > Viridiplantae > Streptophyta > Pinopsida > Cupressales > Cupressaceae > Chamaecyparis > Chamaecyparis obtusa. The sequence continues at coordinate 1,113,105 of BSBK01000335.1, forward strand.
GACACTATGCAGACTCATACGACAGTGGGTATGCTATGAAATGACAGTTGAAAAGCTTGTATGATAGTTGCAAAAATCACATGACAGTGGGTATGCTATGAAACAATAGTTGAAGAGCTCGTACGATAGTTGCTAGCAGGATTTGACTTTTTTGAATTTGACTGGTAGAAAGACTCGTACGACACTGGGTTCCTTACCATACGATAGTTAGGCATGGATGAAATGACATTTGAAAAAAACTCGTATGAATTTCTAACCTCCTGAGATGACTTTTGACTCCAGAAAAGAATTTTACTTCAGATTTTGCAAATTTTGAGTTTTCAGATTCAGATTGTTTGCAAATTGTACTATCCAGATTTGAGGATTGTAACAGATTTTTTCATTTTCAATAACCAGATAGATAAACAAGCACACAAAATAGCAAGCAAGTGATTTCAAGCATGCCTGAAAATAATGAACAAGGGCAAAAGAAACCTTGCACATGAAAAATCAAGTGACTTATTCGTTCTAATCCTCAGAAGCGCTAATTGTGTATGTTCCAAAATGTTTTTCAATGATGCACATATATCCTAGAAAAATGAAAATTTGGCCTCTCTAGGGTTTTAAGTAATGGTTTGACTCTGCAACTTTTATGATCCAAAGGGGTGAACTCCAATCTCGACGCACCAAGGTTTTGACACAGTCTGAGAATTTAATCAATCAGGAGCTACTAGGGAGATCTGACAACCCAATAATGAACCATACCTGTGAAGATTTCTTCCACAAGGACATTTATATAGTAGCTATCACTACCATGGCGAAAATGGCTATTACCGCTCAAGGTTTTGTCAACACAGTTTTCCCTGTGAAGGGAGTGTTCGCTACGGTTAACCCTCTCTAAAGGTGACTCACAATAGTATACCACAAGGGGACTTGGCTCCAGATCTAAGGGTTTGATGCCTTTTCACTTTTAACCCAGACAAAGCAGACAGATAAATCTGACACGCTAAGATGAAGATTATCTCACCAAGGTCTATGATATCAACCTCACGTGATCTATCAACCTCTTCGGAGAGAGAATGTATCAATCAATAAGGGAAGATGCAAAAACCAAGTAAAATGTGAGATGCACTAAGTATCCTCCCTACCTATAAGGATTCCATCATCAAGAAGGATTTCACTGGGAATCCAATCTCTCAAGAACCACAAATAGTGTTCATAGGGTCTAATTACTATGTTTTCACAGATATATCAGAAAAAAAATCTATCCAAAAGCATTCAAAAGCACAAAAGGTGGTACACTTAATGCTCCAAATAAATGTGAGGTGAGTCCACAAAGTGGTGCATTTAAATCCTCACACAAATTTAAAAGAAAGTCCACACCCTAGAATACTAATGAGATCCAAAAAGCATAAAATGGGAAAGAACTGGTGGAACAATTAACGCTCTTTCTAAGTAGACCCCTCCCCTGAATATGGTGTTGACCTTGCAACCACGGGGTGAAATGAGGGGCGAGTAAGAATAAGCGAGTCCAATATCCCAATTTTTCTAATAAGATCAATCAAAAATATCCTAAGACTGCCTATCAATACTTAAGGTGTTACAACCTAGTATTCAATTATGCAAATTTGAAGAAAAGCATGCAAAGAAAATACTCAAGCCAAACACATGAGAGATTCATTTTAGGATCCAAATTGAAATGTTATCAGATTGAGGAGAATACCTAGAATCCTCACAATGCGCTTAGTAGATGTTTACCTGCTTTTAGCAATTCTTGCACTTTTTCCAATCAAAACCAGCAGGAGTCAATAAAAAATAGACAATTTCAATTGTTAAGATTAGCCGTTAGTCAAAATCTGAAAACCAAATATGACAAACTACCCTAGAAAATGAAATGACAATTGAAATTTGATGCCAAAAATCATACGACAGTGGGTCTATTACCAGACGACAGTATGAAACTCGTACGATAGTGGGTGTGCTCCCAGAGGACAGTCCAAAAAATTGTACAACACTGGGTGTTCTATGAAATGATATTTGAACTTTCAAATGATAGTGTGTATAGCACGGCATGATCCTCGATCTGATAGAATGTCGTACGATAGTGGGTACAGTGTGAAATGACTTTTGTCAGAAACTCGTACAAAGATTGTACGAATAGAAATTAAAAATCATAGTTTTGCACAGAAACTGAGGAGAAAAAGATAGAATTGAAATGGAAACCCATTTCAGGGCCCCACGGTGGGCACCAAAAAATGTGTGTGTGAATTTTGTACCTAATCTATAGACACAACACTTCAGTAAAACATTAGAGGTTAGCAAAAATGAAATCGTGCAATGAATTGAAAGCTAAACTAACCAGGCGATTTACTGCCTTCTAATAGGTGCAAGTATGATGTTCTCAGATTGTTATCGAGATCAGTGACCTTGACGACACCTAAATGAAGGATTTTAATGCAAAAGATGGATATGGAATGTATGCAATTAATCTATTTTTTTTGGATTTTCTGTGCAATTATGATCAAAACTTGATATGAATCTATGCTATGTAAAAACTGATACGCTATGATATGCTAAATGATCTAACAAATGAAAACTAATATGATATGAAAAACTATACAATATTGATCTCACAAAGCTTGGATTCGCAAAGATGATGCTTCAGTCGCCAATTCAACAACGTGATTATGCAATTCTTGTAGATTTGAGAGATGATTTGCGAAGAGCTAAAGCCTTAATTTATAGAAATCTAGGGCTTTGAGGATGTATGAAAGAAAGCCATAAATCACTCAAATAACTCAGCTTGATTTTGAGTTATTTTTAAATAAAGATAATTTAATTCACAAAAACATGCAAATCATGCAAAAACAACTTTTTTAACTCAAATTAGAAGTTTAGATCAACTTTAAAACTCAAAAATGATGTTGAGTTCCAAAAAGTCAATAACTTGCACTGATTTTCTAATTTTTAGTTTAACTGCTCTTTGATTGTGCACATGGATAATTATGAATTAATAAATAAATAAAGTGATTTATCTTCAACTTAACTAATTTTGAAAAATAAAACAATTGATTTATGGGTTAATCAATTATTTTTCAAACTTTTATTCAAAAATAATATTATTAAAAATTGACAACTTGCTGTAATTAATTAAATAAGAATTTAATCAATTATTCATAGAATTTTGGATTTATTGTCAAAATTAAATAATACAATTTAGGAATAAATAGAATTAACTTCAATTAAATAATTAAGTGGCAGAATTAAATCTGATTAATTAAATATTGAGAATATTCAATTAATCAAACTTTAGGATAAATAGGATTTATCGCCAAATAATCATTAAATCAAAGATAATTAGGATAATTAGGAATATTACTAGGAATATTCCTCGATGCAGAATTTAAGATAATCAATTAGGATTCGATGATGTTCAGATGTGCCTTAGGTTAGGACTTCGATGTCGATTTCATTTGATATGTCGATATAAGAGATTAATGAACTTATAGCCCATTTTTGGGGTATTACAAGATCTAATATTTTATAGATGATTGTATAACCCTAATTAGGTCAAATCTTTATGATATTAGAATTGTCAAGATGTCAATTATAAAAATACAAATGAGAAGTAGCCGCTTAGAGAAGACATTTGAAGTTCAAACAGGGTTGTGAAGCTAAGCATTGAACAAGTATTCAAAATTGAATCAGTATCGGACCAGAGGCTACCAAGAAGTATTAGAAGGAAAAATCTATCACAGAAATGTGATATCAGTTAAGGGCTAAGAAAATATGAAATTCAACAAAGTAGGCTGCTACATCAAGATCAATTTACTGTTACTTTATAACAACTGTGGTAGACTAAATCTCTTAACAAAGTAGACCTAATAGTCTTTTGTAAATCTCTTAACTGAGTGCACACTTAACAATGTTTCTTAAATCCTCTAACAAGGTAGATCTTAACAAGAAAATTTTATTATTGTAGTAGTGAAGCTTTGTGGGTGTCATCCCCACCATAGTTTTTACCTTCTAACAAGGGTTCTTGCGATACCAAAATACTTGTGTATTGTGTATGAAGTTTTATGAATGTTTACATGTTAGATTAGAAAGCATTTTATATTTTAGTTATGTTATGAATGAATGGAAATGATAATATGACAGTTGGTTAATGAAAGAGATTATCTTAAGGATAAAGATCAAATTTTTTTTAGGGTTACTGATTCACCCCTCGCCTCTCAGTAACTCACCTTTTCATAATCCCAACAATTGGTATCAGAGTTAGTTCTCTTGTTGAAGAAGTTTAATCATTGAAGAGGAAAAATATTTAAAGATGGAAAGGTATAAGATTGATAAGACAATTGAAAATTAGAAATTGGTGATGTAGATTCTCCTGAAACAACTTAAGGATGTCAAGGAAAAGATGAGAGAGTCATTGAGAAAAAGAAAGGAATTAACATTTCGGCAGAATGAGACTCAGTATCAGGAACAAGAGATAGAAGAATTATCTAAAGTATCCAGAAGTATATCTGATGCATTTGAAGGAACTATCTTAGATTTGTCTGAAAAGAATCAACACCTCACTGAACAACTGAAAGCACTACAAATTGGACAAGAGACTCAAATGGTAATAATGATTGAAGTTATGAACAACACAAGACAAGCTAACTAATAAAGGAACATTGCTATTGAAGACATAAGTCAAATGACTAAAAATTTAGAAGAGAAAGAATCTGAAATACTAAGGTTGATTGATCATCACTTTAAAATTCCAATTAGATGGTTATCATAAGTCAAGAAGCCAACCAGGTAAACAATGAGCTTGCTAGGAAATTGGAAGACATTGGTGAATTAAGGGAAGAGAATGAAAGACTAAAAAATGAATTGAAAATGAAACAACAACATAATGAAATGATAAAGAAAACTGAGGAAAGTACCAAAAGGATGGAATAATTCTTAATGAGTAAGAGAAGATTGGACAACACTAATGGATTAGGATATAATGAGCAGGGAGGGTCTTCAAATCAAGAAGAGAAAATGAATGTCTATGTAAATCTAAGACCAAAGAAGCTCTAATGCTATCACTATGGAAAACCAGGTCACCCAACAAATGTCTATAGAAGTAAAGCTAAAGGTACTCCAAACACCCTAAATTTGAAGGTTATTACTACAATTATAATAAGAATATATTGGGATTATGGAAAGATAAGTATTGAGAGGCGAGGAGTGAATCAGTACCCTCAAAAACTTTTAACACTATAACTTTTCATTTTAAAATCTCAATTAACTGACTGATTCCATTGTTAGAAACATACATTCATATAACTGAAAATGCAAAGTGCAGGTAAACTAAACAATAAATCATCCATGAAAATTCATACTCATGACACAGATATTTTGGTTAGATAGAAACCCTTGTAAGAAGGTAAAAACTGCGGTGGGGATGACACCCACAAATCTTCACTACTACAGTAATAAAGTATGTCAGTTAAGGCTACAATTTTTGAGATCACTTCTGATGATCTTACCCTATTAGGAGTAACAAAAGATTGACTAGATTTACCTGGTTAAAGGATTTTCACAACACAATGTATGTGTGTACTCAGTTAAGAGATTTACATAAGAACAGTTAAGTCCACTCTGTTAAGAGATTTTAAATTCTACTATAATGGTTAAATTGATAACAGTAAAAGTATCTATAAATAACAACTCAATCTTGTCTGATTCAGATATGTGAAATACCAAACAAATATCACCTCAACATGATGTATGTGTCCTTTTGTCCTTCTTGTTAGCCTTGTATGTGTTCTGATAAACTGATTCTTTCTTTCATAAACCTTCTATCATAAACCCTTTGTTTGATCTCCCAATGTCCTTAGTGCGGCTACTCCTTCATGATATGTGATTAGAATGCAATCTTTACAAATTTATATCAAACAATCTTGACCTAATTAGGGTTTACAATATCTTAGAAAACCTAAGATCAACGGTATAAGAAAATAACCTAGATCTAACATTACATAGGAATCATCACCAAATTTAATGATTACATCCACATTAAATATTGTCTTTATCTTGGTAAACTATTTTCCTAATCGGTGTAAATCATTTGCATAGATGTTTGTGCCATTCCTAATTACTATTCCATTTCTTGCTTTACTCAATAATCACTACATTCACCATTTGGTAAATTATTGGTTCTCGGTTCATATGAATGCTCAGTGATCATTAGATTGGTACTCGGTAATTTCTTGACACTCGGTGAGTGTGCTCGGTCAAACCTATATTCAGTTATCTTAGAGTTTTGCCTTGTCTTTTCTTGGTGTGTAGACTTTGTATGCTTGACCATTTGTCTTGTTTGTCTCCTTTACCGACCTTTACCAACTGAATAACTGATTGATACTAATGAAAATCCATTAATGCTAAAAATATAGGTAACAATCCCTCGCTTTGGCATTGGTATCAAAACCTTATGTATATGTACCTATTGCCAAAAATATATACAAAATCAAACTCAAAAAATATACTAACTATACACTAACTCTTTTCTTTACTGACTCCCCCTTTGTGAATGCTCTCGGTGATGTGAAGTACATAGTGGCATATACATAACTTTCCCCCTTTTTGAAATTAATTACAACATAACGAATGTACTTACAACTTATCAAAAATATGCTGGTGGGTTTTCTTTAGTGATGCCAAGAGGATTTCCCATTCCTCTTTCAGATTTGCAAGAGCAATGTGCTCTAGACCTACTTGTGCATGCATATAAAAAATATTCTCAAGTACATAGATCTCAGGGGTGGAAACTAATGCTTTTTTCTTATCTACATGTCACTCCATGATCTCCAGATGTGGAAGAAACTCCGCTTGTAGATCGGTGACTTGGTCACTTATTGTGTTTTCCCGCTTCCTCAAATCTGATCTCAACTACCTAAGTTCTTGAACTTTTAAAATGTGCTTATGAAAAGCATTTGGATCGGTTAGAGAATAATTTGCACTCATCTTAATTTCTTCATCTAGCTTTTTAATATTGTCACTAACCTCGGTAGTGAACTGGTTAACAGTGCATAACTTAAACAAAATTTGAATAATTTGCTGAATAATAGTTTCCAGCTTGGTAATTACCTTAGAGAGCTTAACCTTATTTATTGCCACTTCTTGGCTTATTTTCTCTACCAGTTTCAGTTAAATCTTTTCTTTTTCCCTTTCCTCTATTCTCTTCTCAACATCAATATTTGGGGCATTTATGTGGCCAATTAAAGTTGCAATTTGATCAAGGATGAGAGTATCCTCATCGACATTGATCTCAGGGATGACTTGCAGTAAAATATGTCTAACGTCTTCTAGAATTTGCTTGCTTTTGCTTTTCTTTTTCATCTTCTCTTGTGCAGCCTTCCTAGTGAACAATTCCCCATATCTTCTTAGTGCCTTGAGGTCTAATGTTCTCGGGTCACATTCAGGTATCTCAATTACCTCATCCAATGTAACTGGGGCTTTACCATGTTTATTTTTCTTCTTCATCTTAGGTGTTGGTGATTTAGTATATGAAATTAGAGCTTTAGTCTCCAGATTTGTCTTCTCGGCCTCGATTGACACACTTTCTTCCTTAGGTTTCCTGGTGACCTGTGTCTCAGTAGCTTGTCCTTGGGCATTAGTTATGGTGTCTATTTGTGTTAATTCAACCAGTTTAGCTTCTTTTGGTGCTTGTGTTGCTACCTCTATTTTCTTAGGATCATTGGAAGTATTTTGTTCTATTATACCCTATTTAGTTGTCCCCTATTCCTTGGGTGTGTCTTTAGGTTGCTCGGGGGTCAAGCCTTCGGGTTCCTTCTATGTTACAATGTCAACAACTTGTACTAATATAGGCAAGTCATCTAGAATTTCACTTATTGCTGCCTCAGTGGGTGCATTTTCTTCAGCTGTATCTACAACAATGTGTACATTTCATCATTGTTCATGTCATCAAGATCTCCATTTTTGATGTCTTCAATAAGTACATCATCTGTTCCTATTATCACTAATTGCTTAGGAGAATCCTTGTATTCTTCTCTGTAGTCTATAGGGTAGAAGTGTATTGCAATGGAAGTATCTACTACTTTAGTGTCTGATAGATCAATGGGTTCCTTGGTAGCAAGATCAACATCATTCGAGTGAAGTCCTTTACCTTTCTTCTTATTCTTCTTCTTGGGAACTACTACCAATTCCAACTTATCTGCTTCTGCTAGGGGTTTTAAAATTGAGGTCCATAAAAGCCTACTATTCTCATCTACCTCTTCAAGTTTGCCTAATAAAAATCTCTTGGAATATTGTTTCATTAAATCTTCAATTTTGGGAACTGATAAGGTAGGCATAGCCAATATTAGTGAATGTTCCCTCATCTTCTTTTTCAGTGTCCAAGGCATAATTCCATCTTGCTGACACTTTCTCATACGAACCCTTAGGTACATACCTAGAAAACTCTATAGGTACCTTCTTAAATTTGATCATCATTTTTATAATGGCCTCTTCTATTTTTTCTTGATCCTCGATAGACATGTGTACATAACGACTCAATTTAGGGTTACTTAGGCCACCAATTTCCTTTATGGTTTCCACTAATTCATCAATTGATTGATTTTTATTTACAACAACTTTAAACTTATTTTGTTCTTCCTCTTCCTCTTCATCATCAACATCATCCTTTTCTCTAATTAACTTTATCCTCTTCTTAGGTAGCTCAGAGGTGGCTTGGGCACCTATCTTTTTCTTTTCATATGTCTTGGTGGGATTTGGCCTAGAAATTTTTACTACTCCTTTATTTAAGGGTGGAGAAGAAACTATTGAGGACCTTGTCATTTATCTTGTTGGTTCTTCTACTTTCTTTCTCTTCCCTGTGGCCTTGACTAGTGTAGATTGAATGTCTTTGTTAGACTCCATCTCCTCCCCATCATGTTCACTATTCTCAATCAATAACTATTCCTCGGTTGCCTCTTCAACTGGAATATCCTCAAATGTTTCTTCCTCTTCTGCTCCATCACTGGATTTATTTATCAATTTATCCATAATTTTCTTTGATTTCTTATTTACCTTAACTACAACAAGATCCATCTTAATCCTTTTTTTTCCTCTTCATAGGTAATTAACCTACTTGCCTATGGATCTTTGGGCTTGGCTAATAATGCCTCTATTGAATTGGAGGCTTGGTCAATATCAAGTTGATAGCCCATAGGGGGAAACCAAATAGTTCTTAGTTCAACCATGTTGATAAGAGTGGTGTCGGTATCCACTAAGAAACTTATATCTTCTTTGTATTTCTCAACTAGCTATCCTCGTATTCTACTTCTTTGATACATCCTATCCTTAAAATTTTCAAAATATACATCCATAATGCTAACAAAATTTTATCCCAAACTTTGAATAAAGTCATTGATTTGTAAAATGACTGGTCAACCAGTTTCCCAATCAACACTACCGACTAAGGGAAATAAGTTTTGTACATAGAAAAATATGAAAATCAGAAGTGAACCAAACTTATAGCTACTTGTCTTTTCCAACCTGATCATTCCCATGTTTTAATCCAATAGTTTCAATAAGAGCTCAACGAGGTCGAATTGAAATCCTTTCTTCACAATCTTATATGGAATATCCACTGCTCCACATGGAACACTATTTGGCCTGCTAGATTGAAATATATTATACTCAATTGCATATGCAACAAATATTTTCTTAGGATCAACAATAGTGTTGATTCTCATGCCTCTACTGTCCCATTTAGCTCTAGTTAATTTTTCAATCTCTTCTCTCAGTGCACTCCTTAATACTTTTACCTTATCGGTTATGGGGTAATCAATGACTACATGTATGATATCCCTGGTGATTTTGACCGACTCATCCAGCCATAAATTACCCTCGTGCACTTAGATCAACACTACCATAATCTATTCATTCTTAAATACCTTCGGGATGTACATGGTGTTCACTAAATCCTTCACCTTCAAGTGTGTGTGTTCATTGTTATCATTTTAGTTTCACACTAAATTGGTAAATTGACAATCATTTTACATTGAAATATGGATTTGATAATTGCTATTTTAAGTTGCAGAATTGTTTAAAATTGAGAAGAGAAAGTACATATGCAACATTAAAACTATAAAGATCAGAGAAATTGCATCAAGGTACACTTATTTAACACTACTATTCAGATATTGAAGATAACATACATTGCATTCATATTAACACTGATGTTGTTCTCTAAGTATTGATCAAATTTAAACTTTCAACTTCATAAATGATCATTACATTGAACATTCAAAGTGAATGTAATAAACAAGTATTTCCTTCATAGGTTACATCTTTCATATTGAAAAACTTAGAGAAGATGTACAATGCTGAAAGTAAGAAAGGAGCATCAGAAGGTTTAGGGGTCCATGCATTGCCTTTAAGAGGTCTTCTGCATGTTGAGGTTGATTAGTTGTATCTTCATGTCTTTAGCTTTGTCCCTGTTTATCATGCATCCTAAGTTTTCTTCTATTTTTGTCCTGCATCATGGAGAGAGAGAATAGTTAGATCCAAATTGGATCTAAGCAATACATAGATACCTAAAATAATAGGCTACATTCACACTTTCAGAGCTGTACTTCAAAAAAGACCAATGCAAGAGCAAGAGAAACACAGGTAGAATGTAGAAAGGAACATACTATTGAAATTTCACAAGAATGCAAAGAAGAAGGAAGAAAACAAAAAAGGTGATCATTTTTTATACTAATATTGTTTGCTTCATGTGCAGATTAAAGACTAAGTAGGAAACACAATCATTACAGTGTATGTAGGAGAAGTACATGTTTGGAATGAGCTTCATGTCATGAATATGACCCATGGGAGTCACAAGCCCATGCTCGAACCCCATGGGTGATAGTTCATATTAAAATAATAAAGTAAGAATGCTAAATAGATAATCAAGTTACAAGAACAGAGGGTTGCATAGAAGGAAAAAAGTTACAAATCAAACAATGAGATAAGTGTTATGAATGAATGCTAGATGTTGGTAGTCATTCTATAGTAGTTGTTGTTGCATTCATGACTATGATTGTCATTGATGTCAACACAGTGATCTTCTGGAGACTAGTAGAGAAGCAGACAATGTTTTGATTAGCGCACGTGGGATATTTTAGTTGGAGCTATGCGATGTTGAGGTTATATTATTTGATATGTTATTTGTCTATGGTTAAGAGTGTAGATATTAATTCATTTACTCATAAAAGTTATGAGCATTTTGGTGGAAGTAGTATTCAGGTAGTGTTCCTGAGTAGCGGATTGTGGAAATCGGATGATATCTCCTAATCAGGATGGAATTTAGTTTTGCTCAGTTAAAGGGAAGTTTGAGACACATTTATAGTGACATGGTTCATAGCACAAACTTCGAGGTCACATGAGTGAAGAGTTATTATATCTGGAAGTCGACAGTTTTGTGTAATTTTGATGTAGCGTGTGGAAACTTTTATTTTGTATTTGTGTGCTGACTCATTTGTAATTATTTGAGTGTGGTATAAAGGAAGGAATGTTTTTCTTTATTGAATGTAGTAGGAGTAGTAGTAGAAGTGGTAGTAATATGAAAGAAGTGTGAGCATGGTATGGTTGAATGTGAATGTAAGCATGAAGTGAAGAAAAGAGCTAATGAAGTTGTGAAAGTGAAATTGTGAAGGAAGACATGCGAAGTACAGAGATTTGGAATTGAGATCTGGTGTAGTAGTGAGTGCGGTTTGGCATAGTGAGGAGGTAACATATTTGATATTATTTTGCTGAATAATATTAAGGCCATTTGGACAGTGTGTTCAGTGATCTTACCCTGAAGCTCTTTGGGTAGTGGGTCCTTCTGTCTTCCATAACTCCTAACAGGTTTAGAATCTTTTAACAGGGATTCAAAATCTCCTAATAGGGATTCATATGTACTGAATGTATTTCATAAGACTCCTAACAGAGTCCATCCTTTCACAAGGAATATTTATATTAGTTCATCTTTTGTGGGCATCATTCCCATTGGGGTTTACTCTTTGATCAAGAGGTTCCCTAGTCAACATATCTTGTGTTATTGTGTCAGTGTGTATGAATATGTTTCTATGGTTGGTAATTACATTTCTTACATGGTTAAATGCTGTTGAAGTTGATAAAGGTTATAATTATCTGATAACTGATTCACCCCCCCCCTCTCAGTTATCTTGGTGGACTTTACTTTCTAACAATAAGTATGCAAGAATACATCAAAAAACATAGAATTCATATGTTGTTTCAACCTGGTATGCATTTAAAGAAGTGTCAATTACATTATATCAAGTTGAGAAAGTATATACATAAGTTCTATTTGCTATTGGCATTAGACAGGTACTTTATCTGTACTATTTTGTATACTAATATCTTTAGAGAAGAAGAAAAAAAATAGCACAGTTTTGCACATCAAGCAGTGCATAAAGATTTCAATCTTATATTAGTTTCCAAATGCATAAGGATGTCACTATTAGGTAAAAGCAGTGTACATATATAAAATGGAAATGATGGTGCTTTTGGTTTATGCATTTTAAAACATTTGTTCATGGTATTATGCATGGGTGTCATGAGCTTGTGCTCGAACCCCATATGTCTATTTCTAATTGGAGTCACAAAGTGCAGATTGAACCTGATCAACATTGTCAAGATCAAAGAGAGAAGATGGAATGGATGAAATATGTAGAAGAACTACGCATGATGCCTGATTGCCAGGTTTTCATCATGGTACTTATCCAAGGTGCCACAAGGGAGTGGTTTTCACCTTACGAAAAAATTAAAATTTCTCTTTACTTTTGCTACCAAGGCGCCTGTTTCTAGGTTTTCACCAGGGCACATTTTGAATTTTTTTTTTTTTTTCATTTCCTTTTTTTTTTTTTCTCTTTTTGGAAGAAGGCAAGCATTTTAGATAATGCTCCTTGAAAGGATAAACCATGATATGCCAAAGATTCAAAATGATATGCTCAAAGATGCTGATAGGGAAAAGAACATGGAAGAGAAAAATGAAGGATAGGGTTTTATGTAAAGCGAGTGAGGATGGAAGATAGGAGGAATATGCAAATGAAGAAAAATGATAGAAGGTAGAAGGATAATGCATGGAAGGATTGTGAAAGGGTAGATGGAAAGGAAGGCAAGATCAATGTCAACACATACCTTGAAGGGTGGCGAGAGGATGGAGGAATCATGAATGAAGGAATACGTGAAGGAATATGGCGAATGGATAGCAGAGGTTGTGGTTTAGGCACATGAAATGGAAGAATGTTTTTGGAGGGAGATGAAGTGGAAGCCTTTGGAAGCTTGAATGTCAATTTCACTTTTTTCTCAACACCAGACTCTTTCAAGAGAGACTTTGGAATCCATATAGCTGTAGGCTTTTTATTTCCTTTTGATGATCTAGAGAGAATATCTTCAATGATGAATTTTGGAACCCATACTTGTCTTGTAGTTTTTTTATTAGATATCTCTTTTGACTTTATGCCTCCGTGTTGATTAGAGGAGACATGGTGATCTTCTTTTTTTGATGGATTCTTGTATTGCTTCTTTTTCTTGTATTGAACATTTAAGTTACTTCCAAAAGACTTGGGATTTGTGGAAGGAGGATATGACTGGTTTAAATGGGTGGGTGGATGAAATGGATTCAAGGGTATGAATCTATGTTGATCTTGAGGAAAGATGGGAGATGGAGGGATGTAAGGACCCAAGATGGATGGAAAATTAGGAGAGTTAGGAGGGGAAAGTGAGGGGACATAAGGACCCAAGATGGAAGGAAGGCATGAAGCCCTTAGTAGTGGTGGAAGAGGTCCAAGGATGGAAGTGGAAGATGCAAAAGGATAATCAATAAGTTCATCAGCATCTATATGACAACCAAGGATATCAGGATCTTTAGAGTGAGCATTAAAATTTTTAATAGAATCATGGACATCTTGAATATGAGCACCTTCTTTGATAGGATTGTTCAAAGCTTGCAAAGACTTAGGAAGAGTAGAAAGTGGAAGTGAACATGGAGTGGTAGAATAAGAAGATGGAAGACTTTGATCTTGAAAAGGATCTTTGGATAGCACCAGCGCATAATTTGTCTCTTGATTTTCAATAGGCTTAACATTGGAAGTAACAACACTATTTTTAACAACCTTAATGGAAGTATCATCTTTGGAAAATGCAAGTGTAGTAAAGTTATTTTGATTGCCAATAAGCTCAACAGTGTAAGTAGTAGCTTGATCTTGCTTAGGAGAAGACTTAAGACATGATGGAATGCATGAAAAAGGGTGTATAGGATCAAAAGAACCATGAAGTGGATAAGAGACATCGGGAAAAGGAGTGGATGACATGGAGGGTTCTTGATCTTGATCTTTCTTTATGTTCTTTTCTTCATCATTTTTAGAGTCCTCTTGACATGGAGCCACTTCTAAGGACAAGGAAGCATGTTGGGATTGTATGGATGACTTTGGAAGAGATGGTGGAGGACTAGCTGAAGTAGGGATTATAGCATATGAAGGCTTAGGCTCTTTAGGTTTATCATCATTGAAATTATTTGCAGCCAAGTGAAGGATAGCTTGAGTTTCTTTAAGAGGTAGCCCTGGAGGATAACTATAGGGAACCACATGAAAAGTATCAGGGCTTGTGTCGAATGAAGGTTCTGTGAAAGATTTGAAAGAATCAGAAGCTTTAGGAAATGTACGGGTATTGGAGGAAGTAGGGGATGGAAGGGAACCATCACAAGACAAAGGTCCAACATTAACATGATCTTGCTTGAGAGTGTAATCTTTATTTTCAGCCTGAGAGTTCTTAGAGGAGAGATCCTTATAGTATGCATGTTTATAATCAGCGTGGTAAACTTTCTCTTCCTCAAGTGAAATAGATGGATCATCTAGGTATTGTGCATAGAAATCATCAAAGTCTCTTTCATAATCAGAATCATATGGATCACTCTCACGATCTATCCAATGTGATGGACCATTTGTAGTAAGCAGGAATGAATGATGAGGAGGACTCTTAGGAACAGAGGTGTCATAGGTATCATTACATTGTCTGTCGTCATAGTCATCATAGTCTCCAAAGCTAGATGTGTCACTCTCTGTGGAAGAGGTATCATATTGCTCAAATTTTTTCCAGGGGCATGGTGACATGTACAAGTCTTTATCAAATGGAAAAGAGTATAGAGGTTCCTTTTCTTTCTTAAGTTTGTCAAGCTGGACTTGCATAGCTTGCAGCTGCTTCATCATAGTGGCAATCAGAATTTCTTCCTCTTGTTTACTGATTCTTTGAGACATGTGTACGGATTCTCAATAGCTACTGCTCTATTCTTGACACAATGATATTTTTGACAGATTCTGGAACTAGGCTGGAAACATTGGATATCTTGCAATTTGACAATTTCTGACAACTCTCTCAAATTTTTCCAAACGACACTCTGCAGACTCATACGACACTAGGTAGTCTATGAAACGACAGTTGCTAAACTCATACAACAGTTGGGTAGCAATGAAATGACAGTTGACAAAACTCATACAACTTTTGACTTCTTGAAATGACTTTTGACTCCAGAAAGATTTTACGTCAATTTTTGCAAAATTTAAGGTCTTCAGTTTTGGATTGTTTGCAAATTGTATTGTCCAGATTTTGAAGGTTATACCAGATTTGATCATTTTTAATAGCCAAGTAGATAAATAAGCACGCAGAACAGCAAGCAAGTGATTCCAAGCACGTCTGAAAACAATAAACAAGGGCAAAAGCAACCTTGCGCATGAACAATCAAGTGACCAAATTGTGCTAATCCCTAAGAGCACTAATTGTGTATGTTCTGAAAAGTTTTGCAATAACACACATATATCTGAGAATGAAAAATTGGCCTCTCTAGGGTTTTTAGTAATGGTTTGACTCTGCAACTTTTATGATTCAAAGGGGTGAACTCCAATCCTGGCGCACCAGGGTTTTGACACAGTCCGAGAACTTAATCTTCAAGAGCTGCTAGGGAGATCTGACAACCCAACAATGAACCATACCCATGGAGATTTCTTCCACAAGGACATTTATATAGCGGCTGTCACTACCCTGGTGAAAATGGCTATGACCGCTTGAGGTTTCGTCAACGCAGTTTGCCCTGTGAAGGGATTGTCCGCTACGGTTAACCCTCTCTAAAGATGACTCACAGATTTATACCACAAGGGGACTTGGCTCCAGATTCAAGGTTTTGACACCTTTTCACTTTTAACCCAAACAAAGAAAGCAGATTAATCCGACACGCTAAGATGAAGTTTTGTTTCACCAAGGTCTGTGATATCAACTCTACGTGATCTATCAACCTCTCCGGGGAGAGAATGTATCAATCAATAAGAGAAGATGCACTAACCAATTTTGATTCACCAAAGCTTGTGATATCAACCCCACGTGATCTATCAACCTCTCCGGAGAGAGAATGTGTCGATCAATAAGAGAAGACGCACTAACCAAGTTGAATGTGAAACGCACTAAGTATCCTCCCTACCTACAAGGATTCCATCGTCAAGGAAGGATTTCACTAGGAATCCAATCTCTCAAGAATCACGAATAGTGTTGATAGGGCCTAATTACTATGTGAGCACAGATGTATGTTCCGAAAGTAAATCTACCAAAAGCATCCAAAAAGTAGAAAGAGGAACACTTAACGCTTAAAGAAAATATGAGATGAGTCCACAAGGTGGAACACTTAACACCTCACACAAGCTGAAAATGAGTCCCCAACTTAGAAAACAAGTGAGTTCCTAAAAGCACAAAAGGGTTTCCAAGTGGAACACTTAACGCTTCTGTCCTGTTGACCCCTCCCCTTTATGGCGCTGAGATTGCAACCACAGGGCAAAAATGAGGGGCCGGTGGATTAGCGAGTCCAATAACCCAAGATAGCAATCAAGATCAATCATAAGTATTCTAAGACTACTTAATGAATCCTTAAGGGTTCACAACCTAGTATCAATTATGCAAGTGTGTAGAAATAGATCAAAAGCATGAAAAGATGCACACAAGCTTGACACATAAGAGATTTATTTTAAGTCCCAAATCAAAATATTATTAGATGAAGGAGAATACCTGGGATCCTCACAATGCGCTTAGTAGATTTTACTTGATTTTTAGCAATTTTTGTTGAGCTTTTTCATGCAAGCAAGTGACGAACTCTCCAACAAGCAAACAAGCAAACAAGCAAACAAGATATGCAAAATATATTCAACTTATGAAAACCATAGGGTTAGCTCTAAAAATCAATTATTATTAGTAATAATAACCAGAAATCAACCCAAATGACAACTCATATCATTCATTGAACCATGTAAAAAAATAAGTGCATACCCATCACAAAACTTTATTTTTTTTGTTGCATTTGACCTAGTCAACAAGATCTAATTTTTTTGATATGATTTTGGCCACAAAAATAGAAATTTAGAATAGAGACCCCTACTAAAAAATATAGAGGTTTCCAAAAATGCAAAAATTTTAGAAAAATCTCTTCATTTGTGCCCTAGAGACCCATTTTATCAAAACAAACCAATTTTTGTAAATTGACTATTTGAGCTATGATATCATGTCCAAATTTAAAACAAAAAAATGGACCCCCTGTAGAATTTAAAGAGCTTTCTGAAAATATAAATTTTTTTAAAAAATATGCTGATTTGTGTCAGATATTAATTTTTTCCAAAATTTCAAGAAAAAATTATTAAAAATTCAAAACATCTCAAAAAATTCTAAATTTTTTACTGTAGTTTTCATGACATGTCACTAACTTGTAAAAAAAATTTCAGACCAAAATTCCAAGCTGTTTGGGAGATAAAATTAAATCTTTGAAACTTTGGGGTTTTAGCTCCCAAAAAAAATCAAAACCAGCATGCAAAGGTGGGTTGCCCCATGGTGGGCACCAGAAATGTGTGTGTAAAAATTGTACCTGATCTATAGACACAACGCTTAGTAAAATATTAGAGGTTAGCAAAAATCAAAATCATTCAAAATTGAAATCTAATCTAACCAAGCGATTTACTGCCTTCTAGTAGGTGCGAGATTAATGTTCTCAGATTATTATCGAGATCAGTGACCTAGACGAAACCTAAATGAAGGATTTGAATGCAATTGATCTAGATATGAGATTGAATGCAATTATTCTATTTTTTTGGATTTTTCTATGCAATAAGAATGATGAAAACTTGATATGAATCTATGCTATTGAAAACTGATATCCTATGCTAATCTAGAAATGATATGAAATATGAATCTAAATGAATGCAAAAAAAAAAGATTGATCTCACAAAGATGTCGATTCGCAAGAGCTTTGATTCTTCAATTCCAATTCTCCAGCGTGATTGTGCAAAATATGAGATGATTTGTGAAGAGCTAAAGCCTTAATTTATAGAAATCCAGGGCTTTGGAGGTGTATGGGAAAAAGCCATAAATCACTCAAATAACTCAGGTTGATTTTTGAGTTATTTTTAAATAAAAGATAATTAACTCACAAAAAAATGCAAAAGCTAAGTTTTAACTCAAAATAGAGTTTAGCTTTAATTGATAATTGATAGTTGTTTGCTTTTATGATTGTGCATGTTTTATTTATGAATTAATTTAATAATAAAGTGATTTATTTCCAACTTAACTGCTTTTAAAAATAAAACAATTGATTTATGGGTTAATCAATTATTTAATCAAATTTTTATTAAAAACTATATTATTAAATAATGACAACTTGCTTTAATTAATTAAATAAAAATTTAATCAATTATTCATAGGATATTTGGATTTATTGTCAAAATTAAATAATACAATTAATAATAGATAGAATTAAATTTAATTACACAATTAAGTGGCAAGATATTAAATCTAATTAATTAAATATAAAAATATTCAATTAATCAAGCTTTAGGATAAATGTGATTTATTGCCAAATAATTATAAAATTAAAGATAATTATGATGATTAGGAATATTACTAGGAATATTCCCCGATGCAGAATTTAAGATAATCAATTATGATTCGATGATGTTTAGATGTGCCTTAGGTTAGGACTTTGATGTTGATTTCGTTCGAATTGAAGATGTAGGAGATTAATGAACTTATAGCCCATTTTTGGGGTATTACAGAAATATCAGTTTTTATTAAACCAGACAGTGGATATTCAGACATGATGCATAAAGACAGAGCATGGTTTTAATTAAAAGGCTATAAAATGCAAACATATAGTGGAAACAAAGATGAAGATAGCATATGGTATGCTTCTAGTTCAAATAAGAGTCCACGGTGGAAAGGGAGAGCCCTAGTTTGAAGTAATAGAAACCCGAGCTTCTTATCAAAAGCCAGTGTCAAACTTATAAGATCCAATATAAAGAAACTAAAATGTACAAATACAAATTGAATGGAACAATGGATAGCATGTTTATAATCTACCACATGAAAGATAATAGGTATTAATAATTATATCTTTCAGTTGTTCATTAGAAAGATCAAAAGGGAACAAGGAAAGAGAAAAACCCAGATTTTACGTAATCAAAAAATAGATAAATCTCAAGTATTTAAACATAATAGAAATAACAATTCAACTTTCGGTATGTAAAATGAGCAGAGGGAAGAAATAATATACTTATCTCATTTTAAGTTTGAGTTCGTGGCTGAATAAAATAGAAGAAAAACCCATGGTTGAGTGCTAGGTTTTGAGTAAAGCACAAGACATAGAAGCCAAGTCTCGGAGATGAAAGAAGAATCCATTCAACAATAAAGAGGCTGACTTCTTCCAAGAATAGCAGTGATATTTCAAATAGTAGCAGGAGAGTCCAAGTTTAAACCCAAGCTCATACTCTCAAAGCCCATTTCTCAAAAGCATAAACCTCAGTGCATGAGTATTCAAGTCATGTGCAAGTCATAGTTAGAGTGTGAGTTACACAACCAAAGTTGAGTTAGTAGCCAATCTTAAAGCTTGAGTTTGAGCTTACTCTAGGGAGGCTCGAATCCAACAAAGCCTTAGTTGCAGGAAAACACCATGAGCTTTCAGTTCACACTCAAAGCCAAACCAATCCTCACGCAAGAAGGGGATAAAAATAGTAGTGAAAAGCCCAAGTTAAAGCCCGTGAACACCTAGATCAAGCCTGAGTTCCAATATATAAAAGCTCAAGTTTCGATCCAAATACCAGTGCATAAATAGAGTGTGAGTTCACTAGAAGAAGAACTCAAAATTAACGCAGACAACCAGAGATGAGCTCAACATAGCATGGTGACACAAACCCTAAAATCCTTCCAAAAGATGTGAAAATACAAATGAGATGAAATAAAATGCCTATGCCAAGTTTTAGTAAAATATGGAGTCCACAATGCAACTGCAGTGTACGAAGACTAAAGCAAGAGGCCACGACACCTCATCACATGCCTTGTAATAAATATATATTTTTTAAATAGGTCATGTTGACCATAGTGTTAGGGTGTTGAGATGGATAGGTTTTGGCATGCGCTTTAGGTTAGGGTTTTATGAGATTGGATTTTCCTTAGTTATATTTTTAGGTTTTGATATATATTCTTTGATATAGTTGAGAGATATATTTTAATTATTAGCAAGGGAAGATTTAAATTTAGGGGCTAAGTTTTTGGCATCATTCATTCCTTAAATTTAGGGATATCTATTTGTTTAGTGACTCTTTTGAAAGAGGAACTTCATTTTCAAAATTGGCCTTGGAGGCTATATAATTGAGCTTCTTATTCATTGGTAAGGGTTCAAAGTTTGAGGAAAAAGAGGTATTAGTGAGCATATTGTTCCTTTGCCCTTTTCCTTGTATTTTGTAACCATTTTTGTAGAGTTTGAAGATAATAAAGCTAGCTTCATTATTCATATATTTTTTCTGAGTTTTGCTATCAATCCTTCCAAGTTTTCTGCATCTAAGTGTTTGTATCTTTCAAGCATAGATTAGTGAATTGCTCCAAATTCCTATTCTAAATTGTAAAGAATTAACCTTTTGTAGAAGTTACCTGTTTGCTGGTTAAATTTCTATCATTAGTGGTACCAAACCCTAATTGTCAATTTTAAACCATCCTAGGTGTTGAGAAGTGAGAATCATTGCAGAATTTAGTAATGTGTGTCTTGTAGGTACAGGTTTACAATTCTGATAAATCTAAATCCCATTTTGGTGTGTCACCCTCTTAATTAGTATTCATTTTTTAGTCATTTTTCTCCCTTTTCCCAAAACCATAAAATTAGTATAAGGTGATATTCCAAATAATATAGGAATTGGCCTAGAATCTGAGGATCCTTTCTCTTTCCCACAAAGAGTTTGTTTCCATGTTTCAACAGGAAGGCTAGATTTTCAATCAAGCTAGAGGCGCATTCCTGATTGACAACACTCATCCCTGAGATTTTTGTCATCACATAGCTCCTGATAAGTGGATTGAAGCTCAAAATCCCCTATTTCACCAATTTTTCAATGAATGTATGCACAGATGTTCTGAACTAGCAAAACCCTACATGGAATGCTAAAAAATGCGCTAGTTTTGTTAGTTTGTGAAGCAACCTCAGGATGTAATTTGTATTTAGGCTCAGTATAGGTTGTGGATTTTGTCAAAGTGACCTTATTCTCACTTCCTGACTTTATATGAGGATTCCATCACTCTTCAAATTAGGGCTTCGTGAAATAAATGTGAAATAGCTCAGTGGATTTGAAACTTACTTTAATTGTGAATACGTTGCTCAAAAATCCTTCAAATATCTGCTCAACTACTCTGGAAATTATTTGCTCAAATATAACTTGAAATCACTCTGGTTCTTCATGGTCACAATGTGAAAAATGATTAAGTCCATGGTGTATTTATACCCAAAAATTCAATTTCCCACTCAAACGTTCACATTTAATGCTTGACCTACCACAACTCAATAGATATAGTTGCACTCAGTTTATAATTCAAAAGATCTTAAGCTTGGTTAACACTAAGATATCAATCAGTTTATACCACAACTCGGTTAACCTTGCCAATAGTTACCGACTAGAAAATACATACCCGATCTTGCTTATACTGACTTTACACATTTAAAGCTCAAAACATATAATCCTAGGGTGCATCTTATTTCATGTAGATTTGGTATGTAACCAATAGATATAAGGAACTATTTGTTAGATATAACTGATTTGAAATTCAGTTCCATACATACCTTTTGTAACTTAGGTGGAGGTGGTGATGTCACCTAATCCAATGGATGAGGTGTAACTGACTGCATTTCTTGATCCAACATTGTCACTTGATGCTTTTCTCCACATTTGATTCCTTATCCTCATGATTTCTTCAATTTTATTTCCATTTTCATTCAGTTGTGTCTCTGGTGCTCGGTCTCTACAATCCTTGCTTAGGTGACTGACCTTGTGAAAGTGTAATCAAGCCATACCAGTATTTGTCCAATTGTGAGATCTTCCTCTCTAGTTCTTCCTCATGCAGTTTGATGCTATATGTCCATACCAGCCACATGCTATGCAATTAACCCATGTGTTGTAATCCCAGGTGTATGTATTACCTTTCCTTCTCGGTTGATATGTTTTAATCTATTCTTTAGGTGTCTTGAATTTCTTCATTTTTGTCCTACATTCTTGTGACATGTGTCCATGCATATTGCAAGTGTGACAATGTTTTTTCATGTAGGGTTTCTTGGGAGTCCTATTCAATTTAGATCTGCACTCATGTGCTTGATGTCCATACTTGTTATAGTTATAACAATAACCATTAAACTTAGGAGTGGATTTAGGAATTCCTTTTTCTTTACTCCTGCAAACATTTGATGTATGGCCTGGTTTTCCATAGTGATAACATGATAGCTTATTTGTCTTTTGATTAGTGTAGGCATTGTTCTTTTGTTCAGCTTGTCTTGATGATTCTCCCTATTCGATGTAGCCTAAGCCAGTTGTTTCCAAGTCCCTTTTGACTTATCAAAAATTCATCCATTCTCTTGGTACTGTCTTCATCTTTCTTGATCATCTCATTATGTTTTTGATTCATTTTTACCTCATTCTTCAATCTTTCATTTTCCTCTCTTAATTCACCAATGTCTTCTAGTTTCCTTGTAAGCTCACTATTTACTCGGTTGACTTCTGACTTATGACAACCATCTGATTGGAGATTTCAAAGTGATGCTCGATGAGTGTTAGTATCTCAGATTCCTTCTCTTGTAGCTTCTTAGTCATTTGTCTCCTATCTTCAATAGATAAGTTTCTTTCTTGTTCTGCTTGCCTAACATTGTTCATGACATCAACCATCCTAACCATTTGTATCTCTTGACTGATTTGCAAAGCTTTGACTTGTTCAATAAGATGTAGGTTCTTTTTAGATAGATTTGATATGGTTCCTTTAGATGCATCATATATGCTGCTAGATCCAGATCTGGATGTCTCAAATGGGTCATCTATCTTTTCTTCATGATAATCAGTCTCATTGTACGAAATTGCCATATCCTTCCTTCTGATCAATAACTTCTGTTAAATCATAGCATCAAATTGATTGATATAGTTATATTAATGTTTCTCAATATAATAGTTGATTATACATACATACATACATACATACATACATACATACATACATACATACATACATACATACATACATACATACATACATACATACATACATACATACATATATATATATATATATATATATATATATATATATATATAATTTATTATTGTTAATGTATATAATAATCGACCATTTTCGGTATTGAAACATAGTTTATTATTGTTTGCAATAATAATCAACACAGTCTATATTTATAAAACCCTGAGCACATATGTTAATAATGTTACGTAACTATCATTTGATAGTTAATGATAGTTAACGTAACAATAGAATGTGTTATGAACGGCTGCATAAAATAAACAACGGTTGATAAGACATATTACCATAAGGCATGTCTATGTATAGACATCGTTCTACATGACTTAAGCCATGTAGAGTCATGTCTCTACATAGATATGGCCTTTCATATTATATTTATATGTTTCGTATGATAAGGGAAAGACAATCAATAAACACATCATTGTCTTCTCCTCTGCAATCATACAATACAGATTTAGTAAGTGATCTTTGCTCAGAAAATACATGAATAAACAACACATTTATAGACATTATACTTTCTCTATCAAGATCTTAGATTCCTAAAAAATTCTTCAATTCTTCTTTGGCTTCCTTGAATTGTTCAATAAAGATCTACATCTACAACCTTTGATTATCAATGGTCTTATCCAACTTATATCTTTCCATCCTTAGATATTTTCCTCTTCAGTGGTTAAACTACCTTAACAAGAGATATAGTTCTGATACCAATTGTTGGGATTATGGAAAGATAAGTACTGAGAGGGGAGGGGTGAATCAATACCCTCAAAAAATTTGAACACTAAAAATTTGCAATTGTAGATCTCAATTAACCGACTGATTCCATTGTTAGAAACACACATTCATATAACTAAAAATGTAAAGTGCATGTAAACTAAAAAATAAATCATCCATGAAAATTCATACTCATGACACAAATATTTTGGTTACACAGAATCCCTTGTAAGAAGGTAAAAACTGCAGTGGGGATGACACCCACAAATCTTCACTGTTGCAGTAATAAAGTATGCTGGTTAAGGCTACAATTTTTGATCACTTATGATGATCTTACCCTATTAGGAGTAATGAAAGATCGACTAGATCTACTTGGTTAAAGGATTTTTACAACACAATGTATGTGTGTACTCAGTTAAGAGATTTACATAGGAATGGTTAAGTCCACTCTATTAAAAGAATTTGAATTTTGCTACAATGGTTAAATTGATAACAGTAAAAGTATCTATAAATAACAACAATCTTGTATGATTTAGATATGTGAAATACCAAACAAATATCACCTCAGTGTGATGTATGTGTCCTTTTGTCTTGCTCAGTAGCCTTGTATGTATTTTGATAAATTGATTCTTTCTTTCATAAAACCTTCTATCATA
Organism: Chamaecyparis obtusa; assembly: GCA_027943335.1. NCBI lineage: Eukaryota > Viridiplantae > Streptophyta > Pinopsida > Cupressales > Cupressaceae > Chamaecyparis > Chamaecyparis obtusa. The sequence goes on from BSBK01000335.1 coordinate 1,138,055, forward strand.
AACCCTTTGTCTGATCTCCTGATGTCCTTAGTGCGGCTACTTCTCCATGATATGTGATCATAATGACATCTTTACAAATTTATATCAAACAATCTTGACCTAAGTAGGGTTTACAATATCTTAGAAAACCTAAGATCAACGGTATAATAAAATAACCTAGATCTAACATTACATAGGAATCATCACTGAATTTAATGATTACATCCACATTAAATATTGTCTCGATCTTGGTAAACCATTTTCCTGATCGGTGTAAACTATTTGCATAAATGTTTCCTGCTTTACTCAGTAATCACTGTATTCACCATTCAGTAAATTAATGGTGCTCAGTTCATATGAATGCTCAGTGATCACTAGCTCGGTACTTGGTAATTACTTGGCGCTTAGTGAGTGTGCTCGGTAAAACCTTTATTCAGTTATTTTAGAGTTCTGCCTTGTCTTTTATCAGTGTGTAGACTTTGTATGCTTGACTGACTGTCTTGTTCATCTCCTTTACCAACCTTTAATGACTGAATAACTGATTGATACTGATGATAATCCATTAATGCTCAAAATAGAGATAATATTATGGACATCAAGCATTTCAATGTCGATCAAAGATGAACAAGTCACCTAAGAGTCACTATATGGAAAATCACTATCGTACTTGCAACAAGCATGGTCATAAATCACAAGAATGTAGGGCACAACTAAAACAAGTTTGGAAACTAAAGAGACAAAACAATACTTATCAACTAAGAAGACAAGGTAATTCTTACACTTGAGATTACAACACTTGGATTAATTGTACAACATGTGGAATATATGGTCATATTGCTACAAATTGTATGAGACTACACTGGAGAGGAAAATCTAGACTACAAGGTCAGTCACTTAAGTAAAGATTACAAAGACCGAACACCAGAACTGAATGGTGTTATGAATGAGAATACTATTGATGGAATCAGAAGGTAGATGAGTCAAATGTGGAGAAGATCAACAAAAGACAATGGAGGAACAAGCACAATAGTCAGTGACACCTCATCCCTTGGATTAGGTGATTTCACCACTTCTACCTAAAAAAATCAAGTATGGGAATTGAATTTTAATCAGTTATATCTTACAACAATTCCTTATATCTATTGCATGTATACCATATTTGCATGAAATAAGATGCACTAGGTTGTTATATGTTATGAACTTGAAATGAGCATAGTTGGTAAAGCATGATCGAGTAAGAGTTTGTTAGTCAGTGAAAATGGTAAGGTTAACCGAGTTGCATAGTGAACTGAGTGTTGGTAGTGTTAATCGAGTCGACATATCTAAAGGAGATAACCAAATGTTTTATTTTTAACTGAGTAGTGGTTGGTGAAGCATTTAATGCAACCTATTTATGCTAAAAAGGGTTTTTGGGTATAAATACACGTCAATCCAACTCATTTTTCACATTGCATTCAAAGAGAAAAACCAGAGTGAAAAGATAAAATATTTGTGCAACCAGATTATGAGCTATTATTGTGGTTTGAGCATTTCACAGAGTGTTTGGAAGCTATTCACGTTATTTTTAAGCGTAACCAAGTTATTTGAACATAGTTTCATCAAGACCTAATTTGTTATCAGCGATGGTATCTACTTCCAAAACCATTCAATCAAAGGGTGATAAGGAGAAGAAAGTTACATTAATCAAGAGAGCAACATGTGATGAACCAAACTACAAGCTCCACCCTGAGGTTGTATCACATATCGATGAAAAAGGTGTGTTTTCATTAATACTGCCTAGGGTTTTATTGGTGAAGGATATTCGATCATTTATTCACTGCAAGATCAACGAGATTTGTGATTTTGAGCTTCAATCCACTTATCAGGAGTTGTGCACAGATGGGGAACTGAAGGATGAGCAAAAACATCTGGAAGTTAAAGGTTTGTCAAATGCTCTTCATTTCTCAAAGGTATTTAAAATAGAATGGATTAGAATTATTTTGAGTAGAGTACATGATGGAACTATGTGGCTAGATGAACCGCTAAAGATCACCAAGGATGTGATTCACATGGTCACTGGATACCTAGTACGTGACAAGGAAAAATACCTAAGGCACTCACTGAAGAGCGAGATTGAGAAGTTAACTAGAGCCAAACAAGATGGTAGAGGAATGCGGATAAACACAATTGATGATCCAGAAACTAGATTCAGAGCATATGTGATTTCCTACAAGGTATTTAAATCTAGTAGATCGAACAATGTTCCTTGTGGCGCTATTGATATTGCCTACAAAATTATAAAGAAAGGTCTTCAACTTGACCTAACTGAGTTGATGTTGAGGCAACTGGAGGAGAATATGAGAACAATCTGAGTTGCAAAATCCAACACTTGCAAGTTTGGATCACTATTGGCATGTGTATTTTTCTACTTGCATAATTGATTTCCCTGAATTGGTGATGTACAATGGGATGCAAATAAACCAGTTATAATTCAAATCAGTGAATTCATAAGTAGTTTAGACAAGAATTTTGAGCCAGTCATGGATGACTACTTTGGCAAATTTAAGGACATAATGCACAAAAGGAGAAGAACTCCTACATTATTGGTGGAGAAGTACAAAGATAAATTTTTTTTCCTAGAGGACACTAACTCCATACTAATAAAGGTAGTTGAATTGAGGAATGCACAGCTTCCACTGATGGAATATGAAATAGATATTAACCGAGCTACTAGGTCAATAAAGGTACTTCTTGCAGAACCTAAGAATAAAAGTTCAACAAGGTTTGGCACATATGAAGAAGCAAAAATAAAGAATTAAAATGGACTTAGTTGGAGTAAAAACTGGAAAAAAAATAAAGAAAATGATAGGCACTCTAGAAAAACAACTTGGAGAAGGAGTGGAGAAGTTAGTTGAAGAGGCAATCAAGGGAGATAAAATGATCGGTAATAGTGAAGATGAAGAAGATACCAAGTCAGAAAAATAAGCACAGGAAGAGCCAGAAAAGGTGATGAAAGGTAAGAGGAAACATGCAGACACTCCTACATGGGAAAGGACAAGGTTTGCTATAGGTGTTTCCCCACCTCTGAAATGAGGAGTTGCAAAAATAACAAGGCCTACACTGACAAACACCTATTAGAAGAAGAGAGGTACACAAGCTTCTATTGAGGTACCTAAAAAGAGGAGAAACTTAATAAGGAATAAGGATGATATAGATTTTGATGAAGAAGATACTAGTCAGTTTAAAGTAGTAGTAAATAAAGCACAATCTATTAATGAGATTGCACATGGCATAAAAGAAAAAGGAGGACTATGTCATCCTAAAATCCATAGATATGCAAACATGTACACAAAAGATCAAGATAAGATGGAAGAGGAAATGATCAGTATGATGATCAAATTAAGAGATTGCTAGTTTAATTTGCAAATAGTATTCCTAAGGAATTATATGATTAAATTTTAGTAAGGTGGACTTATGCTTTGCACACTGAGAAGAAAATGAGAGAGTGATCACTGATTTTGGCAATGCCAAATCTACCTATCCAAGAGATTGAAGAAATGATTAAAGAATATGCAAATAAATTCTTAATGAAAGGAAGAGCATTGAATTTCTTACAAGGTAAACTTCAAGAAGTTGATACAGAAAGGAAGGAGATATGGACTGAAATCTTAAAGTCTAAAGCTGAAGCAGAGAAAACTACACTTGCAGTTATTACTGAGAAGTATAACATGAAGAGGAAAAGGTGTACAAATTGATGATGATGATTTTACAACATAGAGTCTAGTTGAAGAGCCTATACACATCTCAGACACCAAGCAACCAGCGGACAATACTTATGTTGAAGATTTTTATCCTTCTAGACAAACTAAAAAATAAGATACTCTAGAGATGATAAGGATAACTAGGAAAGAAGAAATATTGATTGAAGATATCACTAAAGGAGACCTTGGTGATGAAGCTAAAGAAGACAAAGATATCACTACTACTACTGATAATAAAGAAGAAGAAAATACCACTAAAGTAGCTAGAGCACAAATACTGGGTAACTTACCTATCTTAGTACAAGCTATTGATATTGTTGCCAAGGAGAAAACTAAGGACACACCATCCAAGAAACAAATGGATACAATAGAAGACAAGGGTGAAGAAGGAGAAAATGAGAATACAAATGTAGATGCAGATGATAAGGAAACTCAAGATGAAACCAAAGTAGATGATTCTACTACTGACACAAGGCCAAAAGCCCTAGGACCTCAGATCGAGGGAATTGCAAAAGGGTAAGACAAAGAAGAGAGTGTATCCACCGAGAAACAAAAGACAAATACAGAGAAAAAGACTCTAGTTCCTTATGGCCAATCCCCAACATCAAGCAAACATGAAAAGAAGAAGAAGAAACATGGTAAAGGTCTGGTTACACTTGACAAAGTATTAGAGATACTTGCATGTGACCCAAGAACTTTGGACCCCGAATCTCTTAGGAGGTATGGAGAACTCTACACCAAAAAAGTAGCCCAAGAGAAGCTGAGGAAAGAAAGAAAAAATAAACAAGTGCTAGAGGATGTGAAATAAATCCTGATGCAAGTTGTCCCTGATGTCAATATTGATGAGACTACTCCCATCATTGACCAACTTGCAATCCTTACCGAGAACATTAATTCTCCTACCACGGATGCAAAGAAAAATATTTAAGAGAGAGCTTAGACAAAGATGAAATATAAGATCACATAGATGATCAACCAAGTAGTGGAAATTCAAAAAGTAAAACTATCTGAAACTGTAAGTGAGATAGAAGGTATTATAGATTCCTTTACTACAAAAATACATGCTAAGCTTAAGAAACTAGATGAAGATCTATAGAAAAGTGCTGAAGGCTTGATAACTGAACCCCATGCATTCAAATGGAAATATGAAAAAGTTAAACATATACAGGGGTTAAGGAATGAATGAATTGAGAAGAGAAGAGGACAAGATAAAAGATCAATTAACTGAGCTATAGGCTGAGTTGTTACCACACATAGAGGTGATGAACATCATGCTAAGATTGAAAAGGAGTTAGTTTCCACCCCCAAATTATCAATGGTATATCACATGTTTGATATGCATGCCCAGGTAGGTCTAGAGCAGATTGCACTTGAGAGTCTGAAAGAGGAATGGGAAAACCTCTTGACCAACCTTAAGAAAATCCATCAAAACATTTTTGACAACTTGTAAGTATAAACATTTTTGGCATTATTATCAAAAAGGGGGGAAAAATATATGTATATAGTATATTTATCGAGGCATATAGACAAGAGGAGTCTACACAATTTTTTTAAAAATATACAAGTTTTTGAATTTTGGAGAAGATCTTGATTATGGCATATGAACAATCTCACAATAGGTAATAATAATCATGCCATTGTCTCTCTTAGGATTGATATACTCACACTAAGGATTACTTTTCCCATTATGAAATGCATTTAGATTGTCAACCTAAGGACGTAGACTTGAAATGGGACAACATAGTTTGTGCACTAAGTTCCTCTAGGAGTCATAACACCTATGCTGCAGGAAGATAAAATGCATGAAAGGAATCTATTCTATTGCTGCAGGAAAGTAAACACACTTGACTACTTAATGAAAATATGACAAAAATCTTGTGAAATGAATCTAAGCCTGTCTAACAGTGCAAAAAATTCACTATGTCTATCTTCTGGAAGTGCTACAGGAACATCCACAGTAGTAATGATGTAGGAATAAAATAGTAACTCTACTTGAAAGTAGGAAAAATGAAGGAAGAAAATCTACTCTAACTTAATCTAATCCACCTTCCAAGTGGGCCCCCTTGGTTGGCTTCTACTAACTACCAACACAGAAAATAATCCAAAATCACTCTTCCATTAAAACTTCTTAACTGGTTACATAACAATTGAACAACTCATGAAGAACAGAAAATATCAACTTCTGTTATATTGAATACATCATTCTCTATTTTCTCATTACCTAACTAAGTCAATCAAATCCCTTTATAAAGAGGATTAACGCTTATTGAAAACATAACAGAAAAGTTTGAATAAACCTCGCCAAATAAGGAGGCGGTAAAACAACCATGACATATTACAATCACTACAGATAACAGAATAAAAACTCTGAGGAAATATAGAAAGACTTATTTTCTATATTCTCTGGAACAACAGCTCCTTTCTAGGTGTGACATATCCTTCGGAACCGTGCTGAATTCTTCTGCCATGACTGGTCTTCTAACACTCCTTTAATGTGGTTGCACCACTCTTCATACTGCTCCTTGTTTACCTGAAAGGTTAGTAACATTCGATACACATATGCAAGTCAACATTTCAACCCCTACTCAAATGTTAGAACACAACTTAAAATAACTATATGAAGTATTGCATTATATTTATAATAGTCACTAGTACATTTGACATCATTTTTCGACTGTAATTTTTGACCATTAATGAAAATGGTTTAGGTTGGTTGGGGTATAGAAGGAAAAATTTGTTTTTTTTTTAAAACCATGCCCGTGTTCGTCGAACTTTTGACCACTATAATGACGGTCAAATTTTTGACAAATACGGGCATATTACTTAAAAAGAACATTTCAATTCTCATTTTCACTTTTAATGGTTGCAGCGAGTGCACGAATTAGGATTGTTGTTGCTAAGCTAAGGAGCGGAGCAGAGCTTATTCCTGAAGAGTGTGCCTACACCTGAGGTTAATAGCTCATTTCATTACTATCTTCTGTGGAGTTTGAGGTATGTTAATCCATGTTTGCTATATTTCATTACCGGGCACTACATTGTCATTTTCTTGTACTCATCTCTGGTAATGTTGCTTGATATCTTTGATGGATTCCGATCCTAAAGTTAACAGGTTCCCAACTCATTCCATTATAGCATTTATCATTTCGTTAGTTACATATATGAAATGTACCCAATTTAGGGCTTCGGCGTTGAAGCATTAAATCGGTCTCCCCAAATTTTGAGCCTTCTGATTACTTGCATACATTACCTTAACTTTCTCCCCTTCCAACAACATTGGATTCTCATGGAGGAGATATAAGTTAAGGGTTGAGTCCCATAACAAAGCCAATCAGAATACCTTCGAACATGGTCTGTCAGAGAATGGAACTCTATGGAAAAACTGTAAATAATACTACACAATCAAACTTAAAAATGCATGAGTATGAATTTGGGGTGCGTTATCCAAAGTGTAAGTTTCTAACTAGTGGTGGACTATGTCTTAACAAAAAATTTAACCACACAATGAACAACAGTCACAACAAATACATAGTAGTCTAGCAGAACCCGCAAATGTAAATTATGGGTTTCTATAATAACAGGGACTGCATATAGTTCCAAAACACCAGTGCTCGTTTAAGAAAACTGTTCCATAGAAACAATAGATTCCAAGTGGAGATGCATTAGGAACCTTATTTCCATTCACTAAGATGTAATAGAAGTTCATTTTCATTCATTATTTGTTTGAACAAGATTGATACACACTGTGCTGAAAGTTAGACGCCTGGTATTAGTTGACAGATTATAAGTTTTGAGTTTTCTTGTAATAGTCTAGGTTCTTTTCATAATATGACCATCCCATGAAAATCCAAGGGCCCTGGCTTCATGGGACGTGTTATTCTAACCTGTATAATAGCCTACTAACTCTTGAAATGTAGAAACAATGCAACATTGATTGACTATTACAGAACAGTGAGGGTTTTGTTACATCTCAGTTATGGAATGGTTATGTTAGGAAGGGAACGATGATAGTTGGTTATGAGGCTAATTATTTTAACATTGAGGGAACGATGATAGTTGGTTGGAATGGTTATGTTAGGAAGTTATGGGATGGTTATGTTCCTTGTTAGTTGGAATGCTTATGTTATGAATGGTCATAGGGAGTCTCTGTTACAAAATAGTGAGAACAGACTGGTGTATGTTTTTACTGGTGTCTGTTACAAAAAAAGTAGACTGCTTCAATATAAGGTTGGCTTCTGGTATTTTTTGCAATACTAATTTCAATTGAATGATTTAGTAGTTTTAACATTCTTTTTTTGTGTAATGTTACTAAATTATTTGCAGCAAACAAGTGCATTGAGTTGTCAAATTTATCTTTTTTATTTTCGTAAGTTTTTTGCTTTTGCAAGTCATTGAGATCTCTCAATATTCTTGTGTTGATTCTACATTATGTATGTTTTGTAACACTTGACAAAATTGTGATCTTGATAAATTTAGATGTTTTCATGGATTTTAATCTTGACGTTACATGCATTTACTTCTGGTCAGTTTTATTTAAGTTGTGTTACCATTTCACATCTTTTAATCGAAATCTAGGTTTTCTCAACAAATACTTTGCAATGGCATTTGAGTCAAAAATCACAATAATGAGTAATAAGGCATTTTAGTTTTAAGAAAATTAACAATTTTATTTAGTTGCACAGTGCAAATACTGCATACATTTCTCACTTGAATAACATGTGAGTGATCCATGAACCATTTTCAGTCAATACCCTCAATGCTTTGAGGCTAATCCCTTTTTGGACTGTGGCTGAATCAGGTCTCATTCATAATTATGAATAAATAGAATTTATTAGCACCATGTAAAAACAATGTCACAAGGCTAACATTAATGAATTGGAAATTCTTAAAAGTACGATAGCTATTGCTAATATATACCAATGAGAATAAATGTTCACTGAGTTTGGGATTTCCAATATGTCAAAACTAAATTCATGTGTCTATAGAGAAATTAAATCCTTCTGCAATCATGAATAGAAATTGATGCCAACTCTTCTAGCTTTCTTCAAAAGGCAATTAGATTGATGCAACACTTTGTTCAAAAATAGTATAAAATGCATTTTTCCGTCATTCAAAAATAGTAATTAGAGCTTTTCAAAATTTAACACTTTTGAAGGATACGTTTTACTTTGTCTTCATCTAGAGGATGGGAATGGCAAACTTACTAATCCCATTCACACTAAAGTGAATACTTCTGTAAATAAAGGCATGAATTGGAGCCTCCAAATTTCATGTTACCCCAGCTTAACAAGCATTATTACTTTGAATTATTAGCATTTTGTAAGTTAAGGAGTCCTAGTTTTAGACTTTAAGCTCCACAAAACTAATTTGTAATCTTACTTCATCAAATCAAATAACATAAAAAATTCATGCACTAGAGCAATTTTCTTGGCATTCAAATATTGCATACAGAAAATTTGTATTGATTCCATGAAATACGAACTTGGAATCTCTAAAGAAGCAGTTCTGTGTCAAGATTCTTAACACAATAGTACCAAGGTTTATACAATTCTTTTGGAAACTAAATGGAAACTGGGGAAGTATAGAAGAACCTGTTAAAATGCATGCATGATTGTGGTTCCTAAGTATGCTCTTCAATAGAATATTAAAATGATATACGATTTTATCCATAACAACGTTCTTTTAATGTTACTATTACACGTTCATTGGATTGCCTTCACTTGAATTAGATACAGACAAGTGAAAACAATTATTTACAGTTAAACTTTTACATGGATGTGCTTAGATACAATGCAACTGATTCAATCACTCATGTCTAAAACATTACCATCACCTATTTCCATTTCTTTGTAGATTTCTCCTGCCATAGTAGCTGCTCTTCAATCCTCTATTCCTTCGTAAGCCATTAGCACTATCAAAATTGTTGAATGCCATATGCAACCACTCAAGAACTTCTTCCTGTGTATAATATTCCTCTATGTTTGTGGCTGTGCTAGCATGGCCACTTCCTCTATGAGTACGAATGCTTCTATATACAATATTATTCCCCATACCATTCATGTGAAAACTTGGGTTGTGAGTGTTTGATAGGCAATTCAAACCTTGTGGAAAAGGAAAAAGATTCAGGGAGATTAACATATATGCTGCTGGATATCATCTCTTATCCTACGTTATAGAAATAACAATGAGGTGTTAACAATTATACTTCTTTAAAATCCATGGAACTAAATGAAACATATTATGTTCCTTCACACAGGTTTTCTATCAAAAAATTTGAGTCATGCTTACACTATAATATAAAAAATCAATGTGCATGCTTAGGGAGTTCAAATTCTAATGGCTTGCATTAAAGAATCAACAAGGGAATTGGCAAAAAAGAGAAAATCACTAGCTTGAATAGATCAATGTACTACAGAGTACAAATTCATTTCTTGTTCACAATGTTTACACACTTCAATAGATCCATCAACAAAGTAGAAAATAAGTTACAAAATACAAAATTTAATCATTGTGAAAATGCATTCACCATCTTATAATAACAGATATACAACAACATAAAAATGCTTAGAATGCTTAAATTTTAAATGCAAAAGACTACTAGAGCTTCAGAAATGTAGGCATTACCAAACAATAAGAGCATATACAAGAACATAATAATACTGGGAAGTTAAGCGAATCTTATTCTAAAAGCTACTCCTAGTCATGGTTAAGATTTTTAGTATAAAGTTATTTGTCCAAACATTTTTCTAATTTCTCACATAAGCACACAAGAACTGTCATTTGTACTTCATACTAGCTTTGATTTTTAAACCTAACAAGGCAGCGTGCCAAATTGAATTTTATTTTTCTAAATAAAATGAAGAAAACAAAGCCTTTCCATATAATCATATAACTCAAATGAGTCTCATAAAACTTCTTTATCAATTTCCAGATCACAGGCCATACTAAACTTCAGTCCTCTCATTTAATATAATTGTCTCACACATATGCTCCATCTATTGTCCTTGCACAAGATGGATTCAATGATATGTCGATGGTTGAAAGTTCACAAGGAAAAAGGACCATCATTCTACATCAATAACGATCCTCTCATAGTGCACTACATGATCTGAGATCTGACTCATTCAAACTTATGTGAAATACCTATTCCTAGCTTTAGCCTGCAAATTCACCTTTGTGCTTTTTGTCTAAATGTACATTGAATTCATATAGGCAGTTGCCCATAGCTTAAGTGATTTTATTGTCTCCACAAAGGCCAGTTACCATTTCTATAAAGAATTTGTGTTCGCAGATAATCAACCCAGCTGATCTTCTCTTGATTTGTAGGAGGGCTGCAATGGTAAACATCAACAATTACATACGCATCCAAGGTGAGCTATGGTAGTAGCAGGGATGTGGCATGGGACCAAACAGGTGGCAATCTTTAATTGGTCATGTTAGAACAGGCAGATAGTTGCATGGCCTAAAATCTGCCACAAGACATTGCTCAGTGAAATGGAAAATATAGTATCATTGCAAGTTGGGTTTGGCCATCTTGCCCTTGGCCATTGATCTTGTGTCGACCATAAGATCTAGCCACAGTTTAAATAGTCAAACCAAAGATACAACGGTAAATAAAAGGTTTATTACATGACACTTGGTCTCAAAATCATTCGGTGGAGGATAGATACACGGTTGAGGAACATAACCATCCCATAAATTCCTAACATAACCATTCCAACCAACTATCATCGTTCCCTCAGTGTTACATCTCAGTGAATGACAATAAGGTTCCTAATGCATCTCCACTTGGAATCTATTGTTCCTAATGTACCTTGAAACATATGAATCAATCCTATTTGTGCATCCTCATTGTCTGTCTCATATTCATGTGTAGTTGATTTAAATAATAGAGAAAGTTACCACCACACATCAAACATAAGGTGTATTTGATTGAAAGATTGGTCATTGTCCTTATAATGACTGTCCCAAAGTGACATCATTTTGGTGAGTTAATTTTTTTGTGTAGAAGTATGAATGGATTGGCCAGATCAATGGATTGGAATAGTGTGATGACTATCCCATATCCATTCCACATGAATATGAGACAGACAATGAGTATGCCTTGATAAAATTGTTTGTGAATTCCTTAAAAGAAATTGCCAAAGAATGGTACAAAAATATCCTAGACAGTAGTACTATTTCTTCATATTTCTTCTAAATAGTGTGATGATTGTCCCAACTAGAGAATCACAACTTTATATTATAGGTTCTTCATGGCACCTTTCAACTTGTCCAATTATGCAAACTACCTTGCCTGGGGCAGCTATATCTAGTTGTGAGATTTTCATATTAGCAGTTCATATTGCACTATAAAGGTCTCGATGCAATCCAAAACCAATTCTTGTACCTTCCAAAGTACTGATACCAATCATGCAATATAATAATTTTCATCTACCTTCTTTGTACAAGTTTATACATTATTATGCTATTAAGTGATTGGATACCAAAGTTCTTGTTACCATATTTTAGGAACATCATTGACGAGACATTCATTTCACAACCCACTCATAAATTTTAATTTTTAAAGGTAAGAATTGAGGAACGTAGAATTGTGTGAAACTTAATGTTGATTTGAGGCATATATTATTAATTTTTTTTGGTAAGTTAGTTCAAACATTAGGTTTTGGGTATTATACATGATGAGCAATGTGTAACTATAAATGCACACACATAGGCATTGACATTTCAACAGCTAGCAATATGGAGAGTTAATTTTTACGTGATAAAGAGACTTCATGACACATAATATTATAAATACCTATTATAAAGGTAGCTTCGTAGTGTTTATAAATAGCTATTATAAAGGTAGCTTCATAGCATTATATTGAAACCAACAAACATGTGACCATTCACTTTGGTGGAGATAATTGAGAATGTAAGACTATTATTCATATTTTTTTGATAGAGAATCATAGGTGTGCATGTATAGTTTTTTTAGACAGTAAAAATTGTCATTCAAATAAAAAGATATATTGATTTGATGAGTACTTGGCAAGCTGATTTTTGACTTACACTTGGATTTGGATTTGGTTTTGGTTAAAAGAATTAGCCAGTAACTTGGCATTTAAAAAAAATACTAAATTAAAAATTTGATTTAAAGCTATTTTCTCTTTCTTTTCCACTGTATTCTTTATTTAAAGTGCTCAATATGTTTGAAAATACTACACATGAATATGAGACAGACAATGAGTATGCCATGATAAAATTGTTTGTGAATTCCTTAAAAGAAAGTGCCAAAGAATGGTACAAAAATATCCTAGACAGTAGTACTATTTCTTCATATTCATATTTCTTCACATTTCTTCTAAATAGTGTGATGACTGTCCCAACTAGAGAATCACAACTTTATATTATAGGTTCTTCATAGCACCTTTCAACTTGTCCAACTATGCAAACTACCTTGCTTGGGGCAGCTGTATCTAGTTGTGAGATTTTCATATCATATTTCTCTCAGTAAGAATAGTTGTGGCATAGGATCCTTCAAATTTTTGTGGACCCTTTGTCTATCTAGGACATTTTTGTACCTTGAAACATATGAATCATTCCTATTTGTGCATCCTCATTATCTGTCTCATATTCATGTGTAGTTGATTTAAACAATAGATTCATCACTACAATGAGAAAGTTACCACCACACGTCAAACATAAGGTGCATTTGATTGAAAGATTGGTCATTGTTTCCAAGACAAAGGGTCCACAAACAATTGAAGGATCCTATGCCACAACTATTCTTACTGAGAGAAATGTGAGGGCTTCTAGCAAATATGTTAAGAGATCAGATATGAAAATCTCACAAGTAGATAGATTACTAGTATTGGAAGTACTATGGACTTGTAGAGGCAATTTAACAGTTCAGGAAACTAAGAAATGAGTTGTCATTATGGTAAGCCACAAGAATGGTCTTCGGAGTATTATTGGAGGTGCTTAACTTTGGAAAGTTACCATGTTAATGTCATTAAAAAAAATACAAAAAATTAAGGACTATGAGATTTTATGATAATGTTCTATTTGAAATAGGGTGCTCAAGTTAACAATGAAATAAAAAAAATCCATGCTTGTATTCATATGATTAGGAGATCTTTCTTTGTGTTTTCATTACTTAAGAGCAGCCTATATATGGAGGTAAGGAGTCCTACAATGTTATTTAGTTTCCCTAGTTATTTACCTGATTTTATTTATTTAAATCTACTCTTTACAACTATTTTTCTATCTATAAACCCTCTATTGCTATTGTAATTTGGTATGATAAATGTCCCTTTGCGTTGAGAAAATTATAGTTGAGAAAATGGTTGTTCAGTAACGATTTGTATCTGCAGGTTGCAAAAAAATCATCCTTCTTCCACCAACGAGTTATTTCATTCAAGAAAGACCATGTCTGACGATATCAACACACAAAAAAATAGGGAGACAATTGCTAGACTGTGGTCTAACTTAAAAAAAAAAGGTGATGGAAAATGTTATTGTCCTTGCAAAATTTGTAAGGGCTTAAAGACTCGAAGATATCTAATCAAAACAGCTGAGGAACATTGTAGGCAACATGGTCACATTGAAGGGGGAAACAAATTTCGTCCATTGGTATGTATTTTAATAATTTATAAAATACATAAGACATGATTTGATGATGACATCATGGTCATGGTTAATATAAGGTCATCATTTTCATATAGGTCAACGTCCCTCAGTTTCATGTTATGGACCATGACAATTCAGAGAATGTGGATTTCCAAATGAGGGAACATGGAGGTGTGAATATAGAAGTAGAAGGTAATGATACCATGGAAGAAGACCATGATGATCAAGAAGATCACGATGATCAAGATGATCACGATGATCAAGATGATGATGTTGATGCAAAGCTTGATGTACCTATACTTGAGAAGGCACACGAGCCCCTATATGAAGGCTCCAAAACAAATCTTCTTGCTGTTGTATTGTTGTTGGTGAACTTGAAGGTTATGAATGGTTTATCCAACGTAGCAATGACACGTATGTTAAGGTATGTCATCTTTTTTCATTATTTTAGTCATAATTCCCTTACAATTAACATTGGGTGAGTCATGTAGCAATTAATATTCTTTAAATTAACAAATTATATTTTTGGTCGTAGGTTGATAGGAGAGTGTTTGTTACCACCATCAAACATTCTACCTCGCTCATACCAAGAATTATCTGCCATTATGAAATATATTGGAATGGAGTATCAAACAATACATGCATGTCCGAATGATCATATTATATATCATAAACAACATGAATTTGCAATAGAATTCCCTATTTGTCATATTAGTATATATCAATCAGATCGAATAACAAAAAAGGTGCCTCGCAAGGTTCTTCGGCATATTCCCATTATTCCACGTCTGCAACGATTATTCAGGTGTAATAGCTTGGCACAATTTATGGATTACCATGCACACAATAGAAGTCAAGATGGCATTATGCGAATGCCTGTGGATGGTTGGGCATTTAAGAAAATAGAGGAAAAATGGCCACACTTTAAAGAAGAACTTCGTAATCTCAAGCTTTCATTGGCAGCAGACGGTGTCAATCCTTTTGGAGAGATGAGATCTACTTACTCGGTGTGGCTTGTTTTTGTTATCAATAATAACATACCTCCTTGGTTGTCCATAAAGAGGGAGCACATAATGTTGGCACTGATTGTTCTAGGTATTTTTTGATTTAATGGTCATCTAAATTAATTTATTATTAATAATCCATCAAAATGGTCATAATAATTATGTAATGTTTTTGTTCATTCAACTAGGTAAGTACCAAGTTAAAGATATCAATGTATATATTGAGCCCCTTATCGACGAGTTGATGGTGTTATGGAATGGGGTTACTATGTATGACATCTCTAGACCAATAGGTCAAAGACAATTTCAATTTCATGTAATGCTTGTATGGACAATACATGATGCCCCTGGGCTAACACATTTTTGTGGTATGTTCTCTTCTTAACACCTCTTTTTTGATATGCTATAGTGCCAACACAGAGTTAACACATTTAATCCAATTATACATGATCTTGTAGGTCTTCAGACAAAGGGAAAATTTGCATGTCCAGTTTGTGGTCCAAAGATGAAATCTCATCATTCAAAAAGTTTAAGAAAGCAGGTGTTCGATGAAAATAGACACTTTCTCCACAGAAATCATAAGTACCGAATTACCGAAAAACATCTTTTCAATGGGAAAGAAGAGACTACATCAAAGCCATGAAGAATGACACCTCGCCTATGAAAGTCGGCATACAATAAAATAAATTGTCGAGGTAATGTCATTCCATCTGATAGTTTTTGTTTCAAATTTATATTCCGATATTATGTTTTGTTTACTAATGATGTAATTGATGCTTGTGAAGGTCATCAAGGCATCAATGACCAACTTCCAAAAAGACTAAAAAGTTATCCTACTCAATTTACTAGGTTGCCGTACTATGAGCAACTCCCAATTGTGCATTTGTTTGATCCTATGCATATTGAAAAGAATGTAACAGAGACATTATGGAAAATATTGGATGGAAGGTGTGACAAAAACTAAATTGTCAAAATTTGTAGTGACATTGAAGAATCCAACCATGTAATGAAAAATGGCATTCGATCAAATAACAATGGAGACCAGATTGATACAAGTGCCCTTAGTTGGTTATTGTCGGAGCAGCAGAGCAATGCTATAAAAGAAGTCATAAAAAAAAATGATTTCCCACAGGATTTTTTGCGAACATAAACGATCTCATATCAAAGAAAAGTGAATTTGGGCCAGGGATGAAAACACACGATTGGCATACATTTATTAAGGTAATTCATGTTATTTTGTATTCACTATATATTTGTATACTGCATGTAGTTTTCATTGCATTCTTTTATAAAATATTGACAAAATCATTTTACAAATATTGTAGTACGTTCTACCTTTATCTCTCCCACACCACTTCACCAACAGTGTCAAACAAGTTATATATGATCTTGGAAAATACATGAGGTGGTTGTCATCTAAAGAAATCAACAAAGAAGATATAAAATGTTGGAAAAGAAGAATTCCTCTTCTTATGTGTGAAATGCAAAAGTGTCTACCTTCAACTTTTTTCAATGCACAAGAACACTACCTCATATATCAAGTTGAAGAGATTGAATTGTGTGGACCTGTACCAACTAGGTCAATGTGGATGGTTGAGAGGCACTTGAAATTTTTGAAAGGCTTGGTTCGACAGAGAGCACATCCTGAGGGTTCTATGGTGGAGGGATATATGGTATACCAGACCATGGTGTACATTAGTGAATATCTTCCTAAGTTTGCAGCAAAGATCTATGTAGATCGTATTTGGGATCCCAACTCCATTAACAAATTTGAAGGGGAGTACTTGATGGGCAAAGGTAGATTGAGTAAAGTGAGAGGTAAATCTAAGATGCTATTGTACTTAATTAATTCTTATAAATCTTCAATATAAGTTATTTATAATTGGTGTATTTTTTTTGATACAGTTGGTCAAGAGTGGGATGCAATACATTTGTATATTGCGAAAAATCTTGATTGGATGACGGTATGGATTGAACGATGTCAACAAAATAGTTTCTCATTAACATGGGAAGGTGTTGCTTCATTGATTAGAGAAGCTCATCGTAATGGAGATTCCAATATTACGCTAATGGTAATTGATCTAGCACATGGTTTAAGAGGTGGAGAGGTATGTACAAATTTATTAATGATCATGACTCGACGTATGTTTCATATCAACTCATGATGCAAATAATTTACACACGCTTGAAAAATTGCAGGTCAAGCACCACAAAGCTATGTACTATCATGGCCACAAATTTCGCATAAAAGAGTTGGATGATACAAAGAAAACTTGTGATTCTAGGATAACTGCAGTTTTCGAGGTCACCAATATATCATCTAGAAATGACATACATCCTCAACAATCTCAAAATCAATACTATGGCATCTTGGATGATATAATTGAGTGCAACTTTAACTCCTTCAAAGTAGTTCTATTCATCATCAAATGGTACAAGTTATGACTAAATCAAAATGATCTAGATAGAACTGTTATTCAACATGATAATAGATTTACAATGATTAATACAAGGTTGTTTGAGCCAGTTGGAGATGAGACCTATGTTCTTCCAAGCCAATGTGAGCAAGTGTTTTACTTAGAGGTTCCACATAAATAGGGTTGGTCATTTGTTGTTAGACATGATCCAAGAGGAAGGCCAATAAAGTATAATGTTATGGAAGAAGAAGATATTGAAGATGATGAAGAAGCAAATGATGAAGATCAAGATGATGGTGATGATGATGATGATGATGATGGTGATGATGATGATGATGGTGATGGTGATCATGGCGATGATGATGATGGTGATGGTGATGATGGCGATGATGATGGTGATGATGGCAATGGTGATGATGGTGATGATGATGATGATGATGATGATGATGATGATGAAGAAGATGATCACTGACATAATTGAAATGATCAATGTAATGATTGACATGATTTATTACTTTCAATTGTAATGATTACATATTTATTGTGTTCAATTGTAATGATTACAACATATGTGATCTTGCATTCCATATATAAGGTAAATTTGTTCATGTTTACGATGTTGCATATTGTTCATGTTGCCTTCTAAGTTATTTGTAGCATACATATCATGTAATTTTTAGATAACTTAAGATAAATGATTAACATATGTAGGAAATTTGACCCCTTTGGTGTGGATCGCGCACAATGACATGGATCAACAGGTATAAGTCAATAAATAGACATAATTTTCTTATATTCTTGTTGTTTATCACTGAACACGTATGTTATAAATAGACATATTATATAATCATATAATGTATATATAGACAAAGAAGAACCGTATAGAAATATAATTATATAATCACTTTCAACTTAGTACATTTTATATCTCTCACATATAGACAAAGAAGAACCGTACGTATGGGTCACGACTTGATTATTCTATATATATATATTATTTAAATATTATCAAAATTTCATTTGAAGCAAGGACGTGACAATATCTCATTTTATGGATTGCAGGACCCACCAAATAGGTACTTGTCAGATCTATCTACATCAAATGAGGGAAATGAGGGAATGGTAGATGAAAGTTCTACATGTAGTACGACTAAAATAGGGAGATCAACTAGAGGTCAAAAGATTAGAAAAAAATTTGATAAACGCATGCAATTTTTCCTTACTAATGGGGGGTCATGTTCTTATGATGATGAGACCAAAGGCAACATCAAGGTGCCCTTTTGGTACACACACATTGAGAAAGAATGGGTACCCAATGAGCTACCTCCAATTAACACTGATTTTTGTGTTAATGAGAGGATATATCGCATTGCTCCATCGTCATTACATGGTTTGGGCCTATTTTCCATGGATGGGATAAAGGTATGTTACAACAAAGTTGTTGAATTGTTCAAGTATGCCAGTCCATGTTACAATTACAATGATTGGATGCAGATTGTTCAATATAAAAAAAGTATGTGTAGGTATGCACTATCAGCTAATTATATACAATGGAAAGAAAATGATCAAAGTAAAAGATTTGCAATGTACATTGATGGGAGACCAAAAGCAATAGGTAATATTGTGGGTTTTATAAATAGTACGCAACCCAATTTCATATTTGAGGCACATGAGGGGAATCAAGTTTTTGTATGTGCGATAAAATCAATAAGTGCAGGGCAAGAAATGCTAATAGATTACCATTTAAATCGCATAGATACAAACAAAGTTACTATCTTGAGGGTGGTAAGTACTATATACCATTTTATTAATAAGTTTTTTTTGCTAAGTCTATTGCTTTCAGTTTGCTGAAGTTTTTATATTTAATTTTTGTCACAAGACGATATGGATCCCACACATGATAGAGGCCACGAGGATGCTCCTCCCACCCATTCTTCAACAAGGGTAAACCTTATTGAAATTGTAAAAATTAGATAGTTGGAAAATGTTATATTATTACGTTATTTTATTTATGGTTTTGGAGTTTTTATGATAGTTTTACTGATATACCTGCCACAATTTGATGTTCAGGATAGGGGAAAAGCACTTGCAATAAGTACAGAGGCAATAGCCACCCCTTCTGATGATGATATTGTGAAAACACCCAATGTAACAATTATGTTGAAGAAAAAAATAAAAAAATCAATTTAGAAATAATGAGAATTTTGGATGAAGCAAATATTCCAACCGAGGAGACGATGAAGAGGCTATTTGATTTGAGAGCGTAAGCACGTTGTTATGAAGTAAGTAGTAATGAATCTTTAGTTATAACAAAAGTTCAATAAAGGTTTATATTTTATACTCTTTTATGTTGTGAAGTAAAATATGTAATATGTGTTCTTGTTATAGGATTTTTTGGCAACTGATCCAGAACCTGGTCAAGGACAACGCGGTGAGGTCAGTACTAGTAGAGCTTCAGCCGCCACTGGTAAAATAATCCTTTAGTTGACAAGTTACAAGGAATTTTTTATTTGGAACATTCAAAAACTTCTTAAGTTAACTCTTACTTTTATTATTTCAGGATGTCTTTGCTAATAATGTATTGTTCAGGTCATCAAGTGCAGGAGACTCCTCCTAGGAGGTCGACAGATGTCCATTAGAGATTTCCAAGTGCAATGTCGGCAACAAGGGGCATGCAAACATCGACACCTTCACGATCTATTCCACCTGGTAAATCCTTGTTTTTCTATATTTGGTTTTGTGTTAATTATGAGTTGATAATTTGTACTTTAATCTTGGGTGCATCACATAGTGGATTATTTTTTTGGAGTAGGAGATACACCGGTGGCACCGTCTGGTACGCCAGATATAGATCAGAGTACATGTATTGGTGATAATTCACCATCATTTCCTGGAGCTACTCGTGTTTCTAGCATGGGAGTTATGCAGACATCATTGTTGATTGACAATGATGAATTGATGCCTTTAAAATATCCTAATCTTCCAGGTACTTTAAATAATTATTTTTTATATTGTAATATGCATTTACCTATTCATAACAAGCTTTGGATTGATTATCCCATGACATATTTTGCAGGAAATGATTCATTTTATAAGAAGCTTTATGACCTCGCATTGCAAATATTCGGGCCCACCATATGTACAAGGTGGAACATCATAAGTGAACTAACTTTATCCCACTATTTTTTTTTCATATTATTAATTGGTACAACATTTTTCCTTTCATTCGGGTCTTTTCTTTTAGTAGCTATATCTAACAATTTTGTGTTTTTTCTTAAAAGGTGGAACTTGCAAGAAAAAAAAAAAAGATCAACTCATTAAAGATTTAGAGCATGAGTTTGGCAATAATATTTTTTATTAGAAGATGGTGTTAGAAAGAGCTTGCAAACATCTTAAGACTATGAGGGACTCATATAGAAAGAGTCTCGTCCAGAACCCAAAGTACGAGCGTCCTCCCTTTATTCCAGTGAGGGATTGGAATGAGTTCATTTTGGATGCAAAGGAGAAAGGGGATGCTCAAAGAGGAATTACACCAGAAAATGCGAGAAGGTATGCAATAGTATTAAATACTAGTACATTAATATAATAATGCACTAATTAGTGATCTTTATATCTATATCATCTAACATATTTCAAACTTTTCATAGGTTGCAGGACACATCAAAGGCAACAAAGGCCAGGCTGGAAAAGATTGGGCAGCATAGACTTAGCTCTGGTGGATATTCAAAAATTAAAGCACGAATTGTAAGTAGCAGTAAATGAATTTTAGAGAAAAATTATTTACAAAATGCAAATAATTTTTTTAATTAATAAAAAAATGCAGGGCTTTGATTTTAATTTAGAGGCCACGGAAGAACACAAAAAAATTGCCTTCAAGGAAGGCTATGAAGTCGTGGCTGAACGCCTATGACAAGCTTCTACTGGCCCAATCAAAGAGTCTCCTACATCATGTGCATAGGTAAATATGCCAAAAAATATATTAGAAATTGAATACTTGAGTAACAATCTATTTGATAATAATGTGCATGACATTGCAATGCAGCCTCTTAATCGTGACACAGATCATACGCCGCATCATGAAGCCCCTGATGTGCATCGTACTGTCCATGGAGGTGCTCATTTTCTATTTAAAACTAATTATGTAATTATTAATACAATTTAACATCTTAAATTGAACTTGGTGTAACCTTTTTGTGTATATTTTAGAGGATACATAATCATGTCGTGCTGAACGAGTGCTGGAGAATGTTCAGACTGATCACCATGTAGATCATGTGGCACATTCAGGTAAAGAAAATCTATGTTTTGTTCTTTTAAATTAATTTTTTGATTTATAGTTCTTTTACTTAAATAAATACTCGTAATTCACTAATATAAAATGGTGTGAATTTAACTCATGAAGTAGTTGTTATTGTAGCGGACCCCCCTTTGGCGCAGTGGCCTCGTGTTCCTGAACAGATGAGGAGGAGACATGCATTGGAATTAGAACCAGTAAAGGAGGGGAATGATGAGGACATTGATCTTCCTCTTAGAAATTACATGATTAAAAAAAATAGCAAGAAACCCAAAAAGAAATGATTGTAATTAACATTTTTTTCTAATGAAAGAACGTTGTCTTAATGGATGTAATTTTGTACTATTAATGTTGATGAATGATGTGTTAATGAATTTTTCATGAATGTTGTGTGTTAATGAATTATTCATGAATGTTGCGTGTTAATGAATTTTGTGTTAATGAATTATTCATGAATGTTGTGTGTTAATGAATGTTATCATGTGATTATAATGATTGAATGTTATATTTCAAAAATGGATGAATGAATGAATGTTATTAAATGTTAATGGGGAATTTAGAGTGATGTTGGGGGGGGGGGGAGGGGCCAAATGAGCTTCCACCTTCATGTAGTTGGCCTTGTTTAGTATAGGATATTAAACTATTCTCGAAACCAAGTGAAGCTCAAACTTTAAAGATAAGCTTAGAGTTAATAGTGACAACCAATTAGCAAGTCGAAATGAAGTTCTTCGTTATAGGTACCTTTTTAGTTTTTAAAGCACAATGTCATGTTTTAATGTTGTGTAGTTTTTTTCTTAAGTCAAAGTATTCTTTTACTATAAGAACATAATTTATGACCATTTTAGTAACTATTCTAACATCGCTTTATGACAAATCCTATTTTGGCAAAGATGGCGATAAGTGGTGCTATCTATTCCTTGGGAGATTGGATTGCATAGGTCTGTATCTCAAAATCATTTGCATGTGGTAGAAATGCATACTTACAACCATTTCATTCTACATTTAAAAACATTGATGACACTCTAGACACAAAATAATGCTCATGCTATTGACTTGACAGTGCTATGAAGGCAAACCAATTGTTGAATTTGAATGAACCCAGATGTTCAAATCTGGTCTCCTTGGATTTAGTCTTCATGGTTCTTTGTCTCATTATTGCTATCATCCTAGTGAGGTAACACCTTTTCCTTCTTTCTTAGTCTCTTACAGTTCATACTTGTTTAATTTGAATAATTTTTGAGTTCCTTGCAAAAAGGGTATGACAAACAAATATGGTTATATAAGCTCTATTTCCTTTACTTGAACTTGATGTTATGATTTATCATTTGACATTTTATTATTTTGATGTTGAACTTGAAGCATATGATGATACGATGGTATGATCATGATGCTATGATTACAAGTTTATGGTGTTTTTGTTGTTTATATGATATTATGTGACATTCTAATCTGGATTCATGATTATAGCCTATATCCATTCATAATGTTTCTCCAAATCATCCCTTTGTTGCTACATCTTTGCTATCAATTTGTCTGCCATCTTCTATTGAGATTATGGAGATAAGTAAGATCAAGGTTCATGAACTTCTAGAGCTTACTTTCTCCATGTGGACCTTGTGTGAGTAGACATGCAAAATTTGAAGAAGGATTTAGATGAGCAACTCCAATACCACTAGGATTTGATAGACAATAATGAGGTGCTTTGATGCTATTGACCTGAGGCCAAGTACTTGTGCTTGAAGGACAACACACTCAGACCAATTTAACAGAAAATAATAAGCTATTGTTATCATATATAAATGTCTAAGTATATGTTTGAATATGTATAACAATAAACACTTACATTGCTATCAATATATCTTTTTATTTGAATAATACCAAAAACCTAATGTTTGAACCAACTTACCAAAAAAAATTAATAATATATGCCTCAAATCAACATTAAATTTCACACAATTCTACATTCCTCAATTCTTACCTTTAAAAATTAAAATTTATGAGTGGGTTGTGAAATGAATGACTCATCAATGATGTTCCTAAATGATGCAGAGGAAAGGGTGGTGGTATTCAAAACACAATGAAAGTTGATAATTTTAGGGGTTTAGGCACTATCAATCAACCACAAATGCTACAATGATCTAACTTGCTAAAGCCTTCTACAACACTCCTGAATGATGATTGTGATCTTATAGACTCCCTAATACTTGGATTCAAAGGCTTTTAGGACTCTATCTCAATTCCATACTCCTATTTCACAAAACTTTCTCAAATTGGACTCAAAAGTCTAACAGGCTGACAACCAATCCTGCAGCAGACTTGGAACATGAATAAATCTACCTTTCCTCAAAACACTAGATAATGTGATGACATTTAGGGATACCCTTTTACAAGTTCATTAACATATCAAAAGCTTTTACACTATTGTTTTGGACAAACACCCCTATTCAGCACTGTTACCTTGATTCAATACACCAAAATTCACTGGTTTAACAAAGGAAGTACTACACAACGGTCTCCTAATAGTCCCAAATCCTAGAAAGTGATTTTTTATGTCATAAATGGATCAAATCTAAAAGTGTTTAGCCTCAAGGGGCTCTACAACACCAAAACCCACAATTTATGCCTTCAAACCCCTGTTATCTAGGGCTTCCTCAAGCTTCTGGTTCTACACACTCCTGCAATTAATTGAAGATGGATTCACCATCAAGTGAACATCATATAATGTTCTCAAACTCAAAATACATCCTTTTTTTGGTTAGATTTTCCATTGCTATACTTGGCATCCATTACACTATTTTTCCACCATATTCCGCACTATGATCACACTTGTTCCACCCAATTCTGCATGTGGAAAATTAGAAGCATAATAATACAAATTAACAAATGGTCATTCCATGAATTATGCCTATGTATTCATGGAACGACTCTAAACATTATTTCTAAACTTGCTGCACAGAGAGTTAAGATAAAAGAATGTTGTTCAAAACAATAGGCATGACAGCAAGTTCAATGCAATAATCAACACATTCCAAATGATGATATTGAATGAAAAACCTTGTTAATTCACTGACACATCAAAACAAATCAAATTGAGATTCTCGGGAATGAATAGACTCGCAAAAATAGAGGGTTTTATTACTGTCTATTCACCAGTCTTTACACAAAAATCTGCCCTCTGTCCCGTGACAGAGACTCCCTAAATAAGACTCCTTAACGAATAACAGAACTTCTTAAAACTACTTCAACCACCTTTCATTGGTTAGTTGAATGATTTGATCTTTAAAATAGTTTCCAACTCAAACTTCCCGCTAAAGCCCTAAACTAGCCGTTGTTTACTTAAATATTTGAAAATTCAAATAACCAAATGACTTCATTTGAATATTTTAAAGAATAAGCCCTTTCTTAAAGACTTAATAACCTATTCTAGACTCTTACAAATAACTATTTCATGAGCAGTGTTTTTCGTCAAGGGTAATTTGAAGATACATCTTTTAATATGATTTCGTTGCTCCTGCTTTCCAAGGATGGAACATCCTGAATAGTTCTAATAGTCTGCAGATACACAAAAATGGAATATTGAATTTCATATATGTTCAAAACAAAACATGAACGTAGAAATAACATTAAAAATGTCATCTAGAAATTTCATATATGGACAAGAGAAATAAAAAAAATGGCCATCACATTCTCCTACGAGTTGATTATTGCCAGCAGAGTTTAGAAAGAAAAATATGTTGTAGTAAGTCTCCATTATGTCACAATCAATCATAAGTCATTTCATGTATAAACTGAATCTTAAACATGTTGCTGGCAGTGGTAGTTTCAGTTTTCGTAGTTTGTTAGAGTTGGATTTTATTAGGTGTCTAATTAGTTTAAGTTATCTATCAAGTTCAGATCCAGGTTTGAAGAAATTGTGCCCTTTAAAGACTACATGTAGCATGTAATCTTCTTCAATAAAATATATAGACAGTTTTATTTGTATGCGTCTTGTCTTTGTACTGCTATTATCTCCATCAATTTTAACATGATATCAAAGCTCACTCAGTTCTGACCTATCGTAAAGGAACTGAATCTCATAGGATTTTATTATGTGCCCTGATACCCTCATACCAAAAATTGAGAGAAGATGGCACCTTTTTGTTAATATAAAAAAACTCATACCATAATTTAGGAGAGCAAAAGGAGATCATTTTTCTTGACAAGAAAAGAACTAAAGCATTTATATTAGTTTTCAAAATGAAATTTACATTGTTAGAAGACTACAATCCTCAATCATCTCATGCCTTCTCTCTTTGGAAATCCCAACCACTGGGCTTTCGATTTTCACCTTGTTCTCATTCATGTTTTGTGGACATGCTAGTTTTGTACACAGGAATGTGCTTTTGAAATCACATTTACAAGCTCAATAGAACTTGACCATAAATTAGACACATGTTTCACTGTACATGTGTAGTGAGCGTATTTTTGCAGTATATAACAATGCACTATGTATTGTTAGGGAAACTATAGTAATGATGCTTAGAAAGGTCAAAGACTAAGGTATGAACCTTCTTGAGGGAGAATGCAACAATATTAAGAATGTCATAATTGGTCACAAACCTTCCTCTATCCTCAAACACCCTCCATAGGAACCTACCTCCATCCTGATGCAGAGCTCGGCAATGGAAGGATAAATGAGCCCTAACACAATCTAAATCTGATATCGAAAGAATAATAATGTCGATTCAAACCATGGATAAATGGTAACAACTGAATCTATGATCAATAATACCAATTGATGTCTCAGGTTCTACCTTTTCTTTGTCATTCTTGGTTATCCTATGACAGTGGACACATAGTTTCCTCACGGGTTCATCACCTTTTTACTACTGTCAGGGTTGGGTTCAACATATGGAAAACTTGTGCCACCTTTAGCATCATTCAAATACCAAACACCACCATCTAAGGATCTTTGAATCCTTTAATCATTCCTTGCTGTCAAATCGGTCATCACAGTCCATCTGACTACCGATTTACCACCTTGCACTGAATAACCATGACCTTGCATTATCTAGCAACAGTTAATAATTCATCAGCTTATCGATGTCCACATTCGACACCAGACTAAACTCAGATGAAATGAAATATAGACTATTGAAAATTTATGAAACTTTCCCTATCGGTTTCCACCATTCCCTTCACAATTGTCATAAAATAGAGATCTTTGAAAAATTATTTGTTAATAACAAACGTAACCGATTCAAAAAACATTAAAATCCAATAAACCCGACACCAAGAATCTTATCAAACTTCAAATAAAACAATGAACTCTCAAAATGAGATTGTTATCAAAACATTCATATCAATCTTGAAACCGAATTGCATATAATACAGGTTTCAATACAACACCGCTACAAAACATTATTAATTCATTCCTCATTATTCGAATCATTCGACAATTTTGAAAATAGAAACTATAAACAAGAGGATGAAGGATCGAAGGATAGCCAATCATTTTCTTTATTATTCCTTCCTTCATTACATAGTTTCTTTCTCCTTTCACCGATTCTCAATCACCTACTCTACCACTACTCTATCAATTTTTCAAAGTGTAAACATAAAGAACTTTCAAAACTGATTTAAACTGAAAACTAACTTTGTAATATAACTGACTCTCTAATGTACTGATTTCTCTAACGATTTTCATCACCGATTAGAGTAAGCCCTAATTACATGAGAGACACTAGAATAGTATCATGGAGTTGACAACGAGGTTGTCAACTTCGCGATTTTACAAACCCTTTATTTATTATGTCTTAGACTACTAGGATTTATCCCTACTTGAGTCTCACGCTCAATTACATCATGAAGACACATAAATGGCTTACTAAGCCATGTTACAATATAAATTATCTTCGTATAATCCAAAATCTTCAAAATATTGCTAGTTGTGAGATGCACCTACATCATACTCCCAGGGACACAAAAATTCAAGTCCCATTGAATTGCCATAAGCTTCTTCCGAGTTTTCTAATTGCATGAATCAAATAATGGAATCATAAAAATGACTGAATTGATGCCTCTCCGCACAACGTACTGGTGCCAATCTTCATGGCGAATACCCTTCTTGGCATGTGTAGTGGTACCTCCCTGGAATTTTGGAAAAAATACATTAGACATAATCAAATAGAGTTCTTTGACTTGGTAGATCACTTCCACATCCATACTTATGAGTTCATTATCTCAATTCCTCAATCCAATCTAACCAGACTTCAAATACCCTCCTGGGTTACCTAGTGTACCTAGCACCTCCACCATACCAAAATCTCAACCAAGCTTCTCATACTGATCCTAACACCTTGGATCATCTTATCATGGTACATTTGACATGTTTCAACTCTTCACCAACTCCACACAATCCATCTTTCATCATTCTTCACTATAGCCCTTCTAGGCCTGCCTAGTAGCCCTGTCCAGACAGAAATCTGCAATTTCCATGAAATGTTTCCAAACAACTTGGTAAAGTAATTATCTTTCCAATTACCCTTTTGGGAGTTACAAAACCCATCTCAACCTCAGACTTCATTCCTTGACTAGTGAACCTTCCTACTGCTACTTGCTCTCTTTCCTAGGCCTAATTAGCCCCCTTTATCAAAGCAACCCTATACTCCACTACTCTCAAAGACTCTATGACCTTAAAAAGTCTTATATTAGGTTTCCAAACCACAAATTTTCTACTTTTCTTGGTCACACTACTCACCCAACTCCCAAACCATTAAACCCTTGTTCCTAGGGTTATAAATCTAGGGCTTTGTGGCAAATGCCCTTCCCAGCAACACACAAGTACAAATATGGTTCAAACACTCTCCAATACATCCCCCTAGACATATTCCACCATCACATTCTTACTCCAGCCATCAGATCACTCCTGTCCACCATTTGGTGCTTTCCAAGTGCACCTTCACTGTGTGTTCACCAGTCACTCACTGTTCTTTCACTTTGCACTCCACCCTGCATCAAACTTCCATAATGTACATATAATATAATTAGACATATCCCATCCAAGTCATAGAGATCACAAGGCTGGGAGTGCCCTTACATAGTTAAGGTCTTCAAAATAGACCGCTGACTGTACCCTTAAGGAGCCAGTCTTTGTCACTACACCAGATAGTTTCTTGGTGTTCTCAGGGAAAAATAATGTAGTGGAAATAATAACAAGTAAAATCCCAAACAAATAAATTTTTTACATCCACACAAAGTAGAGATCATGCTCAGAACAACACACTAGTGTCTTGACTGTCCACGGGACAGTGAGTTACTAATTTGTAGAGAATTAAATTTTATTCATTCCAAAAACCTTTCACTTCATGCCTTTTCATATTTAGTATGATCTCTCCCCTCTAATCATGTGGAATAACCTCTAAATAGACTCCATCTTCTCCCTCAAACCTGACATCAACCTCTTAACTATTTGTAACTGTCTGCAATAGTCAAAACTGATTGTTCACAACATGAAATACTTAGAGATTTGTTGTCAAGTTGACAACAAAGTTGTCAACTCGACAACCTAATATAATGCCAAAAATAAAGACTTCTAAAGGTTTTAATGATAACCTTTATCATCCTATAACCTTTACTAACCCAACTAACCTCATTAAGCCCATTTTAGGCCATTTTTGCCATTAGAGGCAATTTACAAAATCTTGCACTTTTAGTGTTTTTAGCATCATCTAGAGGCTCTATTTGCCTTATTACAACTATTAAGACCCTTATAGGTCAATTCCATTAACACCTAACCTAGGATCAACCTTAGTCCATTCCTAGTGACCCCTAGGTACTTTTGAGACTTCATAATGCCATTAAGGCTTACATTAAAGCTTTGATTACAATATGATCAACATGTGATCAAAATACCATTTTAAGACCATGATAGGCCTTATTACATGTCTTGATGACCTTTGAAGGCCATTTGTCTTCCACTCCTCCCTGGGATCCATCAATGTCCCTATGGCTCATCCTGCCTCCTGCTTGTGACCTTGGTGCTCCTGCACCACATCCTCAACCCCCTCTATCAAGTCCTATCCAATCCATAGATGTTATAACCATCCATGTCAGTAGATCCTGCTTGTTGTTTATAGATTCAACGCTGATCTAAAGGTGGAGCAGGGTTGCTTCTAAATTATGACACCGTCTTTCATCTTGCTTTGACATGTGTTTAACCATTGTGATAATTTAGTAGTGCATGCTCTTCTATTAGGAGTCAAGGTGGATATTTAGGATGCAATAGCAAAGCCCAAAGGAAAACAACTAAAGGTGTTTCAAAAATGCCAATTCAGGCTCTATGCAACGACAGTGGAAGCAATTGGATAGAGGAATGGGACACTTCCCAAATTTGCAAAACTTTAAAGAGACTTACCTTGACACACTTATATAAGGAAATGAGAAATCCAACTTCCTTATAAATGGAACAGTGAGCCTACATAAGCAAGGGCTGATAGATCTTTCTTTGTAACCTAGGAAATAGAGATTCAACAATTATAGAGTTCAAATAGCAAAGAAGGCAATCAATTTATAAGGTGAATCCTAAAACAAGGATTAGTAGGAGTAAAGCTTAAGAGCTCTCTTGCATTTAGATAGGAAACTAGGAACATCTATTTATATGATGTATAATTTTGGAAGTGAACTAGGGTATTTTTGCATGCTTCAGCTGGCATTTTCTAGTTATTTATTCAGTTTCCATTCAATTGTTTTACATGCATTTAGACATTTTGATATATATTGTCTTTTGTATACTTCAAAGCATATTGTGGGGTATTTACTAATAGGAGGGGCTTTTGAGATATGATCTGAGATCTATGTGAACATGAAATCTATTTCCATTATTTCAAGAATGGCTTGGTAATTACATATTTCTTATTGGCCTCCAAATAAAAAGGTCTCACATTGTAGATGGGAAGTTGTTCATATCCATTTTTTCACAATTGTGATGATATATTTTAGATGTCCTTGTGTCAAAAATATTCAATAGTAATACTATTATATATTTTTTAGCTGTTTGATCCTGATTGTCATTTTTCTTAAAGATGTCATCTAGAAGTATGACCTAATATGTTGCTAAATGCTAAGTGATAATGATTTCTACGAGGTCACACTTATAAACCTAATGACAAATATTTATTATTCTATGAGGTCTTGCATATATGTTGCCATGGCTATCATCTAGATGTCAGAACTTTATAGGATAATATAAGATGACGAAAGCAGTGATTCATCGTTGAGATTTTAACAGCATTTCTAACAAACTAAAGCTAACACTGGGAATTTCCCACAATGTCTTGGAACATTTTAGGTTAACATAAATATTTAATTTTGTAGGAAATAGGGCCAAATATGTTGGGCAATATCGGATTACAGACATTGAATCATTGGAAGCAGCTGGGACAATTCGGTTTGCTATAGAAGCCAAACTTTCTCTTGGGCCACCAATACCAAGTCTTCGTCGTTATGGTGACAATGATCATTGGCATGATGTTGGAGTTAGTGTTGCCAGTGGTAACTTTTTGGCAGCCAAGGTTGGTTGATAGGAATGATGAGGTTTAAGTTACTCATGTTATGGATGCATTGATTACAAAATAGGAAGAAATTACTAGTTGTATAGTTAACATGATGGTCTTCTTTTGAGTAATTTGGAGTATTAGAGTGCTTTCAAGTTACAGCTTAAGCAGTTGTTTTTGTTTAGTTTCCTTTAATTAGGTATGTGATATTACTCATTAGAATTCTTTGATGAATCTGAAGGATTTAATGTTTGGTTTGAGAGTGTAGTACTTCATTGGCTTTTAACATTAGCCCATGAACATTTTGTATTGTCTTGAGACAGCGAAGAGGTGTTGTTAGTGGAATTGACTTTTTTGCTCTCACTCTACTATCCTATCTTATGTCGCATCCTATAGTTCTATGACTTAGTTGATCACAACTAAAATAGGACCTTGGTTGTCTCTACTTCTAGTATCTGTGTTTCCTCCTATTTCTAACTTACCATTTTCAGTTCATGGAGGCACCTTAAGGACTTATGTGCATATTCTAGTTTGTAAGTAAGGATTCTAGTTGTTTATCCACTTTATTTCACAATGTTGGTCCTCATGCAGATATGTCTTGCACTTCACCACAACGTGTGATGAATATTTTATATGATGCTTCTTTCCTTATGATCTGTGCATATCCTTTACCAATCTACTTGAGTAAAATTTCTTTTTTGATTGGTTAGTTCCTCTTGCATCGTGACCAGCTTAAATACCATGACTGATAGGTGTCTCTTCTAGTGAATTCAATTGGGATTTGCAGTAGTCCAAGTTTGTTGGGGTATGTCATACCCAGAGAGTTGGATGTGTTATCTTTCCCAATTTCAACACTTTGTCATTTCTTTTGAGGATTTAACTTGAATATCTATAATAGAAGAAGCCCTAATATTTTTATCTCTTGATCTCATCTCATTGGACTGTAATTTATGCTATATTTTAGTTACCATAAATCCCACACATATTATGAATTCATGCTGCATTTGACATTGCAATGCTAATTATAGACAACCAATATATTCAACTAAAACTAGGAATATATTGAAATGGTGCACCACAATTTTTTTTTAAACAACATTTTGGATTGGTCTCAATTTCGACCTTTCAACACTATTATTTTTGACCAAATGCTATGCATTCGATGGTCTTTTCCACGAACAACCTTGGATAGTTCGACGCTATTTTTTACCAGAATGCTATGCATTCGACGGTCTTTTCCACGAACTACCGTGGATAGTTCGATGCTAAAAGTTTGAGTTAACATCTCAATTTTGACCTTCACACCAATTGACCCAGTTGAAGTGGTGGTTTTATTCTTCCACTTCCAAGGGATTGTTGTAGTGGATAATTCGACCACTAGTCTAGTCAAAATTTTGACGATTAATCACCACGTAGACAATTCAACAAAAAAAGATCGACGATAGTTTTAGTTATTCGACCAATTATTGTAGACAATTCAACCTTTTCTCGTCAAAATTTAGGGCAAAATTTACTAGTGAGTCAGCAAAAGATGTTGTTCAAGCTACCCATAGGCTTTTTTGGCTTTAGTTGTATTTAGCATAAGTTCACATAGGTATAAGTCATAAATATTTTAGAAATGTCTAACAGAGCATAAAGAGTGACAACAAAGTATGAAGATTATAACAAAATTGAGACAATAATTTGTCTCATCAGCATACATATGTGTTTTTGTCACTAATGCAAAAGGGGGAGAATGTTACACATAATTACATTATGAGTTTTCATTAGTGCCACACATATAGTCGGTAAATGATGCAAACAACCTAGTCAGTCAAAACACTAAGTATAGTAACGAGCATAGCACAAGGCAGAATGATAAAGTAACCGAGCACAATCTTGACTGAGCACATACACCAAGCCAGATGATTACCGAGCATTCATATTTACCGAGCATCAACATTTTACTGAGACATGAATGCAATATTTACTGAGTAATACATGAATGACATAGAAGTATGGAATGACATAGAAAACAAGGTAAATAGTTTATATAGAGCTAGAAAATGGTTTACATAAATCAAGGTAAAGATTTATTGGAGATGTAACAAATAATTGGTGATGATTCCTATGCAATATTGATTTAGATCATTCGTATGGATCGTAGATCTAATGTTTTCTAGATGATTCTATAACCCTATTCAGGTCAAATCTTTATGATATAAGAATTGTCAAGATGTTAGTTGTAAAAATACACATGAGAAGTAGCTGCCAACAGGAGACATCTAAAGATCAAACAGGGTTGTGAAGCTAAGCGTTGAACAAGTATTTAAAATTGAATCCGTATTAGACCAGAGGCTACTGAGCAGTATTAGAAGGAAAAATCTATCACAAAAAGGTGATATCGGTTAAGGGCTAAGCAAATCTAAAATTCAACAAAGTAAGTTGCTACATCTAGATCAATTTACTATTACTTTCTAACAACTATGACAGACTAAATCTATTAACAGAGTAGACCTAACAGTCTTTTATAAATCTATCAACCAAGTGAACACTTAACAATGTTGCTTAAATCCTCTAACAAGGTAGATCTTAACAGGTATCAATTGTTACTCCTAACAGAGTAAGATCATCAAAAGTGATCAACATTGTAAGCTCTAATGGGAAAACTTTATTATTGTAGTAGTGAAGTTTTGTGGGTGTCATCTCCACCATAGTTTTTACCTTCTAACAAGGGTTTCTACAATACGAAAATACTTGTGTATTGTGTATGAAGTTTCATGAATGTTTACATGTTAGATTATCTAAAGCATTTTATATTTCAATTATGTTATGAATGAATGGAAATGATAATATGATAGTTGGTTAATGAAAGAGATTATCTCAAGGATAAAGATCAAAATTTTTTTAGGGTTACCGATTCACCCCTCCCCTTTCAGTAACTCACCTTTCCATAATCCCAACACATATGTCCATCTACAAATCTCGAGATAAAATGTGATCCAAGTGCTTTTTCCACTCAACCACGAAGTGGTTAGCTCCCCCGAGGCTCATCCTGGAATGAAGAGCACACTAACCCTGTTCGAGTAACCTATCAACTCGACATTGATGGATCATAAGGAATTTGGTGCAAGCTGTGAGATAACTACTTTTCTCATGCATAAAAGTAGAACTTTAACATAGATATGACAAAGAGAAAAATAAAATAACCAACACATTATCCAACATGTGTTTCCATAGCTTAGGCCTAAGCATTTATTAACCATATTTCTACTGGTAGGTAAAGAAAAATATATTTACCCTTCTTTGTTTACCCATATTCAACACCCTTTCCCATATACATAAATCTTAAAAGAAAAGATACAAAGAAAAACATATAATCAAGTTACCGAAACAATTTTCGTGCACTAATTACTTCTTTTAACGGTAAATACATAGAATTAAACTTCTAAGATAAGGTAAAAAGTATATTTTGATAAAAGTTTAGTAACAATATTTTACAATAAGGTGATCACAACTGAAAACCCATATATGTTTTTGATTACTAAAAGTCGTAAAATCTTAAAAGAAATAATGTTATTATAACATAGATGAGACATTAAAATGTAATCTTATACGCATGCGAACATACTATTACCAATCGAGATCTAAAATGTTCACTAGTTTTGAGAATAACAAGTTATTTCCTAAATTCTCCTCATCAAAATCTAATATACACAAATCATAAATAAGGTGTTTTAAATCATTCAATTAAAACTTGCAAATATAAATCTTTTTCTTTATCAGCTAAAAATTTCGTAGAGAGTGGTAAATCAAACAACACAACATTAAATAAGATACAACATCAAGTAAATGCTAGAGAACAAAAGTAATCCATAGAAATATACAAGAATTTTAAAGTTCATCCTTTTCTTAAACTATGTCACGACACATAAGAATAATTGACTGTTCTTCAAGTATTTTTAAACTATTATGACCACTAAAGAAGAATACCAGACAATTTATGTGGTTGTTGGTTTCTTTTCTTCTTGTCGCGTTCTGGTTAGAATCCACAAGCATAACAATTTTGTCTTCCTAGCGCGATCTAGTCAGAATTCACATTTTCCTCCTTCATTTTGAGCGTATCTCCTCTGTTATGTGCGTATACCCCTATGTTGGGTGCGTGTTCCAATCTTGACAAAGATAAACTCTTATTAAATTTTTGCTTGTACTAGCTCTTTCTCATTCCCTCCCGCATCTCTATTCCCTTCGTTATTTTCTTTTATCTGATTTATCAATAATTTCTTTTATTTATTTTGATATTTTTACTATAGAAGTTATAAATTCATGTGCTTTATTTTATCTGATTTATCAATAATTTCTTTTGATATTTGAAAATTGATAATATTCATGAATATATTGATAGGTTTTGTTAATAAGTCATATGGTGACATGTTCTCCCAAATCAACCCACAAAAATCTGTGTAAAAATTAAGAAAACACTACTCCTAAGTCATGCACATGCTCATTGATTAAAACCATAAACTATATCACACTAAATCATATCATTTAGGGAAAAATATCACTTTCAATTTTGTAGGTAGCTTCGCTAACAAGTCCCCTATTTATAACTAAGGTTTCAAGTCCATATTACCAAATATGATACCACTTCATATGTTTTTGTTGTTGAAGTGTCTGAAATGACTCCCAAAAAAGCTAGACGAATAGTTATGCATTAACTCATGCTTTATTGTGGTGTTTATGTGGCTTCACATGATTTGTTGTTTTTAGATCTAAGGTTTCATTCAATTGTAAGTGTTCATAATCAACACTAACAACTTTAAAGTCAAATACTAGTATCTTAATATAAAAAATATTGAACTCTAAATCCACAAATGCTACAACAATTATTGGGACATGGTCAACTACTAGATCTTCTTCCCTAATCGTCAAAATTGATAATTTATGAAAAAACCTATTAGATCAGTATGATTAAACAAAATGTTTGTTATTGCTTCTGGTTTAGATTGTGCATGTTTAAACTACCTTTGATCTGCAACAGTCTAATTTTCTACTCCACAAACTATGTACCATCCTAATGATAGATAACAAGCTATGATTCCAAACAAATTTTGTAAACAAACACAAACAATCTAAATGAGAAACAATAATGAACATTATTATAAATTGTAGAAAACTAATATTCAAAAAAACAAAATAGTTAAAGTTTATATAATCCATCCATAATAACATACATAATAACTGTGATGGAAATCATTTGAGAGTGGTAGCACTGTTTTATTAGCAAAAGGAGTCCAAGTACAAAGGAGGACATAGGATGCAAAGATCATAGTAGAGGAGTCCAATGAGAAAGGGGGAACAGAAGATGCAAAGGAGAATTAAGGAGGGCAGAAAAGCCAGAAGACAGTAGTGAAGACTGATTTATAGACGCTTCCTTTGGGTGTGGCCTTGCTTGGTGTGGGAGGAAGTCCGCCTCTCGTAGAGATCATCTGGAAATAATTGAAGGGCCCCAACACAGATCTGCATTCCCAAAACAAACATTACTTTCTTTCTCCATCAAAACATAAACTTTTATCATGGAGGATGAGAAACAAAACAGTAAAAGTTAGAGAGCATACGTGTTTCCGCTGCTACTGGTAATTTTGAAAAGAGACCAGGGAATCGAATCCGGCGAAACCTGCAGGGAACTGCCCTGGATTTTACCCGTGACAGACCATGCAAGGGGATTGTTCGTCTCGAGACAGAAAGCCCCTCCGTCGGAGTCGGCAATGGGATTAACGTAATATTTGCCGGTGGGGAGTCCCCCTGGCACGTCGTACAGCTTCCCCTGAATGCTCTTCCTCACCCATTGCGACCCATCGTATTTATACACTGCATTTCCCCTGCAGAACATCCCCATCACCATACGACCTGACGGAACCGCAATTGGGGCCGGCACCGTCGGAGGAACCAAATCCTGCGTGTAAAACCAGTACTCCGCTTCAAACGGAACCTTTTCCAGGGCTTTCTTTGAACCAATGCACTTTGCTGACGGAGGCGGAAGCCCTCCTTTCGTCTGCAGCCGCTGGATGTACGATACGCGATATGCCGCGCCATAATTCTGGTGATACGATGCCTCTGCCAGCATATCTCCTATCGATCCCCCTGCCGACGTATCCCATGCTATTTCTCTCCCTGTTCAACCAAACCCACAATTCATGTCTTACCCTCCACTATTTTAGACCAACACTCACTTTGAACAACCCATTTCTTATGATTCTTTATATTGCATACAAACTCTTTCACAACAAATACATTAGAAACCATCCACTAGTTAGAAATCTATTTTGTGTAGAAGCTACATTCACATAGAAGTTAATTATAGAAAATCAAGAATTACAATTTATAATTCCATTTTAGATGTGAGATATGAAGTTGGATTTCTATAATAAAAATATATATTAATATTTTAACCAGTTAAAATCATGACTCAGACATTCTTATGATTATAAGATGTTGTATATTTATTGTATTAGGTGATATTAACATAGGTTCTTTTAAGTTGCAAACTTCATCCATTCTAATACTACTACTCGGAGTTTAATGTGTTTTATCGCATTTACATAAAACTTAGATAAGTGGAGCATTCAACTTTGTGAAGGTCATCAATCTAAATGCTCTATAATATCTTGTTATATATCTAACATTTACAATCATAAAAGATCGATTTTTTTTAAAGAGTTTCTATATATCAGTTTTGTTATAGTTATAGAATTTAAGAAGATTGAAGCAAATAGCTTGCTCAATATAATCTTTAAAGGCAATTTGGATGAAAGAAAGAAGTTATGGATGAAACAAAATTGTAGGTGGATGAACAAATGACATATTTACTTAAATGATTCCCCAAAAAATGATAAAGAAATAAAGATTTTTGATCTAGGTAAGTTTCACAAGACTATGTGGGGAAAGACTTTTAAGGAGAAAGAAGAAATATTACGTTGAAGAATATAACCCCATTTGGAAAGATTAGCAAAAGGTTTTTTTAGAGGCTAATATTTCTTAGGAGTCAAAGATTCTCATTGTGCAATTGAAAACGACACGGGCTAAGCTCCCTACAAAACGCACCAAAGACAAAAAAATGTCAAACTTTTTTTTTTGTGGTTTTTGACCACAAAATATGCAGATCATGAAGAACAAATGCTGAAAAATCCACAAAAATCTGTTGTGTTTTCTAGTTTTTAAAATTTGGTCAATAGTATATTTTGTAGGGAGCTTAGTTGCATCCATTGAAAACTAACTCACATTACCTTCCACATAAAATAAATAGATAAAAAAATTTAAAAGAAATTTGACAAAAAGAGTATGTGTTTTTTTATAGTGTTGATGAAAAATTTAATTTAAAAAGAAAAACAACTATTTTGGATTGCAAAGTGTGCAAAGACATATGAATCAAATACATAAATAATTTAACATCAACTACTTTTCAAATTTTTATTGAGAGCATTGAAAGAATGAAGTTGCTCTTTATCAAATTACATAAGAAAAAGTGAATCCTTGACAATAAAAAAATCTAAACTATCTTCACTAAAATATTCTATTATTCATCCCAATAGTATCCTATGAAAAAGAGTTGACGTGAAACAGCTCATAATCATAATCATAAAATCCTAGTATCCTCTGGGTGAAATGAAGAGTTGGAGAGTTGGAAAATGAGAGAGATTGACCTCCCACGACGCTGGTAGGCGTCCCTGACTCCGCAGAATCGGCAGGGCCATTGTTAAGATACCACAGCCCTGCAAAGCTAGGATTGGTTGGACGATACACCAGCGAATACTTCCCATAACTCTCCCCCACTTCTGACGCATTCACCACCTCCGCTCCCGCCCAAACAGGAACCCACTTGCTGCCCTCGCACTTGTACGCGTACCTTCCATTCCGGGCTCTCACTTTCATCCTCACGCTGCACTTGCACACATTCACATTCATTCACTACAAGCAGCTTCAAAGCATACGTACTCTATTTTTAATATTCAAAACATTTCATGCTCACCTGTTGCCTGCAGGTGGTGTCAAAGCTGAACTTGTCACCTCCCTAAAGAACAAACTTAACAGCAAAACCATTGCCATTGCCATTGCCATGCCACCCATGTTCGACACAACCTCCTCCTCTCAATGTACTTCACACTCAATCAATATGGCTGCTCTGCTCTCCATCTCTTCCTCTCTATATATATTAAACTTTGGAAGCTTCGAAAACACTTTGCTTGTGAAAGTGGGCAGCACGAAGGCGAAGGCGAAGGCGGCTGCGTCAAACTCAAACTCATCTAAACCAATATTAAACTTGAAATAATGGCAGTCCATCTGTATTCAGAATTATATCACATGTCTCCTATCACGTGTACAGCTAGGATTAACATCTCACTCTCTACTCAATCATCCCGGGAATAGTTTTAGCATTTAAAAGCTTAGCCTCCTTGTCATGCAAGGATGGCATCCTCAACATTTAAAGCGCGCTTCTCATAAAATCTAGCGAGTAAAGGAGAGCCCCCTTAGATGTAGGCTTTGGCATTAAAGTTACTGTCCTAATAGAATATTGACTTTTGCAACCTTTGACCTCTAATATTTAAATTTATGTACGAACATGATACAATATTTAGAAATATCTTAGGCGGGCATTCTTCAATTATAAGGTTCACGTTCTCGTTTTTTAAACTCTCACCCGAATTTACTTTATTGTCTCGGATGAATGTTGGGAGAAAACAAATAAGCATATAAGTGATTTGTACGCAAATTCTGATTTTGATACAGGTGTGTTCATTTTAAGCTTTAAATTAAAATATCTCCAACATGATTACTTACTGTAGTTGCCTCCTACAAATAAATAACACAAATGAATATTTTTAATACAAATTCATAATGAATAATTGCACAAACATGTGCTATGTTGGTTCCAAATAATTAGTATAAAAGGGTAGGAGTTGACAATTTTGAATATTAAAAATTAAATGTTGGGTTTAGTTTTGAGTGTATTGGGATTGATCTTAAGCTTTATGGGATTATCTTAAGATAAGTAAACATCAATCTCAAGATCTAGAATAGATTTGTGGATGTGTGTGTTAATTATTATGGTACAAGTGTAGAAATATGTGCAAATAAAGGTGATATCAGGTCAAATATATAAAAATGCATGAATTTGAGAGTAAATAAAGATGGATAAGAATTTGTGAAGGAATCAAACAGAGAACACGAATCCACCACTTGTCACTATCTAATTATATTAAGTCATTCCACTAAAATTGGCTCAAAGAGATAAAAGAGAATTGTCACGAGCATGCAAATCACACCAGTACATTCGGCCCCCACGTTGAAGAGCTCATATCTATTCTAAAATGAGTATGTACTTTCAAAATGCATTCTCAACCATGTATGAAGAGAAAACATTTAGAATCAAAAGAATGTAGGGTCTACATGTAAAGTAATGGAGCCATCAACTTGAATTCTTTGTGTTTCTCTCCTTGTTGGAGTGATCCATAAGAGCTTGAAAACATAGAGAAAAGATAAGTATAATGTGTAACTTTTTCATGAAAATAAGTACAAAGAGTGATATAAAAATACTTTGCCTAATGAAGTGATGGTAACATACTATGCCACTTCAAGGAAGACCTTGTTGCGTGACCAATATTTCTTTAGATATGGTGATAATATCTATATAGGGATAAGTGCACCAAGATGGTGACCAAAAAAGTAGCCACAACCATATCATCTCTTTTTATCCTTCAGTGAGAGCTATGTATTCAACCTCTGTTGTAGAAAGTGCAACCACTTGTTGCAACCTTGAGACCCAACTGATCGTTGTTCTATCAAACATAAATACATAATTGATAGTGGACCTTCGCTTGTTTGAATAACTCACTATATCAGAATCAAAAAAGCCTTTCAACGATGCATCCTTCCCACCAAAACACAAAACAAAATCAAAAGTACCTTTGAGATGCCTAAAAAATCCATTTAGCTGCATTCCAATGTGATTTGCCTTGGTTAGCCATAAATATTCTTACCACTCCCACTACATGGACAATATTTGGGCGAGTGCACACCATAGAATACATGAGACTACCTACAACTGAAGAATATGGAATGCCCTTCATTATTCCTCTCGTGTCTTAGGACACATAACATAAGATAGACATAAATGATCAACTAATTGAGTGTTGGCCACTTTGGCATCCACCATGCCAAACCTGTCCAAAATTTTATGAATATAATTCTCTTGTGACAACTTGATTTATTTCTTCCATCTATCCTAGATAATGGTCATACCAAATATCTGTCTCGCTGCCCCTAAATCATTCATTGCAAACTATTCAGTTAAATGATGCTTTAGCTCACAAGTAATTCTCATAGTTAGTGTCGGTTACTAGCATGTCATCAACATAGAGAAAGAGAAGAAAAAATGCACCATTTGGAAACTTTTTGTGGTAAACATATGGATCAAATTCACATCAAACAAAATGATAATCAATCATAAAACTGTCAAACTTGAGGTACCACTACCTCGGGGCTTGCTTGAGCCCATATAAACTTCTCTTTAATCTACAATATAAGTGCTCCTATCCATGTTTCACAAAACCTCAAGGCTGCATCATGCATAACTCTTCATTTATGTCACCATAGAGACATGTTGTTTTGACATCAAGTTATTCAAGTTCAAGGTTACTATCATAACCGTTTTTGTAGACCTATGACTTTTTAGTTACTTTGCAACTTGTGTGGACTTTTTGACTTGGTCGAGTATCGGCGACCCTAGAGGAATAAATTGATTTGCTAGATGCTTTTCTAAATTTATTACAGGTAAATTTGTTAATTTGTTAAGAATGATAAATTGGAAGTCGAAAATGATTAACATGATAAGATGTGTATTATATGTTGTTAAGTATATCATTTTTCTTGATATGATTATGCATGCTCATAATGAATGATTTTCAAGTTGATTTGGTTATAAATTTTGGGAACTAATCTATTGATAAAAATTGGAGTGTTCATCTG
Source organism: Chamaecyparis obtusa (assembly GCA_027943335.1). Classification (NCBI taxonomy): domain Eukaryota; kingdom Viridiplantae; phylum Streptophyta; class Pinopsida; order Cupressales; family Cupressaceae; genus Chamaecyparis; species Chamaecyparis obtusa. Next base: position 1,180,637 of record BSBK01000335.1, read on the forward strand.
TTGACAGGATTTGAGGACGGGGGTATGGTCGAGGTAGGGGAGCCTATCTCCTGGGTATGGATGAGTCCGGAATTTTATGATAAAAATACACACCACATAGCTCATTTACTTGGATTTTTATCTCTTAATTGGTTAATTTGTAGTATCTATTTTGCTATGTGAAAATAATTTGGAAAGATGAAACTTACTTTTAATTATTAAAAATAATATTACTCTTATCCTGATATGAAAGAGTTAATGTTTGTTAAATTATTCAATTTAATTACTTTTCAAATTTAAAAGTAATTTACTTTTATTATTTTTAGGATTATGTGTGATGGCGGTTTAAGTATTCATTTTTATTTTTTTTTACAACTAATCACTAGTTAAAGCGTAGTATGAGTGACTGTTTTGAAAGATGACTAACAGCTAGTGGTGGGAAGTCAAGAGGTAAAATTTGAATAGAAGTTTGGTTTTTAATCACTCATCGCAATCTTCCTGGCACCAATTCAAGCCTTATATGCTAATAGGATAGTTGAGCCATGGGTTGACTGGAAGTTTGAGCCCATTTTTCTGGGCATGATGGACACCGAGTGAGGAAGTTTTGTAGCATTAAAGGGGGGAGTTTGAGCTATTTAAAGTAAATAGAAATGTAGGAGGGGAGAGGGGACATAAAAAGGAGAATTGGAGGTAAGAAAGGAAAAGAGAGAAGGGAACACAAATGAGTAAAAGGAAAAGAGTAGAGGAATCAGGGAATAGTGCAGCAGGAGGGAGGAGAAGATAACTTGTTACATCTGCTACGTTAAAAAAATCAGGTTCCTCTTTAAGATTTTAGTTATGTTAATGTTGCATGGCAATATTTATCTTTTAGAGATATTTGTTACTAGTTTTAGATGTGTTGCATGTGAGATCTATTTGGATTAGTGTAGTTAGCTATGTGAGCTCTGTTTGGATTACTGTAGTTAGCTATTTGAGCTCTGTTTGGATTAGCGTAGTTAGCTATGTTTGCCTTGGTCATCTATGCAATAGCCTTAAAACACACCCCAACATTTTTCAATATTGTAATTATAATTAATTTGACTCTTCTCCTGCTGAGTTTTTGTTTTCGAGCTTTCTCTTTAGCATACCCCTGTTCTCTTTAGTAAATCACATACAACACCCAAGCAAAAATAAAAATGAAATTTGATATGAGTTGAATGGGGATAGTCGTGGCTTTTTCCTAGAGACCGCAAAGCCAGCTAGAGTGTAATGCGTAAGTCTGAATTGATGTGTAAGTATGGTCTGTGAATTAAACTGTAGACAATATTATATGTAGTATTGCGGTTTTAACATGTATTTATCAATTTCTAAGTTTCCACCCGGGCTTGTTTCTTGGCGACTAGTTTACTGGTTGTAAAGATTTTGGACTCTCAGCTGCAAACTTAATTACTTTCTCACCATTGGTAGAGTCTTTGGGTTTTCAAGCAATCAATTTCATACATCCATGCTCTCATGACCTATTCCGCTTAAAATACCCCTATGTAGTTATTAGTCTCGAGCCGGTTTGAGAAGGACTTAATACTTGTCATCTAAAACTACTCTTATATTTCCTTTCTTTAACTACACTCTTGCAGAGTCTTAGGGATCTTGAGCTAACACCATTGTAAATGCATAGTCTTTAGTCTTTTTCGCACATAACATCCCTGCACAGACATTAGTCTTGTGTTGATTTAGGGGATGGTTTGGGTGCTTTATTGTGGCTAATAAGCAAGCAGACGTAACGTTCAACCAGGAATTAAAGATTCACAGTAGGAAGTTTAGCTTATGTTGCGTTTTAAATAGTTTTCAATCCCTTGTGTTGGTTGGCCTGTCCTGCGAGTTGGAGAAATTTGTAATTTTGTTGATTCCTAAAATTTGTGAGATAATGTCTATCAAATCCCAAATTAGGGGAGTTTGATCCCAAGTCTGGTATGAATCTTGCCTTATGTCAGAGTCAAGCGAGTGTTGTTTGGTAGAAACAAACCATTCAAACTTAATTTCTTTCTTCCTTTTGTTATTTTTGAGCCTATGATTTTTTTGTTTTGAAGCCCTTCATTTCTATTTATCTGTGAAAAATAGAACAACAAAAACATAACGTTTAGCTTAGCTTAAAACTTTACAAATTCTGGGTTTCGAATGTATGTAAATCTCAAAATATACGGTTGACTTTTTGGCTTTAGAAGCTTAAAACACTGTACAAAAACTACATAGAGTTTTAGTTTTATACTTTAGAGTAGATTCATTTTTAACATTTTATAAAACCAGTAAATGCCAAGATTTGAATCTTTTATATAGGTTTACTTAAATTGGTATTACTTATTAATGGGTAGGAGTATAATGTTGTGGTTGCCTATGGATATTGAGATGACTATTATATGTTTCTCTAAATTTTATTAAAAAGTTTGTATCTTTGAGATTCCTTTTACTAGTATCTCCTTTTTATTTACTGATCTTTGCTGTTAAGTGTTTTGAGTTTAAAAAGGAATCAACAAAAGTATTCTTGTCTATTTAAGTGGTTGTTTAAGTATTTTTTTAAGAATTCAAGTGTAATTGGAATAAGATAGAGAAGGGTAATTGTGTTGCATTACCTGTCAATTTTACTAATTTCATAAAAGATTCTTTGGCCAAAGATTACTTTCGTATATGTTTCATTAATATGCTTGGTTAGTGTTGTATGTTCTCTCTGCCATTCTGTGATTGGGATTTCTATTTTAGACTAAAGAATGTTGTAGTAGATAGAATCATAGTTGCTTCATATTCTTGCGGCTCATCAGTGCTGAGTTTCTAGTCTTCCCGAGTAGGGTCGGTGCACTTCCATATCAGGGTAAGCCCCGGGGGAGCTAACCACTCCAAGGTTGGGCGGAAAAAGTGCCTAGGCCACACTCCCGTTTCAGGATTTGCAGGTGGACATGATGTCTAGAGGCTTAGAAGATAGGGCTTGATTCAATGTGATGCCTAGTTCCGTTATATGATGGTTTGGGGAAAAGAATATTATTTTTTATTTATTGTATATGTTTGAATTTTGACAGAAGGTCAAAACTTTGTAATAAGATGTATTTATTCATTTTTAAAGTTTATACTTGATGATAGAATGGTCAAATGTATTAAGTTGTGTTCCTTTGACATTATTGTATAATGACACTTATGGTCAAAATAGGGAAAAGTAATGGAAATCATGAAATTTTATTTTGTCGACTTGAGCATATTTTTCTTATGATATGTTTTTCTTAATTTGGTAGAATTGGTCTTTACATGTGGTAACAGAGCTATGTTTAAACCTTAGGGCCTGGGTCTTCTATGTTGAAGTTGTGTTTGTGCATTGTACAGGATTAGGCTATCATCATGCAGACCCGAAATAGTGGCCGATCTGGAACCAGTAATGAACGAAATGGTTTTCTGAATCAAAGGCTAGATGAAATTGTAGACCTCTTAGGTGAATAGAGGAACATTTTGCAACAACAAAATGATAGGATGAATGTTATTGAAAATGACTTAAGGGGCAGACAAAATGAGGGTCATTAGGATGATGAAGCTCATAGGAAACAGGTGGAATATCAAAGGCTTGAGGCTCTTTGGAAAGAAGATGAGGATAGGATGAATGAGGAATGCCATAAGAGAGATGTCGATATTGGGGAAAATGTTGGAGATCTGAATAATGACCAGATTGCTAAGGAATCGAGCAAGGACCTTAAAAAGGTCACGACACCTACCTTTGATGGAAAGACTATAGGGGATGATGCTGAGGCATGGATTATATCCATGGAAAGGTACTTTCATGTTCTTAATCTTTCAGGATAGTCAAGGGCATTATGGGGAGATTTCCAACTGATTAGAGAAGTAGCTACATGGTGGAATAATGAAATGGATGAGAAGACATTATGACTAGGACAGATATCTTGGGATGATTTCCTTATCTACTTTAGGAAACGATGGTTGCCATAGCTTTATTATGATAGGAAAGTGTCTAAGTTCCAAAATTTGATCCAGGGGGTTTTGTCAATAACTGATTACCATGAGAAGTTTAGCCATTTGGTGAAATATGTTCGTCAATATCTGCAGGATGAATGTTTTTGGACACGTAAGTTCATTTTGGGATTACATCCAGAGATTGGATTTGAGGTTGAGATGCATGAACCCAAAATTATGGAGTTCGCTTATGTGAAGGCATTGTTGCAGGAAGAGAAACTCAAAAGGGTACAAGCAATTCGAATCTCTCAATGAAATAATGGTTCAGAAGGATTCAAGAGGAAGTATGAAAATGATAAATCAAGGAACAATGGATGAAAAAAAGTGCAAAACTTGAGAGGTAAAGGCAGAGGAAATGGAGGCAGAAACAATAACAATCCTCAAAATCAGAATCAAAACAGAAAGAATAACAGGAATGGAAACAATTGGAGGAACAAAACTGAAAACAAGCAAGGACCGAGAAATGGGTGTTTCAATTGTGGGGGTAATCATTATGCTGCATATTGTCCTCAGAATATGACACAGAGAGAGGGTAAAGCTCCTCAGGTACAACACTAGATTCATGTAGCAGTTGATCATCACCAAGCAGATTTTCAAGCAGCTCGTATTCTGATAGCTGGTAAGCTCTATGGACATGATGTTTCTATTTTAATTGATACTGGAGCTGCTGAATGTTTTATAGATCCTAAGTTTGTTTCAAAGTTATCTATTAGAGATGGCTATTTATCTGAACCATGGATGGTTGAATATGACAATAGGATAGAGCATAGGGTTGAGCAGTGTCTAGCATGCAACAATTTGGAATTTCCAAAATTTTAAACACAAGTTAACCTTTATGTCGCTCCTTTAGGATCTTATGATGTTATTTTGGGCATAAATTGGCTAATTGAGCACAAGGCCATTTTGAATTGTAAGGACAACTCAATTCAATGCTTAGATGATTCGGGTATGCCTACAGTTGTTAAGGGTATTCATAAACCTTTGGAACTAAGGATAATATCCATTATGCAAATGAAGAAAGCCCAAAAGAAGGGGTGTACAATCTATGTAGCTTATGCAAAATACTTAGACACTCCTTCTAGTTTAAATGACTATCCTATCTTGCAAGAGTTCCAAGATTTGTTTCCAGAAGAACTACCTCCTAAGAGAGAATTTTATTTCTCTATAGATGTGATACCAGGAACTGAACCTCAATCTAAAGCTCCATACAAAATGACAACCACAGAGATGTATGAGTTGAAAACTCAATTGCAGGAACTTTTAGACAAAGGGTCCATGCGCTCTAGTGTGTCACCATGGGGAGCATCTGCGATCTTCATAAAGAAGAAAGAATATGGCACTTTGTGGCTATGCATAGATTACCGAATGCTTAACAAGGTGACTATTAAGAACATATATCTGCTTCCTAGAATTGATGAAATTTTTGATCAAATGAAAGGAGCAACAATGTTCTCAAAGATTGACTTAAGATCTAGGTATCATCAGCTCCGGATCAAGGAGGAGGATATAGAAAAGATAGCTTTCAAAACAAGGTATGAGCATTATGAATTTGTAGTGTTACCTTTTGGACTGACTAATGCTCTTGCAACATTCATGAACTTGATGAATAGTGTGTTCCAAGATTGTTTGGATAAATTTGTAGATTTTTTTATAGATGATATATTAATTTATTCCAAGAATCTCGAGGAACATGAAGAACACTTGCGTATAGTTTTGCAGCGCCTTAGAGATAGGAAACTGTATGGAAAACTTTCCAAGTGTTCATTTTATCAAGAAGAGATTCACTACTTGGGGCATATTATTTTTGCTAAGGGAATTGCAGTGGATCCAGAAAAGATCCAAGCTATACTTGAATGGCCAACTCCACAGAATGTGAGTGAAGTTAGAAGCTTCATGGGACTTGCAGGATATTGCCAGAAACTTGTGGAAGGATTCTCCAAAATTGCAGCACATATTACATCGCTACAGAGGAAAGGAAAGAGGTATGAGTGGAAAAAGGTTTTTGAGAAGGCATTCCAGTCTTTGAAACATAGACTCACATTTGCACCCATCCTAGTTATACCGGATCCTAATGGCCATTTTACCGTGATCACTGATGCTTCAGGTGAAGGTTTAGGAGGGGTACTTATGCTGAATGATAAAGTAGTGGCTTATGAGTCATGGAAGCTGAAGCAATATGAGGTTAATTATGCGCCCCATGATTTAGAACTTGCTGCCATAGTTCATGCTCTTGTGATGTGGAGACACTACCTTTTAGGTAAGCCTTTCAAGTTGAAAACAGACCATATGGGTTTCAGATACATCTTCACTCAACCAAATCTTAATGCTAGACAGAGGTGATGGATAGAATTCTTGAGTGAGTATGACTTTGGTATAGAATATATCAAAGGGAAGGAAAATAGGTTAGCTGATGCTTTGAGCAGAAGGAGACACATTGCAGCCATTTCTACTACTCGAACACACCTAAAGGAATAGGTGTTGCAGAATCTCCAAGGTGATGACCATTATGAGTTGGTCAAATCAGCATTACAGAATGATCCGATAGACCACCATTTTGATGGTTACTCTTTTGATGAGGATGGTATTTTGAGATACCAAGGGAGGATGTATATTCCCAACCAAGATGGGTTGAGGAAATTGGTTTTTGAGGAGATGCATTGCACTCCATATTCAGGACATCTAGGAGTTAATAAAATGTTTTCTGATATGCGGCCATTATATTTTTGGCCCGGACTCAAAAGAGATGTTGTAGCATCTATAGCTCAGTGTTTAGAATGCCAATGGGTTAAAGCTGAGCATGTCCATCCAACTGGACTTTTGTATCCTCAAGAGATACCAGAGTACAAGTGGAAGGTTATTAATATGGACTTTGTTCAAGGTTTGCCTATGACTAAGTGCAAACATGATGTAATCTTTGTTGTGGTTGATAAATTGACCAAGGTTGCACATTTCATACCAGGCAGTCTAAGGGATGGATCTTTGGTTTTGGCCAAGAAATTTGTCCAGGAGATTTTTAGACTTCATGGAGTACCAGAGACCATAATATCAGATAGGGACACGAGAATGACATCAAGGTTTTGGACAACCTTAAATGCTTCTTTGGGAACAAGGTTGAACTTTAGTACAATATATAATCCTCAGACGGATGGTCAAATAGAGAGGGTTAACCAGGTTCTTGATGACTTACTGAGAATGTATTGTATGGATCAATAGTACAAGTGGGAAGAGTATCTTCCTTTGGTTGAATTTGCTTACAATAATTCTTATCATTCATCATTAGGCATGGCTCCTTTTGAAGCTCTATATGGGAGAAAGTGTCAGACACCCATCAGTTCGGACAGAGTTGAGGACATGATCATTGTTGGTCCTGAATTGTTAAGGGAGATGGAAGAGAAAATGTCTCTTATTAGAGAATGGTTGAAGGAAGCCTTTGATAGGCAGAAGAGTTATGCAGACAAGAACTGTACCTTCAGGCAGTTCATAGTGGGGGAAAAATTTTTTCTTCGTGTGAGTCCACACAAGAGTTCTATACCTTTTGGCAGAGCTTCTAAGCTCGCACCTAGATATGTCGGTCCTTTTGACATTTTGGAGATTATCAATCCTGTTGTATATAGACTGGCTTTTCCACCTGCCCTTTCCCGTATTCATAATGTGTTCCATGTATCTTTATTGAAACCTTACCATCCATATGCTTCTCATATCCTTGATTGGCGTGCTTTATAGGTACAAGATCCAAAAGTGGTGTTAGTGGAGCCATCCAGTATCATTGATCAATGCATTATTAGGGTGCACGATAGAGAGATCTTGTAGTATAAGGTCTAATGGGACCAATTCTCTATTGACAGTGCTACATGGGAGGATGCAGATGATATGATTAGATCTTTTCCGCATTTACTTCCATATACTTATATATGCTATTTTGATTTATGTTTTTCAGTTAGTTTATGGTTTGAGAACTTATGTTGTATTTTTCATAAGACATCGGGACGACGTCTTCTCTTAGAGGGGAAGGATGTCATAACCGATTTTGTAGACCTATGACTTTTTAGTTACTTTGTGACTTGTGTGGAATTTTTGACTTGGTCGAGTTTCAACGACCCTAGAGGAATAAATTGATTTGCTAGATGCTTTTATAAATTTATTAAAGGTAAATTTGTTAATTTCTTAAGAATGATAAATTGGAAGTCGAAAATGATTAACATGATAAGATGTGTATTATATGTTGTTAAGTATATCATTTTTCTTGATATGATTATGCATGCTCATAATGAATGATTTTCAAGTTGATTTGGTTATAAATTTTGGGAACTAACCTACTGATAAAAATTGGAGTGTTCATCTATTGATAGGATCTGAGGACGGGGGTGTGGTCGAGGTAGGGGAGCCTAGCTCCTGGGTATGGATGAGTCCGGAATTTTATGATAAAAACACACACCACATAGCTCATTTACTTGGATTTTTATCTCTTCATTGGTTAATTCATAGTATCTATTTTTCTATGTGAAAATAATTTGGAAAGATGAAACTTACTTTTAATTATTAAAAATAATATTACTCTTATCCTGATATGAAAGAGTTAATGTTTGTTAAATTATTCAATTTAATTACTTTTCAAATTTAAAAGTAATTTACTTTTATTATTTTTAGGATTATGTGTGATGGCAGTTTAAGTATTCATTTTTAATATTTTTTACAACTAATCACTAGTTAAAGCGTAGTATGAGTGACTATTTTGAAAGATGACTAACAGCTAGTGGTGGGAAGTCAAGAGGTAAAATTTGAATAGAAGTTTGGTTTTTAATCACTCATCGCAATCTTCCTAGCATCAATTCAGGCCTTATATGCTGATAGGATAGTTGAACTATGGGTTGACTGGAAATTTGAGCCCATTTTTTTGGGCATGATGGACACCGAGTGAGGAAGTTTCACAACATTAAAGGAGGGAGTTTGAGCTGTTTAAAGTAAATAGAAACATAGGAGGGGAGAGGGGATAGAAAAAGGAGAATTGGAGGTAAGAAAGGAAAAGAGAGAAGGGAACGCAAACCAATAAAAGGAAAAGAGCAGAGGAATTAGGGAATAGCGCAACAGGAGTGAGGAGAAAAAAACTTGTTACATCTACTGCGTTAAAAAAATCAGGTTCCTCTTTAAGATTTTGGTTATGTTAATGTTGCATGGAAATATTTATCTTTTAGATATATTTGTTACTAGTTTTAGATGTTTTGCCTGTGAGCTCTGTTTGGATTAGCGTAGTTAGCTATGTTTCCCTTGGTCATCTACGCAGCAGCCTTAAAACACACCCCAACATTTTTCAATATTGTAATTATAATTAATTTGACTCTTCTCCTGCTGAATTTTTGTTTTTGAGCTTTCTCTTTAGCATACCCCTATTCTTTTTAGTAAATCGCATACAACACCCAAGCAAAAATAAAAATGAAATTTTATATGAGACGAATGGGGATAGTCGTGGCTTTTTCCTAGAGACCGCAAAGCCAGCTAGAGTGTAATGCGTAAGTTTGAATTGATGTGTAAGTCTTTTCTATGAATTAAATAGTAGACATTATTATATGTATTATTGTGGTTATAACATGTTTTTATCAATTTCTAAGTTTCCACTCGGGCCTGTTGCTTGGCGGCTAGTTTACCGGTTGCAAAGATTTTGGACTCTCAGCTGCAAACTTAATTACTTTCTCACCATTGGCAGAGTATTTGGGTTTTCAAGCAATCACTTTCATACATCCATGCTCTCATGATCTATTCTACTTAAAACACCCCTGTGTAGTTATTAGTCTCGAGCCAGTTTGAGAAGGACTTAATACTTGTCGTCTAAAACTGCTCTTGTATTTATTTTCTTTAACTACACTCCTATAGAGTCTTAGGGATCTCGAGCTAACACCATTGTAAATGCATCATCTTTAGTATTTATAGCACATAGCATCCTTGCACAGACATTAGTCTTGTGTTGATTTTGGGGATGGTTTGGGTGCTTTATTGTGGTAAATAAGCAAGCAAATGTAACGTTCAACCAGGAATTAAAGATTCACAGTAGGAAGTTTAGCTTATGTTGTGTTTTAAACAATTTTCAATCCCCTGTGTTGGTTGGCCTGTCTTATGACTTGGAGAAATTTGTAATTTTGTTGATCCCTAAAATCTGTGAGATAATGTCTATCAAATCCCAAATTAGGGGAGTTTGATCCCAAGTCTGGTATGAATCTTGCCTTGCGTCAGAATCAAGCGAGTGTTGTTTGGTAGAAACAAACTATTCGAACTTAATTTCTTTCTTCCTTCTATTATTTTCCAGCCTATGATTTTTTTGTTCTGAAGCCCTTCATTTCTATTTATCTGTGAAAAATAGAACAACAAAAACACAATGGTTAGCTTAGCTTAAAACTTTACAAATTTTGGGTTTCAAATGTATGTAAATCTCAAAATATACGGTTGCCTTTTTGGCTTTAGAAGCTTAAAACACTGTACAAAAACTATAGAGTTTTAGTTTTACACTTTAGAGTAGATTCATTTTTAACATTTTATAAAACTAGTAAACACCAAGATTTGAATCTTTTATACAGGTTTACTTGAATTGGTATTACTTATTAATGGGTAGGAGTATAATCTTGTGACTTCCTACATATATTGAGATGACTGTTATATGTTTCTCTAAATTTTATTAAAAATTTTGTATATTTGAGATTCCATTTACTAGTATCTCCTTTTTATTTATTGATCTTTGATGTTAAGTGTTTTGAGTTTAAAAAGGAATCAGCAAAATTAGTCCTGTCTATTTAAAAGTGGTTGTTTAAGTTTTTTTTAGAATTGAAGTGTAATTGGAATAAGACAGAGAAGGGTAATTGTGTTGCATTTCCTGTTAGTTTTACTAATTTCATAAAAAATTCTTTGGCCAAAGATTACTTTCGCATGTGTTTCATTAATATGCTTGGTTAGTGTTGTATGTTCTCTTTGCCATTCTGTGATTAGGATTTCTATTTCAAACTAAAGAATGTTGTAGTAGACAGAATCATAGTTGCTTCATATTCTTTTGGCTCATTAGTGCTGAGTTTCTAGTCTTGTCGAGCAGGGTCGGTGGTTCCATATCAGGGTAAGCCCCGGGGGAGCTAACCACTCCAAGGTTGGGTGAAAAAAGTGCCTGGGCCACACTCCCATCTTAGATTTGCAGGTGGACGTGATGTGTGGAGGCTTAGGAGACAGGGCTTGATTTAGTGTGATGCCTAGTTTCGTTATATGATGGTTTGGGGAAAAGAATATTATTTTTAATTTATTGTATATGTTTGAATTTTGATAGAAGGTTGAAACTTTGTAATAAGATGTATTTATTCAGTTGTAAAGTTTGTACTTGACGAAAGAATGGTCGAATGTATTAAGTTGTAATTCTTTGACATTATTGTATAAAGACACTTATGGTCGAAATAGGGAAAAGTAATAGAAATCTTGAAATTTTATTTTGTTGACTTGAGCATATTTTTCTTAATTTGGTAGAATTGGTCTTTTAAGTTATAGGCTAAAACCAATCCGAAAATTGCACGAATGATAGTCATTTTGACCATTGATAAGAATATATCATTAAAATCGATTCCCTTTTATTGATCAAATCCTTTCACACCCTCTCTTTCTAAGTTATATCTCCTCTTACCTTTGTCTTCTTCTTTCAACTGAAAAATCCATCATTTTTTCAAAGCTCTACAGCTTGAAGTTAATGCAACTAAATCCCAAGTGTCCTTTGCCAATAAAGAGTCCCTTTCCTCTTGCATTGCATCCCGCCATTTGTGACAGTCAACTACTTTGCAAGAAGCTCCAAAGTTTGCAAGCTCCACTTGATCAGACAACAACAATTCAAGCTTTGCTTCCGTAGAGAACAATAAATGATAGTCAAAATTTTTTTAAGGAAGTTTTCTTTGTCTTGTAGATCTTCTCAACACATCATTCCATAAATCAACCTTATCACTGTTACCTTTTCTCTATATACCCCTCTCTACCTGCACTCTTTCTCCTTTGAATTCCCATTCTTGGTGGCTACCTACTGCTATACCATCATGTTGCTCATGATTTTGTGCATGCGAAGGTAATTTTATGAAGGTTGGATCTAGATGAGTGTTTATATATGTGCGTTCTTCCTCAGACATTGCATATTTATTTATATTTTTAAATCTATCGACATCCCATTGCTGCACACAGACCTTTGTAACATATCAATGTCATGTGTCACTTCATTGGCAGTATTAAATAGAGAGTGTTGGATGTTATCAATTGCCATAGTGGTCAAATTTACACTTCAAATTGACTATAGAAGACGTCAGTTGTGGTCTGCGTTACATTGAGAAGAACCACTTTGTGTTGAGAGATCTAGAAAGGAATCAACATTGGGGAAAGAAGACTATTTCATTCCCTCTTTTCTCTTCGAATTGGTAACTACAGACAACGTCTCCAACGTTGACTCTATCTAGCGATTCCTTGGTGTATGCGATGATCTAGCCTGCTCATCGTCCTGCATAGAAGAGACATTATCCCTCTCCCCAAAAATAATTTGTGAGATGTTCACAGATGATGTGGAGTCTTCATCAGGCACCAAATTCCAAGGAGATGAGGAATGGTTAAATCTTCTATGTTATTGCAAGTCATTCAATGGTGAAGAAAATAGGGGAGGCTGTGAATTTTCAGATGAATTAAAATCATCAATATTTTGTCCAAATATTGTTATAGGGGGCATGAAAATAATATTATAAGTTCCTATAGTTTGGCTTTGTGAAGATTGCCTCAACTTACTTCCATTCAAAGTTACACTGGGAATGTACTCTTTAGACCGATTTGTTTGAGTTTTCATATTTAGAAATGTTTTCTCATTGAAAACTACATCCCTACTTCAAATAATCTTCTTTTCAACCAGATCCCAAATTATGAATCCAAATTGGTCCTCACCATAACTGAAAAATATGCCCTTTTGCTATTTAGGATCCAACTTTGTCCTCTTTTCCTTTGGGACATGTGCTAAGACTTCACATCCAAAGGTCCCAAAAAATGTGAATATGAAACTCTTTTTCCCAGTCATTCCTCTTCCAGAATACCAAAACTCGACTGAGATGAGGGGCTTCGATTGATCAAATATACTGTTATGTTACAAACTTCTACCCAAAATTCTTTGTCCAAGATGGCATTAGAGAGCATACAACTCTCTCTCTCTCTCTCTCTCTCTCTCTCTCTCTCTCTCTCTCTCTCTCAAGAATTTCCCAATTTAGTCTCTCAATTGATTCATTCTCTTGAGGCATAAAAGTGACAATTTTAATTCTAGGGATACCATCATCCACACAAAAATTGTCAAATTCTAATGAGTAGAATTCACCAACATTATCAGTTTCTAAGCAGTTGATCTTATGCCCAATCTGATATCAACTAATGCTTTAAATTTTTTGAATTTATAGAATACTTCAAATTTCCTATTAAGCATATAAATCCACACTTTCCTTGTACAATCAACAAGAAATGTGACAAAATAGTTTTCTCCTCCAATGGAGCTTATCTTAGTGTGTCTAAAGATGTCTGAATGAACCAGTGACATTGGTGTTATCTTCTTCTCATGACTAGTCTTTAAGAAGCTGACCCACTTCTATTTTCCATAAGGACAATGTTCACAAAATTCTAAATCAATTGATTTTAAACTCGGTAGTTGTTCTCTTTTGAGCACAACATCAAGTCCATGCTTACTCATGTGACCCTTTTTATGCCAAAGCTACGATTTGTTTTCCACAACTATTATAGCAGCTCCCACTTCACCATTACTTTCTAGAACATATAAGCTACCAACTCTATCTCCCTTGGCAACCACCAATGCTCCCTTGGTTACTTTCCACACATCAAGATAAAAGAGAGTGTTGCAACATTGAGTGTGGAGTTGATAGATGGATGTCAGATTTATTTCAAGTTTGGGAACATGACGAACATCCTTTAATAACTATTTACCTCCTTTCAATGACAACAAAATATCTCCTTTATTGATAATTTTACAAGCTTTATTATCCCCTAAACATACTTTTCTAAAACGACCTTTTTGGTAGTTTGTGAAATACTTTGTACATGAAGAGGCATGAAAGGAAGCACTAGAATCTAAGACCCAAGAATTTGAAGTAGTTTTTCTTATTTATAATATTAAAATACTATCATCTTTGTCATATGTTGTATTTTCTTCGCTATCCCACACCCTTTCTTGTGCCTTTTTGTAATTTCTACAATCATTTTTTATGTGACCCAATTTTACACAAAACTAACAATCACCATTTTTGCCCCTGGACTTCAATCTTCTAGTAGATTTGGATCTCCTATTATTGTTATTTATGCCTCTATTATGGCTCCTTCCTCTATTATTGGTGCTTACAATCGTTAGGGCATCACTAGATGAAGACTATTGGTTCTTTCTTCTCATATTTTCACTAAGAAGAGTAGCATCAACATCATAAAAAATTAATTTGTTCTTGGCAGACACTGAAGTGATAAGTGCTATCAAAACTCCATCCCAACTATTTAGTAAAGAGCCTAATAATAGGACAACTTTTTTCTCATCATCTTGAGTCATACCCACCGAATTTGCTTGGTTGATAAGAGTATTAAACTTGTTGAGGTGATTTTCCATGATCCCACCTTCCTTCATCTTTAATTTATATAACTTCTTCATGATGAATAATTTGTTTGTAGATGATGCCATTGCATACACAGTTGTAAGTTTATCCCACAATTCCTTTGTTGTCTTCTCAGTTGTGACGTTGAAAATAATGTTACTGGACAATAGAGGGAATATTGTTTCTTTTTCCTTCTTATGCATAATTTTCCAATCTTTATCCTTCATCAATGTTTGCTTCTTCAATTTCCCCTCAAGCATGAGTTAGAGATCTCTCTTTCTCAACAAAGACACCATCCATACCTTCCACAAACTAAAATTCTATCTAAATAATTTATCTACCTTCACTTCCTCCATGACTCAAGAAATTAAATCATTGAATTCCCAACTGACAATCCTGCCTTGCTCTAATACCAATTGCAAATAAATGGAAAAGAAAATGAAGGAATGAAATTATAGAATAAAAAAATTAGGAAATAAAATAGAGGATGCAACACCAAGAGTTTACAATAGTTCACCAATTGGCTACATCCACTTTTAATAGGGGAATATTTTATATTATCTCTATTTTCTAGATACATTACATCAACTTATATCAAGCTTCAAAATTGTCAATTACATCAATCATATAGCTCTTAAAGAGCTTCTAAAAATAGGAAGTGAAGAGTCATACAATTAGAGGGAAAAATAGAAGACTGTTGGGCTTCACACACACAACACTCTAGAATATTATTAGTAATTAAAAAATATTTAAAGATTCTTGATTGGGCTTGGGATCCTTGTCATTCAAGGATGACATCTACAACATTTAAAGTGCTTGTGATAAAATCTAGTGAGAAAAGGAAAACCCCTTAGTTATAGGCTTTGGCATTAAAGTAATTGTCCTAATAGAATATTGACTTTTGTAACCTTTGACCTTTAATATTTAAATTTACGTAATCTAACATGATACAATATTTAGAAATATCTTAGGTAGACATTGTTCAATTACAAGGTTCACTTTCTCATTTGTTAAACTCTTGCCAAATTTATTTTATTATCTTGGATAAATGTTGAAAGACAATAAATAAGCATATAAGTGATTTGTACACAAATTTTGATTTTGATATAGGTGTGTTCATTTTAAGCTTTAAATTAATATATTCTAATATGATTGCTCATTGTAGTGGCTAATAACACAAATGAATATCTTTTAATATAAATTAATAATGAATAATTGTACAAACATGTGTTAAGTTGGATCCAAATAATTAGTATAAAAGAGTAGGAGTTTGTAAATTTTGAAATTTAAAAATTAAATGTTGGGTTTCATTTTGAGTGCATTGAGATCGATTATCTTAAGAGAAGGAAACATCAATCTCAAGATCTAGAATAGACTTGTGGATATGTGTGATAATAATTATGGTAGAAGTGTAGAAATACTTGTAGAAATATGTGCAAATAAAGGTGGTAAAGGTCAAATATATAAAAATGCATGAATTTGAGAGTAAATGAAGATTGATAAGGATTTATAGAGGAGTCAAACATAGAACAAGAATCCACCACTTGTCACTATGTAATTATATTAAACCATTCCATCAAAATTGGCTCAAAGCTAAATCAGAATTGTCACGAGCATATAAATGCACCAATACATTTGACCCCCACATTGAAGTGCTTGTGTCTATTCTAAAATGAGTATATGCATTTTTAAAACGTATTCTCAACCATGTATGAAGAGAAAATATTTAGAATCAAAATAATGTAGGGTCCACATGTAAAGTAGTTGAGCCATCAACTTCAATTCTTTGTGTTTCTCTCCTTGTTGGAGTGATCCATAAGAATTTGAAAGCATATAGAAAAGATAAGTATAATGTGTAACCTCTTTCATGAAAATGAAAATAAGTACATAGAGTGATATAAACATACTTTTCTCAATGAAATGATGGTAATATAGTATGACACTTCAAGAAAGACCTTTTTGTGTGACCAATATTTATCTAGATATGGTGATAATATCCATAAAGGGGTAAGTGCACCAAGATGGTGAACAAAAAGGTGGTTACTCACCTAAAAATTCTATAATCACTAGTAATGTGTTTTAGTTATTTGAAGAATCTGAAACCTGCTAATAGTACATGTAGAGAATGTGTTTTGGGAAAGCAGACAAGAAGTAGTTTTGCAAGCAAAGGATACTCAATAAATGGAAAGTTGGAACTAATTCATACAAATCTTTGTGGACTTTCACAGACCAGGTCATACTTCAGATATAGGTAATTTATCATATTCATTTATGATTATTCTAGAATGATGTGGGTTGCATTTCTTAGAGAAAAATAAAAAGCATTTGAAAATTTTAAGTTTTATAAGGCAAAAGTTGAGAATGAGACATGTTTGAAGATAAAGTGTTTGAGATCAGACAAAGGTGGAGAATTCACTTCACATGAATTCAATACCTTTTGTGAGAAGCATGGTATTCCGAGGAAAACTTCTGCACCTAGGACACCACAACAAAATAGAGTTTCTAAAAGAAGACATTGAATAGTTCTTGATGCTACAAGAACCATGTTGATAGAAGGAAAAGTTCCTCATATGCATTGGAGAGAAGTGGTCAATATAGTAGTATACACAATGAATAGAGTACAAATCAGAGAAGGTACATGCAAGAAACCATTTGAGCTATGCTATCGTAAAACACCTGGGTATGTGTAGGATCATGGTATGCCAAAAAGTGGTGATGTGAAATAAACTTATTTTCACTCGTCCAAAAGTGCACAAATAGATTTGTTGACTTTTTGGTAAGCCTAAGTGTCAGTACACCTGGCCAACCAAAAGCCAAACCTGAAGGCATTATCGGATATCTGATATTATCGGATATCCGATATTTTCTAGTGAATATAAATCACTATACCCAGCCGCGTTCAACATTTTTTCATTGCAAAAATGTGAACGCAGCTAGGCTTTTGGATATCCGGTTCCAAATCCCCTATCTAATTTTTCCCAAATTGCTTGGGTAAGTGAAGCCTCTATTTTTTATTGTTCTAATGTGTCGAATGGGGTCATGAGGACTTCCTAGGGGTCCTAATGCGTGATAAGGTGTACTAGGACCCCTAGGAAGCCCTCATGACCCCTTTCGACACATTTGAATGCTCAAGTGTGTCCTAAAGAGTCGTAGGACCCCTTAGGACACACTTGAGGGTTCTAATGTGTCAAATGGGGTCATGAGGACTTCCTAGGGGTCCTAACATGTGATAAGGCATACTAGGACCCCTAGGAAGTCCTCATGACCCTTTTCGACACATTTGAATGCTCAAGTGTGTCTTAAGGGGTCGTAGGACCCCTTAGGACACACTTGAGGGTTCTAATGTGTTGAATGGGGTCATGAGGACTTCCTAGGGGTCCTAACCTATGATAAGGCGTACTAGGACCCCTAGGAAGTCCTCATGGCCCCTTTCAACACATTTTAAATGCTTAAGTGTGTCCTAAAGAGTCGTAGGACCCCTTAGGACACACTTGAGGGTTCTAATGTGTTGAATGGGGTTATGAGAACTTCCTAGGGGTCCTAACGCATGATAAGGCATACTAGGACCCCTAGAAAGTCCTCATGACCCCTTTCGACACATTTGAATGCTCGAATATGTCCTAAAGAGTTGTAGGACCCCTTAGGACACACTTGAGGGTTCTAATATGTCGAATGGGGTCATGATGACTTCTTAGGGGTCCTAACCTGTGATAAGGCATACTAGGATCCCTAAGAAGTCCTCATGACCCTTTTTGACACATTTGAATACTCAAGTGTGTCTTAAGGGGCCGTAGGACCCCTTAGGACACACTTGAGGGTTCTAATGTGTCAAATGGGGTCATGAGGACTTCCTAGGGGTCCTAGCGCGTGATAAGGCATGCTAGGACCCCTAGGAAGTCCTCATGACCCCTTTCGACACATTTGAATGCTCAAGTGTGTCCTAAATAGTCGTAGGACCCCTTAGGACACACTTGAGGGTTCTAATGTGTTGAATGGGGTCATGAGGACTTCCTAGGGGTCCAAACGCATGATAAGGCATACTAGGACCCCTAAGAAGTGCTCATGACCCTTTTCGACACATTTGAATGCTCAAGTGTATCATAAGGGGTCGTAGGACGCCTTAGGACACACTTGAGAGTTCTAATGTGTTGAATGGGGTCATGAGTGTGTGTGTGAAAATTGTACCTGATCTGTAGACACAACACTTCAGTAAAACATTAGAGGTTAGCTATAATCAAAATCATGCAAAATTGAAATCTAATTTAACCAAGCGATTTACTGCCTTCTAGTAGGTGTGAGATTAATGTTCTCAAATTTAATTAAACAATTAAGTGGCAAGATATTAAATCTAATTAATTAAATATGAAAATATTCAATTAATCAAACTTAGGATAAATGTGATTTATTGCCAAATAATTATAAAATTAAAGATAATTAGGATGATTAGGAATATTACTAGAAATATTCCCCGATGCAGAATTTAAGATAATCAATTATGATTTGATGATGTTTAGATGTGCCTTAGATTAGGACTTCGATGTTGATTTCGTTTGATTTGTTGATATAGAAGATTAATGAACTTATAGCCCATTTTTGGGGTATTACATTTTTCCCCTCTTTGAATTACTGTGCGAAGCGCAGTGGTTCAAAGATAGTCTGTGTTTGATAGAGATATGAAACTGATTCGAAATTGATAATTGATATGAGATAGAAGCTGATTGATATTGATTTGATATGGAGATAATAGGTCCTGAATGACCAAAGATAATGTTCACTATAACAGCAAATGAACCTATGATTGCAAAAAAGTGTCAAAATGCCTGATTCCAAACCTTATGATTGCGAAGAAGTGAGTGACCGGTTCTAGACTCAATTGTCTTAGCAGAACTAGTAGGTATCACATCCGAATCCTTCAGTTGCCGAAGAACCAAGGAAAGAACACTATGATCCAATGGTTGCAAAAACTGATACAGTTTACAAGATTACGAGAATACCAGATTGATATGGACCTTGATGAATCTAATATGCCCCAAGTGATGATAGATTTTCCCCAAGCGATGAGGACTTTTGATGAATCAATAACTAGACGTGGTTGTTGTCTTGATTACTGAGGAAGATATGATTGAATTCCATAAAGATATGATTTCAAATTTGATTACAGACTTTGAATGATATGCCATACCATGCCCCCTTCGGGATTAAAATTGAAATCTGACAAGAAAAGTCAGCGTTGAGAGTTTAGAAGCATGTTAATTGATTTGAGAAGTGGTTAAACACATCTGGTGAATGCATTGTGCATCGTTGGAAGGTCCCAAAAGACCAAGTTTGACTAGGTTTGACCATGAGTTGACCATGGTGGACCAAGTTGAATTGTTGATAGTTTGATGTAAGATAATCAGTAAAGTTGAATTCTAGATTTCTATGATAATTGAAGGTTGATTATGCAAGTAGTTAATAATATGAATGATCGCAGATTTCAATTTTGATCCCGAAAAAGGATTCTACTTGCTGTTTCATTGGAGGAACCTTCGTGTAAGATTCAGCTCTTGTTAGATTTGAAGATGGGATTTGAAGAATCATTTAAGCATTGAAGTTCATTTAGTCATTGTGAGATTATGCAAAGATGAAAAATGCAAAGAGACATGCAAAATAAAATGCAACCTAAGACCTAGGACCTACTCACTGATCATATGTCGATTTGTTATCATCATTGAACTTTTAGGTAACCGGATAAATCAATACAATGCCCACTAGCTAAAAAAAACCATAGACATATGAATATTGATTTGTATGTGCAAGAATCAATACAACCCCCACTGGTCAAACAACCATGGACATATGAATATTGATTTTATTTTTGGAATGTCGGATTAGATATAAGTACCAAGGCATAAATGCCAGGATGACCTGAATATCATGTCCATTTTGATATAGCAATTTGTATAAGCATCAAAACATAAACGTCACGATGACCTAAATATGCCTTGCATGACAAACACATCAAACAGTCAAGAGGTCATTCCAAATCTAGTGTGAATTACCTGTAGTGACCCTTTATCGTTCACATCCTTAGGTAAGATCACGTTTCACAGTAGGAGAAAGAACTCACTCAAAAAGACAATAGTGAGATCAAACTTCCTTGAATTTTTTGGGTATCAATGGTCGAGGTACGCATGGCTATCCAATTCGAGATAGAGGCTCTTACAGTCGAATACCATTTCAATCCAGAATTTTCAAAGTTATTAGATTTTCACATACAAGAAGAAAATAAAGAAAAGATTATGCCCCCAGTCATCACTCTCTAAATCCTATAAAGGACATCATCGAAGAGCTCGAAGGGACACAATATGCAAAAATCTCAATGCGAATCAGTAAGCATACAAGGAGATAAAAGCATGTAAAAAGCATAGATTATTTTCAGTTGAGTTTTGATGTTTGATTGTGTTGTTGTAGATGAAAAATCCTTTCTGGAGACAAGACTGACTGACTGACTCAAATGAAGCTTCAAAGGACTCTGAGTGGATATGACACGTCTCAGATACACCGGAGACCATAGGATATGACATTGATTACCCCCGAGTTTGAACATTGATAGGATACAGACGCTTGAGCTGGTTGGTGTACAGACCAACTTTATTGAATCAAGAGTATATACAGACTAAAGTAGACTAAAAGCTGGGAAAGACCAAGATTGCGCTAATAGATGGAGCATTTTGAAACAAGTGGTGCCTGTTTGCCAGGTTTTCACCATCTTGGTAGAGATTCTATTTTTGCTACCAAGGTGCCTGTTTCCAGGTTTTCACCAAGGCACTTTTTCTTTTTCTTATTTTTTTGTATTTTTCATTTTTTCAATTTTTTTTTTATTTTTTTTATTTTTAACTTTTTTTGTGAATCATCAAGGTGCCTATTGCTAGGTTTTCACCAAGATGTTCATTTTTTCAGGACTTTTTCAGATTTTTAAGATTTTTTCAAGATATTTAACCATAGACTGAATGCCTTAGGCATAGAATTTCTTCAGATGGAGAATGTTGATTGGTTCTCAGAGCTGTTCTCCTTTAGTCATTGAGAGTTGATAGGCACCAGAGCCAAAAGTAGCAGTGATTACAAAGGGACCCAGCCAGTTGGGTTCAAACTTCCCCTTGCGTTCTCAATGGGATTGATTTTTAGGATTTTCTCTCAAGACTAGATCACCAACTTGAAATTCTCTGTGTCTAAATTTCTTGTTGTAGCCTCTAGACATTCTCTTCTGATATACTCTGAGATGATCATACGCTGCTTGTCTGCACTCATCTAGTAGTTCAAGTTCTTGCAACCTAGACACTCTGTAGTCATCGTCGGTGACAAGTCCATGCATTCTGATTCTGAGTGATCGGATTTCAACCTCAATAGGTAGTACTACTTCAGACCCATAAACTAAAGCAAATGGTGTAGCCCCGGTAGGCATTCTGATACTAGTTCTGTAGGCCCAAAGAGCTGGATTGATCATCAGATGCCAGTCTCTTCTTGTTTTATTAACTGTTCTGTGCAAGATCTTCAGGAGATTTTTGTTTGAAGCCTCAGCTTGTCCATTCCCTTGAGGATAGTAAATAGAAGACCAATGTTGTGTAATCTTGAATTTAGCACATAAGTCATCTAGATCCTTGTTTTTGAATTGTCCCCCATTATCTGTGATTATAGAGTGAGGGATCCCATATCTGCAAATGATGTAGTTCAGGATGAACATAGAAGATTAATGAACTTATAGCCCATTTTTGGGGTATTACAATGAGGACTTCCTAGGGGTCCTAACATGTGATAAGGTGTACTAGGACCCTGAGGAAGTCCTCATGACCCCTTTCAACACATTGGAATGCTCAAGTGTGTCCTAAAGAGTCGTAGGACCCCTTAGGACACACTTGAGCATTCAAATGTGACGAAAGGGTTCATGGGGACTTCCTAGGGGTCCTAACATGTGATAAGGCATACGAGGACCCCTAGGAAGTCCTCATGACCCCTTTAAACACATTAGAATGATCAAGTGTGTCCTAAGGGGTCCTAGGGTCGTAGGACCCCTTAGGACACACTTGAGGGTTCTAATGTGTCGAATGGGGTCATGAGGACTTCCTAGGGTTCCTAATGCATGATAAGGCATACTAGGATCCCTAGGAAGTCCTCATGACCCCTTTCAACACATTTGAATGCTCAAGTGTGTCCTAAGGGGTTGTACAACCCCTTAGAACACACTTGAGCATTCAAATGTGTCAAAAGGCATCATGAGGACTTCCTAGGGGTCCTTACACATGATAAGGTGTACTAGGACCCCTAGGAAGTCCTCATGACCCCTTTCAACACATTTGAATGTTCATGTGTGTCCTAAGGGGTTGTAGGACCCCTTAGGACATGCTTGAGGGTTCTAATGTGTTGAAAGGGGTCATGAGGACTTCCTAGGGGTCCTAGTACACCTTATCATGTGTAAGGACCCCTAAGAAGTCCTCATGACGCCTTTCGACACATTTGAATGCTGAAGTGTGTTCTAAGGGGTCGTACAACCCCTTAGGACACACTTGAGAATTCAAATGTGTCGAAAGGGGTCATGAGGACTTCCTAGGGATCCTAGTATGCCTTATCATGCATTAGGACCCCTAGAAAGTCCTCATGACCCCATTCGACACATTAGAACCCTCAAGTGTTGAATGGGGTCATGAGGACTTCTTAGGGGTCCTAACACGTGATAAGGCATACTAGGACCCCTAGAAAGTCCTCATGACCCCTTTCAACACATTAGAATGCTCAAGTGTGTCCTAAGATCCCTCTAGACACACTTGAGCATTCAAATGTTTCCAAACGGGTCGTGAGGACTTCCTAGGGGTCCTAGTATGCCTTATCACGTGTTAGGACCTCTAGGAAGTCCTCATGACCCTTTTTGACACATTAGAACCCTCAAGTGTGTCCTAAGGGGTCCTACTACCCCTTAGGACACACTTGAGCATTCAAATGTGTCAAAAAGGGTCATGAGGACTTCCTAGGGGTCCTAGTATGCCTTATCACGCGTTAGGATGCCTAGGAAGTCCTCATGACCCCTTTCGACACATTAGAACCCTCAAGTGTGTCCTAAGGGGTCCTATGACCCCTTAGGACACACTTGAGCATTCAAATATGTCGAAAGGGGTCATGAGGACTACCTAGGGGTTCTAATGCGTGATAAGGGGCACTAGGACACCTAGGAAGTCCCAATGACCCCTTCCGACACATTTGAATGCTCAAGTGTGTCCTAAGGGGTCCTACTACCCCCAAGGACACATTTGAGGGTTCTAATGTGTCGAAAGGGGTCATGGGGACTTCCTAGGTGTCCTAGTACCCCTTATCACGCATTAGGACCCCTAGGAAGTCCTCATGACCTCTCTCTCTCTCTCTCTCTCTCTCACACACACACACACACACACACACCTAGAGCCTTCACCTCCTCTTTTTAATGTATATTTAAAGGTTTCATATACCTTTTTATGGACAATGTACCTTAAATGTTCTTACATCAATTTTTATGCCACTGTTAGTTTCTAGAACAGATGATGAGCGTACGGTGGTTCTTCAACTATGTGAAATTTCTTTTCCAGAGTTAAAAAATTAATTGATTGTATTCAATCGAGGGGAAGTCCATTGACATCTACTTATTTAGTATAGTCAGACCACCAAAATTACAAGGAGTCTATAGAAAAATCATGTGCTGGATATTTTCAAGAGGGTTTGGGCTGAAACTATCTGTCCTCAAATCAACTGTGCAGGTATATTTTCAAAATCATTTTGTATATCAAATAATATAATACATACTAATATAAATATTTATATTATAATATTTATGCTATGCTATTATTATTTAATATTAATATTTAAAATGAAATTAATATTAACATAACAAAAATATAATTTAATATGAAACTTGAATTAATATAAACATTAAAAGAGTACAACTTAATTTATAACACAATTAATATTACTATTGAAAAATAACTTTTATTATGAAACTTGAATTTGGGAAAAGTGGGGTATTTGAAATTTCACAATAGGTGGGCTTTATCGGATATCTAATTAGGCTTGGTATTTGCTTCGGCATTACCCAGCATGGGTGGTCAACCCTTTAGGCGTGTTTCAGGAGATAGTTCTTGATACCGAGACTTTGACCATGTAGCTGACGACTATTTTTTCACCCTAAATTGATGAAACGAAAAGGGTTTCTTAAAGACATTATTAGCTTTCCATCGATATAATTGCTGTCAAATTTCAAGTTCTGTAAGTAATTATTACTTATTTTTCAATTGACTTATCTTTAAAGTTGTAACTGCCATACTGATTGAAAAACAACTATAAATTTCAAACCGTTTAACCTTTTTGAAATCTGAAACATGCGTCACATTCTATGCTTCGGCTACTATAAGAAAAAAAAAGTTTTGAATTTGGTAAAATTTTGAATTAGTTAAGGTGGTCAGACACGAGAGTTTTTTTATTCTAAAAAAGTTGTAGTGGAAAATTCATAATTAATTATTTATTTGACCAAAAACTACAAAAAAATATGTGTCACATTCGGGCATGAGTCTACTACTTATATCTAGAATCTTGGGAAAATATATCATCATTTGATTGTGATTAAGGTGGTCAGATATACACATACTTTTTATCTTTTCCTTGAAATTTTTGTAGTACTACATTGAAATCTAAAATTTTGAACAATTAGACAAAAAAATTTTCAAACAAGGGCTATTAGTTTAGAAACTAAATTCAATTTCCTACATATTCTATTCTTACAACTTTTTCACATAAGGTTCATAAGATGTTCAACCTTTTACGTCAAGTTGACTTACCCTGATTTTTTGATTTTTCATTACCACTTAAGGCCATAGTTTGGTATACCATGATCCTGCACATACCCACCTACTATTAGTTATCTTAAAATTTTTGGAAGTAAATGCTACATTAAGAGAGATGAATACACCGGAAAGTTTGATGCTATAAGTGATGAAGACATATTCCTTCGCTATTCTACTAGAAGTAAAGCTTATAAATGCTACAATCTGAGAACTAGGAAGTTGATTGAAAGTGCTAATGTGAGAGTGGATGAAAAGTTTCAAGTTAGAGAAAAATATTGTGGCTTTAACCCCTATGAAATTTCTTTTGAAAATGTGAATACAAATTAGGACAATATGCAGACAACAAAGAATGAGGAGGAATGAAACATCTCAGGATGTCTTGGAAATTGACAATGGCATAAGTGTGGAGTTGAGGGAACAAAACACACCCAAATATATTTTGATAAATCATGCTAAGGATCAGATCATTGGTGACAGTAGCAAGGGAGCTAGAATAAGATTACAGAATAGAGAAGAGAGGTCAAAAACTACAAATGTCATTTTCTTGATCTCGCAAGTAGAACCACAGTCCACAGATGAGGTATGCAGAGATGATTCATGGATCAAAGCCATGAAGGAAGAATTGAAGAAAATTTAGAAGAACAACACATGGGAATTGGTTCTAAGCGCTAAAGACAAAAATGTGATTGGTACCAAATGGGTATGCATAAACAAGATGAATGAAGTAGGAATTTTTGTTAGAAACAAAGCCAGATTAGTATGTAAAGGATATTCACAACAAGAAGGAATTGAAGAGACTTTTGCACCTGTTGCTAGGATTGAGATAGTTATATTATTCTTATCTTATGCTACTTATAAAGACTTCAAAGTATATCAAATGGATGTAAAATCAACTTTTCTTAATGGAGACTTGTAAGAGGAAGTATACATTGAGCAACCTGATGGATTTACTTTATCAAGAAATAAATATCTAGTTTGTAGATTGAAGAAGGCTCTGTATAGACTGAAACAAGCACCAAGAGCTTGGTATGCAAGATTGGATAAGTATCTGATTCATTTGGGATTCAAGAAGGGAAATGCTGACAAAAATTTATACTTAAGAATCAATGAGGAAGGTATCATGATTGTTGAAGTTTTTGTTGATGATATTATCTTTGGAGAAAATGATGAAATGATTAATAATTTTGCAGATGAGATGAAAAGTGAATTTGAAATGTCTATGATTGGGGAGATGAAATTATTTCTTGGACTATAGATCAGTCAAAGTAAAGAAGGGATATTCATATCTTAGACCAAATATCTCAAAGAACTGTTGGAAAAATTTGGCATGGATGATAGGAAACCTGTTGGAACCCCTATGGTAACTGGGACTAAGTTATCTATGGAAGATGAAGTAAAGAATGTACCTTAGACAAGGTATGGATCAATGACTGGAGGTCTTCAGTACCTAAAACATACTAGACTTGATATTGCTAATGTTGTTGGAATTACAATATTTCAAGCAGATCCTAAAGAATCTCACCTTATGGCAATAAAAAAGATATTTAGATATCTAAAGGGAAAAATTGAGTTTGGTCTATGGTATGATAGATCATAGGACTCAATTGTTCCCTTTAGATATCTGAATATCATACAATAGAATTAAAGTATGTTACAACAACAATCAATTCTACACAAATCATATGGATGAATAAAATGTTGAAGGATACTAGAGTATGTCTTGAAGATTCAATTACTATCCATTGTGACAAATCTAGCATGGTAAATATGTCAAACAATCTTGTTATACATTCAAAGACAAAACATATAACAATAAAGTATCACTTCTTGAGAGATAAGGTAGCATAGAAAGAAGTGAAGTTGGAATATGTGAATACAAAGGAGTGAATAGAAGACATTTTTACAAAACCTCTATCGAAGGATACATTTGAGTATTTAAGAGGTATTGTAAGGGTCATGCCCCAACCTACTCTTGAATAATTAATGCAGAAATTACATTAGTCCAGAAATATCAGAGCACTATTTCATTATCTGGACTTATAAATGCTTGATGCTTCCCCTATGGGGGAGTATATGTATTTGAGTTGAGTTACCGAGAGCTCTTGGAGGCATAATGACACATTTGAGATTGATGTCAATGGGGGAGAGAATGACACATGAAAAATAGTATGAGAGAATCATCCTTTGGAAGATTTTGATGATTGATGTAGATGATTTGAAAATATGATGATACAAATGTAGTATAGGCCCATGTTGGGTATTTATGGAACTAAGATGATTTTCATCTATGTTTCCATCAATGCCAAAGGGGGAGATTGTTAGCATTAATGATGACATGGTATTCCTATGTGTGAGTATCCTAGTAATGATGGAGGCATTTTACAGTGACTATGTGTTGCATTCATGACGGAGTTTGTCATTGATGTCAACATATGTTATTGACTGGTTTTTTAGAAGCCTGTAGACAAGTTGTAGAGAATTGTATGGACACATAACATGGAATTAGCACGTGTGAACTTAGAGAAATACTCTTCATGATTTCTTGTGTCACCATCCATGATTGCACATGGTTATGAGTTGATCAGACAAAGTTATGACTCATTTAATGATAACTGTTTCTCAAGAGATAGAAACTATATTTTTCACAGAGTTGATTGTAGAACTTTGTGAATAACACTCATAATTGTTTAAGTTATGATTTAGAAACATAGGTTTGTGTTGGACACTAGCTGGAGAGCTTATTGCAATCATATGGAGTTGTGAACGTATAGGTGACATCAACAATGACACGTGTATTGGAAAAGACCTATTTGGAGGCCGACTTGAAACATGTTTCAAGTAAGATGATGTGCGAGCTTAATCTACAGATCTGAATGATAAATTGATGTAATTACTATGTTGTAACATTGTAAAAGGTGTTGTGTGCATCTTCGCATGGGACCTTTTGTATCTTGTAAATAGGATTTATCCTATGAAGGCTGACTTAGATATAATTGTTGTAACTTGTATATAAGGATTGAAATCCTTAAAAAATAAGTGGAGAAAATAAAGAATATTTGCATATGTGAGATGCAGAGGTGAATGTCAGCTTAAGGATGCATTGAAAAATGTTTGAAGAACATTAGTTGTGCACTTTGGCACAAGGTAGAGCTTTCTTGGAAGTGGTTGAGCACATGAAGCAGTTTCAAAACAAAATCATCTCATTTTTTAAGTTTTGAGGTTTGGAGAACTTGAGGGTGGCTTTAACTTTCAAATTTCTTGATCAGGTTGATGTATTGTATACCTTTAACAGGGTAATTGCCTCTAATAGGGTTGATTCCTTACACTAGGTAGTTGATGCCCACCAACCTAGGATAATACCCTTGAGGATCCCCATGTGAATAAATTGGGTAGGGAGCTTGAGGTAGTGTCAGATCATGGATTTTCGAATTTGAACTTGTCATGAGCTTTTGGGGGGTTAAAAAGGTGCCTAGGGGTATGTTTAGGCCATTTTTAGTTAGCCCACTTGGTATACCTATAAGTAAGGGTCATTTTCACCATAGGACAACCCATAGTTGACCAAAGGACCCATCTATAAGTTGGATTTCCTAGATGGCCGAAAATCAACTTTTGAAAACCAAATTTTGGTAAGAACACCATCCATTAGAATGATAGTCCTATGCCCACCTTTTTGGCCAACCTTTGTATAAGATGCCATTTTTAGTAAGTTTGTAAGGGGCTTAGGGAAGACCACCCAATGAGAAGGAGACCTTATCCATAGGGGTTTGTGGGGAGATGGGGGGAGGCCTTTTTAGAGGGGACTCTTCTTCTGGGAGAGTTTGAACACCCACTCTCTAACTTAGAGACATAACTAGTTTGGAGAAGAAGACTTGGAAATAGAGGAGGCTCTTCATCAAATATCTTCCATAAGCTTGGGATCTAGGTTGGTGGCTCTCTTCCTTGTTATTATTTTGTTGTGAGAGAAATTGCTTGTTTTCTTGCTTTCTTGTATGTGTTTATGTTGGGAATGTCACAAGGCCACACTCACCCTTTGGGAGGGAAGAGTAGCCTTGGGGTAAAGGAATTTTGGACAGCTCAAGGGTGTAGAGTCTCTTCTCATGGAGGAGAGGGATAGGAAAGGAGTATGGGCTCCTTGAAAACCATTAATATTGTTTGTTTGGGGGCCATAAGGGAGTATTTGGGCATGCTTTCCATGGGGGGGCCATAAGGAAGTTGGATGGGATTTTGAAGTAGATGTAAATTTTGATTTGTTTGATGCCTTGTGAGGGCATGTTCTTGAGATGGTTTTTCTCCCCTTAGGGTATTTAGTCCACCTTTACCCCTATGTAAGAGACTATGAGAGTCTCTTTGTGTAAATCCTTGGGAGGGAATTTGTTGTATTTGTCTATTTCATTTGTTTATGTTTGTTGGATTGGTTGTTGTAACCCCATCTATGCTTGGATTCCCCTAGCTTGGGGGTGGCCTCTTAGAGGCCTTGGTTGGGCAGTGAGCATCCCCATGGTCTACTTGGTGTTTTGTAATTGTAGGGTATCTTGAAGCCTATGTTCTTTGAAGGTATGATTATTGAAGAGGAGAAATGTTATTGTTAAGCTGTAAAAATATAAATCTACCTCCTAAGTTGTGTTGTATGGTTTCCTTGTGAGGAGTCTTGAAAGACCTCTAAAATAAGTTTTGTAAATAAGCTTCAAGTGGATACTTTTAGCAAGATATTTATATGTGTAGTTCAAAAAAAAATGTTTCACTTATAGGATTATCTTTTATGTGAGCAACAACTATGAGTTGCAATAGTTCAAAAAAAAAAGATGTATTTAAGTAAGTTGGTGCTAGGTTTTCTTGTCCTTCCATTGTATTAGCTGATTTGAAGTGTTAAAAAAAAAATTATGCAGAAATGTGGATTTTGGTTAATGATGCAAAGTACTTGCTATGTAAGAAAAATAATATAGATAGGAGATAATTCGATTTAATATATGAAGAAGTTTTTTGTAAATATATTCTAATACTGTTGAGAAATTTCAGAATATACTTGAAAAGGAAAGAAACATGGATTTTATTTTCCTGTTAGTTATGTTATTACAAAAACAATTACTTTACAATGTTAAATGCATACTAATCCTTTGAGCACAATAAAGTTCAAATTTAAATGTTGTTATGTTTTAGCATTAAGTTTAGTTGAGTATTTTTACATTAACATTTATTTCAAAATATTTTTAAACATATATGTATACTTGATATAGTTTTTAGGCATAAAGCTATTAAACATATAAATCCTGATTTTTTGATATTTTCTTTCAAATTTTTTTTATTACTTTTGTATATATATATATTAAAAAAAAATTGGGTAGCCGAACCCTAGCCCCAAAGGGGTAGGGTTGGCTACGAAAAACCGTAGGCCTTGGCCAGCAACCACGATTGTGGCTTATCACAGTTGCGGTTATGGCCGTGACTGTGATAAGTCACAGCCATGGCTTACAGCCACGAGTGTGGTTGGGTCACGCTTAGCAGACCAGGGTAGGGGCTGGGGTTTGAGCCTCGGCTCCCCCATGTTCCCCCTCACTGTTTCCTTTTCTATTATTATTTAAAAAAACAAAAAACAAAAAAAAAACCCTACAAAGACAATGTATGCAACCCAATTTTTTTTTTGAATACCCAGATGGGTATGCTAAAAGATATATATATATATATATATATATATATATATATATATATATATATATATATATATATATATATATATATATATATATATATATATATATATATATATATATATATAAAAGACTGAACAAATACCCAAATGGGTATGATAAAATAGATGTAAAATAAAGAGACTAAGAACATATAGTTTTCTTAAAATAAAAATTCTTTGCTTTCAAAAGTATACCTATACAGGTAGCTTCATCTTGTTGGGATGTCATTCCTTTTATGAGGAATATACACAAAAGTGTATATAAGTATATACACTAAAATGGGTGTATATATTTATATATTCTTTTGAGTATATAGCCACGGAGCCATCATTTGAGAGCAAGATCCTTGTCTTCAATCCTCACATCTTCTACCTACAGTAAAATCCATTGAAAGAAGAAATGAAAAAAAAAAAAACCATCTAGGGTTTGGAGGAGAAAGAGAGAGAAGAAATGAAATGAAAGTGAAAGTTTTTTTTGGGTGTTGTTCTTTCCACCCTAACCCCAATTTTGAATTAGGGTTAGAGAAAAAAAAAAGTCAACATTCATTTTGAATTTCACTTTTTCCTCTTTATTTCTTTTTTTTTGAGGGAGAATTACTTTTAGTTAATTAAAATTTTCCTTAGATGTTTCTTTTTTTAAGAAAAACAAAAATCGTTTGAAGTAGGGATCTATTTTGGTGGGATAAGATCCACATCTCCATTTAAATATTAATTTAGGAGAAATTTAATTTAGTGAATTCAATTTAAAATTTAGTGAGTTATTATTATTTCACTTAATATATATTTTATTAGATTAAAAATTAAAAATTGCAACCTTTAAGATACAATGGGAAGTTATTTTCCTACTATATCTTTTTTTGAATGAATTATCGTGGGAATATATTTTAAATTGGAAAGATTATAGAAATAATTACTAAAAAGATATTATTATTAAAGATTATAGTTAATTATTAAATAATCATACAATTTTGAAGGTGAAACATATTGATAATTGTTGAATTAAGAATAGGCATTATATGTTAAGTAGTGTTTTTATGATAAACATTTATTTAAAAAAAATATTGAGTTTATTACTCAAATGATGATGTTGATTATATTTAATTGTTGACAACCCTCAAATTTGTAATTAAGATTTTGAAAATAAATAAGGATTAAAGTAATTTTGATTAAGATACCCTTGGGGTGCTATCGCTAGGATATTAATTTGTATGTTAGACTTAATGGAAAATATTAATTTAATTTTATTCTTCATGACTTTAGCTTAAAAATAATATTAATTCTTTTTATTTATTTCTTAGCCGGTCAAGACCACAAACAAGGGATTAGTATTTATTAAGATTTTAATAAGCAATTCTATTTATTGGATTAAACATTTTAATAATCAAGTTAGGGTAGACTAAGCTGGGTTACCCTAGACTTGTGATGATTGTATTTGTGCGAGGGATGTTGGCGGGTTCGAAAATCCCCGGCATGATTTCCCCTCAATGAATGTAAGATTTTTCCGTTCTTGAGTATACTGAGATAACCACCATTCACCCTTTAAAAAAAAACTTACAATAAACATTAATATATCTCTAAAATTTAAACCATTAACTTTTAATTAACTTTTAAATTAACCCTTTAAAAAAAAAATAGTGTGTTTTTGCTTGTAGAAATATGGGCATGACAAATACTCAACTCCTAACAAGGTCGAAACTCCTAACAAAGTTATTATACTCATAGTGCAGATATTTGTGGGTACCATCCCCACTAGGGTTTTCCTGGAGAACAAATCTTGGTGTTCATGTGTATGTGTGCTATTGTTGCATTTTCTTTTTAGTTTGATATTTTTCTCTTGACAATAAGTTTTAAAGTTGAAATTTAAAGTATACAATATTGACATCAACTGATTCATCCCCCCTCTCGGTTGATTAGGACATTGTTATCCTAACAAGAGTTACATTACTAAATGATTAAAATGTATCAATGATATTTACGTCAAATATAGGACTAAATTATATATGCATATTTTAATTGTTAATGAAATATTTTTTTATGTGTTGGGTAAATATATGAAGGTTTGGACAAGTGATGTTTGACTAGGAAGATGTTTTGAACACACACCAAAAAAAGTGGTTGTTTGAGAAAATGAAGATAAGCACGACCTCAGGTTTAGGATAGGACAATACTTGTTTAATCCCCTTGTGATAAAAGTACCACTTTCAACTAGATAGATATAAGCTTGGAGACACTAGCACCCCCTTACACGACACACACTTCTGAAGCATGCCAATTAGCTTTGAATTCCTAAAGACATGAAGATCTCAAGAAATTTTCTATCTCAAATTGAAGAGTGCATGGGGGGTCTCTTCGAGATGCACGTATCAAAACCCTTGCCTCAACAGGTAGAAGGATTTGGTCACTAAAAAAATAGGTTTCTAGTATGGGCATCCATTCATGTGGCTATACGTGTAGAAAATTAGCTTCCTTAAGGAGGTCTCCCAACCTGCATAAGTTGTGTTCTACAAGTTTTAATGCACCATGTGGGTACTGAGGGAGATCCCTATCTTGGCACAACAATCACTTGTTGATTGTGACAATAATCACAACCACATTTCTTATATAGTGGTTCGAGTGAGGCTTGGCTTTAGATCATTACCACTTACGCCATCCCTTTGGGTGAGTACCTCTTTTTCCACCAAGGTAAGCCCTTCCTATTTGGGTTCTATCCTAAACAAAAGCATGCCAAAACACCAAACACATTAAACACTTGATAAGTTTTAAGCACCAAATGAAATGTTAGCTAAACTAAATATACAATTAGTTTCAAAATCAAGTCTTTGAAAAATATCCTGCACTAAATGTCATTTATAGTTTCAAAATAATATCTTTGAAAATTTATTAGCACTTGCACAAGTCCCCAAAAGGAAAAACTAGATCTCCCAAGAAATTCAAAGCACCATCTAGTTAAAGTCTAAACAAAAAACAAATCTATTCTAATAACCAAAAAAAAAAAATCTAATCTATTTAACAAAAATCTAAAAACCAACAAGAAAAATGAAATCTAATCTACTTAACAATCTAACTAATTAACACAAATTTAAACTAACAAAATGAACTCTAATCTAACTATTGAAAACAAAACTAATCTAAGTTAGTTATTAACAATAAAAGCTTAATCTAAATTAAAAACTAATTCTAAATTGAAAATTAATCTAAATCTAAAATAAATTAATCTAAAACTAAAAAGTAATCTAAACTAGGAAAAAACTAAAATAAATCGTAGAGACAATCTTGCAGGTAGTCTTCCTCCCAATCAGTCGACAATGATTTAATATGACCAATATTTAAGTACTCCAATCTTTGTTATGATAGTCCACAAACCCTTGCACTAAATACTTTTATTATTTGTAATCACCCTTACATGCATCACAAATAGAAAAATCCTTTGACTCGGGCACACCTTCGAGATTGAATATCTTCTTTGAATTTGAAACTTTTGAATTCAATCTCTGTACATGCTTATGAGCATCTACATCTGCATCTTTACACCAAAATAGTCTTAGCCTCAAACGTCAAAACATAAGTTCAATATCCTCAAAACATAGGTTTACATAATGGAGTGTTCTCAATATGACCATAAGTTACAAAGCTTCAATAATTCCACTTTTTGCTAAAATTATTTGTATAAATCTCAACTTTTTGACTAATAGAAAAAGTGTATAAGAGTCGGCTAGAATCATTCAACGCCAAAATATAAAGAAAACCAACTGCTCAAGCAAGTTACTTAGATGATAACAGTAAGAAGAACAAAGTTAAACATCGAACAAGTTAGAATGTTCAGTCCTGGCGCACTTTGTGGTATGCATCAAGTAACAATCAATATATCTCTATAAGTTTAATTCCATGAATTGTTACCTACCATAATATTTAATTTCATTCTTTTGTTGATAGAATCATCTGCAAATACTTTTTCCTAGATGTTGCATTTTTTCCCAATTCCTTCTCCGCAGAGACAACCTTATCAGTTCTACATCTTACAAATGAATGTTAATGTGACATTGTCATATAGTGAAAATCATATATTGCTTTACATAAAGAGAATTGAAATGGTGAGCACAAAAGGTGACCGAAAGAGGCAGAAAATGACAAAATAATATACAGACAAAACGTGCTAAAAATGTTCCACTCAAATCCCAAAAATCATATGCCAGATTCAGAAGAAAGAATGTAAAAATAAATGTGCCAAAAGAACAGTTTTAGATGTGTTACGGTATTAAAAAACACACTTCATTGTTAAAATGCTTAGAATGTCATTGTGCAACAATTTAAGACTCGAATTTGAAAGCTACTAAAATATGAAAGTATTGCAGTAAATATTCAATCTCATGGAAATATAGTTAAGCTTGTAGAATAATTAATGTATAGTTCACGATTCGGTTTCAAATTAGTTTAAGGAAGATGAGGCAACCATTGTGATCAAAAGCAAAAGAATCCACAAACTCCATGGAATATTTGAATGCAACAGATTTCCAATTGATTGTTGCTCTATTAAACAAGCTAGTTACCGACCTATAATAAGCACTAAAAAAACATTTCTACGCCATTTTACATTGGTTTCACCAGTTGTAAGTTCTAGATTAGGAAAATTAAGTAATTGGTATCAAAACATGATTAAGCTAACCATGAATGAAAGTTGTTATCATAACTGATAATAATGTTGATTGATTATCTGATGAAACTAATGATGAAGACCAACCAATATTAGAGGTATACATGATGTTAGTAGAATGATTAGATCAGTTATAATTTTGTCATTGATGTCAAACAATTAATTTTTAGTTTATATTATGTTGTCATATCATTCAGTAATGATATAAGATGAATGAGTTAAGGAGAAGAGGAAATGAGAAGTTGTAGAACTTAAATGGACAATTGATATAAATTGAATAATGATTAGATTATGTTGGTATAGTTGTTTTCTACCTAACATATTCAGTATGTTAAGTTGGTAACGTATGGTGATAAAGTTTGACAACTTGGTAAGATAAGTTGTTATGGCTACCAAGATGGAAAAGTCACTCAGTAAGGTAAAGAGAAAAAGTTGGTCACTCGGTAAAGCGGAAAGGTTTAGGCACTGAGCGATGTAACCAAAATTCTAAGTGAAGAACACCGAGCAAGGAAAAGGTGTTAAATAAGGATGACATCAATATTTAATGATTAACTATGATGACATGGATGATTATGATGATAAGAAAATTTAGTTACAAAGATCTATGATTATGAAAATTCAATATGAAGATCTATTGCAAGATCTAAGTGGCAAAAAGAGATGGAACAAGTTACAAGAAAATTGCAAGTTCCTAGATGAAAAGGAAACGTGTTACCAAAATCTAGATCTGATGATTAAATGAAATGAATGGTTAAGATTTATTAAAGGAAAATATAATAGATGAGATTAAGAGGAAAAAATTATCTATATAAAGGATGATCTTGTATGGACAAATTGCTGGCAAACTGAATAGTTGAAGGGTTACTGACTATTGCAGAGAAGAAGGAACAAAGAGATTTCGAGTGGGAAAATAGATATTTGATGAAGTGTTGATGTCAATGGATAATGAATAATTGAAGTGAAGATTGAAGAGCGGACAAAGGATTTGATATGGAAAGATAGTTGCAAATGTACAGGTCAATTTTATTACTATTGCTTATTAGCATTTGTAATAGAGAAATATCTTAACAGAGTGGACTTAACAGTCTTATTGTAAATTTTTGAGAAAGGAGACATTCCAAAAAGAGTGTTTTAAGCTCTAACAAGGCCACTCCTAACAGGGTGAAGATCATAACAGATCTGAGGCAAATCCCTTAACCGGGTCACACTTAATAGTGTGTTTTGTAATCTTTAACTAGATTGACTCTTATCCGCACGTACTTTAGAAGATTATATTTCTTAGTGGGTGATAATTCCCATAGTGGTTTTTCCCAAAATTAGGTTTCTATGTTGTATATCTATGTTACACATTATGTATGTTTTACTGATTGATATTGTTTATTTATTGTTATCGGTAAATACAAAACTATGTAGTTACCGAGCTTCTATCGAGTTAATCAGAGAAAGTATATAAAGGTATTTTGTAATCAAGATTACTGATTTACTGCTCCCCCCCTCTCCGTAATCCAACAATCGGTATCAGAGCTGAGTACTCTGAAGAGATAAGTTTAAAGACTTGAGTTAAAGATTCGAAGATGTATAGGAGAGAGGTACCTAAGTTGAACAAGAAAATTTTCTCTACATGGCAAAGCAGAATGAAATTGTATTTGTCTGGGATTGGTGAATATTCCATGTATTTTCTAGAAAATGAATACTCTCCACTGCCTACTGGACCCTTGATAGTTGATTAGATGAAAGAAAAGAAAGAACATAACTAGATTATGATAGAGATTGTTTCTTCCCTCTCTAATGCTAAATTCAATGATATCAAATATTATGCTAATTCAAAAGAGATGTGGGACCTGCTTACACTTATCTATGGAGGAGATCAGCATGTCCAAAAAGCTAAGGTTGATAGCTTGAGAGGAAAATATGATGAAATTAGAAAGAGATACGAAGAGAACATCACACAATACATCAACCAAATCAAGGAATTTGTTAGTGCCATCAGAGGTGCTGGTGGATCACTGACCAATGAAGAAGTGGTAAGTAAAATCTTGAGAACTTTTCCTTCTAAATATTCTATTAGAGTGTCTGCAATTCAAGAATTGAGATCTATGCTGAATAATATTGTTACTCTTGAAACCCTAATTGGAAAGTTGACTGTATTTGAGTTAAGTAACTATGATAATAGTCTATTGACTATTGAGACATCCTTCAAGTCATCTATGAGCATTGGAACATTAAGAAAAGAAAGAGAAAATCATATTACTTCACATGGAAATGAGTATGACAATATGTTGATCGAAGAGAAAGAGCAAGAAGAATTTGAAGCACTTCTATCTAACTGACTACCTAGAGGTAAAGGAAAGTACAAAGGTAAGTTACCATTGAAATGTTTTAATTGTAATAAGATTAGACATATTGCATCCAGATGTCCTGACAATGAAAGAAATGATAAGAATGATAAAAGAGACAACCGACACCAAAGATTCAGAGATTTTAAGGACAAAGAAAAGAAGTCTTTCTACCTAGCTAAGGAATGTATAACTAACGATGAATTTGATGATACCGAAGAAGGTTATGAAGTTGTTTTTATTGTAGTAAAGGAAGAATCAAATGAATAAAAAATTGAAGAAGAAAAATCACTTGTATCTCATGTAAGTAAATCAGGCCCTTGGATTATTGATAGTAGTTATTCACACCATATGACCAGTGATATTGATAAATTTGAGAATCTAGAAGAATATGATGGAGGATTTGTCAAATTTGGAAATGATGCTCCATGCCCTATGAAATATAAGGGATCTATTGTGTTGAATGATAAGATGAAATGTAATGATGCATATTGGGTGAGAGGACTAAACTATAATCTATTGAGTGTTGCACAACTGAACAATACTGGCCACCAACTAGAACTTTAGAATAGAAAAGTTAAGATCTATGGTACTGATGGAGATCTAATTGGAATTGGAGGACAATTAAGAGGTAACTTATTTTATCTTGATATTGATGCAAAGAGTTATTTATTTTTTAAAACTAAAGATTTTTGGTTATGGCATAAGAGACCATGTCGTGTGAATTTTGATAACATGATCAACGTGAGTAAGAAGAATAGAGTAAGAGGTCTACCATGATTAAACAAACGAGATAAAGATATGTGTAAAGAATGTTAAGTTGGTAAGATGAACAAGTCAAGTTTTCTAAGAAAACCTTATTCTACAAGTGGTATTTTTTAATTGATTCACATTGACCTTTGTGGTCCTATGAAAGTTCAAAGTTATTATGGAGGCCAGTACTTTATTTTGTTTGTTGATGATTATTCAAGAATGATGTCAGTAATGTTTCTAAAAGAAAAATATGATGCATTTCAAATGTTTAAGTGCTATAAGGCTAGAGTTGAAAAAGAAATAGGTAAACAACTAAAGTGTTTGAGATCTAATAAAGGAGGTGAATTTATCTCTGATGAATTTACTATCTTCTATAATGAGAATGGAATTATAAGACAAGTGTATGCACCTAGGACTCCACAATAGAATGGGATAGCTGAGAGAAGAAATAGATCTATTGTTGATTGTGTCAGGACTTTATTGATTGATAAGAAGATTGCACAAACATTCTAGAGAGAAGCTATAAGCATTGTAGTTTACACACTCAACCGAATATAGTTGAAGCAAGGTACAAACAAGAAACCTTATGAATTATGGTTTGGAAGAACACTGAATGTAAGTTATTTCAAAAAATTTGGAAGTAGGTGTTATATATTGAAAGATTATAGAAATGGAAATTTGATTCTAAAGGTGATGAAAGAATATTTCTTGGTTATTCTTCAAAAAGTAAGGCATATAAATGTTTAATCAACGATTCTAAAACAATAGTTGAAAGTGCAAATGTAAGAATTGATGAATTTGCTGAAAAGAATGATGAGGATAGTAAAAAGGAACTTGAGGACTATAATAGATTTGTTTATGTACAAGATGGTAATTTGGTTGAAACAACTGAGCAGAAAGTAGGAGGAGTTGATGAACAAGATGACCCTCTATCAAGAGATGTGAACAATGATGAACAAGCTACCAAACTTGTATTAGAAAAATATGTGAGAAGACATCACTCACCGAGAATAATTACTGGAGACAAGAATGCAGGAGTATTGACAAGAAGTAAGT
Source organism: Chamaecyparis obtusa (assembly GCA_027943335.1). Taxonomy (NCBI): domain Eukaryota; kingdom Viridiplantae; phylum Streptophyta; class Pinopsida; order Cupressales; family Cupressaceae; genus Chamaecyparis; species Chamaecyparis obtusa. The sequence continues at coordinate 1,220,542 of BSBK01000335.1, forward strand.
TAAGAGATAATACTTGTTTGATTTATGAATTTGAGCCTAGATTGGTAAAAGATGCACTAGAAAATAAAGATTGGATGAATGCTATGAAAGAAGAAATAGATCAAATTGAAAAGAATAACACGTGGTCACTGGTACTGAGACCTAATTATAAGAATGTGATAGGAACAAAATGGATTTTTAGAAATAAACTCAATGAAAAAGGAGACGTGATCAGCAATAAAGCTAGATTAGTTTGCAAAGAGTATACATAAGAAGAAGGAATTGGTTATGGTGAGACTTTTTCCCCTGTTTCTAGAATAAGAGTAAGAATATTGCTTGTAGATGCAACTTGTAAAGGATTTAAAGTTTATCAGATGGATGTTAAATTTGCATTTTTGAATGGATTACTTGAAGAAGAAGTCTATATTGAACAACCTGATGGATTTGTTGACAAGAATAATAAGAACATGGTTTGCAAATTGTATAAATATTTATATGGATTGAAGTAGGCTCCTCGAGCATGGTATGAAATACTACACTATTATTTAGTTAAGATTGGATTTGAAAGGACTAGTGATAACAACAATTAATACTTGAAATGTGATAAATCTAATGAAATTATGATTGCTGAGATATTTATTGATGACATTATATCTGGTGGTAATGAGATAATGTCTAAGTCTTTTGTTGAGGAAATGAGAAAAGAATTTGAAATGTTTATGATAGGAGAGATCAAATTTTTCATTGGACTTAAAATACAACAAGTAAAGGATGGGCTCTACATCACTCAATCTAAGTATATCAAGGAGATCCTGAAAACATTCAATATGGAAGACTCTAAACCAGTTGCAACATTGATGGCTACCAATTGCAAATTGTCAAAAGAAGATGATACTAAGGAGGTGAATGGAACACTTTACCCATCCATGATTGGTAAGTTATAGTGTGTGGTACACAGTAGACCTAACATTTCACATTCAGTTGATATTGTTGCAAGGTTTTTAGAAAACCCAAAGGAGACACATTTGTCTGCAGTTAAGAGGATATTCATATATTTGAAAGGGACTGAATATTTTGGTCTATTATACACAAAAGGAAGAAATACTAATCTTAAATTTTATATTGATGTTGAGTGAGCAGGAAATATTGATGATAGGAAAAACACTATTGGCAGAGCTTTCTTTTTGGGAGAAAGGCTAGTGACATGGTTAATAAATAAATAGAGTTGTATTTCATAATCTACTGCTAAAGATGAGTATGTGGCAATAGCTATGAGTTTTTCTAATATTGTATGGATCAAACAACTACTAGAAGGTATGCATGAAGAGATTACTGATCCTATTACAATCTATTGTGATAATACTAGTGCTATTAACATATCAAAGAATACAGTGATGTATTCTAAGACAAACCATATATTTATTAAGTATCACTACTTGAGAGAGCAAGTACAATATAAGTATGTGACATTGGAATATGTGAATTCAAAGGAGCAGATAGCTGATATCTTTAAAAAACCATTACGAAAGGATTATTTTGATTATCTCCAAGGTAAGTTAGGGGTTCTTCCCCTTTCCAATGTACATTAAGGAAATATGCATGTTGCATCAATTCAAGGACTCAATAGAATATATATCTTGTGAGTTGATGCTATTATTTCACTCTTTAGGTGAAGCCTGAAGTTGTGAAAATGAAAAGTTTTGTGACTGTAATGAAAAATCTATATACTTGAGGTATATATGAGATGTTTATGTTTCTTTGGAATTATTTTCAAAGACGGAGAATAAGCCAATTGATGCAGAATATAAGTCTATTTATTATTGAGGTAGATGAATACAGTAAGAGGGAGACAAATCAAATGAACATATGAGATGAATAAGAGAATGTTGTTGACATAATCAAAAAGAGAAAGACTACAGATGAAAGATCAGAAAAGGAGAAGTTACTACTCAGAGGGAGTTCAAAATATGAAAGATAGTGAAGTGTACCATCATTAATTGAACACTAAATTTTTTAGTGTTTCCATCAATGCCAAAGAGAGAGATTGTTATAATAACTGATAATAATGTTGATTGATTATTTGATGAAGTTGATGATGAAGACTAACCAATATCAGAGGTATACATGATGTTAGTAGAATTATTAGATCAGTTATAGTATTTTCATTGATGTCAAGAAATTGATTTCTGGTTTATATTATGTTGCCATATCATTTGGTAATGATATAAGATGAATGAGTTAAGGAGAAGAGGAAATGAGAAGTTGTAGAACTTAAATGAGAAACTGATACAGATTGTAAAATGACTAGATTATGTTGGTATAGTTGTTTTCTACCTAACATATGAGTATGTTATGTGGGTAAATCATGGTGATAAAGATTTGACAACTCGGTAAGATAAGTTGTTATGGTTACTGAGATGGAAAAGTCACTTGGTAAGGTAAAGAGAAAAAGTTGGTCACTCGGTAAAGTAGAAATGTTTAGGCATCGAGTAATGTAACCAAAATTCTAAGTCAAGGACACCAAGAAAGGAAATGGTATTAAATATGGATGAAATTGATATTTAATGATTAGCTATGATGAGCTAGATGATTATGATGATGAGGAAAGTTAGTTAAAGAGATCTACGGTTATGAAAATTCAAGATGAAGATCTATGGAAAGATCTAAGTGGAAAAAAGAGATGGAACGAGTTACAAGAAAATTTCAAGTTCCTAGGTGAAAAGGAAACGTGTTACCGAGATCTAGATCTAATGATTAATGGAATGAACGGTCAAGATTGATTAAAGGAAAATGTAATAGATTAGATTAAGAGGAAAAAATTATCTATATAATGGAGGATCTTGTATGGACAAATGGTTGGAAAATTAAATAGCTGAAGGGTTACAAACTATTTCAAAGAGGAAGAACAGAGAGATTCCAAGTGGGAAAATAAAGATTTGATGAAGTGTTGATACTAGTGGATAATGAAGAATTGAAGTGAAGATTGAAGAGAGAACACAGGATCTAATATGAAAAGATAGTTGAAAATCTATAGGTTAATTTTATTACTACTTCTTATTAGCATTTGTAATAGAGAAATCTCTTAACAGAGTGGACTTAATAGTCTTATTGTAAATCTTTGAGAAAGGTGACATTCCAGAAAGAGTGTTTTAAGCCCTCTAACAAGGCCACTCCTAATAGGATGAAGATGTTATACCTACAATTGATAGACTAATTGGAGAACAAAATGGGAGAATGTGAAGATGATCACCAAGATACTAAGGTATATGTGAGACATTAGATCAGTTTTTATATTGTCATTGATGTCAACTAGTTTTGACTTTACTTATCATGATAGTTGGAAACATCTGAAGAAGGTAATGTTTGTGAAGGAAAAGAGATATTAGCATGAATATGAGATGTATGAGTAAGTTATGAGTAAGGTATGCATTATGAAACTTATTGATGATTCTATGATAGTATGATAGTGATTTAATTGGCTTACATGATTTTGTTAAGTGTTGAAGATCAAGAATGTACAAGTTACTTTGGTCGGTATATGAAGAACTTAGTATACACTGAGCAGGTGTTATGTACATCGAGTGCATTATTAATCAAGCAAGAAGAAACTGATATATCATGGTATTAACTGAGCAGGAAGAGACCAACATATCATGGTATTAACTGAGTGGGATAAATAAGGAGGAACATGTGATTGCCGACATGAGACGATGAGCTGAATGAATCTATAAGATTCCAAGGACAAAGATAAAGTTTGTTATGAAGATCTACGACTGACAAAATTCAAGTTTGATTGGATGATGAAGATTGAAAACATTTTAAGGCACAAGTTTTGAGGAAGGTTAAAGAGGAAAAACCAACAATGGATATTAAGAGGAAAAATCTATGGCTGAAAAGAAAATGGTTTACATGTCTATATAAGGAGATAATAAATTCAAAGAGATAATCATGTGAGAGAAAAGGATTGCATACATGTGAAGTTGACTGGATAGGTTGAAGTAAGAACTAAGTGATTTTGTAGACCTAATTGAGTAACAGAAGGAGATAACTTAGCATAATAGTGTTAGAGGAAGAAGGAAATTGAAGAGATTATGATGACCAGAATGATATTGATCTTAGCATAGATCTAAAAATGAGCAAAGTAAGTTTCATTTGAATCAGGTCATATACTGTTGCTTTCTAACCATTGCTATAGAAAAAATCTCTTAACTGAGTGAGACTTAACTTTCTTTTTATTTCTTATTGACATTCTATGAATGTTACTTGTTTTCTTGTTGACCCAAGTGAATGTATGATCACAGAGAACTGTTAGTGATAAATCTTGTAACAAGGTCACACCTTACAGTGTGTTTTGTAACCTTTAATAGGGTTGGCTCTTAACTGAGCTCACTTCAGAAGAGTGAAAATATTTTAGGTACCGGTCCCAGGGTGTTTTTCCCTTAACAAGGTTTCCACGTTAAAAATTAAGTGTTAAATGTGTATGCATGTGATATTTTGATATTTTACTTTACACATTACAGTAACTAGTTAAATCTTTATATGTTAACTATGAGTTAGTTTACACTATCTGACAGTCAGTTAATTAATCATAAAGTCATAGTCAAGTTTTTACCGACTTGTTTAGTTTATTTGTTGAATTTGGTATTATATATCATAGAGGAATTTGGGACTGGAGGATAACTGATCATAATTGATTCCCCCCCCTCTCAGTTATCTAACAAAAGATCCTAACAAGTCTAAGGTAAATCCCTTAATTGGGTCACAACTTCAAAAGAGTATATTTCTTAGTGGGTGAAAATTCCCACGGTGGTTTTTCCCAAAGCTGGAATTCCATGTTAAATATCTATATTACACATTGTGTATGTTTTACTGATTGATATAGTTTATTTACTATTGTCAATAAATAGAAAATGGTGTAGTTACCAAGCTTCTACCGAGTTAAATAGAGAAAGTATATAAAGGTATTTTGTGATCAGGATTATTGATTCACCTCCCTCTTTGTAATCCAACAAAATCTATAAAAACCATGTTAGTAAAATCCCAATCACAACCAATAAGACTATCAAAATTAAATACCAAATAAATAAAAAATTTGGAAACCAAATTCATGCAATCCTTTGATGGTGCCTCATTGCTTTTTCTTTCTCCTCTAATTTGATATGTTGCTCTTTCTTGACAAATGCACAAATAGTATCCAAAAAATAAGGATTGATTTGACAACATAATGGTGAGGATACTAAAAATATGGTTCATCAAAAAATGAGAGAAAATACCTTAATTTATATATTTTCAATTCAAAAATAAATGGAAAAAGTAAAAAAAATGATAAGACAAGTGGGAAAAGAACGACTAAAGGTCAATAATAAAAAGAAAAAAAGGGAATTAATAAAAACTCATTCATTCAATAAAAATTCAAAATTTGAGAAATGGCTTTGCAAAATATTCATAGCAAATATGCAACTCTGGAAAGGAATTTTTATGTTTATCACAAAACAAAATATGCTAGCAAAGGTTTTTTGAATACCTTCGGGGGAACTGGGCTCCCCTTCCTCAAACCAATGGTGATAAGGAGTGGATAATGGTCAGGAATAGATTGTCATCACAGGTAGAACATAGGGATTTTTTGGAAATAAAAAATGGGGCTCCTCCTTAGAGATTGTGTTACCCTCTATCGTCAATACCCTATATTCTTCCACATTGAAATAAATTTCATCATCTAGAATTCTATGAGGAAGGTTCCCCAAAACTTGTTCCTAATCACCTTCACCAAGGCTCTTCTATGAAGGATGTAGATTGTTCCCAGGTCTAACCAGGGTGGCAGAACAAGCCTACTAATATCATAAAATATTGGAACCATACCGCCTCAAATAGACCAAGGAAGGGAGTAGATAAAAATGTTAAAAACCCTAACCCTAAGGATAATGATAAAATCATGATGGATTTCAAGGATGGGTTAATTGAACATACACATAAATTTTGCAAGAAATTTGGGGTTTTCATGAAATTGAGTGGCTTCGACATCTTGGTGGAATGAATTGTCGATTGGTTTTAGAATTCTCTTAAAAGGTGGGTAAGTATCAAAATCCTCTCTGAATATTTTTTGTATATTGATTTTATTAAGACATAATTGAAAATGAGACTTTTATTCGGCGAATCTCCTAGATTCAAAGGCCACAAGTTTTACTTTTTTGAGTGGCAACCATACTTTAATCCTAGAAATTTGATTGATTTCAAAGTAGAAAGAGCTATATTGCTTCCTAATTTACTTGTAGAGCTAATAAACAAAGAAATTCTAAGGAAAATTGGCAATTAGTTAGGGGGTCTATGTAGGAATGGAGGAAGATAGATATTCATATTCCAACTATATAATCTTTGTTAAGAGGAATATTAACATCAAAAAATTAAAACCTATTGTAACAGAAATAAAGAATGCATCCTTTGAAATTAATCTGGTATTTTATGAAGGAACAATCTTAAGTGTAGATGAGAAGGTAGATTATCCAAGGATTTCTTCTCTAGGGAAAGGTGTGGCAGTTAGATTTAATAATAAACAAGGGGAATTTGTAATTGAAAGAAAATCTAATGATATATTTGTAGATGTGGAAGAAGGGGAAATAGTGGAGCCATAAATTAAGGAAATACCCACAAGGTATGAGGACAAGAATAAAATTGAGGAGGGTCAGCCAGTAAAGATAAGGAGGCAGGTGATCCTCATAGAAGAATAAATGGCTAGGGAGGTAAGGAAGGATGATACATTTGAATCTAAAAAGGGAGGTTGCAATTTGGGGATGTACTAGATAGTAATAGGTAAATGAAGTAATCCTAGAAAAGGATATCAATATGGGTGAATATAAGGAATCCCTAAAAGATATCATTGATCAGGATGAGAGAATGAGAAATATGGTTAACCAAGAACTAGCAAGCATTGAGAAAGGAAATATTAACTCTGTATGGGAATAAGGGGAATAATTTTTTGGGTCAACTAAGGAGCTAGAAATGGGGATTAAGTATAATAAGAGTGAAGAATTAGAGGATTTGAATGATTTCTTGGGCCTAGATCTGATCCAGGAGGAGAAAGGACTGATTAGAAATAGTGAAGAAATGCTAAGAAGAATGATTGATCCCATGAATATGGAATCTATAGGGGAAGATAGGAAAGATTTTGAGGTTGAAGATATGGGTTAGATAGGTGAAGGAGATATAGCCTTAAATATACTAGAGGAAGAAATGATGGAGAATAAGGAAGGAGAGGCGGTAAACTTGTTAGAAAGTAAAGATCCCCAAGATAACTGGGAGGGGGGGTGAATTAGTTATCAGATAATTTATCCATTCAAATGCTTTAAACAATGTAATCAATGTACTAATCAACCATAGAAAGATAATCATACACAATTGCACAATAACACAAGATATGTTGACTAGGGAACCTCTTGAAAAGAGTAAACCCCAGTGGGAATGATGCCCACAAAATGATGCACTAATATGAAAGTTCCTTGTTAGAGGATGGACCTTGTTAGGAGTCTTATGAAATACATTCAGTACATATAAATCCCTATTAGGAGATTTTGAATCCCTGTTAAAAGATTCTAACCTGGTTAAGAGTTTATGGAAGACAGAAGGACCCACTGCCCAAATAGCTTCAAGGCAAGATCTCTGAACCCACTGTCCAAAAGATCTTAGAATTATTCAATAGAATAATATGAAATATATTACCTCCTTCACACTATGCCAAAACTACACTCTCTGCTACACAAGATCACAATTCCAGATCTCTGTACTCACAAGTCTTCTTTCATCACTGAATTAGCTCTTTTCTTCACTTCATGCATATATTCGCATCACAATCTTCATAGTACACATTAAAAGAAGGAAAACATTCCTTCTTATATACCAAACTCAAATAATTACAAATGAGTCAGTCCTCAATTACAAAATAATAAATTCTACATGCTACACACAGAATTCACATAAAACTGTTGGCTTCCAGATACTGTAACTTTCTCCAAACATATCCTCAAAGTTTGTGCTATGAACTATGTCATCATTAATGAGTCTCCAACATCCCTTTAACTACACAAAATCAGATTCCATCCCAGCTAAGAGATATCCTCCGATTTTTGAACATCGCTTCACAGAAACACTGTCTAAACACTGCTTTCACCAAAATGCTCATAACTCTCACAAATGAATGAATTTCTTTTTGCATTGTTAACCATAGGTTAATAAAACACCAAAGAACATACCATCAACTATACAAAATCCAATCTACAATACAACATGTGCGCAAAACAAAACTATACCTACTTTCCTGCTAATATCCAGAATATCACTGTGTTGACATCAATGACAATCCAAGTCATGAATGCAACAACAACTGCTACAGAATGACTAAAATTTACTTTTCATTCATTCCTAACAATATCCCCCATTGGCATTGATGGCAACATAGATGAAAAACATCCAATGTTCCAAAAATTCAATACTGCAACTTCATTGCAAAATATCAGATCAAATCTTGCTTCATTTTCCTATTCAGCTCTCTCATACAATCCACAATGTTTTTCATGTATATCTCTCCCCCATTAACATCAATGACATAAATTCCATCACTAAGTCAACAACAACTTAATGTCAAAAGACACTTTTTAGAAAAATACAATAACAAGAGTCCTCATGACTCAGCTCATAAATTCCCCCATAGAGGAAGTTCCAACATCCAATCCAGAAGAAAGATAGGGCTCATATACCACTGGACGGATGCAATCATCTACATCAATTCTTAAAAATAGGTTGGGGCATAACCCCAAGCATACCTCTCAGATACACAAATGTATCCTTAGGTAAAGGCTTTGTAAATATATATGTTATCTTCTCCTTTGTACTTATGTACTCCTATCTTACTTCTTTTTCTGCAACTTTCTCTCTTACAACATGATACTTGATCTCAATATGTTTAGTCTTAGAATGTAAAACAAGATTTTTTGACATACTCACTATACTGGTGTTATCACAATGTATAACAACAGGGTCATCAAACTTTATTCCAATATCCTTCAACATCTGCTTCATCCAAATAATCCGATTACAATCATTTGCTACTGCAACATATTCTACTTCTGCTGTGCTTTGTGAAGTACAATTCTGCTTCTTACTTAGCCAAGAGACCAATTTTCCTCTAAGAAAAAAGGCTCCACCACTGGTGCTTTTCTTGTCATCAATGCTGCCTCCCCAATCTGCATCAGTATAGGCACATAAAGTAAAATCATCAGAATTCTCATACCATAATCCATAATCCATTGTTCCTTTCAGATATCTCAGTATCATTTTTACTGCTACATAATGTGATTCTCTAGGTTCTACTTGAAATCTTGCTACAATCCCCACTGAATGTGCTATATCAAGTCTTGTATGTGTCAAGTACTACAATCCTCCAATCATGGATCTGTACTTTTTCTGCTCAACTACTGGTGTCTCATCTTTGCTAGATAACTTATGTCCGGTTACCATAGGTGTTCCAACAGGTTTAGAATCTTCCATTCCAAATATTTTCAATAAGTCATTCAAATACTTAGTCTGACTTACAAATATACCTTCCTTGCTTTGTGTTATCTGTAATCCTAAAAAATATTTCATTTCTCCAATCATGCTCATCTCAAATTCAATCTTCATTTCATCTACAAATTTGTCACTAGCTTCATCTTCTCCTCCAAAGATAATATCATCAATAGATATAACTATAACCAACAAACCATTCTCAATTTCTTTTGTGTATAAGTTACTATCTGCTGTTCCTTTTATAAATCCCAATTTCAATAACTACTTATCCAATCTTGCATACCAGGTTCTAGGTGCTTGTTTTAATCCATATAAAGCTTTCTTTAACTTAAATACCATATCTCCTTCTTGTGTCAAAGGAAAACCTTCAGGCTGCTCAATGTAGACTTCTTCTTCCAATTCACCATTCAAAAATGCTGACTTCACATCCATCTGATACACTCTAAATTTCTTGTAAGTTGCATATGCTAGAAACATTCTCACTGCTTCAAGTCTGGCCACAGGTGCAAAAGTTTCTTCATAGTCAATTCCTTCTTGTTGTGAATATCCTTTACATACTGTAGACACCGAAAAATCCTTCACAAAATAAATTATTTTTGTTTTCTAAAAATCCTTGATGACATCATCATTTATTAATTAATTAATTATTTAATTAATTAATTTATTTTTATGGCATTAAATCCCTCTCTCTTAATTAAAAATCTTTAATTAAGGAATCTAGCCTAAAAATGTCATTTGGACATTATCCCTAATTTATTAATTATTTAATTAATAAATTGACCAAAAAACCTTCAAAAATAAATTAATTTATTTTTTATCCCAAACTTGGCCAATTTTCTTAAGACCACTAACCTCTTCCAAAATCTTCTAATCCCTTCTTAATTTCGATTAAAAGGCTAATCCCATCTTTTCTAACCCTAATCCCAAGGTTAAATATTTAATTAAGGTTAAATATTTAATTTTCATATTTATTGAAAATATTTTAATAAATATTCCTAAACTTAAGCTTTTGGAATGAATAACCTTTTATTCCATGAAACTAAGGAGAAATCTAGACTCTTCTAGAATCTTCTCAAATCCACCCTCTTCACCCATCCTAATCCTTTTCTTTGTCCTAATCTAATCCTAATCCTACCCTTAAACCTTTGTGCAATCCTAACCAAGCTTAAGACTTTCCTAAACCAAAGCAAAGTCTTTCCTTCCAAATATCTCAACCATAAAGCATTTATTGCTTCCCCAAAGTCTTCAAAGCCTCTTAAAGCCCATTCATTGCTCTTACAAGCATTTATTTGGAGAGTTATGAGCTTGGAGCCCCCTTTGTTGACTCCTCTTTGCCCTTCCCTTCATCCACTCACCTTGTGACATGTGTCACCTCCTGATTGGCTGAGAACTAGCACAATCCATGTGCTTCCCTTTGAGTGAATCTTGGCCTCTCTTAAGGATTTCAATCCTGGCCATTCATTCCTCCTACCCCAAGCTTTTAGAAATCCTATAAATACCCTCACTTCCTAAGGCAAATCATCTCTCAACTCTCAAACTCAATAGCAAAGTTATAATGCCATTTTCATTCTAGCATAAGCATAAACTCATCATTTTAGATCATTTTCAAGCTTAAATCACATCTAAATTAGCTTAAATGGATTAACATAGATTCATTTCTTGTTTTAATCTTAGTTCTTTCATTTAGCTTTGCATATTTGTGTGTTCTTGAGGCCTTTGAGGCAAAATAGGTTTCTCATACCTATTTTGTGTCATTTTGGGTCTTCTTGATCCTCAAATCATCCATCTTGCATGCTCCAAGTGCTTGAGTTTGCACACCCACATCCCTCTATATCTAAGCATATCAAACGGTGCATGGGCGCATCCGTTTTAAGCTTAAACTGAGGTGGCTTTGATTTTAGTTTGTTTACCTTTAAATTTGATTTGATAATATGCTATGACGTTTGTTTGTCTTTGGCCTTCAAAATAGGTTTAGGTGCACTCACAAATCCTAGTCTACATTCTGGCACGCCTGGTGGGACACTAACCACAATCATTTTGATGAAATTATACTTTATATGCTTGTATTTTGCAGGAAACAAAAGAAATGTCACCTTCATGAAAAGAAATGACGCCTACAGCAATTAAATGTCGCCTTCAAACAAAGAAATGTCACCTTCAACAAAAGAAATGTCGCCTACAAAGAATTCAGTCACGCCTTCATGCAATTAAATCACGCCTTTGAGGAAAGAAATGACGCCTATGAGTTCTATTTTCACGCCTGCATAACTGAGATTTTCCTGTGATTGACAATTTCTGTTCCGTCTTAGAATTCTTCTTCTGTCGCCTGCATGTAAAGAAATCACGCCTGTAACAAAAGAAATCACGCCTCTGGTTTTTTATCTATCGCCTTTTGAGGTACAGAATGTCGCCTGTAAAAATGAAATGTCACCTCTGCACTTTCCAGCGTCGCCTATAAGCTGGACAGTGTTGCTTTTGGTTTTTGTCTTGAGTTGCTTAGGACTGGTTTTTTTTCATTTATCTTATTACATCAAAGGTCAAACTCAATCTTGAATGAAACTTAAGGAAATGAACTTAGGTCCTAGAGTGTCATTGTCAATTTGAAAAGCAAACCAAATCTTGAATGCACTAAAGGAAACAAACAACTCTATTCCCTCATCTATTTCAAATTTTAAAGCAAGCAAACAAATTCAATCTTGAGTGATCTAAGGGATAAAACAAAGCTTTTTCAAAGTTCTTAAATCAACTCGCTAATCAAATCTTGAATGCACAAAAGGAAAGAACTTGCAACCGTTCAAAGCATTTACATTTTGAAGAAAAGAACAAATCAAAATCTAATCACGAGTGTCTTCATTTCAAAGTTCAAACATCACTTAATCAAATTTGGGAAAATGAACAAAATCTGCTTGATGTGCATGTAGGAGTTTTTTTTCAATTCTTGCATAAACCTTGTTAGAGTAAGCAACGTGGAACACTTGAACTTGGACAAGTTCACCTGTTCTGATTTTAGCGAGGCCTGTCCAAGGAGAAGCGCTTCCTCCTCAGAGAACGACCTCAAACCGGTATCCCCCCGGCCGGTATACAAATAAGTGAATACTAAAAGAATCGCTTACATCTCCTAATCGCCGGGCGTTCGTGCCAAACACGTGTCTGGGGATGGTAAACATTCCTCTCCCCCAGCATAATTGGCAAGGCTCTTAAGTGAGTCACGAATGATCAGCATAACCGGGTATGGAGACACCACGGAACTATTAAAAACCTGATAAACTAGAGGCTACCCTATCTACATCCGAAAGTATCAAAATCCTTGTGCAAGGACCGATTCCAAGGGGTTTACCGGGTCGCCTCAAGATTACTCACCATTTGTATTCCCTTCTGGGGGATACCAAGCTGTGGGCAAGCGATTTTGATACTCACCTTCCTTAGGTAGATCTGTTTGAAGTGCTTGACAGTCAAAGACTCCGTGAAAACACTTGTTGAAACATACACTTTCAAAGCTTTGTCAGAGTCAGTTGCCCTTGTTTGTATCCCGCAGGGTTGCTTTGTCCCTTGCAGAGATTGCTTTGACTTTAACTTTTGCCATTGGAAACCTTTGCCTCAAAATCAGAAACCTCTTTTTCAAGTGATGCCCAGCAAGAACAAACATCCTAAAGTGAAGTTGCCCAAATCCCAAGCCTATCAAGAGCGAAAAGTTATCAAGAAGAACACCAAGACCTATCAATCCATCATCCAAGCAACCCAAGTAGAGGAGAAGTCCCAAACCAGACTTGAGAACATTGCCCATAACGCCCGTATCAAACAGTTCGCCTTCCGTTTCCGAGTTAACCATCACTTTTTCAACCTTGAGCCAGAAAATTAGCCAATTCCTTGTTCATGTCTTGTTCCATCTTCGGATCTTGAAATCTTGTCTCAAAACAGCCTTGCATCTTAGTTTCATCCTTTGCATTAGCATCAAAACCTTAGTTGCATTTCAAAACATCATAAAGTGCATTCATCTTCCTACCAGCATTCTAGAATCAATACTTGTCATCTACATTGTCCCTTTAGATAGAGCATTTGTCCCTTCACCCTTCAATACATTTTCCACCAGCATCCCCCCATCAACTTTTCATATCTTTCCAGCAGATCCATCATCCTTTGTCCCAAATCCAGAGTTCCACCAACACTTAGTGTTCTACCTTTTTGAGTTGTTCCTATCTTATATCCAAGATCAGAAACCATCATCCTCTTTTTGACACAACGTGTTGTCATAAAGAAATCAAACCTTGTCCTTGCATAGCCATCATCTCGAGCAAGAGATTGGAGTGTATTGATAAGAAACTTGTTGACCAAAGATCATCAGTCTATCTTAGGCTGACCCCATCATATCTCTGATCCTCCATTTGGGAAAAATAGCAGCTCATTTGTTGACCACTCAGTAATCTTTCACCAGCTTTCCACCAGCAACCTATCTTTCCTCCACCATCTTGATCCATATCCGTTCCATCCAGCTTCCATCATCGCCATCTTGATCCATCCTTGCATTTGCATCTTAGAAGTCATCATCTTTAGAAGTTCATCAGCTTTGCATCCATCAACATCTTTTAGCCAAACATCTTGCATACATTTAGCACTTGCATCTCTATGCCTGTTGAGACCAGATCTCGGAAAAGAAGAAGCATGAATCCTTATCCACCAACAACCTCATCCGATCCCAACCTTTTCACTAACGCCATGATGACCTACAATCCCCATATCCAAGCCAGTAACCCATGTGAAGATCCAAACATCCCTTCATCCCCCTTGGCAAACCAAGCATTTGTAAATCCTCCAGAAAGCCCACCAGCAACCAATGCCCTTGTACCACAACATCAGCAAAGCACGTTTGTTCACTACCTACCAGAAAGTACCTCCATCCCACCATCTCTCTATCCACGCATCCCCATCAAAACTATCCAAGTTCCAGCCCAAGCATATTCTCCGTTTGTCCAATCATTTCCCGATCCTATCATGCAAACACCCCAAGAGCTTTCCACCATTCCCCTTTTCTTGCAAGGAAGCCTCGCCAGTCCCGTAACACAAGCTGCAGCACCATCCGCTCCATTTCATACTCCTTTTGCTTCATCATCTGCTATGGCTGCCCAAGCCCAAAACCAACACTTAAACCAAAGTCAGCTTCCACCTCTCACGCAAGCTTTTACACCAAAAGCTTTGCCACCATCTGCAAGTCAAGCAACGTCTTTCACCATCAAAGGAGCACCGTCACCCTTCACCCCCCAAGCACTCGTACCTTCTTCTTTGGGGTTAGCGCAATCGCTCCCCATTCCAACCTCATCTTTCTCTTGGGTGTTTCCTTCATTTTCCTCCTCACAAGCATCCACTCAACCACAACCTCAACAAGCTCCTCTCTCTCAACCATCATTCATGTCCCAAGCTCCCGTTGCTCCTACCATTCCATCATCCGCTGCAGTGCACCCTAACACAAGCTCTCAGTGGGGCCTTACACAAGAAGAAATGAAGGCATGGGGGATCCCATCTCAATCCCCTACATCTATGGTTGCAAGTCAACAAACCGCCTTCGTCCAAGCAGCACAACAGCAACTACCCCAAACACCGCTGGCTTCAAGCTATTCATCCCAAATCCCAAATACCTTCCAGCAAGTTCCACCACCTCAACAGCCAACTTTCCCCAGCTATCTTACCCCATCACCCTTTGCTTCTAGCTTCCCCACATCTGTTCCACCTCTAAGTAATGCAGGCATGCACCCAGCTTATATCAGCCAAACCCAAAGCCAACCTCAGCAACTACCACCATCATACCCGCAAGCAGCATCGTTCCAACAGCTGCCCCCACAACAACCACATGTTCCCTTTCAGCAAACACCCATCATTCCTCAACAACAGCAAGTCCCTTGCTATTAGCTTCAGCAACAAATCCCTATCATCCCCCAGCAACAACAAGTTCCCACCCATCAGTTACAACAGCAAGTTCCAAATGACCACTATCAGCAAGCAGTCCCACAGCAACCGCCAGTTCAACAACAGCAAGTAGCCCAACAACATCAAGCAGTCCCATATCAATATCCCCCTATGCCACACCAGCAATATCCCCAACAACCATTGCCCCAAAATCAGTTCCAACCCATTTATCCACAGCAAGCACCATACCAGTTCCACAGCTTCCATCACAAGCAGAAGTTCCAGTTCCCTCGCCACTCAATGCTGAGTGGGAAGCAATGAAAAACGCTCTAAAAGAGCTACAAAGTGGAACAAAGAATAAAACCTACAAGTTCGAAGAGGTGTGCTCATATCCCTTCGATCGGTCCATAGAAACTATCCCTTTCCCCAAGCATTTTGAGATGCCCAAGTTTGACAAGTATCGGGGGAAAGGAGATCCAGTAAACCATATCAAAGAGTTCTACATGGCGTGCCAAGAAGTGGCTTACAGTGATAATTATCTCCTGCGCCTGTTTCCCAAAAGCTTGGGAGGAACTACTGTTGAGTGGTTTTACAAAATACCACATGGGACAATAAAAACGTTTGCTGAACTCTCTGAGAAGTTCATCACACACTATGCCCATAATGTGGAGAATGAGTTGTCCTTGCTAGACCTATGCAACTCAAAGCAAAAAGACGGAGAAAGCCTTGCAGAATACTTGCAAAGATGGCAGAATCTTACAACCAGGTTATCATACCAGCCGCCAGAGAAGCATCTAACAAAGATCTTCATTGATAACCTGCATCCAAAGCTATCCCATCACATGCGAATGAACTGTCTCCAGACATACCAAGACATCAAGAGCAAAGGCATAGGCATCGAGAAAGCTCTCCTAGACGAAGGCACTATTCGTCACTTCAAGGATGATTCCAAGAACAAACCCAACAATGATAAATCCCGTTATTGGAATCATAACAAGAATGTTGTTACAGATGGAGCCACTGACAGTAAGAATGTACAATTTGTTGTGGCTAGTCCTACACCAGCTCAAACATACCAACCACCACAAGCGCCCATCTATCAGCAACCACCAGCTCCCGCATATCAAGCACTTATTTATCAGCAGCCTCCTCAAGCTCATCAACCACCTGTGCAACAGTATCAGCAGCAATACCAATAGCAGCAGCCAACACGTCAAGGCAATCTTATTAACGCAGTTAACATTGCCCCAAGGCAGAACAAGCCCAACAATCAGAACAATCCAAAGAGGACTTTCACACCTTTGGGTGAGCCTCTGGATCAGATCTTTTATCGGCTAGCCAAGGCAAATATGATCACATATCCGCCCATCCCACAGAAGGATGATAACGCACCAAAGTCTGATTGGTATAAAGAACATGAATACTGTGATTATCATCGTGTGAAGGGGCACACAACATTGAAGTGCATGCGGCTTAAGCACTACATCCAGGATCTCATCGATCGCAAGGAAATCTAGGTCGATGCACCAACTCAAGCTTCACCCAATGCTAGTTTGCAAATATATCAAAATGTGTTCCCTCAACACGATACCGGGAAGAATCAAGCCAACGCCAATCAGCCCCAAAATCGTGGCAAAGGCAAGCAAGAAGATCACACAGCGGCCTACATCAACTATGACAAGTATGTCAGATGCATAACTCAAGTTGAGCCCATCCAAGATGAGCCCACCATCAATACCATCCACGTCAGAGGGCCGGATCGACAATGTACTGCAACTACCCGCAGTGGTAGGATAATTGTTGCCGGTGCTCCTCCGAGATCAGCTGCTCCTCCAAGGCCAACATCTACTACATCCACAGCACAGTCTAACACCAGGCCAGCATCAAATGCACGCGCAACACAGCATAATCCACCAAGAGCATAATACAATATCATAGAGCATCTTGGGAACATGCCAGCCCAAATATCTATCTTGGATTTGCTCCGCACATCACCCATCCATCAGGAGATCCTGGACAAAGCTCTAAAAGAAGGCCATGTCCCCACAGACATTAACACAACTCAGTTTGAAACTCTTGTGGGACACCTATCAGCAGCATGTGCCTTATCCTTCAAAGAATCTGATATACCAGATGTCGCTCCTGACCATACTCTCCCTCTCCGCATTGCTGTCATGGTCAGAGATTTCGCCATCAAACGAGTTCTAGTGGATAATGGCTCAGCCCTCAACTTGTGCACATTAAAATTCATCAAGAAGATCGGGTTCACGGAGGCCGACATACAACATGAGCAAATCACTATCAAAGCATATGACAACTTGGAGCGTACCTCTGAAGGTACTATAACTTTGCCTATCCAGCTAGGCCCAGCAACGCAAGATACTCTCTGCCACATTGTTGATCTTGACCTACCGTTCAATATCCTCCTCGGTCATCCATGGATCCATTCCATTAAGACCGTACCATCTACTTACCATCAGTGCATCAAGTTTCCACATCAAGGCACTGAGGTTACCATCCACGCTGACCCTAACCCCTTCGCATACTGCCTTGCGATGGAAACATCTTTCCCTCATTCTACTCATTGTCCTGGAACCGATATTGGTACTTCTATTGCTAGCTCATCTCGATCCCATCGCGATCCAGAGACCATCCTCTCTTCCACCTTATCATCCGTCAAGATCAACAACCAGGGTTGTGGTGAATACAGCCTCAGTGATGCATTTGTTGTAGGAGCTCTTCCACGTGATCCACATACTCAAGGGCGCCCAAGTTGTCAAAACAAGCCTGCTGAGTAACATTATAAGCTCAAGCAAATCGGAAACATGACTTTTGAGTCTCATGGTACCATCAACAGTAAAGAAATGGATCCAGATATTAACAAATGGTTATACAAAGATCCCCCATCACATGACACACAACTTCTTGAGTACTTCAAAGAGAAATATCCAATCCCCTACAAGAATGTCACAGAACAATACAACTATCAAGGTGGTGGTCTAGGACCACAAGAGGACGGAAATTTTTTTCCTATCATACCATCCCAAAATCCAGAACAGCAAGGACTTGGCTTTAATACCCCTTGCCTGCTTGAACAAGAGCCCAATACCACAACTGCGGGCACTAACATGACCAACGTGAACTTTTCGAATAGCCAGGATGACCTCGTGGAAATCAAAGACATCCCCGAAGAGAAAGACATCCGATCCTACGATGATATCTTTGCCGACGACACCCTCCTGGGGACTTCTGTCCTCCAACAACTCTCCATTAACCTCATAGATCTTCCCCTCACAAACCCCAACCTCATAGATTGGGACCAGCCAAGCATCGCACACATCGACGAGTTCCAAAGTGCACAAGCACTCCTAGAATTCATGGGGGCATCACGTCCAACAAGCAATCAGGATCCAACATCAACCTTTGTCTATCAGCTTCACCCAAAAGGATATTTTGGGGAAGAGGCAAGCTTTAGTCGCAAAAATGAAATAGCAAGAGAACATCATGAGTCTTTATGTGAAAACCCCCTTGGGGCACATTCTGATTCCAAAATAGTAAAAACAAAGGGCGTATCTTCTAGTGAAAACCTGGCAATTCAGGCGCTAGAAGATGAAGCCTTGCCTCTTCCCCCTATCCAAGATTATAGACCAGAGCAGTCGCCGATCATCATAGAGGAGACCAAGCCAATCAACTTGGGAACAGAAGAATGTCCAAGGATCACCTACATTGCAGTCAACCTAACAGAAGGAGAAGAAATCGCTCTCAGTGCCTTGCTCAAGGAATCCATCATCAATTTTGCATGGTCATACGCCCACATGCCTGGGCTTGATCCAAACCTTGTTGTTCATCATCTATCAGTAGATCCAAACGTCAAGCCAGTGAAGCAGAAGCTAAGGAAAATGCATCCAAAGGTAGCATTACTAGTTAAAGCAGAGCTTGAGAAGCTCCTCCAAGCTAAGATCATCAGAGCAATAGATTATTCAGAGTGGATCTCTAACATGGTGCCAGTCACAAAGCCTTCTGGTGACATCAGAATCTGTACTGATTTTAGGGACTTGAACAAGGCATGCCCTAAGGATGACTTCCCATTGCCAAACATAGACATGCTTGTAGACCTCACAGCGGGCCACAAAATGCTATCACTCATGGATGGATTTTCAGGCTACAATCAAATTCATATAGCGGAAGTAGATCAACATAAAATAGCATTCACAACCCCATGGGGTACCTTTTGCTACAACATGATGCCATTTGGGCTAAAGAATGCAGGAGCAACATATCAGCGAGAAATGACAGCCATTTTCCATGACATGATCCACAAGATCCTTGAGGACTATGTGGACGATATCCTTGCAAAATCCAAAACAAGAGATGAGCACCTCAACATCCTAGAACGTGTGTTTGATCATCTGAATCATTATGGCTTAAAGCTTAATCCTAAGAAATGTGTCTTTGGTGTTACATCTGGCAAGCTTCTAGGCTTCATCGTCTCTAGACGAGGCATAGAGATCGATCCTAAAAAGGTAAAAGCAATAACAGAGATGCCTCCACCAAGAAATCTCAAACAGCTCAGAAGCCTACAGGGCAAGCTTCAATCAGTTCGGCGGTTCATCTCGCAACTAGCAGACAAGTGCCAACCCTTCTCACATCTCTTATGCAAAGACACCAACTTCAAGTGGGATCCCATATGTCAAAGAAGCTTTGATAAGCTCAAGGAGTATCTAGCTAATGCTCCAATCTTAGTACCACCAGTTCCAGGATGCCCACTCATCCTTTACATCTCAACAACAGCTACAGCACTAGGGGCACTCCTAGCATAGCATGATGATGAAAATAGAGAATGAGCTATCTACTACATCAGTCGCACTCTTGTGGGCTATGAGCTTAACTATTCACCCATGGAGAAAGCATGCCTTGCAGTGGTCTTTGCCACTCAAAAACTTAGACATTACATGCTTAGCCACACAATCAAGCTCATATCAAAGGTGGACCCTCTTAAGTATCTGTTATCAAGGACAACCCTCACGGGCCATATGGCAAAATGGGTCATGTTACTCAGCGAATTTTACATTCAGTATGTAGATCGCAAAGCAATCAAAGGGCAAGTCATTGCCGATTAGCTAGCAGAAGCACCACTGGTGGATGCCTATCCACTAATCATGGAATTCCCCGATGAACACTTATGCATGATTGAAGAGCAGCCCATGTGGAAACTATACTTTGATGGTTCCAACACATCCCATAGCTCTGGCGCAGGAATCCTATTCGTCACACCTCAAGGTGACTATATTCCAAAATCATTCAAGTTGGGATTCCCCTGTACCAATAACATTGCAGAATATGAGGCACTCATCTCAGGTCTCAGAACAGCTATCCAATGGAACATCACAGAACTACAAGTCTTTGGAGATTCACAGCTCATTATCAAGCAAGTCCTTGATGAGTATCAGACAAAGGATGACAAATTTGCTACCCTACAAGCAACTGGTGGATAAACTGAAAGAGCATTTCCTACATCTACAATTCAATCAGATCCCAAGGCTTCAGAATAAAGCAGCAGATGCAATGGCAACCATCGGATCCTTATTGGAAATCCCACGTGACGCAACACAATATGAATTTCTAGTCGAGCAGCTACACTTGCCAGCTTATGAGAACGCCGATGCAGACATGGTGTGTGTCTTGGTTGGTCCACAATCCCCATGGTACCACGAAATCCATGCATATCTAAAAAATGGTATCATATCTCCCCATCTCACCAATAACCAATGCCAAAACCTTATTCGCAGAGCTTCCCGCTACACTCTTGTAGCCAACACCCTATATCGTCGCGGGTATCATAATGTCCTATCTAGATGTTTAGACTCAAACGAGGCCATCCTGGCCTTACAAGAAGTTCACGCTGGAATTTGCGGTGCCCACACGAGTGGCATGGTTCTAGCAAAGCAGCTGCTTAGAGTTGGATATTATTGGCCAACAATGGAACATGATGCGTGTGAATTTGTCAAGAAATGTCTCCCATGTCAATAGCATGCCAATTTGATACATGCACCAGCATAGGATCTACAGCCTATTGCACCACCGTGGCCTTTTTCATGTTGGGGCCTCGACCTCGTTGGCTTGATCACCCCCCTCTCTTCGGATGGACACAAGTATATCATAACAGCCACAGAGTATTTTACCAAATGGGTTGAAGCGATTCCGCTCACCCTTACTACTGGCATCCAAATATCCAAGTTCATCCTCTACCACATCATTTGCCGCTTCGGCATACCATCTACCATTTTCACAGACCATGGCACACCTTTTGAAAACCAGTATGTGGATGATCTATGTGCCAGACTCCACATCCATCACCGTTTCTCCAGTCCATATTTCCCTTAAGGAAATGGCCAAGCTGAGGCAACCAACAAAACTATCTTGAAAATCCTCAAGAAGGTTGTCAATGATTCTGGTCGTGACTGGCACCTCCAAATCAATCCTGCCCTTTGGGCCTACCGTACTTCTTATCGCACTCCCACAGGCACCACCCCATACTCCCTTGTATATGGTGCTGAAGCCATTCTGCCGATCGAGGTCGAGCTTCCATCCTTACGCGTCTCCATGAAGAACTATACAACTGATGAAGACTATCGTGTGGCCCGGCTCACATAGCTAGATCTGCTAGATGAAAAGAGACAGCAAGCTTATGATCATTTGGTGGCATACCAAAATCGACTCAAAAGGAGTTATAATAAAAAGGTCCATCCTAGACAATTCCAGGTCGGTGACATGGTCCTTAAAGAAAATCAGAAGGTCCTAGCAAATAGAGAAAAGAAAGGCAAGTTTGAGCCTACTTGGTTGGGCCCCTATGTTGTCACCGCATCCTTTGGCTCCGGAGCCTATCAGCTATCAACACCAGAAGGCAAGCCCTTGAATGATCCTATCAACATCATCCATCTGAAGAGGTTCTATGCTTGAACCTGATCCTGCATATATCAGAAAATCCAAAAACATTCAAAAAAGCAAAAAAAGCAAAAAAAGCAAAAAGCAAAAAAAAAGTAAAAAAAGAAAAGAGAAAGAGAAAATAATCGTCCAACGGTGAAAACTTGGCAATTCAAGCACCTTGGACAAGTATGTTGGTGAAAACCTGGTAAACAGGTGCCAACATAGTAAACTGGGCTATTTATCTATTCAGTTGTCCTTTCAGCTACCGTCCTCTTCCTCCATCCATAACAGATCTCCCAGCAGTTCCATCTCCCCTATCTTCCATGCATTCAGCTTCCATCTTCCTCCAACCCATCTGCAATCCATATCCTATTCCAAAGCTTTGTACCATATCTTGTACCATATCCTTATCCCTTTCCTGTACAGCGCATTCCTCCCTGTATTTATCCTTCTTGTCTCCGTCCTAGTGAGAGTCCCGCTGAGTGTGATCTTCCTATCCCCAATCCTGAGCTTCTGTACATATCCCTTGTGCATATCGTTCCTCCTTGTTGTACATAACCTTTGTTCGTCCTGCAGTAGCATTTGATCAAATATCTTGTCCCATCCCCAGCCTCAAAAAATTTGTAGCCCCACTCGGGCCTTGTGCTTCAGCAACATCAATTGTCGACTTATCCTTGCTCATCCTGATTATTCCTTGAACTTCAGCTTTTGCCAGCGAACAACTACACTTATTCTCTCACCAACCCATGGGTCCTTGAGGATATATCGTTCCTCCTGTCTGACCTAATCTTCCATCCTGGTCCTTGAGGATATATCGTTCCTCCTGTCCGACCAATCTTCCCACCATCAATCAAACCTAATCTCTCTCCTTGGCAAAGGATGTCTTTTTGGAGTTATCATTTTGATCTTGGATTTTTGCCCTTTGGGTCTTGTTAATCTTTTTGGCTTCTCATTATCCCACCAGGGTCACCACGATTCATTATATCACGGTGTGCTGCGTGTGCGGGTAATCTGGGGCAAGGTCTTTTGATCTTTCACTTTTGCCTGTGAGTCAGTTGTGTGTTTGTGGTTCCTTCAGCATCGGTTCCACCATGTCGCCTTTGTGCTTCATGTGTGATGTTGGGGCAACCCTGTGTGTTTGTTTAGCGTCAGTCCTCGTCAGTCCTCTGCAACGCTGGTGACAAGGCCTCGTGATCCCAGTATCCTTGGCAGGTCTCTAGCATTGCTATATTAAATCTAGGTTGTGCACTCCCGTTTGCACTTGGAGCTATCTGGTCCCTTGCATTTATCATATAGATTAATCTTGCATCTTTGCATACAGCTGCATCTTGCATCTTGCATTTCCATCTCATCTTGTATATCATCCATATTTGTTCTTAGAAGTGAGGTTATTTATCTCCCCTTTCTTCCTAGGCCCTGCCTTCCTCGTCCCGCCGGGCACACTCTGTCCCAAGGCGTAATCCCTCTTTCTCCTTGTCCCACTGGGCACATCTTCCATGATTTTGTCCCACCGGGGCATGTTCCTCTTTCTTCTAGTCCACCTGGGTGTTACCTTCTTCTTCTGATTCTAGCCTCGGCATCTTGTTTTCTTGTCTTTGACGCCATGCCACTTGCGGCATCGCATCAAAGAGGGGCAAAATGTAGACACCGAAAAATCCTTCAGAAAATAAATTATTTTTGTTTTCTGAAAATCCTTGATGACATCATCATTTATTAATTAATTAATTATTTAATTAATTAATTTATTTTTATGGCATTAAATCCCTCTCTCTTAATTAAAAATCTTTAATTAAGGAATCTAGCCTAAAAATGTCATTTGGACATTATCCCTAATTTATTAATTATTTAATTAATAAATTGACCAAAAAACCTTCAAAAATAAATTAATTTATTATTAATTTATTTTTTATCCCAAACTTGGCCAATTTTCTTAAGACCACTAACCTCTTCCAAAATCTTCTAACCCCTTCTTAATTTCGATTAAAAGGCTAATCCCATCTTTTCTAACTCTAATCCCAAGGTTAAATATTTAATTAAGGTTAAATATTTAATTTTCATATTTATTGAAAATATTTTAATAAATATTCCTAAACTTAAGCTTTTGGAATGAATAACCTTTTATTCCATGAAACTAAGGAGAAATCTAGACTCTTCTAGAATCTTCTCAAATCCACCCTCTTCACCCATCCTAATCCTTTTCTTTGTCCTAATCTAATCCTAATCCTACCCTTAAACCTTTGTGCAATCCTAACCAAGCTTAAGACTTTCCTAAACCAAAGCAAAGTCTTTCCTTCCAAATATCTCAACCACAAAGCATTTATTGCTTCCCCAAAGTCTTCAAAGCCTCTTAAAGCCTATTCATTGCTCTTACAAGCATTTATTTGGAGAGTTATGAGCTTGGAGCCCCCTTTGTTGACTCCTCTTTGCCCTTCCCTTCATCCACTCACCTTGTGACATGTGTCACCTCCTGATTGGCTGAGAACTAGCACAATCCATGTGCTTCCCTTTGAGTGAATCTTGGCCTCTCTTAAGGATTTCAATCCTGGCCATTCATTCCTCCTACCCCAAGCTTTTAGAAATCCTATAAATACCCTCACTTCCTAAGGCAAATCATCTCTCAACTCTCAAACTCAATAGCAAAGTTATAATGCCATTTTCATTCTAGCATAAGCATAAACTCATCATTTTAGATCATTTTCAAGCTTAAATCACATCTAAATTAGCTTAAATGGATTAACATAGATTCATTTCTTGTTTTAATCTTAGTTCTTTCATTTAGCTTTGCATATTTGTGTGTTCTTGAGGCCTTTGAGGCAAAATAGGTTCCTCATACCTATTTTGTGTCATTTTGGGTCTTCTTGATCCTCAAATCATCCATCTTGCATGCTCGAAGTGCTTGAGTTTGCACACCCACATCCCTCTATATCTAAGCATATCAAACGGTGCATGGGCGCATCCATTTTAAGCTTAAACTGAGGTGGCTTTGATTTTAGTTTGTTTACCTTTAAATTTGATTTGATAATATGCTATGACGTTTGTTTGTCTTTGGCCTTCAAAATAGGTTTAGGTGCACTCACAAATCCTAGTCTACACATACCAATCTTTCTTTGTTTCTTATCACTTCTCCTTGTTCATTCATCTTGTTTCTAAATACCCACTTTGTTCCAATCACATTCTTGTCTTCAGGTCTAGGGACCAATTCCCATGTCTTGTGTTTTTCAATCTGCTCTAGTTCTTCTTTCATAGCATTAATCCAATGTTCATCTTCACAAGGTTCATTAGTAGTCTTAGGTTCAATTTGAGAAATCAAACATAAATGTACCTTATTTCGAGTCAAAACTCCTCTATCTAAACTTCCAATAACTTTCTCAATAGGGTGATGTCTTGAAGTATACCTATTAGGTGTCATAGTTACTGATCTTGTTCCAACTGTAGATTCTTCTCTGCTTTCTTCTCTATTTTCTTCTCTATTTTCTTCTTTGTTTTCTTCAGTATGACTTTCATTCAGCAAATCATTGTTAGTTTCAAAAAATAATTCTGCATTTTCAATGTTAGGCTGAGGTTGTGCTTCTCCATCAAATTCATAATCAAGTATTCTTTCTTGAATTTTAAACTTCTCATCAACTTTTACATTTGCACTTTCAACAATAGTCTTAGTTCTTTTGTTATAACATCTATATGCTTTGCTTTTTAAAGAATATCCAAGAAATATTCCTTCATCACTTCTAGGATCAAACTTTCCTATATCATCATCTCTCTTTATATAACATTTACTTCCAAAAATTCTAAAATACTTAACTGAGGGTGTATGTCCAAACCATAATTCATAAGGTGTCTTGTTTGTATTTGCTCTGATTTGTACTCTGTTCATAGTGTATACTGTTGTGTTCACTGCTTCTCTCCAAAAAGTCTTAGCCAAATTATTTTTAAACAACATAGCTCTTGCTGCTTCAGTTATTGACCTGTTCCTTCTTTCTGCAATACCATTTTGTTCTGGTGTTCTAGGGGCTGAAAGTTGTCTCTTGATACCATTCATTTCAAAAAAGGTGTTAAACTCTCTAGATGTAAATTCACCACCTCTATCAGATCTTAGACACTTAATCTTCATTCCAGATTCATTCTCAATTTTGCTTTTCATGATCTTAAATTTATCAAATGCTTCAGATTTTTCTTTGAAAAATGCAATCCACATCATTCTTGTAAAATCATCAACAAGAATCATAAAATACCTTTCTCCATAGAATCCTCTAGTCCTAGTAGGAACACTCAAGTCTGTATGAACAATCTCCAGCTTCTCTGTCGATGTGAACTTCTTGTTGGGAAATGAACTCCTTTTCTGCTTTGCCATCATACATTCTTTGCAAATCATGTTAGTAGGTTTCATAATTCTAGGTAAATCTCTTACCGCAAGTGTAGTGCTCACCTTGACAATATTATCAAAGTTTATATGACAAAATCTTTTATGCCATAACCAACTGTCATCAATCCTAGTTAACAAACATGTCATCTCAGTAGGATTCAACTGAAATACATTACCTCTGGTTCTGGATCCTTTTCCAATCAGATTTCCATCTTTCTCTTTTATCACACAAGTTTTCTCAGAAAACCAAACTTGATAACCCTTATCAGCCAATTGTCCAACGCTTAGTAGATTATGTCTCAGTCCATCAACAAAGTAAACATCATCAGTGTTAGTCTTTCCATCAAGAGTAATAGATCTTATACCCTTAATCAAACAAGGTGCATTGTTACCAACCCTAGCAATTCCTCCATCATAATTATCTAACTTAACAAACTTTCTTTTATCTCCAGTCATATGATGTGAACAACCACTGTCTATAATCCAATCAGATTTCTTTTCAACTTGTGAAACTAATGCTTTTACTTCTCTTTTATCAGATTTAAAATTTTCTTCTTTAATTGCTACAAATCCTATTTCCTCAAAGTTATCATTATCATTGTCACTTAAATGTTTTTCAATTCCTGCTTCAAGATCTTCATCATTTGCATAATAACATTCTTTAGATCTCCTAGGTTTAAAGTTGCTTCTATACTTCTTAACTCTTTTAGGACAGTTAGATGCAAAATGACCATATTCTTGACAAGTCCAACATTTAAAGATTTTCTTACCATCTGGTTCTCTTTTTACAAGTAATGCAATACCTTCTTCAATCTTCTTATCTTCCTCAGATCTACTACTGCTGGCATAATCTCCATTCACACTAGTACTCCTTGTAGGTCTAATGTTAAGAGCATTGAATGCTGTTTCCATTCTAGGTAGCTCTCCTGATAATCTCAAGTTCATCTCTGTTGTTTCTAATCTTCCAAGAAGAGTCTCTCTTGAGAAGTTCAATGTACAAGGTATCACTTGTTCAATCATCTGCATTGTCTACTTGAATACTGGTGTCAAAGTTCTCAGAATTTTCCATATCACTTCATTCTCTATCTTATCACCTCCATAAGACTTTATTCCTGTTACAATCTTAGACATCCTACCAATATAGCTTCTAATAGATTCATCTTCCATCATTCTGATATCTTCAAATGCACAAATCCAATTATGTAATCTAGCCTCTTTGCATGTTCATCACCTTCAAAAGTAGAATGTAAAGCTTTCCAAATTGCATGAGATGTTTTCAAACATCTTACCTAACTATATTCATTCTCTGGTAGTGCTGACAAAAGTGCTTCTCTTGCAAGTATGTTAGACATGAATAGATCTAGTTCATCTTTAGTTCCTGCCTCTAGATTGTCTTCCTCAATGATAGTCTTCTCATTCTTTGTAATCAACCAATAACTTGGTCCTAAACACAATAGATGTGTCTTCATCTTTTCTTTCCAGCTATCAAAATTTAATCCATCAAACTTAGGGCTTTCTTTTCTGAAATTCACCATGGATCTCCTTAAGTTGTTAAACTTTTCTTTCAAGGACCTGCTGCTCTGATACCAATTGTTAGAAAGTAAAGATCCCTAAGATAACTAAGAGGGGGGGGGGGTGAATCAGTTATCAGATAATTTATCCATTCAACTACTTTAAATAATGTAATCAATGTACTGATCAACCATAGAAAGATAATCATACACAATTGCACAATAACACAAGATATGTTGACTAGGGAACCTCTTGAAAAGAGTAAACCCCAGTGGGAATGATGCCCACAAAATGATGCACTAATATGAAAGTTCCTTGTTAGAGGATGGACCCTGTTAGGAGTCTTATGAAATACATTCAGTACATATAAATCCCTGTTAGGAGATTTTGAATCCCTGTTAAAAGATTCTAACCCGGTTAAGAGTTTATGGAAGACAAAAGGACCCACTGCCCAAATAGCTTCAAGGCAAGATCTCTGAACCCAATGTCCAAAAGATCTTAGAATTATTCAATAGAATAATATGAAATATATTACCTCCTTCACACTATGCCAAAATTGCACTCTCTGCTACACAAGATCACAATTCCAGATCTCTGTACTCACAAGTCTTCCTTCATCACTGAATTAGCTCTTTTCTTCACTTCATGCATATATTCGCATCAAAATCTTCATAGTACACATTACAACAAGGAAAAAATTCCTTCTTATATACCAAACTCAAATAATTACAAATGATTCAGTCCTCAATTACAAAATAATAAATTCTACACGCTACACACAGAATTCACATAAAACTGTCAGCTTCCAGATACTGTAACTTTCTCCAAACATATCCTCAAAGTTTGCACTATGAACCATGTCATCATTAATGAGTCTCCAAAATCCCTTTAACTACACAAAATCAGATTCCATCCCAGCTAAGAGATATCCTCTGATTTCCAAACATCGCTTCACAGAAACACTGTCTAAACACTGCTTTCACCAAAATGCTCATAACTCTCACAAATGAATGAATTTATTTTTGCACTATTAACCATAGGTTAATAACACACCAAAGAACATAACATCAACTACAAAAAATCCAATCTGCAATACAACATGTGCACAAAACAAAACTATACCTACTTTCCTGCTAATATCTAGAATATCACTGTGTTGACATCAATGACAATCCAAGTCATGAATGCAACAACTGCTACAGAATGACTACCAAAATACTTTGCATTCATTCCTAACAAAACCTGGGTATTTCTGTTATGGAGAAAGGAAAGGATTAGGCTGATTGCACTAATGAAAAAAAGAAGAGAGGAAGGAGATCATTAAATGATATGAGACTAAAGGATGGAATGGCAACAAGACAAGAAAATAGCATTGATTTATATGCAGGGAAGGGGAAGTTCTTCCCATAGAGAAATGAAGCTAGTTTCATGGAATGTTAGGGGGATTAATTCCCCTAACAAACAACACATTTTAAATATCTGTATTGTAAATTTTGAAACTAATTTAATGTTGGTACAGAAGACTAAGATAGACATAGAGGATCTCTTAGGGCCTATGAGGAAATTATGAATATGGGAAGTAGTGGGAGAGACAATGATTAGAGCCTCAGAGGGATTATCTATATTATGGAACCAAAGAAAATTTTCCTTTGAAAAATCGGGAGGTGGGAGATTCTGGATATGGGGTCGGCTGAAGTGCATTAACAGTGCCATCAATCATCTACTCATCAATTTTTATGACCCCTCTTCCCTTCAAGATAAAATAGTGGTTTGGAGAGAAATAAAAATGCTTTTTTATTCCTTTCTGAATTAGGGGTTTATAGTTGGGGATGATTTTAATGCTATTCTCAAATTAGAAGAGATTAAGATTTAGTAATATTACTAAAAAATTGGATATGTTCTTTTTTAAGGCAAATATGATGGACTTTAATTATGATTTGGAGTTCTCAATCCTTCCCACTTTAGAATTTGATCACTTCCTAGTTTCTCTCCACATTAAGGAAGTTAGTAAACCTTTCAGGTGTCTATTTAAATTTGAAAAAATGTGGTTTAGAGACAAGGACCTCTTAGCGATGTTAGAAAAATGGTGGAAAGAGGAAAATTTTGAAGGATCAAAAGCCTTTGTATTTATGGCTAAACTAAAAGCTATCAAGAGGAAATTAAAACAGTGGAATATAGATTGTTTTGGAAATATTTTTGAAACTAAGGCAACTTTAGAGAAGGAAATGGAATTATTAAATGAGAAGGTTCTCAAAGAAGGTATGAACCAGCAAATATTTATCAAAGAAAAAGATTTGTTGAGTAAATATGAAGATGTTCTAGCCAAGGAAGTGATTTTCTAGAGATAGAAGTCAAGAGAGGTGTGGTTAGAGGAGAGTGATAAGAATACTAAGTTCTTTCATAATAGTATAAAGATTAGAAGAAATGTAAATAGGAAAGAGAAACTAAGAAAGTCTAATGGGGAAATGATAGACAATTTGGAAGATCTAGCCAAAGAGGTGGTGTCCTTTGAGGACTTGTTTTCAAACAATAGAGAAGGTTCTAGTCGGTTTTCTCAGGAAAACATTCTTAGAAATATCGCCTCTCTCATTAGTAGGGAGAAAAACAAAAGATTGAATGCAAAATTTTCAAAAGAGGAAATCAAGGTGTCCTTAAATAAACTACATCCAGACAAAGCCTCGGGGCTAGATGGATTTCCAATCTTCTTTTATAAAAAATGTTGGACCTTTTTTGGGGGACGAAGTAATGGAAGTTTTGGAGAGTATACAAAATTCAAGGATAATTTTGAAAGAGATAAACAATACATTTATAGAACTTATCCAAAAGAAGGAGAAAGCATCCAAATTGGATGAATTTAGACCAATCTCATTATGTAATAATATCTACAAATTTCTAACCAAAACCTTGGTGAATAGGATGAAGAATTTACTTTCAAAAATTATAACAAATGAACATACAGGCTTTGTTCTGGGAAGATCAATTTGGGATGGGGTTATTATAGCACAAGAGGCAATTCACACTACACATAGCAATAAGGTTCCTGGTATTATTATTAAATTACACATTAAAAAATTATTTGATAAAGTGGATTGGAGGTTTCTATGTAGATGTTTGAAGGCCTTTAGATTTTCAAACCAACAGATAAACCTGATTTTTGAATGTATACCTACACTGAGAATTTCAATTCTGGTGAATGGTTCTCTAAAAGGATTCATTAAAATTTATAGATGATTATTTAAAGGGGATCCCTTGTCCCCTTTTCTATTTATTATAATAGTTTAGGCCTTAGGCAATGCCTTGAATAGGGTCAAAATTTAAGGGGATTAAAATTACAAGTGAGTTAGAACCAGGGTGACTCCACAATAGTGGGTTACACTTTTTAGACATGTTAATTTTTACTAAAATAACACATTTTTAATAAAATATGATGATTTAAGCCTTGAGAGGTTCCATTTGAAGGAATTAATTACTAATGGTTATCTCAAAGCCTCGTGGATAAAAAAAAACATTGATAAAACATCTATACTCCTCATTCATACCAACAATGGAGTCTCCTTCACACCTATTAAATTGCTGACAAAAAATCACTTCGACTTTATGTTTTGGTAGATCAAATGAATCCATTTGATAAACCTATCTATTTAGTAAGGTACTACTAAGAAAATCTTTACAATGATTATAATGTTAATACACATTAAGTTTATTATGACTTTGTATTTTTAGTTTTACTAAACATAGATATTTCACCGTATGTCTACCTCTATGTTTGACACTTATGGAAAAATAGTAAATGAGAGAAAAAAATTCTAAAAAATATATATGCCCTAGGTATTGAAGTTCTCTTTCTATAAAAAAAAAAAGAAAAATGAAATTGGACAAATACACGACAAGTTATAAGCTATGTAGGTAAGGTATGTCAAAATTACGGTTTAGTCAACTTCAAATGTTAATAAAATATGAAATAATCATGATAATATTGTGAAACCAATTGTATGCCATCTATATGGATGCTAAAAAACTAAATTAGAAAGAAGCACATTGATATCTATTTTAGAAAAAAAGTTATGCTCTATGAAAACAATGTAACTCTTTAAAAATGATGTTACAACAACATACCAGTTTTTGTGAGAGAAAGAAAAAACTATTCAAATCAATTCAAAAATTTAAAAAAAAGAATATTTAGAATCTAGACAGAAAATCCTAAAAGACTCTAATTTACTTCATCTTCTGATTTCAAACGGTTTAACAAAAATATGCATCTAAATATGAAAGTTTTTTTAAAAATGTAGAGTTCAGTGTTCGTTCAAGCAAAAAAGTGTAACCCATTATTGTGGGTTCACCCACCAAAAAATCACCATCAATTTGTGGATGTCACTATGTTATATGGGAAAGATGAAGTTGAAGAGGCCAGAAGTAGTAAGAGTATTCTACATGAATACTTAGAAGCTTCAAGACAACTAATCAATAGGGATAAATAAAAAATCTTCTTCTTAAACATGGGAGCTAACTTAGAAATTCAAATTTTAAATATCTTGGATTTCAAGAAAGGGGAACTTCCTAGTAAATACTTAGGTCTCTTTCTGGATAAGGGGAAGAAACCCTCCAAGCTATGGGATGATATTTTGACTAA
Source organism: Chamaecyparis obtusa (assembly GCA_027943335.1). NCBI lineage: Eukaryota > Viridiplantae > Streptophyta > Pinopsida > Cupressales > Cupressaceae > Chamaecyparis > Chamaecyparis obtusa. The sequence continues at coordinate 1,253,403 of BSBK01000335.1, forward strand.
AGTGGATAGGAGAGTTGAGTCATGAAAGGGGAAATGGATTTCCACAATGGAAAAGATAATGATGTTAAAATTTATCCTCTTCGCCCTCCCAATTTATCAAATGTCATGCTTCAAGATGTCGACTAGGATTGGGAGGAGACTTTATCAGAAGTTAAGAACCTTATTTTAGCAAGGATCAACAAAAAAATCTAGGCTAGCGCTAATAGCTTGGGATAAGATCTGAAGATCTAGGAAGGATGGGGGAGTGAATCTTAAAATATAGGAGATCAAAATGTGGCCTTAGGAGCCAAATTTGTATGGAATATTATTAGGAATCTAGAGTAAAAATGGGTTAAAATTATAAGACATAAATATTTTGATGAAGGGACTCACTTAGCATTCTCTAACATGAGAATCCCCTAGGAGGATCAAGAATATGAAATTTTATAATAGAATGTAGACTATTAATAAGGGATAGGATTTCGTAGAGTATTGGTGATGGTAGTCTTTCTCTTTTCTAGGATGATTCTTGGGGTGGACACCCAGCACTTAAATCCCTTTTAGAATACCAAGAGGTAATAGCCTTTCTCAAGGATAGGGTGGGTATTAATGTTAAAGACTATATGGTAATAACAAGTGTAAATCTAGTCTTGGCATGGAAGTGGAAGATCAAAAAGAACGTTAATATTTTGGAAGGTTTTAGAAATAGCCTAATGGAAATTTTGGAATCAATACTAATCTCCCCTAGTATAAGGGATGATAGGATTGTGTGGACTGAGGACAAGAAGGGTGAATACAACACTAAAGATGGATAAAAATCATTTTATAAGCTTGACAAATATGCTAAGATAGAGATTCCAATAGACTTATGTTGGGATAAGGATTGTTTACCAAAAGTGGGTATGTTTGCATGGGCGGCGTTGCAACACAAGATCTTAACAGTAGGTTGGTTCTGGAAGATGGGATATCAAGGACCTTCTAGGTGTTCTCTTTGCATGAAGTATGTAGAGAAAGTGGATCATATTATTTTGAATTGTGAATTCACATATAAATGTTGAGTATGGTTGATGTTAAAGATGAATTGAAAGTCTTCTCTACCAAACAAAATTAGGAACCTATTCCAATATTGGCGTAGAATAAGAAGTTGTGATTTCTATGGAAATGTCTGGACTATTGCCCCTTCTATCCTAATATGGTAAGTATGGAAAGAAAGAAATAGGAGAATTTTCAAATATGTGCAAATGAATACAAACCAGTTTACTAATAAATTGGAAGCATGTTTAGTGGAGGTGGTAAACTATAGAAATGGTTTGGGTAAAAAGGGATTGCTATTCACAAAATGGGATAATAGGATTAGGAAAAAATGGACAAGCCTTAAAATCCATCCTCTAGGAGAGTTCTCTAAGAAGGAGTCGAATAAACGTAGAAGACACTATGTTTATAAAGTTCCTAATGTAGCATGTCATAAATTGAGCTTTGATGTGGCTTCTATAGGTAATATAAGGGTTGTTGGCATTGGATTTTGGATCCAAAATTGAGAAGGGAAGTTAATAGACAATCTATCTTGTCTTATAGGGTTTAGATCCAACAATGCGGCTAAATTCATAGCCTTATTGGAAGGTCTGAAATTGTGCAGGAAGTTAGGCATCGAGAAGGTGGAGATATAAGGGGATTCATTTTTGTTGGATTAATTAAGGAAAGATATTTACTGAGAGGGGAGGGGTGAATCAATACTCCAAAAACATTTATCTACCTTTCTAACCATTCACCGAATAGAAAAATTTGCATTCATTATCATAAAAATATATAAATCACAATCATAGAACATAACTCATAACACCATAATTTTTGGTCTCACATAAATCCTTGGTTAGAGGAAAAAAATATGGTGGGGATGACACCCACAACACTTCACTAATGTAGTAAAAGGTTATCTTGGTTAGAGCTATAAATTTTAGCTATTTATGATAACTTATCTTGTTAAGAGTGTTAACCCTATTAAGAGTATAAAGACTTATTTAGTCTACCTTGCTAAAGGATTTTACAACTCTAATCTAAGAGATGTAACCTATTAAAGGATTTGCAATTTAAGACTGTTAGGTCCACTTAGTTAAGAGCTTTTACAATTATGATCACACTATAATCAGTAACAAAAACTTTTTTGTAATGTTTCATTAATACATGCTTATCAGACTCAGTATGCTCAATAACAATTTACCTCATACTGTATTTCACTCATAATTTCACTTTTGTACTTGATAGATTCAACTTTGAATCATATTCATAATTTTTCTCTTACTTCTCTATTACTTGGTGGTTTCTCTGCTCATCACCTTCACAGTTATCTCTGACTGGTCATCAACTGCTCTCTCTTCTTACTTACACTCTGATTTGCATACTTTGACCCTTTTATACTTGATCTAGAAGTAGTGAAAATGTTCTAGATTATTCTCCTTAAACGATGCTACCAATGGTTATATCTCCAATGCATATATTACATTTAATTTTCATTGGCAGATCTTACCTTGTAATCATGCAAAAACATCATGTTTAAATCTCCAATGCTTTATTGAACAATCTCCTCGAGATCTGTAAAAAAATTTATGCTCGGTATCCAGATTTAGTATATCTGTTATGTCATCCTCTGTTACTTGGTAATAAATTTTATTCTTCTCGGTGACATGTGTATTCTCAACTTGGTAACTACTTGATGATTTCTCTATCTTACATGGCGCTTGTCCCTTATGTCCTTTACCGACTAGCTTATTTTCTTTATTGACTTGACTATCCTTCTTTACTAATTGAATTTGACAATCAATATGAATTTAACATAACTAATGACAAAACATAACTCTTTTATTAGTATGAATCTCCCCCTTTTGCATTATTTTGGCATCTTTATTAAAAACTTCTCAGTCATCAAACTTTAGTGTCCTTAAGAAAAAATTGACCATGCATACACTTCTCGGTATAACTCCTTATATCTCCATTATCTAATTACTCATTACTCCTCCTATAGTAATACTCCCTATATATACATTTCTATACATCTCCTTTACAAAGTATGATATATATTTATCTATACATATCTATCTATACATATATATTTTTATGATAATGTATGCAACATTTTCTATTTGGTGAATGGTTAGAAAGGTACATAAATGGTTTTGGAGTACTGATTCAACCCTCCCCTCTCAGTACTTTTCTTTCCATAATTAATCCAATAATTGGTCTCAGAGCCAGGTTGATTTATTTGACTTACCAATTCACTCAATTGGTTGTATATACTGCCCTTCTCATTTATATCTACATCAGGTACAATTTCTTATAGTATCTCCTTAACATTCTCTAGCACATCAGTTTTTTGTTTCTTGGATATAAATTTATCTTGTGTTGCTTTCTTCTTAAGTAGATCTCCATATTATGATAACTCTTTAAGACTTAGGGTGGAGATTTCTACCTTAGGTATCATAATTGGCTTACTTAAGTCAACTTTTTCTTTCTCATGATTTCTCTTCTTTGACTTCTTCTTTTCAAGGTGTACACTTTCTCTCCAGTAGAGAACTTTATATTAGATGTAGTGGTCATGATTGTGTCTTATATTCTTTCATCTCTTTCCTCTTCTTGTTTTCCTTCTTTCTTCTCTTCCTCTTCATTATTTTTCTTTCTCCTTTGGCTTCTCCACCTCTTGTACAATTTTGATTACACTATAATTTGAATTCTGATGAATCAATTGAGAAAGAGCTTTTACAATTTTTATTACATTATAATCAGTAACAAAAACTTGTTGAGGAAGACGATCACCCTTACCAACATGGGCATGAAAGCCATAGTTGACAATCTGAAAGCCCTATACACCCTACTGGAAGGGAGTAGCATTGACATAATTAATGATTATAAAGATGGGAAACAAGATGCCCTACTATCAGGCCCAAGATCTAGGACCAGATCAAGTACTAGAAAGAAGATTGTTGCCCAAGAAAAAGATATCACCAATCTAAGGGACTTAATCGAGAATATGCAGAACCAGATGGTTGAATCTGAGGAGTTTCTTAAAATGATGAACTGATACTACTGCTGGGAGGTTTTTTGTATCTGGCTTGCTAGAAGGTTTTCTGTTTAGGGTGTTTCTTTTTTTTGGCTTTGTTTTTCACTTTCTAATGTGGGGTTATGACCCTTTTGTATTCTGTCATTTTCCATGATAGATAGTTGTCCTTAAGTGCTTCTTTTTTTATCTTTTCTATGCTTTGTTAAAGGGTTTTGGGGCCCCTTCAAAACTTGTAGTTATTGCAATAAAAAAAAAAAACTTGTTTGTAATGTTGCATCAACACATGATTATCAGACTCAATATGTTCAATAATAATTTACCTCATACTATATTTCACTCACAATTCTACTTCTTTACTCGATAGATTCAACTCTCAATCACATTCATAACTATGCTCTTATTGCTTTTTTACTCAATGGCTTCTCTTCTCATCACCTTCACACTTATCTCTGACTGATCATCAACTTCTCTCTCTCTCTCTCTCTCTCTCTCTCTCTCTCTCTCTCTCTCTCTCTCTCTCTCTCTTCTTACTTACACTCTGATTTGCATACTCTGATCCTTTTATACTTGATCTAGAAGTGGTGGAAATGTTCTAGATTCTTCTCCTTAAATGGTGCTACCAATGGTCATATCTCTAATGTATATATTACATTTAATTTTCATTGGTAGATCTTACCTTGTAATCATGTAAAATCATCATGTTTAAATCTCTAATGCTTTATCAAAAAATCTCCTTCAGATCTATAAAACATTTTATGCTCAGCGTCCAGATTCAATGTATCTATTATGTCATCCTATGTTACTCGGTAATAGGTTTTATTCTTCTCAGTAACATGTGTACTCTTATCTCAGTAACTATTGTAACTCAGTAACTGCTCGGTGCTTTCTCTACCTTACTCAGTGTTTGCCTTATGTCCCTTTACCGACTAGCTTATTTTCTTCACCGACTTGACTATCCTTCTTTACTAATTGACTTTGATAGTCAATATGACTTTAACATAACTAATGATAACAAAATAACTCTTTTTGGAGTATTAATCTCCCTTTTTGGCATTAGTTTGGCATCTTTGTTAAAAACTTCAAAGTCATCAAAATTTAGTGTCCCTAAAAAAAATTTGACCATGCATACACTTCTTGGTATAACTCCTTATATCTCTATTATACAATCACTCATTACTCCCCATGTGGTAATACTCCCTATATATACATATATATCCATCTCCTTTACATATAATCCCCTTTATTTTTACTATACAATATATCCCCCTTTTTTGACAAAAATGCCAAAAACAAAACTACTTACTATGATCCGGTGGAGGAATCTTATCAAAAATAGATTTATACCTCTATTGTGTATCCAATATTCTTAATGTTTCTCCATTCCTTTTCAAAACTTCATTTGCATCTTTTTTAGATTTTAGTTCATTCCTCAGATGTTCATTCTTTGATCTTAGTCTATCAATCTCTTTAGCTTTCCTTGCAATCTCCTATTTAGCACCTATTAGTTGATTTGTCATATTGAAGTGATTTTGTGTTAACCTTTGTATTTCCACATCTTTCTCATCCATCCTTGCACTCATCTACCTTTTTTCATCTTCAATTATTGGTTATGGGTAGGATCATGGTATGCCTAACTAGGCCCTTAAGTGGCAATGAAAATTTAGAAAATTGGGTTTAGGCAAGTTGACATAAACATTTGAACAAGCTATAAATATTATATAAAAAATATGTAACAAGAGAATCTGTAGAAAATTGAATTTATTTTCTAAGATACTAGGCCTTTTTTGAAAAATAATTATTCTATATGTTGAAAATTTCAAATTTCCATGTAGTAGTATGAAAATTTCAAGAAAAAAATAAGTAGGTGTATGTATGACCACCTTAAACACAATCAAATGATAAATTTTTTTTTACAAGATTCTAGATATAAGTAGTAGATTCATGTCCAGATCTGACACATTTTTTTATAATTTTTTTTCTAAGTAAATAATTAATTATGATTTTTCTTCTACAACTTTACCAGAATACAAAAACTCTCGTGTCTGACCACGTTAACTTAGTCTAAACTTTATCAAATTAAAAACTTTTTTTATTTTTCTTGTAGTAGGGAAAGCATAGAATGTGACACATGTTTTGTATTTCAAAAATGTTATACAGTTTTAAAGTTATATTTATTTTTCAATAATTCTATCAATCGGGACTAGAAAGATAACAAGTAGGTGTATGTCTAACCACATTAAATAAAATGATAATAGTTTTTTATAAGATTCTAGATAAAAGTAGTAGATTCATGTCCGGATGTGATGTATATTTTTTTGTATTTTTTTTCCAAGTAAATAATTAATTATGCTTTTTATGATACAAAATTTCCTGAATATAAAAACTCTCTTGTTTGACCACCATAACTTAGTCTAAACTTCATCAAATTGAAAGAATTATTTATTATTATTTTATTAGGTGAAGCATATAATGTGATGTATATTTCATATTTTAAAATTTTTATATTGTTTGAAAGTTAAAGTTATTTTTCAAAGAGTCTATCAATTAGGACTTCTTTTTCACATCGCCACTTTTTGGCATACCATGAACTTGTACATACCCTATTATTTTATCTTCATCTTTTCTCTTTTGTTCTAGGACTTCACACATTCTTACCAATTGAGATTCTTGCTCCCTTCTTAATACTTTTACCTAATCAGTTAGTTTTTCTTTTCTTTTCAATTAGTTCTAATATGATGGCTTCATATTCATCAGACAAACTTCCCTCTGATTGTTCTTCAAGTTCTTCAACCTGATTTTGTGTATCTTTTAATTAATGGGATAGGTCCTTTCTCTTGTTGATTGAATGCTTCAATTTCCTTCTAAGTTCATCAATCTATTTATTTTCAAACTTTAGCTCCATGTTCATGTTATCAATCACCTTCTCATACCTATAGCTTTCCATCTCTTCAGATCTTTCCTCTCGAGTAATTAAACTTCTGAATAAGAGACTCTTCTCTGATACCAATTGTTGGATTAATTATGGAAAGATAAGTAATGAGAGGGGAGGGGTGAATCAATACTCCAAAAAAAATTATCTACCTTTCTAACCATTCACCGAATAAAAAAAATTGCATACATTATCATAAAAATATATAAATCACAATCATAGAACACAACTCATAACACCATGATTTTTGGTCTCACAGAAATCCTTGGTCAGAGGAAAAAATTGTGGTGGGGATGACACCCTCAACACTTCACTACTACAGTAAATTTTTTTTTCGATTAGAGCTACAAAGTTTAGCTATTTCAGATAGCTTACCCTGTTAAGAGTATTTACCCTATTAAGAGTATGAAGACTTATTCAGTCTACCTTATTAAAGGATTTTACAACTCTAGTCTAAGAGATGTACCTTGTTAATGGATTTAGAATTTTAGACTATTAGGTCCACTTGGTTAAGAGATTTTATAATTTTGATTATGCTATAATTAGTAACAAAAACTTATTTGTAATTTTTCATCAACACATGCTTATCAGACTCAATATGCTCAATAACAATTTACCTCATACTATATTTCACTCACAATTTCACTTCTGTACTAGGTAGCTTCAACTCTAAATCACATTCATAACTCTTCTCTTACAGCTTTGTTACTTGGTGGCTTCTCTTCTCATCACCTTCACACTTATCTTTGATTGATCATCACCTACTCTCTCTCTTCTTACTTACACTCTGATTTTCAAACTCTGATCCTTTTATACTTGATCTAGAAGTGGTGAAAATTTTCTAGATTATTCTCTTTAAATGGTGCTACTAAGGGGTATATCTCCAATGCATATATTACATTTAATTTTCATTTGCAGATCTTACCTTGTAATCATGAAAAATAATCATGTTTAAATCTCCAATGCTTTATCAAACAATCTCCTTGAGATCTGTAAAACATTTTATGCTCGGCATGCAGATTCAATGTATCTGTTATGTTGACATGTGTTATTCAGTAACACATTTTATTCTTCTTGGTAACATGTGTGCTCTCATCTCATTAAATGTTGTAACTCAGTAACTGCTCGATGCTTTCTCTTACTCGATGCTTTTTCCTTATATCCCTTTACTGACTAGCTTATTTTCTTTATCGACTTGACTATCCTTCTTTACCAATTGACTTTGATAATCAATATAACTTTAGCATAACTAATGACAACAAAATAAATCTTTTAGGAGAACCAATCTTTAGTAGTAAACTCTATTAGGAAAGGGGAAACCCCAAACTGATAGCTTGATGAGTTTGTTAAATAGATTATGATGCTCTTAAATATTTTTAAACACTATATGATTAATCATATCTATAAGGAAGGCAATGGAGTAGCATATAAGGTTGCCAATTCAGGGGCGGGTGGGGAAATAATTGGTATAGGATAATTCTTGGGAATAGGATATAGGCAGGTATGTTTGGGAAGTGAGAGATTATTTTGTCAAAAGGAGTCAGCAGTATCTTGGTTAAAGTGGTAAAATGACATATACCCAGTATATGGATATATATCAACTTTAACGGGGTATATATATATATATATATGAGAAGATTTATCTATAAGATAATTGTATAATTCTATATATATAACAATAGGAATACATTTATAAACTCATATTTGTTCACCTATATATGTGGATATATGCTTATGTATAAAGGCACACATGCACAACCAAATGAGAAAGATATATCTATAAGATATTGGCATTATTATGATTCTGCAATGTAAAGATATACCAATGAAGTCATTGTCCATAGGTTCCACTCTTCAAAGTCTAGTAGTCACACTACCATGCTTCCTTTCCAAATAAGTTTAGTACCTTAGAACAAAACAATGCTTCATGTCACTTATCCTTCAATTTGTTTGAAATGTTGCCTTACTTGATTATTCCAGCCTTGAATTTTGACTTTCCCACTCAAACTTCACTTGGTCAATCACACCTTGACTGCCATAGGGCAGCCTCTAATTGGCTTTCCATCCTACCTATGCATCACCTAGACACCATATCAGATCTACCTCTTCATCCTGCCACATCACCCCTCATTAGTTGATTTTCCATATGATGTGATTATGTGGTTATTTTCAATCCTCAAGCCTTTAGTTCACGAGATCATGAGTGTTCACCATTTTAACCCCTAGGCTCACCAACTCACCTCTTGGTTGTCAACAAATTTCATTCTTCATCGATCAGGAATCACACTTCCTTCCTTCCTTCCTACATGCTCTGATGGGCATTTTCATACTTCCAAAGCTTCCTTTCAAAATTTCAAGATTTATACTACTATACTTCCAACTATGATTAGATCCCCGTGCATTAATTCTTTGCACATAGTGTATCCTTGGAGTTCAAATTTTTTACCAATATGTCATATTTATGATGATTTCTCCTTTTTACAATTATAAATTCAAAATATGGTCACCCAATCTTCCCTTCAAAATTTCTAGATTCATACTACCTTGCTTCCATTTCCAATCAGTGGCATTGGACCCCACCCTTCCCTTTGGAATTTCAAGATTTTCCTTACTATGCTTCCAATTCCAATGATTAGCTCCCCAATGCTAATTCTCTTTACTAGAGCATTTAGTTCTTCTTTGAAGACAAACTTACCACCATTATGTCAGATTTTTTATGATCTTCCTTCCTCTATCATCTTTGGCACAATTTTATCTTCACTAATCGTGGGTCCCAACCTTCCCTTAGGAATTTTGAGAATCATACTTACTATGCCTCCATTTTTTTATCAGTTGTACGTTGAGAAAAATATGGACTTAAACTCTTATCACCAAAAGTAGTGCTGATGTATGCATCAGAAATCAAAGTGGCTTCATACATATCCTGATTTGCTTTATCCTTCTTGTTCTTCCTTCGAGTAACTAATGTATCATTTCTCCTTAGGCTAGGTTACTCAACATAGAATTTTACTCGATGCTCAAAGCGAAGAGGCCCCACGACATCTTGAATAACCTTGGCCATTGTTACTCAACCATTTTTTTCTTATTCAAAGTTCCATATTGTTCAATTGGCTCTTGGTCCATCAATTGTCTGCACATAGAGTATCCCTTGAAGTTCAAATTAGTCACCAATCTATTGCATTTCCAATGATTTTTCCTTCATACAAATATAAATTCAAAATATGTAGGCCCCAGTCTTCCCTTTAGAATTATAGGATTCATACAAACTTGCTTCCATTTTCAATCATTGGCACTAGGCCCCACCTTTCCTTCATTATTTCAAGATTTTCCTTATTGTGCTTCCAATTCCGATGATTAGTACCTCAATGTTAATTCTTTGTACTAGAGAATTTAGTTCTTCTTTTGACTTAAAATTACCACCATTATGTAAAATTTATGATGATATATCTTCCTCTATCATCTTGGACACAATTTTATCATTGGTATTCATGGGTCCCAACCTTCCCTTTGGAATTTCAGGAATCATACTTACTATGCCTCCATTTTGTTATTGGTTGTACCCTGAGAAAATATGGACTTAAACTCTTATCACCAAAAGTAGTGCCGATGTATCCATCAGGAATTGGACGGGCTTAATACATATCTTGATTTTCTTTCACCTTCATGTTCTTCCTTTGAGTAACTGATGTATCATTTCTCCTTTGGCTAGGTTTCTTGACATAGCATTTTAGTTGATGTTCGAAGTAAAGCAGCCCCACCATATTTTGAAGAACCTTGTCCATCGTTACTCAACCATATTTTCTTATTCAAAGTTCCATATTGTTTGATGCTTAGATAAAAAGGGTTCCACTACATATTTCCCTTCTTGAATAACTCCATTCATTGATACATTGTATTTACATCTTGTTTGAAACTACATTTTGTTTGATACTATATACGGGACCCCACAATAAAACTCCCTTGACTTATCGAATAAGTCTTTCTTCGCATTATCACATGATCCTACTTACTCGATAACCCACTTTAATCGATATTTTATTTCTTCCAATATTTAATTTAATTTTCTTTACATCGGGAAAATAATCATTTTCTTGGCCCCTCTTTCAAATTATTCAAAATGCAATCCTATTTGAAGTAGGGACATAATGAGATAAATACATGCTTGTCAAAGTTGTCTACCTGTTGGGGTGGTCACCTATTTTTTAGGATAAACTCTTTGTGTATGATTTCTAAGGATGGCTCTAGTATGGGTTAAGCCATTAAGCCTCTCAGATAGCAGTGCAATGGTTCCATTTTATCTGGTTTATGGAAAAACTCACTAATATATATATATATATATATATATATATATATATATATATATATATATATATATATATATATATATATATATATATATATATATATATATATATATATATATATATATATATATATATATATATATATATATATATATATATATATATATATATATATATATATATATATATATATATATATATATATATATATATATATATATATATATATATATATATATATATATAAAGTTTTTCACTTTCACTTAGACATATTTTCATAAGTTTTCACATATATGGAAAGTTTAGTTGTAGGAGAATGCGTAAAGTACTAGCTTTTCCTTTCAAAGATGAATAATTATTGTAAAAAACCCAACACTACTACATTTGGGGCCAAATTTCAACAGACACTTCCGACGATTAAATTTTTTATAATGAATTTGTTATTTTTTAAAAAAATAGGCCCCGATGATGTCGGTATTCTGATGGGTTTTAAATTGACCATCGAAATTCTGACAGTTTTAGGTATACATAAAAAAAAAAGTGAAGCGCCAAATCATTTTTATTTCGATTGGCATAGAAAAGGAGTAGGAGAAAATGAGTTGGGCACACGTGAGAGAAGGTATGCGATTTCTTCATCTTTCAAGCCTTTGGCATCATATTCGACCGCAAATTTCATATGCATTGCATTTTATTTGATCATGAATGCTCTCTGAAATGACTGCATTTGACTGGTGTCATGCCCTAGCCTGTGCTTTATCTCTATTATTTGATGTTACTGGTGTCATGCCCTAGCCTATGCTTTAATTCTATTATTTGATGTTATTGGTGGTTGTGCTCAAGGATATCCATTTTTTTGAAATGTTGATTGTGGTTATAAAATGGATAGCCCATGAGCTTCTAGCTAGGTGCCATTTGTATTGATAGCTTAGGGTATCAAATGTATTGTATCATTGATAGATGAGACTTTGTTAAAAGGAAATAGGACAAAGAATGATTTTGATTTAGTGCTTTAACTCTATTATTTGATGTTATTGGTACTTGTGCTCAAGGATAACCATTTGTTTGAAATGTTGACTGTGGTTATCAAATGGATAGCTTGTGAGCTTCTAGCTAGGTACCATTTGTATTGATAGCTTAGGACATCAAATGTATTGTTATATCATTGATAGTTGAGACTTTGTTAAAAGGAAATAGGACAAAGAATGATTTTGAGTTAGTTTCTCTATTTTGATCCCTATGTGGCTTACAATCCTAGAGAAGTATATGTAGATTTATGGATGTAGTTGTAGGATACATAGCAACTGATAATTCAGAAGAAATCCATGCATCCAATTTGAATAGCAATTAATACAAAGAAATAGGGTCCTTGAATGGCCCAGTCATCTGGACCTTGACTATCCCCTCAACCAGTGACCCTTCAAAACTAGGTTATCATGTAATCAGTGAGTGATCCTTCATTCTCCTAGTCTGCCCTACATCCAAACATATTGGAAATACACAATACAATGATAACTAGCCTTTCACAATCCCCCTTCCCTCAAGGAACACTATCAACATCTAGACCTTGACTGTCCCCTTAACCAATGACCCTTCAAAACTAGGTTATCATGCAATTAGTGAGTGATCCTTCATTCTCCTGGTCTGTCCCACATCCAAACATATTGGACATACACAATACAATGATAAAAAGTCTTTCACAATCCCCCTTCCCTCAAGGAAAACTATCAACATCTGAACCTTGACTGTCCCCTCAACTAGTGACCCTTCAAAATTGGGTTATCATACAATCAATGAGTGATCCTTTATTCTCCTATTCTACCCTACATCCAAACATATTGGAAATACACAATACAATGATAACAAGTCTTTTACAACCCCCCTTCCCTCAGTGAACACTATCAACATCCAGACCTTGACTGTCCCCTCAACCAGTGACCCTTCAAAATAAGGTTATCATGTAATTAGTTAGTGTCCTTCATTCTTCTGGTCTACCCTACATCCAAACATATTGGAAATACACAATACAATGATAAAAATTCTTTCACAATCCCCCTTCCCTCAAGGAACACTATCAACATCCAGACCTTGAATGTCCCCTCAACGAGTGACCCTTCAAAACTAGGTTATCATGCAATCAGTGAGTGATCCTTCATTATCCTGGTCTGCCCTACATCCAAACATATTGGAAATACACAATACAATGATAACAAGTCTTTCAAAATCCCCCTTCCCTCAAGGAACACTATCAACATCTGGACCTTGACTTTCCCCTCAACCAGTGACCCTTCAAAACTGAGTTATCATGGAATCAGTGAGTGATCCTTCATTCTCCTGTTCTACCCTGCATCCAAACATATTGGAAATACACAATACAATGATAACAAGTCTTTTACAATCCCCCTTCCCTCAACAAACACTATCAACATCCAAACCTTGACTGTCCCCTCAACTAGTGACCCTTCAAAATTGGGTTATCATGCAATCAGTGAGTGATCCGTCATTCTCATGGTTTGCCCTGCATCCAAACATATTGGAAATACATAATACAATGATAAAAAGTATTTCAAAATCCCCCTTCCCTCAAGGAACACTATCAACATCCAAACCTTGACTGTCCCCTCAACCAGTGGCCCTTCAAAACTGGGTTATCATGCAATCAGTGAGTGATCCTTCATTCTTCTATTCTGCCTTGCATCCAAACATATTGGAAATACACAATACAATGATAACAAGTCTTTTAAAATCCCCCTTACCTCAATGAACACTATCAACATCTGGACCTTGATTGTCCCCTCAACTAGTGACCCTTCAAAACTGAGTTATTATGCAATCAGTGAGTGATCCTTCATTCTCCTGGTCTACCTTGCATCCAAACATATTGGAAATACACAATACAATGATAATGCATGGAAATCCTTTAATGAATCCCAGTCACTGGTAACACATGGAGAGTCAAACCAGTAGTCTCCAAAGCATTCAATAAGTGAATATGAATGTTTGAAAACTTTCCTCTTAACTTCCCCAACCAATCCTAATCGGTTAGAGGGATATTTCTAGAATCTCCACTATTCCTATCCTTACCAACAATTCTTAAACATACTTTATCTGATATGATAGTAACATGCTAAACTGAACCAATGGCATGTTCTTCGTGTGGTACAAGGAAGATTTGACTATCAAATCTTCCTTGGTGCAAGATGAGCATGAGAGAAGGTATGTGATTTCTTCATCTTTGATTGGTATCTTTAACAAGCAACGTCTTTCAAGCCTCTGGCATCATATTCGATCACAAATTTCAAATGCATTGCATTTTATTTGATCATGAATGCTCACTAAAATGACTGCATTCTACTGGTGTCGTGCCCTAGCCCATGCTTTATCTCCATTATTTGATGTTATTGGTGCTTTTTCTCAAGGATATTGATTCACTATTTTTAAATGTTTGGATTCACTTTTGTTGATATTACAATTCATCATATCAGATAAAGTATGTTTAAGAAGTTTTAGTGTCTAAACACTCAACTAATCCCTCTAACTAATTAGGAGTGGTTGGGGAAGTTGAGAGGAAAGTTTTCAAACATTCATATTCACTTATTGAATGCTTTGGAGACTACTGGTTTAACTATCCATGCGTTAATTCTTAGAAGAGATCAATAAAGTATTTAAAGACATTCTTACATGTTTGGAGAGGTTTGAGAGGCACTTATCATGACTGTACCCTCACAAACAATGACATAGATTGGTTTTACTAAGTTTCCTTTCTCTGCCGCAGGGGTACAGTCAGAGGGTTCATTGACAAAATGATCCTTTGAATGGTTACTATAAATATGAATGATTTGATATAGCATATTTCTCATTTTACTTGAAGTTTGGAATAGCTTGTGCAAGGGTGAAAGTACTTTTGATCATTTTGGTCATGACTATTCCTCTACACAATCAGAAAATGTAACTGTCTAATGATTATATGTAATGTTGAATGGACTAAATGCTTTATTATTGGTAGAAGTGAATGGAAGGAATAGTGTTGGTGTTAGGTTTTATTTATTATTGAATTCAATGGTTTCCAAGATGTGTTGAGGAGTTTTCTCCTTGTTTAATGTTAACTATTCCTACACAATCCACTCATACAACAATGAAATGCTATGTGATTGACAATTTCATACAACTGGTCCTTTGGTGTGTATTAAACAAAATAGATTTTTTAGCATATTATTATCATTCTATTTCTTTGTTGTAAACATGCCATTGGTTCAGTTTTGTAAAAAAAATATGTTAAATTTTTTTACAAAATATATTACAAAATACTCTTCAAAACAAAGGAAAAACTTAGCAAATTCAGTCTAACTTGTTGTAGATGAAGGAAAAGTCATGATAATAGTTCCTGTAAGTCTTCCAAAATATTTATTGAACTCCCCTAAAGTCCTATTGGATCCCCAAATTTCTTAATCCAATCAACTTACATCAGGATCATGAGAAACTTCAAAGGATTAAAAACATTACTTGGAACAGTCACTGGTTTTACCAGTCAAAACGTAAGGAACAAAATTTTAAAGTGCTCACAATACATTCAATGATGAAATGAATGCTTGGAGATTTCTTACTATTCCATCCTTGAATTTAGAAACCAAAACAATAAGTAAAGAAGCCTTTCAACAATGTATAACACAATGGACTTGCAGATTTAAACTTCTATTTTTATTGAATCTCTATTCCTACCGTACACTCCAGGCTTAAGTCTACCATATAATGACTTCCAAAGGTTACATATAACTCCATCAAAACTTCCCCAACCATGAAGAACATAGGTGAAGAACTTGATGGTTTCATGCTTTAATCTTTAAGAACTTGATCAAGAACATAGGTTTTAATGAAATGTCAATTTGATTTGCAAAGTTTGTGTTCTTTACAAATTTGAAAGGCTTTAATAATTACTAGGGCAGATGTGGATGTGAAACCTTATGCTTTTACTACTAATTCTCTATTTGTTGGGCATACTAATTATAAGTACTTGACATATATCATAAATGTTGCTAATTAAGATTGGCGGGATGATTACGCCTATCTTGAAAAAAGACTATCAAATCATTATGCTTTCAAATCAATTACCTATCAACATATCTCTTACGAGGGAGAGAAGCCAAACACATAAAGAACATGCACATAAACACAACAGCTGAAAAACTTAAATGGAATACACCAAGAAGTACCAAATGATGAATGCTCAATTGTTGTAATGGAAAAGTATCAGAATTGTCCATTTCTAGAACTTGATTTTCTAGTCTAAATGATTTTTCTATAGTCGTAATGATTTTTCTAGAACTTGATTTTCTAGTCTTAATGATTTTTCTATAGTCCTAATGATTTTTCTATAGTCTTAATGATTTTTCTTTCGTCCTAATGTTTGTTGCTCTTGATAAATTAGGCCTTAAATTTGAATTTTTGTTCACTGTTTTATTTCAGCTTGATATTTCATTCATTTTTCATATACACAGAGACTACACATGCTGATAAAAAAATAAGCTATTTGATTAAGGTTAACTATTCATGATTGTAAATAGTCAATATTTCTGATGGTACTCCTTGGTGTATTCCATTTTAAAATAATCATGTTTCTATGGCTATGATAAATGTCCCTTTGTGTTGAGAAAATTAGAGTTGAAAAAATGGTTACAAACAAATCATCCTTCTTCCACCAATATTCTAGTCAATGTACAAGTAACGAGTCATACCATTCAAGAAAGACCATGTCTTACAATATCAACCTAGAAAAAAATAAGGAGTATGCAGAATTTAGTGATTGTATCTTCCATTAGAGCCACTTCATATGCATAGGTGATGAACATGCATATTTGCCTAAGCGCTATTGGGAGCTTACCCAACAACACATGTACTATTGTGAAAATCACCACAAATCTATTTGCTATTGGGTCTAGCTCCCAGTATTGCTTGGTCAAATATGCATGTTTTTCACCTATGCATATACCTTCTATGATTGACTCTTATATGCACAGGTGATGAACATTCAAATTTTCCTAAGTAGTACTTTGAGTAGTCCTCCAACACGTACTATTGTGAAAATCATCACAAGTCCATTTGTTGGAGGGCTACTCATAGTGCACATGTTTGGAGGTCTGAAGGAAACAAGAGAATTTGAAGAGTCACGAGTCTTAAGATTGTACTTAATATAGCCAAGCTTCATTCAATGGTACATTCAAACATGAAAAAAACCATT
Source organism: Chamaecyparis obtusa (assembly GCA_027943335.1). Taxonomy (NCBI): domain Eukaryota; kingdom Viridiplantae; phylum Streptophyta; class Pinopsida; order Cupressales; family Cupressaceae; genus Chamaecyparis; species Chamaecyparis obtusa. The sequence goes on from BSBK01000335.1 coordinate 1,270,898, forward strand.
CTTAAACCAAATTAAACTAGTAAACCAAAGGACATACTGATTATAAGTAAACTAGTAAACCAAAGGACATGCTTTTACTACTAAGTCTCTGTTTATTGGGCATACTAATTATAAGTACTTGACATATATCACAAATGTTGCTAATTAAGGTTGGCAGGATGATTATGCCTATCCTGAAAAAGATTGTCAAATCATTATCCTTTGAATGGTTACTATGAATATGAATGATTTGATATAGCATATTTCTCATTTTACTTGAAGTTTGGAATAGCTTGTGCAAGGGAGAAAGTGCTTTTGATCATTTTGGTCGTGACTCTTCCTCTACACAGTCAACAAATGTAACTGTCTAATGATTATATGTAATGTTGAATGGATTAAATGCTTTATTCTTGGTAGAAGTGAATGGAAGGAATAGTGTTGGTGTTAGGTTTATTTGATTATTGAATTCAATGGTTTCCAAGATGTGTTGAGGAGTTTTCTCCTTTTTTAATGTTAACTATTCTTGCACAATCCACTCATACAACAGTGAAATGCTATGTGATTGACAATTTCATACAACTAGTCCTTTGGCGTGTATTAAACAGAATATAATTTTCAGCATATTATTATCATTCCATTTCTTTGTGTTAAACATGCCATTGGTTCAGCATATTATTATCATTCTATTTCTTTGTTGTAAACATGCCATTGGTTCAGTTTTGTAAATTTCTTTTCGTGTTAATTTTTTTTTCTATTTTTTCCATTTGATAACCACAGTCAACATTTCAAAATAGTGAATAACATCAAATAATGGAGATAAAGCATGGGCTAGGGCATGACACCAATAGATTAAAACTGAACCAATGACATATTTACAACAAAGAAATAGAATGATAATAATATGCTAAAAAATCTATTCTGTTTAATACACGACAAAGGACCAGTCCCAACAATTCTTAAACAATAAAGTATGTTTAATAATTGTTGGGAGTAGTTTTCAAACATTCATATTCACTTATTGAATGTTTTGGAGACTAGTGGTTTGACTGTCCATGCGTTACCAGTGTCTGAGATTCATTAAAGGATACAAAACCCTTCATTTTGGGTTATTGTGTGTGGATTCAAATGTAGGTTTGATTTGGTTAATGTTTAGAAGAGATCAATAAACTATTTAAAGACAATCTTACATGTTTGGAGAGGTTTGAGAGGCACTTATCATGACTTTACCCTCACAAACAGCGGCATAGACTGGTTTTACTAAGTTTCTTTTCTTTATTTTGAGGTTCTCATTGCCAAAGTGGCCAAAGACTATGTTAGGTTGATAAAATATGGGGATTCTCTTTACCGCTGCAAATATTTGAAGGTTGCTGCACTTGGACGGATGTGGATGTGCAACCTTATTCTTTTACTACTAAGTCTTTGTTTGTTGGGCATGTTGATTATAAGTACTTGACATATATCACAAATGTTGCTAATTAAGGTTGGCAGGATGATTACGCCTATCCTAAAAAAAACTATCAAATCATTATGCTTTCAAATCAATTACCTATCGGTGTATCCCTTGTGAGGGAGAGAAGCCAAACACATAAAGAACATGCACATAAACACGACAACTGAAAAACTTAAATGGAATACACCAAGAAGTACCAAATGATGAATGCTCAATTGTTGTAATGGAAAAGCACCAAAACCATCCATTTGTAGAACTTGATTTTCTAGTCTAAATGATTTTTCTATAGTCATAATGATTTTTCTAGAACTTGATATTCTAGTCTTAATGATTTTTCTATAGTCTTAATGATTTTTCTTTCGTCCTAATGTTTGTTGCTCTTGATATATTAGGCCTTGAATTTGAATTTTTGTTCACTATTTTATTTCATCTTGATATATATTTCATTCATTTTTAATATACATAAAGACTACACATGCTGATAAAAAATGAGCTATTTGATTTAGGTTAACTATTCATGATTGTAAATGGTCAATATTTCTGATGGTACTCCTTGGTGTATTCCATTTTAAAACAATCATGTTTTTATGGGTATGATAAATGTCCCTTTGTGTTGAGAAAATTAGAGTTGAAAAAATGGTTGTTCAGTGTCTGTGTATCTGTAGGTTGCAAACAAATCATCCTTCTTCCACCAACATTCTAGTCAATGTACAAGTAACGAGTCATTCCATTCAAAAAAGACCATGTCTGACAATATCAACCCAGAACAAGATAAGGAGTATGCAGAATTTTGTGATTGTATCTGCCATTAGAGCCACTTCATATGCATAGGTGATGAACATGTATATTTTCCTAAGTGCTACTGGGAGCTTATCCAAAAACATGTACTATTGTGAAAATCACCACAAATCTATTTGCTATTGGGTCTAGCTCCTAGTATTGCTTGGTCAAATATGCATGTTTTTCACCTGTGCATATACCTTCTATGATCAACTCTTATATGCACAGGTGATGAACATTTAGATTGGCCTAAGCAGTACTGTGAGATTTCCTTCCAACACATGTACTATTGTGAAAATCATCACAAGTCCATTTATTGGAGGAAATCTCATAGTACACATGTTTGGAGGTCTAAAGGAAACAAGAGAATTTGAAGAGTCATGAGTCTTAAGATTGTGGTATATTTTGGAAAATGAAGAGTGGAAATAAGATGATATTCCTGAGATCATGGATGGACACAATGTTGCAAACTTTATTGATCCATATATCTTGCAGAGGCTTGAAGAACTGGAAAGGGAAGAAGGGCTTAGGATGGTAGCTGAGGGTGATGAGGATGATGAGATGGGGGAAGTGGAGTTGAATCTTAATGAAAAGGAAGATCTTGCTGCAATTAGGAAGAAGAAGAAGATGCTTATTGTTGAACACAAGTTGAAGAAGAGTACTGCAAAGAGCATGCCTTGTTGGAATTAGGAGAGATAGGATACTGAGAGGGGAGGGGTGAATCAGTGCCCACAAATACTTTAACACATCAACCTTTCAGAACTAAAATAGTAAATAATGTAACCTTCCAAAATAACTTGTATCTAATGCATGTATCATTCATCCATTCAACTTGTGAAAGCAACTATCATGAAATCAACAATATAACAGTCCCATAACACAAGTATTTTGGTAACGTAGAAACCCTTGTTAGAAGGTAAAAATTGCGGTGGGGATGACACCCAAAAATTCTTCACTACCACAAATAGAAAAGGTTTTCATGGTAGGGCTACAAGTTTTGATCACTTCTGGTGATCTTACCCTATTAGGAGTAACATATTAGATCAGCTAGATCTACCTAGTTATAGGATTTTAGCAACACTACTTGAGTTTGCACTCAGTTAAGAGATTTACAAAAGACTGTCAAGTCTACTCTGTTAGGAGATTTTACCAAAACTCTATTACAATGATTAGAAAGCAATAGGTAACTATCTGCTAATGACAACTCAAATTGTTTGATACAGATCAATAAAGTACTAAATTTATATCACCTTATACTGTGTGAATCTCTTCTCTGAACTGCTCGGTTAGCCTACTCTGATTCTGCTTAATCTGATTTCCTTTGAATACTATTCTTCTTTATCAACTGCTAATCTTGAAGGTTGGCTAGTGCTTCAAGTGCTTCTTTGCTCATACATCATTTCCCATCAAAAATGATGTAACATACAAAATATATAGCATACTACTTTATGCCACTTATACAAAATTAGGTTTCAACAACTTAGAGAAAAACCCTAAGATCTATGGTGTACAAAAATTACCTAAATCTAACATTTATAAAAGATCTTCATCGTATCTCAATAATAAAAGATCCTTGATCTTGGTAAAATGTTTTTTGATTCCGTTGTAACTATTTGCATAGAAGAATGTGCCATTCCTGATTACTATGTCATTTTTCTGTGATCCTCGATAAACACTGTATAAACTGATCGGTGATTGTACTGATGCTTAGTGTTTACTGTCTCTTGATGTCGATGTCTGATGCTCGGTTAAAGTCTCTAGTGCTCGGTATGAAGACTTAACCGACTGGCTTGTATTGCTTATAGCTACCGATTGGGTTCATATAAGTAACCGACCGATGTCTTTGATAACCTTTGATACTAATGACAATCATTAATGATCAATAGAGATAACAATCTCCCCCTTTGGCATTAGTATCAAAAATTGAATGTATATAGACCTTATGTCTCAAAACTTATATCTCTGCCATATACATATACATATCAAAAAATTTCTTAATACTCCCCCTCGGTGCATGCTCCAGTAATGTGTAGTATACTTAGCAAAAAGTTACATATTTGGCATAAACATGTTATCCCCCTTTTTCTTCATCTTCTATATACATGTTTTCCCCCTCTTTGATATTAATGCCAAATAGAAAATAATGTATACTTACAACTTGTCAAAAATGTGTTGATGGGTTTTCTTCAATGACTCCAAGAGATTTTCCCATTCCTCTTTCAAGTTGGTGAGAGAAATGTGCTCAAGACCAACTTGTGCATGCATATCAAAAATGTTGTCCAACATAGAAATCTCTGGTGTTGCAACAAGCATTTGTGCCTTGACAATATGTTTCTCAAAAAATTTTAGGTATGGAAGGAGTTCTATTTGTAACTTAGTAACCTGATCAGTTATCCTCTCTTCTTGCTTCTTGAGATCTGCTATCAACCACCTGAGTTCTTGAACTCTGAGTATATGCTTTGAAAAAGATTGTGGCTCAGTTGTAGCTTCATTTGCATTGACTGAGATTTCATTCTCAAATTGTTTAATCTTTTCATTGATCTCAGCAGTGAAGGTTCTAACAGTGCATAGCTTAAACAAGATTTGGAAAATATAATTAGTAATACACTGAATCTTAGTTATTACCTCTGAAAGTTTAACCTTGTTTTGATTACGTAAAAATAGGTTTTGAAAGGACCTGAAACCTTTTACAATAGGATAACAGAATAGACATTTAAGCTCCAATAGGACAAGTGCATCAGCACCAAAAAAAAAACCACACAAATGAGTCCTTAAACAAAAAGAACAACGAAAAGACAAAGGACAACAAAAGGAAAGAAAGATAGAAAGTTGTTGTCTAAACACATTTCATCAGTTCTGCTACCTGATCAGCAAGAATCTGCATGTTTGTAGTAGACAACTTCAGATCATCCATGTCATTCTTGTTTCCATCCTCATCTTCTTGAACCTGGATCTTGTACGCCTACTAGGGCCTTGATCATCTTTAGTATCTGTGACCTCTTGGTTCCCTTTCCCATTGTCGAGCTTGTCCACCAGGATCTTCACATGCTCATTTGATGCCTTAAGGATAGCATAGCTCTACTCTACAATATTCCTCATGGTCTTCTCTAGCTTTTCAATTCTCTTTTCCATAATCTCAATTTTCCTGTTCATACCGTTACTATTTTCAATTTTAACCTCCATGGTAGTAATTCTATCATTGAAAATAGCAAGACCCTCAACCCTAGTGACAGTGTCAGTGAGCTCATCAATTGTCAGGCCCATCATTTTCTCCCCTAGGTGCATCCTTTTAAGAACCTTAGTCTCTTTTTGCAACTGGTGAATATGGGTCTTCATCACAGTAATGTCATTCTTCATAATACTGAGGGTAGTCAGAAAAGCCAAACATCCTAGATTCTCAAAATCCATATTCCCTCCCACCGTATTCTTAAAAACCTTATTCCCTTCCTCCATTTTCTCCTTAGAGCTCTCCACATTCTCCTTCTCCATGTTGACCTTATCCTTCTCATACCCATCTTTCCCAATATTAGTTATAGCCTGTGCGACGTCATGAAAGATATTATCCTTAACCCACACATTTTTTCCAGTTCCCACACTCTCCTCCACAACAAGGTTGGTGTCCACATGTTCTTCCTGATTAATATTTTCCTGAGAGGAAGATCCCTCATCAGAGGAAATAAAAACCCTTTTCACAACTTTCTTCTTCTCTTTTTTGGCTCTAGTGCATTTGCCAATGGGCTCCATTCTATTTTTCCCCTGTTTCTTAGAACTTTCCTCCTTACTCGCTTCATCCTCTAAATCCATATCTATGGTCGACTCCTCCACCTTCCTTTTCTTTTTATTTCTCTTTGGGCTAGACTCCTCATACTCCTTAGAGTCCCTCTCTTCCTCTTTCGTGTCCTCCATAAAGGGCTCCTCAGATTCCTTCCCATCAGTGTCATAATCCTCGAGGGCTTTTCTGTTAAGCTAGGGTCTTTCCACCTTCTTCAATTTGAACACCTCAAAAATGAGGACCATGAGCTCTTCATGGTAGGCATCATCACCCTCTGGATCCCTTTTCTAGTGGAGGATAGAAGCATTCAAAGAGCTCAGTAGGTAAAAAGGAAAACTAATTTTTACCCCATGCCTAAAGTGGTTCAGAAGGATAAGATGATGGTTGTAAATTGTAGTATATCAACCATCAAGGGTAATGTAGCCAATAATAACAAATAAAACAAGGTACCAAGGCCTAGAAATACACTTAGGATCAAAGTACGATTTGTCCACCATAACCATTCAATTTCTCTCCTACTCCATGGGTGCAAATGCCTCCAAATCTTTGTTCAAAATCTTCCTATCCCTGTATAAGTTGATGCCCTTAGTCATAAAGCCAGTCGCTTCTGCAATCACTTCCTCAGTCACCTCCATACTTTGTGTACCAGCCAAAACACTCCCCTTATTCCATGATTTGATGAAATTTCTGGTCACAACAACTTTCCCTCCATGCAATCTCTCCAAATAAGCCGCCAAACCCCCATCTTTGACAATTTTCCACATCTCCTTGTTCTATTTCCAATCACTATAGCTCCCTGATTCACACCTCCTCTTCATGCCTCCCATAGTTATGTAAAAGATTAGAAATCCCTTCTCCAGATAATTCCCAACACTCTGCAAATTAGCCTTCAGATTGTAATAAAACCTTTTGATGTTCTGTAGAACCCATAAATTGTGCCAAAGGACCCCAATAATTATCTCAAAATCGGCCCACTATCCTTCATGATCGTCACACAAATTGCTACACTCAATACTCGTTAATAAACTCTTCATTCAAAATGTGTTGCTTACTCATCATCTGCTCCTTATTAATTAATGATGACCCTTCACAAGGGAGATCAAAACCATCATTCCACTTAATTTCCACATGACTTTTACAAGCCACATTCATTGCATAATCAGCCACCGAGTTGGCCTCCCTGAAAACGTGGGTTATCATGCACTTTTCAAAGGACTCAATAATTTTTTTAGCCTTGCTAATAACATTGGCTATGGTCCATGAAGGGGTTATTGTATTCTTCAAGCAATTAACAATATTTAGGGAATCCCCTTCAATCTAGATTTTATTATAACCCTTCCTTTTGGCTAATAGCAACCCATAAAGAGTCGCATTAGCCTCCACCACCTAATTGGTATTAAAACCTATAGGAATGGCCATAGCCCCTTTGCAATTCCCATACTCATCTCTGATAACCATACCATAGCCAGCAGTTCTAGGGTTGCCTTTAGAGGCACCATCAAAATTGACTTTAACCCAACCATTAGGGGGGAAGTCCCACCTAGCCTCTTTTCTCAGATTTCTTTTGGTGTCTTGAACCTTCCTTCCTTAAAACTTCAAATTCTTATAGAATTTTGCCTCCCAATCATCCTTTGGGTCTTGATAATTCTTGATCGACCCCAAATTATCCAACAAAGCACTCTTGATCTTGTGAAAAATACTATCCTAATTGGACTCCTTGTTGCTAAAAATTTTATCATTCCTTTTTTTCCAAAGTCCCCAGCACAAGAAGGGAAGGAAGAAACTCCAAAAGGAGATTAAGAACTTATTGTTAGTCGGTGGCCTCCAACAAGTAAACAACTCTTGAAAGTCTTGAGGGAACACCCACTCCAAATTTATCAAATCAAGGAAATTTTCCCATATTTTCCTAGCAAAAGAACAATGGATGGTCATATGATTGATATTCTCCTCATCTTTTTTGCAAAGACAACACCTATTAGTAAGAACAAGGCCTCTTTTCCTAAGATTGTCAATTGTAAGAACTTTATCCTACAATAAGATCCAAAAGAAAACATTAATTTTAGGAGTTAATCCCTTGAACCAGGCTTTAGCCCAACATGGTTCAGGACTATCTTCAAAGTTATGCAGGTATGGAGAGGAAACCGAGAATAGGACATTAGCATTATATCTCCAAATTAGGGTATCCTCTTCATCAATAATAACCACAACATTCAAAAGGTTATTCAAACTCCTAAGAGAAGGATCAATCCTAACCAAATCATTCCATTTGTCCCCCCCCCCAATAGTCCTCCACATGAATGCCCAAAATATGTTTACAAAGGATGAACATTTCATTCCAAATAGGTACCTCCGTAAGGGGTTTATCAAGTAGCCATGTGTCATCCCAAAAGAGAATTTTCTTGCCATCCAAATACAGGATCCACCTTGGATAGAATCAAAGTTTAAGAAATTATTGAAGTCAGAGATGTCCGTATTATATTTATTGTGCCATTTCATACTCCATTCTCCCGAGTTCTTGAACATTCTCCAAAGGAGTTTAGCCATAAGAAACTCATTTATACTTCTAATAGTGTGAAGACCAAGACTCCCTTTCCTAGTCAGTTTACAAACCTTCTCCCAAGCAATAAGAGCCATTCTTTTCTTTTTCTTGACTCTGAACCAAAGAAAGTTCTTTTGGATTTCTCTATACTTTCAGAAAACTTCTTAGGTATTTTGAAAAGGCTCAAGGCATAGAGAGGAATACTTTGAAGGGTAGCTTTGAGAACAACAATCTTACCAGCCTAGCTAAGAAGAGAACCCTTCCAACCAGCAAGACTTTTGTGAAATTTATCAATCATATCCCACCAAAAAGAGTTCAAAGGAGTAAGGCATAGAGGTAAGCCAAGATAAGACCTTGGGAGACAATCCACCTCACAACCCAAAATTCTTTTTAACCTTTCTTGTCTTTTTTTAGGCACGTTAATGAAGAATATAGAGCTCTTATTCCAATTAATGCTCTGGCCCATAGCACCAGCATAGTTGTCAAGGGCCCTTTTAATGATCTTTCCATTTTTAATAGAAGCTTCACCCATTATTATGAAGTCATCCACAAACTACTGATGCAAGAAAATCAAGTCCTTGGAGGAAGGTATCAGACCCCTGAATTCACCTCTGTTAACCAATCTACCATTGTGTCTTCCCAAACATTCCATCAAGATAACAAAAAAAATATGAGATAGGGGATCCCCCTGCCTAAGACCTCTAGAAGACTTGAAGAAAGGAGTAGGAGAGCCATTCACAAGAATAGAGAAAGTGGCAGAGGAGACCAAATAGTGAATTAGGTCTCTACTTCTTTTATTGAAACCAAAAGCCTCTAGAGTAGCCATCAAAAAATCCCTGTCAACCCTGTCATAAGCTTTGGACAGGTCAGGTTTCAGTAAAAAACCTTCCTTCTTAGACATGGTTAGAGAGTGTATATATTCATGGACCAAGATGATTGAATCTAGGATCTACCTTCCAGGGACAAAACCATTTTGTTGTCCAGAGATAATAGAAGGAAGAAAAAGGAGAATTCTGGAAGTTAGGATTTTAGAAATAATCTTATACACCGAATTGCATAAACTGATAGGTCTGAATTGGTCCATACTATCAGCCCCTATTTTCTTTGGGATCAAAGCAATAAAGGTGCCATTCAGTTCCTTAAGGATCCTTCTTGCCCCAAAAAATTCCTTAACTGCATTAGTAACATAATTTTTCAAAATCCTCCAATACTTTTGAAAGAAGAAAAGAGGATAACCATTTGGACCAGGGGCTTTATCTCCTTCAAAGGAAAACACAGTCTTTTGAATCTCATCCATAGAAGGTATAGTAGTAATAGCTCTATTATGATCATCATTCAAAATACTGGGAATACCATCCAACAACTCTTCTTGGCACTCCATATCCAGGTTCTTAGCTTTCTTTAAGAGCTCTCCAAAGAAGTTATTGGCCTCACTTCTAAAATCATCCTCCTTCTCACTAATGGTTCCATTGACCTGTAGTCTAGAAATTTTGTTGCCCATTCTATGTTTCACTATTGTCATGAAGAAGTATTTAGAATTCTTGTCCCCTTCCTTTAAGAAAATCTTTCTAGACCTTTGCCTCCAAAAGCATTCTTCTTTTGAGATGATATCATGATATTCAATTAGTTTCGTATCTTCCTCATTTTTTGTATGAAAGCTGTACCCATTTTTATGAATGTTGTCTTGGATCTCGTTTAGTTCTTTAGCAATTTTCTTTTTGTTGTTAAAAATATTTCCAAAAGTTTCTTTATTCCATTTCTTTATGTTGTCCTCACATTTTTTATTTTCTTAGCAACTTTAAACATTGTCGTTCCTTCAATCCTTATACTCCACCAATCCTCAATCAATTTTTCTAGGTTAGGGTGGATTGTCCACATTTTCTCAAAGCGGAACGGAAAGTTCCTTTTTAGGCCATTGAAATAAGCTCTTATGGTTATTGGGTAGTGGTCAGAACCAGCTCTGATATAGGTAGATAAGGAGAAAGAATAATGATTGAACCAATTGCTGCTAACAAGAGCTCTATCAAGTCTGACTTGAATAAGCTCATTTCCCTCTCTCCTGTTGGTCCAAGTATAGTTAATTCCCTGCAAATCTAAGTCATATAACTCTTGACTATCAATAAATTCCATAAGATCAGTTCTACTATCCAGATTGGGTTGGCCACCCCCAAAATTTCTCATTTTCCTTCAAAGGAGTATTGAAGTCCCCCATAATGATCCAGCCATCATTAGCAAAATCTCTCCTAAAACTAGAAACTTCTCTCCATAAAGATTTCCTCCCCCACCTGGTATTCAGAGCATAAATATTAGTCAAAACCCAAGAGGTGCCATCTTTAATATGCCAGAAGGGTGAACCCACAATGGTGGGTTACACTTTTTCAGAGGAATGAATTTGGCCCGAAAAGTGAATTTGGTGAAAAACACCTTACTCACTTTTGATAGAAACCAAGATGTACTTTCGATTGTAAGTACAAAACTTACAATCAAAAGTTCTTATGCATGATACTTTCGATCGGAAGTCCTTAGTACTTGACTTTCGATCAAAATTCTTTTGTTACTTTCGATAGAAAGTCAATAAAGGACTTTCGATCGAAAGTCCTTAGTACTTGACTTTCGATCGAAAGTCCTAAATCAAGTTTTTTGGCGTAAATAGTTTCGATCGAAACTAAGAGAATTTCGATCGAAAGTCTCTTAGTAATGACTAAATTTTGTATTTTAGGGCAAATTAATTTCTATCAAAATTACTTTCGATTGAAATTCAATACTTTCGATCAAAAGTACTTTCGATAGAAAGTACTTTCCATCGAAAGTGCCTAAAATGGGAGATGGTTTCAAGTTTTCAAGAAATTCTGAGAATTTCATGGCTTTGGGCCTCAAGCACACTGATCAAATGGATGAATAAAAAGATGTCCTTTTTCATACAACAAGTACTTGGAACTAGCTTTCTAACAATTATATATTTGACTATTTTTAAATTTATTATGTGTATGATTTTTGACGTTAAATGAATGTAGGTTTTTTATCAAATATAAACCTCTGAGTTTGACGTTCAACAAAAAATAGTAAAACAAGGAAAAAAAATTCTAAAAAATAACAATGCCCTCCATATTCGAGTCTACTTTCTATTAAAAAAATAATAATTGAAATTTGATAAATACACAATAAGTTATAAGCTATGTAGTCAAGGTAGGTCAAAATTTTGGTTTAGTCAACTTCAAATGTTAATAAAATATGCAATAATAGTGATAATGTCATCAAACCAATTGCATTCCCTTTGTATGGATGTTACAAAACTAAATTTGAAATAATCGCATCCATATCTATTTTACAAAAAAAGTTATGCTCTATGAAAATAGTGTTACTATTTGAAAATGACGTTTTCAGCACCATACAATTTTTCATGGGAGAAAGAAAAATGTATTCAAATAAATTCAAAAAAAATAAAAAAAAATAAATTTAGAATCTAGATAGAAAATCCTAAAAGACTCTAATTTACTTCATCCTCCGATTTTGAGCGGTTCAACGACAATATGCATCCGAATCTGAAAGTTTTTCTCAAAATGTAGAGTTCAGTGTCCGTTCAAGGTAAAAAGTGTAACCCGCTATTGTGGGTTCACCCAGAATCTAATGTTAGTCACATTGTTACCACAAGATAAAACTTCCCCTTTAATGAAATTACAGTTCCAGCTAGTCACAATACCCCTAGAGGCCCCTTCCGCATCACTTCCCTAAGATAGACCATTACTAAAAAACTAGATTTTCTTAACTTTATCCTTAGACATCTTAGTCTCCTAAAGAAGAACAATATCAGGCTTGTTGTCCCTAATCATGTTTTTGACCACGGCTTGCTTATGAGGATTATTTAATCCTCTCACATTCCAAGAGATAAACTTCATTATTTAAGGAATGGGCCAGACTCTAGGATGGTTTTTTGACTGCCATCCGCTAAGCTCTTGCTGGTCTCAAAATCTCACTTTTTTTGGTTCAAGGGTCTTCTTGGGGAAACATGGGGAGCCCCCACATCTCTAATCTTAGTGCTTCTAGTACTTCTGAGGGTTGAGGAGACATGCTTCATCTGCCCTCCATCTTTAAATTTCTTAACATTTTTAACTGTCTTTTTCTTCTCCACTTTGGACCATCCCTCTTCATTTGGTTCTTCAGATCCCAAATGGGCTCTGCTATATCTGCCTCATCACCCCACTTAGCAGATTTAGATGGGCATGGTGATTTCTTGTTAGGACCCCCTAGAGTATCAAAGATCTTCTGGTTCTTATCCTCTGAACAACCTAGAATCGGACAGACTTGGGCATCTTGCCAGATTACCATACTCTGAGAGGGTAGTGAGAAGCCATAACCTCCCAACATCTCTTGTTCAAATGGGAAAACATCAAAGTTTTCATTACCCTCTTTTTCCCCCAAAGGCCTACTTTGGATATCTTCAACAAAGGAGTCATCGGAGCTTTTAGTAATGGATTCCTTTAAAAATTTGGTACTACCCCCTAATTTATGTTCAGTATCTGAGTGAGAAGTGTCACATCCTTCAATAGGCATATCCTTCCCATCCATCTTTCCTTGTTTCTTCCCATTAATACTAACCCCAATAGAGTTCATTCTAGCCACAACCTTCTTTACCCATATCTTTTTCATTTTTTTCTTTTGGGATAAATGCTTTGGGCATTGTTTCACCCAATGGCCTATTTTCTTGCAATGAAAACAAGAAAAGGGGGTTGATTCATACTCTATCTTCTGGATCCATGATCCAAGTTTGGATTAAAGAGTGATAGATTCTAGTATATCAACTCCCTGCTGCACCCCAACATAGATCCTAGCATATGTAAGACGCCTTCTAGAGACCGTAATAGGATCCATTGATAGGAGTTCCCCAAAGACATTAGCAATGCCCTTAAAGATGTCTTCCATCTAGAACTCAAGAGGCAAGCCCAGAAGAGTCACCCAGACTGGCACTTGCACATTAAGATCTTCTTGCATATCCAGATTAGGACACCATTTATGTAGAATCATAGAATGATTTCCTATCATCCATTGTCCATTACACAAAATAAACCTTAAATCCTCCTCACATGAAAAGGAAAAAGCCAGACAACCTTTGGGAAGAGAAACCACCTCCACTTGGCCTTTCAAAACCCATTTCTTTTTAACAAAATCCCTAACCACCTCGATATTAGGATGAGATCCCAGGAATCTCCCCACAAGAGAGTTAGCCATTCAAGATATATTAACATCTATTATTTGATCCGGAATGGAGATAGAAAAAGTTCCGTCCTCAATATTGGATAAGATTTTCATAGGTGGGAGAGAAGACTTACCCATAGGTTTAACACCAAAAAGGCCTGACCAACTTTTGACAGATACATCAGATTTCATCCTATTCTGATCACATGGCCCCTTCATGGGTCCCCCCCTCGAGTCCCCTGTCACAAGTCCGACATTAGGAATCTTACCTTGAGTCTTGTTTGCATCTGTGTCCTCCAGTTGACCATCACCCCCCGAGGGACCAGCATCAGATCCTCCATTCCCCTTGCTCACCACATTTGAAATTTGAATTCCTCCTTTCCTGCTCCTTGTTCTGCTCACCTGCTCCATTCTTGTTTGCTCATGGATTGATATATAAGTTGAATGAAATTTTAACCTTGTTAATAGCCACTTCTTGGTTGATTCTCTTGAAAATTTTATCTTGAATCTTGGACTCTGCCCTTTCCTCTATTCTTTTATCAGCTTCAATATCTAGTTCATTTATCTTCTCAATAAGTGTTTCAAGTTGATCCATGATCAGAGTATCTTCATCTATGTTCACCTTAGGTACTACCTATTGTAAGATATCCCAAACATTCTCTAATACTTCCTTGTTCTTATTCTCTTGCTTCAACTTCTCTTGTGCTTCTTTTCTTGTACATAATTCCCCATATTTTCTCAATTCCTTGGGGCTAAGGGTCCTCGGGTCACACTCAGGTATCACAATGACTTCATCTAGAGTGACCGACCCTTTTCCTTTCTTCTTCTTCTTCTTCTTCTTCTCCAGTGCAAGTGGTGACTTCTTGGCAATGGTGACAATAGCTTTGTCTTCTGCCCTCGGAGTGTTCTACCCAGTTGACACACTATATTCCTTCTTCTACTCCTTGGTAACCTATGTGTTGGTTGAATGAGGTGGAGCCTCGGATGTGGTGTCAAGTGGGGTGTCCTCAGTTGCCTTAGGCTCTTCTTGTGCCTTTGTTTATGTTTTAGTAGACTCTTTTCCTTTAGGTTCATTTGTCCCTATAGGTATCTCGGTGCTTTGTTCCCCTGTTGTATCTTTAGGTTGCTTGGGGTCTGAGCCATTGGGTTTTTCCTGAGATAGAATCTCTATGGCTTCAACAAGTATAGGAAGCTCAGCTGGTAGTGATGAAAATGCACACTCGGTAACTTGTGCTTCATCCTGTGTGTTGTCTTACGCATTATTCACATCATCATCATCCCTATCATCAGAATCACCATTTGTGATGTCCTCAATGAGTACATCCTTGTCATTTGTATCCTCAATCTAAATCACTTTAGGATTTGGTGCATCCTGTGAACTGTTCTTAATTTCTTGACCAATTGTTGTATCAATTACCTTGGTAAGTGATACCTTTGACTCTTTATTCTTCTTTGCTACATTCTCCTCAATGAATATTCCTTTACCTTTTGAATTCTATCTCTTTTTAGACAAATTTTGAAATGCAACTTTCTCATTATGCTCTCTGACAGCTAAAAGTGAACTCCAGATAAGTTGACTAGACTCATCAAGATCTGCCAGATTCTCATCTATTATTTTAATAGCTCGGTGGTTGACTTTGAATCTTTGCACATAAGTATCCATAAGCTCTTTAATCTCATCAAGAGATAAGTCTGGTGCAGTTGATAGAAGGGCTTGTTCCCTCATCCTCTTCTTAGTGTCCAAGGCATATGACCACTTTTGATTTATTCGGTCCTCTAATTTCTTGGGTAGTGATAATTCAAACTCTAGTGGAACTCATTTGAAGCATATAATCATCTAGATGACTACTTCCTCAATTTTTTTTTGGTCTTCATTTGACATACTATCAAACTTACTGAGTTTTGGATCTGCAAGATTTCCATTCTTGATTATATCTTCAGCAACCTCATCAATTGACCTAATCTTATTACTGATAAACTTGAATTGATTGTTGTCATCTTCATCATCCTCAAGGTCTTCTTTGTTTCTTATCAATTTTCTCCTTTCTTCAGTGCCTCTGCTACAGCCTTGGGTCCTTTCTTTACATAAGTCTTTGTTGGTGTAACACCCTTTCATTTTGTTACCTTCACAGCTACATTCTTCTATGGTAGTGAAGCTGCAGTTGATGACCTTGTGTGTGTGCCTATTTGCACTGGCAATTGCCTCTTCTTTGGAGCTTGAGTGGGAGAAATGGGTATTGGTTCTTGTTCTTCTTTAGACTTGGTTTCTTCACTGTCATATGGTTTGTCAGCCAACATTAACTGACCTTTGGTTGCTACTTCAATTGGTGACTCCTTAGATGAGTCAGATTCATTCCCAAACTTCGTAGATAAAAACTTCTACATTTTATTTGATTTCCTTGTCATTTTACCGATGACCAAACCTGTTTTAATTCTAGACTTACCTTCTTCAAAGGTTCCAAACCTTGTAGCCTTAGTGTCCTTCCATAATGCTAGCAATGCCTTAATAGATTTCAAACCAAAATCATGATCCATTCCATAGCCCATAGGTGCTAGCCATTTTATTCTCGGCTCAACTACTTTAATTATAGTGTGGTCAGTGTTCACTAAGAAACAAATATCCATCGCATATTTTTCGACCAATGAACTCAGAATTCTACTTCTTAAATTCATCTTTACTTTAAAATCTTCAAAATAACTATTTATTACATTCTCAACATTATCTCCTAGACCTTTCATAATCTCAAAAATTTGTGAAGTGATCGGTGTGTCATCTATCCAATTAGTGTGACCAACAGAGGGAAATAATTTTTGGAGATAGAAAAATAAACATACAAGTAATGATCCAAACTTATAGGTATTGGACTTCTATGTCCTAATTGTTTTCATGTTTTCTTCAACCTATCTCAGTAGCAGCTCGGCAAGGTCTATCTGATGACCCTTCTTTATCAATTTGTGAGCCATGTCAATTGCGCTACAAGGTACACTATTTAACCTGCTCAACTGAAATATTTTGTACTCAATTACGTGTGCTGCAAACTTAACTTTGGGATCCATGATAGATGAAATTTTTAGTGCTCTACCGTCCCATGTTGTGCCAGTATTCTTTTCAACATTAGCTCGGGATGAGCTTCGAAATGCTTTGGCTTTATCGGTAGTAGGACAACCAGTAACCCTGCTAATCATTCTTTTTGTAACCTTGATTGGTCTGTCTAGCCAGAATGTGCCCTCATGATAATGGCTCAACACAACCCTAATCCATTCGTTCTTAAAATCCTTTGTAAAATTTAGGGCATTGGTAAGACCAAGTGATTCAACAATTTTGTGCTCTAGTTTTAGTTCTATTTTCTCATCACAAAGTACCTGATACACAACATACATATCAAAATCATGTATTTCCCCAATTTTATATTGTATGTATGATCATATGTCCTCAGTTAACAAAACCCTAGGTGGGATGGTTGAAAAAACACCCACTAAATCTATTTTCAAGGCAACTTTAGGGTGCAATGGTTCCTTGTAGCTTGCTAACACTATTAAATTAACTTATTCTTCAACAACTTTAGAAGAACTCACATTAGATGCCATTTCAACAAACTAGGTTTTCCGATAAGTACAAGAAATATGCTCGGTAGGGTTTCAACTTACTCATAATGTATCGAAGAGTGTGCTCCGTTCGATCTACAACTACTTGAATTTTCTTGAAATATTATTGCTCGAACTCGCTTTGTGAAATCTTAGCTCTCCAAAATCACAATGTGAAAAATAAACTCTGTCTTCCATGTATTTATAGAATTTTTTATATTCCTACTCAAAACTTTATGCAATAAATGCTTGACCTACTTTTTGGTTCATGACAACTATTAGCTCGGTGAAAGCTACAATCTTTCATTAGCTCGGTTAACACAAGACTTCTTTTCTTGGTTGATACTATTATTCGGTTAACCTAGAATAGTGATTACCGATGGGTAACCAATGCTCAGTCTAACTTTTACCGACTGTGTAACTTTGTTAGCTCAAAACATATAAACCATAATGCATCTTTATTCATGCAGATTTGGTATTTTTAGATCATATATAAGGAACTATATGTAAAATGTGATTAGTTTGAAATGTCAGTCCCATACATACCTATATCTCCTTAGGTGGAGGTACCAATGTCACCCAATCTAGTGGAAGAGGTTTCACTGACAACATTACTTGACTCAACATTCTCATTAGATGCCTTCTTCCACATGTCATTCCTTATTCTCATGATATTTGCAATAGTATTTCCACTCTCAAATACATGACCTTCTTCTGGTGCTCGGTCTCTGTAGTCTTTTCTTAAATGACTGACCTTATGACAATGCATACATGCCATTCCATTGCTTGTCTAGCTTCTTAATTGTCCAGCCCATCTTTTCCTGTTACAATTTTTTGTAATATGCCCATATCTACCACATGCAACATAGTTAGCCCATGTGTTATAATCCCAAACTTAAGAATTACCTTGTCTCTTTGGTTGATAAGGCTTGCCTTGTGTTTTTTGCTTATGAGTCCATACTTGCTTCATTTTTGCCTTACACTCTCGTGTAGTGTGTCCATGTTTATTACAAGTATAACATAACTTCTCCATAGTAGTATTGTTAGCATTCTATTTAGCTCTACATTCATAAGTGTGATGACCATACTTTCCACAATAGTAGCAACATCCATTGAACTTAGGAGTGACAGGAGGTTTACCTTGTGCTTTGCTTCTACACACATTAGATGTATGTCCCAGTTTTCTACAGTGATAACATGTCAACACTTTAGGTCTCTGATTTTGATTGTTGTTGACCTGTTCAGCTTGTTGTGATGATTCTCCTTCACCAGTATAGCCTAATCCAGTTTTTCTTCCAAATATTCTTTGATTAATCAGAAAATCATCAATCTTCTTGTAATTGTTCTCAGCTAGCCTCATCATCTCATTATGTTGTTTTTGTGTCTTTATTTCATTTCTCCATTTTTCATTCTCTTCTCTGAGTATTGCAACATCTTCAAGTCTTCTAGAAAATTCTACATTCACTTGATTGACTTCTTGATTCATAGTCATCATTTGATTAGATACTTGAAAGTGACGATCAATGAGTCTTTGTATCTCACTCTCTTTAGCTTGTAGTTGTTCAGTTGTCTATATTTGGTCTTCAATAGATAGATTCCTTTCTTGCTTAGCATGTTTAGCATTGTTCATTATTTCAACCATTCTCACCATCTGAGATTCTTAACTGTTTTATAGTGCTTTCACTTGTTCAATCAAATGCTAATTCTTCTCAGACAAGTCAGCTATTATACTTTCAGATCCATCAGAAATACTCCCTGAACTAGATCCAATGTGGTCAAATATATCATCAATTGATTCTTCATGGTATCCAATCTCATTTTGTAGAATAGCTAGGTTCTTCCTTTCAACCAGTAATTTCTTTAGTCCTTCCTTGGCTTGCTTATACTGTTCAACAAACATCTGCATCTAAATCTTTAGATTCTCAATAATCTTATCTAACTTATACCTCTCCATGAATTAGATCTTTAACCTTCAATGGTTAAACTATCCAATAAGAGAACTGAGCTCTGATACCACATGTTGGAATGAGGAGAGATAGGGTACTGAGAGGGGAGGGGTGAATCAGTGCCCACAAATACTTTAACACATCAACCTTTCAGATCTAAAATAGTAAACAATGTAACCTTCCAAAATAACTTGTATTTAATCCATGTATCATTCATCCATTCAACTTGTGAAAGTAAATAACATGAAATCAACAATATAACAGTCCCATAACACAAGTATTTTGGTAACACAAAAACCCTTGTAAAAACTGTGGTGGGGATGACACCCACAAATTCTTCACTACTGCAGATAGAAAAGGTTAGGGCTACAAGTTTTGATCACTTCTGGTGATCTTACCCTATTAGGAGTAACATATTAGATCAACTAGATCTACCTACTTATAGGATTTTATCCACACTACTTGAGTGTGCACTCAGTTAAGAGATTTACAAAAGACTATCAAGTCTACTCTGTTAGGAGATTTTACCAAAACTCTATTACAATGATTAGAAAGAAATAGGTAACTATCTTCTAATGACAAATCAAATTGTCTGATACAAATCAATAAAGTACTGAAAGTATATCACCTTATACTGTGTGAAACTCTACTCTGAACTGCTCGGTTAGCCTGCTCTAATTCTTCTTAATCTGATTTCCTCTGAATATTGTTATGCTCTATCAACTGATAATCTTGAAGGTTGGCTAGTGCTTCAAGTTCTTCTTTTCTCATACATTAGTTCACATAAAAAATGATGTAACATACAAAATATATAGCATACTACTTTATGCTGCTTATACAAAATTAGGTTTCAACAACTTAGAGAAAAACCCTAAGATCTACGGTGTACAAAAATGACCTAGATTTAACATTTATAAAAGATCTTCATCGTATCTCAATAATAAAAGATCCTCAATCTTGGTAAAATATTTTTTGATTCTGTTGTAACCATTTGCATAGAAGAATGTGCCATTCCTGATTACTATGACATTTTCCTATGATCCTCGGTAAACACTATATAAACTGCTCGGTGATTGCTCAGTGTTTACTATCTCTTAGTGTCGATGTTTAATGATTGGTAAAACTATCTGGTGCTTGGTATGAAGACTTAACTGATTGGCTTTTATTGCTTACAGTTACCGACTGGGTTCATATAAGTAACCGACTGATGTCTTTGGTAATTTTTGATACTAATGACAATCATTAATGCTCAATAGAGATAACATTGTCTATGTATTTGCAGGTTGCAAAAAAATCATCCTTCTTCCACCAACATTCTAGTCAATGTACAAATAATGAGTCATTCCATTAAAAAAAGACCATGTCTGACAATATCAACCCAGAACAAAATAAGGAGTATGCAGAATTTTGTGATTGTATCTACCATTAGAGCCACTTCATATGCATAGGTGATGAACATGCATATTTTCCTAAGTTCTATTGGGAGCTTACCCAACAACACATGTACTATTGTGAAAATCACCACAAATCTATTTGCTATTGGGTCTAGCTCCCAGTATTGCTTGGTCAAATATGCATGTTTTTCACCTGTGCATATACCTTCTATGATCAACTCTTATATGCACAGGTGATGAACATTCAGATTGACCTAAGTAGTACTGTGAGATTTCCTTCCAACACATGTACTATTGTGAAAATCATCACAAGTCCATTTTTTGGAGGAAATCTCACAGTACACATGTTTGGAGGTCTGAAGGAAACAAGATAATTTGAAGAGTCGCGAGTCTTAAGATTGTGGTATATTTTGGAAAATGAAGAGTGGAAAGAAGATGATATTCCTAAGATCATGGATAGACACAATGTTACAGACTTTATTGATCCAGATATCTTGCAGAGGCTTGAAGAGCTGGAGAGGGAAGAAGGGCTTAGGATGGCAGCTGAGGGTGACAAGGATGATGAGATGGGGGAAGTGGAGTTGAATCTTGATGAAAAGGAATCTCTAGTTGTAATTAGGAAGAAGAAGAAGATGCTTATCATCGAACACAAGTTGAAGAAGAGTACTGTAAAGAGCATGCCTACCGTACCAAGGAAGTTTGACAAGAACAAGGAATATGGCTTAAACAAATTGGGAATACATCTTTCTAGCCTAGGCTTGGATCCTTTGAAGTTTGGTCATTGTGGATAAAATATACAGATCTATTTATTGATACAAAATTAACTTCTTTAAGCCTTACCATTGTTATTTCAAATATATCATTTGGGTAGGCACAGAGGGCATAGGAATTGGGGTACGCATAGTTAATTTATGGGATTTTTCTTGGGAAGCTAATTTCTTATCTGTCATGTACATTATTATGAAGCTAATTTCCAAACGATCCAGGCCCAGGCTAGAAAGATGTATTCCCAAACACATAAAAACGTGCACATAAACATGATAGCTGAGAAACATAAATGTAGATTTCATAATAGCTAAGAAACATAATTGTAGGCATCATGGTCACAATTTTTTGGAGACAACATAATTGAGTTGTATACCCAAACAATGCAGAGCAACTTCTGCACCTCCAATTCCAAATTTAATACATTTGTGTTGGAGGACCTTGTATTCATGAGCAACAGATGTAGTCAACTTGGAATCAGAGGTGCAGGAGTTGCTCTCCATCATTGTAGTATACAAGTGTACGAAGTCAATAAATTCATGCAACATCAACTTAAATAATATACGTTATCATGAAAATATTCTATTAAATTCTTTCAAATCCCCTCATTTGATGAGCTAACGAAATGTAAAATGTTTTGTCAATATATGGAGCAAAGACAAAGACCAACTATGATGGTCTCTTGAGCTTTGTTATTTTTCCTATGCTAATCTGTTAGTTTTTCAACATGTAGTAATCCCTTTCCGATAGAAGAGCTATTCCTCCGACAGCTACTTGTGTCGGAACTTGATTACCTATCATTGGACATTCCATAGGTAACCGTCAGCGGGACCCCAATCCGACAGATGGGTGCGACAAGATGACTATACCTTCGATAGGTACTCCTATCGAAGATCTACTAAATATCTGTCACCTTTCCAACTGACGAAATGCCGTTAGAATAATTTTTTGACAGATCGGTCACATAGTAAAATTGCTATTTATGTGGCCAATTCTGATAGGTAGTGATGTCAGAATATCGATGGTTATCACTTATGTCACCATTTTCAATGCAAAAACACCGACAGACAGATGTGTCATAGTTTTGACAAATGGCCGTTGAAAATTAGACAAATGGTCGTCAAAATTTGGCCTCAAATGTACTAGTGCAAGCTATTATTGGTGGTTTGGAAACATATGATAATGTCTATAGATGGATTAGAAAAGATTTTGTACTTCATGTTGGTGTTTTCTTATTTTAGACTGGGTATTTCAGAAAGGATATGGATGATATATGATGTAGCTGTCTGGTAAAAAAGGACTCCTTGAAGTTTAAGAGTACCTAAAATTGTCTTAGTTTTTTATTCTTTGGTATTTACACTTTGTAGTAAACTTTTCCTTATTTATAAGGAAGTTTGTGATGCATAAATCCACCCTTTTGTAATTTATTGTAGCCTTTATAATATTTCATTTGGAAAAAGATTATGGGGGATAGGAATTAATAATTTTTGACAGCTCCCTTTTTAATTTCTAGACTAGGTGGGGGGAAACAAGGGCGTTGGATTCCTTATTTTATGCATCACAATTACAGTAAATGGGAAGTATACCTCTACATAGGATAAAATTTTAGTTGATAATGTATATCTTTATATTTGTTATATAATGTTGGTATACATTTTGTCGGTTTAAACTAGCTAAACACTAACAGAATACCTCAGTCCAAGAAGTTGAGGAATGTTTGAATACATATTAATAGGTTGGGAAAAGGTAACAGTTATATATAAAGATCTTAGTTGCGAGGAAGGGAGATTTCTTGTAGGTGATGCTATGGTTTAGGAGTCACTCACATTAATAGGATCTTCTATTGGGCTTCTATAAAGTTGGATAAATGAAGTTGATTAAAGGGACTCTTGAGGAATAGTATTTTTTATTAGACACTAAGATGTATTTTCCATTAGGAAAAGTTAAATCGAGTTAGATAGAAATGGAAAGCATCTCATGATCCAATGGAGGATGTATTGCATTATGTATCATGAGAACTCTTAAATTATTATTGTTAAGTTCTTGGTAAGCATATGTCTACATATAAAAAGTGGGTAATCTTTGTAATGCACTATGTATTTTGATCCTTTTAGGATCTGGACAAGACTAAAGGTTTTCTTCTCTTCATTCTTCCTTATCGGTGCCCATGCCAAATGGAGGTGTAATATTTTTAACTTTATTGATAAAATTATGTCTGGCTTCAGCCTCTTATCGATAAAAAAATGCATGCATGCATTCATTTCTTCCAAAAGTGACAAAAAGACAAGGAAGATGAAAAGAAAATTAAAGGAAAATTAAAAAAAGCAAGATGAAAGGACAAGCTAAAAGATAAGACAAAATAAAATAAAAGAAAATGGAATAAGAAAATGAAAAGGAAAGTGGAGTAAAATTAATAAATTTCTATTTATTATTTCCCTTCCACATTAATAACTAGCCAATCAAATATTATTTATTTAATTGTGTCAAAAACATTAAATGGATCATAAGGAGGACATGTTAAGACAAGGGGGATAATCAAAATATTACTCCCTTAAGGGAAACTAATAATATAGTTTAAATAATTGTCAAAATTATTTAATTAGGCTAAATGACAATAATCAACAAGGGATAAAATAAATAATAAAATCATTTAAACAAACTAATAATTGAGGACAAAAATAAAAGGAAATGACAAGATTGGAGGACATGATTAAAATTAATCAAATAATTGACATTATATAATTAATGGACAAATGACACAAAATTGAAGAATGATGAAGACCAAACGCATAATATAAAATCCATGCTAAAAAGGGTTCGAGACATGAGCATTTACCATTTTTAGGTGTCTGCAATAATAAATATACATTACTATATTATATTTCAATATTTTTATTATTTTTATTTGTATTGATTTGTTATTATTTTCTTGTGGTGTTATTATCTTTTTTGTTATTCACTTTCTTTCTTTTTTCATCTTTTCTTTGTTTATTTATTTTCCTTGTTCTTCTCATTTTTCTTTTGTTTTTATTTTCTATATTATTGTATTTCTTTCTTATTGTCATGTCTTACTTTTAGTGCCCCACTCCCACTCCGTTTTTAACCTTCTAGATCTACTTCTTGATCATTCACCATTCTATTGGTTCTCTAACATCTTGATGATGGATCACAATGTTAAAATATTAGACAAAAATCGAATCTAGAAGAAATTAGATCACATTCACGTGGATTGTGGAAACTTGGTGTCTATAATTGACACCCTTCATGGGAGGGCATTATGATTTAAAGATAAAAAGTAAGAGGTTCTCATAATTAAACTTTATAAGAAAATTACATACCTAAATTTTTAAAAAAGATATAGGGATTCTAGCTTGATTCCTTCTTTCATAAAGATCTCCCATCATCTCTGAAACCACACCAACAAGATATTGGTTATCAGACCAGTCTCTCCCTCCTCAGAGCAGTTATCAGATCTACCAAGTTGTAGATCAATCAACTCGATTCCAAACTTCTCTCTCTATATTTGGAGCTCGTTGTGTGATAAAATTGTGATGCTTTAGACCTGCAAATCACACACTTCAATAAACCATTATATCAAACATTCATAATCTAGTAAGAACATGAAATAAACAAGGAAATTTTTTTAAGTGCCTTATTGCTTCCTATTTGAAATGAGTTTAGTTAGTTCTAGATTTTTCTCACCAGATTGAGACAATAGAGCTAGTGACTATACAACCTCAAAATGGAAGATTCACAAGATGATCTCAATCTTCTTTGAGTTGCAAAATGAAATGTAAAGTAAAACTAGGAGGATTGGAAAGCTATGAAATGAAAGATTAAACTAAGAATGATAATGCAAAGTAAGCTATAGAAATGAACTAGATTAAGAAAATGCAATAGTAATCTATGATGCAATGCAAGATTAACAACCATAAAATGAAATAACTAAGCTAGAATGGATGCAAAGCAACTAGTATTCTCGAATGAAAATGCAAGAAACTATGTTATGATAAACAATGCAAGAAAGTAAAGTAGATCGCTAAGAATTCTCAAGAATGCCAAAAAGTGCTCTAGAATACAAGTATGCTTGAATGCTTGATTATGGGTCCTTTTTTCCAATGCAGAGAAGATATTTTAAAGAATTTGTCTCTACAACATAGGGTTAAGATTAAGTGGCAAAGAATGTGTGATTGAGATTAAGAGGCAAAAGAAGAATGAAGGAGATGCAAGGTTAGGTAGAAATGAGTGGTGAGGAATAAGAGGCAAAAGAAATGTTAGGTAGAGATTTTAGGTAGAATAAGACAAAATAGAAATTTTGAAAGTATAAATCTTAATTTATTGCTAATTAATCAGGATTAAGTATGTGCACACATATGAATGTGTTGTTTTAATAAAAGTGTAGATGCTTTATATTAAAAGCAATATTATAGAAATTAAAAATAAATATTCAAGCTCTAGAAATTAGACCATAGTATAAGCTTGATATTAAATTTTTTATTTTCAGGGTTATTTTGCACAATTATGCCTACTAAATTTTTCCATAGGGATTTAGATTTGAAATCAGGCAAATTGATCGAGATTAGGTGCTTAGGTTTTACTAGACCAAATTTTGGCAATTACATTTGCCCCTCTTTGAATCGGTGTCTGAGCTAGCACATTGAATCAAAGAATAGACTGAAAGCTAGATCAAGAAACCACTTGGTGTAAAGCAATGAAGCTATTTCTAGTGATTGATTAAGATAGAAGATATCAACTCTAGACTTGATTGAGCGAAGACTAATGAGCGAGACCAGAATGCCTAGTTTGATGTGGTGCAATGAAATTGAATGCTTGATCAAGAGATAGATGAAAACTAACCATTTTGATGAGATGCGATGAAACTAATTAGATTCAAAGATAGATTGAGCCAAGAGGCCAGATAGAGAAGCAGTCTTAGATTGGTATGCCTTGATAAATAGATAGATTATCTATCTGAGTGAACTGGTGTAAAGCGTGTAGTACCTCGCCCCTAGTCCAATTTTATTAATGTTATGATTACTCTAGGATGATAGATTATATGATAGGAAATCATTGATGCTTGTGATTTCACTGACCCCATACTTGCATGTGTATGGTTGATGTGCATGTTTTATACTTTTGTTTGATGTGCTTGATGTGCTTGAGGGACGGAGTTGTAGTTACTTGCTTGCGAGATCCACACGATCGGCCGATCCCTACCATTGTCTGTTATATATTAAAATATGTATGTACATGTGGGTGTTGTATGCAGGTTTGCAGGTACTGGGCATCATCTTCCCTGAATTGTCAGGATAAGCGTGCCCTATCGCAATATCTCAAATGGTAAGAGAGGGGAGATAACATGGATCCAAAACCCTAACCTAAGCCCATTTGTCCTAGGATTGGACAAGTATCGGTCTAACTACCCTACCTAAATTCTTCTGGTTGACAAGAATTCATGGATTCTCGCCTAGTGTTGGTTTGGTTTTATGTCGTTTGATGTTGGTTGATTTATTGCTTGTGGGTGATTTTATGTGATTAATAATTTAATGATTATAGTTGAGTTTAATAGTAATTATGTGCCTAAGTTTATTTGAGATAATTTAATTAAAGTTAAATAATTAATTATTTGGAATTTATTGTTATTTAATTGAAATTAGATTTAATTATGCTTGAGAGTATTATTAAATAATTAAATATTTAATTTCATGTTCTAGGATGCTTAAATATTTAATCTATTTAATATGAGTTTCAATTATTAACATGTGCTTAATTGAAAGTGATTTGAATTATGCTTGTATATTTTATATTTAAATAGTTGAATTGCATGATTTAGGATGCATTAAGTATTTAATTTATTTAATAATGAATTTTAATTATAACATGTGCATAATTGAAAAGGGATTTGTTTTCAAAAAAATGAACAACTAGTTTTCAAAAGTCAAAATTGAGTTGTGGAAAATAAAAGATATTTTAATTAATTAATTGGGATTTAATTTCAATTTTAGAGTTGGAGTTTGATTAGGAGTTAACTGTTGAGTCATCTCTGGGAATTGCATGAAAGGGGGAATTGAATCCCTAATAGGGAAAATGGCATTCATTTGGAGATTAGATAGGTTTTGGGAGGAGGAATTTTTTAGGAGCTTGTGTGTTTTGGATTTTGGAGATTTTTGGATTGTTGTGGTTTCTTGTTGATTTGGCTTCTGTGTGCATCTGGATCGGGTGCCTGTTTTTTACACAGTTTTCAGATCTGCAGGCTGGATTGTTTTTGGGAGAAATTCTACTTTCATATCTTCAAAAGGTTTTCATCTCAGTTTTTGGCATTGGATCTAAGGTAGGATCTGATAATCTTATTCCATGTTTTTCTGATCGTTGTTTGATGAATAACTGTGACTGAATAGTTTCTTAATTATTTCCTTGGATCTGTATGTATTTTTTTTGTTCTGGGTATTAGAGAAACCCTTGAATCTGATAGTTTAGGTTTTTTATTAAAATATAGTATAGTACTATTATGCTGGCAAAATTTTGTTAATAGTTTGTTCATAGTTTTCCTAGAAAATAATAAATCAAATTCTAGTATATAGTTAGACTATAGTGTTGGATAGAAAATCAATTCATTACCAAAAACCCAATTTGAATGGAAAATAATACTCTCTGTTTTGTTTTAAATTAAAGTCAAAACAAATGTCCAATAAGACAAAAATAGAATAGATTCCTGGTAAAGAATCTCAATATGATTGTTTAAAAAAAAAGTAAATGGCTTAAAAGAAATCAAATGTTAAAAACAAAACCCAAATTGGATGTTAGAATCAATTTTGGAAAAATGTGATGTTCTTTGTGTAAAAGTACAGTACAGTAAATAAATGTATATGACAGTAAAATATATATATATATATATATAAATAAATTTATGTGTTGCTTATATTATTTATTTAATTTTCGTTATGCATTATGTATTAACAAATAAATTTTAAAAAAATATAATAAAAAAAAAAAACTAGGTGATATGCTAAAATGCAATGTTTTGAATTTAAAAAAAAAAATTAAAAAGGAAAAGAGGGAGGCGGGGTCCACACCCCTCTCCTCCCCTCCCCTTCACCCATGCACGACAGCAAGCTGTCGCATGACAGTCTAGAATTGGAGACGACAGGCTAAGCTGCCACTTGGCAGCGTGGGCGGGTGAGGCTGTGGCCCCCCACATGTTAGTAATTATTATTTTATGTTCTTTTTTAATTTTTGTTTTATTTTTAAAATAAACTATGTTAAGTGTTAAATTTAATATTTGTAATTTTTAAGTTTAGTTTATTAATTTGCTTTCTTTTTGTTAGTTAATTTAATTGTTTTATTAAATAAACTTTGCTAGTTAATTTTTGTTAATTAATAAAGTTTATTTAAAATTGCAAATTAATATAGATGCTATATATTAATTTTTTTTATTTTGATTAGTTTAATTTTAATTTGGTTTTATTAAATGTTTTCAATGGGATTGTTAGTTAGTAAATGATTATATTTGTACACAAAGATATATACCTATATATTATTTACTTGTCTATTTGAAAATGTGTAATATTTAATTGGGTCAATATTTATTGCACACAGATTATGCTTAAACTCCAATTTAGGGATAGATGTTTATTAACTAATTCTTTCGTTATAACAATATAAATAATCTTTAAGATAATATCTATTAAATTTATTCTGATAGCTTTCTGAATTAGACAATGTGATGTAATCCACTAGATGGATTTTGAATGAACTATATCATGGTTGTTTCTTCATTTAATACAAATTTTATGCATATCAAATTTGGATATAGGGCCAAGTCAAATTGAATAGGTTGGAACTAGATTCCTATTGACTACATGAAGGTTCTTAAGTGCATAGTTTTATAATGAAATTAGGTCTTTTGTTCTGTTAAAACCTTAGGACATCATGAAAGTATATTCCTTATTGTGATATTGTTGGAATGTAGATGTTCATTTTCTTCTAGTGGGTTTATACGTCTTTGTGCTTGAAATCAATTATGCTCAAAATGGAATTTTAAATGCTTATGGATTTGTTTTCAGTTATCTGTGATACAAATGTGTCTTCTTCATGCCTGGAGAGTTATCTTTTGCTTCTTGTGTTTGGGCATTAGATGACTTAGGGGGAAGACAGAGACTGAGGTATGTATTAGTTGATTTTGTTTTCGGTACTATGTTTTGATGTTTGTGTGGGATCTGATTATACCCTGATTTGACCTTTTAGGCTCATGATGTTTTGTATTCTTCTTTTGGTGCCTTTGTAATCATTTCTAGTTTTTGTATGTGAAACTAGATTTGGGATTACCTGGTTGTGTACCTGAATTGATCTTTGTGAGATATGTGAGCCTAGGGTAGTTTACCTAGATATGTAGTAGGAGGTGGCTTGTGATAAGCGTCGAGGCCCACAAGTGGCTCCCAAGATCACTTATTGTTAAGTATCTTAATCAAGTGATAACTAAATATAACATTGAGAGATTTAAAAATGAACCTAATAGGATGTGATCCTCACCCAGGCATTAGTGCTAGTATAGACTAAGATGGTGTTGAGAAGATGACTAGCCCCCTTTAAAGGGATGAGTTCGCATAGTTGATGGCTTCGTTTGTATGAGAGGTCATCGATACCATGTATGGTCACTTGGGTGCTGGGATCCAGAGGGATTACCAAGACAAAACTCAAGGGTTAGACGTACATGATGACACCTTCCTATGCATAGTCTAGTTATCCTACATGTGTCGGTTGCCTCTACATTAGTGAGTCTTTCATATCATTATACTTATTCACCTTGAGTTAGAGAGCTTTTAGGATCCTTTCCTAGCTTGATCTATTTGATGTTTGTTATCCGAGTGGGACCTGTTGTTATCTCCTCAGCACGGTGGGAGTGGACTTTTTTTAGGTTCATGAGGTTGGGTGGTAGTGATTCTTTTACCATTTGAGATTTTGACATTCGTGCACTAGTACTGGATGATCCTTGTAGCAATTGATCCTTCTTGATCTTCCTAGCTGGAGTTGTATTCTTATCTCCTTCTTCTTCTTCTATGTGATCTTGTATCATTGTATCAGTTGTCAGTGATTTCATGTTGTACTTCATTTTGGTTATTGTATTACATACCCTACGACATGTGCAGTGGATGTAGGTTTATGGACACCTTATGGTACCAGTTGTATTTATGTTATCTTATGTGTGATGATGCTTTTAACTTTCATTGGTTTATATGAGTTTTGTAATTGTTCCTAATCTAAATTAATTAATTAATGTTAAAGTAATCTTCGTCGAGGAACCCTTCAGAGTTGTAACCTATGTTGGTTATTGTATTAATGTGAGTAAATGGTAATTGCTTCTACATTGATGTTTATCTTGTATGTTAACTTTAGAAAAAAAATTTATTCTACAAACTTAGATGCATGTTTAGGTTAAGTTCTCATGGGTTCCCTGGTGGGGCATTACAAAGCGATGAGAACACTCTTCTAGAAAGGATGTAAAGAATCTCAACTTGATATGGTTCCTGAAGTTGAGATTCCCTGAGTGATGATTTTTTAGTCATTGATTGACTTGAACGATAAAGGTTTGGTTCAATTGCTAGATTTTTAAATTAGGAGATTTGATTGATGAAGAAGATTTTATATATTGTCACGCCCCCTCGGGCTCGAAATCAGAATGATGTAAAGAGGGGTGGAAAAGAGGTGAAATGAGATACAAAAGAATGAGTTCAACATGAAAATATTTTTTGATGTTTGATATAGTGATTGGAATCAATTCTGGGTGTCTTATTGACTAGGTTTATCCAAGTTTGACTAGAGTTGACTAGGGTTGACTAGAGTTGACCAAGATAAAGGGAGATGGGAATAGGATGATTTGGGATCAAGATGCATTTTTTGGCTGTAGTTGGCCTAGAAACTTCAAATCTTCAATTTGAGGCACAAACTGACTCTGGATTCTAATTTTGAGCTTGAGAAATGGGTTCAAGATATCAAAATTAGATGAAGCTTATGAGAGTTTAGCACTTGGTGTCCCTATTAGGGAATTGATCTTGTGATGGTAGATATGTTAAGGATAAAACAATGAACTTATTTAATAGGAGGATGGAAGGGAGATGATCAAAGGATCCAACATGTGAAACAAAATGCAAACCTAGAATGAAATAAAAGGGACATGGTGTGTCTAGTCACTAGTCCACGGGATATTATGCCATTTTAATCATCATTTGAGTGGTGTTGGGACATTGGGGTCAATAAAATATTCAATGATCTAAGAAGAACCATGAAGATATGAATATGGACCTTATCAGATATAATGTAGGAAACAACCATAAGCATCTACACACAGAGGTCGAGATGACCAAAACAATGTTTCCAAGTTAATGTAGAAGGATCACACCAGTACCAAGACATAAATGTCGAATAACTATGAGTTATTTCCTGCATACACACACAAGAAGAAATTAAAGGAAAAAATAAAATGTTATGCCCCCATTCATATATCTCTATTCCAGTGACATCCTCAAGAGTCATGGGCACACAACAAGAAAAAACTAATGATTATAGACAACATGAAAAGAAAATAATTTTAGTGTATCTCAGAAAGTTTTATGTTTTGGCTCATGTGTATGTTTGAGTGTTAAGAAACACTAGTGAATTTGTAAGCAAGTGTGTTAGATAGCACAATATTTGATGTGTTAAAAAAATACAGTTGATGTCCAAGGATAGTGTTGATAAACACTATGATTGGTGTTAGCGATGATTCATTCCCAAGAAGGATAGATGACTGATTCAGGTTAAGCTCAAAGAAAAAAGGCTAAATAAGGGTAACTTATCTCAGATAGGAAGCGATAGAAGATTCCCTCTAGTGGCAAGCAAGGACTAGAGACAAAGATCAAGACTCTAGTACGGGATGACACAAGGGAAAGAGAATGGAGAGATAGGATAAGTAGGTGTAGTGAGATGGAGGCAAGATCCAGTAAAATGGATTGATATGTAGAGCACATGTTACAAGTAGTGTCTATTTCCAAGTTTTGACCACTTGGCATTATTGCATATTTTTTCTATCATGATACATGTTTCCAACTTTTCACCAATACATGATTATTTATTTATTTATTTTTGGTGTTATAAAAGTTCCCATTGCTAGGTTTTCACCAGGATAACCATTTTTCAGTACTTTTTACAATTTTTAGGATTTTTTTTAGGATCATAAGTTGTTGTACAAGATGTAGAATGTCTAGTTGTAGAAATATTTTAGGTGGAGAGCATTGATAGGCTCTTTAAGAACATCACCTTCTAGAGTGGCCAATTGATAATTTCTACAACCAAATCTTGCAGTAATGAAAAAGGGACCCATCTAGTTAGGTTAGAATTTTCCCTTTTGTTCTCTATGTCAATTTTTTGGGTTATCTCTTAGAACAAGATTACCAACGTAAAATTCATGATGGTGAACCTTTTTGTTGTAGCCTTTAGATATTATCTTTTGATAGACCCTTAGATGGTCAAATGTTTCCTTTATGTTCTCATCAAGTAATTCTGGCTCTTTAAGTTGGGAGGTTCTGTAATCTTCATCTATGAT
Source organism: Chamaecyparis obtusa (assembly GCA_027943335.1). Taxonomy (NCBI): domain Eukaryota; kingdom Viridiplantae; phylum Streptophyta; class Pinopsida; order Cupressales; family Cupressaceae; genus Chamaecyparis; species Chamaecyparis obtusa. The sequence continues at coordinate 1,303,879 of BSBK01000335.1, forward strand.
GAGTCTATGTAGGGATACCATCAATGAAGGTATTTTAACTTCTATTGGTAATATTGCTTCAAAACCATAAACCAATGAGAAAGGTGTAGATCCTATAGGTGTTTTGATACTTTTTCGATAAGCCCATAAAGATGGATTCAATTATAAGTGCCAATCTCTCCCTGATTTTCTAGCTGTTCTATGCAAGATCTTAAGGATTGTTTTGTTTGAAGATTTTTCTTGTCCATTCCCTTGAAAATAGAGGAGGTATGATGCATGATGTGAAAATTAGCACAAAGATCATCAATATCCATGTTTTTGAACTATCCTCCATTATCTATGATAATTGAGGAGGGTATTTTGTACTTGCAAATTATGTAGTTGAGAATGAACATGACCACCTATTTTCTTGATGCCTTGATAAGAGGTATAAATTTAACCCAGTTAGTAAAGTATTCAAAACTATAATATTTAACTTGTTTCTATTGGATGATGAAGGATATATCTGACCCATGAGATTAAAATCCCATTATTGGAATATCCAGTGAGTAATAAAAAGAAACAAGTCCCAAGGAGTGTGAATCGAGTTTCCATGGAACTGAGACATTTGACAAGTTTTAGCAAAGTGGACAACATCTTTTTTCATGGTAGGCCAATAGTATCATATTCTCAAGAGTTTCTTATCCAATGAGAGACCATTATAATGAGATCCACAAACACCATCGTGGAATTCTCTTAATGCTTTATTGGATTCCTCATGCTCTAGACACCTAAGGAGGGTACCATCTAGATTCCTCTTAAAGAAGTCATTAGTGACAAGTAGATATTGGGATGCACTTCTTATAAGGTTTCTCTTTTCATTTTTAGATAGGCCTTCAAGAATGGTTTGGTTTTGACGGTAGTTATATATTTGGGAGTAGTTGCGTGAAGAGTTAGAGGAAATAAGGGTACATATAATTTGGGACTTTGGCGAGTCATAAGAAGGGAAAGGAAATTATTCCACTTGAAATTCATAGAAGAATTAATATTCTTGAAGCTCTAACATAGATTCTAATGTGTCCATAGCATCGTCTACCTTGTTTTCCACTCTTGGGACTTGTTAAAAGGTAATGAAGTCAAATATTTCTTAAAATAATTAACCATCTTCTTGTATGGTGGTAGATTCTCATCTTTAGTTTGGTATTCATTATTTACTTGGTTAATCAGAAGTTGAGAATTTCCATAGATATTTAGTTCTTCAATTTTCCACTTGATGGAAAGTTTTAATTCATTGGAAAGAGCTTTATATTCATTGACATTATTAGTACATGGGAACTTCATTTTGTAAGGTTTAGGAATCTTATCATTGAGGAGTAATAAAAAATCCCCAACACTAGCACCTTATTTTATAAATGAGTTGTCAAGATACGTCTTCTAGGGATGTTGAGTATGATACATAATTGATTCATCTTGAAACTCTACATGAATTGGTTTGTTATCTTCTAAAGGTGCATCGACAAGTTGATCTGGAAGGAAATATCCTTTGATAGCTTTTCTATCAATATAAGTGATGTCAAATTCACTAAGGATCATAACCCACTTATCCAAGTGATCCATGAGTGAAGCTTTACCAAGAAAGTACTTAAGAGGATCAATTTTAGAAATTAGTTGAAGTGAATGTGCTATCATGTAATGTTTAAATTTTTGAGATGCAAATACAACATCCAGGCATGCTTTTTCAATGGTTGAATAATTGAACTTGTAGGAAACAAATGTGTGGTTGTGAGCTGATGTAGTAAATTTCTCTTTCCTTTCCTTGTTCATCATGTTGTGTGAATAATGGACCTAAGGATGTTGTTGTAGCTTAAATGTATAATAGTAAGGATTTTCCTACAATGCGAGCCATGAGAACTTGGAGGATTAGCTAAATAGTTCTTGATTTTCTAAAAATTTCATTCATAATCCTCATTCCAATTGAAAGTAACCCCTTTATGAAATGTCTTGGTAAAAGGTTGAGCCTTATTTGCAAGTTGAGAAATGAATCTTCTTATAGATTGAATCTTTCCTTGTAAAGATCTCATCTGACTTATATTGTGAGGAGGTGGCATTTCAAGTACGGCCTTCACTTTGGCATGGTATACTTCAATTCCTCTTGATAACAAAATATATCCTAGAATTTTACATGAGGTTACCCCAAAGGTACACTTTTTTGGATTTAATCTTAATTTGAATTTCATGTGCAATCAAAGATATCATTTAGGATAGAAAGGTAAGAATTTCTTGTAGAATACTTAGCCAAAGTGTCATCCACATATTCCTCCATGCATTCATGCATCATATCATGGAATATTGTTGTTATAGCTTGTTGATAGGTTTCTCCACCATTTTTTAATCCAAAGGGCACTACATTCTAATAGTTGGTACCTCGTGAATAGGTAAAGGTAGTCTTTTCTTGATCTTCTAGTGTAATTTTGATTTTATTGTACCCAAAGAATCCATCCATTAGAGAGTACATTTGGAATCCAGATGTGAGATCAACAATCATGTTGGGTAGTGGGAAGTCATCTTTAGGACATGCCTTGTTAAGATTGAAATTCAGTGTAGAATCAAATGGATGTTTTTAGGTTTTGATACTGGTATAATGTTGGAAATCCATTCACATTAATCAATTACTCCAATGAAACCAGCTTTTAGCAATTTTTCTAATTCAACCTTCACAAGTAAGGAAATGTGAGGATGCATCTTTCTTATCTTTTGTTTCATTGGTTTGATATTAGGTGCAATAGATAGATGATGCATATTGAGATTTGTATCAAATCCAAGCATATTTGAATATGACCATGGAAAATTGATTTTCTTTTCCTTTAAAAATTGAATGAATTGCTATTTTTCTTCCTCACTCAATGATTGTGCTAGATGTATTATTTGAGGATTCTCCACAGTATCCAAGTTAATTGAATGAGTGGGTTCTATCAATACTGAAGATCTTTCCTAAAAATGATCAGGAAGAACATCAAGCATCCCATCCTCAAGCACCTTAGAGAGATTTTCACCTTAGGATACGTCTTTTCTTTTTACTATTTTGGGATCTAACATGACCACATAGTGGTTTTCCCCATCAGATCACTTTTTTATTTTTATTTTTGAGATTAAGATACTTGATATCTTCCACGAGCATGTGTCCTCTCATTGTACTAGTGAAAGGGTAAGAGGGCTCAGTAGCATTGAGGTAATAGGATATTTCATGGTTATTGTCAAAGGATGTGAGATTTATAGATTTGGAAGGGGTCCAATCAATTAGCTCAGGATGGATAAGGGATAAGGGTTCAACAAGCTCTAGTACAAAGACACTGGTATCATCCTCATCATTCATGAATGTCTCTAAGAGGTTAAGAAATTTCTCCTCCATAGACAATTTTCAATAATGAGTTATCTTAGAAGAATCATAGGAGTTTAGATGAGTTTTACGCAAACCTAACCAAGAGGGCCTACTCCTAAGATAAGTCTCTCTTCCCGTTCTCAAATAGACATGTGCTCCAAGAATGTAGTAAAGGGAACCATCTCAATCCTAGACCTTCCCAAATTCCACGTAGCTATTATAGGGTGTAGTCTGATGTACCCATGGTTTTCTTGATTAGCTAGAGTGTTGACTTGATCAGAAGTAGATGGCCTAGGATCCATGGGGATGATCTCCATTGGAGGATTAGAGGAATCCTCATCTTTCGGTTGATTTTGAGAACTTGAGATTTCTCCTCTTTCAAAATTTGTTGTAGTAGCATATTTGTGCACAATATCTACCTTAATCTCCATTGTAGCATTTGATAATGAGTCTCATTCATATTCTTTTGAATTTTTTTCACTATTATACTATTTTTTGATGTAGTCAGCTAGGGACATTATAGGAGAGATTCTCATCATCACTTTCTTCTTTCTCAAGAGGTGGTTGTTGCTTAATAGTATCGGGTTGTGTTTGTTCAATAGTGGTATCTTCAATAGGGTCTTATAAATTTTAGTAGTAAAGGCTTGTTTAGTAACAACAACAATAGTTTTGTCATAAAAAATAGTGGTAGTATAGTCTAGAATATGCATGAATCTAGGCATATCCAAGCTATGAGAGATGTCAACAAGTTGCCCCCAATTAGGATGTTTGTAATTAGAATCAATAATGATTTTAGAAGTAGCAGTAAAAGTGATAGTAATATTAACATCAACAGTAGTAGTGATTTTCTCAGTAGGTTGAGTGGAATCCTCTTCATTATGACCATTTCCTTCTAGGTTCATGGATTCCACTTGGTTATGTTTTTGAGGAACTTGAGATGACACATATGGTTCTCCTTCATAGTTAAGATTAGAAGATTGAATGTGAAAAACCCTCTCATATGGCATTGATTGAATTTTAGCTTCTTCATCTGAGTCGTCATATTGGTCAAATATAGGAGCACTTCTTGTAGGTTTGTCAAACTTATGTTCATAGTATCCAATACTAGTCTTATCTCTAGCATTTATGAATTTAGCATGTATATTTTCATCAATCATTTTCCTTTTCCTAAAGCACCACGATCATCATACCCCATCTTTTTAGATAAAGTGTACCCAATACAATATTTATCAAGAGAGATCTCTACATGTTTGGCATCAACTTTAATTTTTTCTTCCCTATATATCCATTATAATATCACATTCTCTTTGTTTTCCTTAGCAAGCAAAACTTTATCTTTAACCATTCCCATTCCTTGATGTATGAAATATGTTGTTGTAACTATAGGAGGAAATGAGGGAGATGGTTTTCCATAAGATCTTGGGGAAATTAGAAGAGTGTCCACTCTATATTCTCCCATACTAGTGGATCTTACTACTATTCTTTTTCCATAATCAAATAAAGTGTCTTTTCCTTTTTTATCTTATTCTTTAGTGTTTGACCATTAGTTGTTATGAGGAAACATTCTCTCTACTTGTTTGATGGTATTGCATTAGTTATCAGAATCAACATGAATAGTTATCCAACACCATTGTGTGGGAACTTTAGGCATTGGTGATATATATAAGGCACTACCTTCATCTCATGAATCTATGGCCTTCCTAAGAGAATATTGTATGCTAAAGGAAGATCTAAGACTTGACAAACAACATCTCTCTCCATGAGACTAACTTAGATAGGAAGGAAAATAATGCCCTTCAAAGATCTCTCCTCTTCATCATAAGCCTTAATAGTAATTTTTCTCCTTGGATCAATGGCATGCTCTAAGAACCCAAGAGTTTGGACTAGATTACGTGTACAAATATTCAAACCCGCACCTCTATCTATCAAGACATGCTTGACTGTATATTTTTGGATAAGGAACTCAATGTGGAGGGGTATATTATGTGGATGGTCAAAATATATATCATCTTCTTTTGAAAAGGTAAGGTAATATGGGTATGTAAGATGCCCCACTATGGACTAGAATTTATTTATCTCTAAATCCTTAGGTATGCTTGTTTTTAGCAATGCTTGATCAAGGATATCACAATGCATAGGGGAAATATTCAGAAATTCAAAGATAGATATCTAAGATGAGGTAAATTGAAGATGATCCAAAAGACTATAGTCATTTGAGGAGGACACAATTTTCTTAGAAGGATTTTGATCTGAAGTAGAGGCTTGTTTGGTATTAGCAGTAGAATTAGGACCTCACAAGAGAATTTTCCCCTGGGATCAAGTTATAGTATTGGAAGACTCAGTCCTTGGTTGGGAAGAATCTTTCTCTTTGATTTTGATGGCATTGATCAACTGATTATTTGGCTCAATCATGTGAATGACATTGTTCATATCATTGTAAGTATAGCCAACTTTATTGCCTGTATATTTAGAGGATTCACCTTTTTCATATTTAGGGAATGGTCCTTTGTGGGAATTATGATCAGTATTGGTTTGAGTTTCATTCACAAAGGTGGTCCTATTGTCGATCAAATCATGGACCAAGTGTTTGAGCTTCATGCATTCATTAGTCTTGTGTCCCTTTTTCCTATGATATTTACAATAGTGGTCATCATACACCACTTAGGATTGATTGAAGTCTCATAGGGTTTGGAATTGTCAAGAAGAGTGATAATCTTATTTGAAACAAGAGTTTTAAGGGCATCCCTAATGGCTCTCCTAGAGGAGTGAAGTTTATTTTAGGTTTAGAAACCCAAGGTTTATCCGTATTCTAATTTGAATCATATTTAGGATTAGGAGGGGAATTAGCCATGGCTTTTGCAGCTTGGATATTGGTGGTAAGTTTTTAGGCTTGCTCCGCAGGCTTGGATGAGATTGTGGAAACAATTCCATCATTGACAACATCCTTGGTTTTATTCCACCATATTTTCTTGTCCTTGTTAGAGTATTTATGCTCTTTTTGCAAAGTGATATCACCCTTGCAGACTAGGAAATCCTCCACCCTAAAGGAAATTACAAAAATTTTATCAAAAGAGGAATGAATCTGTATTTGTAGAGCATACACTAGTACAAAAACAACAATATATGACCAAATAAACTACCAAAAATTGTAGATAAATGACCAAATTTGGTCACATGACCAGTGGTAGTTTATTGCCAGTCATTTATCTCATGACCAAATTTATGACTAAACTATTTTAGTCATTTATTTGGTCATTGATTTGGTCATATATTTAGTCATTTATTTGGTCATTTGGTAGTTTATTTGGTCATTTATTTGGTCATTTATTTGGTCACTTATTTAGTCATTTATTTGGTCATTTATTTGGTCATTTATTTGGTCATATATTTAGTCATTAATTTAGTCATATATTTAGTCATATATTTAGTCATTAATTTAGTCATATATTTAGTCATTAATTTAGTCATATATTTAGTCATATTAGGGCACGATGGAATCGAACCATCATCCTCCTACTTGTAAAGTAGATGCTCTTCCATTGAGCTAGTACCCTTTAAAGAATAATCATACCATGTATACTAGTACTTTTCACTAAACATGATTCAAGTTTTTCCATCTATAGTTCAAGGGTAGGATGACTAGTGATACTTTAAACTCAATGGTGAAGTTATTTAATGGACAACTTTTTAATCCTAACTATGCAGCTTAATATTCCAAAATTGAAATGACCTCGCAATGCATGATTAGCTAAAAACCATAAATTGTATTAACACAATTGTTCTCAACTACTATAAACATTAAATTATTAATTGATTTGTAATTTATTTTAAATGCCCATTCTTGATTATGTAACATAGAATGAGATTGAACAGTTTTCCAGACTATATATGTTTATTTCAATTCCTCAACTCTACTGATGATACAAAAAAAATTGTGAATGATTTCCATCTTCAAACTAGAACAGATAATTTTACCAAATCTTCATCCATATTTCTTCATTGTGTGCTTGTCCATTCCATTGATCAAGTTATGGAAACACAAATCCTAGTTTTCTATCTTGTTGGCCGGTAACAATGTGTTAAAATTATTCTATAATCCTTCTTATGGCTTAGAATGTTGGTCCATTTTCCATCATGCTTTTAGTTAAAGGATCTTCAGTATCTATCCAAGTAGGTAACTTGGTCATATAGAATGGGAATATGTAAAAAATATTCCATTCTTGTAACTTTTAGTGACAAAATAATTTTACAAACTATTCGCAATGTAGGTCATTTTTCATAACATTAAGTGTCTGCATGCAACTCAATCTACAAAGAAAATTGCCAGACTATGTTTGAGTTCAAAGACTTATGACTCTAAATCTTGAATACAGTACTGGACTTTTAAGCCTTATATGACTGTTGATAGTGATAAATTAATCGATGTTGACTTTTGCTTTTTTTGCCTAAAATATAAATATTGTTTTTGGTGGCATAATTCACCTTGCTTTTCTCTTTATGTGATGATCTAATTTACTAGTTACTATTCTAATGTGTATGCCCAATTATTCCTTACTAGCAATTTTTCTTTTTTTATTAGTAAAATAGTCACCCTCTCCCTTTACTTGAAATAAAACACAAAATTCTAAAATATTGTACTAATAAAATTTAAATTAGATTCAATTATGAAGCCAATAAAAAAATTTGGTAATGCTGATCTGAAATTGTGTTTCCTCTTACCTGTAAGCATCCCCCTTCAGAGACCAACAACACAACTAGGGTTTTCTTCTTTAGTTCTTTTAACACTTCATCAAGATAAAAGTTAGGGGAGGCAGAATTGTGTAGTGTAAATACATGTATCTCATTCTTCTTCCTAGCATTCTTGAACATTTTTGGAAGACTTTTTACAACCAAAACATCATTTGCAAGTGCCGTAATAAAGTGATCCTTGTTATAAAGGTAGCCAAAACTTTTAAATTTAGAGCTGCCATAAACAGACAAGCACAAATGAGATAGAAATAAATAAGCACATAATCAACTCAATTATAGAGCAAGAAGTAAAATGGATAAGAAACCTGATTCCCTTAGTACTTGTAGTCTCTTGAAGCTCTGGAATCACAAGAGTGGCATTTAGAAGCCTAGATACAACAACTAAATCATAGATCTGGCAAGAATAGAAACTTTAGGGAATTATTATGGTCATTCACAAAGACCAAAGAAAAATAAAATAGAAAAAGGAAGAGGATCTTCACTATTACAAGAGGAAATCCCTACCAATTACCTGATCTCATGAAACCCTCCTTGAATTTTGACAAATATGTAGCCATTTCTATGCCAATTTGGGGCTTTCAAAACAAATATTAAGGTTCAATCGGGCTTTAAAACTTACATATAAGAATGTAAAATTGGACAAATTTATTAACTCTATTGAGATAAGAGATAATGCCACATCTAGCAATAACTATAGGATCTATGACTACAATTCTCTCTCCTTTAGCCCTCTGGAGTTAGAAATGTAATCATTACTGATATATTCTATTTTCTTATAGATTTTTTTTTTTTAATAATATTCTACTTTTCCACTATTGACTAATGCTGAAAATAAATTAATGATTTATTAAGCTGGCATCTTTAATGTTGGATTCATTTTCATTTCTCAAGTTTGATATTACAGATTTTTGAGCAAATTCCAAATCAACTTGATGTATCTTCAATTGGATAAACTATGAATGTTTTCTATACCTTCAATCTTTAAGGAAGTTGCCATAGTGATGAGGAGGGCTTCTTTCTTGTATGTAAAAAAATTGGTCATTTGCCATCAAGTTTAGAGGGAGCCACACCCATAACTTGAGATACAATTTTTGTATGAGCATATTTCGGATGATTTTTCTATATTTTTCTTTAAGCCTGCAAAAATATTTCCATGGATAAACATTTTTTTCATCAAGGATGGTGATTTTACAATTTTTTGTTGCTTCTGAAGATATTCTATATAGCTAGGCTTTGAACTCCTGCCACTAATAAGAAAAAAGTAGCCTTTGAGACCTGAGCCTTGCCAACTCATAAATGAATTCAAACCATAACATAAGACCATGCCCAAAATGACACCAACAATGAATTACCCATATGACACCTTCTCCATATACCTTTTTGTTTAATCTCATCAATGCATTTCTATATAAACACTAAATTTCTAGAATTCAACCCTATTATTTGTTGTCTTCAAATGAGTTTTTCTAGAATACCATTACATATCTATATTTTTTACAAAACAATAAATTCATGCCTGTATTCTAATTATTGCAATTGACTCTGTGTACCCTTTCAAGGAATCAACATATAGAAACTTCTTGGGTATTATCATTGGCCATTTCCTTTATTAAAACTATACTATCACTCGAGGAAATCTGAGTTTTAAATGTGTTTGAAAGAAGACAAGAGGACACATTAGTAATTATATAGAAGGGCAACTTGAAACTGGTGGATGAATACATATAGTTACATATTCAGATAGGTAAAGTCATTGGTTTTATATTAGGGTAGATTTTGTGGGGGTGGTGTGGTGGAAAATAAGTCATTCAAATTAGAGGAGTGTATGTCACTCTATTCAAGCATCAGAGCAAGAAATAGGAAGTTCAAGTATGATTTCTAGAAAGTTCATGAAAATTTTAATATGGCACCAAAATTTATGTTAGCAAAGTCAGGAAGTTAGGATTCCTGAACACCTGCAATGTAGCTCCAAAGAGGCGTTGAAAGGTGAGCAACACCCAAATAAAATATGGATCGATCATAAAGAAACTAATGATTTAATAATAATAGAACACACCAATAATAAATGAGAGGTCTCAATTCAACTGATAAGTGATCTGCTAAAGACTTAACATAATAAAATAGATACTAATCATAGACATCACAACATGGCTGGAAGCTTCCCATAATATTTCTAAAGAAATTTTTTTATGTTATCCCCTAATAAACATGTAAACTGTCAAGTATATGTTGAGATAACTAATAGGCTTTGGCTGGAAAAAATATGTTCTAGTTTTTTGGAAAAAGAGAATTTAATTGAGATTCAAAAGAAATATTAAGGTTTTAAAGAACCATGCTTGTCATCCAATTTTGTGATACTCAATGAAGAGAAACATCTCTGGGCTTTCATACAATATTATATTCTGATTGGAATATGGATTTGCATACTGTATAATGTGCTATCAGAAGTTGGAACTACAACATGATGAATGTAATATTTTTCCTATATCTATAATGAATGTAATGAGATCAAATTCTAATAAGCTTAATTTGTGCTTTGTATCAGCATACATAACCACATTTCTGCTAGATATTTTTAAATATAAACTAGCTAAAAAGTTATTCATAGAATCAAATATAGCTGAAACATAAATTTAAAAAATTAGGTGATTCTCTTGCAGAATATATGTAGTTTTAGTCTATAAACATTACAAAAAAAGTAATAGGTTGAGGATTGTGTTTGTTGGAATAAATTTAAAAGCTCTCTCCCAAAAATAATGCTTTATGGATCATGAGGATCGTGAAATTTAAGATCTGGTACCATTAACTAATACTATGATGAATTATCTTCAGGTAATGTAACAAGCCTCCTCATTGTCGAACTTGAGTTGCAACCAACCATTAGTATACTAAGTAGGTATAAAATGACCTTTAATCAAATTAAAAGAATTAAAAATGTTCAAGATTACCCACTTCATTCAATTGCTTCGTCCCAAGGCAGCACAAGTGCTTGGACTTCGAAATATTTTGGCCCCTTTTAATAACTCCTTTAAACTTTCCATTGATACACAATAGATTAATTTAGATAAATTGATGATAGGACAAAATTAATCAAATTTAGAAAGTCCCCGATTTATTGATATTCCTAGCGGGGATCTTCTAAGAACAACATCAACGACACTAGTGAATACCCTAAACCACCTAGGGTTTCTCTTTCTTCTCATATTTATGATATGTTATCCATTTGATTGGCTCGTCTATTTATTTTAACTAGTGATCTAACACTTTCAAAGACCCAAAATGTTAAGTGCTTATCATGATATATCCAATGTTTCCTTGACAATGCAAATTGATTTTGTCTAGGGCAGCAATTAGAGTTTGTGATTTTTGGGCACTTCCACTTTTCTCTTTGGTTTTGAAGATGACAATATCAGTGTTATGGTGAAGGGGAGAAGAGAAGGCCTCTTTGTCATGGAGACTAAAAATAGTGCACCTGCTATGCTGGCATGAGCTAGGTTGTATGTGTTTTGTTCTAATAAATAGAAATTAATAATTTTATCTATGAATGAAATAAAGCATTTCAATAGTCCCAACCACTTTTGGGAGGGCATCATACACATATTCCAGATGGCATGAATTGGAAAGGTCTAATTTATAAATAACACTATATACAACAACCATTTTCCCTAATGCTCCCTAAAGTTATGTAAGGATGACAAACTATTATGTGTTAAACCTCTATGGTACTCATTATCTTTTCATCAGTTAGAGACCTCTTTTCAATTTAGAGATAACACAATTTTGTTCTTGAGAACCACGTTATTATGAAATTCAAAATAAATTTATTGGAAATTCACATTGCATAGTTCTAAATGTAACACATGCTCATGAGGTAGTAGTTGTAGCTGATGCTAGGAAACAAATGAGGAATCCTAACTATACTTGAGAAAGCAAAGAAAGAGTAAAGGCAATTGTAGTAATTGTTAATTAAGATGAGCCATCTTGATTCTCCCAAAATCATCACCCTATTTGACCTCCAATTGATTCCCACTTTGGATTTTGATGTGCTATGTGTTGCACTTGATATTTATAATATGATGGAATGTGTTATAAAAGTTCTTTAGTCAGTGATAGGCTGTTTTACTACATTGCTAGTAGCATGTACTTTAGTATGTTGATTGCCACTGTTTTGGGCATATCTTGATATTTTGTTTAAAAAAACTACTTAATATTTCAAAAACTCTGGGTAAACAACATCTAAATGTTCACATTTAGGAAGAAGAGTGAATGAACTACCTAGCTTAAACTAAAAAAATTGAATTCCCCTAACATAAAATTAAACATAATTCCTCCATACCAAGGCATGGCCATAGTATAGAAGCTCAACAAATTTCGAGGCATCAAAAACCATTATCCTTTTTGAGCATTGCATGGAAAATTTGACAACATGAAACACCACATATATGATAGCATTTTCTTTAATAGCTCCAAGACTTCCACTGAATTTTATAGATCTCCAAAACTATTGATCCATTTGGATAAACGTGGAGGTTGCTAGCTTTAATTAGCTTTAACCAATTTCACACATGAAAGACTCTTACTTCTTGAAATTGCTCTTAGAAAGACTTGGTCAGTGTGGGATTTGGACCATTGTACATGTACACATGTTATCTCTAATACTTTTAAAGTGCATGGATACATGCTCATAAAGGCTCCAGAGACACTGTAAAAGCTAAAAATCAAATCATCTTATTTTCCTGCATGATGTTTTTGATTCTATTAGACTAGTAGTTATTGCAACCACCAAATCACCTTGTAGTGAATATGCAACATAAAATCAATGTAAATAAAATGTTAATATTGTAGGACTTTCTAAATCAACCTTTATCTGATTGATGTAGATTTTGGATAGTGATAACTTTCTTAAACAGTGCATATAACTCACAAAAATATCTTATACTCCATCTAATCACCAATTTCTCAGATATTCTAAAGCTTGTTCATCTCTAGTCACTACCTCAACTAATCTCAAGAATGAAGATTTCCTCAATAAAATGATTGTTATTCTTCTTTACAAGATTTTCCATTTTTTAAAAATCTTTCTTGCATTTTTTCTATGTCTCCTCACAATTTGTTTTCACATTGGCGCTAACTACTGCCACAGTCACCTACCACATAGAATAAAATGTTGACTTCTACATGTTGCTTATTAATATATAGTACGGTACTATGGAGCCAAAGAGCAAAAAACAAACAAATGGAAAACCACAAAAACAAATCAAAACATCACAGTCTTCTTTAAGTTAACAAATTATAGCCCATGATCCAATATATATTCCCCTGACCTCTCAAGTTTAAATTTGGACCACAGTCAACCTGTCAATTGTCTAAATCCTTTGGTATAAACACCAGACCAAATTCTAGTTATACTTCGCTCACAATGTGATGCGGAGAAACTGAAGCAAACTCAATTTTACATCTTCATATCCCACTTAATCATAATGGCTCAGATAACTTGTCCCAAATCTATGAACAAACCCAAAAAAACTGCAAGCTAAAATTGTAAGTATAGAGGCAGATTCCATATGCTTTCAAATGACAAATACTCTCATTCAATGATTATTCCAGTCACAAATAAATAGCTGACTGCATCTTAACATTCTTCCTGTAGCAATCTTATATAAGCATGAGCCCATGTAGAGGTGCATCAAGCCTTTAAATAAAACTATTAAATCAGTTCCAATGTCAAACTCCAAAATCAGAAATTTACTCTCATAAGAATTGGTCCCCAAAATCAAAATTTTCTACTCCAAATCTGCACTAAGTTTTTTTCAAAACAATATTAAGCTAGGATCTAAAAAAAATCTGTATTCATGCAGAAATGAGGAGTAAAGAATCAGTTCCAATAAGTATTCACAAATTCGATTCAAATCAGATTTTTTTCAAGCAAAAATCTGCTCTAGCTCCAATAATTTTGGCCTCAAAGCAACATAATAAATTTTTTTTTTAATAAAAACTGAATTGAAATCGGTTTAAGATTCCACTTCCCTCCAAGAATGTAGCCAATACCATGATTTCCCAAGAAGATAAAATGATTTCAAACCAGGACTTTTAAACCAATTACAAAGTGCAGATTTGTTCAAGAAATTGAAGCTATACTATGATTCTTTCAATAGAAATGGGCTTCTATATATAAATCCTCCAATCTTGAATAATTTTCTACATACCCAATGCTTGGAATCAAGGTTTGAAAGTGCCAATATTCTATTAAGGCTGATTGGCTTAGAATTCCAAACAAACAAACTTAATCCAATTTGAACATAAATTGCTACTTAATTTATATCAAAAGAATCTCATTCAAATGATTCTACGAAGCGATTCTTCTGCCATGATATGTCCCATTTTAAACACAATGAAAATGTATTGCATGTAACTAATTCTTGCTACAGACTATCAAAAAATTGTTTCAACTGAACCACAAACCAGTTAAACATTAGAAATAGTAATCATGACATCAAAAAATTGACTCAAAATAGAAATACGGAAACTTCCAAAACAATTTTATTTCAAACTCTCATAAGTTCATGGCTAGTGATAGCCAGAGGAAAAAATGGATATACATTTATTCCATCCTCTGGATTCTCCTCTCTCATTTGAATAACTCCAGCCCCATTTTATAATTGTTTGGGCGGTTACAATCTTTAACTTCCCTCTTTAATCAAACGGTTACATTGTTTCTTTAAGTTCCTCAACAACACATTCCACACATGTTACAAAATTATTAATTTTTCTAGTTTGGGCATTTTAAACATATTAAATTGGGCTTACATAATCTTTTACACTAGGACCATGCTTGAACTTTTAATTCAAATAAAGATTAAAATAATAGGATTTTAACACTGTCAAGGTGCTCCTGCACCACAATGACTAACTAATTTCTATTGATCATGTCTAACTCATTATTATCACACTAACATGATATATTTTCCTAAAGTCAGACTAAATGTTAAATATGATGTCTGGGCACCTGATATTATACTATATGCCTGTTATCCGTCATTCATCAAGGGAAACCGAGTAATATTGTGCATCAAATTTTAGTCTCAATTTTATGTTGGTACAATACTTCATGACTGGAGATATTTTGAATTCTATAAAATAGTAAGTACATTGAGCTTTAGTCAAGCCAAGTTAGCCAAATGCCTACCACTAGTTAGTTGCTTTAATGAACTTATTAAGTGCACAACTTCATAATATCATAAGAATTGTTGTAACTGTTCAGGCTTAGAATTGTTACCTTAAATCAGGCATTAAGGCAAAACAACAATTCTATCTTGACAATGGAAACCTCTCCTAGCTGTGGATAGACTATGAATGAAGAGGAATCTTCGGATTCTAGGCCGGTTCCTATAAAATATGGAATATCACTTTCTTTCTCTACAAATTGTTGGAAAAAGGGAAAAGAATACTATAACTAAAAGATTAGGGTGGTACACCAATGAATACTTCAGACTTTGCAAAAACATGAAACTTCAATCCTGACTCACAAATGAAGATCTTAACACTCTGAATCTCTATTCAACATATAGGTTAATAAATGCATGCTATCAGGGTTTTACCACAAACAACTTGGATAATTAACAAACATACATTTCTCATACAGGGCCTTGGAGCAATTGATTATCTTGAGAAGGAATAGGAATCTACTCACTTCCTTTAGATAATAAATGATTTGACACTTGTTAGAAAAGATGAAAACAAGATCCAATATCGAAAACAAATTCACAAATATGAGTCAAAATATCTGGTTGATTCCTTCAAAAATCTGACAAAATGATTACAAAAATGGCCTTCAAAGCACTTAGGAACGATATGTTCACTATATGCCCTCTCTCCAAAATCTGCAACCCTTAATTGATCCTCAAAAATCAATTTTATATCCTCTCTATGCCTCAAATCCGAAAACCTAAGTCCTTCCAAAATCCCAATTTTTAGCCAAAAAATGTGCCACTAACTAAGCCTTTTACAAACTTCCTCTAAATGCCCCCTCCCTAAATTTTGGCTTAATATAAGGAATTAAATCCTTTTACAAAGAAAATTGCCAAAATTGAGAAAAGAAATTAATATTAAATAAAAATCTAATATTAACTAACCTACATTCATCTCCTAACTTAGATAAAGGACTCTAAGTGTAAACTATATGCAATGTGGGAAAGTCGACATGACTTCTCATCCACTTGCAATGCGATGCAAAAATCAAGGAGATAAGAATGCAAGGTGGCACTATGAGTAGTTTTCGAGGCTCTGCAAGGAACTGACATGCATTGAAGGCATTGAATTGCTTGGTAGACTCCAAACAGTTATTCAGATTTTGATCTCGACACTTGTGTTTTCTTCATTCTTCACAAAGAAGCTTAAGGGAAATGAAACCCTAACATGCAGAAGCCTTCAAAAACTGCTTGAAGGAACTTTGTTTGACTGTGAAAGGAATCCATTGTTGAACTCGAGCCTTGCTATACTGAAGATCATTGCTACTTCTTCAATGACTGTATCTCAAATAGGGAACTCGACATTGAATTGCTAACTCAAGTTTAGCGAACTGTAAGTTTACTTAAGAACTCTCTATTTATCATACGAAGCTCATTTTCTGGCATAATATCATGAAGTTATAACTTTAACATAGCATAAGTTATGGCCTCTTTTTTTGTTATATATACATCACTACTATTATTTTCAATAAATGACTATTGTTTAACTATGAAGCCATGAATAAGTCACAGTCGTGACTTGATATGTATCTTGCTTCATTTTGTAAAACTTGGACATGCCTTCTTGAGAGATTTTATTTGTTTGCACTTGTATTTTTTTGGACTATGACTTATCTGTGGCTTCATGGCTTTGATTTGTTTTTCATACTATCAATCTGTATTTTATTTCCATGGGCTCCACACATTTCACACCTGGGCTCGACTATTGGTTTATTTTTATTTTTTTTTGCAAACCATATATTATAAGCTTGGCCATGATGGATAGTTTCTCCAGGAAACCATGAAAACACCTCTAATGACTTACTAAAGTTGCAAGGTTATGAGTGAAAAATGTTAAAGATATAATCAGTTGTAAACAAAACTATCACATTTTCCACTCATAACCTTCACAAACCTTAGAAGGTGATTATGACTGAGAGATGCTCAACACATAACTATCATTATTTCCATAGCAGATAAGTAGCTTTCTCCTTTATGATATTCCATTGTTGGCTGCACATACTCTATTCCAGTTTATACATATTTTCCACTTTTTGTTCAGCTTGCATCCTATAGCTTTGTCCACTGTATACAATTCTCATTGATGTTGAATCTGCACTTAATATGATAAGTACAACAAGATGAAAATGTTTGTTCACTATTAATGAAGTTCGAGCATGGGCTTGTGACATTCAAAAACATCAGAATGTTAACTAATGAGGTTCGAACATGGGTTCATGACACTCAATAAAAACAAACTGTAGACATTTTATGATTTTATGGCTTAATCTTGAAGCACTCTTTTGTATTCAGCAACAAATATGTTTATGGCTTAAAAATGTACTTTTGAAATAGTAAGGACATATTTGTACTAGTATTTATGCAGCACCATTTGTATCTTGAACTGGAAAGTTGGCAATCATTGGCACTTCTTGTAGCACTCTTATCATGGAAACCAGCTTGATCTGCATCTTCAACAATGACTGAATATGAAAACCAATCAGCTATTATCTGCAAGATAATCTATTAAGCTCTAAAATAACATCATTATGAAATACATTATCTAAAAAAGGTTTCTTAGTTTGAAACATACTAAGTCCCTTTAATTCAGACACCTAGTTAATAAAAAGGACAACATACACCACAATGATCATTAGTAGTAAAAGGTTTCATGTCAGAAACAAGTCCCTTTAACACTACCTTGCAGTGAGTGTCAGTGTACATTTCCTTATTTCTTTTAATTTTCCAGATTGATATGCAGTATTGAAAACTTGATTGCTATAGTATGTTATTTGTTTCTCATATATTGCTTAGATCCAACAGGATCTAACCATATTTTTCTTTCTCATGCAGATATGAAACCCTAAAGACCTAGATGCAGATGAAGACTCAGACTCATGAAGACCTAAATGTAGAGACCTAGCAAACAACCAACTGACACAAACCAATAAAAAAGGCAATGCATGGGACCCCTATCCCATACTTCAGTCTTTCTTTCAATTCTGCAATGTACTCTATTTATTGATGAAACATGGAACAAGAAAAGACATTTGTATATCACATTCAGTTTGAAAGCACAATGTAATGATTATTTATGAATTTTGGAATTTTTGGAATGATAATCAATACTTAGAGTACAATAATGACATCTAGAATGAATGCAATGAGGACATGTAAACTAACAAAACCTGCAAGGTAGTGTTAATTAGACAAACAAATGCAACCTTTTCCTACTTATGCTTATTGTATTGTATGCTGTATTTTTGAGTAACAGTAACATTTACCAATTCAACTTTAATTATGGATTCAAGACCTCTTTTCCAAATTTAACATGAGATTTCTTAAAGAAAAAATATTATTTGAGCTTTTGTAGCGACTTTCAAACCTCTAACTTGAATCCTGTAATAGAAGGACATTATTTATAATGATGTTTATATGTGGTTTCTGTAGAATGTGAATTGGAGAATGGTTTTATGTGAAGCATCTTGTTATAAGTGTGCCCTCATTCTTGGGCATTGGAAACAAAAGAAGAAACCTAGAAAAAAAAATAAAAAATGTAACTCTACTACTGTTTACCATGCACTGCATGTTGCTTCACATTTGCTTATGTAAGAAATGAAAAGTATTGGCTAGCTGGCAGTCCATATAAATAGAGATATATACATGTCAAAATATAGTTAAATACAAAGGCACATGTTCAGTAATAAATGAAATGAACTGTCTCAAACTGGAAGAATGTCAATAGATTTACAAAGTTATTTTATGAAAACCTGCATGACATCTCTGAGAGGTCGAGAAGGAGGCATAGAGAATCCCATGAGTTCGGCATGAAAATAATTTGAGAAAAGCCAGAAAGGCCATGTGCAGATGGAGACATAAATAGAGGTTTGAAAATAAATAAATCTGAAGGATACAAAACCCACATAAGATCCAGGTTATAACACGATTAAAAGAAACCCAATTACATCAACCATAACCGAGTTATGTTTATTTTTATTCATTATTTTTCATTTATTTTAATAATAATGAGAAAGACCCAGAAGGATGGAAAGATGTAAAAGAAAAACCCAGGGCTTCCAATAACAAAGCATCTGCATGTTTGTTGTATTTTCAGTCAAAACCTCCATTCCAAATTCAAAAGAAAAGGTCACAGCCTATATCAAATGATAGAATACAAAAGTCGCAACCACGTGAAAGTTTTTTCTCATTTTATTAGTCAAAATTCTAATCTACAGTGGAAAAGAAGAAAGAGGGAGAGATGTCAATATTCTTCTCAGGGAAATTTATATCAAACCATTCACGTCCTACATATTTTTTAGTGGTTTCTTTCATTTTTTTTAAGACCCAAATCAGAGGGACATAGATATTCAAGAGCCATTTCAAGAATAGTAATACAGGTACCTGAAAATGTATGATTCTATGTAAGTCTACACTGTTTCTCCATCAAAACCCTAGTTTCCAATAAGTGGCATTGAGAGATGAAACAGAGCCAAGAAGCTCCCTCTTACCCTACACATAAACATTATAAAACCCATTCAAAAAATAAGCATTAAAAACCCATTCAAAAAATAAGCATTAAGTAATCAAAGAGCCTATATTTAAGTCAAATAGCCATATTTTTATGCATTACCTGATAAAAACCCCTTTAACAAACCCAAAGTCATTTCATTGCATAAAATGATATATTCTCCAAGTATTCTCTCAAACAAGTAGCATAGATTACTGTAAATGCTTTCATGTTTTGGGCGTAGATAAGAGAGAATGAGGATGTAGATTCTGGCAAAATTCATTTCCCTGCCATTCCTCTGCCCGTCCTGCTTGCCGCCTGCATTGTGAAAGTGAAAATGCATGTTTCTTTTTTTGGGGGGAAAATGCATGTTTCTTTTTGGGGAAATGCATGTTTTATTTTGTCTTAGTTTAAAATTTAAGACAATTAAAAACTATAATTTTTAACTTAGAATAATATTTATATTTTTAAGAAAAAATATTAATTTTGTCTTAAACAAATGTCTTAAAACACCCTCATATGTAGTAGTGTGTGACTGGGTATAAAGAATAAGGCAGAAGCAATGGCCAATTTAGATAGCTAATGCTAGTCAAGCGATGGTGAGAACTTTAGATGAAATCTAAGATAAGTACCCCATATGACATCTGCAAATGGGTTTTTTCATAATAAACAAGGATTCTATAATTTGTGAATTTTCAACTAAGGTCCTAGTCACTTGTTAGGCTCCAGTACAAGGATGAAGACCACATGCTTGTCCCAGTATCCACATCTTATGATGATCATATTTATCTATTACAGTATGCTGATAAAATGATATAGGGTTTTTTATTCTATCACAAAAAATTTATAGAACAAAATATACTACCTATACAAAGTATACAGAACAGATGTACAGTGCTATAACAACACTCGCTGCTGATAAATTAACACAAGAAATCAACAGAAGTTTTTCTTCCAACTTTACTTGACATTCTTCCAAACTAAATACCTCACAAGAGCGAGTGACCAACTTCTGCCATGTTTCTCAGAAGCTGATAAATTCATAGAGAGTGTTTACTTACAGTTCTATGGAGGGGGGAATGGTAGTGTAGGATTTGTTGTTGAAGAATAATAAACAATGAGAACAGTGAATGCATCAAGAAAGACCCAAAAAGGAAAAACCCCTCAAACTATTTATTTAGTCATTTATTTGGTCATTTTACCCGATGACCAAATTGGTCATTTATTTAGTCATTTTACCTGATGACCAAATTGGTCATTTATTTAGTCATTTTAGTTGTGATTTTACTTGATGACCAAATTGGTCATTTATTTAGTCATTTATTTGCCAAATTCTACTAGTGATAGTTCATTTCAAGAACCAAGGTGTTTACAAAAATGTCAATCTTTTTCATCTCAAGAATCCACCTTGGATATCTAGAAAACATCTTCCTCCATCACTGAAGGAAAGTGACAAAAGGTTCACCCACTATTTTATTGGTGATGCAAAGGTCTTGCATAGTGATGGGGTGTTGTATATTAGAGGAGTAATGTTGGATAAAATTTTATACCATCTCATCAAAGCTATTGATACCAAGTGTGAGGGATGTGAACCAAGGCATGGCTTGGTGATGCAACAGTGATCAGCGGAAGCCTCCAAACAGTGTGTAATGGCAAGAATCTAATCCCTCAACACCCAAGGTGAAGGGAGTCAAGTGATAGATACCTATCATAGGTATGATAAAAGGAATTAGAGAAGGTTATCACAACCCTACCATGCAATTCAACCTAATCACTAGGCTTGCCAAAGTCCTAAGCACCAAAAACCAAGAGTTCACTAAGAGACCTCTTTAGGAAAATAAGCACTCAAACCACATGAAATGGATACTAAGACCAAGGGTGGCTTATAAAAATTTCTCTAGCCTATTTATGTCTTATTTTGATAGTTCCAATGGTTCTTTCACTAATGGGAAACTCATAACATCAAGTTGCTACACAAACCCAACTCTAGGCTTGTAGCCTTTCCAAACTAGTATTTTGAACCTAGTTCAAAATCCTTCCAAAAAAAGTGTAGAATAGGTTGAGGATCCTGATACCCTTTTTGGGTTTATGGAACTTATCCAAGCACCAGGACTTGAAACCAAAAGGAGGTTATTGATTTAGCTAATTTTATGACAGGGCTAATAGGCCTAATTAGGGATAGTTTGCGCTACAAGTGCTTCTTACTCCAAGAAAATGCCAAAATAAATGATGGGATACTTTGGGGGAATGTATAAGGGCTCCAAATCCTAATTTTTGGGTCTTGATGAATCCCCAACCAGATTTTATCATGAATGTCCTAAGTCACAGCTAGGTGCACATATGAACCTGTACACCTAGGGCTTTGCGGAAAACACACCCCCTTGCAGTACTCCACCTTTAACTTGAATTTTATGAAAGAATATAAAAAAAGGATGAATTCCACCAAGGGGCATCAAATTCCCATGGTGGAATTGGGTCAAAAGAGCGAGCCCTATCTGAAACCTGCTGGAGAAACCCTCAATTCGAGCAAGCACACCAAATCTTTGATAACTTCTGATCTAGGATGAATTAGATCGTAAAACCAATTAAATCTGATATTAGATTGAACACAAAAACTTCTTGACTCAAAAACTCATGCATATAGGACTATACCCATTTGTACTAGGGCACTGTTCTCAAGGATTGCAAGGAAAATGGTTGATTTTTATTGATTGGTTGCCAAATTACATGTGTATATCCTATCACCCACCTATAAGGGATTATATAGGATACTACCAATGGTTACATGAGTGTTTTGAACAAACTAGCCATTTGGGAGGGTTAATTACAAGTTTTTGACAACTTTTAAAAGTTTCCCGAAAGTTGCTTGACAACTTTTAGAGCAACTTTGCCAATTTTGCACTTTTTGCAAATCTAATGACCAACATTGGTCCCTACCTTAAGCCAATGATCCAACATGGATCAAAGACCTTAAAACATAAAAAAAAACTAAGATCCTAAGATTTGAGGCCCATTGACCACTTTTGACCATAGCTAGCCAGGGGCTTATAATTATGCCAATCCTGGAACTAGGCCTTACAACTTGGTCTAGGTGCCTGATTAGAAACTCTAAGATACTAGATGTGTTTAGGACCCTTAGTAGTGTTGTTTAATGATTTTAGAGTAGGTTCTCCTACACCATACTCCCCTTTAATTTTAAAACTCAAGTCCCTACTTGAGGATAGGTGCTCTACCGAAGTCCCATGTTGCTTGATTTGATCTTCGGTGAGCCATGTAGCATCAATGTTAGGGAGACCCTTCCATTTGACTAAGTACTACATGTGATTCTTTGATCTAGTCTACTTTAGTAGCTTGGAGTCCAAAATTGCTTCAATCTCCACTAGTTTTCTTTGAGGAAGATTGGTAACATAGTCCTCATCCTCAATGCTTGTGTCCTTACCCTGCTCACTTAATGACCTTGCTGCAGCTTTGTATGGTGTGAGATCTGCAATGTTGAAGATTGGAGAGATTTGCAAAGTTGGAGGAAGGGATATCTCATAGGTGTTGTCACCTATTTTGTTAAGTATGCTGCAGGGGCCTACTTTCTTGATTTGAAGTTTGGAGTATCTACCCTTAGGTAGTCTCTCCTTCCTTAGAAATTCCCAAACCCTATCTCCTACATGGAAATGGACCTCTCTCCTTCTCTTGTCAGCATTTTCTTTGTACTTCAAACTAGACTTTTGCAAAGTTTCTTTCACTTGTTGTTGTACCTTTGTGATGAGCTCCGCTAGTTCTTGGCCTTGAGCACTAATTCTGAAATTAGAGGGGAGTTCCATTAGATCCAATGGTCCCTTGGGGTGTAATCCATACACTGCTTGGAAAGGAGTTGTACCAGTTGACCTGTTTATAGAGTCATTGAAGGAAAACTCTCCTTGGGGTAGTATGGTATCCCAACTTTGTGAGTATTGCTTGGTTAGACATCTTAAAAGATTTCCTAGGGACCTGTTTACTACCTCTGTGTACCCATTTGTTTGAGGGTGATAGGTAGAGCTATAGGTGAGGTTTGTACCCAACTTCTTAAAGAGTGTCCTCCAAAAGTGCCCTTGGAAATTCACATCCCTATCTGATACAATTGTCTAAGGTAAGCCATGAATTCTAACTACTTATTTGAAGAAGAGATTGGCTATATGAGATGCATCATTTGTGCTCTTGCATGGCACAAAGTGGGCCATTTTGTTGAGCCTATCCACTATGACAAACACACTATCAAATCCTTGCTTGGTTTTAGGCATTCCCATGACAAAATCCATTGAAATGGATTCCCAAGGCCTTGAAGGGATTGGTAAGGGTTGGTAGAGCCCTTGATTTGTTGTCATCCCTTTAGCTTGTTGGAAAATAGTACAAGACTCAATAAACTTCTTAACTTCATTGTTCAATTTGGGCCAAAAATAACTCCTCTTTACCATGTCTGCTATCATGTCAATGCCAAAGTGACCTCCTAGGCCACCACAATGCTTTTCTCTGATTATGTTTGCTCTCATTGAACACTTGGGTATGCATACTTGTGCTCCTTTGAATAGAAGACCATTCTGAATCAGATATTCATAAAAATTAGTATGATATATGCCTTCCATCTTTATACAAATCTGATATATCTCTGAAAAATTAGGGTCATTCGGGTACAAGTGTTTGAGGGACTCAATTCCCACACTTTGTAGTTAACCTTCTTCAACTAGACCAATCCTCTTACTAAGAGTATAGGAAACTTTGTTTGCTACACCCTTTTTATGCTGAATGTTGAAGGTATATGCCTACAATTGCTCTACCCATTTGAGATGCCTGACTAAAAGTTTTTCTTGTGAATTAAGGAAGCTTAGTGCATGGTTGTCAGTGTAGACTACAAATTCCTTTGGGATCACGTAGTGCCTCCATTTCTTGAGGGCTTGGACCATAGCATAGAGCTCTAGATCATATGTAGAATACTTTCTCTTGGCCTCATTCAATGTCTCTGAAAAGAAAGCAACTACCTTGCCTTCTTGGCTTAGGACTGCTCCTATGGCCAAATTACTTGCATCTGCCTCCACAGTGAAGACTTTGTTGAAATCAAGGAGGACCAAGATAGGGTATTGGGAGACTCTATTCTTCAAGTATTGGAATGCATCATTGGCTTTTTTTGTCCATGAAAACTTAGTCTTCTTTCCACCTTTGATTGTTTCAAGCATTGGTGCACACACATGACTGAAATTTTTGATGAACTTCCTATAAAATGTTGCAAGCCCATGGAAGCTTCTTACATCACCTTGATTCTTTGGTGGAGGCCAATGAATGATTGCATCTACCTTCTTAGGATCCATCTTGAGGGTACCTTGTGAGATCACGAAACCTAGGAATACAAGTTCCTTTCTCATAAACATGCATTTTTCCAAGTTGATTACCAACTTGTGCTGGAGTCTTCTTAGTACCTATTCCACATGATCAAGATGATCTTCCTTGCTATGACTAAATATTAGTATGTCATCAAGGTAAACAACAACAAATTTTCCAATAAAATCTATGAATATCTCATTCATAAGCCTCATAAAAGTGCTAGGGGTGTTGCTTAAACCAAAGGGAATTACTAACCATTCAAACAAACCTTCAGTAGTCTTGAATGTTGTTTTCCATTCATCTCTGGGCTTGATTCTGATTTGATGGTAACCAGACTTTAAGTCTATCTTGGTGAAGTAGCAAGCACCTCTTAGTTGATCCAATAGGTCCTCAATCCTTGGCATGGGAAATATGTACCTTATTGTGAATTTTTTTAGGGCCCTGCTATCAGTGCATAACCTCCATTTTCCATCCTTTTTAGGGGTCAAAACTGAGGGTACAGCACAAGGACTGAGACTCTTTTTAATGAGCCCTCTTTCCAAAAATTCAGTGACTTCATTTGGTATGATCTCTTTTTGATCAGACCTGATGTTGTCTTTGGGCTTTGAGATTAAGACGAATGGCTCACTATCAGATTCTTTCAATGTTTTTAACATCTCCTTTTCCCCCATGATAATCACAGTGGGTTCTTTTTTAGTTTTACTATCTGGTAGGCGCTTCATAGTGAAGGTCTTCCCATCTTTGGTGATGGAGTAGGTTTTTTTCCTACAATAGTGTATGACATCAACATCAAATTACTAAGGCCTGCCTAGGAGAATATGTGAGGCATCCATCTCAACTACATCACAAAGAACCTTGTCTTTAAAATCTGCAATTGAAAAATCTATCCATGCTTGTTCTATCACTAGAGTTTGTTGGCCTTTGGTTAACCATGATACATGATAGGGGCAAGGGTGTGGCTTCTTAGGAAGGTTTAACTTTTGAACCATTTCACAAGACACAAGATTTTTAGTTGAACCAAAATCAATAAGAAGATTGCATACCTTTCCATGACATTTAATCTTTGTCCTGAAGAGATTCTTTCTTTGTGGAGGCTCTTGGGTTTGTGGTACTTGAAGGAAGACCTACCTCATTATTAGACACACTCCTTCTTCTGGTTCCAAGTCTCTAGCATCAACATTGTCTTCTTGCTTATCTTCTTGGACAAGTTGTGCTCTCCTCTCACCTTGGTTATTGTTGTTCCTCTTCTCAAGGCATCTTCCTACATGGTGTCCCATTTGGTTGCAATAAAAACACTTCAATGGTCCATTACCTCTTCTTGAATTTGTCCTTCCCCTAGTGAAAGGTATTCTTCCTCTATAGTTTCCTCTTGAATTAGAGTCAATATTTTCCTTATCTCCTTGGTTAGGGGTCTTGCTACTGCTACCACTACTTTGTCCCTTGTTCCAAGAGTTGTTTTTTCCTCTAAAAATATTCCCACTATCATTACTCTTCCCTTTGCCAAAATCCTACTTTCTCTTCCATTTTTCCTCTACCTTAAGTGCCATTTGATAGCACCTATTGATTATGGTAGGGCAGTGTAGACTCAACTCTTCTTGAATGGATACTTTCAAGCCATTCATGTACCTTGCTAGCTTCTCTTCCTCATCTTCATCCATATTGGTCTTCATGCATAACTTCAAGAACTCCTCGGTGTATGAGCCTACATCCATGTCCTTTTTTTTCAGACTTTGCTTCCTCCTATGGAGTTTTACCCCATAGTCCTCAGGTACATATGTCTCTTTGATCAATGCTATCATCCTATTCCATGAATTGATCATGTTCTTCCCATTCTTCACCCTCTTTGTTTGGATGAAGTTCCAATAAGTTAGGGCTACTCCCTTCAACTTGGATCTTGCTACCTTTACCCTCTATTTTTTTAGGGATATCTTCACATTCAAAGAATATTGTCAATGCCTCTATCCAATCCAAGGCTAGATCAACATTCATCTTGCCATTGAAAACTGAAAAATCTATCTTCTCCTCCATGGTTCTTCTTCCCATGGACTTTAAGGCATCTATAAAAGGTCTTTGGTCTGTAGGGATATGCTGATTAGGATCATCCTCCTCTTCTTCACTCCCTTCTTCATTTTCAGACTCACCTTTGTCCTTGTCATCAAGCTTCTTCTCAAGTTCTTGAAGCCTCTTAGTTAAGGCCTTATTTGCAGCCTTTTTCTCTCTCACCATATTTTCTAACTCACTATTTGTAACCCTTTTAGGGATATCCTCATTCTTAGGATTAGACATAGCTCTGATACCACTTCATGTAGCAATGATCAGGGGAAGCCTCCAAATAGTGTGTAATGGAAAGAATCTAATCCCTCAACACCCAAGGTGAAGGGATTCAAGTGCTAGATACCTATCAAAATTATGATAAAAGGACTTAGATAAGGTTATCACAATTCTACCATGAAATGCAACCTAATCACTAGGCTTGCCAAAGTCCTAAGCACCAAAAACCAAGAGTTCACTAAGAGACCTCTTTAGGAAAATAAGCACTCAAACCCCATGAAATGGATACTAAGACCAAGGGTGGCTTATGAACATTTCTCTAGCCTATTTAGGTCTTATTTTGATAGTTCCAATGGTTCTTTCACCAATGGGCAACTCATAACATCAAGTTGTTGCACAAACCCAACTCTAGGCTTGTAGCCTTTCCAAACTAGTATTTTGAACCTAGTTCAAAATCCTTACAAACAAAGTGTAGAATAGGTTGAGGATCCTGATACCCTTTTTGGGTTTATGGAACTTATCCAAGCACTAGGACTTTAAAACAAAAGGAGGTTACTGATTTAGCCAATTTTATGACAGGGCTAATAGGCCTAATTAGGGATAGTTTGCACTACAAGTGCTTCTTCCTCCAACCCAATGCAAAAATAAATGATGGGATCCTTTTGGGTCATGTATAAGGGCTCCAAATCCTAAGTTTTAGGTCTTGATGAATCCCCAACCGGATTTTATCAAGACTGTCCTAAGTCACAGTTAGGTGCACATATGGGCCTATACACCTAGGGCTTTGCGGAAAACACACCCCCCTATAGTAATCCACCTCTAACCTACATTTTATGAAAGCATATAAACAAAGGATGAATTCCACCAAGGGGAATCTAATTCCCATGGTGGAATTGGGTCAAAAGAGCGAACCCTATCTGAAACCTGCTGGAGAAACCCTCAATCCGAGCAAGCACACCAAATCTTTGATAACTTCTGATCTAGGACGAATTAGATCCTAAAACTAATTTCATCTGATAGTAGATTGAACACACAAAATTTTTGACTCAAAAACTCATGCATACAAGACTGAACCTGTCTATAGCAGGGCACTATTCTCAAGGATTGTAGGGAAAATGGTTGATTTTTATTGATTGGTTGCCAAATTACATGTGTATATCCTATCACCTGCCTATAAGGGCTTATATAGGATACTCCAAGTGGTTACATGATTGGTTTGAACCAACTAGCCATTTGGGAGGGTTAATTACAAGTTTTTGACAACTTTTAGAAGTTGCCCAAAAGTTGCTTGACAACTTTTAGAGAAACTTTGCCAATTTTGCACTTTTTGCAAATCTAATGACCAACATTGGTCCTTACCTTAAGCCAATGATCCAACATGGATCAAAGACCTTAAAACATAAAAAAAACTAAGATCCTAATATTTGAGGCCCATTGACCACTTTTGACCATAGCTAGCCAGGGGCTTATAATTATGCCAATCCTGGAACTAGGCCTTACAACTTGGTCTAGGTGCCTGATTAGAAAATTTAAGCTACTAGATGTGTTTAGGACCCTTAGTAGTGTTTTTTTATGATTATAGAGTAGGTGCTCCTGCACCACTTGGCCACCAAGGCTTCTAAGAAATAGTCTCACGAGGTTTTTTTTTTCATGAAGTCCCTACTAAGGGCACAAAACTCCCTAACATGGTCTTGGGGGTCACCACTACCATCATACTTATCATATTTTGGCACCTCAACTTTGGGTGGAAATGGTGGCATATAGAGGTTCCTATCAAAAGGAAAGGGACATATATTCTCAAGAGAAAATTTGTTAGATGAAGTCTCATTAGATTTCTTCATTTGCACGAGCTCCCACTTATGATCTTGGAATTGTCTAGTTAGGGCCATCATAGGGGACTCTTCCTCTTTATCAATGAAGCCTTCAATGTCAAATTTGGTAGGTAATTTAACTTCTTGGAATGCAAGATGTATGAAGTTCTTGTCTTTATCTTTCTCTAGGATTGCATGTAGGATTTTTAGGAATCATTTTTCCTCTTGGCACTTTCAAATTTCTTCCTCAATAACCTCATCATCTAAGTCATGGTGGAGTCTATCATCGTAATTATGATCATCCATATTGGTATAACTAGTGTGATTAATCTTAGGAGTCTTCTCAGGTTGGTCAAACAAGTTGTTTTGGTAGATGGTGGAGTTGAAAGGTCCTGAAAAAGGAGATTGGAAAGGTCTGTGCAAAGTGTTATATAAATCTTGGAAAATAGAAGGATCGGGTGTGGTAGGTTAATTCTCTCTTGAGGTAGAAGGTTCAAAGTCAAATTTAGGATTCTTATCCTTAGCTAGTTGATATTGAATATGGGTAAAGATCGACATGAAATTATCCAAGTGAACACAAACACATTTCAACTCAAGTAACTAGACTCAAGGTCCACATAATCTAGAGTATTGGCTGATCCAAAGGATAGGTGGATAAGAAAATTTTATGAGAGAATAAGTAAAATTTTTGAAAGGTTTAATATGAGGTCTAGGTACCTTCTAATACCCACAAAAAATTTAGATCATATTCTAATAGAAGATTAGGATAGATTTGGATAGATTAGGATCAACAAGAACCTTAAAGTGTATGAAGCAATGAATTAAGAAAATATTGTATCCATAAGGTAATTGGTCCACTAGATTAGTTTAGGAAGCCAATTAGGGATATGGAGGAATGAAATTAAATAGTAGGATGAGAATAAAATATGCTAAGACCTATATTGGATTCAAATCAAATAGTTTCAATCCCAACTTAGGATGCAAGATTGAACCAAGAGCTAGGCGATAAAAGTCCAAGAGGGAAACTAAGAAAGTTGAAGAGGGTATAAGGAACCTATGGTTTGATTAGGGAAAGTATGAAAGTAAAAATCCTATTGTAGGATCCTCTTAGTGTGATTAGGATTGTCTTAGGATCAAATAGGGACCAATTAGGAAAGCTTGAAAAATAATAGGAGTGTTTAGGAACCCTTAGAAGTAGAAATCAGATATTGCACCTATCAAGTTGGTATGTGTTTCAATGTTGCAAGAATTTCTGACCAAAAAAATGTCTTCAAAAAATCCACCAAGGGACAAAGAAACCTTGTGGAGACAAGAACATTTGAAGTCCTAGTTTCAAAGTTGTATGCAATAGCTCATGTGTATGTCCAAAATATTTCCACAGGTCTCAACATAATTGAAGGAACATCAAACACACTCTACCTAAGTTCAAAAAGGGAAGTGGTCCAACCTTTTCACACAACTTGATGCTCTTATCCCCACAATTAATTGGTTGAATGGCCTTTCCTATTACTATACAAGTTATGGATCAATTGGGCGAGATTAATGCTCGCAACACATGTCTTTCCACATTGCCACATTCAAGCCTTAGCATTCAAGGGAGAACATATGGTGACTAATCTTGGGGTGATCTGGGTAGTCCACTTGGATCAATCCTTGCACAAAGGAAGTCATGTGGCTAAAATGGTTGGCCTATAAATCCTAAGGTGTCTAGTAAGGGTCTCTATTCATGAAAACCCCTTGTAGTTCCACTAGCGGAATTGAGGCCTATAGACCTACATGCACCCAAAAATGTATAGTCTTGCAAGAAATATTGAGACCTCTCAACCATATAAAAGTTTGATGTGGTCCCCTTGTATTTTTGTAAACAATATTGAGACCAAGATGGTCCTACAAGTGCCTATATGAGTGTAGTATTGATTAGCAAGATTGAGCCAACTAAGGCCTACACATGAAGAAGCATTTGAAATAGATAATATCCAAGTCTTCCCTCTCTTTGGATTGAAGGAAGGTTTTGATTATAGTGGGGTGGAGTATCTAGTTTCACTTGTTCCCCACTTGGGTCATTCCCAAAAGATCCCTCTCTCTTGGCGGGCCCTTTAAAGGTTTTAAGAAAAAATGAATAACCAAGGAAGGTCTAGATTTTTTATTTTGCTTGAAGGAAAAAAGCATACTCTCCTACTTTGATGGATTATCCCAAAAACACAAAACACACATTAATTAACCAAGATCCCTTTATAATGACCAAATTAAGTAGGTCTAGATTTATGATTTTCACTTAAAGAGGAAAGAGCGTACTCTCCTACTACCCAATTAGATCACAAGAAATGAACCTTCCTAATAAGACCATGTGCCTAAGAAAAAAACTAACTAAGACACAATGGTTATTTTAATCTCCAATATAACCTACAAAACCAAATTGTTAGTAGTTTGAATGATTTTAAGTCTTTTTTCAAGCATCCTAAAAAATAATGTGTTAGTAGTTTAATGGATTGGTCTTGGCCTGTCAAATGTCCTACAATCACAAACTCAAATCAAGCATGTGAAATAATGAAAAAGATGATAATGCCAACATTAAAAAGTAGATTTCACATGAAAATGAGACTTGTAATAGGACCTATTTCCAAAAATGTAAAGTGATATTATGGCACATTAGACTATTTGTAAACAAAAATGCAAGCTCATTATGAAAATTACAAATTATTTTTTTTTTTAATTTTTTTTTTGCTTTTTGACATAGTCAACAAGATCTGATTTTTTGCTATAATTTTGGCCCCAAAATTAGAAATGAAAAGAAGATAAACCTACTAAAAATCTAAGATCTTTCCAAAAAAGTAAATTTTTAAGCAATATTCCCTGATTTGTGTCTTAGAGACCTAATTTATGAAAATAAACCAGTTTTCAAAGATCAAATTTTTGAACTCTTATATTTCATCCAAATTAAAAACACAAATATTAGACCTCGTGTAGAATTATCATACCTTCTAGAAAATGTAAATTTTTCTGAAAAATTCTCCGATTTGTGACCATAAATGAATTTTTATGAAAATAAAAATAAAAATATAAGTCACAATAAATAATTAGAAAAATCTGATTTTCAGACTGGAATGAATAAAAGCCACCCCCACCCTTTAGTAAAAAATTCAAACCAAAACTCCAATCTATTTGTGAGATATGATCATATCTTTCAAAACCCTAGGATTTTGTCTTCAACTCAACTTGCACAAGGGTTAGCCTTGAAAAACTTGAATAAAACAACCATGCAAGGTTAGAAAATTTGAAAAGTGCAAATAAAATGAAGAAAAATCAGGGACATGAGCCCCATGGTGGGCACCAAAGATGTGTGGTAAAAATGTGATGCTTTAGACCTATAAATCACACACTTCAATAAACCATTACATCAAACATTCTTAATCTAGTAAGAACATGAAACAAACAAAGAAATATTTGAAAGCAACTTATTGCTTCCTATTTGAAGAAATTTTAGTTCTAGATTGTGCTCATCAGATTGGGACAATAGAACTAGTGACTAGACAACCTCAAAATGGAAAATTCACAAGATGATCACAATCTTCTTTTAGTTTCAAAATCAGATGTAAAGTAAAACTAGGAGGATTGCAAAGCTATGAAATCCAAGATTAAACTAAGAATGATAATACAAAGTAAGCTATATAAATAAACTAGATTAAGAAAATGCAATAGTAATATATGATGCAGTTCAAGATTAAAAATTATAAAATGAAACAACTAAACTAGAATGGATGCAAAGCAACTATTATTCTAGAATGAAAATGCAAGAAACTACGCTATGATAAAAAAAAATGCAAGAAAGTAAACTATATTGCTAAGAATGCTCAAGAATGCAAAAAAGTGTTCTAGAATGCAAGTATGCTTGAATGCTTGATTATGGATCCTTTTTTTAATTGAGAGAAGATATTTTAAAGACTTTGCTTCTACAACAGAGGGTTAAGATTAAGTGGCAAAGAATGTGTGATTGAGATTAAGAGGTAAAAGGATAATGAAAGAGATGCAAGGTTAGGTAGAAATGAGTGGTGCAGATTAACAGGCAAAATAAATGTTAGGTAGAGATGTTAGGTAGAATAAGACAAAATAGCAATTTTGAAAGCACAAATCCCCTTTTATTGCTAATTAATCAGGATTAAGTATGTGCACACATGTGAATGTGTTCTTTTTATAAAAGTGTAGAAACTTTATATTAAAATAAATACTATAGCAATTAAATAAATATGCAAGCTCTAGAAATTAGACCATAGTATAATATTGATATAAAAATTTTGATTTTTTTGTTTAATTATGCAAAGGGGATTTTCAAGGTTACTCTGCACAATTATGTCTAGTAAATTTTTTCATAGGGATTTAGATTTGAAATTAGGCAAATTGATCAAGATTAGGGGCTTAGGTTTTACTAGACTAAATTTTGGTGATTACAGTTGTTGCTTCCCTTTGTCCAAACTTATGGATTATCCTTGACAATTCTTATTATGCAAGAGATTTGGGGCATCAAAAATTTTGTGTAATAAGGAAAAAGAAAAAATGTTTCTTTCCCTCCTGCAAAAATGTGTTTCCTCTTCCTCTCCTCTAACTTCTATCCCTTCTTCTCATGCTTCTCCCTACAGCTCCATAAATTTACCTTACTCTCTTATTTTACTTGTTCATGTTGTTGTTCCTCCCATTTACTCCTTACTAGGCTTAGAGTCCTCCTCACCCATTTCTCCCTCTTCAAAATCAACATCAACCACCTTTGGAGATAATGTTTCTACGCCAACTTTCTTCATTAACTTGTAACCTTTCTCTCCCTTGTTTCTCTATCATATTCCCCCAAATGACCCTCTTTCCTCATATTGTGTTTCTCTTATGCATCCTCTATTTTCTCCCCATCATATGCCACCTTTCCTTCTCCCTTCCCTCCTTGCATTGTGCTCTAATTATGTATCTTTCCCCCTCTCTCCTTCTATCTTCCAACAATGTGAATCTCTATCCAATCTTGTGTTGTATGGTAGTGTGTATCCTTTGCAAGATTCTTATATTCAATTATGTTCATAGGCACCTTCCTTAGCACAATATCTCTCTAATGACCTTCCTACACTAGCACCAAGTACACACCATTGTCATGATAGCTAGCAATGTTCATTTTTTGTAGATCATCTTGGCATTGATGTTGATGTTACCTCCAAGATGGATTGTATATAATCTTGAGCCCTTCACTCAACATCTCTACATAGTATGGGGTATCTTATTTCTTATATTTCCTTTTTTGCATTAGTTGATGGTACCTGTAAAGATCTCTTGGATGGGATGCCTCTTAATTTACCCTCTAATGTCCCCCCTTCTCTTTGTTAATCCATTGATCCTTCTTTAGACTAGGTGTTACTTCCTTGCATCATTCATCCTTCTTTCACTAGATTTCTAACATATCTCCCTTTTCTTCTCATCCCTGTATTTTTACCCACTCTCTTTTCCCCTCTCATTCTCCCACCCCTCTCCTAATTATAGATTGGGAGCATAAATTGGTGGTCAATTTATCCAATACTTTCATTGATCCTCATTTCTTCAATTATCTTAAAAAAGGCTTGGGCTTCACCATCTCTCTGTGCTCCATACCCCATGTGGAGTTCCATATTTATATTAAAAACTTCATTTGATCCCTTCCTAAGGATGTCATAGAAGAGGTGAGGCAAGACTATTTAGTAGCTCTTCAACATACTAGACCACCCAAATGCAACATTATAAAGTTAATCTCAAAGCCTTCAAATATCTGATGAGCTATAATGACTTGGCAATTCCCAAGGCTGGCAAAGGAAATTCTATAGTTATTATAAATGAATCTAATTACCTCTCTAAAATGTTATATTTTCTCTCTCTTAAGAAACTAAAAAACTCTTAACAAATCTCTCCTCACACTATGGGGTTCCTAAAATCCACAAAGCTAGGGTCCCTCTTAGACCCATTATCAACACAATTAGGTTCCCTAAGTATAAGTTGGTAGCCCACCTTACAAATATTATTTCTCCTCTTGTAGGTAAATTCAACACCTTTATCAAGGACTGTAGCCACTTTTTTGATTTCATCTAGGACATTAAACTTGGGAGGAATGTCATGTTGGTCAGCTTAGATGTGGTCTTGTTGTTGATCAAGGTCCTTATTTTTTATGCCATTTATATCATCAAGAGGAAGTCAACCGATGAAATTGCATCCTTAGTTGAATGT
Organism: Chamaecyparis obtusa; assembly: GCA_027943335.1. Lineage (NCBI taxonomy): Eukaryota > Viridiplantae > Streptophyta > Pinopsida > Cupressales > Cupressaceae > Chamaecyparis > Chamaecyparis obtusa. The sequence continues at coordinate 1,339,351 of BSBK01000335.1, forward strand.
TTTAGATCCATTTTATTCTCCCTCCAAGGTTACCATATATGAGAAAGAAGATGGAGTACCTATAGGATCCCCTCTTTCTCCTAATATTATAGATAATATTTTCATGGAGCTCTTTGAGGAATTTCCCCTCTTATCTTTTCTCCTCAAACCTAACTATTAGAAAAGATATGTGGATGACAACAATGTATGTTCGCTACATGGATTGGAAAAATTAGAAGAATTTCATGCCCACCTCAGGAGCTTAGACCTTGGCATCTCCTTCACCAAAGAAATTGAACATGACAATCAACTCTCATTCTTATACATCCTAATCATAAATAAGTCTGATGGTTTCCTTGCTTGTTGAGTTTTCCTCAAATCTACCCACATAGACCTCTATCTCCACTCTTCTTCCCATCATCCCCCAACCCAAGAATCCAACATCCTTACAACTCTTACCATTAGAGAATTTCACATTTAGAATGAGGATAATTTAAAACCTAATACTCAAGCCAAGTCTCACTTCCTTTTGAATTCCATTACTTTTCAGCCACCCTACCAATCATTTTCCTCCCTACCTTAAGTTGAATTCATCTCCCAAAAAATATCTAAAATCCTTTCTAAGAAAGGTTTGTGTTTTTTCTTTAAGCTAGTTTAAACTTTGAGGAATAGGATGCCTTCTCTCAAAGACTCGAGAGACATTCTTCTCAACTTCAGAGTCTACAAGGTGGTATGCTCCTATGGCACACCTTATATAGGTGAAACATGTCTCTCTTTAATCACCATATTCAAAGAGCACACTATAAACATCAGATATGAGCTCACCTCCAAATCAACCTTAGCTTGACATGTTTCATCCACCAAGAACCATATTTGTTTAGAAAGTCCCCAAATCTAATGCAAGGAAGATAAATTATTTAAGCACAAAATAAAGGAATCCATTAATCTCAATAACCATACATCTAACCTTAATCATGAAGAGGGATGGAGTCTTAGTTTCACCTTGAAACCTTTAGTCTCCAACCTTAGGATTTCTCCTGATAGCACTTCCTGATTGTTCTCTATTTAGCTCTCTTCTGTCTCATTATTGAGCTTAACTTTTGGCCTCCTACTTCTTCTATTTTCTCTTCCACCATTGTTTCTTTGAGGTTTTTTTAATTTTAAATTTTTTTTAGAGTTCCCTCTCCTACATTGGTGATCTTTGTTCTCCTCTTTCACTTTTTATTTGTTTATTTTTTATGTTCCTTGTTTAGTTTTTTATTACATAAAGCAGGTTTTATAGGGTTCTTGAAACCCAATACAACTTAAAATAAAGCATAAAATAGTTCAAGTCTTAAGATACCTGAAACAAAAAGATGAAATAGGCCACAAGAAGGCTGAGATAAAATTCACCACAGAGATAGAATAGTCAAAACAAGGCAAAAGAGAGACAGGAAAAAATCACCAGGAAGAAAGGTTAGAATAGGTTCCCAAGCATTATGACTGCATTGTTCCTGAGAAGCTCCATCTTCTCTATCGTCTCCTTGATCTTCGAGATATCATTGGAGTCTTCTTCATCCTTTTTCTTCTTGGACCTAGCCCATGTTCACTTTCTTGGGCCTTCATTGGGCTTCTCCTTTTTTTCCTCTTTAACTATCTACACTTCCTTACCATCTAGTTTTTCTTCCATTTTTTCTATGAGCAGCTTGATGTGCTCATTTGAGGACTTCAAGATGTTGAAGTTCTACTCTACAATTCCTTTGAGGGTTTCCTCAAGGCTCTTCATATTTTCCTCCATCTTGTTAACCCTTGAGTCTAGGCAATGAAAATACTCGGTGGCATTTGTTAGGAATAGTCCCAAGAGATAACTGAGAGGGGGGGTGAATCAGTTTTCTACAATATTCAATTCTTTATCCAATTAAGTATAGAAGAACATTAAGCATAAACACAATATGAGAATACTTAACACAACACCAAAATTTTGGTTATGGGGAAACCCAAATAGATAAAAACCCTGGTGGGAATTAGCACCCACTATAAACTGCACTAGAGTATAATGATCCCTATTAGAAGATCTTACAAACCTCTTAGGAGTTGATCTTTACAATGCATTAAGTACAGTGACCTGGTCAAGGGTCGGACCCTTTTAGGATTCTTTTACAATTAACCCTCTTAGGGGTGAGGACACATTGTTCAGGAGCACATTGCTCAAAGGGTTAAGGCTACAACCTTCTGCATAACAAATATACACTATATCTGGATCTTGGTGAATTGTGAGATAGACCTACTATCTTGATTAGTGTTCAGGTTTAGAATTGTTACCTTATATCAGGCATTAAGGCAAAACAACAATTCTAGCTGACAATGGAAACCTCTCCTAGTTGTGGGTAGACTATGATTAGAGAGGAATCTCCAGATTCTAGGCCAGTTCCTATCAAATGTTGGTTATCACTTTCCTGACTTGACAACTTATTGGGAAAAGGGAAAAGAAAAACTTAAAACTTAAAGATTAGGGTGATGCACCAATGAATAATTCAGATTCTATAAAGAAATATGAGTTCCAGATTTAACTCACACAATGAAAACTCTGATAATTTAAGTCACTGCTCAACGTATAGGCTAATACATTTGAATTATTAGGGATGAACCACAAACAACTCAAATACTTAACAAACATACATTTTTCATGCAAGGCTTGATATATCTAATTAATTAGGAAGGAACAGTATATTATTCACTTCCTGAGTATAATAAGAATTCTTGCAATTACTAGAAAAGATGAATAGGAATTGAAGATTTGAACACAAGTAGAAAAAATATGAGCTGCAAAACTTGGTTTATTTCCTCCAAAATCTAGACAAAATGGCTACAAAATGGACTTCCAAGCTTTTAGAAACTAAACAGTTCACTATGGGCTCTCTTTCCAATAATTGTGACCCCCAAAAAAGCCAATCTCACTCCTTTAAGAAGCCTACAAAACCCTAATCTGAAAATGCTAGGCCTCTAGAAAAGTCTCCTGAAAATGCTCCAGTTTGACTCAAAATCGGCTCCAAGAATATAGCCAATATGCCACTTATAAAAAAAATGCCATTTTCCCTAATTTTTGGCTAATAATAAGGAATAAAAATTCCTTTTACAATAGAATGCAAAAATTTAAAAGAAAGAAATTAATATTAAATAAAAATTTAATATTAATTATATTACCTATTCTTCTCTTAATATTTATTTTAAACTTTAGATAAAAATCTAAGAAACTATTACAAAGTGGGGAGATTAGCATAACTCTCGACCCACTTGTAATTACAAATATCAAGGAAGATAAGATGCAAGGTGGCATTATTTTAAAAATTTTGAGACCTTGCTATCTCTGACATTTGCATTAACTCGGTTGCTTGGCGGACTCCAAATGGTTTATTGTTTTATTTGGTATTCAGTTTGTTCATTTGCAAGAAAATAGGGATGAAACCCTAGTTTGTTGGAGATATGTGTCTTCGAAAGATGCTGAAAATAGGGTATTTGCTGGATAAGTGCTGAAACTTGGTGTTTTTTATATGAATCTCAACCTTCTGATGGAGGGAGTCTCTATTTACTATGGCTTACACTATTGAGACTAGAAGCTTAGCATATAAATAGGAACCGTAAGTCTTCTTACTCGAACTCTCTATTATCATTTATCAGCCACAAAAGCTCATAAATCTTTAAGTTCATTCATTGAACTCTTTGTTAATGACTTCTTTGCAAGTTTATATGCTCAATATATGATCTAATACCCTTATTCTAGTAAATAGTTTCTACTTGTTTGCAAAACAAACCCAAAGTTTTGAACTTGAACTTGCATTGAAATTCGAATACATTGTTGCTTCTTTCACCCTTTCCATGAATGATGGGGTTTCAAACTTGCTGTTATCATTTCTTTCTTTGCACAAGTGATGAAAAGATGCACTTACTATTTAGAAAAGATACTTCACCATTTAAGAGTTTGAACTCACTATTCATTATTCCTTGCATAAATGAATCAGCTTGTAATCTAGAAAAGAACTCACACTTGTTGTCTATTTTTTCTTGAATAATGAAGAATGAGTTATGAACTCTGTTCTTTAACGTGCTCTTTATGTCAATATCTCTCTGTTTAAATTTCTTTTGCAAAAAAAATGAGTCAAAATTTTCTCTATGTTGATTTGATGCTTTACTGGTCATTTATTTACAAAAGGGTATTCACAGTTCCTTCAAGAATGAGATTCAGATCATTTTGCTCAGTTTACTATTTGCTTTCAATGAAAACATGCATTACTTTTTTGAAGTCGAGCACTCTGTCTATTTTTCAACAATGAGTTTAACTATTTGAAATGAACTTTTGAACTTGAATCATGGTTCAAACTTGCAAAAGTGATTCAAAAATCTACAAATATTATGTTCTCCGTACTTGTAACCAGCAGATGCTTTATTGTTCAAAATGTGCACTATTGTTTGAACTTGAACCCTCAGTTCAATTCTTAGCAAATGGGTTTTTATAACAAAGAGTGAACAACAAGTTCATCTTTATTATGTCTTAATATATTATCACAGTGCTACAACTGACTTCTTTTACATAGTTCATTTCACTTTGCAATGTACATACTATTCCATCTTTACTGTGAATTAGTCTAAAACATCAAAACACTCTACAAATACAAGTTATAACAACAATTTCACCTTTGTTTTCATTGCATAAACACTATTGTCTTCTCTACTACTGAAAAGTTGTATTACCAACAATATTATGCCAGTAGCTTTTATAACATTCCCATTTTCTGACAAGCTTTCCAAAATGTGATCAATTCAGTTGACACATACAACATACTGAAATTGTTCCTGTAGCTCTGTTTACCATGTACATCTCCTTTTGATGCTAAATTTGTAATTTGACATGTGAAGTACAACAAGACATAAATGTTTTCCTATTTGTTAATGAAGTTTGAGCACGGGCTCGTGACACTCAATAACATCATAATGTTAATGACTGAGGTTCGAACATGGGTTCATGACACCCAGTCATAACAAACTGTGAACATTTAAATCATGATGTTATCTTGAAGCACTGTTTGAAATTCAGCAATTAATCATTCAGAACTTGAAAATATACTTTGGAAAACATGTAATCAGCATCTATCTTGCATTATGAAGCAATTATTTCTTTAAAAATCAACAATCTGGTACTTCTTGTAGCAACCTAGCACTGAAAACCATCTTGTTTTGCATCTTGAAAATGACTGAAAATGTAAACCAGTCAGCTGTTATCTACAAAATAGTTGTTAATCTTTCAAATAGCATCAATATGAAATACATATTCTAAAAAAGGTTTCTCAATTTAGAAACAAACTAAGTCCCTTTCATTTAGATATCTGGTTAATCAAAAGAAAACATACACCACAATAGTCATTAGAAGTGAAAGGTTTCATGTTTCAAAACACATCCCTTTAACACTACCTTATAGTGAGTGTTAGTTTACATTTTCTTGTTACATTTATCATTCCAGATTGATATGTAGATATGTAAAGTTAGATTTCTAATGTATGCTATTTGTTTCTCTTGCATTGCTTAGATCTGACAGGATCTAACCATTTCTTTTTCTTTCTTGCAGATGTGAGCTCTAAGGACCTAAATGCAGATGAAGACTCAAGAGTGACCTAGATGGGAGGACCTGATAAACCAACCAAAAGACTCAAAGATAACACAAGGAAATGCATGAGACCCTTATTCCATACTTTAGTTTTCTACTTTATTCTACAATGTACTCTATTTATTGAAACATGAAATATGAAATAAAAGGGCATTTGTATTACATTCTTTATGAATGCACAATGTAATGATCATTGATGGATGTTTGAAATATGTAACAATTGATCAATACTTAGAGTACATTAATGACATTTGGAAATGAATGTAATAAAGACATGCAAATTAACAAAACCTATAAGGTAGTGTTAACTAGACGACCAAAACATGCAATCTTTCTCTACTAATGCCTATTGTGTTGTGTGTTTTCATTTTGAGTAACAATTTTGGTGACTTCTATTGGATGTCTTCTTGCTAGACATGACCTGTAGACCTATCCTAGGGCAACAAAAACTTGGAAAACTGAACCATGAATGCAGTTATTGAAATGAAAATGCACCTAAACTAGACTCAAATGCAACCTAAAGACCTAGTGCTTGGACAACACTTATTGAAAGTGAAAAGTGAACTTAACCTATCCCTCAAAGCAAAGCTTGAGGTGTATTCCATTAACTAGAATCTGCAACTTTTATCCTTTAGTTGTGGACAACTGAAAAGCATTGTTCTCCTTGCAGGTTGTTATAACAAAAGGGCCTGACCAAAAATTATCAAACTTACCATGCTCCCCTGGCCTACTCTTGAGAATATCCCACTTGAGTACCAAATCTCCTTAAAATTTTTGAACTTATAAGCCTTCTTATCAAAAGATCTTTTAGTTTGAGCTTGCTTAAGTTCCATTTTATTCAATGCTCTTCTCCTCTCTTCTTCCAACTGTAACAAATCAACATACTTGAGTTTCAAAGGATCCTCTTCCTCAAATAAGAACATCTGATCTGCTAGCTGTAAGGCTAGAAATTCTATAGATACTGGTAATCTGGCCTCTTACCATAAACTAGGACATAAGGGGAATTCCCAATTACCTGTTTAGGTGTGATTCTATCCAACCATAAGGCTTCCTTCAATTTAGAATGCCAATCTCTTTTATTTTCTTGCAGAATATTTTTGATAATTCTTGTTAGATTTTTATTTGTAGATTCTGCAAGACCATTACCCTGAGGATAATAGTTAGAGGAAGTATTAAGGTAAACCCCATTCTTAACAGCCCATTCTATAATAGCTAACCCAATAAAAGCTATAGCATTGTCTGAAATAATAGATTGAGGAACCCCAAACCTGGTTATGATATCTTCATAAAACTTCAAAATAGCAGGTCTAGTAGCTTCTTTTAATGCAATTGCTCTAGTCCATCTCATTAAATAGTCAGTAGCAGTCAAAATCCATTTATGACCTGCACTAGAATTAAGATGAATAGGACCAATAAAGTCCATACCCCACTTAGCAAATGGCTGATCAATTACAATAGGTTTCAATGGCAATGCAACTAGCTTTTGTTTTCCTACAAACAATGCACATTTCTGACACTTTCTAGCCAAGCACAAGCATCTTTAAATAAATTAGGCCAATAATAGCCTACCCGCAGTATCTTCCAAGCTGTAGTTTTGGGACTAAAATGACCACCATGGGAACCATCATGAAATTCAGATAAATTTTTTCTCTGATCTAATGAATCAACACACTTAAGAAACATTCTAGAATAATCTTTTCTATACAACACACCAATAAGGACATATGGGATAGATTGTAACTTGTAGTACCTCCTTTGGGCCTTATTCAGATCATTTGGGTATTGTCCAGTTTGAAGAAACCTTGTCATATCAGATAACCAAGTTGTTGTATTAAAAAACAAAATAGTATCCATTTGAGAATTCTCAGATTCTTTAGAAATTTCAACATCTTCTTCTTCCTTTTCCATTTGAGCACAAAGGCCCTTTCCTCTTACCAGCTTAGTAACATGAATCTGCACATCATAATCCATTACCCTGGTTATCCAACCAGCCCATTTTTCATTTACATCCTTATTTAACAGGAATTCTTTGATACTTGGATGTGCAACCATCAAATCCACTCTATTGATGGCAATCAAATGCCTACATTTCTTCAATGCTTTAATAGCAGCTAGTACATTCTTTTCAACAAAAGTGTACCTTTTTTCATAGTCATCCATACCTTTTGTTAAAAAAGCAATTGGCTACTCCTGATTTTCATCATTTTTCTGGACCAGCATGGCTAAAATTGTATCAGAAGCACCATAAGCATACAAAATAAAATCTTTAGTGAAATCAGGATTAACAAGAGTAGGAGCTGAAGACAAAGCTTGTTTAATCAATTCAAAGCTCTTTTTCCCTTCTTCAGTCCAGCTGAAAGAACATCCTTTTTAAGCATTGAAGTCAATGGTTTTCACAGATTTGCAATATCCGAAATAAACCTTCTCACAAAATTGATTCTCCCAATAAAACTTTGCAAACCTTTCTTGTGTTTAGGCATTGAAAGCTCAAGGATCACATGGATTCTTTCAGGATCTATTGTAGTTCCTTCCTTAGATACCTTATACCCTAAGAGTTTTCCTTCATGAACTAAAAATACATATTTCTTAGGGTTTAAGGAAATTCCAAATTCCCTACATCTTTGCAAAATCTATCTTAAATGATCAATATGTTTACTAGCTTCTTTGCTGTAAATTGTTATATCATCAAGGTAAACCAAAACAAATTTATACATCAAATTTTTAAAAGCCATATCCATTGCTTTTTGAAAATTTGCCCCAGCATTGGACAATCCAAAGGGCATTCTCCTGTAGGCCATAGTACCCCACTTTGTTGTAAAAGTTGTTTTATATTGGTCAAATTCCTTCACTAAAATCTGGTTATAACTAGAATATCCATCTAAAAGAGAGAATCTCTCTGATCCTGATACATACTACAAAATCTGCTCCATGGAAGGGAGTGGATGTCTATCTTTTAGAGATGCCCTATTAAGGTCTCTAAAGTCTACACAAAGTCTTATCTCACCATTTTTCTTCCTTACTAGAACTAAGTTAGAAACCCAAGATGTGTGTTTAATAGGAAATACAATTCACCATCTAAAAGTTTTCTCAGCTCTTTTAACTTCAATGGTTCCAATTTAGGGTTGATAGGCCTTTGTCTTTGTCTAATAGGCTTTGCATTAGGTTCCAACTCTATAGTATGTTGTGTTAACTGGGGATCAAAACCCTTAAGATCAGAATAGTCCCAGACAAAAACATCATTATATTCCCTAAAAAGATCAACAAATAACTCTTTTTCCTTAGGAGAATTTATTTTACCAACCTTTAACCATTTATCTCTAAAAATTTCCACTTCTTCATAATGATCCTCCTTAACCAGCAAGCTGGTTTTGCCTTTTCTGAACTGATCATCTGAATTGAAAGTGGATTCCAAACTAACTAATCCCTTTGGCATCTTGTTAGACTTCAGCTGAATGATCTGGTCTTCCATTTGCTGAGTGTTTTTGCTATCTTTAAGAGCTAAAAAATCATTAGTTTTCGTTAAACAACTCAAGATATGTTCATCGGTATTGAAAACTTTCTAGTATGCATCATTATCTAGAATGGAAGGTCTAACAATTATCTTAACATGTGACTGATCAGAAATCAGTCCTTTATTCTCTGTTATTGCGACATGAGCACCAATTCCAGCCAGCCTATCTGCATGTAGATTTTCTCTTCTAGGAATTGAAATCATATTAAAGGCATCAAATTCTTCTAGAATATCAGAAACTCTAGATCTATACATCTTAAGTAAGTCATTTTTCATAGTATTAATGCCTCTCACCTATTTAACAATAATTTCACTATCTCCAAAAGCTCTGAGACACTTAATACCTTTCAGCCTTGCCCATTCTAATCCTTGGATTAGACTCTCATACTCAACCACATTATTAGAACAAGGAAAATTTAGCTTATAGGAAGCATAAAATTTGTCACCATCAGAAGATACTAACATAACTCCTGCACCAATTCCATCCTTATTCCTTGAACCATCAAAATATAAATCCCAAAGCTGATTAAACACAGTAGATTCAGATTCAAGATTTTTAATCAAATTAGGAATAACAGAATCAGATTCTAACATCATATAATTCCCAAATCTAGCATCAAATGAATCATCATTTTGTGCATTCCTAAAAGCCCATTCATCTAAAACAATATCTGGATATGCTTCATTTTTTGTATTATATGCTAAACATTCAGGTATTTCATCTTGATCCATATTCATATAGCTTGCATTAACGGGACTGGGATTGTATGGCTCTATATGATTTTTTGACAAAGATTCTAACTTTATTGTCACTCTAGTACCATACCTTGTTCTGAAAAACAAATGTGACCAATCTGATGAAAAATATCCATCAATTTTAGCTGTGAAATCCCTAGATAAGCACATGGCAAAATAGGTTGGTAAGTCAATGACATATATATCCTGTGGGATTGAAAATTTTGGGCATGAATGAAGGGTCAAACTTGCATTTTTAATGACTCCTAAAGTCTTTATAGTAGTACCATCAAGTTGTACTACACCCTTCTCAAGAGGCTCATATTTTAGATTCAGAGAATCAGCCACTCTCTTTGGCATAACTATACTAGTTGCACCACTATCAACCATGCAATTATGAACTAACTTATTTCCAATAATCAAAGTGACATAGAAAGGAGGAGGCTTCTAGTTTGGAGACTTTTTACCTTCTTTCTCTGATGTCTTCTGCACATTTGAAGGTTTCTTATCAGCAGATACTGCTAGTTTTTCAACATTTACAGCCTTCTTAACTTCTGAATTTACTGGCTGCTGAACTTTCACAGGCTTATTTGCTTCATTCAATGGCTTTTCCTAAGCTTTAGAAGTCTTTGAATTAGTCATTACCACATTTGGTGGCTGCTGAGAATTATTTGCCAACTTAGACAACTCTTCCTTCAAAATTTCAATCTATCTTGGAATAGACAGAGTTTCCCAAGCGGACAAAGTAACATTGGTTTTCTTCATTGTATCAACAATATTAAAAGGAACAGAAAATTGTACCTTATGTGATGATCTAGAAGAACTTTGATCAACATTCTTTTGATTTTGATCTTTACCAGTAGAAACTGATGGATTCTTCAAAATAGAAACTGGTGGAGAAGAAGCATTTCTAGCAGATTGATCTGCTTCAAGAGCTCTCTTTTTTGCTCTAGTATTTTTTGCAATTGATGAATCTTCATTAAGTCCAAAAAACTCTTCTTCTTGCCAATTCAAGAATCTGGTTTCAACATTTTGATCTGGTTGATTTTGAACCTCTTCAACAAATACACTCTACTGTGAATTTATTGAATTTTCTACCATGAGACCTTGATTCAATATACCATTAGAACATGGAGACTGGTCATGTGGTTCATTGCATGGAAAACACCAGTCAGTAGCAATGTTATTCTAAGAAGGTACAATATCCCTAATAGCATTAAGGGATGCTGGATTATACTATCTATTTGGTCTCATATTCCAATTCTGCCTATTTGCATTAGTATTTCCTTGAAATTGCTGCCTATTAGCCTGAAAATTAGACTGATTAGGGTACTATGAAGAGGAAGGGCCAAAAAATTGGTTCTGAACAATAGGATTAACCTGAGCTTGACTCCTCTTGAGGACCACCAAATCATTACCAAAAGATTGTAATAAACTTTCAATTTTTTGCTGGCTGTCCTTTACAGTTTGTAACTCATTTGGATAAGCTACAAGAGCTATTTCTAAAGGTTTATAAGATAGAACAATAGCTAATGATGGAACCACTAATGGCATATTTGACTAGATATGGGGAAAGAAAGGCATAGGAGGCCTAGGAGCTATCTTCCCTTTCTGGATAAGACTATTCTCTACCCTAATAGTAGTATCAAAAGCTTGAGGCAAAGTATTACCTCCCATAGATTGAATCATTACAGAGATATCACTATTCAGACTCTTCAAATAATATAGAAATGCATATTTAGTTGAAGGCCTTACCGTAGCAGGGATTCGATTCCAAGTCTTTTGAAACTGAAGGTTGAAATCAATCATCTCCTCTTGTGGTGCTCTTTTGATTGTAGTTAATTGTTCCACAAGAGAAGTTATTAGATTTTTCCTCAAAAAACTTTGATAGCTTTTCACCTAAAGCATCCCAAGTAGCAATAGAATCTACTGTAAGGGTTCTGAACTAGTCAAGCCTTGCCCTTGAGTGATGCTACCAATAGCTTCAAAGCTACATCTTCTTCAGTAATATGATGGACATTGCACAAGGTTGCAACATCTCTAATATGTTCAATAGCTATCACTGGTCCTTCTCCAGTAAATGTTGGCAATCCCTTAAGAGCAGCCAATGGAACATTGTTGTGATTTGCAATCCTCAAAGGAATACATTGATTGAATGTAATGAATGGAAAATTTCTGGCCATTGCTTGATGTTGACCTAGCTATTGAATAGCTGGTGTAACAAAAGGTTGAGCAGGTTGAACTACCTTCCTTTGATAAGTCTTTAAATGCTGGGGTGTTACCACAACACCACTTGTAGAAGCTTCAAGAGTAGAATTGTTAATAGATAAATCTCCAATACTTGGAAATTTAGACCCAGTGTGATTAGGAATGTCTAGATCCTTAGGAAGATTGATCTCCTCAATGATAACCTCAAGTTCTTCTGAATTTGCAGCTTGCTGTTGGAAAATAGGATTATCAAATGATGAGCAGTTTGAATTCAAAGAAATACCTCTAGAATCATGCAATGTTCTTCCACCTCTAGATGACCTTCCTCCCCTTCTACTTGATTGTAACTCTTGATAAACAAACCCCTCCTTATTTTCTCTGGTTGGAGTTCTGCTCATTAAAATTGACACTTAGAACTGTAACTGAAAATTGATACCACCATAGATTTAACAGCTTAGAACTGAGAAGAAGTTCATAATCCCATCGAGCGTGCCAAAAAATATTTAGGTTTAGAATTTTTACCTTATTTCAGGTACTAAGGTAGAACAACAATTCTAGCTGACAATGGAAACCTCTCCTAGTTGTGGGTAGACTATGATTAGAGAGGAATCTCCAGATTCTAGGCCAATTCCTATCAAATGTTGGTTATCACTTTCCTGACCTGACAACTTGTTGGGAAAAGAGAAAAGAAAAACTTAAAACTTAGAGATTAGGGTGATGCACCAATGAATAATTTAGATTCTATAAAGAAATATGAGTTCCAGATTTAACTCACACAATGAAAACTCTGATAATTTAATTCACTACTCAACATATAGGCTAATACATTTGAATTATTAGGGATGAACCACAAACAACTCAAATACTTAACAAACTTACATTTTTCATGCAAGGCTTAATATATCTAATTAATTAGGAAGGAACAGTATATTATTCACTTCCTGAGTATAATCAAAATTCTTGCACTTACTAGAAAAGATGAACATGAATTGAAGATTTGAACACAAGTAGACAAAATATGAGCTGCAAAACCTGGTTTATTTCCTCCAAAATCTGGACAAAATGGACTTCCAAGCTTTTAGGAACTAAACAGTTCACTATGGGCTCTCTTTCCAATAATTGTGACCCCCAAAAAAGCCAATCTCACTCCTTTAAGAAGCCTACAAAACCCTAATCTAAAAATGCTAGGCCTCTAGAAAAGTCTCCTAAAAATGCTCCAGTCTGACTCAAAATTGGCTCCAAGAATATAGCCAATATGCCACTTATAAAAAAAATGCCATTTTCCCTAATTTTTGGCTAATAATAAGGAATAAAAATTCCTTTTACAATAGAATGCCAAAAATTAAAAGAAAGAAATTAATATTAAATAAAAATTTAATATTAATTATATTACCTATTCTTCTCTTAATATTTATTTTAAACTTTAGATAAAAATCTAAGAAACTATTACAAAGTGGGGAGATTAGCATAACTCTCGACCCACTTGTAATTACAAATATCAAGGAAGATAAGATGCAAGGTGGCATTATTTTACAAATTTCAAGACCTTGTTGTCTCTGACATTTCCATTAACTCCTCGGTTGCTTGGCGAACTCCAAATGGTTTATTATTTTATTTGGTATTCAGTTTGTTCATTTGCAAGAAAATAGGGATGAAACCCTAGTTTGCTGGAGATATGCATCTTCGAAAGATGCTGGAAATAGGGTATTTGCTGGATAAGTGCTGAAACTTGGCATTTTTTATATGAATCTCAACCTTCTGATGGAGGGAGTCTCTATTTACTGTGGCTTATGCTGTTGAGACTGGAAGCTTAGCATATAAACAGGAACCGTAAGTCTTCTTACTCGAACTCTCTGTTATCATTTTTTAGCCATGAAAGCTCATAAATCTTTAAGTTCATTCATTGAACTCTTTGTTAATGACTTCTTTGCAAGTTTATATGCTCAATATATGATCTCATACCCTTATTCTGGTAAATAGTTTCTACTTGTTTGCAAAACAAACCCAAAGTTCTGAACTCGAACTTGCAATTATGGGTTTTGAAATTCAAATACATTGTTGCTTCTTTCACTCTTTGCATGAATGATGGGGTTTCAAACTTGTTGTTATCATTTCTTTCTTTGCACAAGTGATGAAAAGATGCACTTACTATTTAGAAAAGATACTTCACCATTTAAGAGTTTGAACTCACTGTTCATTATTCCTTGCATAAATGAATCAGCTTGTAATCTAGAAAAGAACTCACACTTGCTGTCTATTTTTTCTTGAATAATGAAGAACGAGTTATGAACTCTATTCTTTAACATGCTCTTTATGCTGATATCTCTCTGTTTAAATTTCTTTTGCAAAACAAATGAGTCATAATTTGCTCTATGCTGATTTGATGCACTATCGGTGATTTATTTACAAAAGGGTATTCACAGTTCCTTCAAGAATGAGATTCAGATCATTTTGCTCAGTTTACTATTTTCTTTCAATGAAAACGTGCATTACTTTTTTGAAGTCAAGCACTCTGTCTATTTTTCAGCAATGAGTTTAACTATTTGAAATGAACTTTCGAACTTGAATCATGGTTCAAACTTGCAAAAGTGATTCAAAAATCTGCAAATATTATGTTCTCCATACTTGTAACCAACAGATGCTTTACTGTTCAAAATGTGCACTATTGTTTGAACTTGAACCCTCAGTTCAATTCTTAGCAAATGGGTTTTTATAACAAAGAGTGAACAACAAGTTCATCTTTATTATGTCTTAATATATTATCACAGTGTTGCAATTGACTTCTTTTACATAGTTCATTTCACTTTGCAATGTACATACTATTCCATCTTTACTGTGAATTAGTCTGAAACATCAAAACACTCTACAAATACAAGTTATAACAACAATTTCACCCTTGTTTTGACTGCATAAACACCATTGTCTTCTCTATTGCTGAAAAGCTATATTACCAACAATATTATGCTAGTAGCTTTTATAACATTCCCATTTTCTGACAAGCTTTCTGAAATGTGATTAATTCAGTTGACACATACAGCATACTAAAATTGTTCTTGTAGCTCTGTTTACCATGTACATCTCCTTTTGATGTTGAATTTGTAATTTGACATGTGAAGTACAACAAGACATAAATGTTTTCCTATTTGTTAATGAAGTTCGAGAACAGGCTCGTGACACTCAATAACATTAGAATGTTAATGACTAAGGTTTGAACACAGGTTCGTGACACCTAGTCATAAAAAACTGTGAACATTTAAATCATGATGTTATCTTGAAGCACTGTTTGAAATTCAGCAATTAATCATTCAGAACTTGAAAATGTACTTTGGAAAACATGTAATCAGCATCTTTCTTGCATTATGAAGCAATTATTTCTTTGAAAATCAGCAATCCAGTACTTCATGTAGCAACCTGGCACTAAAAACCAACTTGTTCTGCATCTTGAAAATGACTGAAAATGTAAACCAGTCAACTGTTATCTACAAAATAGTTGTTAATCTTTCAAATAGCATCAATATGAAATACATATTCTGAAAAAGGTTTCTCAATTTAGAAACAAACTAAGTCCCTTTCATTCAGATATCTAGTTAATCAAAAGAAAACATACACCACAATAGTCATTAGAAGTGAAAGGTTTCATGTTTGAAAACACGTCCCTTTAACACTACCTTATAGTGAGTGTTAGTTTACATTTTCTTGTTACATTTATCATTCCAGATTGATATGCAGATATGTAAAGTTAGATTGTTGATGTATGCTATTTGTTTCTCTTGCATTGCTTAGATCCGACAAGATCTAACCATTTCTTTTTCTTTCTTGCAGATGCAAGCTCTAAGGACCTAAATGCAGATGAAGACTCGGGAGTGACCTAGATGTAAGGACCTAACAAACCAACCAAAAAACTCAAAGATAACACAAGGCAATGCATGGGACCCTTATTCCATACTTCAGTTTTCTACTTTATTCTACAATGTACTCTGTTTATTGAAACATGAAATATGAAATAAAAGGACATTTGTACTACATTCTTTATGAATGCATAATGTAATGATCATTGATGGATTTTTGAAATATGTAACAATTGATCAATACTTAGAGTACATTAATGACATTTGGAAATGAATGTAATAAGGACATGCAAATTAACAAAACCTATAAGGTAGTGTTAACTAGATGACTAAAACATGCAATCTTTCTCTACTAATGCCTATTGTGTGGTGTGTTTTCATTTTGAGTAACAATTAGTTCCAATTAATAAAATACACTATCTTCTTTGTCACATAGACCTTCTACTGATGGCTCAATACTTCGCACCTTCTGCTCTGCTCTTCTCTTTCAACTATCTTCCACACTTAGCGATCGCAACCGACTGACTATAAGTATCTTTCTCTAAATGATATAATCAAGTCAGCCTATTATAAATTTCTTGAAATCATAATAGAGAAACAATAAAACTCTTATATAATATGTCCAATGGCTATACTAAGCACGCAACACAAATTAGGACCGCACAACTCAATATGGGTAGACACGTCGCTTCACACATTCGGCTCCAACAAATTAACTGAAACTTTATTCTCATGCTAAAATATGTTATGTACTCTTAACCAAACATTCTTAACTCATTACTAAACACAAAACCAAACATGCATATCAAAATGATAGGTGCAACTACTAAACCAAAGTAAACAATGTCAGCTCCATCAGATAAAATAATGAAACTATAACTATCAAGTGGAAACATTGTAACTCAACCTGTACTGCACAACTAACTCTACATCCATGAACATAGAATCACTAAAATTTATACAACATAAATATAAATGTGCAAGGCTCCATCACAACCGTACTGAAAATCACATACAAAACTCTTTCTGGGACACTGTCAGGAACACTACAGAAACAAACAACTACACAATTATCTGTACTCAGAATCAACCTCTGCGTCTATGATATCATGTTGATAACATATATAAGAACTGTATTCTCAAGGCTCTCTCCATAAGGCTTCCATGCATGCTTCTTACCATATGTTTTCATCAATGACAAACATACATTCAACATTGGTTTGCTGGCAAATCTCCAACAATCTCTCCCTTTGGCATTGATGGCAACATATGGAATGAAAAACACCACCAATCCAAACATACAATTATTCTATAACATTCTCCATTTCCTCAACAAAACTCTCCCAAGAATGAATCCTCCATCTGCTGCTGAATGCTCTGAATATCAATAGTTGTATCTTCTTACTGTATACTCCCCCTTACTTCATACTCCTCAACTATATATACTCCCCCTTACTGTATTGTTTTTCATGACTATATATACTCCCCCTTTGACATAAATGGAAAAGGGTAAAAAAACAAATAAGCACAGGTACTACTCCTAAAGTAGAGTAGTCAACCATTCATCAGCCCCTGAGGAATGATGCACTACTACAAACTTTAATCAAATTTAGGGAAGGGAATTACTCCCAGCTTCTCCCTAAGATACTCAAAAGTATAATTCGGTAAAGGCTTTTTGAATATGTTTTCTAGTTGTCCTTTTGTACTCACATAATCTAATTTTACTTCTTTCTCAACAACTTTTTCTCTTAGGAAGTGATATTTTATCTCAATGTGTTTAGTCTTTGCATGCATCACAAGGTTCTTTGACATATTCACAGTGCTAGTGTTATCACAATGAATAACAATAGAATAATCAATCTGAATTCCAAAATCCTTTATCATCTACTCAATCTACACAATTTTAGAACAATTTAATGTTGTTGTTGCATACTTTGCTTTTGCTGTGGACTAAGAAATAAAATATTTCATCTTTCTTGTCCAAGTAACATGTCTATCTCCAAGAAATATTGCTCCTCCTAAGGTACTCTTTCTATCATCAACATAACCTACCCAATTTGAATCTGTATACACATGAAGATTTACATTCTTTGAATTAGGATACCATAAACCATAGTCTATAGTTCCTTTCAGACATCTGAATATCCTCTTTACTGTCATAAGATGACTTTGTTTAGGTTTGGCTACAAATCTTCCAACAATACCAGCTACATTAGAAATATTTGGTCTAGATTGAGTAAGATATATGAGTTTACCAATCATAGACTTATATAGGGTTATGTCTACAACTATAGAATCATCTTCTTTTCAAAGCTTTCTTCTTGTTATCGTAGGGGTACTTACTGGCTTGCAATCATTCATATTGAGCTTCTTCAATATCTCTTTCACATACTTAGACTGATTAATGAAAATCTCTATATGTCTGTTGCACATTCAATTCCAAAAAGTACTTGATAGGTCCAATCATACTCATTTCAAATTCACTTTGCATCTCTTTGGAAAATTCTACACTAAGCTTGTCATTACCACCAAAAATAATGTCATCAACAAAAATTGCAACTAGTAATAATCCATCAGGTGTCTCTCTTATGAATAAGTTACAATCTGTTACTCCTTTCTTGAATCCAATCTTTTTCAAGTAACCATCTAGTCTTTCATACCATGGTCTAGGGGCTTGCTTAAGTCCATAGAGGGATTTCTTTAGTCTGCATACCATATCAGGTTTGTCCGATAAGGTAAATCCTTTAGGCTGCTCTATGTAGACTTCTTCCTTCAACTCTCCATTCAGGAATGCTGACTTGACATCCATCTGATATACTTTAAAGTCTTTCAATGTTGCATAGGCTAGAAATAACTTTATGGATTCCAATCTTCTTACAGGGTCAAATGTATCAGAATAATCAATTCCTTCTCTTTGTGCATATCCTTTACATACTAGTCTTGCTTTGTTCCTCACTATTGTACCATCTTCATTCATCTTGTTTCTGAATATCTACTTGGTTCCAATTACATTCTTATCACTAGGCCTAGGGACCAATTCCCATGTGTCATTCTTAATTATCTGATCTAGCTCTTATTTCATTGCTTCATGCCAATCTGAATCAATACAAGCATCTTCAACACTTAAAGGTTCAATTTGTGAAAGTAAACATACCGCTTCATCAACTGTTGAAATTTTTGCCTTTGATCTTGTCATGACATTTATGTTCTAATCTCCAATGATGTCTTCTTTTGAATGGTACCTAGATGTCAATTTCAAAACATTAGGTGTGACTCTTTCATCTGATTTTTGTGATTCTTCTTCACTTGTTTCAGGGTCATTGAATAATACATCAATGTTGTCAAACATTTCTTCAACAACTATTTCTCTATTAGTAGATCTAGGTTCTTCTTCAATCATAGGTGCATAATCATGATATATTTCTTGAATCATAAACTTCTCATCAATCTTAACATGAGAAATTTCAATGATCTTCTTCAATCTTAAGTTAAAACATCTATAAGCTTTTATTTTAGTAGAGTAACCAAGAAAAATACCTTCATCACTTCTTGCATCAAACTTGCCAATAGCTTCATCTCTCTTGATGTAGCACTTACTTCCAAAGATTCTAAAGTATTTTACTGTAGGAACCTTCCCAAACCATAGCTCATAAGGTGTCTTGTCTTCGCCTAGCCTCAATTGAATTATATTGATAGGATAGACTGTAGTATTGACCGCATCTCTCCAATAGGTGTGTACAACTTTTCCTTCAATCATGATAGTGTGCATTGTGTCAAGTATGATCCTATTTCTCGTTTCTTCAATTCCATTCTACTAAGGGGTTATAGGTGCACTTAGCTATCTCTTTATCCCATATCCTTCACAATATCTATTAGAGGTGAATTCTCCTCCTCTATCTGATCTCAGATATTTTATCTTTAATCTAGACTCATTTTCAACTTTAGCCTTGAATATTTTGAACTTCTCAAATGCTTCATATTTGTCTTTCAAGAATGCAACCCATGTCATTATATAATAATCATCAACAAACAAAATAAAGTACCTTTCACCATAGTAAGATCTTGTTTGATTTGGTCCACATAAGTTTGTATGCACTAGATCCAATTTGTTCTCTATCGAATCATGCTTTCTTCTAAATGAATTTCTCACTTGTTTTCCCATCACACATTCCCTGCATATTATATCAACTAGTTTTGCAATACTAGGGAGGTCTCTTACTACCTTTACATTACTTATCTTTACTATGTTGTCAAAATTGATGTGACATGGTCATTTGTGCCATAACCAACTATCATCTACTTTAGCAACAAAACAACTTGCTTCTGAATTAAGCTGAAAAATATTACCTTTTATCTTTGAACCTAATGCAATCATTACTTCTTTCTTATAAATGATGCACTTATTGTCTTTTAATTCCAACTGATATCCTTTGTCATGCAACTATCAAACACTTAGTAGGTTATGCTGCAAACCATCAACATATAGAACATCATCAGTGTTATTCTTTCCATCCAAGGTGATGGCTCCTCTACCTATGATAGGTTTAGGAGTGTTATCTCTAAATCTAACCATGTCTCCTTTGTACCT
Source organism: Chamaecyparis obtusa (assembly GCA_027943335.1). Classification (NCBI taxonomy): domain Eukaryota; kingdom Viridiplantae; phylum Streptophyta; class Pinopsida; order Cupressales; family Cupressaceae; genus Chamaecyparis; species Chamaecyparis obtusa. The sequence continues at coordinate 1,359,858 of BSBK01000335.1, forward strand.
ATACAAATGTACAAATCTATCTTTGTCTCCTATCATGTGATGTGAACAACCACTATTAATGATCCAGTCTATTCTGATGTCTTCTTGTGAAATTAATGCTAACTCTTGTACTTTCTTTTCATCTTCAAGATCCATCTCATCAAACATTTTCTCCATATCTTCAATAGCAATGAATCCAATTTCATATTCTACTGAATCTTCATCTGATATTCCATCTCTGCATAGTAACATTCTTTTGTATACTTAGGTTTGTAATTAGTTTTGAACTTCTTGACTCTTGTAGGACACTTAGATGCAAAGTGACCAATCTTGTTGCATGAAAAACATTTGAATGGTAATTGACCTTCAAATTTTCCTTTTCCTTTTCTTTCTTTCTTAGCAATCATAGCAATGAAATCATCTAGTTCTTTATCTTCTTCATCATCATCAAAGTTACCAGAAGTGTTCAAGGATTTCTTACCATGGACTGAAGCTTCGAAGGCTGTCTCACTTTTAGGCTCTGTCTTCAAACTTGATATCTCAAATGCTAAAATCTTGTTGATTAAGGTCTCTCTTCTGAAGTCTTTTGAAAACTGCATGGTCTCATCTAGGATGTTTATCTTTCTCTCATATTCTGGTGTCAGACTATTCATCAACTTATCCATTACGTCTTCTTCCAAAATTTCTCCACCATTGTTTCTGATTCCTGCAACTACTTCATTGATTCTTTTATTGTAGGCTCTAATTTTCTCTTCAGGGAGTATCTCCAATGTATTTTACTTCTTCTTCCATGTCTTTCTATGCACATTCTTGGCTTGGATGTCTCCTTCAAACATGTCTTCTAGATACTTCCATATCTTGTAGGCTTTATCTACTTTCTTGATCTTTGAAAACTCACTGTCAAACAAGGCACTTATAAGGGCTTATTTGGCAATAGAATTTTGAGTGAACATCTCCTTTTTCTTAAGAGTTGCATCTTCCTTTGCAAGATCTGATAAAGAGGGAATTTGAACTTCACTAGTACCAACTTCAAAAATCTCAAAACCAATGCACTGTAAGTGTGTTGTCATTTTGTTCTTCCAGTCTAGATAATTCTCTCCATCAAACTTAGGACTTTATTTTCTAAATAATTTCATTTGATAAACCTCAAGTTGTTAAACTTCTCTCCGAGGAACTTGGCTATGATACCAATTGTTAGGAATAGTCCCAAGAGATAACTAGGGGGGGGGGGGGGGGGCAGGGGTGAATCAGTTATCTACAAGATTCAATTCTTTATCCAATTAATTATAGAAGAACATTAAGCATAAACACAATATGAAAACACTTAACACAACACCACAATTTTGGTTACGGTGTAACCCAAATAGGTAAAAACCCAGGTGGGAATTAACACCCACTATAAACTGCACTAGAGTATAATGATCCCTATTAGAAGATCTTACAACCCTATTAGGAGTTGATCTTTACAATGCATTAAGTATAAAGACCTGGTCAAGGGTTAGACCTTGTTATGAGTCTTTTACAATTAACCCTATTAGGGGTGAGGACACAGTGTCTGGGAGCACACTGCTCAGAGGGTGAAGGTTGCAACCTTCTGCATAACAGATATACACTATCTATAGATCTTGGTGAACTATGAGATAGACCTATTTTCTTGATCAGTTCCAATGAATAGCATACACTCTCTTCTTTTTCACATAGACCTTCTACTCATGGCTCAATACTTCGCACCTTTTGCTCTACTCTTCTCTTTTAACTATCTACCATACTTAGCGATCACAACTGACTAACTATAAGTATCTTTCTCTAAATGACATAATCAATTTGGCCTATTATAACTTCCTTGAAATCATAATAGAGAAACAATACAACTCTTTTATAATATCTCCAATGGCTATACTAAGCACGCAACACAAATTAGGACCGTGCAACTCAATATGAGTAGATGTGTCGCTTTACACAGTCGGCTCCACCAAATTAACTAAAACTTTATTCTCATGTTGAAATACATTATGCAATCTTAACCAAAAATTATTAAATCATTACCAAACATGAAACCAAACATGGATATCAAAATGATAGGCCCAACTGCTAAACCAAAGTAAACAAATTTGGCTCCATCAGATAAACTCAGGAAACTCTAACTGTCAATTGGAAACATCATAACTCAACCTATATTGAACAATTCACTCTATGTCCATGAACATAGCATCACTAACATGTCTACAACATAAATATAAATGTGCAAGGCTCTATCAAAACCATACTAAAAATCACATACAAAACTCTTCCTGGGACACTGTGAGGAACACTACTGTAACAAAAAAGTACACAATTTTATGTACTCAGAATCAACCTCTGCGTCTATGATATCATGTTGATAACATATCTAAGAACCATACTCTCAAGGATCTCTCTATAAGGCTTCCACACATGCTACTTACCATATGTATTCATCAATGACAAACATACAGTCAACACTAGCTTGCTGGAAAATCTCTAACAACATTACGATCCTTGTTACTTTTGATTCCCTAGATTTTATCCTTGAGGTCTCCCAGTTTGTGATAGAACCATTTAAATGATCTAAACTGATCCAAAATACTATTCTTATCATTATTTAGAAGGTTTAGCTCCATTTCTCTAGCCTTGTCCTTGAGGACGACTAGGGCCGGGTCAATCAGATCCTCTTTTTGGATTCTACCATCCCCATCCTCAATAATTTTGGGATGCACAACTTCCCTAATGATCCCCATCTTCACAGTGTTGATGTTGAAGCTACACCAAACTTTTTTCCCCTTTCTTGAGTCATCATTGTGATACTCCTCTCTGGAAGGGTTCTTATCATCTGAATAGTCACGAGGGTTTGGGGACTGGGTTAAAGGTTTATCGTGGTCATCATCGTGCACCTCATTTTTTAGGTCCTGAATCTTCTCATGGGTACCAGAAGGGGGAGGGAGAGTGTTTCCTTTGCTGATAGTGAGATCTACTGATAGTCAACTTGAGCCTTCCCCCTTTAAATAAATATTTTTCCCCGTGGCTTGCTCCCTGTTCTTCTTGGCCTCTCCTCTGGAGTTATCCTTCTCTTCATCAGTGTTCAGTTCTTCCACATTTTCATTATACTCCACTTCTAAGGAGATCTCTATTCTTGCCTATTTTTTGTGGGGTTTTTCCTTTTTGACCAAACTCGCAGTTCTCTTCTTAGAGGAAGAGCTCTATTTCTTCTTTTTGACCTCTTCATCCTCTTTGTCCTCTGATTGTAATCCCACACTATCTTCTAAGTCTGAGGGGACATAGTATGAACCAGAGACATCTTCTCTATCCTTGTAATTTCCTTCCCTAGGCTTTGGGCTTTGAAATATTCATAAATTAAAAGTAACAATCCCTCATGTAAAGTAGGGTTAGCTATATTATTTCCCCTATAGCAATTTATATTATCATTTATAGAAGCATACAAGTAGAAAAGGATGGAAACCTTCATACCATGTCTGAGATGATTCAATGTCACAAAGTGGTAGGTCTTGATCTTTTCAAACCTTGTGTCTAGTGTCATATAAGAGATCAGTGCTCTAAGAACAAATCTCCATAACATTTTTATTCCTTTAGGCTAGTAGTACGTTCCTACTTTAACAATATCTTTCTTCTCATCCTCATCTCTCAAAAAATCATTAACGGTTGTGTCAAAGATTTTATGGTCCCTATAGAATTTCTTTCCCATAATGGGGATACCAGTGACTTTTGAGATGACCTCCTCAGTAACATTAAAATTATTTCCTTCAATCTCCACACACCCTTCATTCCAGCTTTTCATGAATATATTTGTGACCGTTGGCTTACTTCCATGTAACCTTTCAATGAAGGTTGAGATATCCCCTTTTTGCAGAGCATTATAGACCTTGGTGTGTCTCCTCCATTTCTCACTATCATTCATGGGATCCCTTTTGTGTCTTTCCTCTCCCATCACACAAGGAAGGATTTGGACAAAACTCTGGTTTAATAGATAGTTGTTCTAAATTTTTTTCACAACGGTCTCCCTAAGATTTCTCCTATTTTTACTTTAAAAATTAATATTAATATTGGGAATGAACACCCAGAAAGCATACAAAAGGGACACATAGTTATTATCCTTCTTGTCAATCCGGTACTTACCATTTATGGAATGGTACTTCCAATAAACCACATTACAATTCATTATTATCATTAATGATTCACTCCTTTCCTTGGTATCTATCCTTCTTGACTAAATCCTTCACCTCATGATAGAAATCTCCATCTTGATGCCATCTTATCATTGCATCCTTTTTGATAGCCAAGTTGGAGAACCGGCTAGTAACTTCGTTGGCTTCCCTATACATGTGGGATATGTGAACCTCTTCAAAAGAGTTTAAAAGAGCATGCATTTCTTCTATCATGTTAGATATAGTCCATTAAGGGGAGTGGTTTAAATTTAAACAATTTATGATGTTCTTGGAGTCCTTCGAGCCAGAGCTTTTTGACCCCTATGTCATAGGCTAGTTTAGTAACTTGGAGGGTTACATTTGCTTTAGAAAAGTGGTTTGTTTGAGAGCTAAGAGGGAAGGTGATAGCCGCAAGCCCACAACCATAGAAATTTATGATCACACCTCCACTACCCACCTTGCCAGGATTTCCTTTGGTCATGCCATAAAAGTTGGCCTTGGACCAACCTTTCGAGGGATAGCTCTAGGTACAATTCTTTCTTTTCTCAATACTCCTCTTAGAGGCAACAGTCTGGTCTTTTCCTACAAAAGGGTTAGAGCCACCACAGAAAATAAATTTTTCTTTCACATCAAAGTGGATCTTTTCAAAGATAATTTTAGGAGTAGAACTATCTCGGAAGATATGATTATTGTGATCTTTCCAAACTCCCCAACACAAATGTGGGAGAATCTAGGAGAAGAAATAGTGAGACTCTGTATCTTTAGAGGAGAAGGCCCATTGGGTAAAAAGGTCTTGAAAAGACAAGGGGAAGCACTAGGATAAATATAGAGTAGAAAGGAGAAATTACCAAATTTTGCTAACATAGGAGTAGTGAATAAACATGTGGTCCATAGATTTAGCTTGGCATCTACAGAGCACACACCTATTGGGGATCTGGAAACCTCTCTTTATAAGATTATCAACTGTTAGAATGTGATTCTAAAGAAAAAGGTAAAAGAAGACATTAATTTTGTAGGTAAGGCCAGGGAACCAGGCTTTAGCCCAAAAAGGATTGGCTACCTGATCCTGATACAACTAAGAAGAGTAGGTAGAGGTCACCGAGAAGGCCCCATCAGGAGAAACTTCCCAAATAAGCACATCCTAAGAAGGGGACAAGGAGACTGGATTAAGGGCAATCATAAGAGGAATCACATCCCAAGACACAAGAGAAAGGTCCACCTAGGCATTTTCCTCTCTATATTTATAGACTTGGGATCCATAGATATGGATGCACTCCTCCATCCAGATATTGAAAGGCTCACAGACCCTCAAGGGCCCTAACTGAAGCTAGTTATCATTCCAGAAATTGATAGAGTGGTCATTCCCTATTTTCCATTTTGCCTTGAATTTAGTAATATCCTTAGCATTGAGGAAACCATTCCAAATATAAGAACCTTTTGAAATTTCATTATCTCCAAAGAAATGATTAATTGAGTTGTTAGAAAGCTACTTATCTTCAAAGTTGTCACGCCATTCCCTAGTGATGTTGAAAATGTGCCATATTTGTTTAGCTTGGAGAGCTTCATTGAAAGGTTTGATCCTCCTTATCCCTAATCCGCTACAATAATTAAGACAAAAAACTTTTTCCTAGGCTATAAGATGTAGTCTCTTATGTTCTTCAGCCCAGACTAGAGAAATCTTCTTTGGATTCTTTCCATGGCCTTTGTAGCTTTAGCTAGAATTGAAAAGAGGCTTAACACATAGGTTGGAAGGTTTTGCAGAGTAGATTTAACCAATAGGATTTTTCCCACCTGAGTAAGAGTGACCCCTTTCCAACCAGACAACTTCCTCTTGAATCTATCAATTAATTGGTTCCAGAAGGCTTCTGACAGTTTTACGCCTAAAGGTAGGCCCAGGTAATTGGCAAAGAGAGATTCAATGTTGCATCCTAGGATATCTACAATTCTCCTCTATCTCACCTCAGGTGTGTTAATAAAGAAGATTGATCTTTTATTCTAGTTAATGGATTGGCCACTAGCTCTAGTATAGGAGATGAGAAAATGCTTCACCACTTTGTCTTCACCCATCGAGGCCTCACCTCCTAAAATGGTGTCATCAATGAACTATTGTTGGGAGAAAACATAGGTCCCTGATGATGGTTTAATACCTTTCAAAGCCCCTGAGCTCCTAGAGGTAGATATGAGCCTCCCGAGGCATTCAAATAGAATGATAAAGAGAATAGGGGATAAGGGATCCCCTTTTCTCAAACCCCTGGTGGATTTCAAAAAGGCCAATGTGGAGCCATTGATCAAAACTGCCAAAGAGGGGGTGGAGATGATTTGATGGATAATCTTATAGGTATTAGAATTGAAACCAAAGGCACCAAGAACCTTGAGCAGGAACTGCCAATCAACCCAGTCATAAGCCTTGGACAAGTCAAGCTTGAGAAGGAAGCCTTCCCTTTTATCAACTTCTAAGGAGTGAATCACTTCATGCACCACCATTATGGAATCAAGAATTTGTCTTTCAGGCATGAAACCAAACTGCTAAGGAGAAATAATAGAGGGGAGAACTTTAAGAATTCTAGAAGTGATAACTTTAGAGATAATCTTGAAGAAGGAGTTTCACAGACTTACGGGTCTAAAAAGCTCCATCGAGTCTGCCCCCATGGTCTTAGGAATAAGCACCAAAAAATTAGCATTAAGTTCTATGAGGAGGTTCTTAAAACCAAAGAATTCTTGCACTACTTTGACCACATCAAATTTCACCACATTCTAGTAAAGATGAAAGAAAAACATTGGGAAGTCATCAGGACCAGGGGCTTTATCACCTGGAAGAGAATCCAAGGCTTTCTTAACTTCATCCAAGTTCAGGAATATAGAACATAAGACTTTGTTTTGGTCTTTAGAGATGATTCAAGGAATGTTGTTAAGAAGCGTATCTTGATCCCCCTCTAAAATTTCTTGATCTTTGGATAGGAGTGAAGAAAAGAAAGAAATAGCTTCCTTCACAATGTCATTTTCCTCCTGTAAAATTTGGTCTCTCTTCTTAATACTATTGATTCTTTTGGCCACTCTATGTCTCATAGTTGAAAGATGGAATAAATGAGTGTTTTGATCTCCTTCCCTTAACTAGATGGACCTAGATCTCTGCTTCCAGAATGTCTCCTCTTTCCCTACAATATTATGATACTCTGAAAAAATAGAATTCTCCTTAGTCAATCTGATCTCATCATAGCCTTCTCTTTGGATTTCTTCTTGAATGAGTTTTAGGTCCCATATGGCCTTGTCTTTTAAGGAGAAGATATTACCAAATTCTTCATTATTCCACTGTTTGATATTCATTTTAATGTTTCTAAGATTTTTAGCCACCCTGAACATGGCAATACCCTTTACATCAATAGCCCCACCAGTATTTTGTTTTGTTTTTCAGGTTAGGATGAGAGATCCACATATTTTCAAATCTGAATGGAAAGCTCCTTTTCTTGGAAATATTATCAAGAGACAGAGAAATGGGAGAGTGATTCGAGCCAATTCTTACCAAGCTCAAAAGGTTACAATTATAAAAATTCATCCAATCAACAGTGATCAAAGCACGGTCTAGTCAAACTGAATACACTCCCTACCAATTCTCCTATTGGACCAAGTGAAGTTAGCACCCTAGAGGTCCGCATCTAAGAGGGCTTGGTCATTAATAAAATCCATGAGGTCTTGCCTACTTTCTAGATCTGGGGAGATACCTCCCTATTTTTCCCCTTCTTTGAGGGGAGTATTGAAATCCCCCATGATTATCCCCTTAGTAAGATTTGAGCCAGACATAATGGTTTTGATTTTCTCCTAATAAGACCTTCTACCTTTTTTTGAATTAGGAGCATGTATATTCAAAATATGCCAACTTTCATTATCGTTTATCCTAGTCAAATTCATAATGAGTGGATTAATTTCTTTATGAACGACTTCAGCCTTGAGGTGAAAAGAATTCCACATAGTCATCAGGCCTCCAAAAGCTCCTTCAGAATTAGAATCTCTCATTTCCATAGATTTTCCAAATCTAATACCCTCAAGCTTGTCCTTATTCATCTTGGTTTCCTGGATTAACATTATATCAGGTCTATGATCCCTTATCATATTTTTGATAACGTCCTACTTATGTGAGTTGTTTAGCCCACGAATATTCCAAGATATGAATTTCATTTCTTTTTGGAAGTGCACACTTCCTGGATGGTCTTCTGGGTCCCATTCATTGTGTTCTTGCTGGCTTCTTCTTGCCTGACCTGGCTTGCTTTCTTTCTCCCTGGAGTTTTTGATTTGGCCCCTACATCAGCTTTATTTCTAATTCTAGTTGCTATTAGGGAGACCGGAGAAGGATCTCTACTGTTACATTTCTTCTTTTTCTAGTCCATAGTCCACTCTCCCTCCTTTAACTCTTTTTATCTCACAAAGAGCTCTTCCATTTTTGTGAGCTTCCTTGGGGAAGTTGATTTAATCAAATCTTCCATTTTTGAAACTTGTCTAGAGGCTACTTTCTCAGAGCAAGGGTTGGAATCCTATGAGGGGACACCTCTCTACATATTCTTCTTTGTACTAGAGTAACCTTCCTCTAATGAAGGTTCAAGAGAGTCCAGGACAAAGGAAATGTGGTTCATCCTAGGGAAAGAATCCCCTCCTTCAGCCAATACATCTCCCTTAACAATGAACTCTTCTGAGACATCTTGCAGAATGTTGACTTCCAAGATTTTTTCAATACCATCTAGGGGAAGAAACTCCCCCTATCCTCTAAAATTTCTTTTTGAGGGTGGAAGATCTCCCCAGCTTCTTTTTTATTATTATATGCTCTACCTTCTTGGTTTGTGTTAATTTATGGGCTCATCTCTATTGAATCCTTTTTCTTCCACACTCTTTGGGCATTAGCCTCAATACCCCCTTGGGGCTTAATGTTTTTCTCCCTTGGTGGACCTGTTAGTTCCCGGTCCATGGTTTTTCTTTCTTTTTTTAGCGTATTCTATGCTCTCCTTTCTTTCTCCAAACTCTGGATCATAGGACACAATTTGGCATAGTGTCCTACTTTCTTGCAATGAAAAAAGGTGAAAGGAACACTTTCAAAATCTAGTTTCTGCACACTTCTACCTAGTTTAGACTAAATCTCTATAGCCTCTAGCATGTCTTTTCCTTCTTCCACCCCTATACAGATCCTTGCATAGGTGAGGTGTCACCTTTCTATAGTAATCAGGTTGACTAAGAGAAGGGTTCCAAATGGTTTTTCTATACCATCAAAAACATCTTCATACCAAAACTCCAAGGGGAGTTATGGTAATCTAACCCACACTGGGTCTTGAACAAAGAATGAAACATTTAGATCCAACTTGGGGGACCATTTTTGTAGTGCCAAAGTTTCTTTCCCTATGGACCAAGTTTTGGCACATAAGATTTTGTCTAGATCCTCCTTGCAGGAGAACTCAAAAGACATAAAGCCCTTTGCCATTGCAATGATTTGGACTTGACCCTTCAGATCCCATCTTTTTTGGCAGACCCTGACTATATCAATGTTTGGCCTCGGCTCCACAAATTTACCCACTAGAGTATGAGATATGATTGCAATAGTGTGACCACCAATGGTTGAAGATATTCCTTTCCTGATCATGTGGTTAGGTCCCCGTGTCTAGGGCTGGTCTAGGAAGAGTGCCAGGAATCTCTTCCCCCTCCCCCCCTTTTCCAAGGTCTTTCTATTTGTCACGTGGGACCTCTTCCTTTTTTCCTAGATTTGGAGAATCCTGATCTGCAATGGATCCATTGATATGAGCATCCCCTGAGGATCCCACAACTTGCAGACCAGGTTTCCTACCTACCTTCGAATTCAAAAAACCTCCCACTCCCGCTCCTATGCTCACCATGTTGTTCCTTGTTTAGTTATTTTATTTTCTTTGTTCTCATATTATTATATCTATTTTTAATAATTTTCTTTAGGTCATGTATTGATATATATTTCTTAAAATAAATTTGTATATTATTTAATATATATAATAAATATACATTAATATATTCCATTTTAATATGTTATTCATTTTTATCAATTTGCTTCGTATTGATTTGTTATTATTTTATTGTGGTGTTATTGTCTTTTTTGTTATATTTTCTTTTCTTTTTTCATCTTTTATTGTCTTATTTATTTTCCATGTTCTTCTCATTTTTCTTTTATTTTTCTTTTCTCTATTATTTTATTTCTTTCTTATTGTCCTATCTTGAGTTTCCATGCCCCACTCTCCCTCTCTTTAACCTTCCAAGTCTTCTTCTTTATCATTCACCATTGTATTTGTTTTCTAATAGCCTAATGATGGTTCACGAATTATGATCCAAAATGTTGATGCAAAAAATCATACATAATCAAATCCAGAAGCAATCAAATCACAAGTACCACATTTTTCACTTGGAAGTTGAAACTTAGATACCTATTCAAGTTTTCATGAATTTAGGATGCATAACTAAACAATATAATTTCACTATCATAAAGGAAAAAAATGCAATTTCCAAGTGAAAAATGGTCACCTACTTGTGCCTCCAATTCTTGCACAACCAATTGAGTTCATACATACATACATACATATTGTAATCAAGAGTAATATTTGGATCTGGACCTACAATATCAACACAAATCTAACCACAAAGGTTTGTTAATATAAACTTAGTATTCTCTAAAATCAAAAGAGGAAGCAAGGATCTAGAAAACATAAACAATCAACAATTAAAAATAATTCAAACAATGTATATGCAAACCAAATTTAGTCCTTTTTTTCTCCTTCTTGATGTAATGTGGGTTCTTAGTTTCAAGCTCAAGTGCAACAACATAAGAATTCAAAGCATGCATGTGGTTACAAAATATGAGAATTAGCTCTCTATTTATAAGAATTTTGGGGTTTCATTCAAGATTCCTTGACTGATGGGATTGATTGGATGTGATTGAAGAGTGAACTTGAATTTATTAGAGAGTAAGCTCACATGATTGTCTTGTCAATAGAATTGATTGATCTGTTGAGTGAATAGATTGAGAAGTGAAGAGAATTGATTGAAGATTTGACTGAATTGATTGGTTTTTCAACATAATAGATTGATTGAAGAACTGATTAGATGGAACAGAAGACTAAATATATTGAATTGATAAGTGAATAGGTTGATTAGTCATAAAAATGTGATTGATTAGCAGACTGAAACTTAGTATTAGTTAGAACTAGAAGAATAAATACAATTAAATAAATAAAGAATACATTTATTTGCACATGGGAGAATTTAAATAAATAAACTTATTTATTTATTAGAGGAATAATTAGTAAATTAAATAACTTAACATTTATTTAATTATGAGTTGGAAATTGATTAATTAATAACTATTATATAGGTGTAATAAGAGAAAAGAGAGAATATTAAATAATGTGATTATTTAATTAATGTGTACATATAGGGAATAATTAAATAATTATTATTATTTAATTACTTTATAGAAGAATTAGTGATGAAGATTGATTAGAATTTTAATAATTAAATAATTCATTAAAATTACTTAATTATAGAATTAAAGGGAAATATTAAATTCAGAATTTGAATTAGGAGTAATGACACAAGTTAATTAAATAATTAAAATCATTTAATTAATTAAGATGAAAGTTAGTAAAATCACCACATATAGATGATAGGACAATTTTAGGTGTCTACATTTTTCCCCTCTTTGATACAATGCATTTCTAGGTGTTATTTAAAAGAATACTAAAAATTATGCCTTGGTATGCCCCAACTAGAACAAGGTGACGATGAGGTATATAATAGATGCCCCCTCGATAGATTGTTTGTGCAAGAAATACATGAATGATCTTTCAAAAGAAGATGATGAAGGAAACAAATAGTTAGTAATAATTCAAGATTTTTAGTAGATCGTGTGATCAACATTGAACATAGAAATTGTTGATAAGAATCATGTCTAATCTTAGAAAGGACCCATCATGTATAAGACTAGCAATGATGTTTGGTTTTAGGAAAGACGTGTCATATTTAAGACAAATGATGATGGAATGATTGACTGATTGATTTGAAAATTGATTTAACCACTTTGATAGATTGATGGACTAATTTGACTAATAGAAGAGATGTTAGTGACATGACTAGATTAAGAAATAATTAAATAGAATGGGTGGGAAAATAAACTGTCATTGAAATCCAAAATTCATTAATACCATAATCTTTGAAATCTTCAGATTTTGAGTGATTGTCTTTTATCATTAAGCTACTTTCATTATAGAAAAATGGGTTTTGCCCCATCAAGATATGAAAGATCAAAGTAAGATTATCTCTTTGCATTTTAACATGCACTTATAATAGATAAGGAATGTGGGTCAGTCCATCCAAGATTGAGCATTAAGGGTTGAGGTATGTGCAGTGGTAGCTACGAGCATTGTTACCTTTTGTAATATTTTCTACATTAGATACTTTTCTCATATGTGGTCCTTCCTATCACAAACACCCAAAATGATTTCTTAGACTTCATGGCAAACACCCCACAAATAGTAGAAAAATAAAAATAGAACCATGAACAATCTTGGCTTCTCTAATAACTTATGGATATCCTAGAGAAGCATAAGAAAATGGCTCAAGATAAAATAAAATAAAAGATAATACTTACTTGACGAAATGACTCAACAACCATAGTGATCTTCCTGCCAAAGATGAGTGTTTATTGATAGGACAATGTTTGATAAGATGCCTCTTGTAGGAAATACGTATATGTTAAGACATGATACCTGACAGGATGTCTATTCTAGGAAAGACATATCTGTAAAGGCATGTTGTTTGAAAAATATGTTTAAAATGGATAAGAAATTGATCGGTCAGGTTGTAGACTAGCTCGGTAGGTTTTTCTATTGATGTGAGATTTGTTAAGCTTGATGTTTTGTTTCATGTTCTGCTTGTCTCTACTCAAAGTGTTTGTCATTACAAAAGGACTGTGTTTTTTAAAATGATGAGAAAGACAAGATTATTTTTTGGATTTTTGATGATTTTTTATTTTTAGGGACTATTTTAGGACATTTTTTATTTTTATCAATTTTTTAGGACATTTCAAATCATTGAATGGGGTGACAGGTGTGTGACAATATTTATTATCAAACATGATTATATTTATTTTCCCCAATGTCAAGCAAGGCATGGAAAGTTATGAATGGATGGATGAGTTGATGGAATGGTAATAGATAGGTGCAAGATGGGGGTATCTTATTATGGAATTAGGGGTGATTTGGATGCAAGGGCTATCTCACAATGGGGTAATGTGTTTACCCAAGCTAAGGGATTGGGTATGCGACTATGTAATGGCATGATGCATTGAATGACATGGGATCAATGGGAATGGACATGTCAAGAGATTTTTGAAAATATGTTCATTTTTTTATGTCCTTAATTTTGATCAAGACCAAGAAAGGGATTTGGAATAGATAATATGAAATATGACAATGAATGACAAAAGTAAGGGATGGATAAGACAAAGGATTTGTACTAAAGGACATGGATTAAAGTGACACATGTTGTATCTTGTAAAGATAAAATGTAGATAAAGGGATATGGAGGTTGATAGGGTGACATACACTGGAGGATGAGGGATCATGAAAGATATAGTAGGTGGGATAGCATGAATGAAACTTTCCCCCAAGCATAGAGTGCAAGAGGGTAATGGATTTACACATAATGCCTATTTGTCAAGTTTTCATCATGGTACTTTCCTAAGGCACGAAAAGAAGTATTTTTCACCATAGGAAGAATTATTACTCTTGATTTCCTTTTATTGTTGTCACACAAGATGTGTGTTTTCCAAGTTTTCATCATGGCAACATTTTTTTTTTTAAAGTTCTTGTTTTTTGAATTTTTTAAATTTTGAAAGACAATGGACATATGAAATGATATGAATAAAGGATTCAAGTATCTTGTTCTTTAGATATTACTCCTGAATGATGTGGTATAATGGACCATGGCTATTGAAAGTATACACAAATATGTTGATAGGGTGATGACAAAAGAGGATGAAATGAGTGATAAAATTGACAAGGGTAAGGAATTGTGCATAGGATAAGATAAGGGGGTGGAAGGATATAAAGTAGGTGTTGGATAATGAATGGGGTGTTAAAAGACTTGTGTATTGATGGATGGAAATGTTAGAAATGTCAAATTTGACACATACCTTGAGGGGTGGTAAAGTGATGGAAGGAAAAAAGATTTTAGATTTTTGGATTTAGATGGAGGAGTGTATGTAGATTTTGGGACACAAGGACCCAAAATGGATGGACTAGGTGATAGAGCATCTAAGGTAGTGGATTTTGGGACATAGGGACCCAAAATAGTTTTGATAGATGAAATATGTGGAGGATTGATGGCCTTTGGAATAAAAATATTGGATGCCCATTTTTATTTTTCTTTAGGATTTAGTGCTCCTATGAGAAATTTCAAAATCCACATGGTTTTATATTTTTATTTCTTTTGTGGTTCTTTTGAAATCATTGCTTCAATAAGAGGCTTAGGAATCCACATAATTTTTTATTTTTTATTTTTCTTGATGAGCCTTTGTGGCCTTGTAGAATTTTCTTTTGGATCATTTTTTTCTTGTTTAGATGTCTTTTAGATGGGACATGTTGATCCTTGAACGTATGTGGATTTTTGAACATTTGTATTTTATGCTTGGCATCCAAAGTGCTTCTAGGAGCACTGGGATTCATGGATGGATATGGATGAGATGGAGGTTTATTGAAGGAGTTCATATAGATGGATGATTGGAAGGTTCTCAAGGATCTGTTCCTTTTCTAATCTTGATTTATGAAAGGGTAGATGCATTGTGGGCTAGGGGTGATATGGATGGTTGATGGAACAATATAAGGACCTAATATTGATGGAAGGGATAAAGAATTTGACTTTGGGATACTAGGACCTAGAATAGATTTGGATAATGGGTAAGGTATATGCTTTGGTTTATATGGGGGAATGGGGGATTTAGGAGGGATACCAATGTATTGAGATTGATATATGTAGCCAAGGCCCTGATAGTATAGATTTTATTTGATATTAAGGGGTTATACTATACCTTGTTTGTTTAGGAGTAACCCCTTTCCTTGGTAATGCATGTTCTGATATATCTTCTTAGCAATGAGATACTAATTATTTTTGAAACAAGATGTGAGTCCATTTTGAGGTGGAAGAGGCATGTGAGGAATGACATGATTACAAAGTAGACTAGACCAAATGAAAGTGGATGAACCAAGTTGATATGTAATAGGCTCATTATTAACTTGGATAGGGGTGATGGGATATTGAGGTAGATACATGACTTGGAGATGGAGGGTGGATATGATCTTGTGGTGGACATGGGGGATTATGACATGGAGATGGAGGGTTAAAAGGATGTTGTGGTGGACAAGGAGGATTACTTTGATCTTGACATGGAAGAGGATTGTTGGATGGAGTATAAGGGATATCGTGGTCTTTCTTAGAAGGTGGATTTTGAATGGCACTCAGAAGGATTATTTTCTCTTGGGGTCGAAGGAGAACATGTTAGATAGGAAACAAATAGATAAGGGTATCATTATGAGATTCCAGGAATATTTGATCTTGGTCAAATATTGGATGGGATTGGAAATTTTTGGTATCTTGATATTGACCAATTTTAAGCCTTTTTTATTTATACTTTGGATTATCCTCTTGACATGGGGTATGAGTTGGATATGTATGGTGCATTATTGAAAGGACTCAACACTTGGGCATGATAGGAATGGAATTTGACTGGGATTTATTGGCATTTCATGTTGATATCACCATTGTAATCAAGGGTGACATTTGGATCTAGACCTAAAATATCAACACAAATCTAACCATAGAGATTTGTTAATAGCAAGTTACTATTCCCTAATATCAAAAGAGGAAGCAAGGATCTAGAAAACATAAACAATCAACAAATTGAAAACAATTCAAAAAATGCATATGCAAACTAGATTTAGTCCTTCTTTGTTTTTCTCCTTCTTGATGCAATGTGGGCTCTCAATTTCAAGCTCAAGTGTGAAAGCAAAAGAATTCAAAGCATGTATGTAGTTGCAAAATATGAGAATTAGCTCTTTATTTATAAGAATTTTGGGGTTTAAATCATGATTCCTTGAATGATGGGATTTATTAGCTATGATTGAAGAGTGAACTTAGATTGATTAAAGAGTAAACTCTCTTGATTGTCTTGTCAAAAAAATTGATTGATCTATTAAGTGAATAGATTGAGAAGTAAAGTGAATTGATTGAAGAGTTGACTAAATTGATTGATTTTTCAATAGAATAGATTGACCAAAGAACTTATTAGATGGAATAGAAGACTAAATAGATTGAATTGATAAGTGAATAGATTGATTAGTCAAAAAAATGTGATTGAGGAGTTAGAAAATGTGATTGATTAGTAGATTGAAACTTAGTATTAGTCAGAACTAGAAGAATAAATACAATTAAATAAATAAAGAATTCATTTATTTGCACATGGGAGAATATAAATAAATAAATACACTTATTTATTTATGAGGGGACTAATTAGTAAATTAATTAAATTAGCATTTATTTAATTATGGGTGGGAAATTGATTAATTAATTATAATTATTACATAGGTGTAATAATAACAAAGAGAGAATATTTAATTAAATAATATAATTATTTAATTAATGTGTAGACATAGGTAATAATTAAATTATTATTATTATTTAATTACTTTATAGAAGAATTAGTGATGAAGATTGATTAGACATTTAATAATTAAATAATTGATTAAAATTACTTAATTAAAGAATTTGGGGTAAATATCAAATTCAAAGTTTGAATTAGGAGGAATGAAAAATTCATTAAATAATTAAAATTAATTAGTTAATTAAGGAAAATATGCTTAAAATGGAATAAAAATAGATAACTAAAAGTATTCAACACACAAAATCAAAATAACATATATGATAAGACAAAAGGATAAAAAATAAATGAAAATGGGATGCAAACTACAAACAAACCTAAGAAGTCTTCTTGACATGTAGATTTGTCCAATGGATTGGATGTGTGCTCGATGTTACTTCAAACTTCAAAATAAAAATGGCATATGATCGTGAGGTTGATGAATTTCCATCACATGATAACAACGCATGGAAGGTTGATGAATTGTGAAGTATTGGACTCTCAATTTATAGGCTTGAGGAAGGGTAAATGGGCGGTCAAAATTGATCAATAAGGAAGAGCCAAGATGCATCCAAGAGAGAACATATGGATTGCACTTTCTCAAATGCATAAAATTGTGACAATTGTCACAATGGGAGAGGATGAGAGGACATTGAGGATTGTGGAAGATTTTCCATATAGGCATATCTTGTCTCAAATCCCAAAGGTCATCAAGTTTGGAGGAATGTGACCATTTTGGAGAATGTGAAGGAATTTGGAGAAAAGGAACGAAGAAACATTTTATTCCTTGGAGGGAATAGGTGAGTAAGAACATGGTTGAGATGTGTAAGGGGTATTTGAGATTGACAAATTTCATGGAGTTTGGATTGGATTTGATGGGACATGGGGTTGAATTTAGTTTCCTAATCCTTTTGATTAGGATTGTGCAAATGATTGAGGGATTAGACTTGGACTAGTGGACAAGTGAGCTTATTAGGGAGATGTGATGGGAGGAGAGAAAATCAGTGAAGGGATTAATTAAGTAAATAGGGGCATTTACTTAATTAAGTGAGGATTAGTGTGTGCAAGTGGGTTGGATTGAGTTAGAAGGATGAGTTGGGTAATTGAAGTGAGGTTAGATGAGGGTTAAAGTTAGGCACAATGTGCTCAAATAGATTAAATAATATTAGTTAATCACAAGTGGGTTAATAGGGATTAATTTAAGTAGATAAAAATATTTATTTAAATTAATAAAGGAAGGGGGATTTAATTAATTAAATGGTTATGGGTTGTCATTAGATTATTTAGACTATAGATAATTAATTAAATTAATTAGGATAGAAGGATAACATATATCAATTAAATAATAATGCAATTATTTAATTAATAATGTACAAGAGAGAAAAAAAAAATCAATTAGAATTGGTTAATCAAATTTAGGTGTCTACAACTATATCATTTAAATGTAACACTTAATGTCACAGAGATAATCATTTAACAACAAAATCAAACCCTTGATGTCATACAAATAACTATTTCACAATGAATTGAAATAAGTGAAATAAAATTATTTTAATGTGATCCTTAATGCCATAGATATAATAATTTGTCACAACTATTTATGTAAAGAGATTTGGGTCAATCATCTATTATTTGATCTATCAATGAATAATGATAGGATGTCCCTACAATTCGGTCATGTTTGGTATTGATGTTAATGAAGGTGCATTTGCAAAATGAAAATGCTTCCAAATTTTGTGATTAAGGTATGAATCTCACGAGATTGGTCTCTACAAATATTAAAGGTAGTCTTGGAATTATTTTTATCCTTGGGAGTCCTAATAAGATCAATTAAATTTCTTCAACAACCTTGAGAAATCATGATCTAGTTGTTGGAGAAAGAGTTGGGCATTTAAGGTGATTTTTCATTATGAATGCTCGAGAGAGGGTAGTATGGAGAAGTTATGTGATGCAATAGGAAATTTGTGTAGAAATTATACATATAATTTTATTTTAGTATGAAAATAAATAATTAAAATAGAATAATTTTAATGTAACCCTTAGTGCCATAAAGATAATCATATAATCATTTTACAATAAATTGAAACCCTCAACAATATAAATATAATTAGTTCATAGTGAAATAAAAAAAGTAAAATATAATTAGTGTAATGCAGGGATGTGTCCCCCCTAAACCCCCATGCACTTGGGTCATGGACATCCTCAGGATGGAAACTTGGTGTTCCCAAGTCCCCCCACCATCGCCTTCCTGCCACATCTCACTGCCATGATACTGCCAAGAGGAGTTTACCTTGGGGGATGATTAGAGGCTTCCCTTCACTACATTTTGACATGATTTTGTACTTGTTTTGATATTATGCTACTCATTGTAATCATATTTATGATATTTTTGATATAATATAAATCAAAATATTCTATTTTTTGATAATTTGAATTTTTAATAGTAATTGGTAAAATGAAAACTTCAATGTTTAAGTATATTGTATTTTGTATTGGGTGTGTTACAATTTTGATATGTTCATGTATTTGGTATTATTAGTTCTTATACTATTATACATCATTTCATAACTATCATTTCAAGTACTATATGTATAGTATATTACAACAGACCCCCCCCCACCCTGCCACCATTCCCCCACCACCCCCAAATTGAAGCCCTTTTTTCCATCCCAGAAACCTGTCCTAACATCCCCCAATGCCTATATTACACCAAATATAACCATTTTCATGTAACCCTTAATTCCATAAACATAATCATTTAACAATGAAATGAAACCCTTGATGACATATAGGTAATTATTTCACAGTGAAATGAAATAAGTAAAATAGTATCATTTTGATGTAACCCTTAATGCCATAGACATAATCATTTAACAATGAAATGAAACCCTTGATGAAATCACTAATACATTTGGGGTGAATTTTTTATGACCATTTCTAAAGGATATGGTTTTTCTTTAGCTCCGTCAAATTTTACAAAGGGAAATTTGATTTTTTTTAAAACATTGTCCATGTTCATCAAAATTTTGATGAACACGGGCATTACTTATAAAAAAAAAGGTAATGTTTTCTCAGTTTCCCGCGAGCCCTTGTAAGATCGAGACCCAAAAATCATCAAATACTTGAGTTGGAGATTAACAAGGGTTTCTTCATAAATATTTGGAGATTTCAAGGTTTGCAGATTTTAATATTTTCCTTGGCCCCTTTTACACTCACAGGTAAGTTTGACACCTAATGTTTGCACTCCTTGAGGGTTTCTAGTCTCTTATTTATAATATGGTTTGTGCTTCCAAATTTTGAGTTGACTGTAAGAAATGGTAATGAATTTAATATTTACTTGATTTTTTTCTTACATATGCTTAAAACCCTTGTACCACCATCAGGCTTTACTCTTCTCATTTCTTTATGTCTTGGTGAACACTTTGTTACCCTACATCACTTATTGGTTGTAATTGTTCTTGTGTTGTCTTTATCATCTTCATGTAAGGTACTTGCATTAAAATATTCACTATCCTCAACCTTGAAATGTTGTAATTGTTTTTAACTTCTCTATCTCTGATTAGGTATGACTATTATCTTTATTTGAGTGGGCACTTGATGCAATGAATACCACATCACTATTATGACATTTTACCTCTTCATTATTTAAATTATATTCTTTATTGATTGATGATACACTAAGGTAGATCATATCAATACTATTACTCAAACAAGAACTCATTGTTGTCATGTTCTTAGGTAACTTGTCTTTGTCTACAACTTAAATCTACTCCTTCACTATATCATAATACTCTCTTCATGTTGTTTAAACAATGAACACAACTTCCATTTTTTAAATTAATATTCAAAATTATGACTGCACTTTTACAACTAGCATTGATGACACTTTAATTCATGTTCATTATTTTCTACATTTACTACCATTAGGACTTATGATCATAGGATGAATATCCTATAATAGCACTATTTTTCCTATGAAAGTCACTTATGCATAGCAGGTTCATTGTTTTTTGCACTTACTAATTTGTATTTACTCATCAATGAGTAAACACAAAACCATCAAATACATCAGCTACCAATAACAATCAAATACATCAGCTGCTAGGTCTTGGAGCCACCAACAAGAGTGGGTTTTTCCTATACCTTTTACTTCATCAAATCTGTATACTTCAGGAGATATGAAAAATTAGAGGCACACTTTCAACTCCATCCTTTGGAAATCCTCTAGATGAGGTTCATTTCTTCTTCTTTTAAACACATGAAATGGAACACCTCTAGTCATATCTTATTTATGTGATAACATCATTTCCATTATTTCCATATGGTCTTTTATCTCAACAAAGGCACTTGGATACAATCTATCATATCTTTCCCTCCATATTTTTTCTACCATTATTTTATTCTATATATATATTCTCCTAGCAATATGATTCTCATCTATATTCCTGATGTAGAGCCATCCTCCAATGATGTTCTACACCTTTACCCAAACCCATAGGTAACCAACTATCCTACACTGGTAAGGACTTGGCCAATAGGACTCTCCCAGTCCCAACATTTTCCTAGACCTTCCAATGCTCACAAACTTAAACTTGACTAATGATTGATCAACAAGACATGACTATGACGAATAACACAACTTCAAATCTGATTACAAACTTCATTAACTGGTTAACATCAAATTTTGATCACACTAAACATAACCCTCTTATCCCTATTCTTTTGGTAGCATTCCTTTTGCATACTCTTAAACATGAATTCACTTTCCCATTTATTGGTCCCACTAACATACCAACTTAACACTTTATGCTTGACAAACTCAACAATTCTGATTTTTGTTTCACAATCCTATTCCCTCAACATCTAGAACTCTTTTCTCCATTAATTCTACCCATATACTCATTGGTTTTTCAATCTGTAGATATTTGGAACTTCAACTATTCCACAACACTCAAGAACTCTATGTCTACATTTTGTATATCTCTGATACCCTAACCGAGGGTCTCACCAGTTAAACTTCAAAACAATATTTATTTTACAAGTAGTAACCAAATGAAATTTATAAAAACCAAAATGGACTTAGTTCAGAGTATAAACATATCTTTCAAAATAATAACATATGGTTAAAGTAAAACACGGGAAAACTAGACTATTACAAATAATCTGAACATGGAAAATATGCAGGAAAACAATATGTTTATTGATTCAAATCTCTTTTACATTGACTATTCTCAACTCTCTTGCCCATGGTCCATATTTTACAACTTATATGGACTCAAAAGAACTCCCAAAACTTACAACTAACTACTAACCACCCCTAAACTGACTGTAACTACTTATTAAACTTGATTGATCATATTTAGTTTAATGTTGTCTAGTTGAAAAAATAGTTGTCAACTCAAAAATGTCATATCCCTTTTCATTTGTATATCATTCCATTATATTTGAATATACTTATAAAGGATTTTAAGATCAATCTATCACATCATACCTCAACTACCCCTTAAACCCTTAAACTAGTCCTTATTAGACCATATATGCCTATATGGGCACACTTGATTAGATTCACATATTTCAGCTCAAATTACATTAAAATGGCACTAATGGCCATAATTACATCATAGAATGACCTTATAGTTATTATTAGCCTTCAAATACTCATGTTTTCTCCATGGATCACCTTGTGACCCTGATATTGTTCCTTAGCCTCTTGGTGCTCCTACACCAATTCCTGATCAAATAATTATAAAAAAAGTACATGTTTATTGTTGGAGATTTTCCAGCAAGCCAGTACAGACTGTATGTTTGTCATTGATGACAACATATGGTAAGTAGCATGTGTGGAAGACTTATGTAGTAATATTTGAGTATATGTAGCATTGACATATTATCAGCATAATATCATGGACACAGAGGCTAATTGTTACTACATACAGTTATGTAGCAGCTTGTGTCAATAGTGTTCCTAACAGAGTTACAGGTAGTGTTCTATGAGTGATTGTCCATACAGTTATCATGGAGCCTTGTGCATTTGGATATGTGATGGAGACACATTAGTGTTTCTCCATCCATGGACGTAGAGTCTAATGTGTAGTAGAAGTGAAGTTATGTAGTCATTATTCACCAGTTGTAGTTTCATGTGTTTATCCAGAAGAGCCAACATAGATTATATTGGTACAAGAGTTGCACCTATCATTTTAGTATGTGTGCTTGAATTAGTGATTAGAGAAGAGTTAATAATGTTTTTTTAAGAGTGCATGAAGTAATTCAACTTGAGGAGAAAGTATCAATTAATTTGGTAGAGCCGACAGTGTGTAGCGTGCATCTACACTTATTGTTTTGGACAGGTCCTAGTTTGTGTTGCGTGCTTAGTAGAGCCAACAAAGATGTTATTGAAGAGTATTATTGTTTCTCTAATATGATTTCAAGGTGGTTCTAACAAGCTGACTTAATTATATCATTTTGAGGAAAGATACTTATAGCCGGTCATTTGTGATCGCTAGCAGCATGGCATAGACATGAAAGATAAGAGCAGAGAAGAGAGTGTGAAGTATTGTGTCATCAAGAAGAGGTCTATGTGATAGAGAAGATAGAGTGTGCTATTCATTGGAACTGATCAAGACATAGGTCTACCTCACAGTTCACCAAGATCTAGATATAGTGGGTATCTTTTATTCAGAAGGTTGCAGCATTCACCCTTTGAGCAGTGAGCTCTCCGATAGTGCATCCTCACCCCTAACAGGGTCAATCATAAAAGACTCCTAACAAGGTCTAAACTTTGACTAGGTCACTATACTTATTGCATTGTAAAGATAACCTCCTAATGAGGTTGTAAGATCTTCTAACAAGGATCATTATACACTAGTGTAGTTTATTAGTGGGTGTCAATTCCCACCAGGATTTTTACCTGTTTGGGTTTCCCCATAACCAAAATATTGGTGTTGTGTGCAAGTGTTCTTTCATTTTGTTTATGCTTAAAGTTTAAGTATACTTAATTGGACAAAGAATTGAAACTTGTAGATAATTGATTCAACCCCCCCCCCCTCTCTCTCTTATCTCTTAGGACTATTCCTAACAATTGGTATCAAAGCCAAGTGCCTCAGAGAGAAATTTTAATAGCTTGAGGTTGATTAGATGGCATTCTTTAGAAAATATAGTCCTAAGTTTGATGGAGAGAACTATCCTGATTGGAAGAACAAAATGGTGACACATTTGTAGTGCATTGCTTTTGAAGTTTTTGAAGTGGTTATCAAAGAAGTTAAGATCCCCTCTCTAGAAGATCTTTCAAAGGAAGATGCTACTAGCAAGAAAAAGGATTTGTTCCATTAGAATGTAATAGCCAAAGAAGCCCTTATTAGCACCTTATCTGATAGTGAGTTTTCAGAGATAAAGAAAGTAGACATAGCCTACAAGATATGGAAGCACCTAGAAGACATGTTTGAAGGAGATACACAAGAAAAGAATGCACGCAGAAATACATGGAAGAAAAGATACAATGCATTAGAGATGCTACCTATAGAAGACATCAGATCTTACAACCAAAGGATTAATGAAGCAGTTGCTGGAATCAGGAACAATGGTGGAGAGATCTCAGAGGAAGACATTATGGATAATGTGATGACTACTCTTATAGAAGAGTATGAAAACAAGATCATCATCCATGATGAAACCATGTAGCTTACAAAAAATTTCAAGAGAGAGACCTTGATCAACAAAATTTCAGCTTTTGAGATTTCAAGATTGAAGATAGAGCCTAAAAGTGAGATAGTCTTCAAAGCATCAGTCCATGGTAAGAAATCCTTAAACACTTCTGGTAATTTTGATGATGAAGATGAAGATAAAGAGATAGATGATATTATTTCTATTATTGCTAAGAAGGAAAGAAAAGAAAATTATGAAGGTCAATTACCTTTTAAATGTTACTCATGTAATAAGATTGGTCACTTTGCATCTAAGTGTCCTACAAGAGTTAAGAAATTCAGAACTAACTACAAGCCTAAGTATACAAAAGAATGTTACTATGCTGGTGATGGAGTTTTTGATGATTATTTAGTTGAAGAATAAATTGGATTCATTGCTATTATGGAGAAGATCTAAGATAAGATGGATCATGAAGATGAGAAAAGGGAACAAGATCTAGCATTGATTTCACAAGCAGACATAAGGACAGATTGGATTATAGATAGCAATTGTTCACATCACATGATAGGTGATAAAGATAGATTTGTTCATCTAGACAAATACAAAGGTGGCATGGTTAGATTGGGAGATAACACTCCTAAACCTATCATTGGTAGAGGAGCTATCACAATGGATGGAAAGAACAACACTGATGATGTTCTTTATGTAGATGGTTTGTAGCATAACCTTCTTAGTGTTGGGCAGTTGCTTGAAAAAGGTTATTAGTTGGAGTTCAAAGACAACAAGTGCATCATTAACAACAAGGATGGTGTTATGATTGCATCAGGTTCAAAGACTAAAGGTAATGTTTTTCATCTTAATTCAGAAGCAAGTTGTTTTTTTGCTAAAGTAGATGACAGTTGGCTATGGCATAAAAGACTATTTCATATCAATTTTGATAACATAGTAAAGTTAAGCAATGTAAAGGTAGTAAGAGATCTACCTAGATAACAAAGCTAGTTGATATGATTTGCTGAGAATGTGTGATGGGAAAGAATGTGAGGAATTCATTTAGAAGAAAGCATAATTCAATAGAGAACAAATTGGATTTGATTCATATAGACCTATGTGGACCAACTCAAACAAGATCATTCTATAGTGAAAGGTATTTCATTTTGTTTGTTGATGATTATTCTAGAATGATGTGGGTTGCGTTCTTGAAAGATAAGTCAGAAGCATTTGAGAAGCTCAAAATATTCAAAGCTAAGTTTGAGAATAAATCTAGACTAAAGATAAAGTGTCTAAGATCGGATAGAGGAGGAGAATTCACCTCTAATAGATTCTATGAGTACTGCAAAGAACATGGCATAAAGAGACATTTGAGTGCACCTAGAACTCCTCGGCAGAATGGAATTGTAGAGAGAAGGAATAGGATCATCCTTAATACATCGCGCACCATCATGATTGAAGGAAAAGTTGCACACACCTATTGGAGAGATGTGGTCAATACAATAATCTATACCATCAATAGAATACAATTGAGACCTGGTGTAGATAAGACACCTTATGAGCTATGGTTTGGTAATGTTCCCATAGGAAAATACTTCAAAATCTTTGGAAGCAAGTGCTACATCAAGAGGGATGAAGCAATAGGAAAGTTTGATGCAAGAAGTGATGAAGGTATTTTCCTTGGTTACTCTACCAAAAGAAAAGCTTATAGATGTTTTAATTTGAGATTGAAGAAGATCATTGAAAGTGCTCATGTTAAGATTTATGAAAATTTTATGGTTCAAGAAAGATATCATGATTATGCACCTATGATTGAAGAAGAACCCAGTCCTTCCACTAGTGAGATAGTTGTTGAAGAGATGTTTTATAGTATTGATGTATTATTCAATGACCCTAAAACAAGTGAAGAAGAAACTCACAAGGTAGATGAGACAGTATCACATAAAGTTCCAAAGTTTACATCTAGATACCACTCTAAGGATGACATCAATTGAGATCAGAGTGGAAAAGTCACAACAAGATCAAAAGCAAAAAGTTTAGTAGGCAATGAAGTGGTATGTTTACTATCTTAGATTGAACCTTTAAGTGTTGAAGATGCATGTAATGATTTAGATTGGCATGATGCTATGAAAGAAGAACTAGATCATATTATTAAGAATGGTACTTGGGAACTAGTCCCAAGACCTAGTGATAAGAATGTGATTGGAACCAAGTGGATATTCAGAAACAAGATGAATGAAGATGGTACAGTAGTAAGGAATAAAGAAAGGTTAGTATGCAAGGGATATGCACAAAGAGAAGGTATTGATTATTCAGACACATTTGCACCTGTGAGAAGATTAGAAGCCATTAAGTTGTTTCTAGCTTATGCAACATTTAAAAACTTCAAAGTTTATCAGATGGATGTTAAGTCAGCATTATTGAATGGAGAGTTAAAGGAAGAAGTATACATTGAACAGCCAGAAGGATTCACCTTATCACACATGCTTGATATGGTATGCAAATTCAAGAAAGCCCTCTATGGACTTAATTAAGCCCCTAGAGCTTGGTATGAGAGAATTGATGGATATCTAACCAAAATTGGATTCAAGAAAGGAGCAGAAAATTGTAATCTATTTATAAGAGAGACATCTAAAGGTTTACTACTTGTAGCTATATTTTTTGATGACATTATCTTTGGGGGTAATGACAAACTTAGTGCAGAATTTGCTAAGGAGATGTAGAGCGAGTTTGAGATGAGCATGATTGGACCTATCAAATACTTTTGGGGATTAAATGTGCAGCAGAAAGAGAAAGTTATTTTCATTAATCAGTCTAAATATGTGAAAGAGATATTGAAGAAGTTCAAGATGGATGATTGCAAGCTAGTGCGTACACCTATGATAATAGGATGCAAGCTTACAAAAGAAGATGATTCTCCAGAAGTAGATATAACATTGTACAAGTCTATGATTGGTAAACTCATATATCTTACTCAAACTAGACCTGATATTTCTAATGTACTTGGCATAGTTGGAAGATTTGCAGTAGAGTCTAAACAAAGTCACCTCATGGCAATAAAGAGAATATTCAGATATTTGTAGGGCACTATATATTATGGTCAATGGTATCCTAATTCAGAGAATGTTGAGCTTCATGTATATAAAGATGCAGATTGGGTAGGATGTGTGGATGATAGAAAGAGTACATCAGGAGGAGAAGTATTTCTTGGTGATAAACTATTCACTTGGACAAGCAAGAAGTGGAATTGTATTTCTTAGTCTATAACAGAAGTAGAGTATGTTGTAGTAGCTTTAAATTTTTCTAAAATTATTTGGATCAAACAAATGATAAAGGATTTTGGAATTCAGATTGATTATGCTATTGTTATTCATTGTGATAACACTAGCACTATCAACATGTCAAAGAATCCTATGATGCATGCAAAGACAAAACACATAGAGATTAAGTATCACTTCCCAAGAGAAAAAGTGGAAGAAAAAGAAGTCAAATTGGATTATGTGAGTACAAAGGATCAGCTAGCAGATATATTCACAAAGCCTTTACCAAAGGATACTTTTGAGTATCTCATGGAGAAGCTGGGAGTAATTCCCTTTCCTAATTATGATTAGAAAAAGTGGAGAGAGCATCAATCCTTAGTGACTGATGGATAGTTGACTACTCTACTTCAGGAGTAGTACCGGTGCTTAAATAAGTGGTGCCCTTTTCCATTGATGTCAAAGGGGGAGTAGTATATAGTCATGAAAAATGGTATTAAAGGGGGAGTTCATACAGAATTAAGGAGGAGTAACATATAGCAGTAAGAGGGAGTAGTATTTAGTCTTGGAAATAGTTCAGTTGAGGAAATGGAGAATATTGAAGAATATTGTAGCAGATGGAGGATTCATCCTTAGGGGAGTTTTGATGAGGAAATGGAGAATATTATAAAAATTGTTCATTTGGATTGGTGGTGTTTTTCATTCCATATGTTTCCATCAATGCCAAAGGGGGAGATTGTTGGAGATTTGTTGGCAAGCCAGTACTGACTGTATGTTTTTCATTGATGACAACATATGGTAAGTAGCATGTGTGGAAGACTTATGCAGTAAGCTTTGAGTATATGTAGCATTGACATATTATCAGCATGATATCATGGATGTAGAGGTTAATTATTAGTACAGACAATTATGTAGCAGCTTGTGTCAGCAGTGTTCTTGACAGAGTTATGGGTAATGTTCTGTGAGTGATTGTTCATAAAATTATCATGGAGCCTTGTGCATTTGGATATGTGATGGAGACATGTTAGTGTTTCTCCATTCATGGATGACGTAGAGTCTGATGTGCAGTAGAAGTGAATTTATGCAGTTGTATTCACCAATTGTAGTCTCCTATGTTTATCCAGAAGAGCCGACAAATATTATATTGGTACAGGAGTTACACCTATCATTTTGGTATGTGTGCTTGGATTAGTGATTAGAGAATAGTTAATAATGTTTGGTTAAGAGTGCATGATGTAATTTAGCTTGAGAAGAAAGTATCAATTAATTTGGTAGAGTCGACAGTGTGTAGCGTGTGTCTACACTTATTGTTTTGGATAGGTCCCAGTTTGTGTTGTGTACTTAGTAGAGCTGATAGAGATGTTATTGAAGAGTATTATTATTTCTCTAATATGATTTCAAGGTGGTTCTAACAGGTTGACTTTATTATATAATTTTGAGGAAAGATACTTATAGCCAGTCATTTGTGATCACTAGCAGCATGGCATGGAGATGAAAGATAAGAGCAAAGTAGAGAGTGTGAAGTATTATGTCATCAAGAAGAGGTCTATATGATAGAGAAGATAGAGTGTGCTATTCATTGGAATTGATCAAGATAGCAAATCTACCTCACAGCTCACCAAGATCCATATATAGTGTGTATTTTTTATTTAGAAGGTTGCAGCCTTCACCCCTTTGAGTAGTGAGCTCTCGAACAGTGCATCCTCACCCCTAATAGGGTCAATCATAAAAGACTCCTAACAAGGTCTAAACTTTGACTAGGTCACTATACTTATTGCATTGTAAAGATTAACTCCTGACAGGGTTGTAAGATCTTCTAACAAGGATCATTATACACTAGTGAAATTTATTAGTGGGTGTCAATTCCCACTGGGGTTTTTACCTATTTGGTTTTCCCTGTAACCAAAATATTGGTGTTGTGTTCAAGTGTTCTTTCATTGTGTTTATGCTTAAATTTTAAGTAAACTTAATTGGATAAAGAATTGAAACTTGTAGATAACTGATTCACCCCCCCCCCCCCCCCTCTTAGTTATCTCTTAGGACTATTCCTAACAATATCCACTTAATGCTTGGTTCAATTTAGCATTATAAATGAAAGACTCAAGGTCAACCCACTCTCTTTCATCATCACTTGGAAAATCATAATGCTGCAATATCTTGTGTATGATTTCATACACCTCTGCATTAGCAACATTAAAATATCCAAAGCAAAGTGTACCAGGAAAAAATATTTCATGTTGTAGGACTAAAGATGAATAAAATCAAAATAGGCTAACTACCTTACAATTGCTGGTTGCACTACCCTAATAAAAATTGTTCTAGGTAGGAGAAATGGGACATTTTCAAAACCATACACCTAAATATTTGTACAATCATCAAAGGCATACAAATCACCCAAATGTGATCAACCTTCCCTCTTTCATATTTATCCTTAGTTCTCAAAAACATTTGAATTTAAAATAACAAATTATAATCCCAAGGGTGACCAAGACACATATAAACTTGTATGACAAAGAATTCTTCAAAGAAAAAATAGTGGGATCCAATACATCTGCTATCCTAGATAGAAGTATATATCTAAATAGGTTTAATATTTCTATCATAATCCAAATCCTTTATTCTCAATCATTTCTTTCACATCTCAATCTCTTAACCCTCATATAGAATAAGATGCATAAAAAATGTGTAATTCTTGAAATGTATGGATTGACTATCTCTCTTAATGGAAGCTAGACCTTTGTTTATTTGATTTACCAAATAATCAACATAATCAAAGGGATGATAAATATAGCTATGTATGTTAGTTGCTAACACCATAGGAGATATCAATATTTGTGTGGGAACCTCTAAAATAGAAACTTGACATGCAAATTAGTAGGTATATTGGTTGTATTCTTTAAACAACTCCACTTAAAATGAGGGCTTTTCATCATCTACAAACACCTATAAATTATCTTTCTCAATCCTTGGCTTGTATAAGGGAAACCTCCATCTTTTATAATTGTTATCCATATTGTAATATTACCCCATAATATCTCCAGGTCTGAATTTAATATCAAAACTTGTGATAGGGAAAAAAGAGGACTCATCAATAGTATATATTGTCCTCGTCTTTGGGTCATACTTATGAGATCCATCAAAAGTATCTAAAGTATTGAAGTGAATTAATGATGTAAGAAGATAGGTAGGAAAATGTTAGTTTTACTTTCAAATTGGAATTGCATTTTTTTAAAGAACTTTATATAATTGTTCTTGTACATAAAAGTTTCTTATACATATCTTAATTTTTAATCTAGCATCATATAAAATAAATGATGAAACTAATTTTAGGTAATTATCTATCACTTGGAAGAAGTTAAGTTTTTCTTCATCTTTTTACAAAATAATCTTAGATTTATATGATATCACTAAACCAATAATATATATCAAACCTATCAAATTTTGAATCAGGTTCAAGATGCCATAGAGAGAGTGAGAAGCCAATACAGTCTTGATCTGCAAAATTAAGTGGTATACTCAAATGATGCAAAGAACGCCCTTCTGCACCATCAATTCTACAGAAGGTTCTTTGCATTGTTTGGGTTATACCACTCAATTATGAGTTCCCAAGGATTTTGAATTATGTAAGGGGTGTGCATGTTGGTGAATTATGAACTGAGACATTTTAGAATCTAAATTTTATGTCGCATCCCCTTATCTCTTTAAATTTTATGTCTCATCCCCTTCTCTCTTTAAATTTTATGTCTCATTCCCTTCTCTCTATTTCCTTTCCTATAGGGGATTAGAATTATTTATAGGAAATGAATGAACCTCAACATTTTAGAATCTAAATTTTATTTCTCATCCCCTTCTCTCTTTAAAATATGTTTCTTATTTTTTTTTTTCTAGGTAAAGTGAGAGGGTTGGCAGAATGCATTATTTTCTTTGAATTAAAAATAATGCATTATACCTTTTAGTGCAGTGTATATGCATCTTCCACGTCTTCCCTAAAGTATCCAACAATTAGATTAGTAGCTATAATAGCTAAGGGTGTTCTAAAAGGAGATGCTAAGAAATTAATTTCTTATGTATGAGATAATAATAAGGTATGAGGAATCTTCTTGTATTGTGATATTCTAAATGTAGAATTAACTAGTAAAATTTTGTTATGTTTCATGGCTTGTATTGTGATATTTTTAAATGTGGAATTAACTAGTAATGTAGTTATGTTTCATGGGATCATTTCACTGCTAGTCTCTTAGGTCCATCCATGGGATCATCACCTTAGATACCTAATGGTGACCTCATCAGGGTCTCAAATCCCATGATTAATTGATGAGCTTGAGAGGATTTTCTTTGTAAAGCTATACTTTTTTTTGTAAAGCTATACTTGTTTTTATGGTGTCTTTCTCAACCTAGCTCTTATTCATTTGTAATATTCTTTTCAAATGATGTCCTTAATCTCATTACTCTTATTAATAAGAGGAGTAATGTTGATTTTACTCTGGTAAATTCAACTCTTTCTCAAGTGTCAAGCTAATGATGAAACCAACCTAAAATGTGGTTGGGACCCAACTATTGTAGGCTTACTCTAAATAATTGTTACCACTAAGTTAGACTTTGAAATTGGCATTATGTTTATCTCCACAAAACCTTGAAGTACCCATCCTTAGGACATCCCCACACTGGGTAGTTGGGGTACCCGAGTACTATGTTAGTATGTTGAATGTTAAATGGTTTTGGTTTGATTTTCCATTTTTCTATGTTTAAGTATTTTTAATTTGGTATACTATTCTAAAACATCATTTCATAACTAACATTTCAACTTCTATATAACTAGTTCTAAGAAGACTTCCATACTTGCGATAACATTTTGCGTAGTTTGTGAAGGTTATAGACTGAAGTTTCCATAGCCCATTTTTTTTGCATGTGAAGAAAGACCATGTTAGATAATATTAGCGAAGAACAAAATAAGGAGATAATTGCTATATTGTGGTCTAACTTGAAAAGAAAAGGTGATGGAAAATGTTATTGTCCCTGCAAAAATTTTAAGGGCTTAAAGACTAGAATACTTGTAATCAAAATAGCTGAGAAAGATTGTAGGGACCATGGTCACATTGAAGGGGGGTGTGATTATCATCAATTGGTAACTTGTTCATTATATCAATTTAAAAATTTATATACATAAGAAATCACTTGATGGTGAGATCATGATCATGGTTTATTTATGTTGATCATTTTTATATAGGTCGAGCACCCTAGGGAATATGATATGGACCACCACAACCTAGAGAATATGGTTTTGAAAGTGGAGGAACATGGAGGTGTGAATATCAAATCTAAAGATAATGATCCCATGGAAGATGATGCTCATGTGCCAGAAAACACAATTGAAGATGATGGTACAAATACATTGATCCATGACACATTTTGTATTGGCACAATTGATCATGATGATCAAGATGACCCTAATGTTGTTCATGATTTACCTGTAGTTGATAAGGCATACAAGTCCCTTTACAAAGGCTCCTAAAAAACTCTTCTCTTTGTTGTATTATTGTTGGTGAACTTGCAGATTATGAATGGTTTATCCAACATAAAAATTTCACATATGGTAAGAATATGGTGAGTGGAGGAGGAGGAGAGCGAGTAGCTGGAGGAAATTCAAATCCTTCTTCAGGCGGGAAACCTGCTACAGGGGGATCTCAGGCATCTATAGTGGCAGGTGACAAGAATACCAAGGGAGGTGAGAAGGATGCAGAAGGGGACAAAGACCCAGATCAGAATTGGACCCAAGAAGGTGGGAAAAGGGGCTTTTCAAATCATGATGTGGGTGGGAATGATGCCTCTAGAAATGCTCAGAGATCTCCCATGCCAGAAGTTCAGAAAAAAGGACAAAGATGTAGCAGAGGAGGGCTCCACAAAAGAGAATAAGGGGGACAACTCTCTTCCTAGATCCCACAACTGAGAAGAAGATCCAAAGGCTAGGAAAGTTGTCGGTAAGTCTTCTGTAGAAGTGATTGATGGTCAAACTTTCTTTGAAATGCTACTAAAGGTAGCTATACTTCCCTATTTGGTGTGAAACCTACTGGAAAATCTTCTTTTCCCCTAGTTGACAACACATCTGATCCTAAGAAGGGATTATTTAGTATTTCTCTTCCTGATTCTTTGGTTGATCATACAGTAGCATCTATGAAAAATATGCTTGTAGGAAAGTTCATGGGCCCAAGACCTAACATAGATGTTGTAAGGGTTTTTATAGCAAGAAAATGGAAGCTTAAGGGTCAAGTCAATATTACAGCCTTGCCAAAGGGTTTTTTCACCTTTGAGTTCTCTAGCTCTGAAGACCTATTTGATGTCTTGTGCGGAGGTCCTTGGCTATTCGGTAAATCATCCTTGGCTCTTCAAAAATGGGGGGCTAAACTTGATCTTAATATGGATATGTTTGAAGCGGCCCTAGTGTGGGTTCATTTCTAGGGTCTTCCTATGGAATATTGGCATGAAGACATCTTTTCAGTGTTGGCCAGCTAATTTGGGAAGCTTCTGTCAATCAACCCAATGACAGCTGCAAAGACAAGACTAGTGTATGCTAGAGTCTGTGTCAATATAAATCAAAAGGCAGATCTCCTGAAAGTTATTACCATCAACTCCAAGCTTGGAACTCACATTCAAGTGATGGAGTTTGAATCCCTTCCTTTTGCCTACTTCACATGAAAAAAGTCAGGGCACTGGGCAAAACAATGTCCCTTAAAACCTATTGTAAAGCCTAAAAAGAAAGAACCAAGAGCTGAATGGAGAGAGAAAAATGGATCTTCCTCTTCTCTCCCAAATCCTCCTAAGTCATCAGAGGGAGATAAATCACAAGAAGCTTGGATTGACAGACCTTATAATCCGTCAGAGGGAGATAAGACCCAAGAAATAGCCAATGAGGATCAATCCCAAACTCTAGAGTAAGAGAATCCAAAAGCCATAGAACAAGAGAAAAAAGTTGAAAATGTATCCTCTTCTGCTTCTATCAGTCCTACAATCAGGAATAGGGAGAAGGATTCTTAGCCCCAAGTTACTTCTCAGGAAGGATGTATTGAAATGGAACCATCAAGCCCAACAATAAATGTGAAAAAAGAGAAGGGTAACTCCTTTGTCACCTCAAGGATAGGAGATAATCTGATGGAAAAATTAGAACTTTCCCCCCCATTATTGAACAGGTGACTTCCACTGTCAATGGTAATAGCAGCAAATGGTGGTATGAAGTTAGTGAGGAGGACATTCAAAAAGAACACCTGGATGAATTCTCTCCCATCTCAGAAATGTAGGAGTCACCATGGTCTGAGGTGAAAAATAATAAGAAAATAAAAAAGCTCTCTAAGAAGGGAGGTCTGAACCTAAAAACTCCTGAATCAGGGAAAAAGGCAAAAAATACTACCCTGGGGGGAGTCCAAACTAGAAGGAAGAAAGCAGATGTTGGATCACCTCAGGGGGAAAGAGGTGGACCTACTCATAAAGCAATGAGAGAGTTAGAAGCAAAATAGAATATAGTGGATGGTAAACAATCTACTATCCCAGAGATTTGTTCCCCAACCCTTTAATTGAAGATTATGTCATGGAATATAAGAGGTCTCAAAAGTCCTCATAAACATGATGTTCTCAAAAATATTGTTAGAGATATCAAACCTGACATTATGCTTATTCAAGAAACAAAAATGACCAGAGAGAAAGTTGAAAAAATTAATCCTTTTAAGAATGGTAGTAGTATTGGCAGTGACTCTAATGGTGCTTTCGGAGGGGTTGTTATCTTTTGGAACAACTCTATTGTTAACTACATGAAGCTCCATGTTGAGAAGAACATTATCCTCATCCATGTCAAACACCTTAAAGTTTATTGCTCTTGGAATTTGATGAATATCTATGCTCCAATTACAAAAAGTGGCAAGTTGAGATTTTGGAAAAGATTAAAAGAAATTAGAAATAACTTCCAAACCCCTAGCTAGATGGTTATGGGAGACTTCAACACCCCTTTGCAGGCTGATGATAAAATGGGTGGAGCTCTCTCTCAAGTTGATAGTAGAATGGATCTCATGGAGTATATTAATGACCAATCTTTAATTGATATGGAGCTAGAAGGGATTTCCTATACATGATCAAATAGAAGAACTGGTGATGATCTCATCCAAGTGAAACTTGACAGAACCCTTCTCTCTCTTGATTGGTTCTCCAAATTTTCCTGCTCTTTATCTTCTTCTATTAGGATAGGATCTGATCATTTCCCTATTATTTTCAATGCTAATATTTTTAATGGCAAAAACAATATCCCATTTCACTTTGAGAAGATGTGGTTAGCCCACCCTAGTCTAAAGGACTGTATCTTTAATTGGTGGAACTACAATCAGGAAGGAAGTGCTATGTACAGAATAGCTAAAAATTTGAGTAATGTCAAGAGAAATGTTAAAATTTGGAACAAGGAAGTCTTTGGAGATATTTTCAAGGCCAACAGTATCAAACAGGAAGAAATCAAGGTCATTCAGGAGACTATTCAAAAATAGGGTTTCTCTGAGGATCATAGAAGAGCTAAGAATGTGCTGGTGGCTGAGTATCATAATATTATATCTAAAGAGGAGTCTTTTTGGAGGCAAAGATCAAGAGCCCTCTGGCTTAAATTTGGGGACAGAAATACTAGATTCTTCCATATGACAGCTACGAAACTGTTACTCAAAAATACAATACAATAAGCATTAATAGGAAAAGGTTGCATTTGTTTGTCTAATTAACACTACCTTGCAGGTTTTGTTAGTTTACATGTCATTATTGCATTCATTCTAGATGTCATCATTGTACTATAAGTATTGATCAAGTATTGCAAAATTCAAAATTCATGAATGATCATTACATTGTGTATTCAAACTGAATGTAGTATACAAATGTCCTTTCTTGTTTCATATTTCAATTCAATATTTAGAGTACATTGCAAAATTGAAAAGAAAGATTGAAGTATGGAATAGGGGTCCCATGCATTGCCTTGTCTTGTCTTTGAGTCAACTGGTTGTCTACTAGGTCTCTGCATTTAGGTCTTCATCTTGCAGGTCTCCATCTGCATCTAGGTCTTTAGGGTTCATATTTGCATAAGAAAGAGAAATATGGCTAGATCTTGTTGGATCTAAGCAATACATGAGAAACAAATGACATACTTTAGCAATCAAGTTTTCAATACTGCATATCAATCTAGAAAATTAAATGAAATAAGGAAATGTACACTGACACTCACTGCAAGGTAGTGTTAAAGGGACTTGTTTCTGACATGAAACCTTTTACTATTAATGATCATTGTCATGTATGTTGTCCTTTTTATTAACCAGGTGTCTGAATTAAAGCGACTTAGTATGTTTCAAACTAAGAAACCTTTTTCAAAATATGTATTTCATAATGATGTTATTTGAAAGCATAATAGATTATTTTGCAGATAACAGCTAACTGGGTTTCACTTTCAGTCATTATCAAAGATGCAGATTAAGCTGGATTCCCATGATAAGAAAGCTATAGGAAGTGCCAGTGATTGCTAATTTTCAAAGTTCAAGTTACAGATAATGTTGTATAAATACTAGTTATATGTTCTTACTATTTCAAAAGTACATTTTCAAAGCTATGAACATATTTGTTTCTGAATATAAAAGAGTGCTTCAAGATTATGCCATAATTGATAAAATGTTTACAGTTTGCTTTTACTGAGTGTCACGAACCCGTGTTCAAACCATAGTTATTAACATTATGATGTTTTTGAGTGTTACGAGCCCATGCTTGAACTTTATTAACAAAGAGAAAAACATTTTCATCTTGTTGTACTTATCATATTAATTGCAGATTCAGCATTAATAAATTTTATAAACTGGAGCAGAGCATTTACAGCTGACAGTTGGACATCATGAAGGAGAAAGATACTTATTTGTTGTGGAATGAGTAATAATGAAATACTATGATTATAGTTTCTGTACAAACTGTAGGAAAGCTTTTGAAATCAATTGAAATTAGTTTCTAAGAGCTTCATGTTTTATACAAGTGTTTTTGCAAAGCTTGTCAGAAAAGAGCAATTATTTATTCATCTTCAGAATTCTCAGTCAAGTTTTTATCATATTTTATCACAGTCATATGCTGAAGGAAAGACCAGATTTAGTAAAATCTCTATTTAAAGTTCATGCCAGTGTGATGAATAGTTTGGTTTTGGGTGCACAAAGTGAGCCTCATATTATAACAATAAAGAATTTTAAGTGTCTACCAGTTTAAAAGCTCAAGCAAATGTCCAAAACAATCAATTTGTGATATATCAGTGAGTTCATTTTTAGATAAACTGAGCTCATTCTCATTCTAAGAAATCAAGCTAATGTTTAGCTTACAAGGAAAATGAGTAACAGTCAAACTCTAAATGATGACTAAAAGCTATATAATGGATTTCCAGTTGTCAACAGGTATGAAGGAAAAATTTTATTGATGAATTTTAAAACCCATAACCACTACTGGTTTACAATATAAGCTCAAGGTTTTTGACAGTCAATAGCATAAAAGATGTATGGAAGCTGTAATGAAAATATTTTGAACAAGTTTCGGGTTCATATTTTTTGAACCCATATGAATGGTTTGTAAAGAAGTAAACTAATAACAGTGCAGCCCGAATATGTTATGTATGTAATAGAAAATGCAAAGAAATAGTTCAACAAATACAAAAAAGGATCTGAAGACATATCGCCAGTAGTAAGTTAATGCCAGCCATTGATTGTTGATACAAATCAAGCTTGTAGTCGTGAGTTCTTACTTTCAATTAAAGGAGACACTAAAATGTTAACAATAGTATGAGATCTCAATCTCATCTTAATAAAGCCACGAATCATGGTATGGACTCACTGTTTTGCAAATAAAAGAAATTCTCAAATATATTCGAGCTTATGCAATGTGGGAGTTACAACTTACAACTTGAGTATCAATTAAAAATACAACTAAGAATCATAAACCGTTCATATTTTTAGTCAAAGGAAATAACAATAATAAGTATCAGTTACACATGGAGAGCCATGTTTTGGCTATGGATTTCATTACATTTGCAAAAAAGATAAAGAGTGAGTTCAGAAAATAAACTTACGGTTTGATCAGATTTGAGTTTGTTTCAATGATGAGTTCCCGGGATACTATAAATAGTGATCTCTTGTGCGATAGAGAGTGATTTCCAGCAAGGTCAAGTTTATTCATGGTGATGCCGAGCTTCTTCAGCAATTTTTGAACCCTCTCCTGAATGTTAGGTTTTTCTTTTTCTCCAAATTTGCTATGAAGAATGAGATAACTCAAATACCAGAATCAAATGAAGGTGATAGAATTTGGAGTCTGCCAAGCTACAAGAGCCATTAATGCCTGTGCAGCTGTCAGTTCCAGCAAGTGCTTTGAAGACCAAAACATGCCACCTATTACTCTCATCGATACATGTATTTGCAAGTGGATTGAGTCTTGTCGACTTCCCACTTTGTATATTGTTCATACTTAGATATTTTATCTAAGTTAGGAGATCTTTTAGGATATTAGATTTATGTCTAATGTTAATTTCTTTTAAGATTATATTTTAATATTAGTCTTTGCTAATATTAAAATAAATAATATTTTTGGCAATTATCTTTTGTAAAAGGATTTAATTCCTTTAAATAAGCCAAAAATTTAGGGGAAGGGCATTTAGATTGAGATCTTTTAGGCTTAGTTTTGGCGTATTATTGGGCACATTTTTGGGCCAAGATTGAGCATTTCAGAGAGGTTTGATTTTCAGATTTGAGGCTAGGATAGCATATAAAATTGATTTTTCATGATCAATTCAGGGTTGCAGATTTTGGAGAGAGGGCATATAGTGAACATTTTGTTCCTAAGTGCTTTGAAGGCCATTTTGTAATCATTTTATCAATTTTTGGAGGGAATGAACCAGATATTTTGACTCATATTTTTGTGAAATTGTTTTGAAGTTAGATCCTATTTTCATCTTTTCTCACAAGTGTTAAATCATTCATTATTTAAAGGAAGTGAATAATTTATGTTCCTTCTTAAGATAATAAATTGTTCCAAGACCTTGTGTGAAATGTATGTTTGTTGATAATTCAAGTTGTTTGTGGTAAAACCCTAATAGCATGCTTTTATTAACCTATATCTTAAGCAGAGATTCAGATTGTCAAGATCTTCATTTGTGAGCTAGGATTGATGTTTCATTTTTCTTTTGCAAAGTCTGAGATATTCATTGGTGTATCACCCTAATCTTTTTAGTTATAGTATTCTTTTCCCTTTTCCCAACAATTTGCAGATCAGGAAAGTGATATTCCATATTTTATAGGAACCGGCCTAAAATCCAGAGATTCCTCTTCATTCATAGTCTACCCATAGCTAGGAGAGGTTTCCATTGTCAAGATAGAATTGTTGTTAGCCTAAATGCCTAATTTTTGGTAACAATTCTAAACCTATACATTTTTGGCACGCCCAGTGGGACTATGAACTACTTCTCATTTTTGAGTTGTTAGATCTGTGGTTGTTTAAAGTTTCTGTTGCATCTGTAAGTGTGGATTTTAATGAGCAGAACTCCAACCAGAGAAAATAAGGAGGGATTCATCTATCAAGAATTACAACTAAGAAAAAGGGGAGGAAGGTCATCTAGAGGTGGAAGAACATTGCATGATCCAAGAGGAATTTCTTTGAATCCAAATTTCTCATCATTTGATAATCCTGTTTTCGAACAGCAAGCTGCAAATTCAGAAGAACTTGAGGTTATCATTGAGGAGCTAAATCTTCCTAAAGATCTAGATGTTCCTGATCATAACAGATCAAAATTTCCAAGTATTGAATATTTATCTATAAGTAATTGTGTTCTTGGAGCTTCTGTAAGTGGTACTGTAGTAACTCCCTAGCATCTAAAGACTTATCAAAGGAAGGTAGTTCAGCCTGCTCAACCTTTTGTTACACCGGCTATTCAGCAACAAGCTCCTCAACATCAAGCAATGGCTAGGAATTTGTTATTTTTTACATTCAATCAAGTCAGTCCTTTGAGGATTGCAAATCACAACAATGTTCCATTAGCTACTCTTAAAGACTTGCCATCATTTACTAGAGAAGGGCCAGTGACAACCATTGAACACATCAGAGATGTTGCAACTCTTTGCAATGTTCATCATGTTACAAAAGAAGATGCAGCTTTGAAGCTATTTGCTACATCACTCAAGGGTAAAGCCCTTGACTTTTTCAGAACTCTCTCGATGGATTCTATTGCTACTTGGGATGCCCTAGGTGAAAGGCTATCTAAATTTTTTGAGGAAAAATCTGATAACTTGTCTCTTGTGGAACAATTAACTACAATCAAGAGAGCCCCACAAGAGGAGATGAGTGATTTTAATCTTCATTTCCAGAAGACTTGGAATCGGATCCCTCTTTACGA
Source organism: Chamaecyparis obtusa (assembly GCA_027943335.1). Taxonomy (NCBI): domain Eukaryota; kingdom Viridiplantae; phylum Streptophyta; class Pinopsida; order Cupressales; family Cupressaceae; genus Chamaecyparis; species Chamaecyparis obtusa. The sequence goes on from BSBK01000335.1 coordinate 1,401,003, forward strand.
TAAAACCTTCAGCTGAATATGCATTTCTATATTATTTGAAGAGTCTGAATAGTGATATCTCTGTAATGATTCAATCTATGGGAGGTAATACTTTACCTCAAGCTTTTGATACTACTATTAGGGTAGAGAATAGTCTTATCTAGGTAGGAAAGATAGCTCCTAGGCCTCCTATGCCTTTCTTTCCCAATATACAGTCTAATATGCCATTGGTAGTTCCACCATTATCTGCTATCCCATCTTATAAACCTTCAGAAATAGCTCCTACAGCCCCTCTAAATGAATTACAAACTATTAAGGATAGCCAGCAAAAAATTGAAAGTTTGCTGCAATCTTTTGGTAATGATTTAGTGGAACTTAAGAGAAATCAAGCTCAGGCAAACCCTGCTATTCAAAATCAATTTGCTAGTTCTTCTACACAATATCCTAGTCAACCTAATTTTTAGGCAGCAATTTCAAGGAAATACTAATGCAAATAGATTGAATTGGAATATGAGACCAAATAGATAGTATAATCTAGTACCTCTTAATACTGTTAGGGATATTGTGCCTACTCAGAATAATATTGCTACTGACTGGTGTTTTCCATGCAATGAGCCACATGATCAGTCTATGTGTTCTAATGGTATTCTTAATCAAGCTCTCATGGTACAAAATTCAATGAATTCACAACAGAATGTGTCTGTTGAAGAGGTAAAAAATCAATCAGACCAACGTGCTACAGATATCAGATTCTTAAATTGGCAAGAGGAAGAATTTTGTGGACTTAATGAAGATTCATCAATTGCAGCAAATACAAGAGCAAAAAAGAGAGCCCTTGAAGTAGATCAATTTGCTGGGAATGCTTCTCCTCCACTAGTTTCTATTTTGAAGAATCTATTAGTTTCCACTAATAAAGATCAAATTCAAAGGAATGCTGATTAGAGTTCTCCTAGATCATCACATAAGGTACAATTTACTGTTCCATTCAATATTTTTGATACAATGAAAAAAAGAAAAACGTTACTTTGTCTGCATGGGAAACTTTGTCTATTCCAGGACAGATTGAAATTTTGAAAGAAGAGTTGTCCAAGTTGGTAACTAATTCTCAAAAAATAGTACAACAGTCACCAAGGGTGGTCATGACTAACTTTGAGCCTCCTAAGGTTCAGGAAAAGCCAGTAAAAGAAGATAAAAAACCTGCTAAAGTTCAGCAGCCAGTAACACTAGAATTCAAGAAAGCTGCAAATATTGAGAATACAGCAGTAACAACTGATAAGGAATTGTCAAACATACAAAAGACATCAGAAAAGGGAGGTAAGAAATATGCAAATGAAAAGCCTCCTCCTTTCTATGTCTCCTTGATTATTGGAAATAAATTAGGTCATAATTCTATGGTTGATAGTGGTGCAACCAGTACTGTCATGCCTAAAAAAGTGGTAGATTTGCTGAACTTAAAATATGAGCCTCTTGAGAAGGGTGTGGTCTAGCTAGATGGAACTTTTGTTAAGACTTTGGGAGTTATTAAAAATGCAAGTTTGACCCTACATTCCTACCCAAATTTTTCAATTCCACGGGACATATATGTTATTAATTTATCAACATACTTTGCCATGTGTTTGTCTAGAGATTTCATAGCCAAAATAGATGGCTATGTTTTGTCAAATTGGTCACATCTGTACTTCAGAACTAGATATGGTACTAAGGTAACCATAAAATCACAATTATTAGCCAAAAATCACATAGAGCCTTATAATCCAAGTTCTATTAATGCAAGCTATGTGATCATGGATCAAGATGAAATACCTAATTATTCAGCGTATAATACTCAAACTGAAGCATATCCAAATATTGTTCTAGATGAATGGGCTACTAGGAATTAACAGAATGATGACATGTTTGATACTAGTTTTGGAAACTACATGATTTTAGAATCTAATTCAGTTATTCCTAATTTGATTAAGGATCTAGAATCTGAATCTATTGTGTCTAACCAGCTTTGGGATTTTTATTTTGATGGGTCAAGGAATAAGGATGGAGTTGGTGCAGGGGTTATGCTAGTATCACCTGATGGTGATAAATTTTATGCTACTTATAAGTTGTCCTTTCCTTGTTCTAACAATGTGGATGAATATGAGAGTTTAATGCAAGGATTAGAATGGGCAAGATTGAGAGGTATTAAGTGTCTGAGAGCATTTGGTGATAGTGAGCTTATTGCTAAGTAGATGAGAGGCTAGTCACATATTAAGATAATTGTTAGGCCATCCATTCCGGATAATGACACTTATTGGTAGGTTTTCAATACTGATGAACATATCCTAAGTTTTTTGACAGAAATAGATGGTTTTTCAGCTTCAAGAGATAACAAAAATATTCAGTAAATGGAGGACTAGATTATTCAATTCAAAACCAATAAGCTTCCAAAGGGATTAGTCAGCTTGGAATCAACTTTTAATTCTGATGATTAATTTAGGAAGGGTAAGACTAGCTTGTTGATTAAAGAAGATCATTATGAAGAAGTGGAAATTTTCAGAGATAAGCGGTTGAAGGTTGGTAAAATAAACTCTCCTGAAGAAAAAGAACTATTTATTGATCTTTTTAGAGAATATAATGATGTTTTTGCATGGGATTACTCTAATCTAAAGGGTTTTGATCCCCAATTAACCCAGCATACTATAGAATTGGAGCATAATGCTAAGCCAATTAGACAAAGGCAAAGGCCTATAAACCCCAAGTTAGAGCCATTAATGTTAAAAGAGCTGAGAAAACTCCTAGATGGTGGTATTATATTTCCTATTAAGTACACATCTTGGGTTTCTAACTTAGTTCCAGTAAGGAAGAAGAATGGAGAGATAAGACTTTGTGTAGACTTTAGAGACCTTAATAGGGCATCTCTAAAAGATAGACACCCTCTTCCTTCCATGGAACAAATTTTACAATATGTTTCAGGTTCTGAGAGATTCTCACTCTTAGATGGATATTTTGGTTACAACCAGATTTTAGTCAAAGAATCTGATCAATTTAAAATAGCTTTTACAACTAAATGGGGTACCATGGCTTACAAAAGAATGCCATTGAGGTTATCTAATGTTGGAGCTACTTTTTAGGATGCAATGGATATGGCTTTTAAGAACTTAATGTATAAATTTGTTCTGGTTTATCTTGATGATGTGACAATTTACAGTAAGGTTGCAAATCAGCACATTGATCATTTGAGATAGATATTACAAAGATGTAGGGAATTCAGAATTTCTTTAAATCCTAAGAAATTTGTGTTTGCAGTTCATGAAGGGAAACTCTTAGGTTATCAGGTGTCCAAGGAAGGAACCATAATAGATCCTAAGAGAATTCATGCAATCCTTGAGCTTTCATTGCCTAAACACAAGAAAGGATTGCAGAGTTTTATTGGGAGAATTAACTTTGTAAGGAGGTTTATTCTTGATATTGAAAACCTACTAAAACCATTGACTATAATGCGTAAAAAGGATATTCCTTTCAGCTAGACCGATGAAGGAAAGAAGAATTTTGAATTCATAAAATAGGCTTTGTCTTTAGCCCCTACTCTTGTTAATCCCGATTTTACTAAAGATTTTATTTTGTATGCCTATGGTGGTTCTGATACTATTTCAGCTATGCTGGTCTAGAAGAATGATGAAAAATAGGAGCAAGTAGTTTCTTTTTTTAGCAAAGGTATGGATGACTATGAGAGAAGGTACACTTTTATTGAAAAGCATGTACTAGTTGTTATTAAAGCTTTGAAGAAGTTTAAACATTTGATTGCCAGAAATAAAGTGCATTTAATGGTTGTTCATCCTAGTATCAAAGATTTTTTGTTGAATAAGGATGTTAATGAAAAGAGAGCTAGTTGGATAACAAGGGTTATGGAGTATGATGTACAGATTCATGTGACTAAGCTAGTTAGAGGCAAGGGCCTTTGTGCTCAAATGGTGGAAGAGGAAGAACAGTTTGAAGTTTGTAAAGAATCTAAAAATTTACAAGGTGATACTATTTTGTTTAATAATCCTACAACTTGGTTAACAGATATGACCAGATTCTTGCAAACTAGGCAATGCCCAAATAATCTTGATAAGGCAAAAAGGAGATACTACAGGTTACAATCTATTCCCTATGTTCTTATTGATGGTGTTCTATATAGAAAAGACTATTCTAGAATGTTTCTTAAGTGTATTGATTCACTAGATCAAGGTAGAATTTTATTTGAGTTTCATGATGGATCTTGTGGTGGACATTTTAGTCCTAAAATTACAGCCTGGAAAATACTAAGGGAAGGCTATTATTGGCCTAATTTATTTAAGGATGCTCATGTTTGGGCCAGAAAATGTCAAAAATGTGCATTATTTGTAGGTAAACAAAGGCTGGTAGCATTGCCATTAAAACCAATTGTGGTTGATCAACCATTTGCTAAGTGGGGAATGGACTTTATTGGTCCTATCAATCCTAATTCTAGTGTAGGTCATAAATGGATTTTGACTGCTACTAATTATTTTATGAGATGGACTGAAGCAATTGCACTAAAGGAGGCTACTGGACCTGCTGTGTTAAAGTTTTACAAAGATATTACAACCAGGTTTGGAGTTCCTCAATCCATTATTTCTGACAATGCTATGGATTTCATTGGTTTAGCTATTATAGAATGGGCTGTGAAGAATGAGATTTATTTAAACACTTCTTCTAACTATTATCCTCAGGGTAATGGTCTTGCAGAATCTACAAACAAAAATCTAATTAGAATTATCAAAAAGACTCTGCAGGAAAATAAGAGCGATTGGCATTCTAAATTAAAGGCAGCCTTATGGTTGGATAGGATTACACCTAAACAAGTAATTGGGAATTCCCCTTATGTCCTGGTTTATGGTAAAGAGGCCAGATTGCCAGTTTCTACTGAATTTCCAGCCTTGCAGCTGGCTGATCAGATGTTATTATTTGAAGAAGAGGATCCCTTGAAATTGAGGTATGTTGATTTGTTGTAGCTAGAAGAGGAAAGGAGAAAAGCATTGGATACAATGGAACTTAAGCAAGCACAAACTAAAAGATCTTTTGATAAAAAAGCTAAGTTCAGAGAATTTAAGGAAGGAGATTTAGTACTCAAGTGGGATGTGCATGATAAATTCGATAATTTTTGGTCAGGCCCTTTTGTTATAACAGCCTGCAAGGAAAATAATGCTTTTCAGTTGTCCATGTATACACCTAAAAATGGTCATCTAGACTATTAGCCCCTTTGCTAGCATTTTTGCTAAAATCATCAATTGCTTATTCTTAATCAAATCCTAGTTCTATCATTTATTCGATTATTTTCTATGAGCTAACCATTTTATCCTAAGTCTTTATTTATAAAAAAAGAGCTTCCTCCTCTTTTATTAAATAAAAATCTCCCACCTTTTCCTCTTATCCTAAGTTGCACAAATAAAGCATTTTATGAAAAGGGGAAAAGCACTTTTTGGTCTCATATGGGCACAAAAGTCAACTCTTATTTTCTCATTGGAGGATACTTGTGCACATGGATTGCTCCTCTTTGATGCTCCACCATTGATTAAATATTTTGCCTCTTAATCTCCATGGTCCATTCTTTCTCATTTCTTATAAAAGGAGAGCTCTCTTCTTCATTCTAGATCCCCAACTTTTTATGCTAATGTTATGCTACAGGTTTTCTAGGTCACTTTGGAGCTTTTTGAAGATTTGGAGCATTCTTGGCTTTTGCATCTACATGTTATCATAGTTTCATTTCTTGCATTATCATGGCATTCATAGCTTCATACTTAGCTTAGTTTCCTTTATGCTTTAGATTAATTCATCTAGCTTAACTAGGAGGCTTTGTAATACTTGTTCTTTCATTTCCATAGTTTAGCTTGCATATTCATCTTAATCTAGCTTGCATTGCATTTCATTTGATTCTTGAAGATATTGGCATTCTTTCCCTTGTCTTCATTTGAATCTCCCATTGCATGGTTTACTAGCAAGGTTATTGGCTTAATAGCTCTAGCTGAGAGCATTCTTAAAACCCTTGCACTCCATGCCTAGGGAGCTCTAAATCACATTCTCAAGGTTTCCAATCCATGGACTCTCTTTGAAGTAATGATTTAGAGAAGTGCACTATTTAGAGTACACATTTTTTGTGCCCACCATGGGGCAGAGTAGACTAGCTTTGTCCCTTATTTTTTTGCATTTTCGTCAATTTTCATTAATTTTTTGGCAAGTTTTGAGCTTAATTTTTAATCTCTATTTTTCTGTCTCAGAATATCGTGTGATACTTCCAGAAGTATCGCGTGATAGTTCTTTGTATGCACACATGATACTTCGCCTGTCGGAAGTATCGCCTAGCTATTACAGAGAATATCATTTGGTCTCGGGTGAAGTATCGCCTAGTATAGAGCGAAGTATCGCATAGACTAATATTATCACCCCAGTATATTGAGAAGTATCACGCAATAATTCTGGTGTCTGTAACTATCGCCTATACCCAACAGTGAGTTTTTTTTTAGCTATATTGTTTATCTTGCAAGTTTCAGGTTCTCTGCTATCTTTTTGAAAATTTCAGCGTTTTCAAATCCATGCCACTTTGGAAAATGAGCACCCATTTTTGAGAAATTTTTCCAAATGGTATCAAAAATTGAAGTGTAATATATTGTTGGAAAGGTCTTTCCGAGCCTAATCCAACCATGCTAGTTTCATTCTTAGACTTTACCATTTGATTAGCTATTTTCCTTGCAAATTATTTGATTTTTGATGTGCTAACCATTATGGGGCTAACAAGTTGTGCTTGTAGGTGCCTTCATTGCTTGATTATTTGCTTAAAAGAATGCATGTCAAAGCTCCAAATGCACAAGGGCTACTAACGGTTTTTGTAGGGCTGCCCAAAGCATAAAAACTCAATCAAGTGCTTGTTTAATTGCTTTCATTTTAAGTGTGGCATATACTAGTTTTTTCATTTCATAGGCACTTAATATCTTGTTGTAGGAGTCTTTTGGTGGTAGGAAATTATGCTCTTCACCCTTATGGTGAACTAGAAATCTTGACCCACTTTTAGACTTTGAAAACAAGAAGGTAATTGAACTCTTTGTTTGGTGTGTTTAGGGGAGATTCTTGAGCTAGGAGATTATGCTCTTCACCCTTGAGGTGAACCAAAAATCCTGACACTCAAAAGTCAATGCACTCTTTGTTTGGCATTAGGATCCTTTAGCAGGCCTGCTCTTGAGCAATCAAGAGGAATGACCCAAGTGGGGACAAGCTAATACCAAGCTATTCCAACCCACTATAATCTCAAGGCTATCAAGGACACAAAACCTTGGTAGACATAGTACTTGTCTTCGCTTGGTGTGAGTACTTGTGGGATTGTGACCATGAGGAAAATATCAAGCAAGAATGCTTAAGGTACTCTTCTAGCCATGAGGTTCGTTACTTGCCGCAAGGTAAGGAGTCCATTTGGGGAGCAAGAGGGGTGCTATGAATGGAAGCCCTTACTAAGAACCATAGTTGGAAGCCACCCTATTTTTTCACTTAGCTTCTTGGTGCAAGGATTGATCCAAGTGGAATAACCCGAATCACCCCAAGATTACTCACCATATGTCTTCCTTTGGTTGTGTCTTTGGCACTTCCATGACAAAGCCAATAACTATTGTGGGCAACCACTTTGTGTGAGGCAATGGAGCATCAAGTTGTGGGCCAAGTTGTTAAGTAATGAGCCTTGACTTTCTAGGTAGTAAGTGCTTGAAGTGTTTTCATTGTGCTATACCAGTGTAAACATTCTCAACATTCAAACAAAATGGTAGCATTCATAAGGTTTTCTATTTTGATATCACAAGTGCTTGTCTTGGGAAGGTTGTTTTTGCCCTTGTTTCAAGTGTTCTATGACATGTTTGATCCTATACTATTTGCAAACCTATCTTTTATCTGTTGTTATTGCTTGTCAAATTGAGAAATTGCACTATCCAACCTTTGAACTTGATCAAAATGCTTCAAAACTAATATTTTTATGTTCACTGGTCAAAGAATCACCCAAATCTGCAACAGTATCATGCGCTTTGCTGAGAAATATCACACAATAGTTCGCGCCTGCTAGACTATCGCCCAGCTAGCCTAGACTCTATCACTCTTCCTGCCTAGATTCTATCGCTCTACCTAAGGTGAAGGCTCACCCAATCTTAAACTATCACCTTGCTTTCCTGGAAAGTATCACCCTGAGTCATTTTGCTATCCTGTCACTATTGCAATTCGAAGCTGCTAAATTTGAGTTTTAACTAATCGTAGAGTGTCTTTTCTCATTCTTATCTGAAGCTAGCTTGTTGTCTACATGCTTAAGATTGTTCTAGACTGAAACAAATGAGCTAAAACTAATCGATTTGAGCCTATCAAATGTCACTTTTGATCACTTGTCAAAACATGGTTACCTATCTAGCTACTTGCTAATCAAGCTTCTTGCTCACATCTAGGCTTGTGTTAGTTGACTGTTGTAAGTTCTTGAGCACTTTGACCAGCCATCTCTATTGTTCTATCTCGACAAGTGATCATCATTGGCTTTTTCTTATCTCAACATCTAAGAAACTTTGTCTCATTTTATTGGTTAAATAACATTCTTTTTCATGCCTATTACAACTCGGTCTCAATTTGAACAAGGGAGTCACCCTCCGTTAAATTATAATCAGTTACCTTCTCCTACTAGATGCTCATGAGTGCCTATTAGAAATGCTAGTTCTAGTTCTGAGGATTCTAAGGCCACCCTATGGTACAAAGGAGGTTTCCTCTTTTCAGCATTTAAGTCTTCCAAAAACACAGACAGTGTCTCACTCACTCTCACTAAACAAGAAAAGTTTCATCATTTGCAAGAACACTTTGAGCACAAGGACAACCAAGCATGCTTAGACAAAGAACACAACCAAACCATAATGGATGCTACTAGGTGCATGGCTATGAGAGGAGTATCTCATGAGCAACCCGAGATTAGTGGTTATGATTATAGACCACTTTTTGGTACTAATGGCAACTATGGCAACAACACACCACCTAGATCTCCTCTGAGATAAACTTTTTCTATACCTTCTTCCCCTCCTAGACCACCTCCCTCTCACCATGAGGAAGAGGCTATTGATGAGATTTCTAGCGAGGATCTTATTGCATTTGAACAAGATGAGGAATCCCAATGAAAGATTCTTAAGCTTTTAGAGTGCAATGGCGACCAATATTTCCAATATATGACTTCTAGAGGGTACAAGCTTCCTCTCGGCTATGATGTCAGACAAATTGTCCAACAAAGAGTACCAACTGAATTTGAAGTCCTTCAAGAAGAACTACATCAGACAAATCAACACCTTACCCAAATGGCAATAGAAAGAGAGCCTCCAAAGGTCTCTTTTGTAGAATCAATTTGTGCTCTTCCTTTTGATAAAAGTCTATACATGGTCCCATTTCCTAGGGATATTGAGGTTCCCAAGTATGACAAGTATGATGGAAATGGTGATCCTCATGACCATGTGCATCACTTTTACGCTCTTAGCATGGACTTCCTTCATGAAGACACATTTTTTCTATGACTATTCCCTCGAAGCTTAAGAGGACAAGCTTTAGAATGGTTTGCAAAATTGACACCTCCTTTGAAGACTTTTGATGAGTTGGCTATGCACTTCACACAACACTATTCATACAATATCCAACAGCCTATCACCATGATATATCTTGGTGCTTTGAGACAAAACCAAGGAGAGTTATTTGCTACTTATTTGCAACCTTGGAGGTCATTGTATTCTTGATATCCTTGTCAGCTACCCGAAAGGGAAAAGATTGACATTTTTGTCAACACTCTTGGGCCTAAGCTGTATTATGATCTAAGGAAGCAATTGTTCTCCTCTTTCAATGACATGGTTGAAAGTGCATATCAGATTGAGGATGTGGCCATCAAAATGGGGGATATTGTTATTAATAAAGATACTAGAACCAATGGCAAATACAAGAGAAAACCTTGGAATAGGAATAAGTATGTTGTCAATGATGGGGTTGTAGATGTCCCTAAAGCTAAAGAACAAGAAGAAGCTAATGCCATCTACGCAGCAAAACAACAAGAACCTACCAATGTTCAAAATGCTCCTAAGCCTCAGAATGCAAATAAGCCAAAGAATCAATTCCGACGATGGGTCTATACCCCATTGGCTGAACCATATGATGTGATTCTTAAGACTTTGGTTGCCAATAATTATCTTATGCTTCCTGAGAAAACTCATCCCTATGATCTTCCAGTTAAAACTGATTGGTGGAGAGAGGATCATTATTGCCACTATCATAGAAACAAGGGAGACAAGACTGACAATTGTTTCATGCTTAAAGATGCTATACAAGATCTCATTGATGGAGGCACAATTCTCATAGATGGCTTAGTTAAAAACTCTAATCACCAAGCTTTCAAAGATCCTCTACCTAAGTATGACAAAGGTGAAACCTCTCAAGCACATAAGAAGAATCATGATGCTAAGATCAACTATACATATACTTCTAATTTTCCTGTGATCAACATGGTAGAGCCCATTGAGAGTGTTCTTATGATGAGATCTCAAGATGATAATAAAGCTAATCATGGTAAGTCAAAGTTGGTCTTGCAAACACATGGTAGTTCATCTTCCTGAAGTGAGGCATTGAATGCTATTACTAGGGGGCAAGCTAAAGTGGTCCTTAAAACTGCGTCTGATCCTAAACAAGTCTCATCTTCCAAACCAGTAGTTCCTTCAGCTTTGTCTAGCTATGATCTTGTCCATCAGTTGCAACGAACACCCGCATAGATATCTATTTTTGAGTTGCTTGAGCTATCCCCTTTGCACAAGGAGATCCTTCAAAAGGCTTTGTGTATAGCTAATGTCCCTAATGACATTAACCCAGATAGGTTCCAGGTTATGGTCAACCACATCTCATCACCTCATTATCTATCCTTTTCTATAGAAGATGACATATCTATTAGTCAACCTCACAACCTTGCCTTACACATTGAAGTTATGGTCTATCACACTCGAGTCCATCGAGTCCTTATAGACAATGGTGCAAGGTTAAACATTGTTTCTTTCAATGTGGTGCAATAGTTGGGTTTATCAAAATTTGTTGTAGATCCTAAATGGAAAATTACTATAAAGGCATATGATGAAGTTGAAAGATCTTCCAAAGGTCTTGTCACGCTACCTGTCTGAGTGGGCCCTGTCATGAAAGATATTATGTTCCAAGTATTGGACATCCCACTTTCTTATAACATTCTTCTGGTTCATCCTTGGATCCATGACATGCAAGCTGTCCCTTCCACTTACCATCAATGCGTCAAATTCCCTCATAATGGAGCTAAAAATTTTATTCCAAGGGATCATTCTATTGCTATTAATGCTCTTTCTACTGTTGAAACATTTGTTCCTCACAAAAAACCCTTTGATGATCCTACTGCATCCCTGGTTTCCACTGAGAAAACTTTTAAAATGATGAGCCTTCGTATGGGTGAATACACACTAGATTCCATTGCTACTATGCCAATATCTCCAAGATCATATGGGAGACCTTCTAATAAGATGAAGCCTTCTACTTCTACCATGAAAATTTTTGGTAATTTTGTTCAAGCGTCCATACCCCTAGAGGCAGAAAGAGAAGAACAAGTTATTAGAGAATGGATCTATAGAGATGAAGAAGATAGTACCACTGTTGCTACTCCTATTTCTCCTAAGCACTATGGTAAAGGCTATAAATTTTTGCAACAAATGGGCTATCAAGGTCAAGGACCTATAAATGATAATGGACACACCCTAGTTGAGCCTTTGAGTCATACTAATGGCCAACCCTCTAAGATTACAATAGGTTTAGGATATGGTGCCAATGATGACATCCCTACATGTTCTAAAAATGCTCCCATGATTAGTGATTCAGAAATAGATATAGATGAGTCACCACTGCACACTATAGCTCAAATGGGAGATAATCTTCCTTCTACTTCACTCCTTTGGGAAGGAGAATGCCTATCTACTGATGATACAGCTGAAGCCTCCACATCCAAAACTTTTATACCTAATGATTCATTAAGCTTTGATAGACAACGTAGAAATATTGCACGCTTAATGAAAAGAGGAGATCTCACAAATAATGACATTGAAGCCTCTACTTCTAAAGGTCCTAAACCTTCTTAGTGTAAGCATCCCAGTAGAAGCATAACAACAGATTCAAATGAATATGAATGGGATACTCTCTTCGATGGATCTTCCATAGTGGATATGGAAGTGGATGTGGTTCATAATTATGGTGACCAAACCGACGTAGTTGATGAGTCTTGCATAGGGTCTGATGAGTTTAATCCATATATTGCTTTAGTGGACCACACTGATCCTTTTATGACAAATCTAGATCTTAACACTTTCAGAGCTTACCCTATAGGCTCGACCTCTCTTGTCACCAGAGATGACATCCTTCACATAAACACTATTGAACTAGTCACTTCATTTCATCTCACAAAATTAGATCTCATAGCTTGGTCCACCCAGGATCAACATGCCATTGAACCTATTACTTCTTCCACCAGTGAACCAGCAACAAAAAGGACTGAATCAAAAATCAAGTATCTCAATCATCAAATCAAAAGAAAAGAGCAATGGTCGGATGGTGAAAACCACATTGTGGTGGTATCTGAACCTCAAAAAAGTAAAAATAAAGATTTGCTCAAAAATGATGATTTTTCAATAAAAGATGAAAAGTTGATTCTTTACAAGAACATGGTGAACTTATCTAAAAATAAAGTTGCTAATGTCATTGTTACTTTGACATCCATTTTACAATTGAAAAAGTGTAAATCATGCTTTAAGTTCCTGGTGGAAGAATTACACTATCCTGCTCACAATTCCTATAATGCCACCATTTTTTCCTATCTCCCAGATCATGTTATCCCTCCAAATCCACCGTACCAACTCCTTCACCATACCTTTCACTTTACCCTCATCTTTGGTGACCTGTATAGGAAGGGTCTAAATAGAACTCTCCTTACGTACCTAGAAATAGAGGAGTCAAGTGCTAGCTGAAGTTCACGATGGTATATGTGGATCACACTTTAACGATCCCGCGCTAGCTTGGAAATTGCTTAGGGCTGGTTCCTGTTGGTTAGGGACTTGTATTATCATAGCAGTAGCATTCAAGCCTGGGGCCTATCAGCTATCTACATTGGAGGAAGTAGAGCTTACCGTGCCTATCAATGTTCTACAATTGCAGAAGTTCTATGCCTAAGGTTCTTGAGCTCTTTTGTACATATTTTTATTGATCTTGAAAAAATTACAAAAAAATTCATATATGATGCTGAAAAAATCCTAAAAAGCATAAAAAGTACTAAAAAAATGAGCATCCTAGTGAAAACCTAGCAATAGGCACTTTGATCTCTCACCAAAAAAATCAAAAAATTCAAAAAATTCAAAAAAATAGAAAAGGTGCCTTGGTGAAAACCAAGAAACAGGCACCTTGGTAGAAAAATACAAAAAAATTGAAAAAAGTCCTAAAAAAAATCTATCAAGTGGTGAAAACCTGGAAACAAGTGCTACTTGAGACTGTTGCACCTACGTCTATCAACCTTGTGTGGTGCTCTTTCGCTCCACTTCTTGCTTTGCCTCTCCTAGCCTGGAATTGACTCTTTTCTTAGTCTAGGGGGCATACGTTGTTCTAGCTTATCTTGGGTCTCTTTGTGTGTTCGGGTTTCTTGGGCCTCTTGGTTCCAATGGTGTTTTTCAACACCACCCCAATAGTGTTTTTCAACACTACCCTAGTGTCAAGTGTTTCTCAACACTTATCAAATATCTTACCCACAATCTAGCATGATATGATATTTCTCACTGGCAAATGCAATACTCAAAAATTGACTCTATGACCTACACACATGCACTTAAACACTTGACTTGCTGACATTTTCTTTATTTCTTTTTGTGTTGTCTATGATGATTTCTTTGATGAGCGTTCTATCCCTAATAGTTTTCGATGATGCTGAGCTAGAAGACTGGGGCATGAGAACATGTTTTATTTGCTTTCTACTTGTGGGTATATTTTGTTGGTCCTCACTATCATTAGCATTTATGCTTGTTCCACTTGACATTGGGATCTACAAGGTATTATCCTTGACTATTTTTCACAAGTGCATGCTTATAGTCATCTTGACTTTCTTGTGTCTCGATGCGAGTATAATCTTGCTATATCAAACTTAGGGAATCTCACTGCACTAGTCATCTTGACTTATATGTCTTTGGTGCCTAGGTGGGATTTCCACATTCTTATCTAATATAGATCATATTCAGATCCACATAGTTATGCTAGTGTGTATTGTATGATCTTGCGATGCTACCAATAATGCTCGATGATTATTATTAGATGTCTATTGGCTTTGTGACCTTGCAAGTAAACCACTTTTCATGTAGCTTGCATTTTTAGGTTCATGTTAGTTAGTTTTGCATCTTACATATGGAGAGAGCTCTCCTTTCATCTTTCATGGACCTGTTGATCACACTGCGCTCACCTTTCACTTCTTCCTGATCATATATTTCGCTTCTTGCCTTTCATATCACATCATTTTCTATTCATTTCGGGCTCAAAACTGAACTCCGAGTTCACCTTGATCATCTTTCTCCTTCTTCTACATAGTTGGTTGACCCTTTTTGAGGCCTGATCCTTCAACCTTCACTGGGGCATCCTTTCCTTCTTCACCCCCATCTCTCTCACCCTTCTAGTCTTTCATTCACTTCATTCATCTCTGTCTGAGGTTTTTGACTGGGGCATATCTTCACTGCTTGATGGTTATTCTATTATCTTGCATCTTCAATTTTGATTTCTAATGATTTGATCATGTTGCTCTTACTTTTGCATTCCCTCTACCTAATTTCTCTTTCGATCCTGAGGGGGCAGACACATCTATTTCCATTGGCTATTCTCTAGAGCATATGCTTGACCTTTCCATTTTCTCTGATCGATCTATATTTGTGCTTGACATGTTAGTTCTCATCTCAAATTCTGATACTGTCCATCTCTTTCCTAAGTGTTCAGTACTATCGCTATCAGGCTGACCACAAAGGATTTGCTATCTCTCTGCACTTTATACTTTGGAGTCAGATCAATATTGTTTTCTTTCTTGGCTGATCTATTCTTTGACTGCATGTGATCCCAAATCCATCTCACATTAGTCAAAGAGGGTCAAATGTATACACCTAAAAATGGTCATCTAGACTATTCACCCCTTTGCTAGCATTTTTGTTAAAATCATCAATTGCTTATTCTTGATCAAATCCTAGTTCTATCATTTATTCAATTATTTTCTATGAGCTAACCATTTTATCCTAAGTCTTTATTTATTTAAAAGGAGTTTCCTCCTCTTTTATTAAATAAAAATCCCCCACCTTTTCCTCTTATCCTAATTTGCATAAATAAAGCATTTTATGAAAAGGGAAAAAGCACTTTTTTGTCTCATATGGGCACAAAAGTCAACTCTTATTTTCTCATTGGAGGATACTTGTGCACATGGATTGCTCCTCTTTGATGCTCCACCATTGATTAAATATTTTGCCTCTTAATCTCCATGGTCCATTCTTTCTCATTTCTTATAAAAGGAGAGCTCTCTTCTTCATTCTAGATCCCCAACTTTTTATGCTAATGTTATGTTGTAGGTTTTCTAGGTCACTTTGGAGATTTTTGATTATTTGGAGCATTCTTGGCTTTTGCATCTACATGTTATCATATTTTCATTTCTTGCATTATCATGGCATTCATAGCTTCATACTTAGCTTAGTTTCCTTTATGCTTTAGATTAATTCATCTAGCTTAACTAGGAAGCTTTGTAATACTTGTTCTTTTATTTCCATAGTTTAGCTTGCATATTCATCTTAATCTAGCTTGCATTGCATTTCATTTGATTCATGAAGATATTGGCATTATTTCCCTTGTCTTCATTTGAATCTCCCATTGCATGGTTTACTAGCAAGGTTATTGGCTTAATAGCTCTAGCTGAGAGCATTCTTAAAACACTTGCACTCCATGCCTAGGGAGCTCTAAATCTCATTCTCAAGATTTCCAATCCATGGACTCTCTTTGAAGTAATGATTTAGAGAAGTGCACTATATAGAGTACACTATCCACAACTGAAGGAGAATAATTATAGATTCTAGTTAATGGAATACACCTCAAGCTTTATTTTGAGGGTTAGGTTTGTTTCAGTTTTTCAAATTCAATAAGTGTTGTCCAAGCACTAGGTCCTTAGGTTGCATTGAGTCTAGTTTAGATGCTTTTTCATTTCAATAAAGGTTGCATTCATGGTTCAGTTTTCCTAAATTATGTTTCCCTAGGATAAGTCTACAGGTCATGTCTAGCAGGCAAACATCAAGCAAAAGTTGCCAAAATTGTTACTCAAAAATACAACATACAATACAATAAGGATTAATAGGAAAAGGTTGCATTTGTTTGTCTAATTAACACTACCTTGTAGGTTTTGTTAGTTTACATGTCGTTATTGCATTCATTCTAGATGTCATCATTGTACTCTAAGTATTGATCAAGTATTACAAAATTCAAAATTCATGAATGATCATTACATTGTGTATTCAAACTGAATGTAGTATACAAATGTCCTTTCTTGTTTCATATTTCAATTCAATATTTAAAGTACATTGTAGAATTGAAAAGAAATATTGAAGTACGGAATAGGGGTCCCATGCATTGCATTGTCTTGTCTTTCAGTCAGCTAGTTGTTTGCTAGGTCTTTGCATTTAGGTCTTCATCTTTTAGGTCTCCATCTGCATCTAGGTCTTTAGTGTTCATATCTACATAAGAAAGATAAATATGGTTAGATCCTATTGGATCTAAGCAATACATGAGAAAAAAATAACATACTTTAGCAATCAAGTTTTCAATACTGCATATCAATCTAGAAAATTAAATGAAATAAGGAAATGTACACTGACACTCACTGCAAGGTAGTGTTAAAGGGACTTGTTTCTGACATGAAACCTTTTACTACTAATGATCATTATGGTGTATGTTGTCCTTTTTATTAACCAGGTGTCTGAATTAAAGGGACTTAGTATGTTTCAAACTGAGAAACCTTTTTCAGAATATGTATTTCATAATGATGTTATTTGAAAGCTTAACAGATTATTTTGAAGATAATAGCTGACTGGTTTTCACTTTCAGACATTATCAAAGATGCAAATCAAGTTCTATTCCCATGATAAGAAAGCTACAGGAAGTGCCAATGATTGTTGATTTTCAACATTCAAGTTATAGATAATGCTGTACAAATACTGGTTATATGTTCTTGTTGTTTCAACAGTACATTTTCAAAGCTATGAACATATTTGTTGCTGAATATAAAAGAGTGCTTCAAGATTATGCCATAATTGATAAAAAGTTTACAGTTTGTTTTTATTGAGTGTCACGAACCCATGTTCAAACCTCAGTTATTAACATTCTGATGTTTTTGAGTGTCACGAGCCCGTGCTCAAACTTCATTAACAGAGAGCAAAACATTTTCATCTTCTTGTACTTATCATATTAATTGTAGATTCAGCATCAATAAATTTTATAAACTGGAGCAGAGTATTTACAGCTGACAGTTGGACATCATGAAGGAGAAAGATACTTATTTGTTGTGGAATGAGTAATAATGAAATACTATGATCATAGTTTATGTACAAAATGTAGGAAAGCTTTTGAAATCAATTGAAATCGGTTTCTAAGAGCTTCATGTTTTATAAAAGTGTTTTTGCAAAGCTTTTTAGAAAAGAGCAATTATTTATTCATCTTCAGAATTCTCAGTCAAGTTTTTATCATATTTTATCACAGTCATATGTTGAAGGAAAGACCAGATTTAGTAAAATCTCTATTTAAAGTTCATGCCAATGTGATGAACAGTTTGGTTTTGGGTGCACAAAGTGAGCCTCATATTATAACAACAAAGAATTTTAAGTGTCTACCAGTTTAAAAGCTCAAGCAAATGTCCAAAACAATCAATTTGTGATATATCAGTGAGTTCATTTTCAGAAAAACTGAGCTCATTCTCATTCTGAGAAATCAAGCTCATGTTTAGCTTACAAGGAAAAAGAGTAACAGTCAAACTCTAAATGATTCCCAAAAGCTATATACTAGATTTCCAGTTGTCAACAGGTATGAAGGAAAAATTTTACTGATGAATTTTAAAACCGATAACCACTACTGGTTTACAATATAAGCTCAAGGTTTTTGATAGTCAATAGCATAAAAGATGTATGCAAGCTATAATGAAAATATTTTGAACAAGTTTCGGGTTCATATTTTTCGAACCCATATAAATGGTTTGTAAAGAAGTAAACTAATAACAGTGCAACCCGAATATGTTATGTATGTAATAGCAAATGCAAAGAAACAGTTCAACAAATACAAAAAATGGATGTGAAGACATATCATCATAGTAAGTTAATGCCAGCCATTGATTGTTGATACAAATCAAGCTTGTGG
The DNA here is from genome assembly GCA_027943335.1 of Chamaecyparis obtusa. Classification (NCBI taxonomy): domain Eukaryota; kingdom Viridiplantae; phylum Streptophyta; class Pinopsida; order Cupressales; family Cupressaceae; genus Chamaecyparis; species Chamaecyparis obtusa. Next base: position 1,419,450 of record BSBK01000335.1, read on the forward strand.
TCATGAGTTCTTACTTTCAGTTAAAGGAGACACTAAAATGTTAACAGTAGTATGAGATCTCAGTCTCATCTTAATAAAGTCGCGAATCATGGTATAGACTCACTGTTTTGCAAATAAAAGAAATTCTCAAATATATTCGAGCTTATGTAATGTTGGAGTTACAACTTACAACTTGACTATCAATTAAAAATACAACTGAGAATCATAAACCGTTCTTATTTTCAATCAAAGGAAACAGCAATAACAAGTATCAGTTACGCATGGAGAGCCACGTTTTGGCTATGGATTTCATTACATTTGCAAAAAAGATAAAGAGTGAGTTTAGAAAATAAACTTACGGTTTGATGAGATTTGAGTTTGTTTCGATGATGAGTTCCCAGGATACTATAAACAGTGATCTCCAATGCGATAGAGAGTGATTTCCAGCAAGGTCGAGTTTATTCATGGTGATGCCAAGCTTCTTCAACAGTTTTCAAGCCCTCTCCTGAATGTTAGGGTTTTCATTTTCCCCAAATTTTCTATGAAGAATGAGATAACTCAAATACCGAAATCAAATGAAGGTGATAGAATTTGGAGTCTGCCAAGCTACAAGAGCCATTAATGCCTGTGCAGCTGTCAGTTCCAGCAAGTGCTTTGAAAACCAAAACATGCCGACTATTACTCTCATCAATACATGTATTTGCAAGTGGATTGAGTCTTTTCGACTTCCCACTTTGTATATTGTTCATACTTAGATATTTTATCTAAGTTAGGAGATCTTTTAGGATATTAGATTTATGTCTAATGTTAATTTCTTTTAAGATTATATTTTAATATTAGTCTTTTCTAATATTAAAATAAATAATATTTTTGGCAATTATCTTTTGTAAAAGGATTTAATTCCTTTAAATAAGCCAAAAATTTAGGGGAAGGGCATTTAGATTGAGATATTTTAGGCTTAGTTTTGGCATATTATTGGGCACATTTTTGGGCCAAGATTGAGCATTTCAAAGAGGTTTGATTTTCAGATTTGAGGCTAGGATAGCATATAAAATTGATTTTTCATGATCAATTTAGGGTTGTAGATTTTGGAGAGAGGGCATATAGTGAACAATTTGTTCCTAAGTGCTTTGAAGGCCATTTTGTAATCATTTTATCAGTTTTTGGAGGGAATGAACCAGATATTTTGATTCATATTTTTGTGAAATTGTTTTGATGTTAGATCCTATTTTCATCTTTTCTCACAAGTGTTAAATCATTCATTGTTTAAAGGAAGTGAATAATTTATGTTCCTTCTTAAGATAATCAATTGTTCCAAGACCTTGTGTGAGAAATGTATGTTTGTTGATAATTCAAGCTATTTGTGGTAAAACCCTAATAGCATGCTTTTATTAACCTATATGTTGAGTAGAGATTCAGATTGTCAAGATCTTCATTTGTGAGCCAAAATTGATGTTTCATTTTTTTTTGCAAAGTCTGAGATATTCATTGGTGTATCACCCTAAGCTTTTTAGTTATAGTATTATTTTCCCTTTTCCCAACAATTTGTAGATCGATATTCCATATTTTATAGGAACCGGCCTAGAATCCAGAGATTCCTCTTCATTCATAGTCTACCCACAACTAGGAGAGGTTTCCATTGTCAAGATAGAATTTTTGTTAGCCTTAATGCCTAATTTTAGGTAACAATTCTAAGCCTGAACAGAAACATAAAGCTATAAATAGAATTTCCTCTCTTATTGTGAATAACAAGACTTTGGTTAAGGAAGAAGATATTAGAAAGGAAATGCTTCAGTCCTTCTCTCTCCTCCTCTCCAAAGAGGATAACGTTGTTTTACAGAGTCAACATGAAATTATCTCTGCTATTCCCTTCATCATTGATAGAGACACTAATTCTAGACTCAAATCTATTCCAAATGATAAGGAAATTAGAGATGTTGTTTTTTCCTTTGAAGGTGATAAATCTCCAAGTCCTGATGGCTTCCCCCTCTTCTTCTTTCAACAGTTTTGGGAGATTACTGGTCAAGATGTTCTGAATGTTGTCAAATAATTTTTTGGAACTAAAGATCTTCTTAGAGAACTCAATGCCACCTTCTTGGTCCTTATCCCTAAAAAATATGGTGCCAATATGATGGACTCTTTTAGACCCATTAGCCTCTATAATGGGATTTACAAGATCATAGCCAAATCTATGACTTCTAGATTGCTTGCTTTGTTGCCCTCTATTATCTCACCTCAACAGAATGGGTTTGTGCTGGGGAGACAAATCCATGACTCCATTGTGGTGGCTCATGAGAATATTCACTCCCTTGAAGCCACCAAGAAAGAGGGTTTTCTCATGAAATTGGACTTATCTAAAGCCTATGATAGGGTTGATTGGCAGTTTCTTCAAAAATTCTTAAGAAGCTTTGGTTTTGATTCGGGGGTCATCAAAATTGTTGATCAGCTGGTCTCCACTATTTCATCCTCTATCATTTTGAATGGTGATTCTTCAAACTTTTTCAAACCTTCAAGGGGTCTTAGGTAGGGGGATCCTATTTCCCCTATCCTATTTGCCATTTTGGTTGAAGGGCTGGGAAGATATATCTCAAAACTTGTCAATGAAGGAAGCATCTTTGGTCTCCAACCTTCCTTGGTCAGGTCCTCTTGCTCCCATGAACAATTTGTTGATGATACCCTATTTATGGGTGAAGCTACTATTAAAGAAGCCAAGAATCTTAAAAAAGCCTTGTCTTTCTACACCTCAGCCATGGGTCAACTTATCAATTGGAACAAGAGCTTCATATACTTTATCAATACCCCCTTTGAGAGACAGGCTAAGATCTCCAAAATTCTTGGTTACAGCATTGGTGCTCTCCCCTCTTCCTATCTGGGTCTCCCTCTTTGCTCTAAACCCTCTGACAATTTTTGGAATCAAATTGTTGATAGATTCAATAGAAAGTTGGTTGGCTGGAAAGGTGCCCTTCTCAGTAGCTCTGGCAAGCTCCAACTCTTGAAGTCTACTCTGCAAAACCTTCCTGTGTATGCCTGGAGTCTCTTCAAGATTCCTCATAGGTTTGCAATGGTGCTTGAAACTATCTAAAAAAGGTTCGTATGGACTGGTGTTGAAGATAAAAAAAGACTAAGTCTAGTTTCATGGGAAAAAGTTTGCAAGCCTAAGAGTAAAGGGGGCTTGGGGCTAAGACCTATCAAGATTATCAATAAAGCCCTCCTGCCCAAGCAAGTTTGGAGAGTCTATGGGGATACAAAGCAATGGAATGGTATCATTAGAAGAAAATACCTCTTTAATTCTAACAATCTGAAGGACCTCTTAAACAAAGATGCCAGGGTGAATGGCTCTTACATTTGGAATAGCCTCTGCTCCTCCATTGACTTTATAAGAGATGGGATTAGGTGGAAACTAGGAGATGGTACCAATATTGACTTTTGGGATGACCCTTGGATCCATGATTGCCCCCTATCTGATAGACAAGATTGGAAGGAAATCATAAATCAAGCAAAAGTTACTATTGGTTGCAAAGTCTCTGATTACTGGCTTAATAACTCTTGGAAGGATCTTTCTAGCCTTGATAGAAGTTTGTCCCCCCTTATGATTGAGCTATAGTCCTAGTTTAGAGAAGTTAATCATCTTGATAAAATTGTGTGGAATCCTTCTTCTAATGGTGAATTCTCGGTGGCCTCTACCTACTCCCACTTCTTCTCCAAAGAAGTTAAGTCTCAGTGCGCTGCTATCTGGTATAAATTCCTCACTCCAAAGATTATTTTTTTCTATTGGATTCTTATCCAGAATAAGCCCCTTACTCTTGATAATTTAGTTAAAAGAGGATTCTATCATGTTAATAGATGATTTCTTTGTATGGATCAAGCTGAATCCTGTGACCACCTTATGCTCCAATGTAGTTTTACTCAGAAATTTTGGTCCTTGGTTTTTCAAAATTGGAATTTGTGTTGGTTCTTTCCTAACTCTTGGTAGGATTTCGTTACTCAATGGAGATGCCCTTTTGACAATGATCTTGCAAGAGAATTTTGGAATCTTATCCCACCTCATCTTTGCTGGTGTATCTAGAAGGAAAGAAATAATAGAATATTCAAAGAGAAATATGCCAAACCTGATATTATCTACAACACTCTTTCCAGAGCTATCAAGGAAAACTTCATCAATGCCATCAATAACAACAAGAGCAAGCTCAGGGAGTATCTCCCTAATGTGGATTGGACAAATTGGAATTTTCCCCAACACAACTCTCACAATTGTTCTCCTAGAGAAACCTCTGTCTAGATTGCTCCTCCAATCGGTTGGGTTAAAGCTAATTTTGATGAGGCCTCCAAAGGCAACCCGAGTGCCTTAGGGGGTGGTGGCATCATCAGAGATAGTAATGGTAACTATTTTGGTGCTATTTCAGTCCCTTTGGGAATACAGACTAATCACAGGGCAGAGGCCTTGGTTTCTTTCAATACTATCTTAATGGTGGAAGAATTGGGTTTCAAAGGAGTCTGGCTTGAAGGTGATTCTTTAAATATTATAAATAATATTAAAGATATCAATACCCCCTCCTGGACTATTGAACATATTATATCCAAAATCAAAATCATTTTTCAATCCTTTGATGTGTTCTATATTTCTCACAATTACCAAGAAACCAATCAGGTTGTTGATTGCCTTGCTAATATTGGAGCCAAAAGTGAGAGAATTCAAAAATGGGTTGGTAATACTATTAATAATGATGTTTTCATCTCATCAATTAATTGTGACAAAATTAGGCATAAGGAAGGAGTCATTAATAGTAACATTAATGATATTATTTAATTCAATCAGTTTGGGGTGATATCGAATGTCATTTGAAATTTTGCTAAGTACATCTCTAAGATGCGGAATTATTTTCCCATAATGAAAGCTCAAAATTTGATGTGTTTCGTCATCATTATCAGTAACTATTTCCATTTTGCACTTGTGAATAGGACTGAGAACCAGTTAAATAGTCTTTATATGCTTAAGAGCCATCATATCGATAGCATTCCCTTGTCTAAGCATAACAAGCAGATGAAAAAAGACTAGGGTGATTGTTTGGCCATGGGTGGTGATCTCAGAAGAGAAGAGCTGGTGAAGTGTAAGTGGAAGTAGGATAAGGAAGTTTGGAGTATTCTAAAGAAAGGCCATGTTCATCAGTATCTTCAAAGACTCCATGGCTTTGATAATGATGTCTCCAAAGCCTTTGCAGATGGTTGGGATAAGGGCATGGTGAATCTAGCTAGCAAGTCCGTTAGCCTCAGCCTTGAGCTCCTCTCTGAAATCACTGGTCTTCCTTTGGATGGACTAAAGTACTTGAAAGAGATCAAGGTCAGAACCAGAGCTTACCAATCATTTCCTATCACTAACGAGGAGAGGGCTCTTTTGGTTAAAGGTAAGAAAGACTATGTGGATATGGATAATGTAGATAAAATTTGGGGTTTTTTCATTAAGGTTATGATGGAGTATTTCACTTTAGAGGGGAGATTTTCTAGGGTTTATAACTACCATTTTGTCCTAGCTAATCATTTTAGGCATGACAAAAGGATTTCCTTTCCCTATTTTCTCTAGTGTTTGCTCAACCATAGCATTTATGAATATAGAGTGAAGAACTTCCCTATTCTTCATGTTGGGCTTATCCTCCTTATTGCTGATTATGTGAGAGAACATATTCCTGAACCTATCCCTGCCCAAGTCAAAAAAAGGAAGAACATGGGTTCTCCGTCCAGGAAAAAGAAATCTAAGAAAGTTCTCCCCCTCTCTGAGCCTACCTCTTCTAAGCCCAAGGATGGTCTGAAGGTTGTTAAGGACTCTTGTGATGTTAATGCCCCTGTCACAAATAATACTAATTTGGAGCCCCCTGCTAGTCCTATTCTGTCAGATCCTGATGGTGTGAAGCCTACTCCCATGGTGATGCCTGATATTGATGCTAAGGCTGATGAGAATACCCAGTGGGTCATAATGATTTGTCCAATTCCACTACCCAAACACCTAAGGAGAATGATTTGGAGAACCTTGATGCCACTACTACTAAGGGTAATCTCGGGGAAGACCAGGATAATCAAAATAGTGGGGATAAGCCCAACCCTGTTCTGGAGACTAGCAATACTGAAGGTAAAGACATTTCTTTGAATGAGGTTGAGGTTGATGACAACAAAGACAAAGATGCTAAAACTAATGTGGTTGATAGTAATGCTGACGACTTGGGGAATAATAGCTTTAGGGTTATGGAAGAGGAAAATCTGGATTCCCATGATTCCCCCAGTTCTAGGAAGGAGAACAAGAAGGATGACAGTGAGAGAACCCTTGACTATAATAGGTCCCAACCTCTTCAAGATGACCTCAGAAAGATGGATTTGTAGGTCAAAAGATCTATCATTATGACCCCCTTCAAATTGCTAAGAATAAGTCCATCTATAGTTATAATCTGGATAAATGGGTGCAAAATGATTTGGTTGAGCTGAAGAACAGATGTATCAAATTGGAAAATAAGAATACTATGCTTGAGGAAATTGTTGATAATATCAGGAAGGAGAAGTCTCTCAATGCCAATGTTAGTGTTTTTTATTACGGTTCTAATTTGGATTATAAAATTAAAAAAGTTGTTGAGATAGCCATGATCCTCATTCATGAGAAGATGAGCAGGAATGAGGCTATGTTAAAAAATCTGCTTGGTCTGGCAAATACAAGTATGAAGTCTACTCTGGAGAACTTGAACATGCTCAGCAAAATGCTAGAAGGAAACAAAGAGGCCCCCTTGATTGACAAAATTGATCTGACTAGTTCTAGTTAGCAGATGGGACCTGGTACCAGAACTAGGTCTAATACCAAAAAAAAACTCAAGGTTGATGATCAGGACATTCAAAGGCTAAAAGATAATGTCAAGATTATGCAGGCCCCGCTGGAGGACTCTGAGAGCTTCTTGAAGACTCTGTCTTGATCTTGGTGCTGGTGGTCTTTTTCTTTGTTTCTCTTCTAGCGTCTTTTTATTTTTTGTTGTGTAGGTGCTTATTGAATATTCAGTATTTGTCCCTTTGTAGTCTTCTCACTTCTTAGGGGCAGCTAGGTGTTCTTTTGGTCTTCCATGCTTATCTCACTTCTTCATTGTTAAAGGGTTTCAGGGCCCCTTCAAAACCTATTTTTACCATAATCAAAAACAATCTCACATATGTTAAGGTATGTCATATATGTCATTATAGTTAATAAAGGGAAAATCATGTACCATTAATATTCTTTATATTAACAAATTATATTTTTTTTTGTAGATTGATAGGTGATTTTTTGTTACCACCATGAAATATTCTACCTCATTCATACTAAGAATCATCTGTCATTATGAAAGATATTGGAATGGAGTATCAAGCAATAGATGTTTATCCCAATGATCATACTATATATCATAAACAACATGAATTTACAATAGAATGCCTTGAATGTGATATGAGTAGATATCAAAAAGATCAAATAACAAAAAAGGTGCCTCACAAGGTTCTTTTTTATCTTCCCATTATTCCACGTATGCAAGGATTATTCAGGTGCACTAGCTTGGCACAATTCTTGGATTACCATGCACACAATAGAAGTTGCAATGAAATTATTTGAATGCCTATGGATGGTTTGGCATTTATGGACATAGAGGAAAAGTGGTCACACTTTAAAGAAGAACCACATAATCTCAGACTATCATTGGAAGTGAATAGTAGGAATCCATTTGAAGAGTTGAGATTTGTTTACTTGGCATGACCTATTTTTATTATCTACAATAACATTCCTCCATGGATGTTAATAAAGAGGGATCACATAATGTTTGAAATGATTGTTCTAGGTATTTTATCATTTAATAGTCATCTACATTTAATTATAAATATTGAGTAAAATGGTCATAATAATTATGTAATGTTTTTGTTTATTCAACTAGGTAAGTACCAAGTTAAAGCTATGAATGTATATATTGAGCCTCTTATCGATGAGTTGTTGGAGTTATGGAATGGTGTTACTATGTATGATGTCTCTAGACCAATAAGACAAAGACAATTTTAATTCCATGTAATGCATGTATGGACGATACATGATGCTCTAGGGCTAACATATTTTTGTGGTATGTTATAGTATTCAAATTGCGCATGATAATTATAATTATAAAAAATTAACATATTTAATCTAATTATACACTATCTTGTAGGTCTTCAAACAAAGGGAAAATTTGCATGTCTATTTTGTGGTTGAGTATAGGCACTTCCTCCATAGAAATCATAAGTATCAAAATACTGAAAAATATATTTTCAATGTGAAAGAAGAGACTACATCAAAGCCACAAAGAATTATACCAAACCTATGGAAGTTGGAATATAATAGAATTAATCATCAAGGTAATGTCATTCCATCTAATGGTTTATATTTGGAATTTATATTTTTCTATTATTTTTTGTTTATTGATGATGTAACTGATGATTGTGAAGGTCATCAAGGCATTAATGACCACCTACCAAAGGGACTAAAAATTTGTCCCAGATAATTTAGTAGGTTTCCATACTACAAGAAGCCACAAATTGTGCATTTATTTGATACTATGCATATTGGAAAGAATATAATAGAGACATTAAGAAAATTTTGGATGGAAGGTGTGACAAAAAAAATTATCCAATTTGTACTGACATTCATGAATCTAATCATGCAATGAAAAATTTCATTTAATCAAATAGAAAGGGAGACCAGATTAATATAAGTGTCCTTCCTTGGTTATTAACGAACCAGCAAAGCAATGCTATAAAATAAGTCATACAAAAAATTTAATTTCTCATAGGATTTTCTACAAACATAAACAATATCATATCAAAGAAAAGTGAATTTGGGCCAGCGATGAAAACACATGATTGACATAACTTCATTAAGGTAATTCATGTTCTTTTGTATTTACTAAATATTTGTAAACTGCATGTACTTTTCATTGTATTATGTTAGAAAATAATGAAAAGATCATTTTATAATTGTTGTAGTATGTTCTACCTCTATCTCCCCCAGACCACTTCAACAATAATGTCAAGCAAGTCATATATGATCTTGGAAAATACATGAGGTAAGTAGTGATATTTTTTCAATTTGTTATATAGATATTATATTTGTGATTTTTTTTACTTTTTATGTAATATATTGTATATTATTTTGTAAAGTATTATTTATATATTTTTGCATCTTGAATCTCTTGTAGGTGGTTGTCATATAAAGAAATTCATAAAAAAATATAAAATATTGGAAGAGAAAATTTTCTCATCTAATGTGTGAAATGCAAAAGTGCCTACCTTCAACTTTTTTCAATACACAATAACACTATCTCATACGCCAAGTTGAGGAGATTGAATTGAGGAGGCTGAGAGACACTTGAAATTTTTTAAGGGTTTGGATCGACAAAGATAACATACTAAGGGTTTTGTGGTGGAGAGATATATGGTATACCAAAGTATGGTGTACATTATTGAATATCTTCCTAAGTTTGCAACAAAGATCCATGTAGATCGCATTTGATATCTCAATCTCATTAACAAATTCAAAGGGGAGTACTTGATGGGGAAAGGTAGATTTAGGAAAGTGAGAAGTAATTATAGTATGTTATTGTAGTTAATTAATTCTGAATCTTCAAAATAAATTAGTTGTAAGTTGTCTATTTATTTTTTGTACAGTTAGTCGAGAGTGGGATGCACTACATTTGTATATTGCAAACAATCTTGTTTGGATGATAGTATGGATTGAATGATGTCACCATTCTGGTTGCACATTAACATGGGAAGGTGTGGCTTAATTGGTTAAAGAAGCTCATTGTAATAGAGATTCCAATGTTACACGAAAGGAAATTGATTTAGCATATGGTTTAAGAGATAAACATGTACGTATAAATTTATTAATCACCCATATGTTTATCAACTCGTGATGTAATAACTTTTACATGTTTGACATATTGTAGGTCAAACACCACAACACTATGTGATGCAATGGTAATAAATTTCACATCAAAAAGTTGGATGACATGAAGAAAACTTGTGAATCTAAGATAACTACAGTCTTTGAGGTGAATAATATTTCATCTAGAAACAACGTCATACATCCTTAAGAGTGTCAAAATTGATACTATGACATTTTGGATGATATACTTGAGTGTGACTTTAATTCCTTCAAATTAGTTATGTTCCTCATAAAATGGTACAAGCTACGACTGAATCAAAATGATCCTAATAGAATTTTTATTGAATATGATACTAGATTTACAATGGTTAATACAAGGTCATTTGATCCAGTTGGTGATGAGCCCTATGTTCTTCCAAGCCAATGTGAGAAGGTATTTTACTCAGAGGTTCCACATAAACTAGGTTGGTCATTTTTTGTTAGACATGATCCAAGACGAAGCCTCCATAAAAATATAGGACCACAATATGGACCAACCACATAGAAGGGACAATGATGATCCTCCAGGGACTTCTTCTTCCCAGGAGGTAAACCTCATTGTTATTGTACAAATTAGATAGAAGCAAAATGTTAAATAGTGTTTTTTATTATGTTTTTTTCATCACTATTTTGGAGTAATTTTAATAGTGCTAGTAATATTATTGTCACAGATGGGTGGTGATCAAAGAGAGCGAAAGGAAGTTGTAGTCCCTCAAGAGGAATCCTTTGACGAGGACCTAGATTTTTTGATTTTGCAACTTGTAATGACCCGAATGGTGCAATTCAAAAGCAGGGATAACTTTAAGAAACCTCCTTTTAAGAAAAAGTGTAAAATCCTGGCGAATCGTACATTATTTTAGGGGGGAATTTGTTTTTATGTAGGTAAATTTTTTTTTCAAATCCATGATTTTTCATAGTTTTTATTGGTGATTTTTTCCCCGCCGAATGAAAATTTCATAAATTGTTGGCAAATAATTTTCTTTGGAAGTAAAAAAATTATAATATATTAGGTGAATGATTTTCTTTTGAAGTAAAAAATAATAGTATATGAGGCGAATGATTTTCTTTTGAAGGGTAAAAAAAATATTTTTATTGGCAAATTTTATGTATGGTTTGAAAATTTATTTATTTTATTGGCTAATCGTTCGTTAATTATGGCAAAAAAAAATATTTTGTTGGCGATTTTCAAAAGATGGGAAATATTTTGTTATAATACCTTAGACTAACATACCTAACATACATACATTATTTTATAATTTTAAATATATTATTTGAGACCGTCTAATGATCCAAGATCAATGGCTGAAGTTTAATTATGGCCCTAATTTCTTGAAGCAAACAGACTTGTGGAGGAAGTCACCGGAATGTTGACATGTATCAAATAAGGGTTACTTGTCTGCAAACTACAGTGTACACATGTTGGTATCGATATTCACAATTCTATTACTATAGTGCAACTTGTAACCTCTTAACTCAGTAAGCAATAAATGCCTTGTTAGTGACACATGACATTCTTTTACTTGTCACACAGAGTAGACACACACCACTTCCAAATCCGTAAAGACACTATCATCGATATCTGACATTTTTTGCATTTATGGGAAAGATTTACTGCTAGATATGAAAGATTAAGTCCAAAATTTTAATTTCTCACATGCATGCATTTAGGGGAAAGATTTACATGAAAGATTTAGAGGCATGTTAAGGACAATGGATTTAATACCATTAAAGACAAAATAATTTATTACTAAGTAACGATCAAGAATTCAAGGGCTATTTATAGATGATCTAGCTTCATTATTCATCGATTCATCTTTGGCCTTTGCTACATAATTTGTTTGTTTAGGGTCTACAGTCTGCACTTTGCAAATAATTTGTTTTTAAGTTTTTTGAAGTTTTATTGTTTTAGATGGACACTCCAATTAGGCTTATATACACATCTGAGGAGGCCCAGAAGGCCTTTCTGGGTTCCTTTCTTGATGAAACCTTAGAATCTATTTGTAAGGAGGGTGAGCCTTTCGTAATAGAGGTTGTGAAAATGGTGCTAGGCTAAGAGTTTCTGAACAATGAAGATAGGTACTAGGTCAACACAGACATTACATCCCATTTTTTGGCATCTCTTCTAGACCTCAGAGGAGAGAAGGTGGACATGTTAATGCTACTAAGGAGGGTTTCTAAAGAAGAATACCTAGGGGAAAATGTTAATGTTGTCGTGTTCACAAAAATAAGGGTGGGGATCCCTTGGGCAAGTGAAATACCCAAAATTCTCCTCCAAGGCCAAAATGTGGCCATGCAACCTTTTCTTTCGGGCCTGAATGCTGGGTAGTATAAGTGCCATAGGAAATGGGCCCTAATTGCTAGAGATTTTCTCTGAAAGTGGTTTATGCTTGACGAAGAGGAGGTTCAGGTGGGGCAATTTGGGTGGCTCAATGAATTCTCACAGTTAATCATCTCTGGATAATTCTACTTAGATGGAGCCGAAGGGAAAAATCACTAGGGGACTACTAGTGGTTTTTTTTATAAAAACATACCTCGTAGTTGTTTATGGGTTTTTTTGTTTATAGTAGGTTTATTTTTGTAGCATGTTAGAAAGTAAAGTCCACCAAGATAACTGAGAGGGGAGGGGGGTGAATCAATTATCTGATAACTATAACTTTTATCTACTTTAATAGATTTTAACCATGTAAGCAATATAATTACCAACCATAGTAAGATATTCATACACAATGACACAAGATATGTTGACTAGGGAACCTCTTGATCAAAGAGTAAAGCCCGGTGGGAATAATACCCACAAAAGATGCACTAATATGAATATTCCTTGTGAAAGTATGGACTCTATAAGGAGTCTTATGAAATACATTCAGTACATATGAATCCCTGTTAGGAGATTTTGAATCCTTGCTAAAAGATTCTAACTCTGTTAGGAGTTATGGAAGACAGAAGGACCCATGCCCAAACAGCTTCAATGGCAAGATCACTAAACACACTGTCAAACTGATCTCTAGATTATTCAATAGAATAATATCAAATCATTACTGATCTCAACAATATGTTACCTCTTCTTTGACTGTGCCAAACCACACTCACTACTACACCAGATATCAATTTCAAATCTATGTACCTCGCATGCCTTCCTTCATAAATTTTCTTTCACAATCATTCAATTTATCAATTCCATTCATCTTTATTACAACAAGGAAAAACATTCCTTCCTTTATACCACACTCAAGTAATTACAAATGAGTCGGCATCCAATTACAAAATAAAAGTTTCCACATGTTACATCAAAAATTACACAAAATTATCGGCTTCCAATTAGAATAATTTTTCACTCGTGAAACCTCAAATTTTGCATTGTCATCCATGTCACTAAAAATATGTCTTCAACTACTCTTCAACTGTGCAAAACCAGATTCCATCCCGATTAGGAGATATCATCCGATTTCCACAAATTGCTACTTAGGAACACTGCCTGAATACTGCTTCCACCAAAATGCTCATAACTTTCATGAATAAATGAATTACTATCTCCGCTCTTAACCATGAACATATAACATATGAAAGAGTAAATCTTCAACATCACATAGCTTGATCTACAATATCCCACGTGCGCTAATCAAAACACTGTCTGCTCCTTTGCTAATCTCCAGTAGATCACTGTGTTGACATTAATGACAATCATAGTCATGAATGCAACAAAAAATGCTATAGAATGGCTACCAATACTCCCATAAGATATATTTATCATTCATTCCTAACAATCTCCCCCATTGGCATTGATGGCAACATAGATGAAAAACATCCAATGTTCCATGAATCCAATACTGCAATTCTGCTGCTCTGAAAAAATATTTTTGAATCCTCTTCATCAATAAAATCTTGCTTCATTTTCCTATTAAATTCTCTCTGACAGATGGTAGAAATGGTTTTTCATGTACACTTCTCCCCCATTGACATCAATGATAGAAATTTCATCATTATGTCAACAACAACTCTAATGTCAAAAGACACTATTCAGAAAATACATTCACTAGAGTCCTCATGATTCAGCTCAGATACACATACTCCCCCATAGAGGAAGTACCAACATCCAATCCAAAAGAAAGATAAGGCTCATATACCACTAGATGGATGCAACCTACCTGCATCACTTCTCAAAAGTAGGTTGGGGCATAACTCCAATCATACCTCTCAGATACTCAAATGTATCCTTAGGCAAAGGCTTTGTAAATATGTCTGCTACCTGCTCCTTTTTGCTTATGTACTCAAGTCTGACTTCTTTCTCAGCAACTTTCTCTCTTACTACATGATACTTAATCTCTATATTCTTTATCTTAGAATGTAATATAGGGTTCTTAGACATACTAACTATGCTGGTGTTATCACAATGTATAACAACAGGTTCAACAAACTTTATTCCAATATCCTTCAGCGTCTGCTTCATCCAAATTATCGGATTGCAATTGTTTTCTGCCACTACATATTTTGCTTCTATTGTGCTTTATGAAATACAATTATGCTTCTTGCTTAGCCAAGAAACCAATCTTCCTCCAAGGAAAAATGCTCCATCATTGGTGCTCTTTTTATCATCAACACTACCTCCTCAATCAGCATCTGTATATACGAATAGGGTAAAATTATCAAAATTTTCATACCACAATCCATAGTCCATTGTGCCTCTTAAATATCTCAATATCATCTTTACTGCTGCATAATGTCATTCTCTAGGTTCAGCTTGAAATCTTGCTACAATTCCAACTGAATGTGCTATATCAGGTCTTGTATGTGTCAAGTACTACAATCCTCCAATCATAGATCTATACTTCTTCTGTTCAACTATAGGAGTCTCATCTATGCTAGATAATTTATGTCCAGTTACCATAGGTGTTCCAACTAGTTTACAGTTCTCCATTCCAAATCTCTTTAACAAATCATTCAAGTACTTTGTCTGGCTTACAAAGATACCAACATTATTCTGTGTTATCTGTAATCCCAAAAAATATTTAATTTCACCAATCATACTCATTTCAAATTCAGTTTTTATTTCATCAACAAATTTATCACTAGCTTCATTTTCTCCTCCAAAAATAATGTCATCAACAAAAATAACTATAATTAACAAACCATTTTCAATTTCTTTTGTGTACAAGTTGCTATCAGTTGTTCCTTTTGTAAATCCCAATTTTAACAAATACTTATCCAATCTTGCATACCAAGTTCTAGGTGCTTGCTTTAGTCCATATAAGGCTTTTTTCAGTTTACATACCATGTCTCCTTCTTGAGTCAAAGGAAAACCTTCAGGCTTCTCAATGTAGACTTCTTCTTCTAATTCTCCATTCAAAAATGCTAACTTCACATCCATCTGATATACTTTGAATTTCTTAAAAGCTGCATAGGCCAAAAACATTCTTACTACCTCAATTCTTGCTACTAGTGAAAAAGTTTCTTCATAGTCAATTCCTTCTTGTTGTGAGTATCCCTTACATACCAATCTTGCTTTTTTTCTTACTACTCCTTGTTCATTCATCTTATTTCTAAATATTCCAATAACATTCTTATCTTTAGGTCTAGGGACCAATTCCCATGTCTTGTTCTTTTCAATTTGATCTAGTTCTTCTTTCATAGCTTTAATCCAATGTTCATCTTCACAAGCTTCATTAGTAGATTTAGGTGCAATTTGAGAAATCAAACATAACTATTCTTGTACCTTATTTCAAGTTAGAACTCCTATGTCTATGCTTCCAATAATCTTCTCAACAAGATGATTCCTTGATAAGTTCCAGTTAGGTGTCACTGTCTCAGATCTCACTTCAGGTGTCAGTTCTTCAATGATTTCACTATGGCTTTTATTCAACAAGTCACTATCAGTTTCATAGAATAATTCAGTAGTTTCATTGTTAGGTTTAGGATGAGTTCCTTTATCAGATTCATAATCAATCATTTTTTCCTAAATTTTGAACTTTTCATCAACTTTAACATTTGCACTCTCAACAATAGTCTTAATTCTCTTGTTATAACATCTATAAGCTTTACTCTTCAAAGAATATCCAAGAAATATATCTTCATCACTTCTAGGATCAAACTTTCCAATATCATCATCTCTCTTTATATAACATTTGCTTCCAAAAATTCTAAAATACTTAACTGAGGGTGCATGTCCAAACCATAATTCATAGGGTATCTTGTATGTGTCTGCTCTGATTTGTACTATGTTTATTGTATACATTGTTGTGTTCACTTCTTCTCTTCAGAATATCTTCATCAAATCATTCTCAAATAACATAGCTCTTTCTACTTTAGTCACTGATCTATTTCTTCTTTCTGTAATACCATTTTGTTCAGGTGTTCTAGAGGCTAAAAATTGTCTCTTAATACCATTCACTTTACAAAAGGTGTTAAACTCTCTAGACGTAAATTCTCCACCTCTATCAGATTCAAACATTTAATTTTCATTCCAGATTCATTCTCAACTTTATTCTTAATGATCTTAAACTTATCAAATACTTCAAACTTTTCTTTAAGAAATGCAATCCACATCATTCTTGTAAAATCATCAACAAGAATCATAAAATATATTTCTCCATAGAATCCTCTAGTCCTTGTAGGACCACTCAAATCTATATGAACAATCTCCAACTTCTCTATAAATGTAAACTTCTTACTGGGAAATGAACTTCTCTTCTATTTTTCCATCACACATTCCTTGCAAATCATGTTAGTAGGCTTCATAATTTTAGGAAAATCTCTTATTGCAAGTGTAGTACTTATTTTCATAATGTTATCAAAATTTATATGACAAAATCTTCTATGCCATAACCATTTGTCATCAATTTTAGTAATCAAACATGTCATCTTAGTAGGATTCAACTGAAATACATTACCTCTAGTTCTAGATCTAGTTCCAATCAAATTTTTATCTTTATCTTTTATCGCACAAGTTTTCTCAGTAAACCAAACTTGATATCCCTTATCAAATAACTATCCAACACTCAAAAGATTATGTTTCAAACCATCCACAAAGTAAACATCATCAGTATTAGTCTCCCCATCAAGAGTAATAGATCCTATACCTTTAATCAAACAAGGTGCATTGTTTCCAACTCTAACAACTCCTCAATCATAATTGTTAAACTTTATGAACTTTTTCATGTCTCCAATCATATGATGTGAACAACCACTATCTATAATCCAATTAGCTTTCTTTTCAACTTGAGAAACTAGGGCTTTTTCTTCCTTAACATCTATTTCAAGATTTTCTTCTTTAATTGCTACAAATCCTATGTCATCATTATTCTCAGTATCACTTTCACTTAAAGTTCTCTCTATACTAGCTTCAAAATCTTCATCATTAGCATAATAACATTCCTTAGATCTTCTAGGCTTGAAATTGTTTCTATACTTTTGAACTCTCTTAGGACATTTAGATGCAAAATGACCATATTCTTGACAAGTCCAACATTTAAAAAATTTCTTAGAGTCCAGTTCTCTCTTCACAAGTAAGGCAATACCTTCTTCAATCTTCATGTCTTCTTCATTTATAGATCTATTGCTACCAACATAATCTCTGCTCACACTGATGCTTCTTGACAAAGTAGGGCAAACACTAAGAGCACTGGATGTTGTCTCCATTCTAGGAAAATCTCCTAATAACCTCAAGTTCATTTCTGTTGCTTCCAATCTTCCAAGAAGAGTCTCTCTTGTAAAGTTAGAAGTACAAGGTATAATGTGTTTAATCATCTATGTTATCTACTTAAATGCAGGAGTCAATGTCCTCAAAATTTTCTATATAACTTCATTTTCTATCTTTGTTCCTCCATAAGATTTTATGCCTGCAACAATTTCTAACATTCTACCAATATAGCTTCTAACAGATTCATCTTCCATCATTCTTACATCTTCAAATGCACATATCCAATTATGTAATCTAACTTTATTTGGATGTTCATCACCTTCAAAAGTAGAGTGTAAAGCTTTCCAAATTTCATGAGATGTTTTCAAACATTTTACCTGACTATACTAATTCTCTGAAAGGGCTATCAAAAGAGCTTATCTGGAAAGTATGTTACACATGAATAGATCTCTCTCATCACTAGAACATGTTTCAAAATTATCCTAATCAATGATAGTCTTCTCATTCTTTGTAATCAACCAATAACCTGGTCCTAAACATAGTAGATGTGTCTTCATAGTTTCTTTCCAGCTGTCAAAATTCACTCCATCAAACTTAGGGCTTTCTTTCCTGAAATTCACCATGGATCTCCTTAACCTGCTAAAATTTTCTTTCAAGGACCTGCCACTCTGATACCAATTGTTAGAAAGTAAATTCCACCAAGATAACTAAGAGGGGGGGGGGGGTGAATCAGTTATCTGATAATTATAACTTTTATCAACTTCAATAGATTTTAACCATGTAAGAAATATAATTACCAACCATAGAAAGATATTCATACACAATAACACAATGACACAAGATATGTTGACTAGGGAACCTCTTGATCAAAGAGTAAACCCTGGTGGGAATGATGCCCACAAAAGATGCACTAATATGAATATTCCTTGTGAAAGGATGGACTTTGTTATGAGTCTTATGAAATACATTCAGTACATATGAATCTCTGTTAGGATATTTTGAATCCCTGCTAAAAGATTTTAACTCTGTTAGGAGTTATGGAAGACAGAAGGACCCACTCCCCAAACAGCTTCAATGGAAAGATCATTGAACACATTGTCCAACTAATCTCTAGATTATTCAACAGAATAATATCAAATCATTACTGATCTCAACAATATGTTACCTCTTCTTTGACTGTGCCAAACCGCACTCACTGCTACACCAGATCTCAATTTCAGATCTTTGTACCTTGCATATCTTCTTTCATAAATTCACTTTCACAATCATTCACTTTATCGATTCCATTCATCTCTATTACAACATGGAAAAACATTCCTTCCTTTATACCACACTCAAGTAATTACAAATGAGTCGACATCCAATTACAAAATAAAAGTTTCCACACGTTACATCAAAAATTACACAAACAGTCAGCTTCCAATTAGAATAATTCTTCACTCATGTGACCTCAAAGTTTCTGTTGTCATCCATGTCACTAACAATATGTCTTCAACTTCTCTTTTACTGCGCAAAACTAGATTCCATCCCGATTAGGAGATATCATCCAATTTCCACAAACCGCTACTTAGGAACATTGCCTGAATACTGCTTCCACCAAAATGCTCATAACTTTCATGAATAAATGAATTACTGTCTATGCTCTTAAACATGAACATATAACATATGAAAGATTAAATCCTCAACATCGCATAGCTTGATCTACAATATCCTATGTGTGCTAATCAAAATATTGTCTACTCCTCTGCTAATCTCTAGTAGATCATTGTGTTGACATCAATGACAATCATAGTCATGAATGCAACAACAACTGCTACCGAATGGTTGCCAATACTCCCATAGGATATGTTTAGCATTCATTCCTAACATAGTATTGTACTGGAAGTGGAATACTAGTCTACTAGTGGTTTTTTTTGATAAAAACATACCTCATTTTTTGGTTTTTTTGTTTATAGTAAGTTTCTCTTTGTTCTAGAAGTGGAACTGGACAATGTTTATGTAATTATAATTTTATGAAAAGAAAACAATGAAAATTTCACAAGCTTTAGCTCATTTCAATTTGTACAAAAAATGGTTCTTAGACTTCTCTGTCACTGTGATTGCAATATTTTAATTAGTTGCTTTATGATTTATCTGCATATTAGACATGTATGATGTATCATAGTTGTACAATGTAGATAGTTGTAGTTGATAAAAGAAATGTCTTATCAGTTATCACTGAGTACTGACATTAAGTTTGGGTAATGTTACCTGTCAAAATTCACACACTCGTACATTTAATATGAAATATTTATATAATTTTGAAGGACAAAAGAATTAAAAGGTTAGAGAGAGAATTTATGGTATTATAATTATAATGTATGAGAATTATATGTGAATCTATGATTATAATTATCAACGTTAAAGTTATAATCAATAAAAAATATCATTTTAACTTTAAGAATACTATATAATCAATTTGACAGACAAATGAATTAATAAGGTTACAGAAAGAATTTATTGTTTTCTAATTATAAGGTATGATAATTATATGTGATTATAATTATCAATGTTAAAGTTATAATCAATAAAAAATATCATTTTAACATTAAGTGTAATATATAATCAATAAAAAAATTACTTTAACTCATGTTTGGGAGACCTAGCGAGTCAGTGACCATAGAAATCTCGTTATCTCTAAACACTAACCTTAACTCTGGCCTCTGAAATTTATTAGAATGTAATATTATTAAAAAAATAGTGCATTTTGAATTGATTGGCTAAAATTTTTACTATTCAATTAAATAACTTTAAATGTTATTAACTTATTATCCATTATTAATTAATATTTATAAAGGAAAAAATTACATTATAACATTTAACAATGTCCGTTGCAAATAACTACCCTTGGATGAGAACAGATTGATGATGTATGATGGACTTCGGGATGAAAGGGAAAAGCAACCCCATCTTTTCAAACCTATTCCGAAATCATGACACGTGTCACTAAACATGTAACACGTTCCACTCGCAGTCTCGCATGGTCCTACCAACAATGCCATTTGATGATGACGTGACACGTCTGACTTGTGAGGTGAGTCAGCCATCAGGTGAGTGGTGACTAGGTGAGTTAATGGGACCCATGGGGGCCCGGGGCCACCATAGGCACACAATGCCATTATGATCGTTGGATTATTGTAGATCAATGACCGAAGTTGCATTTTTGGATGAAAGGGAAAAGCAACCTCATCTTTTCAAACCCATTCTAGAATCATGACATTAATCACTAAACACATAACATGTTCCACTCATAGTCTTGCATGGTCCTACCAACAATGTCATTTGATGATAACGTGACACGTCTGACTCATGAGGTGAGTCAATCATCAGGTGAGTGGTGACTAGGTGAGTTAATGGGACCCATGAGGACCCGGAGCCACCATAGGCACACAATGCCATTATGACTATTGGATTATTGTAGATCAACGACCGAAGTTGTATTTTGGGATGAAAGGGAAAAAGAAACCCCATCTTTTCAAACCCATTCCAGAATCATGACATGTGTCACTAAACACATAACACATTCCACTCACAGTCTTGCATGGTCCTACCAATAATGCCATTTGATGATGACATGACATGTCTGACTCATGAGGTGAGTTGGTCGTCAGGTGAGTGGTGACGACTGTAGATTGTATAATTTTGGTGCTTTAAGTTTCACTTTCCAGTTTCCAATCTAATTCTTCATTTATAAGTATAAGTAGTATGTGGATTTAGAAAGGGTTTACGGATTCTAAATTTCTATGTTGAGGAAATCATCAAAGTCTCTCAGCTCTGTTCCCATTCATAGTCTACAAAAATTGAAACTAACGGGTAACTACTAAAATCCTGAACACCTACGTCCTTCATTTTAAATTTTTCAAATCTCCTGATTTACAACTTTACTGTTTATATTATATACAAAAAATTAGCCTGTTAGGATTTAATTTTGAGTCACCCCTGTAAATTGTAAGCTTGTAGCTATGTATAAATATTTGAATTTTCCTACGAGTAAATAGTGATACTGCTTACCAACTTACCATGATGGGAAAAACAAATATCAAGAATAAGACTACTACTAAAAGGCCAAGTCAAATACTAGAATTCCACAATCTTCTTAAAACACCAGGTTTCACTAATTTATTCCATGATATTTATGATCCTGTTATTCATGGAAATAAGGGAATAATGGAAATTAGATTTGCACTTGAAAACAAGTGGAATGATCCAAATAAGGGTTCAAAATTTTATTCATTTAACCCCGTGATAAATGCAATGAAAAATAAAATTGGACCATGGGTTGCTGGGTCAGCACACATGGTGTTACCTCAAGTATTCCCTTGCCTAGAAATTGTCATGGTTTGCGCTAAAAATTATGATAAAAATAGAAAAGCAATTGTGAATAAAAATACTCAAGAGGAAATTTTGTCCATAACTGAGAGTGAATTTGCTAGTCTGTTGAACCTAGGATTTGAACAACAAAACTCAAATGTGCACATTGACCTGGGAAAGCTGGCAGAGGATTATGAAAAGTTAGATGTAACACAGAGAGATTTGTATATCAGAAGAATAAAAAATGGTTATAGTATGAGTCCAAATCATAAGCCTCCTTATGATTATGATATTTTTGTGCCATGGGCACATGACAGTATTTCCTTGCTAGCATTTTGTTTGGGATTGGATAGTAACAAACAAGTGGGTGCCAGCATTCTTGAAATGCTTTTTCATATTCATTTGGAAACAGAACCAGTAAAATATTATTTTATTGAGCACATTGTTCATTGCATGCAATATCAATTACTAATGATTCAAAGAGGTTCACAGAAGATATTTAGATTCACAACCTACTTGTGCTATCTTCTCTTAGCAAAGCATCATGCAGTATTTCAAACAAACAAGCTTTGCAGTCAGGGCCAAAATCCAATATATGAGTGGACACCTCAGATAAGGATGATTGATAACAGAAGGAACTACAACAATTTTGTAGACTTCTTTTTGGCACCAATGTACCATAAAATTATAGGCACTCTAATGCCTAGATTGCATGTTACTTGTAGAAATTGCATTCAACTAGGAAGTCAATTACAATTGGCTAACTGGTACTTAATGGAAGAGTACACTGTGTTAAGGTTTTATGGTTCAGTGGTAGAACCCTACAAACTTCCAATACATGTAATAGAGAGGGTATTTGCATTGGAATATGTATGGTAGATGGAGAGCATAGATGTACTCTTTAATGGTCAGCAAAAGAAAATGATATTCCCTTCCTTGCCTTTCTCACTTGGAGGGTTCACATTTGAGAGAAGAGGATTCAAAGTGGCACAATCCCTTTTTTCAATTTTTCTCTTTGATGTTGACAGTCACTGGCGGTATGATCCACTCAACATAATTGGAACAAAGCTTAGAGAGAATGGGAACTCTGCAAGCAAATGTCAACATAAAAGTATGCCATTGACTGAAATTTTTAAAAACATGGAGTCCTAGGACAAGGTCAAAAAAGAGATGGAGAAATATGCTGCTGAAAATAAAATGTCAATACAGGAATTGTCATCACAAATAATGTCATTGCACAAATAGAAAGGAAAATTGCAGGCCATGACATCGTACAATTTCTACCAGATAGCTTCTCAACCATCTACAAAATCTAATCCAAAAGACCTAATGGATGAATGTATTGATGATAATTGGACTCGAACAAAAATTTATAATTTTTGGGAAATGAGGAAGAATCTCGGTGTGCCAAAGACCTCTACAGATCTTTATGACGTTGAAGAGGATACAATGTTTAACAAATTATGGAATAAGGAGCATCCAGCTGAATCATATCACAACAATGAGCATGACCATGACCAGGATTCTGTGAATCCCACATCCAGTGTGAATTCCACGTCCAGTAAAGTATATTCAATTAGTAGAGGATTTTATGCATCTAAAAAACTTTAATATACCTATTCAGGTTTAGAATTGTCACCCTAACTCAGGCATTAGGGCTATACAAGAAATTATATCCTAACAATGGAAACCTCCTTGAGCTGTGGGTAGACTCTGAATAAGGAGGAATCTTCAGATTCTTGGCCGGTTCCTTTTAAATATGGAATAACACTTCCTGATCTGTAACTTGTTGGGAAAAGGGAAAAGAATACTTTTAACTGAAACTAGATTAGGGTGATACACCAAGAAATATTTCAGACTTTACAGAAAAGATAAAACATCAATTTTAAGTCATAAATGAAGACCTCGACTATTTGAATCTCTTCTCAACATATAGGTTGACAAAACTTACTATTAGGGTTTTACCACGAATAGCTTGGATAGTCAACAAACATACATTTCAAACACAAGGCCTCGAAGCAATTGATTACCCTAAGAAGGAACAAAAATCTACTCACTTCCTTTGGACAAAAATGAATTTAGCACTTGTTAGAAAAGATGAAGATAGGATTCAATATCAAAACAACTCCACAAATATGAATCAAAATCTCTACTTTATTTCCTCCAAAATCTGACAAAATCGATTACAAAAATGGCCTACAAAGCTCCTAGGAACAATGAGTTCACTATATGCCCTCACTCCAAAATCTACAACCCCTAAATTGATCACAAAAAATCAATTTTATAGCCTACCTATGCCTCAAATCCGAAAATCTAAACCCCACAAAATACCCTAAAATTGGCCAAAATCATGCCAATAATTAAGCCTATCAAAGCTCGAGTCTAAGTGCCCCTTAATACTGGCTTATCATAAGGAATTTATCCTTTTACAATTTCTAACCAATATTAATATTTACTTAATATTAGATAAAATCTAATATCAAATAATCTAACTCTCAATTCCTAACTTAGATAAAAAAAACTCTAAGTGTAAAATATATACAAGGTGGAGAAAGTCGATATGACTGTTCCATCCACTTGCAATTTAATTTTAAAACAATGAGATGAAAGTGTGAGGTGGCATGTTGTGGTTTTCAAGACTCTATAAGAATATGACATCTTCATTAATGGCATTGAATGTCATTCTTCTTGCGGACTCCAAATTATTATTGTCATTTTTCACTCTCGACAGTTGTGCTTATCTCATTCTTCCTACAGAAGAATAGGGAAGATAAAACCCTAACTTGTATGAAAGTTTTAAAAATTTGTGAAGGAGCTCGACATGTTGACTGTGACTGCATCCTTCTATTGAACTCGAGCTTACTGTGACTAAATATCACTGATATTCCTTATCCATAACAAAATATGACTTGGCATTCAACTGTAAGTTATCTTCGAGCTCGGTCCCTCTCTTGTAGATTTATTTTCTGGTAATGAATACCATGAAATTATATCATTTCTTAGCATAAGTTGTGGCCTCTCTTTCTGTTATATATTCCTTCACTGGTATTTTTAAAATGTGACTGTTGTTTTGACAATATGAGACTATGAATATGTCACAATCAACTAGTATATATCATGCACAAACTCAGTCATGCTTTCTTGAGAGTTTTCTCTTCATTTATTTGCAAGCCACGAGCTTCACTATGACTTTGTATTAATAGTCATACAACTAGTGTTATCTTTGTATTTTATTTCCATTTGTAGATTATGAGTTGTGACTCAAACCTTGCACCATATATTTGATTCATTGTTTATACTATTGAACTGCTCTTTGTTTCCGCGAGCTCCACACTGTGATTCTCGGCCTCCACTATTGTTTCATTCCTTTGTTGTTGCTATGGGTTTGAAGCTTATCAACCTGAAACTATTCAATCCACTTTTAATAGCAGTCACAACTTTGTATGAGGAAATCTGGCTATGCCAAACTGAGACTGATGCTTACCTTTCATTTACAGTGGTGAATACATTATATGATCTATGACCATTTGTGACTGGCACAGAACCGTGAGTCTTTACATCGTGACCTACTAACAATCATGGCTTGTTTGATTGTCGATTTCCTTTATGTCAAATATAAAGCTATGATAGTTATTAAGTCACGGACTCTTGAATTTTTTAACAAATACTACTCTTATCCCATGTGCTTATATGTGAAGCTCGACTACACATCTTGACTGAAAATGAACTCGGTTCAACTAAAAATGAAGTCGACTCAACTAAGAGTTTGGCTCAACTGAGAACTCAGCTTGACCTTGTTCGAGCCTTTGACCAATAGACATATAATACCCTCTATTGTAACATGAAGCTTGCTTTGCACATTTATCCATTCATTCCACACTTGCATGGACATTTGAAATTTACTATCAGCAATGACTTCATTAAATTCAATCTCTTTCTTCAGCATATGACTGTGACAACATAAAATGAAGCCCGAATACCTTGACTGGGAATTTTGGACATAAACAGATAATTTCTCTTTTCTGATTAGCTTCATAAAAACACTCTGTATAAAATAGAGAGTTACTAAAAATTGATTTCAAAAGCTTTTACAATTTGTACATAAACTATGATTATATCATATAGCATTCAAATTGTTTCATTCTATTGACATGAATGAATCTATGTAATATCGGAAATGAACTTGATGAACTGGTGAGCTCATTTTGACAGAGCATTAAAACTGAGCCATTTTGAAAACGGTTCAAGTTGAAACTACAAAACCCTTCTGAGATGAATGAAAAACTATTAGCATTCAAACTATTTCATTCTTTTCTAGTTATTTCATCAAAGTTGTGAGCTTGTGACTGAAAGATGTGATACGTGTATTCAATTTTGTTATGACATATTTCAGTCATAAGCTTCACAAACTTTGGGAGCTGACTAAAAATGATTGAAAAGCATCAAGGAATAAAAGTCACTATTCCCATAACAGATGAGTACTTTAAACTTCTTTACTGATAGATTTGCAATTTCCTATACTTTATGTTTTCATTGTTACTTTACAGCTTGAATCCCACTTGATTTGTAACTTAGCTTTTAGCATCATAGCTCATGTAGTATGTCCACTATTAACAATTCTTCTTTGATGTTGATTCTGCACTTAGTATATGAGAAGTACAACAAGATGAAAATGTTTTTTCATTGTTAATGAAGTTCAAGCACGGGCTCGTGACACTCAAAAACACTAGAATGCTAATTAATGAGGTTCGAACATGGGTTCATGACACTCATTAAAAACAAATTGTAAACATTTTATGATTTTATGGCTCAATCTTGAAGCACTCTTTTATGTATTCAACAACAATAATGTTATTAGTTGAAAATGTACCTTTGAAATAGAAAGGACATGTTATACCAGCTTCAATTTGTAATTTAAACTTTGAATATTGGGAATCATTTGCAATTTATGTAGCACTTTTATCATGGAAATCCAGCTTGATCTGCATCTTTGACAATGACTAAATATGAAAACCAGTCAACTGTTATCTACAAAATAATTTGTTAAGCTCTCAAATAACATCATTATGAAATGCATTATCTGAAAAAAGTTTCTCAGTCTGAAACATACTAAGTCCCTTTAATATAGACACCTGGTTAATAAAAAGGACAACATACACCACAATGATCATAAGTAGTAAAAGGTTTCATGTCAGAAACAAGTCCCTTTAACACTGCCTTGCAGTGAGTATCAGTGTACATTTCCTTATTACATTTAGTTTTCCAGATTTATATGCAGTATTGAAAACTTGATTGCTATAGTATGTTATTTTTTCTCATGTATTGCTTAGATCCAACAGGATCCAACCATATTTTCTCTCTCATGCATAAATGAACCCTAAAGACCTAGATGCATATGAAGACTCAGAGTATGAAGACCTAAATGTAGAGACCTAGTAGACAACCAGCTAACACAAACCAATACAAAGGCAATGCATGGGACCCCTATTCCATACTTCAATCTAATTTTAATTCTGCAATGTACTCTACTTATTGATATGAAATATTAAACAAGAAAGGACATTTGTATATCACATTCACTTTGAATGCACAATGTAATGATTATTTATGAATTTTGAAATCTTTGGAATAATAATCAATACTTAGAGTACAATGATGACATCTAGAATGAATGCAATAATGACATGTAAACTAACAAAACCTACAAGGTAGTGTTAATTAGACAAACAAATGAAACCTTTTCCTACTTATGCTTATTGTATTGTATGTTGTATTTTTGAGTAACAATTTTGGCGACTTATGTAGGATGTCTGCCTACTAGACATGACCTGTAGGCTTATCATAGGGCAACAAAAATTAGGAAAAATGAAACCATGAATGCAACTTTTATTGAAATCAAAATGCACTTAAACTGGACTCAATGCAACCTAGAGACCTAGTGCTTTGGATAGCACTTATTGAACTTGAAAAATTGAAACTAACCTAACCCTCAAAGCAAAGCTTGAGGTGTATTCCATTAACTAGAATCTAAAAATCTTCTCCTTCAGTTGTGGACAACTAAAAATCATTGTTCTCCTTACATGCTATTATAACAAAAGGGCCTAGCCAAAAATTATCAAATTTATCATGCTTCCCTGGCCTGCTCGTTAGCACATCCCACTTAAGTACTAAATCTCCTTGAATTCTCTAAACTTAGCTTTCCTATCAAAAGATATTTTTGTTTGTGCTTGCTTAAGTTCCATTGTTTCCAATGCTTTTCTCCTTTCCTCTTCAAGCTAGAGTAAATCAGGATACCTTAATTTAAGGGGATCTTCTTCTTCAAATAGTAACATCTAATCAGCCAGCTGTAAGGCTAGAAATTTAGTAGAAACTGGTTGTCTAGCTTCTTTACCATAAACTAGGACATAAGGAGAATTCCCAATTACCTGTTTAGGTGTAATCTTATCCAACCATAAGGCTGCCTTCAATTTAGAATGCCAATCTCTCTTATTTTCCTGCAGAGTCTTTTTGATAATTCTGATTAGATTTTTATTTGTAGATTCTGTAAGACCATTACCAGGAGGACAATAGTTAGAAGAAGTATTCAAATAAATCCCATTCTTCACAGCCCATTCTGTAATAGTCAAACCAATAAAATCCATAGCATTATTAGAGATAATTGATTGAGGAACTCCAAACCTGGTTGCAAATCTTCATTAAACTTTAACGCAGCAGGTCTAGTAGCCTCTTTTAGTGCAATAGCTTTAGTCCATCTCATGAAATAATCAATAGTAGTCAAAATCCATTTATGACCTCCACTAGAATAAGGATTAATAGGACCAATAAAGTCCATACCCCACTTAGAAAATGGCTAATCAACCACAATTGACTTTAATGGAAATACTACCAGCTTTTGTTTCCCTGCAAAAATTGCACATTTCTGACATTTTCTGGCCCAAACATGAGCATCCTTAAATAAATTAGGCCAATAATAGCATGCCCTTAGTATTTTCCAGGCTATAGTTTTAGGACTGAAATGTCCTCCACAAGATCCATCATTAAATTTAGATAAAATTTGTCTTGATCTAGTGAATCAATACATTTAAGAAACATTCCAGAATAGTCTTTTCTATATAGTACACCATCAATAAGAACATAGGGAATAGATTGTAACCTATAGTATCTCCTCTTTTCATTATCAAGATTGTTTGGGCATTGTCCAGTTTGCAAGAATCTTGTCATATCTGATAACCAAGTTGTAGGATCATTGAATAATACATCACCTTGTAAATTTTTAGATTCTTCAAAAGCTTCAGCCTGTTCTTCCTCTTCTGTCATTTGAGCACAAAGGCCTTTGCCTCTAATCAGTTTAGTCACATGAATCTATACATCATACTCCATAACTCTTGTTATCCAACCAGCCCTTTTTTCATTAACATCTTTGTTCAATAAAAACTCTTTGACACTAGGATGAGTAACCATTAGGTGTACTTTATTTCTGTCAATTAAATGCTTAAACTTATTCAAAGCTTTAATAATAGCTATTACATGCTTTTCAATAAAAGTGTACCTTTTCTCATAGTCATCCATACCTTTGCTGAAAAAAGCAACTGGCTGCTCCTATTTTTCATCATTCTTTTGAACCAGCATTGCTGAAATGGTGTCAAAACCACCATAGGCATACAAAATAAAATCTTTAGTAAAATCAAGATTAACAAGAGTAGGGGCTGAAGACAAAGCCTGTTTTATCAATTCAAAATTCTTTTTTCCTTCATCAGTCCAGTTGAAAGGAATATCTTTTTTAAGCATGGTACTCAATGGTTTTAACAGGTTTTCAATATCAGGGATAAACCTTCTTACAAAATTAATTCTCCCAATAAAACTCTGCAATCCTTTCTTGTGTTTAGGCAATGAAAGCTCAAGAATTGCATGAATTCTCTCAGGATCTATTGTTGTTCCTTCCTTAGACACCTGGTATCCTAGGAGTTTTCCCTCATGAACTGCAAACACAAATTTTTTGGGATTTAAAGAAATCCCAAATTCTCTACATCTCTGTAATATATGTCTCAAATGATCAATGTGCTGATTTGAAACTTTACTGTAAATCATCACATCATCTAGGTACACTAGAAAAAACTTATACATTAAGTTCTTGAAAGCCATGTCCATTGCTTTCTGAAAAGTGGCTCCAGCATTTGATATCCCAAATGGAATTCTTTTGTAATCCATGGTACCCCATTTAGTTGTAAAAGTTGTTTTAAATTGATCAAATCCTTTGACTAAAATCTGGTTGTAACCAAAATATCCATCTAAGAGTGAGAATCTCTCAGAACCTGAAACATATTGTAAAATATGTTCCATGGAAGGAAGAGGGTGTCTATC
The DNA here is from genome assembly GCA_027943335.1 of Chamaecyparis obtusa. NCBI lineage: Eukaryota > Viridiplantae > Streptophyta > Pinopsida > Cupressales > Cupressaceae > Chamaecyparis > Chamaecyparis obtusa. The sequence continues at coordinate 1,449,716 of BSBK01000335.1, forward strand.
TTTCAGAGATGCCCTATTAAGGTCTCTAAAGTCTACACAAAGTCTTATCTCTCCATTCTTCTTCCTTACTAGAACTAAGTTTGAAACCCAAGATGTGTGCTTAATAGGAAATATAATACCACCATCTAGGAGTTTTCTTAGCTCTTTTAACATTAATGGCTCTAACTTAGGGTTTATAGGCCTTTGCCTTTGTCTAATTGGCCTAGCATTTGGTTCCAATTCTATAGTATGTTGGGTTAATGGGGGGTCAAAACCCTTCAGATCATAATAGTCCCATGCAAAAACATCATTATATTCTCTAAAAATATCAATAAACAGTTCTTTTTGTTCAAGAGAATTTATTTTACCAACCTTCAACCGCTTGTCTCTAAAACTTTCCACTTCCTCATAATGATCTTCTTTAATCAGCAAGCTGGTTTTACCCTTCCTAAACTGATCATCAGAGTTGAAAGTTGATTCCAAGCTGACTAACCCCTTTGGAATCTTATTGGTTTTCAACTAAATAATCTGGTCTTCCATTTGCTGAATTTTTTTTTTACCTCTGGAAGCTGAAAAACCATTTGTTTCTGTCAAAAAACTTAAGATATGTTCATCAGTATTGAAAACTTGCCAATAAGTGTCATTATCTGGAATGGATGGCCTAACAATTATCTTAATATGTGACTGGTCTGAAATCAATCCTTTATTTTCTATTATTGCAATATGAGCACCAATACCAGCCAACTTATCAGCATGTAGATTTTCCCTTCTAGGAATTGAAATCAAGTTGAAAGCATCAAATTCATCAAGAATATAAAAAACTCTAGATCTATACATCTTAAGAAAATCATTTTTAACAGTATTGATTCCTCTCACCTACTTAACAATAAGCTCACTATCTCCAAATGCTCTCAAACGCTTAATACCTCTCAATCTCACCCACTCTAATCCCTGAATCAAACTCTCATATTCAGCCACATTATTAGAACAAGGAAAAGATAACTTAAATGCAGCATAAAATCTATCACCATCAGGGGATACCAACATAACCCCTGCACCAACTCTATCTTTATTCCTTGACCCATCAAAATACAAATCCTAAAGCTAGTTAGGTACATCAGATTCAGATTCAGGATCTTTAATCAAATTAGGCACTACTGAATCAGACTCTAAAATCATGTAATTTCCAAAACCAGCATCAAACATGTCATCATTCTGTTCATTCCTAGTAGCTCATTCATCTAGAACAATATCTGGATATGCTTCAATTTCAGTATTATAAGCTGACTAATCAGGTAATTCATCTTGATCCATAATCACACAGCTTGCATTAATAGGACTTGGATTATAAGGCTCTATGTGATTTTTGGCCAATGATTTTGATTTTATGGTTACCTTAGTACCATATCTAGTTCTGAAGTACAAATGTGACCAATCTAATGAAAAATAGCCATATATTTTGGCTGTGAAATCTCTGGACAGACACATAGCAAAATATGTTGGTAAATCAATAACATATATATCTTGAGGTATTGAAAAATTTGGGTAGGAATGTAAGGTCAAACTTGCATTTTTAATGACTCCTAAGGTCTTAACTAAAGTTCCATCAAGCTGGACTACACCCTTCTCAAGAGGTTCATATTTTAAATTCAGCAAATCTGCTACTTTCTTAGGCATGACAGTACTGGTTGCACCACTATCAACCATACACCTATGAACTAATTTGTTTCCAATAAGCAAAGAGACATAAAAAGGAGGAGGCTTTTAATTTGTAGATTTCTTACCTTCCTTTTCAGATGTCTTGTGTACATTTGTCAATTTCTTATCAGTAGTTACTGCTATTTTTTCAATATTTGCAGCCTTCTTGACTTTTGGTACTATTGGTTGCTGAACTTTAGCAGACTTTTTCTCTTCTCTTGCTGCCTTTTCTTGAACTTTAGGAGGCTCAGAATTAGTCATGACCACACTTGGTGACTACTATACTATTTTTTGTGAATTAAATGCCAGCTTGGACAACTGTTCTTTTAAAATCTCAATCTGTCCTGGAATAGACAGAGTTTCCCATGTGCATTGAAACATTTTTTTTTTTCATTGTATCAACAATATTGAATGGAATAGTAAATTGAACCTTATGTGATGACCTAGGAGAACTCTAATCAGCATTCCTTTGACTTTGATCTTTATTAGTGGAAACTGATGAATTCTTTAAAATAGAAACTGGTGGAGAAGAAACATTACCAGTAGATTGATTTGTTTCAAGGGCTCTCTTTTTTGCTCTTTTATTTGTTGCAATTGTTGAATCTTCATTAAGTCCAAAAAATTCTTCCTCTTGCCAGTTTAAGAATCCGGTATCGGTAGCACTTTGGTCTGGTTGATTTTGGACCTCTCTAACAAACATATTCTATTGTGAATTCATTGAATTTTGTACCATAAGGGCTTGATTAAGAATTCCATCAGAACATGTAGACTGATCATGTGGCTCATTGCATGGAAAACACCAGTCAGTAGCAATGTTATTCTGAGTAGGAACAATATCCCTAACAGTATTAAGAGGTGCTGGATTGTACTGTCTATTTGGTCTCATATTCCAATTCTGCCTATTTGCATTAGTATTTCCTTGAAATTGCTGCCTATTAGCCTAAAAATTAGGCTAATTAGGATATTGTGAAGAAGAACCAGCAAATTGATTTTGAATAGAAGGGTTTGTCTATGCTTGATTCGTCTTAAGGGCCACAAAATCATTACCAAAAGATTGCAGAAAACTTTCAATTTTTAGCTGACTGTCCTTAATAGTCTGTAATTCATTCAGAGGAGTTGTAGGAGCTATTTTTGAGGGTTTATAAGATGGGACAATAGATAATGGTGGAACTACCAATGGCATATTAGACTTTATATTAGGAAAGAAAGGCATAGGAGACCTAGGAGCTATCTTTCCTGCCTGGATAAGACTATTTTCTTCCCTAATAGTAGTATCAAAAGCTTGAGGTAAAGTATTACCCCCCATAGATTGGATCATAACAGAGATATCATTATTCAAACTCTTCAAATAATATAAAAATGCATATTTAGCTGAAGGTCTTACCATAACAGGGATCCGATTCCAAGTCTTTTGAAAATGAAGATTAAAATCACTCATCTCTTCTTGCGAGGCTCTCTTGATAGTAGTTAGTTGCTCCACAAGGGACAAGTTATCAGATTTGTCCTTAAAAAATTTAGATAGCCTTTCGCCCAAGACATCCCAAGTAGCAATAGAGTCCATCAGGAGAGTTCTGAACCAATCAAGGGCTTTACCCTTGAGTGATGCAGCCAACAACTTCAAAGCTACATCTTCTATAACATGATGAACATTGAAAAGAGTTGCAACATCTCTGATGTGTTCAATAGTTGTTACTGGTCCTTCTCCAATAAATGATGGTAAGCCTTCAAGAGAAGCCAATGGAACATTATTATGATTTGCAATCCTCAAAGGACTACCTTGATTGAAAGTAACAAACAGTAGATTCCTAGCCATTGCTTGATGAGGAGGATCTTGCTACTGAATAGCTAGTGTAACAAAAGGTTGGGCATGCTGAAATACCTTCCTTAGATAAGTCTTTAGATTCTGGGGAGTTACTACAGTACCACTTGTAGAAGCTCCAAGGACATAATTATCTATAGATAAATTTTCAACACTTGTAAATTCTGATCTGGTATGATTAGGAACATCTAGATCTTCAAGAAGATTGATCTCTTCAATAATAAGCTCAAGTTCTTCCGAATTTGTAGCTTGATTTTCAAAAATAGGATTATCAAATGATGAGAAATCTGAATTCAAAGAAGTACCTCATGGATCTTGTGATGTTCTTCCACCTCTAGATGATCTTCCTCCCCTTCTACTTGACTGTAATTCTTGATAGACAAAACCATCCTTATTCGATCTTGTTGGAGTTCTACTCATTAAAATCCACACTGAGAGTTGCAACTAAAATTTAAAATAACCATAGATCTAGCAGCTCAAAATTGAGAAGCAGTCCGTAGTCCCACCGGGCATGCCAAAAAATGTCCAGGTTTAGAATTGTCACCCTAACTTAGGCATTAGGGCTATATAAGAAATTATATCCTGACAATGGAAACCTCCTCGAGCTACGGGTAGACTCTGAATAAGGAGGAATCTCCAAATTCTAGGCTAGTTCCTTTTAAATATGGAATAACACTTCCTGATCTGTAACTTGTTGGGAAAAGGGAAAAGATTACTTTTAACTAAAACTAGATTAGGGTGATACACCAAGAAATATTTTAGACTTTGCAAAAAAGACAAAACATCAATTCTAACTCATAAATGAAGACCTCAACACTTTGAATCTCTTCTCAACATATAGGTTGACAAAACTTACTATTAGGGTTTTACCGCAAATAGCTTGGATAGTCAATAAACATACATTTCACACACAAGTCCTTGAAGAAATTGATTACCCTAAGAAGGAACAGAAATCTACTCACTTCCTTTGGACAAAAATGAATTTAGCACTTGTTAGAAAAGATGAAGATAGGATTCAATAGCAAAACAACTCCATAAATATGAATCAAAATCTCTACTTTATTTCATCCAAAATCTGACAAAATCGATTACAAAAATGGCCTACAAAGCACCTAGGAACAATGAGTTCACTATATGCCCTCTCTCCAAAATCTGCAACCCCTAAATTGATCAAAAAAATCAATTTTATAACCTGCCTATGCCTCAAATCCAAAAATCTAAACCCCACAAAATACCCTAAATTGGCCAAAATCATGCCAATAATTAAGCCTATCAAAGCTTGAGTCTAAGTGCCCCTTAATACTGGCTTATAATAAGGAATTTATCCTTTTACAATTTCTAACCAATATTAATATTTACTTAATATTAGATAAAATATAATATCAAATAATCTAACTCTAAATTCCTAACTTAGATAAAAAAAACTCTAAGTGTGAAATATTTACAAGGTGGAGAAAGTTGATATGACTATTCCATCCACTTGCAATTTAATTTTAAAACAATGAGATGAAAGTGTGAGGTGGCATGTTGTAATTTTCAAGACTCTGCAGGAATATGACATCTGCATTAATGGCATTGAATGTCATTCTTCTTGCAAACTCCAAATTATTATTGTCATTTTTCACTCTCGACAGTTGTGCTTATCTCATTCTTCTTGCAGAAGAATAGGGAAGATGAAACCCTAACTTGTATGAAAGTTTTAAAAATTTGTGAAGGAGCTCGACATATTGACGTGACTACATCCTTTTGTTGAACTCGAGCTTACTGTGACTAAAGATCACTGATATTCCTCATCGATAACAAAATATGACTTGGCATTCAACTGTAAGTTATCTTTGAGCTCGGTCCCTCTCTTGTAGATTTATTTTCTGGTAATGAATACCATGAAATTGTATCATTCCTTAGCATAAGTTGTGGCCTCTCTTTCTGTTATATATTCCTTCACTGGTATTTTTAAAATGTGACTGTTGTTTTGACAATATGAGACTATGAATATGTCACAGTCGACTAGTATATATCGTGCACAAACTCGTTCATGCTTTCTTGAGATTTTTCTCTTCATTTATTTGCAAGCCACGAGCTTCACTATGACTTTGTATTAACAATCATACAACTAGTGTTATCTTTGTAGTTTATTTCCATTTGTAGATTATGAGCTATGACTCGAACCTTGCACCATATATTTGATTCACTATTTATACTATTGAACTGCTCTTTGTTTCCGCAAGCTCCACACTATGATTCTCCACCTCTAGTGTTGTTTCATTCCTTTGTTGTTGCTATGGGTTTGAAGCTTATGAACTTGAAACTGTTCAATCCACTTTTAATAGAAGTCACAACTTTGTATGAGGAAATCTGGCTATGTTGAACTGAGACTAATGCTTACCTTTCATTTACAATGGTGAATACATTATATGATCTACGACCATTTGTGACTGGCATAGAACCATGAGTCTTTACATTGTGACCTACTAACAGTCACAGCTTGTTTGATTGTCAATTTCCTTTATGTCGAATATAAAGTTGTGTGTTATTAAGTCACAGACTCTTGAATTTTTTAACAAATACTACTCTTATCCCATGTGCTTATATGTGAAGCTTGACTTCACATCTTGACTGAAAATGAACTTGGTTCAACTAAAAATGAAGTTGACTCAACTAAGAGTTTGGCTCAACTGAGAACTCAGCTTGACCTTGTTCGAGCCTTTGACCGATAGACATATAATACCCTCTACTGTAACATGAAGCTTGCTTTGCACATTTATCCATTCATTCCACACTTGCATGGACATTTGAAATTTACTGTCAGCGGTGACTTCATTAAATTCAATCTCTTTCTTCAGCATATGACTGTGACAACATAACATGAAGCCCGAATACCTTGACTAGGAATTTTGAACATAAACAGATAATTTCTCTTTTCTGATTAGCTTCATAAAAACACTCTGTATAAAATAGAGAGTTACTAAAAATTGATTTCAAAATCTTTTTACAGTTTGTACATAAACTATGATTATATCATATAGCATTCAAACCGTTTCATTCTATTGACATGAATGAATCTGTGTAATATCAGCTGTGAACTTGATGAACTAGTGAACTCATTCTGACAGAGCAATAAAATTGAGCCATTTTGAAAATGGTTCAAGCTAAAACTACAAAACCCTTCTCAGATGAATGAAAAACCATCAGCATTCAAACTATTTCATTATTTTCTAGTTATTTCATCAAAGTTGTGAGCTTGTGACTGAAAGATGTGATACGTGTATTCAATTTTGTTATGACATCTTTCAATCATAAGCTTCACAAACTTTGGGAGCTGACTAAAAATGACTGAAAAGCATCAAGGAATAAAAGTCACTATTCCCATAATAGATAAGTACTTAAACTTCTTTACTGATAGATTTGTAATTTCCTGTACTTTATGTTTTGACTATTACTTTACAACTTGAATCCCACTTGATTTGTAATGTAGCTTTTAGCATCATAGCTCCTACAGTATGTCCATTGTTAACAATTCATCTTTGATGTTGATTCTGCACTTAGTATATGAGAAGTACAATAAGATGAAAATGTTTGTTCATTGTTAATGAAGTTCGAGCATGGGCTCGTGACACTCAAAAACACCAAAATGCTAATTAATGAGGTTCAAACACGGGTTCATGACAATCATTAAAAACAAACTGTAAACATTTTATGATTTTATGGCTCAATCTTGAAGCACCCTTTTCCATATTCAGTGACAATAATGTTATTAGTTGAAAATGTACCTTTGAAACAGCAAGGACATGTTATACTAGCTTCAATTTGTAATTTAAACTTTGAATATTGGCAATCATTTGCAATTTATGTAGCACTTTTATAATGGAAATCCAGCTTGATCTGCATCTTTGACAATGACTGAATATGAAAACCAGTCAACTGTTATTTGCAAAATAATTTGTTAAGCTCTCAAATAACATCATTGTGAAATGCATTATCTGAAAAAGTTTTCTTAGTCAAAAACATACTAATTCCCTTTAATCCAGACACTTGGTTAATAAAAATGACAACATACACCACAATGATTATAAGTAGTAAAAGGTTTCATGTCAGAAACAAGTCCCTTTAACACTACCTTGGAGTGAGTGTCAGTGTACATTTCCTTATTACATTTAGTTTTCCAGATTTATATGCAGTATTGAAAACTTGATTGCTATAGTATGTTATTTGTTTTCTCATGTATTGCTTAGATCCAACAGGATCCAACCATATTTTCTCTCTCATGTAGAAATGAACCCTAAAGACCTAGATGCAAATGAAGACCCAGAGTATGAAGACCTAAATGCAGAGACCTAGCAGAAAACTAGCTAACACAAACCAATACAAAGGCAATGCATGGGACCCCTATTCCATACTTCAATCTAATTTTGATTCTGCAATGTACTCTACTTATTGATATGATGTCATGCCCATCAAAATTCAGTCTAAAAATGCACCAATTTTTTTTTTTAAAAGGATTATTTAGGTCTAATCTAATGTTGCAGGTTAACAGGGTGGTCATGGCAATAGATTGCAAGGGCTCCGAATGAACAAATTGTTAACCAATGTCGGTCTCCAAAGGGACACTAGCAGATAAAGTTATAACAATGGATTCAATTAAGGTGGTGAAGTTGTAACTGAGTTCAAAAGGGGTTAGGATGAGCAATTCTCAAATTAGCATTGGGTGATGACAACGAGGTCAATCCAAGAATTCCTATAAGGTTAACAATTCACTATCAGTTTTATTAGAGTGGCCCTTTTGCGAAAGAAATAAGTAAAATTAATCTACTCAAGATAAGGTTACTCTACTAGTTACAACCAGATTACAATCTAGGGAGGTTTAATTTCCATAATTGTTTCATTAATGTCACCAAGTGATTTTCATTGAAAGGAGGTTTCAATAATCGAATTAACAAACAATTCGTTGATTTAATATCCCCATAGATTATTTAAAGGGCATTGTCTAGAATATTCCTAAATTAATGTTCTTATAAACATTGATTATAGATTACGATATGCTTAAACTAATATCAACTTTGTTTATTAAAAACATAGAGATAATTTATATTGATCCTTAATATATTAAGTTATGACAACCAATTAAATAATGATTATAATTATATGAGACGTATCTTTAATAAACTAATTATAAAATATCACATAATTAATGTGATGATTAACCAATTAACAAAATTATATTATCATTTGATAATATATTTATTGATTAATAATAATAATTAAATAATATATATATTAACCAATTAAATAATTATAATATAATAACTAATTAATCAAATATTAATTAATTACTATGTTATAATATATTAATTATTGATACATATATAATAATCAGTACTACAATAAAATTTTATTAAATCAACTTATTAAAATAACACTTAATTAAAACAATAAAACTTTATCATAAAATAATCCTATGCTAAGGAAATAAACCACTAAATCAAAATTTACCTAAACAATATACTAAACTTCCCCAAATCCTAGCTAGCACCTACCCCTATTCCCCCCTAGACCCACGTGCCAAGGGAGAGGGGGACCACTAAACAAAATCCCCTAAAACAAAACTTTTTCAACCCTCATAGGCCTGCGCCAAATTCAAGAGAGGGAAGTTTGAATGAACATGGGAAAGGAAGGGAGGGTCCCACATCTAAAGGGACTAGACTATAACCACAATATAACATCTTAAACCAATGCAAAAGCTGCGCTAGTTTTTAGGGAGATGGGAGGTTGAGGGGACAAGGGGAAACTTGGGACCCACCTCATCCCACTTCCATAGGCCTAGCCCAATACTCACGCAGGTGGAGGGTTAGGTAGTTGAACAAGCAATGAAGTAAAACATGAATTATGCAGACAAGGACATTGGCAAGGATGGTGTATTAGCCAATAAAACTTAACCAAACTAATTGGTAAGTCAGGCCTGCCAACTCCTGCGCCACCTTTAGATAAAATAATATATAGAGTGGGGGAAAGAACTAGGATTAGTATTTTATTAGTTTAGAAAACATGTGGGTAAAATTATATAGTTTTATAATGACTGTGGCAAAGAATTTGTATGGGAAATTTTTCCCATACAAATTCCAGAGACCTGTAGGTCTCTTTTGCCATTATATTATTTTTTTGCTTTGTTTCTCTTTTAGCTTGTTTGTGTTGCTAATTATTTTACTCCCATACATCTAATTTTAATTTTGATGATTTGTTTATGATAGGAGATAAAATTGGTCTTTCTTTTAACTTAATAGTTTCTCTATAACATGCTTAAAAGCTCTAAAATTACAATTTATGTTTGCATACTGACTAATGTTTTTCTCACCCAAAATAACATAACATGAATACAATTTATTTGCAAGGGTGAAAGGTGAAAACTTAGAAATTGATTATTCACTTGAAAACAAATACTTTTACATACATTGGTTTTAAACAAGATTGAAATCATTTCACCTTATTTAAAAGAAAACATAACACCAGATTTTTTTTATGCTTACTATTACATGCTTGGAAGTAACTCAAAAACATCTAAATGCATTGGTATCTTCTCTGAATCAATATTTTATGTGAACCAAAGTAAAACTATCAACATATTGTATCAACTTGTTCAATATTCATTTCATTCATAAGAACATGATGCTACATTTTCAACAATAAATCTACCAACAAGATATTCGTACTTCTTTTCAAAACTTGAATCCACCACTTTAAGATGCAATCCAAGTATTGGAGTGTCAACTCCTATTTCAAAACAATTACATTGAGCCAATGGATATCACATGATATCCTTACAAAAAAACTTAACACAATACAAAAGATACTTCATCAAAAGGATGATTTCTTTACATTTCCACAAGAGTAAAGCTCCAACAATTAGTCTCCAAGGCTTTCAATTCCTGCAAATAAACAGAATGCATAGGCCATGGGAGCTCACCTCCCAACCTAGGCTTCTATGAAGCCACCCCCGAGCTTGGGGAACCATCAAGAGACAAGGGAAACATTCAAGCAGCTCACAACACAAGGACATGAAGACATAACAACATGAAAACTCCCTCCCAAGTTTGTTACAAGAGTCTCATATGAACTCACATTGGGTGAAGGTGGAACTAAACCAAGAGGAGAAGCACATCTATTGATGGGAACTAAGCCATCACTTGGCTTCCTCATCAAATTTTCTTCTCTACAACACAACTCCACAAAAGAAATCCTTATGACCCCCATTCAACAAAATGTAAATAAAGATGGCTACATGGAGCCCATACTTCCATGTTCATCCCTCTCCATTCCAAGGAGAGACTCTACACTCTTGGATGTCCCAACAAAGCCCTTCATCCTCAAGGCTACTCTTCCCTCCCAAGGGTCAGTGTGGCCTTGAGAACTCCCTCACAACACACTACAATTCACATGAAAACAAAGAAAAAAGTTCAAGAGCAACAAGAATACTTCACATTCACAATGCTATGAAAATCATGAACATATCAAGTTCAAGTTTTCTCATAGCTTACAAAGAAGAACACTACATAAAAACATGAATCATAAAGAAATAACTCCATTACAACAACATACAAATTCACAACACAACACTACAAGAATCCATATTTTCATTATGCATACAACAACTATTATTCCAGAGAGCATTTTCTCTCAACATGAAAAGAAAAGAAAAAAAAACTACAACAACTAAGAGGAGTGAACCACCAACCTTGATCCAAAGCTAAAGGAAGATAGTTGAAGATGAGCTTTTCCCAATATCCAAGGTCCTCCAATTTGGCAAAATCTCTAAATCTAGAGAGTGGGTGTCAACCTTTTCCAAAGGAAGAGGGCCCTCTAAAAAGGCCTCCACACACTCTCCTATGGATAAGGCTTGCATTCCTATTGGGTGGTCTTCCCAAAGGCCCTTACAAGGTTTCCAATTTTGGTCTCTTACAATGGTAAGCTAAAAAGGTGGAAAGAGGACTTCCTTCTAAGTGGGTGGTGATCTATCCTAAGCTTAGTCCCAAAAGTTGATTCTCGTCCATCTTGGGAAACCAACTTTTGGATGGGTCATTTGGTCAACCTAGGGTTATCCTTTGGTGAAAAATGACCCTTACCCTATGGTATAACAAGTGGGGTAACTAAAAATGGTCAAAACTCTCCCCTAGGTGCCTTTTTATCCTTCCAAAAGTGCAAGCAAAGTTCAATTACGAAATTCAAGGATTAGACAACACTCTAAGCTCTCTAATCAAGTGGTCTTCATGGGTATCCTAAAGGTACCTTCCTAGGTTAGTGTTCAACCAATCCCCAAGTGGACATGTCATGGCCTCATGTACACACATGTGTCAAGTGACACAACACAAAAAGACACTTCACATGTCATGTATATATCCACTTGGGCTCTCTCATCAAAAATAACATTCACAAATACATATAAATCAAAAACATTCATGCATCACACTTTACAAAATAAATACATCACAACGAGGTTATTGGCTTCTCACTAGAAGCAACCTTGGCTCAACAGATATTCACATTAGTCTCTGTGATGATTCCCCGAATTTCCATGGCCTATCTCCCTGCACACTCAATTCCAATATCAGTAGTCCAAGGAAATTAAAAATGAACATGTAAATACATAGCATTAAGTAATTCATCTGACAATTCATAACTTACATGACAATTGATTATCCACAACATACAACTCATCTTAAATACTTAATTCTATTAAATTCAAACATAAACATCGCATTCATACATAATTCAATTTGCCATTAAACTTCATCATCGTAAATGTTCATAAATTAAAATTAAAATATACATGCTAGTCTCAAACCAATGCCTCAATATTCATCATATAATCATAATATAACGTCCATCAATCTACTAAGTGATAAAACCACATCATAAAGTATCGATAAAATCCATAAGGCATCAAAATATAATCATAAAATATGTCTATGTCAAAAGCAGAACTGAATGGCTATGATAGGCTAGGGGTGAGGCCCCACATCCTCCCCCCCTAGGCATGAACTTCCTCCTGGAGTTCATCAAAAAGATGGGGATGCTGTGCTCTCATCTGTGCTGCGTCCTCCCATGATGCCGTAACCTCATCATAGCAATCCCACTGGACCCTAACCTGGTCCAGCTCTCGGCCTCGAAGTGCTAGCGTCCGGCGAGCCAAAATGCGGATTGGCTCCAAAGCCAACTGACCGTCCGACTCCACTTGCAAAGCATCCCAATCTATAATATGAGTCTCATCATAGATATATTTCCTTAATACTGACACATGAAAAACATCGTGGATGCGTGACAGGCTCGGTGGCAAAGCAAGATGATAGGCAACAGGACCTATCCGCTCAAGTATCTCAAAAGGGCCAACAAATCTAGGTGCAAGCTTAGAGCCCTTTCCAAATTGAATTGGACTCTTGTGAGGTCGCACTCTCAAAAAGACCCTGTCTCCAACCTGATAACTACGGTCTTCCCTCTTGGCATCCGCATACTTCTTCTATCTATCCTGAACCTCCTTCAGTCGCTGTCTAATCAAAGTCACCTGCTGCTCTAACTCTTGCACTAACTCAGGACCTAAAGCAACTCTATCCTCAATGCGGTCCCAACTCAAAGGTGTCCTGCATGGTCTGCCATATAATGCCTGATAGGGAGGCATTCCTAGAGAAGTGTGATGCCCATTGTTGTAGGCAAACTCCACCAAATGAAGGTACTCCTCCCACCTAGTCTGATGATCCATGACATACATGCGAAGCATATCCTCCAATACCTGATTTACCCTCTCTGTCTGACCATCGGTCTCTGGGTGATAAGCGGTGCTAAAATTGAGCTTAGTGCCCAAAGCTGTCTGTAGTCCTCTCCAAAAAGATGATGTGAAGAGAGAATCCCGATCTGAAATGATCTTACAGGGTATGCCATGAAGTCTGACAATATCCCGCAAAAAGACCTGAGCAACTGCTGGGGCTGTGAAAGTGGTCCGAACAAGTGAAAAGTGGGCTACTTTGGTTAGCTTGTCAACTGTCACCATGATGGCATCATGGCATCGAGATGACATAGGAAGACCAATGATGAAGTCCATGGAAATAACATCCCACTTCCACTCTGGTATATCATGAGGCTGAAGCAACCCAGCAGGGTGATGATGCTCTGCCTTGACCCTCTGACACTCAAGGCATCGTGCCACTATCTCTGCTATATCCTGTCTCATCCCTGGCCAATGATATAACTGTCTTAAATCTGCATGCATCTTCTTGACTCCGGGATGTGCTGCATAAGGAGCCCTATGAGCCTCTTGCATGATGAATACTCGCAAGTCACCAGAGGATGGGACATAGATGCATCCTCTATGGCGTAAGAGCCCATCTGAATCTAGGAAATAGTCTGAATATTTACCCTCAAGGGTACTCTGAGACCGAATGACCTGACTAACCTCTGCATACCAAGGATCCTTATGTAGATGATGCAATATCCGATCCCTCAACTCAGTACTTACTGTCATAGAGTAGGCCCCATGGCGTCTCCTACTCAAAGCATCAGCTACCACATTCTCTTTCCCCTTGATGTAGTGGACATCAAAATCATACTCGCAAAGAAATTCCATCCACCTACATTGTCATGCATTCAGATTTGGCTAAGAGAAGATATACTGTAAGCTCTGATGGTCTGAATGGAGCTCAAACCGATGACCCAAAAGAAAATGCCGCCATCTCACTAAAGCATGTACTACTGCAGCTAACTCAAGATCGTGAGTGGGGTAATTGAGCTCGTGAGTCTTAAGTTTCCTCGACTCATATGCAATAGCTCACCCATTCTGCATAAGAACTGCTCCCAAACCATCTAAGGAAGCATCTGTGCAAACCATAAAATCTGCTGATGGATCAGGTACCGCTAGAATAGGAGCGCTAGTAAGTGCCTTCTTGAGTTCCTGAAAGGCCCTCTCGCACTTCTCAGTCCACTCAAATTTCTTTCCCTTACGCTGAAGAAAAGTGATGGGATGAGCCACTCTAGAAAAACCCTCTACAAAGCGTCTGTAATATCCTGCCAATCCCATAAAGCTCCTGACCTCGGTCACTGAAGTAGGCGCAGGCCATTCCATGATGGCTCGAATCTTAGATGGATCTACTGAGATGCCATCTCCTGAAATAACATGCCCTAGATAATGAATCTCCGTCCTATAGAAAGCACATTTGGACAAGCTGCCATATAACTGATTGTCTCTAAGACATTGCAGAACCTGTCTCAAGTGCCCTTCGTGCTCCTTTTCATCTCGTGAATAAATCAGGATATCATCAAGGAACACAATCACAAACTTATCAAGAAAAGAGTGAAATACCCCATTCATAAGGCTCATGAAAACTGCTGGAGCATTAGTGAGTCCAAAAGGTACAACTGTGAACTCATAATGTCCATATCTGGTACGGAATGCAGTCTTAGGAATGTCACTGTCATCAATCTGTAGCTGGTGGTAACCTGACTTAAGATCAATCTTTGAAAACACTTTAGCACCCTTAAGCTGATCAAATAAATCATCGATCCTAGGGAGTGGATACCGATTCTTGATGGTTAACTTATTAAGCTGTCGGTAATCCATGCATAACCATAATGATCCATCTTTCTTCTTAACGAAGATAATAGGTGCGCCCCATGGTGAAACACTAGGTCGAATGTGGCCCTTCTCCAAAAGTTCCTCTAGCTGAATCTTGAGCTCATTAAGCTCATTAGTGGTCATCCTATAAGGTGCCCTTGAAACTGGAGCAGCCCCAGGGACAAGATCTATATGGAAATCAATTGCTCTATGGGGAGGCATGCCTGGAAGCTCAGTAGGAAACACATCTGCATACTCCTGAAGTATAGGATAATCATCAAGGGAAGTTTCCCTTTCCTCCTCATCCCCTCTATCACTGATGGTAATGGCAAAAAGCTGACATCCCTTCTGCATGCTCCGCTTAAGTTGCATGGCAGAGATCATACGAAGAGAGATGCCTCTCTGAATCCCGCAAATCACAATAGGTGCACCATTATCATCAAGGCACTCAATCCTCTTCTGTCGACAATCTAGCATAGCTCTGTGGGCATAAAGCCAATCCATGCCAAGCACTATGTCATAGGAACCAAGAGGTGTGATACGAAGATCCACTGTAGTGATGAAATCACCAATCTGCACCTGGCTGTCCTTCACTAAGGAGTCAACTGACACTCTAGACCCTGAAGCTAACTCCACCTGCCAACTAACTTCCTGTCTTGCTGCCACAAGCCCGCAACGCTCCACAACAAATGGAGATATAAAAGAATCGGTAGCACCTGAATCAAACAATATAGTAACACTAGTACCACTGATCATACCTGCTGCCTCTATCACAGTGGCCTGGTGTTCGGCCTGGCGGTTATCTACCGCTGCAAAAACTCTATGAGACTTCCCAAAGTCTCCCACTGTAGGCTCTGAAGCTGCCACACGCTGATTGCCTGACATCTGACCCTGTGGACAGTCACGAGCCAAATGCCCCATAGCACCACAAGCATAGCAAGGACCTCGTGTGAATGTCTGTACTCCCTGTGGCCTAGAAAACTGCTGACCACCTGTCCTGCTAGAACCACTGAAACCCCCCCGAGAGGACTGCTGAGTCCGTGCTGGGGGTGCATCTATATACTGCTGTCGCTGATCCTTCTTCTAACCCTGTGCATGCCACTGTTTGGGCTTAGAGCCCTGTTGTCCCTGTGGTGGCTTTTGTTTCTGGTTTTGTTGAGTCTGCTGCTGTGGGTTCCTATTAAAAGACCCTGAGGAATGTCTTTTATTATTCTTCTAGTGACTCTTCTGATGCCCCTGTGACTGTGATGCGGAGTTATAGTTCTGAGACCTGTCACGAGCGTCTCTAGTTCTATTCCGAATCTCCTCGGCAACTAAGGCCTTTTCTACGGCCTCACGAAAGGTCTTTGGTGAGTGCATGTGAACCTGTCCCTCTATCCAATCATTGAGTCCCTTAATGAAATAGTTGATTCGTAGCTTTTCATCTTTCATGTAGTCCACATAGGGTAGCAACTCAAGGAATCGGGTCTCATACTGTAGCACTATGAGTCCTCTCTGCTGAAGCTCGTGGAACTCATCAATACGTTTCTGTCTATAGTGCTCTGATAGGTATCTATCTCTCAATCTTTCTAAGAAGGTCTCCCAAGTCACGGTGTCCATAGTGGTGTTATTCTTATATTCTTCTTGTTTCCACCATGTGGAAGCACCATCTCTCAAAAGGAGTACTGCAAGGCGAGCCTTGACATTGCTAACACACTGACGCATCCCAAAGCACCTCTCTAAGCTTGAGAGCCATGCCTCAGCATCTGTACCCTCTGTAGAACCATGAAACAAAGGTGGCTGTAACCGTAGGAGGTCTCTAATATGATCTCCCACATCTCGGGGTGCCCTCTGAACAACATTAGGTGGGTGTTCCGGCATGTGAACCGAATCTGCCTCGTGAGCCCCCTGTCCTTCCTCTCGATCAGGTGGAGGACTTCTAGTCCTCTCTCTAACCGGAGGCAACCTCTCCTGTATAACTCCGATGAGGTTCTGTAGAGCTAATAGGACTGCTTGATTAGGGTCTGGTGGTGGTGGTGGTGGTTGTTGATTAACAGCTGATACCTCAGCCCTTTGTTCAGCTTGCTCGCGTCCCGAGGGGGCTTGCCTAGCCCCTCGTCCTCTAATACGCCTTCGAGCTTGACGTGTAAGAGGAGGCATCCTAACAATTACAAAAGGGGTACAAAGTTAGCTAAGAAACGCAATGGGTTAGGTTCCAATGTTGAAACCTAG
This sequence comes from Chamaecyparis obtusa, assembly GCA_027943335.1. Classification (NCBI taxonomy): domain Eukaryota; kingdom Viridiplantae; phylum Streptophyta; class Pinopsida; order Cupressales; family Cupressaceae; genus Chamaecyparis; species Chamaecyparis obtusa. The sequence goes on from BSBK01000335.1 coordinate 1,467,013, forward strand.
GCTCTGATACCAAGTGTCATGCCCATCAAAATTCAGTCTAAAAATGCACCAATTTTTTTTTTTAAAAGGATTATTTAGGTCTAATCTAATGTTGCAGGTTAACAGGGTGGTCATGGCAATAGATTGCAAGGGCTCCGAATGAACAAATTGTTAACCAATGTCGGTCTCCAAAGGGACACTAGCAGATAAAGTTATAACAATGGATTCAATTAAGGTGGTGAAGTTGTAACTGAGTTCAAAAGGGGTTAGGATGAGCAATTCTCAAATTAGCATTGGGTGATGACAACGAGGTCAATCCAAGAATTCCTATAAGGTTAACAATTCACTATCAGTTTTATTAGAGTGGCCCTTTTGCGAAAGAAATAAGTAAAATTAATCTACTCAAGATAAGGTTACTCTACTAGTTACAACCAGATTACAATCTAGGGAGGTTTAATTTCCATAATTGTTTCATTAATGTCACCAAGTGATTTTCATTGAAAGGAGGTTTCAATAATCGAATTAACAAACAATTCGTTGATTTAATATCCCCATAGATTATTTAAAGGGCATTGTCTAGAATATTCCTAAATTAATGTTCTTATAAACATTGATTATAGATTACGATATGCTTAAACTAATATCAACTTTGTTTATTAAAAACATAGAGATAATTTATATTGATCCTTAATATATTAAGTTATGACAACCAATTAAATAATGATTATAATTATATGAGACGTATCTTTAATAAACTAATTATAAAATATCACATAATTAATGTGATGATTAACCAATTAACAAAATTATATTATCATTTGATAATATATTTATTGATTAATAATAATAATTAAATAATATATATATTAACCAATTAAATAATTATAATATAATAACTAATTAATCAAATATTAATTAATTACTATGTTATAATATATTAATTATTGATACATATATAATAATCAGTACTACAATAAAATTTTATTAAATCAACTTATTAAAATAACACTTAATTAAAACAATAAAACTTTATCATAAAATAATCCTATGCTAAGGAAATAAACCACTAAATCAAAATTTACCTAAACAATATACTAAACTTCCCCAAATCCTAGCTAGCACCTACCCCTATTCCCCCCTAGACCCACGTGCCAAGGGAGAGGGGGACCACTAAACAAAATCCCCTAAAACAAAACTTTTTCAACCCTCATAGGCCTGCGCCAAATTCAAGAGAGGGAAGTTTGAATGAACATGGGAAAGGAAGGGAGGGTCCCACATCTAAAGGGACTAGACTATAACCACAATATAACATCTTAAACCAATGCAAAAGCTGCGCTAGTTTTTAGGGAGATGGGAGGTTGAGGGGACAAGGGGAAACTTGGGACCCACCTCATCCCACTTCCATAGGCCTAGCCCAATACTCACGCAGGTGGAGGGTTAGGTAGTTGAACAAGCAATGAAGTAAAACATGAATTATGCAGACAAGGACATTGGCAAGGATGGTGTATTAGCCAATAAAACTTAACCAAACTAATTGGTAAGTCAGGCCTGCCAACTCCTGCGCCACCTTTAGATAAAATAATATATAGAGTGGGGGAAAGAACTAGGATTAGTATTTTATTAGTTTAGAAAACATGTGGGTAAAATTATATAGTTTTATAATGACTGTGGCAAAGAATTTGTATGGGAAATTTTTCCCATACAAATTCCAGAGACCTGTAGGTCTCTTTTGCCATTATATTATTTTTTTGCTTTGTTTCTCTTTTAGCTTGTTTGTGTTGCTAATTATTTTACTCCCATACATCTAATTTTAATTTTGATGATTTGTTTATGATAGGAGATAAAATTGGTCTTTCTTTTAACTTAATAGTTTCTCTATAACATGCTTAAAAGCTCTAAAATTACAATTTATGTTTGCATACTAACTAATGTTTTTCTCACCCAAAATAACATAACATGAATACAATTTATTTGCAAGGGTGAAAGGTGAAAACTTAGAAATTGATTATTCACTTGAAAACAAATACTTTTACATACATTGGTTTTAAACAAGATTGAAATCATTTCACCTTATTTAAAAGAAAACATAACACCAGATTTTTTTTATGCTTACTATTACATGCTTGGAAGTAACTCAAAAACATCTAAATGCATTGGTATCTTCTCTGAATCAATATTTTATGTGAACCAAAGTAAAACTATCAACATATTGTATCAACTTGTTCAATATTCATTTCATTCATAAGAACATGATGCTACATTTTCAACAATAAATCTACCAACAAGATATTCGTACTTCTTTTCAAAACTTGAATCCACCACTTTAAGATGCAATCCAAGTATTGGAGTGTCAACTCCTATTTCAAAACAATTACATTGAGCCAATGGATATCACATGATATCCTTACAAAAAAACTTAACACAATACAAAAGATACTTCATCAAAAGGATGATTTCTTTACATTTCCACAAGAGTAAAGCTCCAACAATTAGTCTCCAAGGCTTTCAATTCCTGCAAATAAACAGAATGCATAGGCCATGGGAGCTCACCTCCCAACCTAGGCTTCTATGAAGCCACCCCCGAGCTTGGGGAACCATCAAGAGACAAGGGAAACATTCAAGCAGCTCACAACACAAGGACATGAAGACATAACAACATGAAAACTCCCTCCCAAGTTTGTTACAAGAGTCTCATATGAACTCACATTGGGTGAAGGTGGAACTAAACCAAGAGGAGAAGCACATCTATTGATGGGAACTAAGCCATCACTTGGCTTCCTCATCAAATTTTCTTCTCTACAACACAACTCCACAAAAGAAATCCTTATGACCCCCATTCAACAAAATGTAAATAAAGATGGCTACATGGAGCCCATACTTCCATGTTCATCCCTCTCCATTCCAAGGAGAGACTCTACACTCTTGGATGTCCCAACAAAGCCCTTCACCCTCAAGGCTACTCTTCCCTCCCAAGGGTCAGTGTGGCCTTGAGAACTCCCTCACAACACACTACAATTCACATGAAAACAAAGAAAAAAGTTCAAGAGCAACAAGAATACTTCACATTCACAATGCTATGAAAATCATGAACATATCAAGTTCAAGTTTTCTCATAGCTTACAAAGAAGAACACTACATAAAAACATGAATCATAAAGAAATAACTCCATTACAACAACATACAAATTCACAACACAACACTACACGAATCCATATTTTCATTATGCATACAACAACTATTATTCCAGAGAGCATTTTCTCTCAACATGAAAAGAAAAGAAAAAAAAACTACAACAACTAAGAGGAGTGAACCACCAACCTTGATCCAAAGCTAAAGGAAGATAGTTGAAGATGAGCTTTTCCCAATATCCAAGGTCCTCCAATTTGGCAAAATCTCTAAATCTAGAGAGTGGGTGTCAACCTTTTCCAAAGGAAGAGGGCCCTCTAAAAAGGCCTCCACACACTCTCCTATGGATAAGGCTTGCATTCCTATTGGGTGGTCTTCCCAAAGGCCCTTACAAGGTTTCCAATTTTGGTCTCTTACAATGGTAAGCTAAAAAGGTGGAAAGAGGACTTCCTTCTAAGTGGGTGGTGATCTATCCTAAGCTTAGTCCCAAAAGTTGATTCTCGTCCATCTTGGGAAACCAACTTTTGGATGGGTCATTTGGTCAACCTAGGGTTATCCTTTGGTGAAAAATGACCCTTACCCTATGGTATAACAAGTGGGGTAACTAAAAATGGTCAAAACTCTCCCCTAGGTGCCTTTTTATCCTTCCAAAAGTGCAAGCAAAGTTCAATTACGAAATTCAAGGATTAGACAACACTCTAAGCTCTCTAATCAAGTGGTCTTCATGGGTATCTTAAAGGTACCTTCCTAGGTTAGTGTTCAACCAATCCCCAAGTGGACATGTCATGGCCTCATGTACACACATGTGTCAAGTGACACAACACAAAAAGACACTTCACATGCCATGTATATATCCACTTGGGCTCTCTCATCAAAAATAACATTCACAAATACATATAAATCAAAAACATTCATGCATCACACTTTACAAAATAAATACATCACAACAAGGTTATTGGCTTCTCACTAGAAGCAACCTTGGCTCAACAGATATTCACATTAGTCTCTGTGATGATTCCTCGAATTTCCATGGCCTATCTCCCTGCACACTCAATTCCAATATCAGTAGTCCAAGGAAATTAAAAATGAACATGTAAATACATAGCATTAAGTAATTCATCTGACAATTCATAACTTACATGACAATTGATTATCCACAACATACAACTCATCTTAAATACTTAATTCCATTAAATTCAAACATAAACATCGCATTCATACATAATTCAATTTGCCATTAAACTTCATCATCGTAAATGTTCATAAATTAAAATTAAAATATACATGCTAGTCTCAAACCAATGCCTCAATATTCATCATATAATCATAATATAACGTCCATCAATCTACTAAGTGATAAAACCACATCATAAAATATCGATAAAATTCATAAGGCATCAAAATATAATCATAAAATATGTCTATGTCAAAAGCAGAATTGAATGGCTATGATAGGCTAGGGGTGAGGCCCCACATATGAAATATGAAACAAGAAAGGACATTTGTATATCACATTTAGTTTGAATGCACAATGTAATGATTATTTATGAATTTTGAAATCTTTGGAATAATAATCAATACTTAGAGTACAATGATGACATCTAGAATGAATGCAATAATGACATGTAAACTAACAAAACCTGTAAGGTAGTGTTAATTAAACAAACAAATGCAACCTTTTCCTACTTATGCTTATTGTATTGTATGATGTATTTTTGAGTAACAATACCAAAGGGGCAGATATTGTAGAAAAAATGGGCTACCTAGGTTTTGGTGGTTTGGGTCCTAGTGGACAAGGGGTTTGGTGAGCACCTAACCTAGTAGCTCCACCAAAACATGGTGAGAAACCAAGCCTTGGGCTTGGAGTTCAATCATCAAATTCATCAACTCAGTCAATTCTATTTGTTATAAGCACTCAAATTCAATCCGAATCAATTGCCACTCCCACAGCTGTGGATATCATGGGTACAACTACAACTAGTGGTTCGAAAAGGATGTTATAGATAGACATAAAAACAATTGTTCCCAAAGATCAAGGCGGTGTAAAGAAGAAAAAGGTTTTGACAAGTATTGGTACAACAATGCCAATGGTGACTGTGAGTCCAACAATTGCCCAACCTTTAGGAAAAAACCCTCAGGCTTAGAATAGTGCAAAAACTCCACTTGTAATGGGTCAGGTTGTTGCTAATCCTCATGGTGTAATTAGCAGCACCATAGGCAACATAGGTGGAAGGTCCTACATCAATGCAAGTGCTATTTCACCTTTCAAACATTCAATTGTGTCACAAAACCCTAATTTTCGTTACAATGATTTTGTAACTAACTATAAACAATCAAAAAATAGGAATAGACAACATAGTAAGACAATGAAGATGGAAGCAGTTGTTGCAGCTCGTGATCCAATAGGTTATTTCCCACATATGACCCAAATAAAGATATGATGGAATTCATGGTTGTTATGCCCCTAGCTAGATATAACAATCCACCAAAGAGTCATTTAGATCCATCTCAATTTCAAGTTAGCACCCTCCAAATGGATTTATCCAAAATTAAAAATGTGGACAAGATAAATGTGTTGAAAATGACCAACCAAGTGGTCTACAGCTCAGTGATGAAGTTGGAGAGAGAGAAAAGAAAGCTTCAGGGCACAATAGATAAGTTAAAGGTAGACCTAGCAAATGTAAAGGCAAATGAGAAATCAGCAGAAAATAGGTGCAAAGAATTAGAGAGAAGGATAAAAAATTCATCCTCTAAAGAAGAAATTGGACAACAAGAACATATGGATGCAAAACTGAAAACTCTGAGGGAAAAATTAGAATAGAGGGAACAAAAACTTGAGGATGAAAAAGCCTCTTCATTAATTTTATACAAAAACTTGGAGAGTGCAGGATAGGAAACCAATAACTTAAAGAAAGAATTGGAGAATGAGAGGGTAAAAAAAAAATAGTGGAAAGAGAAAGAAAAAGAGTGGGAAGAGAAATCAGAGAAAATAAGAAAAGATAGTGAACACCAGTTCTCGGAAATGAAAGAAGACCTAAAGAAGGTAAATAATACAATTAAAAATTATGAAAACAAATTGAATGACCATGTAAATAATACAGTCAAGCAAATAAAAAAATTCTTCTGGGGCCAAATAAAGATGTCTGGTGATAGGTTGTGTGATTGGTTTGAACTGAATGAAAATCTTACATATGTTTTTGGGAAGCTGAAAGAGCACATTGAGAAGAATAAAAGTTTTTGTCAGAGATAGAAAACTGCAAAGTAGATTATGAAAGAAATCAATAGAACTAGTGATAGGCATTTGTCAAGCAAGGGAATTCAAAACCTCATTGGTGCAATAATAAAGGTAACCTCTATCTTTCAAAAATGTCAGAAACTAACAAAAGCAGAAGAAATTGTTGTCTTATTCGGGCCAAAGCTCACCAAGATGAATAGTAAAACAATCAAATTGATATCTCTTGGTTTGCCGAGTCCTGGTCTTGATTACTCATCAATGATTTTTGTTGGAAGAAAAGCTTACAAAAAAAAGTTGGAGGACACAGTGATGTCTGATTTAGGCAACCTTCCTCAGGACAGAACTTATGAAGGCATTGCAAAGTGCATCAAAACATTCACAAATTTGAATGCAGTAATGGAAGGAACATTGCTTTCAACTCACTCTTCCAAGTATGGATGGCTGATGAGGTTGCAGGTCATTTACTATAACATCACAAATTTTGCCCTTCCAACCGATGAAGAATGGAGCATACTAAAGAAACTGACAGAATCATCTTGATCTCATCAATCATAGTATGTGAAAGTACTTTCAGTTTCAATCATCTTTATATCTTTAGTATATATATTTGATATTATCCTAAATACTAGAGTCTAGCATTGAGTTTAAAGTAACAAGTTTGAACTTTGTTTTTTGAACATGATGAATGTTGCAGTCTTGCAGATGCAATTGCCAATGCTAATTTACTAAACTGGCCTACCAAATGCAGAAATGTACAACTAAAGTTTTAGAGATGTTGTAGACTTGCAGTTGTCTTACTGATTTAGATTTTGAGACTTCTCACTTCACATTAGGAAAATCAACCTGAAGTTGTTCTTGCTCCCTTGTTAATATAAAAGGGAATTCAGGGTCATTGGCTTAGGGTAATGAAATTGAAATTGGGCAATGTGCCAAATTGCCAATGGGTATTGAGTAATTGACTTTTGTAAATAGAATCATAGAGTTGTGTTCTTACTAGTATTAATGAATGAATTGTTACATTGTATCATATTTGTAATTTAATTAATGAGAATCAGTATTTCTAACTCTAAGAATTGTAACATATGAATTGCTATGTTGTCAAAACAAATAATGAAAAATCTACAAGAATTGTACCATATGAGCTGAATAATGCAAATGAAAACTATTATTAATTGTGGAATTGAATCTTGATGGCATTATCAACCACATTCATGTTTTTGACATTGGAATATGCTATTATGCATGATTGATGATGAGATACAAAAAATGATAGTAGACTTCAAGAAAAAGCTTAATAAATACCTAGGACCTGCTACTTCTATAATGATTCAACTTCAAGCTTCCACATCATATCATCATTGAGATCATCGGATTCAGTGCCATCAACTTCATAGCTTCCTTGGTTCTTCGATATGTTTTCTTCACTCTGCATACCACCGCTTAACTGATGTTCACTGCTAGCAGTACCAGTACTAGTACATGAGTCAATGACATCATTATCTCTGGCATTCCCACTCCTAGTCCCACTTTGGTTTGAAATGTTTCCCAACCCTCTTTTCTTACATTTCTTCCTCCACAATTTCAGTGACCTTTTGTAAGGAAAAGTATTGACTTCATACCTGGATGTATAGAGCCTCAAGCAATTTTCCAGATTCTTGTCTATTTTGTTTCTTAGTTTTGACTTTAGGAATCTCAAAGCACTGAAAAATATCTCATCCTCCACTGATCCCAATATCATGGTCAGACATAATTCAACAAGCTTGAAATATTTTGATATTGTATCAATCAACAATTCGCTCTTAGCTAGATTTTTCCAAAGCCTTGATACTGATCCATCTTCGCGAGGGTTCTGCATAATATTATATTGTTCCCTCATTGTCATTGAAAAATGACCTGATTTCTCTCTCAAATGATTTCCATCTAAAATTCTATTTATAGTTACTCCATTTAAGTCTTTGGTTTTGCAAAAATGATCTATCAAAGTTAGTAGCCTAGTTTTAAAATCTTTCAAATTGTTCATGCTACAATATCGAGGAAACACAATAGCCATGGATTCAAGTAGTTTGACTGGAGGGAATCTTTCTCTAATCTATGAGGAAAGATCATAGGCAATGTGCTTCATAGAAGCTATTACAGACTCAATGATCTTTTTTTATATTAAGTTTATTTAAGCTCCCATTTTGGAATCAAACTCAAGATCTTGCTATTACAAAGAGAAGCAACAACCACTGCACTGCAAGCCAATGCCTTAGACTCAATGATCTTGGTAAAGTCTTCCCTTTTAATACTTGATACTCACCTCCTAGGATTCTTTCCTAGTTCCTTAGACTTGATCTTGTCAAAGTAGTGCATTGGTATCTCAACTCCGCAAACTTCTGCACATAACTCCCCGTTTGAACTGATTTTTAAAAAGTTATCAAGATTGTCCAAATCTATGATTTTTAGCTAGTTGGAAAATTTTACATCATCGAAACATAATTGATAGAGATTATCGAGTGTCACGCATGTCAATTTATGCAGCGAAGCATATTCTGCAATATACATAGCTCTTTGCTAGGCCTTTTTCATTAAATTTCTCATTTCTTCAAGCATGGGGAGAATACCTACTAATGTTAACAGTGTGTCGACATTAGTACTTAACATTGCCAATAGCACAAGAAATTTTGGTTGCCCTGCTTCATCACGACTTGAGTTCATTACACCAAGCAATGATTGATATTCTAAAAAAACTTGATGTGCTGGTCCATCCAAAGAGATCCATCTGGTATCATTATCCTTAAGAAGCTTGTTCCTATCAGTTAGTCCTTTGGCAAAGTGTTGAAATTCCCTCAATCATTTCAGACTTCGACAGAAGTATTGGTAGAGCTCTTTGATTAAAGCTTCAATTTTTTGTACTGGAGCATGCTTGCTGACAACTCCAAAAGCTAGATTCATTCTATGAGCCATGTAGTGAATGGGCGTAACGTAGGGTGCATAAGAAGATTAAATCTTTGTGCAAAGACCACCCCTGTGGCCTTGCATTACTGAAGCTCCATCCGCTCCAACACACACTAGCTTTTTGGCAATGGTCATGTCATTTATACCTCCATATTCAATTAGAGAACTCTTTACTAGTTCAAATAAATTTTCCGCTGTCGCATTATCCCTCATTTTAGCAACAGTTAGTAGATGAGGTTGGAGAACAAAATTATGTATAGTATAAACATGCATGCATACCCAGGAAGTATTGTCTACTACTGTAACCTCATCTAAAGACAATGCAATAAAATTTGACTCTTTAATTTTTTCCTTCAAATCCTCTTCTTCAACCTCAGCAAGATAACTTGCCCATTCCCATCCATTGTTTACTGACCAGTGACTGTCAGGATAGTTATGAATTTTCATAAAGTGTAATAAAGCACTCAATGATGGGTAATCTATCATAGGACACCCTTTTCTCAAAATATTAAACACAACACTTAACTGAATAGCTTTTCCCATTAGTTCTACTTCCAATGCTTTTCCAAAACAAGCTTCAATAGGATAGTTCACCAGGCTTCATCTTTATATTATGCTAAAATTTATATAATTCTGTGTTCCTAACATGTTGAGATTTCTCCTTTGTTTTCCATCTTATCACTGATTTTTGAACTCTATCTATGGTTTTCTTTTCGTAAATTTTACCCATATTCTTCTCTATGGTGTCAATTTTTAGCTACAACCTCTTTTTCTTCTTATTTATCTAGCTGCAAATCTTACATCTGCATTCTACCAGAGGCTCCCCTTCAATTAGATTATCCACTGGTTCAATGAATGGATACTTTGACACCCATTCTACTTGAAAATTCCTTGACATATCCCACATTCTATCATTCTTTGATTTGTATTCTCTTTTCTTCCCTGCACCATCATCTTCTCTGACATTCTCAGTCTCATCCAAGTCGATTATATCATTATGGCTACTCTGGGTATTTAACTAAAAATCTTCTTCAAGTTTATCGTGATATGAGATATCAGGTTTGTTGACTTCTTCAATATGTCATGTAGGTTTAGCCTTAGGTTGTGAATCTTGAAAATCTTCTTGTGATGAAGTAGCTTCCTAATTTTGGCCAAAAACATTTCCAACACCATGACCAAAGTACGATGATAAGGTTATGCATTTTTTTGGCCTCTCTTGGCTTTCCCCATATGTTGGAGCCTTACCCTTATTCTTGTTTGACATCTTGATTCTTCAATGAAATAAAGGCTACCAGCCTACCAGTGGAAAAAAAATGTAAAAAAATTTATACTTGTTGAAGAAGTGACAAATGACAATAGAACTATAATATACAATGTTTACATAGTCGCAGAATAATAATCACTTACCTTTGCCTCAAATTCAATTGCAGTCGCGACTTGCCAAAGCAGTCAAGACTCAACAGTCTGAACTTCGCTATCGATCAAATTGAACCGATCCAAATTGTGTACAATAACACTGATGTATGAATGTATTTATACTAATCTTTTTTGGCGAATTGAGTGGGAGGTATTAGGTTAGTGTCCAAAAATTTGGCGAAGCCCATGTAATTATAACATGTCTTATGTTATTTCCTAGGCGATGATGGGTTGTCCAATACCTTAGTATGATTAATAAAGGTGGCAAAAACCCATCGGTTTGAGACACGCGTTCGTAAAATGGCTAGCGAAGTTGGGGCCGCCTAAAAATATATATATATAACTATTGGCAAATATAGGCCGTCCATTTGGGGCTGCGTTGAAATTATAAGCGAATGTTAAAAATATATCGTGCCCAAAACATATATGCCATTGGCAATAATGTGAAAGAAATGGACAAAATTTAATAAACCGCTGGGCAATGGACCCAGGCATTGGACCCAATTTTAGTAAATGCGGGTCGATAGGGTCAATCCCATATGGGCAAAATATTCACCAATTTGTGGGTGGCCGACAGGCGACATTCACCAAATAGTGAATAATCACCACTAAAGTTTTCATTGTTCAAAAGTACATCCAAAGAATTGGAAAATAAATGTTTTAACTGTTTACTATATACCCTCTGACTCTTGAGTCACAAAAGAGGGTGACTGAATTGATGCACTGAGCTGAAAATTTCAAAGCAAGTATTAATGTAATTTTTAATTATAACATAAGTTCAATAATAATTTTTATGTTATACTCTTTTATGTCATTAACTAAAAAGAGGATGTGTTGTTTTTACAACTTTTTTTGCATAATTTTGATCCTCATAGCCATGATGAAGGTACTGCAGGTGGTTCAGATAGATCACATGTTCGACTATCTTTTTTTTACGTTCTAACAATCTTGTCTATGTTAGTCCATGATTTTATTATGCTCTAACAATCTTATTTTTCAGCACCTGTCAATGATCCTATAGTAACGCCTCCTTAGATGAGGAGAACCTCAGATGTACTGTCGAATGCAATGTAGGCAACATGCAACATAGCCACAAACACTAGTGCACCACCTATTGGTACGTAGATCCCTCTTTTTCTCTCTCATTTTTTATGTATTTATTTCCCTTGAAGTATTCTTTCTTGGGGGCATTTCATAATGGATTCAATTAATGCAATAGGAGATGTAGCACATGATGAGGAATTTCCTAGATGTACCTGTATTCCTAGTATGGAAACTATGAAGGATTGTGTATTGATTGTGAGTGACGAAGGAGCTCCCTTGAAAGTAGCCAAAATTCTAGATACTTTAAAGATTGGTCCTTTCTTTTACTATATAATCTTATTTTAATTACACATTGCATTTAATATGATAAGCTTCCATCTATTGTATTCTTATTTTATACTATTATATTCTTCGACTAATGATCTCATGATTATTTTGCAGGGAATGATGTTTTTTATGATAAACTTAATGACAAGTTTTTGCGAATATTCGGGCCCACCCTCCGTACATGGTGGAACATCATATCTGAACTAAAACCCCAATCCACTATTTTGATTTCATATCATTACTAGAATAGTTTTCCTTTCATCCATTTCTTGAACTATATTAAATTATTTGTTTTGTGTGTTGTTGGAAGTAGTTATGTGAATATTTTTGAGCTACCTATTTGTTTTTATTTTGTTGGCTCTTTGATGAGGCTTCAATCATGATATTATTTGGTTTTAATCTGAAGAAAGTTTATTTTAGACTTAAATGGATGTTATCACCTTCACTTTATGGTGATGGTGATGGTGATGGTGATGGTGATGGTGGCGGCAGTGGCAGTGACAGCGACATCGGCAATGGCGGCGATGATGATGATGACGATGACAATGACAATGACCATGACCATGACCATGGCGATGGTGATGGCAATGGTGATGGCAATGGTGATGGCGATGGCGATGGCGATGGCGATGGCAATGGCGATGGCCATGGCCATGGCGATGATGATGATGATGACGATGACGATGATGATGGCGATGATGAGATGGTGATGGCGATGGCAATGGTGATGGTGATGGCGATGGCGATGGTGAGGTGATGACCATGGCCATGGTGGCCATGGAGAGGTGATGGCAATGGTGATGGTGATGGTGATGATGATGACGATGATGATGATGATGATGATGACGATGACGATCATGATCATGATGGTCATGATGATGAGTTGTTGGATGAAGAAGAAGATCAATGACATGAATAAAATGCATGAGGTATGTGATTGTTATCTATTTATGTGACATTTTTATGTGGGTGTCTATTAGTGTCTATTTATGTGACATTTTTATAGAGAGTGTCTATTTATGTGACATTTTTTGAACTTTTTGTTTATTTATAGAATGTGGAGTGTTTATTAGCTATGTGATGGATGGTGATATAAAATACATATGTGATAGATTACATGTTTATGATGATATATGTGACATTTTTTTAACTTTGTGTTTATTTATGGAATGTGGACTGTTTATTAGCTATGTGATGGATGGTGATTTATGATACATATGTGATAGATTACATGTTTATGATGATACATATGCGATGCTTATGATGCTCAATTACATATATGATGATACATATGTGATGCTTATGATTCTTGTGATACATATGTATTTATTGTTTATCAAATTACAAATGTAAGGCTTATGATGCTCAATTGTTACTATTGATTTCATGTTTATATTTTGTGTGATGTTGGCACCCTTGGTAGAAATAGGTAATGACTAAAGACAACATCAAACCTTTTATTGAGGATCCTGCACAGTTTAAATAAAGTAAAGGTAAGGAATAAAAAAATATGCAATGATTATGATGACTACATATTGTTCATATTGTCAACTATGTAATTTTTAGTATATGTATCCTGTAATTTTTAGCTAACATAAGATAATTGAAATATATATGCAAGAACCTGAACCCCTTTCACGATGATTTTGTGCAGTCTCATGGATTAAAAGGTATAATTCAATATGAGCTATCAACACTTGAGGACCCAATAGGAGTATTCCAAACTTTAATCTCAATGTCAACTTTAGGGTCAACTTCTTCATCAACATTACCCTCATTTGCAAAATATATCTCTCATTACCAACTATCTCTCTCATTTGGAGTCTTGGTACCACCAAATAGATATTTGTCAGATGTGTCTTCCTTGAGTGAGGGAAATACAAGAATAGAAGATGAAAGTGAGACATATAGTAGGTCTAAAATAGGGAGATCAACTAGAGGTCATAAGATTAGAAGAAAATATAATTAACGCATAGAAGTTTGCCTTGCTCAAGGGGGGTCATGCTCTTATGATGATGAGACCAAAGGTGACATCGAGGTTCCCTTGAGGTACAAAAATCTATAGAAACAATGGGTACCCAAGGAAATTCCTCTAATAAACAATTATTTTTGTGTTAACGAGAGGATATATCGCATAACACCATCATCATTATATGGTTTATTCCTATTATACATGGATGCCATAAAGGTCTATGACAACAAATTTGTTGAATTGATTGAGTATGTTAGACCTTGTTACAATTAAAAAAATTGGATACAGATTGCTTTATATAAAAAAAAGTATGTGTAGGTATGCACTCTCAGTAGATTATATACAATAGAAAGATTATGATCAAAGTAAAAGAGTGGCTATATACATTGATGGAAGGCAAAAAGAAATAGGGAATATTGCAGGTTTTATAAATAGTATGCAACCTAGGTCAACTAATAAGGAACATAATTGTATATTTGACATGCATGAGGGAAATGGTGTAATTGTATGTGTGATAAAATCAATAAGTATAAGGGAAGACCTACTAATCGATTACAATTTGAATCTCATAGATAGAAACAAAGTTACCATCATGGGGGTTGTATGTACTATATATTAGAAAAATTAATACAAATATTATTGGTTTGTCATGCATAGACCCTCAAACTGATAAGATAAAAGAAAGGGTGCAAAAATTGATGGAGCAAGAACATAACTCAGAAGTAAACAGTAATGAAATCTTTAATTATAAGAAAAGTTCAATAATGGTTTATATTTTATGCTCTTTTATGCCATTAACTAAAATATGTATGTGTTATTTTTATAGATTTTTATGCATCCTCATCTACCTGGTGGCCATGGTTAGGGTACTACATGTAGTTAAGGTGATGACCATGTTCTATGATAAACTACAATTGATTGAATATCTTAATGAAATGAATGGATAAGTAAGAGACGGTGATTAAAGGTCACCGAGCTACTAAAGTAATATGTAAGGCAATTAAATCAGTCAATGTATTGTCATTGATGTCAACTAGTTTTGATTGTACTTATCATGATAGTTACAAACATCTGCAGAAGGAAAATGATAAAGGAATGAGATATCTACATGAAGATGAGATGGATATGAAAGATATGGCTATGGTATACATTGGGTAACTTATTGATGAGTCTATGGCATCATGTTGTTGACTTGATTGAATTATATGATTTTTTTATGTATTGAAGATCAAAACTAAACAAGTTTATGTGGTTGGTAATTGAAGACTTATGTATACACCGAGCTAGTGTAGTGTATACTGAGTGATGAGACTAGAATTTGTCTTTGTTTTATGTTTTTTTATGCTTTGTTCCTAGACATTCCCAAAACATTTGTGTGACTTTTTAAGTGCTTGAATTTGTATACATACTAAAAGTACAAACAAATCCACAAACTTATGGGTAGAAAATAGTAGAAACACCTTGCTAGTATTATATATATATATATATATATATATATATATATATATATATATATATATATATATATATATATATATATATATATATATATATATATATATACTATAGTATTTCATATAACTATTTTAATGTATGTCTTAATATTTGGATGAAATTGACTAAGTTGAATACTTGAATATACATGCATACACTACTAATCTGCCAAGATAGAAGGAACGGCTGGAGAGTAAATCAGTTGCATTGACGAGGAAGTGATGATGATTCGGCCATGATAAGAAGAATCATTAAGACAACCACAAGACATGCCTGTATAATTGAAGGAATGAATGTCTTAGAGAATATAGGGGCACAACCATGCTAAATCTCCTCTACAATCAATATTTTGTTAAAATGGTTGTTTAGTCTTTATGATCTTCCGTTGTGGACTGACGTGTTCTCCTTTCTTCATAGATGAATCATTCAAAACTTATCTGAATGTTTAAATGTCAATCCTCTACCTATAGGGATATGATTTTTGGAAATATAGCTAGATAAATAATTGTATTACTATTATATTAAGAAGCAAGTTACTCTTTGGTTTTGTGCACCATTTTGATGTAATCAATTTTTTGAATATATGAAATGGGAGAGTAATTTTGAATTATCTTTCCTGTGTTCATAGCTAATAGAAACCAACCAAGGGGGGCCCACTTGGGACGTGGAATAGATTAGAGTAGTGTGAGACCTACCTCATAGTCATATTTATACTGCTTTGTTTTCCATGCTTTCAGTACTTATTTCATAGACATATTGGACTATTTGAGACACTTATGTATTTGAGGATCTATTGAATCCTATGTTATATGTTCGGTACCTGATTATGTAATTAGGGTATACTTGATATACTATATGTTTGATTCAGTTTCAGTTTATGATGATGTCACATATGTTGTACTATGATGTTATATACTATTGCGATAAAAAGTTGGTTTAGAAAACTGATGTTATGCTAGTTATTTCATTCACAGATATAGTTTTATGCCATGTAGAATTGATGAAGTATCATGTTTTATATCATGTGATTTGGACCTACTAATGTGTACAATGAGTGTGCAGGATTAGTTGACCATGGATCTAAATGCGGGGATCCAGTATTGGAACCTATGTTTGTACCGTGCATTCCAAGGTCCTCTTTGTATAAAGAAATGTGGACCTCATTGTATAGTCTTTATTTTGTGAATGTAGTTTGCATGTGTGTATTTAATTTAGTTAGTGTATATATGATTTAACCATGTCATTTATTTTAATTAATGTGCCAAATTTGGAAAATTGTGGCATAAGTGTTGGCATGGTTAGTAAATTATATTTGGTTGGGTCAAGGGTTTGACTAGGGTTTAACCTTAGGGTAGAATCAACTTACCTTAGGTTGGGAAGTCTCTAAATAGTCAACCTTGACTTAGAAATTCGTGTGTAAACTTTAGGTGGAGTTTAAGAGGGTCATTTGGGCTCTCATAGGTTAACTAGGGTCAGTTTTAGCTACCCAGGTTGGTACCTTAGGGGTTAGGGGTCATTTTCAACCCATTAAGAACCTTAAAACTCATTTATGACACCTCTAAAGTCATGATTTCAAAGTTGGGAGAATTTCAAGAGTTGTGAAGTTTTGGTTAACCTCTCTTTTCTTCCCAAATTTGCTTCAACTCCATTAATGAGAAGGAAGGAAAGTGGGAAGAAGGGAATAGAAGTTTCTTCCTCTCTTTTGATAGGTTCCTAGATTTTAGGAGGTTTGCCTATTTAGGGAAAGCTTGGGGAAGACTTTGAGTGTTCACCCACTCTTCAGATTTGGAGACCATTCACTTTGGAAGGAGCTTAGAAAAGGGTTAGCTTGGAAGCAGTCTCAATTTTAGATTTTCAAACCTTTGCTTGGATAAAGGTAGGCTCTTGTATTTCTTTTCTTTTCTTGCATGTGTTAGAGCTTGGAGCTCCATTAATGGAGTCCATGGCTTTTTATAGTTCATGTTTTAAAATTTTGGTTTTGGTAAAAATGTCATTTTTAATTTGTAATTTCATTTTGGGATGGGATTCTTCAAGGCTTACTAACCCTAGGGAGGGTGGAGTAACCTTGAAGGGGGTAGTAGGACGAAGACCTAGGATGTGTAGAGTCTCCCATGTGTGGAGTGATAAACATGAGGTTTCATGATACCCATGATGCCAAGTATGGCCTACGGGCACCTAGGGGGCATAAGGAGATTAGACCGCATCTTCTTGAAGATGGTCTTCCCAAGTCCATGTGTGGCTTGGGAAAATTGTATTATACTGTAGCTTCTCCTCCTAGTAGTCCACCTCTACCCTATTTTTAGGAAGGTCTCTTGGAGACCTTCCTCTTGTAAAAACATGTTGGGAATATCATTTAAATGTCTTTGTGCCTTGTTTGTTTGCTTCATGTTGAAGTTTATATTTGTATCTTGTTCCAAAACTGGATCCCCTAGCTCGGGGGTGGCCATGTAATGGCCTAGGTTCAGAGGTGAGCCTTCGTGGTCAACCTCACTCTATCAGGTACCCAGCTAGAAGCAGGACCTGACAGCTTGCTGAATTTGGAAATTCTATCTGTAAATTTATTGTAAAGTTTGTCTCAAATTGAAATCAGGGGATTCCCCTTGTAAAATTGTACCTCAATATCTGTAATACATGGAGAAAATAGCTTGGAGGAATTAATGTTTTATGAGTATTTAAATCATTATGGTAATTGTAAACTTGTAAATTTCCATTATATTTAAATATAAGAGTTATTTGATTCTTGAAAAAACTTAATGAGAAATTTTAAGATTATCATGAGATCAAACAATGAAATTCATGAGTTTTCAATTTGCATTGTTTTAGAGTTTATGGTTAATTAAAATTTCTTATGTAAGTCATGTGAAAGATTGGCAACCTACTATTTAGACGTTAGTATGTATTGCTAGGATTTATTAAGTTAATTAAATTTTATAGTGAGAGCATTCATGTAAAAATTTAGTTATTTTTATACTTGGAGTTTGTTTTATAATTTTTCAAAAAAATGAAAATGCTCGAAATTTTTTTTTTTGTTCATAGATATGTTCAGCCTGCATTATCATTTCCAATGATGCAATTAAAATTTGAAAATATTTAATCCCTATGCTCGTTGTTTGGATATTCAAGGATTTTCCCTTTCACCAGCAAATTATTTACTTTATTAATTCTTTCTCTTTTTGCAATAAAATATATATATATATATATATATATATATATATATATATATATATATATATATATATATATATATATATATATACGATAAAACTTTATAAAAAAAAAGAGAAGAAAGTTTTTTTTAAATCTCAAATGGGGATTACGTGCAAGGTGCATTAAAATAATATTAAAAGTTTTTTTTGTTTGTTTAAAGGGGTATGGGAGGGGCGACCAAAGCCTAACCCCAGCTCATCCCCTCTTCCACCCTGGCCACTGCTCTACTCTATGAGCATAGTAGGGGGCGCTACCACCCACTATGCCCACACAGTGGGCGCGCGGGCCACTAGATGACATCATGCCATAGCACGCACTCCCAACTCATCTCCCTCGACTGCGTCATACGCTTGGGGGGAGGGTTGAATATATTTAAAGCAAGGGTTTTCATTTTTTTTGATTAATTTTATTTTTAGATTTTTTTTTTTTAGAAGTTTTTAAATTAATTTATATATGGTTAGTAATGATATTAAATTTAGAAATCAAATTATAATGTTAGATAAATAGCTTTTTTATTATTATTATTTGGTTTAAATTTAATTAGTTTATTTTTTGGAATTTTATTAAGATATGAAATGTTTAGGTAATAATTTTTAAGTAAATTTATTTTATCCCAATAGGATTAAGGATTTAAAATAGTGGAAATTTTAAAGGTAAATGTTCATTTATATTTGAATAATATAGTAAATAATTTATAAATGTTGAGCATGGTTAAATTTAAACGAATTAAATTGTATCTTATTTAGATTAATTTGTTTAAATAAAGTAGATGTTTTTTTTTATGGTATAGCATGTAGCCTAAAAATAAAGGAATTTCCATTTGAACAAATTGGTTTTATATTAAAATCTAATTTTGATTTTAAGTTAGATTAGTTTACTTACAAGTAAAGTATACATTGATATGTTTAAATTTTAAATATATTAGTTTGTACTAATGTTTAAAAGACTAGACTAAAAATAAATTTTGATATTTATTTAATTTAATGTTAAGACAAACGTTCTGACTGAGGGACGTTATGAACATCGCCTTGTCATCAAGCCTCGTACGATCTAACCTTAATGGTCATGTCAAATGTTCTAGTGCACAGTTGACTTCCTGGTCAACTTAGTCAAACCTTGGACATTGCCTCAGTTTGCGTGCATGAAAACCTACCCTGGTATGTTTCAACCTTAGTAGAACCTTATAGGATGTATTTGGACATAGTTGACTTTTTGGTCAACCCTCAGTCAAACCTTGGTCAAACATCTCAGTTTGCATGCCCAAGTATTCCTTGTTGCATTTTGTTTTCTTTTAGGTTGGTTGCACGTAC
Source organism: Chamaecyparis obtusa (assembly GCA_027943335.1). Classification (NCBI taxonomy): domain Eukaryota; kingdom Viridiplantae; phylum Streptophyta; class Pinopsida; order Cupressales; family Cupressaceae; genus Chamaecyparis; species Chamaecyparis obtusa. Next base: position 1,487,060 of record BSBK01000335.1, read on the forward strand.
TTTGGTGCATTGTTGACTTTTGGTCAACTCCAATTGACTTTTAGTCAACTATCTTGATTTGCATACCAGTCAAAGCTAGTAGTCTAGGGAACCTTGTAGCTTTGTTTGGAGTTGTTTGATGAAGTTTGACTTTTGATCAAACTTGGTCAAACATGGTCAACCTAGTATGGTTTGACCCTTGGGGTGTTTTTAAACACTTCATCTTTTTTATTCTTTAGTTTTCTCTCTGCACCGTTTTGCACACATGTAGAGTGTTTGTGCCAATTAGTGTTTCTCTTCTTGGTTGCGTAAGTGTGATTGTTAGTAGTTGGTTATTAGGTTTTAGAAAAAGAAATTGTAGTTGTGTTTTGCTCAACTTTTGGGCATGACAAGTAGAATAAGTAGTTTAACTATTTTCAGTATTTGAAGTAGCGTTCATTGCTTTCTCTTGCAACATTATACCTATGTTTATCCTGCATCATATGCAGAGATAGTCATAGTACATGCTTTGGAATGATAGAATAGGTTGAATTTTAAATTTATGGTTGTTTGCATCCGTTTTATTTATTTAGTTGTGTGTTTTACTTTCCTATAGCAATAGCCTAGTTCTTTCTATGTATTTTCCTTTCCTGCAGCTTAAGTAAGATGACTTTATGAGAGGCTTAGTGCACAAATTGTGTTGTCTCATTTCAAGTATACATCCTTGGGTTGACAATTTAAATGCACTCCGTAATAGGGAAATAAAACCTAGTCTAAATACACTATTCTTAGGAAAAGCTTTGGCATGATTTTTATTACCTATTATGGGGTTGTTCATTTTTGGTGTCATTGTTGGGGATGGTGTCAATATGAGAATCCTATTGAGTCATTTTAGATAGTTCCATGTTTTCTATATAATATGTTTTAGGTCTGGACTTGCTTCACAAGTTCATTTAACCACTTGCATGCATCAAAGGGAAAGAAGAGATATGTCCATGGTAGATTCCTCCTAAGAGAATCTCTTAGTTTAAATGAAGAATTTGTAGAAGTCAAATTACCTTGTGTTGATGTGAGTCCAGAATTTCCTCCATCAACTTCATCAATAGAGGACCCATTTGATCCATCTGACCTTCGATCTTTTGCTAAGATTTTGGCCAGTTTTCTTGCAAACTCCACCTCAAGTGCACCAGTTGCTAATAATAATCCTCTAAGCATAAACACTTCCCAATAGAAACTTCATTCCCAATTACCTGTAGTAATGGCCCAGCCTACATTTCCATTTCCATTTCCTAGCCTTATCTATAATGCTAATCTCAAAAACATACCTGTTGTTGCGTTACTGAAGTTTTATGGCCTAATAACTGAGGACCCTGACACTTTTTTATTTGAATTTAACATTCTCTGCCGAAGTTTTGACTATAACACTAATATTCATTAACTCAATTTATTTCCAACAACACTCAAGGATTCATCCCTAAGATGATTTATGGGATTAGGGGCTAATGTAGCAACTGATTGGAATGAGATGCAGACCCTATTTCTATAAAAATATAAAGAATATTGTAAGGGGGGTGATTTGAGAGGGGATGACATCTTTTTAATGTCACAAAAAGAAGATGAGACTCTAGAAGACTACATTTCACACTTCTTATACAATCTGCAGAAGAATCATCAACATGTATTGCAGGACGATTCGCAAAAACTCATCTTTTTGAGAGGAGTAAATGACAACTGTCTTGAAGCATTGGATCTTATGGCTAGAGGAGCTATATCTCAATCTTCTTGGGATGATCTCAAGAAAATAGGCTTGAACTATTCAAGATCAGTAGTAAAGAAGGGTAGAGGATTCTGTCCCACACTTGCAAAAGGAAATAGCTCAAGTATATCAAAGATGGAAATCTCAAATTTATTGTCATGTTTCAAACAAGACATTATCAATGATGTTTCCATCCACTTGGATACAATGCAAGCTAAAAAGAAGCATAAAGAAGCTAAGGTAAAGTTAGTTGAGTAATGCCCCCATTGTAGATAGCAAAAGAGGGATTGTCGGTGCAAGGTGGTAGAAAATTTGGAAACACAACATATTCCCATTGAGTTTAGGAAAGTAGAGGGAGAGGATGAGCAAGTCTTCTTCATTGCTCAATGTCACCCATGGGCTCTGATGCAAGGGCAGGGTAGATACAAGCAGAATCAAGAAGAATTGAGTCCACTTGAATCCACAACAAGCCCTTGCTCAAAGTTACACAACGGAAGCAATATAATATCACATGAACAATGGAAAAACAATGGATATGAGACAATCAACTGGCAGTAACAACAAAGAATTATATTATTTCTTTCAACATGCCCGACTGTGAGGCCTTCCGGGTTTCGGCCTTATACACTGAGAATTATGAATTCAAAATTACAGCTTGCATCCTATCTTTTTTCTCCAATAATGTATCTTGATAATCATTCCTATATCTTTACCATGATCTCCCTGATGATCTACTACATCAATCTAGACTCTTTATATAGCCAGCTAAGCCACAGGTCGGCCAGTCAGGCATTTAATTACAATATAGGTCCAGTCTCAAGATTTAAACCAAAACTAATGCTAGAATGAATATAAATTGATGTGCCTTTGGATTTAGGTCCTAACTTGACCCAAGAAAATTCCTTTAAGTGTGCAAGGTCCCATATGAGCACACAGAACATCACAAGAAGAAACACCACATGTTTCACCCAAAAACTTGCAGGAAATAGGTCCTGAGGAAAAATAGGCATAACTTTTTACTCATAATGAATTGGAGTTTGTGCTCTTTGGAAATGATAGTACTTTAGGTCCAATTTAATTATTTAAGTGCGCAAAATAAAATTCCTTATAGATCAAGGTTGCCAACATGAACAATCAGCACCAAAACTGCAGGAACCGCTCGGACGTGAAACTGGCAGAAAATAGGTCCTGTGCCAAAAAGGCCATAACTTTTGACTCATAATGAATTGGAAGCTGCGCTCTTGGAAAATGGTATTAATTTAGGTCCTATTCAAGTCCTTAAGTGTGAAAAATAAGATTCCTTATGGATCAAGATAACCAACATGAACAATCAGCACCAAAACTACAGGAAAACACTGTTCCGACGGCAAGGAAAATAGCTGTAACTTTGAAATAGTCCATCCAAACTTTAGGTACTCATAGGAGAAGGTTCCCAAATAGGTCCTCAAAATAATGTAATATTTTCACTCCATGAAACCATCAAATGAAAAGATATTAAGAAAACAACAGCAAACAGGTACAAAAATCAGAAAATGTTTTTGGTTGATGCAAGATTGCCAAAGACCCAAGATGCTCCTGCATCAGACACCTGGGGTAAATAAAGAACTGATGTCCACATTAGGCACTACTCATATTCTGACCTAAATCATAAAGATCCAACTTAGCTTGTGTAATCCATGAACTGTCCTCAACTGGCTTATCTTTCCATTGAACTAGATATTCCATGTAGTCTTTTCCTCTTGTACTCTTGCCAACTCTGCTATTCAAGATCTTCTCAATGCTATCCTTATTTTTCTTAGGATAATCTAGATCATATTCTATCTCTTCATTTGATTCAAATTACTCAAATATATCAGCAATGTTAAATATAGGTGATATATCCATGTCCTCTGGCAATTCTACTTCATAAGCATTTCCACTATCAAATTTCTTCAGAATCTTCCAAGGTCCAAACTTCTTCATTTTCAGCTTGTTGTAGGTACCAACTGGAAATCTATTCTTCTTCAAATGAATCATAACCTCATCTCCAACTTCAAATGATTTATGTCTCCTTCTCTTGTCTTCTCTTTATTTATATTTCAGATTACTGTCCTCCAAATTCTTTTTAACTTCATCATGTAAAGTTCTCATGTATTCTACAAAATGATCAGCTTTAGCACTTCTTCTAGTCTCAGTAGGTAAATCTCTCAGCTCTATGGTTCCCTTAGGATGAAATCCATTAACAATCTCAAATGGTGTCTCCTTAGTGCTTCTATTCACTGAATTATTATATGCAAACTCTTCTTGTGCCAAAATCAAATCCTAATTAGTAGGTTTCTCTCCAACTAAACATCTCAACAAGTTTCCCAAACTTCTATTCACAACTTCATTCTATCCATCTATCTGAGGGTGAAATGTAGAACTAAACTTCAAATCATTATTCATCTTCTTCCAAAGTGTCCTCCAAAAATAACCAGTAAACTTAGAATCTCTGTCTGAAATAATAGATTTAGGCAAACCATGCAATCTTACCACTTCCTTGAAGAATAATTCAGCTACATGCAATGCATCAGATGTCTTCTTACAAGGTATGAATTGAGCCATCTTAGAAAATCTATCAACCACTACCAAAATAGAATCATTACCTCTCTAAGTTCTAGGCAATCCAAGAGCAAAGTCCATACTCACATCTTCCCAAGGTCTATCAGGTATAGGCAAAGGTGTATACAATCCCAAATTCTGACTAGTTCCTTTTGCTACTTGACAAATTCTGCAACCTCTAACCATTCTTTGTACATCTCTATAAATCTGTGGCCAAAAGTATCTTTCTGAAATCAAATTCACTATCTTATCAATCCCAAAATGTCCAGCAAGTCCACCGCTATGTTTCTCCTTCATTATGTTCTCTCATAGATCATCTAGGTATGCACAACTGAACTCCTTTAAACAACATGTCTTCTTGAATGAAATAATCAGACCACTTATCACTCACTATGTGTTCTTGACAAGCTTTCCAAGACTCTGAAAAATCAATGTCAGCCTCATACAAATACTTCAAATCATCAAAACCAAGTACTTCAACTCTCATTTATGTTAGCAAACTTCTTCTTCTACTCAAGGCATTAGCAACCTTATTTGACTGTCCACTTTTATGCTTCAATGAAAAGCAAATATTTTGTTCTTCCATTTCTCTTGCAAATATTTTATCATCAAACAAACATACTCTGACTGTAGTACAACGACCTTCATCAAACTTCTCTACTAAAGGCAATAACACTTGTTTCTTTCCATCCATCCAAATAGTATATTGATTCAATCTACCATCATGCAAACCTTTCCTATCATACTACCAAGGTCTACCCAAAAGAATATGACAACAATCCATAGGCATAATATCACACAAGACTTCATCATGATAATTCCCAATTTTGAATTTAACAAGGCATTGTTCACTTACAAGTAGTTTATGCTCCTTCTGGATCCAAGCAATATGGTAAGGCTTAGGATGTTTCAATCTCTGCAACTGCAATTTGTTAACTAGCTCTTCAGATGCCAAATTATCAGAACTTCCACTATCAATGATTACCTTGCAACATTTGTCAGCAATCTTACATTTAGTTCTGAACAAACTTTTCCTGAAAATAGGTTCCTCATCAGCTTCTTCATTCCACAAGATCCTTCTTAGCATCAAGTTCTCACCATGTTCAGGTTCATTAGACATTTCCTCAACTTCTTCACAACCCAAATTATTTCTACCATTACCTCCAGTCTTCTTTCCAGAGTTAGTACATTCAAAAGCTCTATGTCCTTCTTCACCACATTTGTAACAAGTACCTTTAAACCAAGATTTCTCTTCCCTTCTACCATTATTGTTATTCCTAGAGTAACCAGTATAGCTACCTCTAGAGTAATTACCTCTTTTACTAGTAGGGTCATCTTCCCATCCTTTATCTTGTACTGAATTTTCAGATCTGCTACTTTCTCCATCAAGTCTGCCTCTACTTCTCTGAAATCTACCACCTCTTCCTCTTTGTCTTTGATCATGTCTTTTTGTCAATCTTTCTTCAGCCTTCAAAGCAAATTGGTATGCTTCTTCCACACTATCAATCTTCACATAACTAATCTCATCTTGAATAGATGTCCTTAGGCCATTCAGATATCTACCCACCTTCTCAACTTCATCATCCACATATTCAGATCTGATATCCAATTTGTAAAATTCCTCAGTATATTTTTTCACACTCATGTCCTTTTGTCTCAGATTTTGCATTTTTCTCATCAAACTAACTTGGTAGTCAGCTGGAAGAAACTTCTTCTTCATCTTTCCAAGCATCTTCTTCCATGTCTTGATCTTTTCTTTTCCTCTCTTATGTCTCTCAGTTTGCAAATGATCCCACCAAAGAGATGCATGCCCTTTCAACTTTGTGACTGCTATCTTAACCTTCTTATTATCAGGAGTACCTTCATACTCAAATTATTTATCCATCTTAGAGATCCAATCCAAAAGTGTATCGGTCTCAAGTTTTCCATCATAGCAAGCAACTTCAACTGCAGGTCTGGAGTTAGCCTTAGACAAAACTCTCAAAAGTCTTTCCTCATCTTGTTCAACTTTAGGTTCAGCATTAGGTGTTGCTTCTTCTTCTTCATCACTAACATCTTCAAGATGTGCTCCTCTTCTCTAGGCTATCTCTATAGCTTCAAGCCTAGTTGCAATTTGCCTCAACATATCCATGATAGCATTATCATTTCCTCTACCATGAACCATCTTGACAATCAGGTTCCAGCAAGATCATAACCTTCTGCAAGTTATAGGTCAGATCTAAAATCTACCACCCTACAACCAAATCCAATAAGGTTCTCCATGATCCAATCCACAAGAAAGAACTCGCTTTGATACCACTTGACGCAGGGGCAGGGTAGATACAAGCAGAATCAAGAAGAATTGAGTCCACTTGAATCCACAACAAGCCCTTGCTCAAAGTTACACAAAAAAAGAAATATAATATCACATGAACAATGGAAACACAATGGATATGAGACAATCAACTGGCAGCAACAACAGAGAATTATATTATTTCTTTCAACATGCCCGCCTGTGAGGCCTTCTGGGTTTCGGCCTTATACAATGAGAATTATGAATTCAGAATTACAGCTTGCATCCTATCTTTTTTCTCCAATTATTTATCTTGATAATCCTTCCTATATCTCACCCATGATCTCCCTGATGATCTACTACATCAATCTAGACTCCTTATATAGCCAGCTAAGCCACAGGTCGGCCAGTCAGGCATTTAATTACAATATAGGTCCAATCTCAAGATTTAAACCAAAACTAATGCTAGAATGAATATAAATTGATGTGCCTTTGGATTTAGGTCCTAACTTGACCCAAGAACATTCCTTTAAGTGCACAAGGTCCCATATGAGCACACAGAACATCGCAAGAAGAAACACCACATGTTTCACCCAAAAATGGCAGGAAATAGGTCCTGAGGAAAAATAGGCATAACTTTTTACTCATAATGAATTGGAGTTTCCCTCTTGGTAAATGATAGTACTTTAGGTATACTTTAAGTCCTTAAGTTCACAAAATAAAATTCCTTATAGATCAAGGTCTCCAACATGAACAATCAGCACCAAAACTGCAAGAACCGCTTGGACGTGAAACTGGCAGAAAATAGGTCCTGTGCCAAAAAGGCCATAACTTTTGACTCGTAATGAATTGGAAGCTGAACTCTTGGAAAATGGTAGTAATTTAGGTCCTCTTCAATTCCTTAAGTGAACAAAATAATATTCCTTATGGATCAAGAGAACCAACATGAACAATCAGCACCAAAACTACAGGAAAACACTGTTCCGACGGCAAGGAAAATAGCTGTAACTTTGAAACAGTCCATCCAAAATTTATGTGCTCATAGGAGAAGGTTCCCAAATAGGTCCTCAACATAATGTAATATTTTCACACCATGAAACCATCAAATGCAAATATATAAAGAAAACAATAGAAAACAAGTACAAAAATCAGAAAATGTTTTTGGTTGATGCAAGATTGCCAAAGACCCAAGATGCTCCTGCATTAGGCTCTAAGATGAGGTATGCCTCAGGACCCTTTGAAATATTTCAATAATTATAGTAGCCAATGGAAAAACCAAAATTCCCAATATCCTTCACAGTCCTTCCAACCTGTGTGGAATAATTCCTGGCCAAATACTCAACCAAACCAGTGGTATAACACCCAACAACCCCAATGGCCACAGCCATAATTTCAAAATCAATGGCAACCACCACAGGGAAATTGGCAACCATATAATCAATGGAGGGGACCTAAAAAATGGCCTACTCATAATCCTAGCTATCAATCATTACCACCTCTGGTTCCTCAACCAACACTTATGCCACCTCCTACAGCCATAAGTCCTCCTCCACTGCCAACACAATTACCTGGTCAGCCATAGCCAAATCTTAATAATAAGCAACAACAACCAATCTACACTATTGAATCTCAATAGTACCCTGCTTATGCATTGGACATAATTGACATTCACTTGAGATGTAGTACTGTGTGTGTGAAAATTGTACCTAGCTGCAGACACAACACTTCAGTAAAACATTAGAGGTTAGCAAAAATTAAAATCTACAAGTAATTGAAACTAAGCTAACCAAGTGATTTACTACCTTCTAGTCAGTGTGAGTATGATGTTCTCATATTGAAATCAAAATCAGTGACAATGCAACACCTAAATGAAGGATTTGAATGCAAAAGAATGAAAAATTGTATGAATGCAGATTAATCTTTTTTCTTTGGATTTTGTATGCAATTAGGATGAAAAACTATATGAATCTAATCTATATGAAAATGAAATGATATACAGATTTAAAACCAATATGAATGAATGAGATGCTATGAAAAACTATGAATGTTTATGACCAACAATGAAAAATCTCACAAATCGCCTATCGCAAGTGCTTGATCCTTCAACTGCAAATTCGCTAGAGTAATTGTGCAAATTCGAGAGTGGTCAATTGTGAAGAGCCAAGCCTTGTTTTTATAGAAATCCAGGGCTTGAGGATGCATTGAGAGAAGCCATAAATCACTCTTGATAAACTCAAGTTGATTTTCGAGTCAACAAGAAAATAGAAACAGATTAACTCACAAAATCATACAAATCATGCAAAAATAGCTTTTTAACTCAAATCAGAAGTTTAGATCAACTTTTAACTCAAAATAGATGTTGAGTTTCCAAAAGATAACAACTTAAATTGTTTTTCTGATTTAAAGTTTAACTGCTCTTTGAATGTGCATAATAATTATGAATTAATTAAATAAATAAAGTGATTTATCTTCAACTTAACTGATTTTTGAAATAATTGATTTATGGGTTAATCAATTATTAAATCAAACTTTTATTCAAAACTATATTATTAAATATTGACAACTGACATTAATTAATTAAATAATAATTTAATCAATTAGTCATAATATTTTTGAATTATTATCAAAATTAAATAATACAATTTAGGAATAAATATAATTAAATGTAATTAAATAATTAGGTGGTGGAATTAAATATTCAGAATATTCAATTAATCAAACTTTAGGATAAATAGGATTTATCACCAAATAATATTTAATTAAAGATAATTAGGATAAATAAGGAATATCCCCCAATGTAGAATTAGGATAATCAATTAGGTTTGTAATCACTAAAAAATGGACAAAGATAATTAAATGATAATTTAAGTCAAATAAAAGCAAATCAAGGACAAAATTGAAGCAATTGAATCACAATGCATAATTAGCCAATCAAAATTAAAATCAAGTCCTAATTCAAGATAAATCAAAATTGAGAGTGTTTTAATCAAATGCAATCAAATCAAAATACAATTAAATCATTTAATTGTATAGTCTTGGATTAAATCAAATTCAACCCATTCAAGGGGTACATGGCTAAACAAATGAATTTAAATGAATTAATAAATCTTAATTACTCTCAACAACCACAAGGGGAAGAAATTCAATCAACCAATGAGATTTAGTGTAAGGCATTCACATGGATCAAGCCAAATTGAATCTCAATCACTCAAAGTGAAAGAGAATCTGGTCCATTGATCTTGTCTACTTGTCCCAAGCTTTGAGGACACAAACTTTGCATTGTCTTCAAAGGGTGGAACCAAGGACTCAACCAAGGCTTAATCATGATCAACTACACTACACCCCCTACCATTGGGAAAAACTATAAAAGGAAGGCCTAAATCCTTCATAATTAATAAACACACATCTGAGAATTGCATTGAAACTCTTGCAATTTGAGTTTAGAAATGCATTTGAGAGCTTAATTAGCATTTACTTTGATCTAATTGTTAGCTTTAGCTTGTTTATCTTATCAATTCTCATTCTAGGACTGTCATTAATGGAAGCTTGTTGAGAGCTTTTCATTAACATTCTTAGATAGAGAGCCATAGGATGCTCAATTGATCATTAATTTGTTAAATAGTTTTTCTATTGTGGTTTATTTAGTTACTATTTCATTTATTGTCAATACTAATCCTATGAAGATACTATTTTTGGTATACAAGGTTTTTGATAAACTGATGTGCAGATGTGCCTTAGGTTAGGACTTTGATGTCAATTTCAATTGAATTGTTGATGTAAGAGGTTAATGAACCTATAGCCCATTTTTGGGGTATTACAGGTACTACTCTGCCAGTGCCATAACCTCATGTTATAACAGAAGTACCAGACACTCCCGCAACATCAACACCACAACCAGAAGTTACTTTGCCAAATACAACCTTACCAACTAAGATGCCAAGCCAAAATGATGTTCAAATCCTAGCTAATCCTCCTTTTCCTCAGAGGCTTAGGATGGACAAACCTATGCTCCAAGAAGAAGCACCATTTGATATCCTTGACCAATTAAAGAATAAACATATTCAAATCCCACTTTTTTAGGCTATTAAAGATGTTCCTCTATATGGAAAAGCCATTAAAGAAGCATGTCTTAAGAAACCTGGAAGAAAGAAAAAGGATCCCAAAATAGTGCATGTTATAGGTCAATTGGCTGATATAATGTTTGGAAAGATAGTGATTCCTAAGTACTCCAATCTAGGAAGCCCATTTGTTGATGTAATAATTAATGGTCAGTCAATGAAGAATGCTTTGATAGACTTAGGTGCTGCTATAAATGTCATGACCAAGGATACTATGCATAGGTTGAGTATAGAGGGATTAAGGACAACTCCAATAGTTTTAAAACTTGCAAATAGTTCTACTATCACCCCAGATGGCATAATTGAAGATATATTAGTCACATTGGATTCCTGGGAATACCCTACTGACTTTATGATACTATCACCCAAAGTAACCCTTGTTGGTTATCCAGTAATCCTTGGAAGACCATGGTTATCAAAATAAGATGCTAATATCAGTTGCAGATCAAGAAATATGACCATCTTTGATGGCCAAACCATCAAGAAGTTAGCATTATATCCTCCAGCCCAACCACAAAAAAAATTGAGCAATCCTATTTGGCCAAACTTGGGAGATGAGGAAGAAGAGATAAACTCTATTTCTCAACTGATGATACTACATAAAAAATCTTTTCTAAAACTGCAAGAAGATGATGATGTCCTTCAGAGTGTCCTTATAAATGATTGTGTTACAGCAAAAGATATTTCTCAAAGTTCAATTCTACAATTGACTACTTATGAAAATTATGTCTTACCAACAGAACCTGAAATCATCCATCAATTATTACCTTGTGAGATATCAATAATCCCTATATCAAAAGAATCAATGCTAGATCTAACAACTACTATAGAACTCTCACCTAGCCACAATATTCATGTTAACAATAAACTATCTCAGCAGCAATTAACATTGTTAACACAACTCCTATGTAAACATGAAAAATATTTTTCTTGGGACTACGGAGATATGAAAGGATTAATCCAAAAACTTTGTACCCATAGGATTTAAATCAATGAATGAAGTCTACCACTCTATCAACCTTAGATAAGAATCAACCCAACCCTCAGAGAAATTGTGAAAACTGAGTTACAAAAACTACTAAATGTTGGTTTCATATATCCAACCTCAGATAGTAAATGAGTTTCACCTCTTGTAATAGTACCTAAGAAAGGGGGTAAATGGAGAATATGTGTAGATTATAAAGAGCTCAATAATGCAACAAAGAAAGACCAGTTTCCATTTCCATTTATTGATCAAGTTCTAAATACATTAGCAAGTAAAAGGTGCTTCTCATTTCTTGATGGATATAGTGGATACAATCAGATTAGCATTTCACCTGAGGATCAAGAAAAGACAACAGGAACATATGCATATTATGTTCTACCATTTGGTCTATGTAATGTACCTGCAACATTTCAGAGGGATGTGATCACCATTTTTGTTGATATCTCACATGACTGCATCAAGATTTATATGGATGACTTCACCACATTCGGAGTCACATTTGAGGAAGCTTTGGAGAATTTGGAGAAAGTTTTGATCAGATGCAAAGAACACAATCTGTCTCTCAACAGTGAGAAATGTTTCATGATGATGTAAGAAGGATTTGTACTAGGGAATTTCATCTCAAAAGCTGGAATACAAGTGGATCCTACAAAAAGAGAGGTAATCCTAACATTGCCTACACCTACTAACCAAAATATGTTAGATCCTTTTTAGGACATGCTGGATATTATAGACAGGTCATTCAAAACTTCATTCAAATAGCCAATCCACTATATACTTTTCTTACAAAAGAGGTCAAATTCACATGGACCCCAGCTTGTGAAGAGTCATTCTTGCAGCTTAAAAACCTTCTTACAAAAGCACCAGTACTAAAAGGCCTTGATTGGACTTTACCATTTCATATACATATCGATGCCTCTGACTATGCAATAGGAGTTGTTCTAGGCCAGAAGTATGATAAACTTTAAAATGTCACTTATTATATCAGCAAAAGTCTACATGGTCTAGAGTTAAACTACACAGTCACAGAAAAAGAACTATTGGAAGTTGTCTATTCTCTAAACAAGTTTTGCCACTATGTAATAGGGTATCCAATATTTTTTCATACTAACCATGCTACAATAAAATATCTTATGAATAAACCTTCCATTTCAGGAAGGTTGGCAAGATGGCTTCTTTTGTTATAGGAATTTGATCTAATAATAGTAGACAAGCTAGGAAAAGTAAATGTAGTAGCACACTATTTTTCCAAACTACAACATGATAATATAGATAACTCATTGATAGATGACACATTTCTAGATGAGCATATGTTCCACATTGCTATCAAGAGTCCATGGTATGATGATATAGCCAATTACCTTGTAGTTGACAAGATTCATGTACACTTCTCTCCTGAGGACATGAAATTTCTAGTTGAGAAGAGCTTTCATTATTCATGGATTGATAAAACATTGTTTTACAATTGCCCAAACCAAGCCATGAGATGTGTATGTGAAGATGAAACCTATGACATCTTTCATGCTTGACATAATGAACCCTATGGATGACACTTTGCAACAAAGAGGACAGAAATGAAAGTATTGACAACAAGCTATTATTGGCCAACACTTCACAAAGATGCAGCCAATTATACAAGAAACTGTGATAAATGCCAAAGGATGGGTCATCCTACAAAATTAGATGAAATGCCTCTAAATCCACAAGTGGTTGTCACACCATTTGATAAATGGGGCATGGATTTTATTGGTCCTATAGACCCTCCATCTAATGGAAAATCATACATCTTGGTATGCATAGATTATGTAACAAAATGGGTAGAAGTGAAGGCAATGAAGCACGCTCATGACAGCAAAGTAGAAAAATTCATGTATGAAGAAATATTCACTCGCTATGTTGTACCAAGGGAGCTAGTGACTTATCAAGGAGCAAAAATCATATCAAATCTCATAACAGACCTCATGAATGGATACAACATTAGACATAGGAAATCCAATCCCTACCATCCACAAGATAATGGTCAGGTGGAAGTTACCAATAGAGAAATTGAAGCAATCTTTATAAAAATAGTTCAACTCAACCATCAAGACTACAGCAGCCATCTATCAGAAGCAATCTAGGCATATAGAACCACATGTAAAACAACAATTGGAATGACTCCATTTCAACTACTATATGGAAAAGCAGTCATGATCCTAATTGAATTTGAACATAAAACATTGTGGACTGCTTTGAAGCTGAACATTGACCTTCCTACAACATAGTGTGAACACTTATTGCATCTCTGCTCTTTGGATGAGATGAGGAAATATTCATTGGAGTGCATGAAGATAGTCCAAAAATAAATAAATAAATGGCATGACTTCCACATCAATAACAATCAGTTCAAAGTAGGTGACTAGGCACTATTGTTTGATTCAAGATATCAAGAAACACAAGGAAAATTACAAACAAGATGGCTAGGACCATATGAGATAACTCATGTCTTTAAAAATGGTGTAGTTCAACTGACAATAATTGATCCAGTACATTTAAAATTTCTGGTCAATGGCCATAGACTCCTTCTATACCATCAACCACAAACTAAAGAAGAGTTCCTGCAGCAATTTCAAGAAGCTGAGCCAACAATGACAAAGTTAATAACTTCTACAGCAGAAGGTGTCCACCTTCTTCCTTTAGCTTCACCCTAAGATACATTCAGGTACGCCCATAATAAAAACTCCATTTCAACTGAAGTCTCATTCTCTATTCACTTTCCTATTTTCTCTTTCCAACACACCTTGTTTCTTTATCTTCCACCCACACAAACTCCACGTTACCCAATTTCTTCATTTTCTAAGTTTTCAATATATTTCACATCAGCACATAAATACATTCAGTGACCGTACATTTCACAAAGAATTCTATTCTCATCCTTTCAGCGCATTAGACAACAACATGACAAGTACAACTTTTCAATTTATTTCCACTTTTAGCACACACATTTCAACAATCATATCTAATACTGCTTATATTTATATCATATGGTATTACACCAGTTTTATACCTCTTGTGAAGTACGACAAGTGTGGACACTAATTATCATAATTTTGTATGAGGGAGAGAAGTGTATTAATTTTTAAGTAGCTATTTTTTGTACCTATCATCCCAAATTAGATTGCATGTCAACCCAAATATGTACTTAAGTGTTGTGTCATTAAGTCCTTGCATTGTTTGCACAAAGTATTGTACCTAAATTCCTAGATTATTCTCGATTCCTTATTTATGTAGCCCTGACATAATCAACATGTGTCAGAGTTAATTGTACTTAAAAACATAATTCATTTCCATAAAGTGTCATTATCATTCATATTGTCCATTTTTCAAAAATAATGCAACACAAAGATTGAAGGGAGTTGAAGTTGAAGTGCACTTAGGAGCCTAATTGAAGGGTATTTCATAAGGATTTAGGAAATTTGGGGTTTCCAAGAAAAAGGAAGATGTAAATTGGCAGACTGAGAAAAAAATTTGGAGAAGGAATTCTGAATAATGGGAGGCCAGCTAATGTGGCATGAGCCTGTGGTTCATAATATTTTGTTAACTGATGTAGAATTTGTCCACATATTTCATGCTTGTGGATGGCTTGGTGATTTCTTGAAATTAACAGAGTTTGATGAGGATGTGGCTACTGAGTTTATGAACACATTTGAGGAAGGGGAAGAAAATGTTTGGGGTGTGATGGTTTTGGAAATGGAGGAACATATTGCAGAGGTGACATGATTGCTAGCAATTGGGGAGAATTACCCCAACAAGCATGATTCCAGGTCAGTGCAAGCTCAGTTCACCCATCCTTTCGACCCTCCACTAGAAGTAAACAAACAAGGTTGCAAGCGCATGTCACTACATGTTCCATACAATGAGCTGGCTACACACATTATAAGGTATTTCACATGTGAAGGGATATTTTCCCATTTACATGCACATCATTTCAAATTTCTTAGCTACATCAAAAATAATCTTCAATTAAATATTACAAATCTTCTGTATAACATGCTAAGCATAAGTGCTAAGGAAACTCAGAAGGGTAAAACAAATTTTGTTTCACATCATGCCCTAGTCAAACTATTAGTTGAAAGATATCTTAGAGATGTCTCTCCTCTGGCATGGAAAGAATTTGTTAGAGTCAAAACCTTACAACCTCAAGATGACCATGTTGAGAAGATATTTCTTGAGAGTGAAATACCCTCTGAGCCAGTTAATATACCCAAAGAAATAGAATCTGAGAATCCTAAAGAAAAGGAACCTTCTCCTATCCCATAAGATAATGTACCTACCTCATCCCAAAGAAAAGGGAAATGAAATATTGGTAAAGGAACTCCAGTTCCTGAAATAGAACTCCAAAACCCTATAGTTTCAAAAATAAGGAAAAGGAAATCGGCTCTTGTAGCATCTGCTCCTACAGTAGAGAGACCAAAGAAAATTAGCAAAAAGAAAAATGTGGAGGTAACAAAAAATCCTTTGAGAAGAAGTTCTAGGATGAGGGGACAAACTCCTCAAGTTTCCCCAGATAGTCAAGATGTTCCATCAGAAAATCCTACGATAAAGCCTCATATTGATTATGTCTCAGATGATTGTCCAATTCAACCAAATATTTCAAATCCTCCTCAAAATGTAAGTGATTCATCTCCTAATGAGCCTCCCTCACAAAAAAGTATACCTAAATAAATCACTCAAATAGTTCAAGAGGACTATCATGAGGAGCTTCATTTTCCTCAATCCCCAATCTATTCTTGTACTCAGAATGCCATAGTATCTTTTAGGAGAACTTGGTACACAGATTATCTAGAGTAGGCCCGTGTTGCAGAGAAAAGATAGAAAACTCAACCAAAAGAGCTTGGCCTACCTACCTTGAAATCTATTCTCTTTAGTCTATACACCCATTTTATCTTTAAGAATACTATGTGGGGAGAGGAAAGGAAAAAGATGAAAAAGGAGATTGATGATCAGAAAGAACAAATTGAGGACCTAAGACAATAAATAGAGAAATAGAAACAAAAGATGGATCGTGCCCTAAAATTATTTGATCAAATCATAGGTTGTAGGCCTCCCCCAAGGGTTTATGCCATTTTCCTAAAGAACAATTCATTCTATTCCATTTAATGATGAATATCTAGGATAAAGACTCTAAGTTTAGAACAGCTGAAGAATTTTATGGTTTATATCAGACACTTCCTATTTGGCAGCAGAACTTTCTTTGTGAGCTATATCTTCATAATTTCATCATTCCAAATGAAACTAATTGGAATCCCTTACTTTACATAGGGGATGTACATCTGAAAGGATTAATGTCTTGGATGCATAACAAAGCTAATTATGATAGACAACTAGACAATTATAGAGATTAGGAAAAGTCAAAGCATTTATCTTTAAGAGTTGAATCTAGTAAGCTAGATGTTCTGTTGAGAGATTGGTTCGCACTTACCTATGGAAAGACAAATTCAAAAACCAAAGATAAGATTTTTGCTATCAGAGATAAAGTCTACAGAGAATACCAGGGATTGCCTTATTTCACATTCCAAAGATCCCTAGATGGAGTAAGGAGTAGATGGAACAGATTGCCTAACATTTTCAAAAAATTTGAACCACAAAGTCCTATTAATTTAGAGGTGGTAATAAACAAAGCATCGAAATATATGCAATTAGGGAGATATATTAGGAGAGATCTTTGGTGTTCTCTAACCTTTCATCCACCAATGCGCCTGTGGTCGTTGTATGACATTAACACTACAAATTTGGACCAGCTACAGGAAGATTACCAAATGGACTATTGGAAAAGAACCAAAGGGTTCTACTATACCTTCAAGAGAAAGTGGAGAGGCAAAACTAAGGTTGGAGAATTTAGAACAATTGCCAAGAAGTGTAATGCTTGAGGACAAGCATTATACTTGTTGGGGGGAAAATGATGAGACTAGAATTTGTCTTTGTTTTATGTTATTTTTATGCTATGTTCCTAGACATTCCCAAAACATTTGTGTGACTTTTCAAGTGCTTGAATTTGTATACATACTAAAAGTACAGACATATCCACAAACTTATGGATAGAAAATAGTAGACACACCTTGCTAATATTTTATATATATATATATATATATATATATATATATATATATATATATATATATATATATATATATATATATATATATGTGTATATATATATATATATATATATATATATATATGTATATATATATATGTATATATATATATGTATATATATATATGTATATATATATATGTATAGATATATATATATACATATATATATATACATATATATATATATATATATATATATATACATATATATATATATATATATATATATATATATATATATATATATATATATATATATATATATATATATATATATATATATATATATATATATATATATATATATATATACTGCGATATTTAATATAACTGTTTTAATGTATTTCTTAATATTTGGATGAAATTAACTAAGTTGAATACCTTAATATACATGCATACACTACTAATTTTCTAGAATAGAAGGAACAACTAGAGAGTAAATCAGTTGCTTTGGCGAGGAAGTGATGATTTTTTGGCCATGATAAAAAGAATCATTAAGACAACCACGGGACATGCCTGCAGGATTGAAGGAATGAATGTCTTAGGGAATATAGGGGCACAACCATGCTAAATCTCCTCTACAATCAATATTATGTTGAAATGGTTGTTTAGTCTTTATGATCTTCCATTGTGCACTAATGTGCTCTCCTTTTCTTCATTGATGAATTGGTCAAAACTTATCTGAATGTTCAAATGTCAATGCTCTATATATAGGGATATGATTGTTGGAAATCTAGTTAGACAAATAATTGTATTACTGTTATATTAAGAAGTAAGATACTCTTTGGTTTTGTGCACCATTTTGATGAAATAATTTTTTTGAATATATGAAATGAAAGAGTAATTTTGAATTATCTTCTGTGTTTGTAGCTAATAGAAACTAACCAAGGGTGCCCACTTGGGAGGTGGAATAAATTAGAGTAGAACAAGTAGTTTAACTATTTTCAATATTTGAAGTAGTGTTCACTTCTTTCTCATGTACCATTATACCTATATTTGTTCCTACAACATATGCAGAGATAGTCATAGTACATGCTTTGGAATGATAGAATAGGTTGAAGTCAAATTTATGGTTTTTTGCATCAGTTTTGTTTATTTAGTTGTGTGTTTTACTTTCTTGCAAAAATAGCCTAGTTCTTTTTGTGCATTTTCCTTTCCTACAGCTTAAGTAAGATGATTTTATGAGAGCTGGCTTAGTGCACAAACTATTTTTTCCCATTTCAAGTATACGTCCCTAGGTTGACAAATTAAATTCACTCTGTAATAGGGAAATAATACCTAGTCTGAATACACTATTCCTAGGAAAATATTTCGCATGATTATTATTACCTATTATGGGGCTATTCACCGAGTACAATATTCACTGACACATTTTATATTGACCGAGTGAAACAAACAAATAAACTTTATCACAGCTGACTGAATTGATGAGCTAGACAATTACTTATGATAATGAGGTAGAAGATAAAGTTTGTTATGATAATCTAATGTCTAACAAAATTTAATATTAATCGGATGAATAAGAATGAAATGTGTTATAGACAACTTCCAAGGAAGGTTAACGCGACAAGATGAATAGTGAAGATTTATGAGGCAAAATCTAATGAATGATAAGAAAATGGTTTATGTTGTCTATTTAAAAGACATGAGATTCATTATTGAGTCTGAGATTATTGACACAATGGGATAATTCACATGAAAGGGGTATTTTCATGCACCGTTGATCAAACTGGTTAAAGACAGAACCAAATTGAACTGTAGACATTACCAAGGATTAGGGAATTATTCATTGAGGAATAAGTTGAAGGATATGAAGGATTCAATTGATTATTGATCAGAGGAGGTATTTTGAACTTAGCATAGATATGAAAATCTACAAATCTTAGTTGTAATTAAATCAGATCATCACTGTATCACTTTAACCATTGTTACAACAAAATCTCTTAACCGAGTGGACTTAAAAGTCTTTTTGTATTTCAATATGACATTCAATGAATGTTGATTATTTTCTTGTTGACCCCATAGTGAATGTTGGTCAAGGGATAATTGTTAGTGATAAATAATCTAACCAAGTCACACCTTACAGTGTGTTTTGTAACCTTTGACAAGGTTGGCTCCTAACCGAGCTCACTTTAGAAGACTGAATTATTTTGGGTTACCGGTCCCAAGTGGTTTTCCCCTAACAGGGTTTACACATTAAAAATCTTTGTGTTATGTGTATTTGATGTGATTGAATTGTTATTTTACTTTACACATTTCATAACTAGTCAGATTGGTAAATACAATATTGAATTTTCTATCAATCGGTAGATGAAGAGAAAGTTATTGTTGATAGCTTACCGAGTTGATAATTTGATTGAAAAGTTTGAATATATACATCTGGGAGTTTTGGGATTATAGGATAACTAGAATTAACTGATTCACCCCCCTCTCAATTATCTAACAATTGGTATCAGAGCATTGGTTGCTTGGAAGGAAAGTTTGAAGGACTTAAGCAAAAGATCGCAAGATGTATAAGAGAGAGGTGCCAAAGCTTAAAAAAGACAACTTCTCAACATGGAAAAGAAGAATGAAGCTACATATATCTAGAATTGGAGAATCTATAGTATACTACTTGAGTAATGATTACATTCAACTGAGTGGACCTTTGACTATTGACCAGTTGAGAGATAGACATGAACATAATACGAAAATGATAGAGATTATTTCTTCCTTATCGGATGTTGAATTTGAAGATATCAAGACATGTACTACTACCAAAGCAATGTGGGACAAACTTGCACTAGTTCATAGAGGAGATGAGAGAGTGTTGAGGGCAAGAGTTGAGAGTCTTAGAGGAAATTTTGATGACATGAAGATGAAATAAGGAGAAAACATTTCATAGTACAGCAACCAAATTACGGAGATTGTCAATGATATCCAAGGGGAAGGAGGTGTTATTGAAGAAGACACAGTTGTGAGTAAAATTATTTGAACCTTGCTGCCTATCTATGCTATTCAAATCTCTGCAATCCATGAAATGATATCCACCCTAGGTAACACTCTTAAACTTGATAGCCTAATCAGTAAACTAACCACTTTTGAGTTGAATAACTATGATAACAGTATTGTTCCAAATATTGAGTCTACATTTATGTCATCCTTGAAAATTGGTAAATCAAGTAGTAAACACATGATAAGAAATGAGAGTGATAGTGACAATGATGAGGATGCACTTGAAGCATTAATGGCTAGAAGACTGTAGAAAGGTAAAGGAAGATACGAAGGGAAATTACCTTTGGTATGTTTTAACTGTAAAGAGATTGGTCACATTGTAGCTAGATTTCCTAACCAAAAAGAAGATGACAAAGATAATGAAAGATCCAGTGAAAGAAAGTTTGACAAAAGAAATAACTGAGAGCATAGATGCAACTAACAGTATGACAAAAGAAGCAACTAAGACTACAAAGATAAAGTCAAGAAAGCATGTTACCTTGTTGAAAATGATGATGATAACACTGACACTGACACTCATGAAGACTTTGAGGTGGTATTCGTAGCTTTTAAAGAAGATTCAGAAGAAGAAGAAATTTATGTTGAAACAACACTTATTTCTAAAGTTAGCAAGAATGATACATGGATTATTAATAGTGGTTGTACACAACATATGATTGGTGATGAAGACAAATTTGAATACCTTGAACATTATAATGGTGGATTTATTAAAATGGGAAATGACACACCTTATCTAGTAAAAGGAAAAGG
The DNA here is from genome assembly GCA_027943335.1 of Chamaecyparis obtusa. Lineage (NCBI taxonomy): Eukaryota > Viridiplantae > Streptophyta > Pinopsida > Cupressales > Cupressaceae > Chamaecyparis > Chamaecyparis obtusa. Next base: position 1,508,611 of record BSBK01000335.1, read on the forward strand.
ATCTCTCTTATTGAACAATAATATTAGATTTGAGAATGCATATTGGGTAACATGACTTAACTATAATCTATTGAGTGTAGCATAATTGAATAACTCAGGTCATTGAGTTGCATTTGAAAGTAGAAAGGTCAAAATCTATGATGAGACTAGAAAGTTGGTTGGTACTGGTGAACAATCAAAAGGTAATCTTTTCTATCTTGACAATATTGAAACCTCTTGTTTATTGGCTAGAACTAAAGATGTGTGGTTATGGCACAAAATGTTATGTCATCTGGATTTTGACAACATGGTTAAAATTGGTAAGAAAAGAAAGTTAGAGGCTTACTGAGCTTATCTAAACCTAACCATGTCATGTGTAAACAATGTCAAATGGGAAAAATGTCATCAAGAGAAAGAACTATTCATCTAAAGCTATTTTGGAGTTGGTTCACACCAACTTGTGTGGTCCTATGAGAACTCAGAGTTATTATGGTGACAGATATTTTATTTTATTTTTTTATGACTACTCTAGGATTATGACTGTTGTGTTTTTTAAAGAAAAATCTGAAGCTTTCAAAATGTTTAAATTGTATAAAGCTAAAGTGGAAAAGGAAAGTGGAAAAGAGTTAAAATGCTTGAGATCAGATAGAGGTGGTGAGTTTACTTCTGATGAGCTCACTAAATTTTGTAATGAGCATGGAATTAAAAGATAGGTTTCTGCACTGAGAACACCACAACATCATGGAATTGCTGAAAGGAGGAATAGATCCATAGTTGATTGTGCTAGAACACTGATGATTGAACAAGATGTTGCACAAATTTACTAGAGAGAAGTTGTTAGTACTGTTGTATACACATTGAACAAAGTACAACTGAAGAAAGATTCAAATAAGACACCCTATGAGTTATGGTATGGGTACACACCGAATGTAAGTTATTTCATAATATTTGGAAGTAGATGTTACATTCTTAAAAATGATAGAAATGGGAAATTTGATTCAAAAGGTGATGAAGGAATATTCTTAGGATATTCTACTAAAAGTAAAGCTTACAAATGTTTGAATAATATTTCTAAAAAAATGATTGAAAGTGAAAATGTGAGGGTTGATGAGTTTGCTGAGAAAAATGATGAAGAAAGAAAACATGAACCAAAAGACTATGGTAGATTCACATACATTGAGCAACCTGAAACTCTACCCAAGCAATAGGCTAAAATTACTGAGAAATAGGATAATGATACCGAGCATTAGCCTATAGAGACAAGGAATCAAGAAATAGTTACCGAGGAAGATCTTGATCCTACACCGAATGATGAACAAAGAAAAGAGAAAGTGTTAGCAAAATTTGTGAGGAGACACCATCCACAGAATTAGATTATTAGTGACAAGCAAGTTGGCATGATGACACAAAGTAAGTTGAGAAACACCACATGTTTAGTTTGCAAATTTGAAATTAAAAATGTTAGAGATGCACTTGAGAATGATGAATGGATTAAAGTAATGAATGAGGAAATTGAGTAAATATTGAAGAACAAAACATGGACATTGGTACTGTTACTCAAAAATACAGCATACAATACAATAAGCATACGTAGGAAAAGGTTGCATTTGTTTTTCTAATTAACACTACCTTGCAGGTTGTGTTAGTTTGCATGTCCTTATTGCATTCATTCTAGATGTCATTATTGCACTCTAAGTATTGATTATCATTCCAAAAATTCCAAAAAATTCATAGGTAATCATTATATTATGCTTTCAAACTGAATGTGATATACAAATGTCCTTTCTTGTTTCATGTTTCATCAATAAGAAGAGTACATTGTAGAATTGAAAGAAAGATTGAAGTATGGAATTGGGGTCCCATGCATTGCCTTTTGTATTGGTTTGTGTCAGCTGGTTGTCTGCTAGGTTTCTACATTTAGGTCCTCAAAGTCTGAGTCTCCATCTATATCTAGGTCTTTAGGGTTTCATATCTGCATAAGAAAGGAAAATATGGTTAGATCCTATTGGATCTAAGAAATACATGAGAAACGAATAACATATTGTACCAATCAAGTTTTCAATACTAAATATCAATCTGGAAAATTAAATGAAAGAAGGAAATGTACACTGACACTCACTACAAGGTAGTGTTAAAGGGACTTGTTTCTAATATGAAACCTTTTACTACTAATGATCATTGTGGTGTATGTTGTCCTTTTTATTAACCAGGTGTCTGAATTAAAGGGACTTAGTATGTTTCAAACTAAGAAACCTTTTCCAGATAATGTATTTCATAATGATGTTATTTGAGAGCTTAACATATTATCTTGCAAATAACAGCTAACTGGTTTTCATATTCAGTCATTGTCAAAGATGCAGATCAAGCTGGTTTTCCATGATAAGACTGCTACAGGAAGTGCCAATGATTGCTAACTTTCCAATTCAAGATATAAATGGTGCTGCATAAATGTTGGTACAAATATGTCCTTACTATTTCAAAAGTACATTTTCAAGACATAAACATATTTGTTGCTGAATACAAAAGAGTGCTTCAAGATTGAGCCATAAAATGATAAAATATTTACAGTTTGTTTTTATTGAATGTCACGAACCCATGTTCGAACCTCATTAGTTAACATTTTGGTGTTTTTGAATGTCATGAGCCCATGCTCAAACTTCATTAACAGTGAACAAACATTTTCATCTTGTTGTACTTATCATATTAAGTGCAGATTCAACATCAATGAGAATTGTATACAGTGGACAAAGCTACAAGATGCAAGCTGAACAGAAAGTAAAATTTTTATAAACTGGAATAGAGTATGTACAGCTAATAGTGGAATATCATAAAGGAGAAAGCTACTCATCTGCTATGGAAATAATAATAGTTATATGTTGAGCATCTTTCAGTCATTATCACCTTCTAAGGTTTGCGAAGGTTATGAGTGAAAGATGTGATAGTTTTATTTATAACTGATTATATCTTTAACATTTTTCACTCATAACCTTGCAACTTTTGTAAGTCATTAGAGGTGTTTTCATGGTTTCTTGGAGCAACTGTCCATCATTGCCGAGCTCATAATATATGGTTTGCAAAGGAGTGAGTTCACCAGCTCATCAAATTTATAGTTGTTGATTACACAGGTTGGTTTGTGTCAGCAGAATGAAACAATTTGGTTGCTATATGCTATAATCACAATTATGTACAAGTTGTGGAAAATATGTTAATCAAGTTCTAGTAGCTTTCTATTTTATGCAGAGTGATTTTTTAAAAGCTAATCAAAAAAGAGCAATTATCTGATATTTCCAAATTCTCAGTCAAAATTTGGGTTCTATTTTTATGTTGTCACAGTCATATGCTGAAAAAGAGACCAAATTTAACACTACTGTGCACAGTGAATTCAAAATGTCCACACAAGTGTGAAATGTGTAAACTTAATATGCAAAGAGCTTCATGTTATAGTAGAGAATTTTAAAATATCCATCAGTCAAAGAGCTCGAGCAAGGTTGAAACAAGCAAATGTTTAAAATAATCTTTTTATATATATCAGTGTGTTTCATTCTTAGATAAACCGAGTTCTTCTCATTCAGAGAAGTCGAGCTTCAATTTAACTTTCAAGGAAAAGAGTAACAATCAAACTTCAAAATAATACCCACAAGCTACATACTGGACTCCCAGTTATCAAAAGGTATGAGGGGTTATTTTCTTTGATAAATTTAACAACCTCATAACTGTATCAGTCACGGCTTCATGTTCTAAATGAAGAGAGTCTACAGTTGCAACCCGTGACTATTATTGGTTCACAAATATGAAGCTCACAGTTCTATGATAGTCACAAGTGGTAAAGATGTATTCACAGTTGTTAATGAAAATTTTTTGAACAGTTTCGGGTTCTTAAGGTTTGAACCCATATATGGTTTGCAAAACAATGAACTAACAGTTGAGCCCTGGTCTGAAATGTGTGGAGCTCATGTAAATAGAATCCAAAAGGAAGGAAACAATAGTGGGTGTTGTGAATCAAAGTATAGAAGCTGTGACTATATCACAAGATGAATATGGAGCTCACAGTTTTCAAGTTAGTCAAGCCGTGACTGTTAATGTAAACAAGTTTTGAGCCATAGGTTTTAAGATCATGCCAGAAAAGAAGAAAAGGAAGGAAACAACAGTGGGTGCCATGAATCATAAAATGGAGCTTACGGTTTGTGCATCAAATGAAAGAGTTTCAATCACCCAATACCAACAACGGCCACTAACAAGGTGAGCTTCGAGTTCAACATTGGAGAGAGAAACAAACAAGCACCAGTCGTATGACTGTTAACATCCAATAGTTAAGTCTTGACTGTTAATCAACAAGTTTGAGCTCACAGTTTGAACTTAGAATAAAACAACATAAGTCATGATTCTCAGCAACGTGAAGCTTACGACTTACAAATAAAAGAAAAATACAAGAAATCAAGAGATCACTAGCTATTATACAAAATAAACTTGAAGCTTGTGGCTTAAAGATACAAGGAAGAGAAACTCTTAGCAAAGATGTGATATATACCAGTACAACTATGACTTGCATGCATAGCCTGTGTTTTGAAAGCAACTTTGAATAAAAGCAAAATTCCTAACAGAGAGTTCTAAAATAAACTTACAGTTCAGTGAACTTGAGTTTGTATTCAATGCCGAGTTCCCTGTTTGAGATACAGTCAATAAGAAGTAGCAATGATCTTCAATATAACAGAAGGCTCAAATTCAACATTGGAGTTCTTTCATAGTCAAACAAAATTTCTTCAGCAGTTTTTGAAGGCTTCTGCAAGTTAGGGTTTCATTTTTTCCCTTAAACTTTTTTGTGAAGAATCAAGTAAACACAAGTGCCGAGATCAAAATGAGTATAACTATTTGGAGTCCACCAACCAATTCAGTGCCTTCAATGCATGTCTGTTTCTTGCAGAGCCTCAAAAACTACTCATAGTGCCACCTTGCATACTTATCTCCTTGATTTTTGCATTGCTTTGCAAGTGGATGAAAAGTCATGTTGACTTTCCCACATTGCATATAGTTTACACTTAGAGTCTTTTATCTAAGTTAGGAGATATAGTTAGGTTGTTTAATATTAGATTTTTATATAATGTTATTTCATTTTCCATAATTTTGGCAATTATTCTTTGTAAAAGGATTTAATTCCTTGTTATAAGCCAAAAATTTAGGGGGGGGCATTAGGAGGAAGTTTTTAAAGGCTTAGTTATTGGCATGTTTTTTTGGCACATTTGTGGGCTAAAATCGGGCATTTTAAAAGAACTTAGATTTTCGGATTTGAGGCATATGTAGGATATAAAATTGATTTTGGATGATCAATTGGGGGTTATAGATTTTGGAGAGAGGGCATATAGTGAAAACATTGTTCCTAAGTGCTTTGAAGGCCATTTTGTAATCATTTTTATCAGATTTTGGAAGGAATGAATCAAATATTTTGGCTCATATTTGTGAAATTGTTTTGATATTGGATCTTGTTTCATCTTTTCTAGCAAGTGTTAAATCATTTATTATCTAAAGGAAGTGAGTAGATTTTTGTTCCTTCTCAAGATAATCAATTGCTCCTAGACCTTGTCTGAGAAATGTATGTTTGTTGATTATCCAAGCTATCTGTGGTAAAACCTTGAGAGCATGTTTTATCAACCTATATGTTGAACAGAGATTCAGAGTATTGAAATCTTCATTTTTGAGTTAGGATTGATGTTTTATCATTTCTACAAAGTTTGAAATATTTATCGGTGTATCACCCTAATCTTTTAGTTATAGTATTCTTTTCCATTTTCCTAGCAAATTGCAGATTAGGTTAAGTGATATTCCATATTTTATATGAACCGACCTAGAATCCGAAGATTCCTCTTCATTCATAGTCTACCCACAGCTAGGAGAGGTTTCCATTGTTAGGATAGCATTGTTGTTTTTCCTTAATGCCTAATTTAGGGTAACAATTCTAAGCTTGAACAGTTTTTGGCACGCCTAGTGGGAGAATGAACTGCTCCTCAATTCTGAGCTGTTAGATTTATGATTGTTTCAAGTTTCAGTTGTAGCTCTAAGTGTATTTTTTAATGAGCAGAACTCCAACGAGATCAAATAAGGAAGGATTTATGTATCAAGAATTACAACCAAGTAGAAGGGGAGGAAGATCATCAAGAGGTGGAAGAACATTGCATGATCCAAGAGGTACTTATTTGAATTCAAATTTCTCATCATTTGATAATCCTATTTTTGAAAAACAACTTGCAAATTCAAAAGAACTTGAGGTTATCATTGAGGAGCTCAATCTTCCTAAGGATCTAGACATTCCTAATCATACCGGATCAGAATTTCCAAGTATTGAAAATTTATTTATAGATAATTCTATTTTTGGAGCTTCTATAAGTGGTACTGCAGTAACTCCCCAGAACCTAAAGACTTATCAAAGGAAGGTAGTTCAGCCTGCTCAAACTTTTGTTACACCATCTATTCAGCAGCAAGCTCCCCTACATCAAGCAATGGCTAGGAATTTGTCATTTGTTACATTCAATCAAGGCAGTCCTTTGAGGATTGCAAATCACAATAATGTTCCATTAGCTACTCTTAAAGGCTTTCCATCATTTACCGGAGAAGGACCAGTAACAGCCATTGAACACATCAGAGATGTTGCAACTCTTTGCAATGTTCATCATGTTACAAAAGAAGACATGGCTTTGAAGTTGTTAGCTGCATCACTCAAGAGTAAAGCCCTTGATTGGTTCAAAACTCTTCTGGTAGATTCTATTGCTACTTGGGATGCCCTGGGTGAAAGGTTGTCTAAATTTTTTGAGGACAAATCTGATAACTTGTCTCTTGTGGAACAATTAACTACAATCAAGAGAGCCCCACAAGAGGAGATGAGTGATTTTAATCTTCATTTTTAGAAGACTTGGAATCGGATCCCTGTTACAGCAAGACCTTTAGCTGAATATGCATTTTTATATCATTTGAAGAGTCTAAATAGTGATATCTCTATAATGATTCAATCTATGGGAGGTAATACTCTACCTCAAGCTTTTGATACCACTATTAGGGCAGAGAATAGTCTTATCCAGGCAGGAAAAATAGCTCCTAGGCCTCCTATGCCTTTCTTCCCTAATATATAGTCTAATATGCCATTAGTAGTTCCACCATTATCTATTCTCCCATCTTATAAACCTTCAAAGATAGCTCCTACAGCTCCTCTGAATGAATTACAGACTATTAAGGACAGTCAGCAAAAAATTGAAATTTTTCTGCAATCTTTTGGTAATGATTTAGTGGCCCTTAAGAGGAATCAAGCTCAGACAAACCCTGCTATTCAAAATTAGTTTGTTGGTTCTTCTTCACAATATCCTAGCCAACCTAATTTTTAGGCTAATAGGCAGCAATTTCAAGGAAATACTAATGCAAACAGGCAGAATTGGAATATGAGACCAAATAGACAGTATAATCTAGCACCTCTTAATACTGTTAGGGATATTGTGCCTACTCAGAATAACATTGCTACTGACTAGTGTTTTCCATGCAATGAGCCACATGATCAGTCTACATGGTCTAATGGAATCCTTAATCAAGCCCTTATGGTACAAAATTCAATGAATTCACAGCAGAATGTGTCTATTGAAGAGGTTCAAAATCAACTAGACCAAAGTGCTACAAATACTGGATTCTTAAACTAGCAAGAGGAAGAATTTTTTGGACTTAATGAAGATTCATCAATTGCAGCAAATACAAGAGCAAAAAAGAGAGCCCTTGAGGCTGATCAATCTACTGGGAATGTTTCTTCTCCACCAGTTTCTATTTTAAAGAATCCATCAGTTTCCACTAACAAAGATCAAACTCAAAGGAATGCTGATCAGAGTTCTCCTAAATCATCACATAAGGTATAATTTACTGTTCCATTCAATATTGTTGATATAATGAAAAAAACAAATGTTACTTTGTCTGCATGGGAAACTCTATCTATTCCAGGACAGATTGAGATTTTGAAAGAAGAATTATCCAAACTGGCAACTAATTCTGAGCAAATAGTACAACAATCACCAAGTGTGGTCATGACTAATTCTAAGCCTCCTAAGGTTCAGGAAAAGCAATTAAAAGAAGATAAAAAGTTTGCTAAAGTTCAGCAGCTAATAATACTAGAAGTCAAGAAGGCTACAAATATTGAAAAAATAGCAGTAACTACTGATAAGAAATTGTCAAATGTACAAAAGACATCTGAAAAGGAAGGTAAGAAATATACAAATGAAAAGCCTCCTCCTTTTTATGTCTCCTTGATAATCAAAAATAAATTAGTTCATAATTGTATGGTTGATAGTGGTGCAACCAGTACTGTCATGCCTAAGAAAGTGGCAGATTTGCTGAACCTAAAATATGAGCCTCTTGAAAAGGGTGTGGTCCAACTTGACAAAACTTCTATGAAGACTTTAGGAGTTATTAAAAATGCAAGTTTGACCCTACATTCCTGCCAAAATTTTTCAATTCCATAGGACATATATGTTATTGATTTACCAGCATATTTTGCTATGTGCTTGTCTAGAGATTTCACAGCCAAAATAGATGGCTATTTTTCATTAGATTGGTCACATTTTTACTTCAGAACTAGATATGGTACTAAGTGTACACCTCAAATAGTGCTCTTCTCTAAGTCATTATATCCAAGGGAATCCATGAATGGGATACCTTAGAAAGCTCTCTATGTATGGAGTTGCAAGATTATTTAAAATTTGCTCTCAGCTAGAGATATTAAGCTCATGACTTTGCTAGTCAACCACACAATGAGAGATTCAAATGAAGACAAGGGCAAGAATGCCAATATCCCCAAGAATCACTATGAAATGCAAATGCAAACTAGATTAAGATGAATATGCAAGCTAGAAATGAGAGACACAAGCTAAGCTATAGAAATGAAAGTACAAGCTATGCTATGAAAAGGAAAGTACAAGTATTACCAAGCCTTCCTAGTTAAACTAGATGAGTTACTCTAAAGCTTGAAAGGAAATCTAAACTATGAAAGCATAAACATGAAGCTACTATGCATAAATGAAACTAAGAATGGAATGTAGATGCAAAAGCCAAGAATGCTCCAAATCTTCAAAAGCTCCAAAGTGACCTAGAAAACCTGCAGCATAACATTAGTATTCAAAAATGCATATGAAAATGAGGAAGATAGCTCTTCTTTTATAGGAAATGAGAAAGAATGGACCATGGAGATTAAGAGGCAAAACATTTAATCAAGGGTGGAGCATCAAAGAGGAGCAATCCATGTGCACAAATATCCTCCAATGAGAAAATAAGAGTTGACTTTTGTGTCCATATGAGACAAAAAGTGTTTTTCTTCTTTTTATAAAATAAGAATAATGCTTTATTTGTGCAACTTAGGATAAGAGGAAAAGTGGGGGCTTTTTATTTATTAAAAGGGGAGGAAATTCCTTTTAAATAAATAAAGACTTTAGGATAAAATGGTTAGCCCAAGGAAAATAAGCGAAAATGATGAAAATAGGATTTGATCAAGGAAATTGATATAATTGAAAATATTAATTTTTGAAAATATTGATTCAGGGATCTGATAAATTGTTGAATGGGGGCCCAAAGTCTAGGTGACCATTTTAGGGTGCATACATTTTCCCCTCTTTGACTAATGTGTGATCATTCTGGGAACACATGTGGTCAAAGAAGAATTGAAATGTGAGATCGATTTGGGATCACAAAATAATCTAAACGTGTGATCATTCTGGGAACACGCCAGGACAAAGATAAGCAGGCTGAAAAGACAAGACCAACACTGTTGTTGTTAAGTGATAATCAAGTCTTAAAATAAGAGATAAGAATCGAAAGACAAAACCAACACCATTGCTATTAAGTGATAGTCAAGTCTCAAAATAAGAATCTCAAGCTAAACTAAATGATAAGCTGAATCACATATTAAAGCTGATAGGTACTGCCCCCTCAGAATTGAAATCGAAATTAGGTAGAGGAGAACAAAAAATTGATAAACTTGATCAAAGCACTAGAAATCATAATCGAAGATGATAGGATAACCATCAAGCAGTGAAGATATGCCCCAGTTTGACTGAAAAGATAAAGTCAAACCTCAGAGAGACAACGCGAATGAAAATGAATGATAGACTAGGAGTTTGGAAGAGATGGGGGTGAAGAAAGGAAGATGCCCCAAGAAAGATCGAAGGATCAGGCCTCAAATGGTCAACCAATTGCGCAGAAGAGGGTGAAATTTGAATTGCAATTTTGACTATCAAGATGAACTCGGATTTTGATTTCGATCCCGAAAAGAAAAGGATGTCAAAATTAGCTAGGGGTGCAATTTTCACGCAATTCTAAGGTGTTTTGAAAATTGGTCAAAAAGTCAAAATGTTATAAAAGATGATAAGATTAACCCCTTGTGATGACAAGAACAAGTCGTGATGTGAAAGACAAGGAGCGAAAGACATAATCAAGAAAAAGAAAGGTGAGCACAATTTGACTAATAAGTCTGTGAAAGATGAAAGGAGAGCTCTCTCCATATGCAAGGTGCAAAAACTAATCTAACATGAACCTAAGAATGCAAGCTACTATGAAAGTGGTTGACTTGCAAGGTCACAACACCAATAGACATCTAATAATCATCATCAAGCTTTATTGGTAGCGTCATAAGATCATATAATACACACTAGTATGACTATGGGTATATGAATATGATTTATATCAGATAGAATGTGGAAATCCCACCTAGGCACCAAAGACATGTAGGTCAAGATGACTAGTGTAGTGAGATTACCTAAATTTGATATGGCAAGATTATACTCACATCGAGACATAAGGAAAGTCAAGATAACTATAAGTATGCCCTTGCATAAATAGTCAAGGATAATACCTTGTAGATCCCAATGTCAAGTGGATCAAGCATAAATGCTAATGATAGTGAGAACCAACAAAATATACCCACAAGTAGAAAAAGCAATAAAACATGTCCTCATGCCCTCAGTCTTCTAGCTATGCATCATCGAAAACTATCATAAGGAGAGAAAACTCATCAAAGAAATCATCATAGACAGCACACAAGGAAAACAAAGTCAAACAAGTCTCAACGAGTCAAGTGTTTAAGTGTGTGTGTGTAGGTCATAGAGTCAAACTTTGAGTATCGCATCTGTTGGTGAGAAATATTGCATCATTCAAGACTGCGGGTAGGATATCTGATAAGTATTGAGAAACACTTGACGCTAGGGAAGTGTTGAAAAACACAGTTGGGGTAAGTGTGACTATTTTTTAGGATTTTTAATTTTTTAATTTTTTTGGTATTTTTGAAATATATAATTTTTTTGGAGATATATCAAAGTGCCTATTGCTAGGTTTCCACTAAGATGATCATTTTTTTAGGACATTTTCCAATTTTTAGAATTTTCAACAATATATCATTTTTTGGAGTTTTTTTTCAAGATCAATAAGTATGTACAAAGGATGCCTCCAGACAAAATGGGCATCAAACTCCCAAGCAAGATCACATCGTGTAGTCCCAATGTCTAGGAAGGTGGAGGACAAGAGGGATTAACAGCTGGTGGAAGAGATGGAAGACAAGAGAATGAAGGAGAATGAAGGGAAGAAATCCTCAAGGGCAAACTCCTCAAGAGTACCCAAGCTAGGGAAAAATTATCATGTAAAGCACATTTGGACAAGAAATGAAAGGCCATCATAGCATAAGTCACAAAAGCGTAATGCAAAAGAAGGAAAGGATGTAGTCCAAAGGAGTAGACATGTCAAGAGGCTTCATAACATCATGTTTTACTCTTTTTTATTAGATCAAGACCAAAGGGGAAAAGGATAGCAAAAGGCTAGAATGAATGGAGGAAAATAAATATGAAGGCTAAACATGAATGGAATGAAAGCAAGATCATCATAAGATAGTTCACAAGATAGCCAAATGTTTGTGTATAGGTCAACATTGTCAAGATCAGAGAGAGAAGATGGAATGGATGAAATATGTAGAAGAACTACGCATGATGCCTGATTGCCAAGTTTTCATCACGGTACTTATCCAAGGTGCCATAAGGGAGTGGTTTTCACCATAGGATGAATTTATTTCTCTTTACTTTTGCTACCAAGGTGCCTGTTTCCAAGTTTCCACCAAGGCACATTTTCAATTTTTTTCTTTTTTTTTTTTGTTTTCTTTTAATTTTATTTTTTTTTTTTGAATTTTTTTATATTTTTTTATTTTTTTTAATTTTTTTAAATTTTGGAAGAAGGCAAGCTTTTTAGATAATGCTCCTTGAAAAGATAAACCATGATATGCCAAGGATTCAAAATGATATGCTCAAAGATGTTGAGAGGGAAAGGAAGATGAAAGAGAAAAATGGAGGATAAGGTTTTATGTAAAGCAAGTGAGGTTGGAAGATAGCAAGAATAGGCAAATGAGGAAAAAGGATAGAAGGTAGAAGGATAAGGAATGGAAGGATTGTGAAAGGGTAGATGGAAAGGAAGGCAAGATCAATGTCAACACACACCTTGAAGGGTGGTGAGAGGATGGAGGAAATGTGAATGAAGGAATACGAGAAGGAATATGGTGAATATTTGGCAGAGGTTGCGGTTCAGGCACATGGAATGGAAGAATGTTTTTGGAAGAAGATGAAGTGGAAGCTTTTGGAAGCTTGAATGTCAACTTCACTTTTTTCTCAACACCAGACTCTTTCAAGAGAGATTTTTGAATCCATATAGCTATAGGATTTTCATTTCTTTTTGATGATTTAGAGAGAATATCTTCAATGATGGATTTTGGAACCCATACTTGTCTTGTAGTTTTCTTCTTAGATATCTCTTTTGACTTTTTACCTCCATGTTGATTAGAGGAGACATGTTAATCTTCTTTCTTTGATGGATTCTTATATTGCTTCTTTTTCTTGGATTGAACATTCAAGTTTCTTCCAAAAGACTTGGGACTTGTGGAAAAAGAAGGAGGATATGACTGGTTTAGGTGAGTGAGTGGCTGAAAAGGATTCAAGGGTATGCATCTATGTTGATCTTGAGGAAAGATAGGAGATGGAGGGACGTAAGGACCCAAGATGGATGATGGATTAAGAGAGTTAGGAGGGGAAAGTGAAGGGACATAAGGGCCTAAGATGGAAGGAAGATGTGAAGCCCTTAGCATTGGTGGAGGAGGTCCAAGGATGGACGTGGAAGATACAAAAAGATAATCATGAATTTCATCAGCATCTATATGACAACCAAGGATATCAGCATCTTTAGAGCGAGCATTAAGATTTGCAATAGGATCATGAGTATCTTGAATAGGAGAAACTTCTTCAATAGGAATGTTCGGAGCTTGCAAAGACTTAGAAAGAGTAGAAAGTGGAAGTGAATATGGAGTGGTAGAACAAGAAGATGGAAAATTTTGATCTTGACAAGTTGCTTTGGATAGCATAAACACATCATTTTTTTCTTGATTTTCAATAGGCTTAACATTGGAAGTAACAACACCATTTTCAATAACCTTAATGGAAGTATCATCTTTGGAAAGCGCAAGTGTAGTAAGGTTATTTTGATTGTCAATAAGCTCAACAGTGTAAGTAGTAGCTTGATCTTGCCTAGGAGAAGACTTAAGACATGGTGGAATGAAGGCAGAAGGGTGTAGAGGATCAAAAGAACCATGAAATGGATGAGAGACATCATGAAAAGGATTGGATGACATGGAGGGTTCTTGATCTTGATCTTTCTTTATGTTCTTTTCTTTATCATTTTTAGAGTCCTCTTGACATGGATCCACTTCTAAGGACAAGGAAGCAGGTTGGAGTTGTATGGAAGACTTTGGAAAAGATCGTAAAGGACTAGTTGAAGTAGGCATTATAGCACATAAAGGCTTAGGCTCTTTAGGTTTAGCATTATTAAAATTATTTGCAGCCAATTGAAGGTTAGCTTGAGTTTCTTTAAGAGGTAGCCCTTGAGGATAACTATAGGGAACCGCATGAAAAGTATTAGGATCTTTGTTGGATGAAGGATTTGTGAAAGATTTGGAAGACTCAGAAGTTTTAGGAAATGTATGGGTATTGGAGAAAGTATGGGATGGAAGGGAACCATCACAAGACAAAGGTCCATCATTAACATAATCTTACTCGAGAGTGTAATCTTTATTTTTAGCATGAGAGTTCCTAGAAGAAGGATTCTTATAATATTTACGTTTCAAATTAGCATGGTACATTTTATATTCCTCAATAGAAGTAGATGTATCATCTAGGTATTGTTCATAGAACTTATCAAAGTCTCTTTCAAAATCAAAATCATACGGATCACCATCATGGTCTATCCAATGTGATGACCCATTTCTAGTAAGCACAAGCACGTGACTAGGAGGACTCTTAGGAATAGAGGTGTCATAGGTATGACTATATGGTTCATCATCATATCCATCATAATAGTCATCATAGTCATCAAAGGTGGGTGTGTCACTCTTTGTAGGAGAGGTATCACAAGGATTACTATATTGCTCATATTGAGGAGTAAGACTCTTGGGAGAAGTAGAAGAGGAATGAGATTGTGAAGAATAGGAAAGTGAAGACCTAGTGGAGGAAGAAGATTCATGACAAGACTTGGAAGATGAGAAATGATGAGAAGACTTAGAAGATGAAGATTTTTTGGATGAAGAAGGTCGTGACAGGATCATGTGTATGATCCTAGCAAAGGCATCTGATTCAATCAATTTTTCTTTTATTTTTTCCATAAATTTATCACCCATGAGATTTTTGGAGGAATAATACTCTTCGAATTGAGAAATGAGTTTGAGATCATCCAGTCTCAAGAGGGGTTCCATAACAAGGTAGTTGAAATTCATGGTTGTAGAAGAGAAGGAATCAAGCATGGAAGAAATGAATAGAAGAGATGAAATAGAAGAAGGTAGACTAGATAATAAGAGGAAAAGAATCAAGAAGACATGAAGAGTTTAGGAAGAAGAGGAAGAAGCATGAAAGAAGAAGAGAAAAGATGAAAATGGGAGACTAGGAAGACATGGGAGATGTAGAAGAAAGAAGACCAAGAGCCATTTTGTGCAATTTGATACCATTGAAATTCATTTGGATATTGAACAACATGTCACAGCACCTAAGATCTGACCAAGGAAGACTAGAAGTGACACAAATTAGTAAGACAACAACCAACAATGAGATAGCAAAATAACTCTATGCGATAGTTTCCAAGCAAGCAGTGCGACTCTTGACCAGTGAATGTGAAAAACTCAATTTTAAAGGCAATTTGGTCAATGTTGTAAGTTTGGAAAGTTTGATTTCATAGTCCCAAATACAGTAATAGAAGATAATAGAAAAGTTTGCAAATAGTAGGTGATCAAACATGTCATAGAACACTTGCACAAGGGTGAAAGAAAACTTGCCAAGACAAGCAATTGTGATATCAAAATTGAAAAATCCTATGAACACTACCATGATGTTTGATGTTCAAGAATATTTACATGGGTATATCACAATGAGAACACTTCAAGCACTTTCTAACCTAAAAAGACAATGGCTCAATGCTTAACAACTTGGCCCACACTTGATGTCCCATTGCCTCACACAAAGTGGTTGCCCACAATAGATATTGGCTTTGTCGTGGAAGTGCCAATGACACAACCAAAGGAGCATAGATGGTGAGTAATCTTGGGGTGATCTAGGTTATTCCACTTGGATCAATCCTTGCACCAAGAAGCTAAGCAGCAAAATAGGGTGGCCTCTATCTATGGTTCTTAATAAGGGCTTCCATTCGTAATACCCCTCTTGCTCCCCAAAGGGACTCCTTACCTTACAACAAGTAACAGACCTCGCGGCCACAAGAGTACCTTAAGCATTCTTGCTCAACATTTTCCTCATGGTCACAATCCCACAAGTACTCACATTAAGCGAAGACAAGTACTACATCTACCAAAATTTTGTGTCCTTGATAGCCTTGAGTTTATAGTGGGTTAGAATAGCTGGCAAAAAGCTTTTCCCCACTTGGGTCATTCCTCTTGATTGCTCAAGAGCAGGCCTGCTAAAGGATTCTAAAAATCTAAACAAAGAATGGATCAACTTATGAGATTCAAAGATTTTATTTCACCACAAGGGTGAAGAGCATACTCCCCTATCTCAAAGTTTTCTCTCAAACACACTAAGCAAATGTTCAATTACCCTCTTGCTTTCAAAATCCAAAGATGGGTCAAGATTTTCTGGTTCACCACAAGGGTGAAGAGCATACTTCTCCTACCACCCAAGAATTCTTACAACAAGATATTATGTTCCTATGAAATGAAACAACTAGTAATTGCCACACTTGAAAATGAAATAAAGAACAAGCACTTGATTGGTTTTTATGCTTTGGGTATCCCTACAAAAACAATTAGTATCCCTTGTGCATTTGAAGCTTTGACATGCGTTCTTTTGGCAAAATATTTCAAACAATGAGAGCACCTACAAGCACAACTTGTTAGCCCCACAATAGTTAGCACATAAAAAATTAGATAATCTGCAAGGAAAATAGCTTATCAAATGGAAAATTTTGAAAATGAAACCAACATAGTTGGATTAGGCTCGGAAAGAGCTTTCCAACAATATATCACACTTAAATTTTTGATACCGTATGTGAAAATTTCTAAAAAATGGGTGTCAGTTTTCCAGAGTGACACGGATTCTGAAAATGCTGAAATTTTCAAAAAAATCAAAAATAGCTAAAAAACACCCACTTTCAGGTCTGGCAATATTTTTGTTGCCAGAAGAATGACGCGATACTTTGCAGTATACTAGGGCGATAATATATTTATGGGCGATACTTTGATGTACTGCAGGCGACAGAATGTCTCAAACAGTGCGACAAAATGTCTCAAACGGGGTGATACTTTAATTGGTTAAGTATCGCGCGACCATGCATGAACTATCGTGTGATACTAGAAAACTATCGCGTGATAATCTGAGATTAAAAAATTTGAGAGCCGAAAATGAAGCTAAAATTTGATGAAAACTTGACAAAAATGCAGAAAATTAAGGACAAAATAATAATGCTCTACCCCACGGTGGGCGCCAAAAATGTACACCTCAAATAGTGCTCTTCTCTAAGTCATTATATCCAAGGGAATCCATGAATGGGATACCTTAGAAAGTGCCCTAGAGCTCTCTATGTATGGAGTTGCAAGATTATTTAAAATTTGCTCTCAACTAGAGCTATTAAGCTAATGAACTTGCTAGTCAACCACACAATGAGAGATTCAAATGAAGACAAGGGCAAGAATGTCAATATCTCCAAGAATCACTATGAAATGCAAATGCAAACTAGATTAAGATGAATATGCAAGCTAGAAATGAGAGATGCAAGCTAAGCTATAGAAATGAAAGTACAAGCTATGATATGAAAAGGAAATTATAAGTATTACCAAGCCTTCCTAGTTAAACTAGATGAGTTACTCTAAAGCTTGAAAGGAAATCTAAACTATGAAAGCATAAACATGAAGCTACTATGCATGAATGAAACTAAGAATGGAATGTTGATGCAAAAGCCAAGAATGCTCCAAATCTTCAAAAGCTCCAAAGTGACATAGAAAACCTACAGCATAACATTAGTATTCAAAAATGCATATGCAAATGAGGAAGATAGCTCTTCTTTTATAGGAAATGAGAAAGAATGGACCATGGACATTAAGAGGCAAAAGATTTAATCAAGGGTGGAGCTTGAAAGAGGAGCAATCCATGTGCACAAATATCCTCTAATGAGAAAATAAGAGTTGACTTTTGTGTCCATATGAGACAAAAAGTGTTTTTTCCATTTTTATAAAATAAGAATAATGCTTTATTTGTGCAACTTAGGATAAGAGGAAAAAGTGGGAGCTTTTTATTTAATAAAATGGGAGGAAATATTCTTTTTAACTAAATAAAGACTTTAGGATAAAATGGTTAGCCCAAGGCAAATAATCAAAAATGATGAAATAGGATTTGATCAAGGAAATTGATATAATTGATAAAATGCTGATTTTTGAAAATATTGATTCAGGGATTTGATAAATTGCTAAATGGGGGCCCAAAGTCTAGGTGACCATTTTAGGGTGCATACACTAAGGTAACCATAAAATTAGAATCATTGGCCAAAAATCACATCAACACTTATAATCCAAATCCTATTAATGCAAGTTGAGTGATTATGGATCAAGATGAAATACTTAATTATCCAGCGTATAATACTCAAACTGAATCTTATCCAAATATTGTTTTAGATGAATGGGCTACTAGGAATTAACAGAATGATGACATGTTTGATACTAGTTTTGGAAACTACATGATTTTAGAATCTGATTCAGTAGGTCCTAATTTGATTAAAGATCTAGAATCTAAATCTGATGTGTCTAACCAACTTTGGGATTTGTATTTTGATGGGTCAAGGAATAAGGATGGAGTTGGTGTAGGGGTTATGCTGGTATCACCATATGGTGATAAGTTTTATGCTACTTTTAAGCTGTCCTTTCCTTGATCTAACAATGTGGCTAAATATGAGAGTTTGATTGAAGGATTAGAGTGGGCAAGATTGACAGGTATCAAGTGTCTGAGAGCATTTGGTGACAGTGAGCTTATTGTTAAGCAGGTGAGAGGCATCAATACTGTTAAAAATGATCTGCTTAAGATGTATAAATCTAGAGTGTCTAATATTCTAGATGAATTTGATGCTTTCAACCTGATTTCAATTCCTAGAAGGGAAAATATACATGCTGATAGGCTGGCTAGTATTGGTGCCCATATAGCAATAATAGAAAATAAAGGACTGATTTCAGGTCAATCACACATTAAGATAATTGTTAGGCCATCCATTCTGGATAATGACACTTATTGGCAAGTTTTCAATACTGATGAACATATCCTAAGTTTTTTGACAAAAACAGATGGTTTTTCAGCTTCAAGAGATAACAAAAACAATCAACAAATGGAAGACCAGATTATTCAGTTGAAAACCAAAAAGCTTCCAAAGGGATTAGTCAGCTTGGAATCAGCTTTTAATTCTGATGATCAGTTTAGGAAGGGTAACACCAGCTTGGTGATTAAAGAAGATCATTATGAAGAAGTGGAAATTTTCAAAGACAAGCGGTTGAAGGTTGGTAAAATAAATTCTTCTGAAGAAAAAGAACTGTTTATTGATCTTTTTAGAGAATATGATGATGTTTTTGCATGGGATTACTCTGATCTGAAGGGTTTTGATCCCCAATTAACCCAGCATACTATAGAATTGGAGCCTAATGCTAGGCCAATTAGACAAAAGCAAAGACCTATAAACCCAAAGTTAGAGCCATTAATGTTAAAAGAGCTAAGAAAACTTTTAGATGGTGATATCATATTTCCTATTAAGCACACATCTTGGGTTTCTAACTTAGTTCCAGTAAGAAAGAAGAATGGAGAGATAAGACTTTGTGTAGACTTTAGAGACCTCAATAGGGAATCTCTAAAAGATAGACACCCTCTTCCTTCCATGGAACAGATTTTACAATATGTTTCAGGTTCTCAGAGATTCTCACTCTTAGATGGATATTCTGGTTATAACTAGATTTTAGTCAAAGAATCTGATCAGTTTAAAATAGCTTTTACAACTAAATGGGGTACCATGGCTTACAAAAGAATTCCATTTGGGCTATCAAATGTTGGAGCTACTTTTCAAAAAGAAATGGACATGGCTTTCAAGAATTTAATGTATAGGTTTATTCTAGTATGCCTAGATGATGTGACAATTTACAACAAGGTTGCAAACCAGCACATTGATCATTTGAGACAAATATTACAAAGATGTAGAGAATTCAAAATTTCTTTAAATCCTAAGAAATTTGTGTTTGCAGTTCATGAGGGAAAACTCTTAGGATACCAGGTGTCTAAGGAGGGAACCACAATAGATCCTGAAAGAATTCATGCAATTCTTGAGCTTTCATTGCCTAAACACAAGAAAGGATTGCAGAGTTTTATTGGGAGAATTAATTTTGTAAGGAGGTTTATCCCTAATATTGCAAACTTGCTAAAACCATTGACCACAATGCTTAAAAAAGATATTCCTTTTAGCTAGACTGATGAAGGAAAAAAGAATTTTGAACTGATAAAACAAGCTTTGTCTTCAGCCCCTACTCTTGTTAATCCTGATTTTACTAAAGATTTTATTCTGTATGCCTATGGTGGTTCTGATACCATTTCAGCAATGCTGGTTCAAAAGAATGATAAAAAACAAGAGCAGCTAGTTGCTTTCTTTAGCAAAGGTATGGATGACTATGAGAAAAGGTACACTTTTATTGAAAAACATGTACTCGCTGTTATTAAAGCTTTGAAAAAAATTAAGCATTTAATTGCTAGAAATAAAGTACACTTAATGGTTGCTCATCCTAGCATCGAAGAGTTTTTGCTAAACAAAGATGTTAATGAAAAGAGGGTTGGTTGGATAACAAGGGTTATGGAATATGACGTACAGATTCATGTGACTAAGTTGATTAGAGGTAAGGGCCTTTGTGCTTAAATGGCAAAAGAGGAAGAATAGATTGAAGTTTCTAAAGAATCTAAAAATTTACAAGGTGATATTGTATTATTCAATGATCCTATGACTTGGTTGTCAAATATGACTAGATTCTTGCAAACTGGGCAATGCCCAAATAATCTTGATAAGGCAAAAAGGAGATACTACAGGTTACAATCTATTCCCTATGTTCTTATTGATGGTATTCTATATAAAAAAGACTATTCTAGAATGTTTCTTAAATGTATTGATTCATTAGACCAAGGCAAAATTTTATCTGAGTTTCATGATGGATCTTGTGGAGGACATTTCAATCCTAAAACTACAGCCTGGAAAATACTAAGGGCAGGCTATTATTGGACTAATTTATTTAAGGATGCTCATGCTTGGGCCAGAAAATGTCAGAAATGTGCAATATTTGCAGGTAAACAAAGGCTAGCAGCACTACCATTAAAACCAATTGTGGTTGATCAGCCATTTGCTAAGTGGGGTATGGACTTTATTGGTCCTATCAATCCTAATTCTAGTGCAGGTCATAAATGGATTTTGATTGCTACTGATTATTTTATGAGACGGACTGAAGTAATTGCATTAAAGGAGGCTACTGGACCTGTTGTGTTAAAGTTCTATGAAGATATTACAACTAGGTTTGGAGTTCCTCAATCAATTATTTCTGACAATGCTATGGCTTTCATTGGTTTAGCTATTATAGAATGGGCTTTGAAGAATGGGATTTATTTAAACACTTCTTCTAACTATTATCCTTAGGGTAATGGTCTTGCAGAATCTACAAATAAAAATCTAATTAGAATTATCAAAAAGACTCTGCAGGAAAATAAGAAAGACTGGCATTCTAAATTAAAGGTAGCCTTATGGTTGGATAGGATTACACCTAAACAAGTAATTGGGAAGTCCCCTTATGTCCTAGTTTATGGAAAAGAGGCCAGATTGCCAGTTTCCACTGAATTTCTAGCCTTACAACTGGCTGATCAGATGTTATTATTTGGAGAAGAAGATCCTCTTAAATTAAGGTATGCTGATTTGTTGCAGCTTGAAGAGGAAAGGAGAAAAGCATTGGACACAATGGAACTTAAGCAAGCACAAACTAAAAGATCTTTTGATAAGAAAGCTAAGTTCAGAGAATTTAAGGAAGGAGATTTAGTACTCAAGTGGGATGTGCTAAAGAGCAGGCAAGGGCAGCATGATAAATTAGATAATTTTTGGTCAGGCCCTTTTGTCATAACAGCTTGTAAGGACAACAATGCTTTTTAGTTGTCCACAACTGAAGGGGAAGAATTGTAGATTCCAGTTAATGGAATACACCTCAAGCTTTGCTTTGAGGGTTAGGTGTGTTTTAGTTTTTTTTTAATTCAATAAGTGTTGTCCAAGCACTAGGTCCTTAGGTTGCATTGAGTCTAGTTTAGGTGCATTTTCATTTTCAATAAAGGTTGCATTCATGGTTCATTTTTCCTAAATTTTGTTGCCCTTTGACAAGCCTATAGGTCATGTCTAGCAGGCAGACATCCAGCAGAACTCACCAAAATTGTTACTCAAAAATACAGCATACAATACAATAACCATAAATAGGAAAAGGTTGCATTTGTTTGTCTAATTAACACTACCTTGCAGGTTTTGTTAGTTTACATTTCCTTATTACATTCATTCTAGATGTCATTATTGCACTCCAAGTATTGATTATCATTCCAAAAATTCCAAAAAATTCATAAGTAATCATTACATTGTGCTTTCAAACTGAATGTGATATACAAATGTCCTTTCTTGTTTCATGTTTCATCAATAAGAAGAGTACATAGCAGAATTGAAAGAAAGATTGAAGTATGGAATAGGGGTCCCATGCATTTACTTTTGTATTGGTTTGTGTTAGCTAGTTTTTTGCTAGGTTTCTGCATTTAGGTCTTCAAAGTCCAAGTCTCCATCTGCATCTAGGTCTTTAGGGTTTCATATCTGCATAAGAAAGGAAAATATAGTTAGATCTTGTTGGATCTAAGCAATACATGAGAAACAAATAACATACTGTAGCAATCAAGTTTTCGATACTACATATCAATTAGGAAAATTAAATAAAATAAGGAAATGTACAGTGACACCCACTACAAGGTAGTGTTAAAGGGACTTGTTTCTGACATGAAACCTTTTACTACTAATGATCATTGTGGTGTATGTTGTCCTTTTTATTAACCAGGTGTCTGAATTAAAGGGACTTAGTATGTTTCAAACTGAGAAACCTTTTTTAGATAATGTATTTCATAATGATGTTATTTGAGAGCTTAACAGATTATCTTGCAGATAACAGTTGACTGGTTTTCATATTCAGTCATTGTCAAAGATGCAGATCAAGCTGGTTTTCCATGATAAGAGTGCTACAGGAAGTGCCAATGATTGCCAACTTTCTAGTTCAAGATATAAATGGTGCTGCATAAATGCTAGTATAAATATGTCCTTACTATTTCAAAAGTACATTTTCAAGCCATAAACATATTTGTTGCTGAATACAAAAGAGTGCTTCAACATTGAGCCATAAAATGATAAAATGTTTACAGTTTATTTTTATTGAGTGTCACAAACCCATGTTTGAACCTCATTAGTTAACAATCTAGTGTTTTTGAGTGTCACAAGCCCATCCTTGAACTTCATTAATAGTGAACAAACATTTTCATCTTGTTGTACTTATCATATTAAGTGCAGATTTAGCATCAATGAGAATTGTATACAGTGGACAAAGCTACAAGATGCAAGCTGAACAGAAAGTAAAATTTTTATTAACTGGAATAGAGTACGTATAGCTAACAATGGAATATCATAAAGGAGAAAGTTACTCATCTACTGTGGAAATAATAATAGTTATATGTTGAGCATCTTTCAGTCATAATCACCTTCTAAGGTTTGCGAAGGTTATGAGTGAAAGATGTGATAGTTTTATTTATAACTGATTATATCTTTAACATTTTTCACTCATAACCTTGCAACTTTTGTAAGTCATTAGAGGTGTTTTCATGGTTTCTTGGAGCAACTGTCCATCATTGCCGAGCTCATAATATATGGTTTGCAAAGGAGTGAGTTCACCAGTTCATCAAATTTATAGTTGTTGATTACACAGGTCGGGTTGTGTCAACAGATTGAAACAATTTCGTTGCTATATGCTATAATCACAGTTATGTACAAGCTATGGAAAATTTGTTAAATCAAGTTCTAGTAGCTATCTGTTTTATGCAGAGTGATTTTTTAAAAGCTAATAAAAAAAGAACAGTTATTTGATATTTCCAAATTCTTAGTCAAAATTCAGGTTCTATTTTTATGTTGTCACAGTCATATGCTGAAAAAGAGACCAAATTTAACACTACTGTGCACAGTGAATTCAAGTGTCCACACAAGTGCAAAATGTGTAAACTTAATATGCAAAGAGCTTCATGTTATAGCAGAGAATTTTAAAATATCCATTAGTCAAAGAGCTCGAGCAAGGTCAAAACAAGCAAATGTTTAAAACAATCTTTTTTGATATATCAGTGTGTTTCACTCTCAGATAAACCGAGTTCTTCTCATTTAGAGAAGTTGAGCTTCAGTTTAACTTTCAAGGAAAAGAGTAACAATCAAACTTCAAAATAATACCCACAAGCTACATACTGGACTCCCAGTTATCAAAAGGTATGAGGGGTTATTTTCTTTGATAAATTCAACAACCCCGTAACTGTATCAGTCATGGCTTCATGTTCTAAATGAAGAGATTCTACAATTGCAACCTGTGACTGTTACTAGTTCACAAATATGAAGCTCACGGTTCTATGACAATCACAAGTGGTAAAGATGTATTCACAGTTGTTAATGAAAGTTTTTTGAATAGTTTTGAGTTCTTAAGGTTCGAACCCATATATGGTTTGCAAAATAATGAACTAATAGTTGAGCCTAGGTGTGAAATGTGTGGAGCCCGTGGAAATAGAATCCAAAAGGAAGGAAACAACAGTGGGTGTTGTGAATCAAAGTATAGAAGCTATGACTATATCAGATGAATATGGAGCTCATGGTTTTCAAGTTAGTCAAGCCATGACTATTAATGGAAACAAGTTTTGAGCCATAGGTTTTGAGATCATGCCAGAAAAGAAGCAAAGGAAGGAAACAATAGTGGGTACTGTGAATCATAAAATGGAGCTTGCAGTTTGTGCATCAAATGAAAGATTTTCAATCACCCAATACCAATAGCGGCCACTAACAAGGTGAGCTTCGAGTTCAACAGTGGAGCAAGAAACAAACAAGCACCAGTCATATGACTGTTAACATCCAATAGTTAAGTCATGACTATTAATCAACAAGTTCGAGCTCACAGTTTGAACTTAGAATAAAATAACATAAGTCATGATTCTCAGCAATGTGAAGCTTACGGCTTATAGATAAAAGCAAAATACAAGAAATCAAGAGATCACTAGCTATTATACAAAATAAACTTGAAGCTTGCGGCTTAAAGATACAAGGAAGAGAAACTCTTAGCAAAGATGTGATATATACTAGTACAACTATGACTTGCATGCATAGCCTGTGTTTTGAAAGCAACTTTGAATAAAAGCAAAATTCCTAACAGAGAGTTCTAAAATAAACTTACAGTTCAGTGAACTTGAGTCTGTATTCAATGCTGAGTTCCCTGTTTGAGATATAGTCAATAAGAAGTAGTAGTGATCTTTAGTATAATAGAAGGCTCGAATTCAATAGTGGAGTTCTTTCATAGTCAAACAAAATTCCTTCAACAGTTTTCGAAGGCTTCTGCAAGTTAGGGTTTCATTTTTCCCTTAAACTTCTTTGTGAAGAATCAAGTAAACACAAGTACCGAGATCAAAATGAGTATAACTATTTGGAGTCCGCCAAGCAATTCAATGCCTTCAATGCATGTCTGTTTCTTGCAGAGCCTCAAAAACTTCTCATAGTGCCACCTTGCATACTTATCTCCTTGATTTTTGCATCACTTTGCAAGTGGATGAAAATTCATGTCGACTTTCCCACATTGCATATAGTTTACACTTAGAGTCTTTTATCTAAGTTAGGAGATATAGTTAGGTTGTTTAATATTAGATTTTTATCTAATGTTATTTCATTTTCCATAATTTTGGCAATTATTCTTTGTAAAAGGATTTAATTCCTTGTTATAAGCCAAAAATTTAGGGGGGGGCATTAGGAGGAAGTTTTTAAAGGCTTAGTTATTGGCATGTTTTTTTGGCACATTTTTGGGCTAAAATCAGGCATTTTGAAAGAACTTAGATTTTCAAATTTGAGGCATAGGTAGAATATAAAATTTATTTTGGATGATCAATTGGGGGTTGCAGATTTTGGAGAGAGGGCATATAGTGAACACATTGTTCCTAAGTGCTTTGAAGGCCATTTTGTAATCATTTTTATCAGATTTTGGAAGGAATGAATCAAAGATTTTGGCTCATATTTGTGAAATTGTTTTGATATTGGATCTTGTTTCATCTTTTCTAACAAGTGTTAAATCATTTATTATCTAAAGGAAGTGAGTAGATTTATGTTCCTTCTCAAGATAATCAATTGATCCTAGACCTTGTATGAGAAATGTATGTTTGTTGATTATCCAAGCTATCTGTGGTAAAACCTTGAGAGCATGTTTTATCAACCTATATGTTGAACAGAGATTCAGAGTATTGAGATCTTCATTTTTGAGTTAGGATTGATGTTTCATTGTTTCTACAAAGTCTAAAATATTTATCGGTGTATCACCCTAATCTTTTAGTTATAGTATTCTTTTCCCTTTTCCCAGCAAATTGCAGATCAGGTTATGTGATATTCCATATTTTATAGGAACCAGCCTAGAATCCAAAGATTCCTCTTCATTCATAGTCTACCCACAGCTAGGAGAGGTTTCCATTGTCAAGATAGAATTGTTGTTTTCCCTTAATGTCTGATTTAGGGTAACAATTCTAAGCTTGAATAGGTATCGAGACCGAATGATAATAATGTAATTGGAACCAAATGGATATTCAGAAACAAGTTGAATGAGAATGGTTAAGTCACTAGGAATAAGGAAAGACTTGTATGCAAAGGATATGCACAATAAGAAGGTATTGATTATGGTGAGACTTTTGCACTAGTTGCAAGACTTGAAGGAGTTAGAATATTTCTTGCATATGCTTCCTACAAAGGATTGAAAGTATATCAAATGGATGTCAAATCTGCATTTTTTAATGGAATACTTTAGGAAGAGGTTTACATTAAACAACTTGAAGGTTTTGTTGATCCAAATCAAAAAACATGGTATGTGAGTTGAATAAAGCACTATATGGACTGAAATAAGCACTGAGAGCATGGTATGAAAGACTACATTCATATCTTATTAGTATTGGATTCGTTATAACAAGTGACAACAAAAATTTATATTTGAAAGGTGAAACTGATGACAAGATTCTTATTGCTAAAAATTTTGTTGATGATATCATATTTGGAGGACATGATAATCTATACAAATCATTCGCTAATGAAATGAGAAAAGAATTTAAAATGTCAATGTTTGAAGAGATTGAATTCTTTCTTGGTTTGCAAATTCTACAACAAAGTGAAGGTATATTCATTATAGAATCAAAGTACATCAAAGAAGTGTTGAAGACCTTTGGAATGGAAGATTCAAAACCAGTTGGTACACCGATGGTCATAGGATTAAAATTAACAAAGGATGATCAGTCAATTGAGGTAAATCAAACACTATATAGATCAATGATTGCTAAATTGATGTATAGTGTACATAGTAGAATGGACATTGCACATGCAATTGGGATTGTAGCAAGATTTTCTGCTAATCCTAAAGAATCACATATGAATGTTGTTAAGAGGATTCTAAGATACTTAAAAAACATGGAGAACTATGGTTTATGGTACAAGAAAGAGAGCAATTTTGAACTACAAGTTTACACTGATGCAGATTGGGCTGGAAACATTGATGACTGAAAGAGCACTACAGGTGGAGCATTCTTTTTGGGAGAAAGATTAGTTACTTGGATAAGTACAAAACATGCATGTATTTCTCAATCCACTGCCAAAGAAAAATATGTAGCTCTTGTTACTAATTTTTCAAATATTTCATGGATAAAACAACTTTTGAAAGGGATGAATGAAGAGATCACTGATCCAGTGGTAATATATTGTGACAACACAAGTGCTATAACCATTTCTTAGAATCCATTGATGCATGCAAAGACAAAGCATATATCTATAAAGTATCACTACTTGAGGGAAAATGTACAAGAAAATCAAGTGAAACTAGAGTTTGTGAAATCAAAAGAACAACTAACAGATATATTTACCAAACCCTTACCTAAGGATACATTTGAGTACTTGAGGACTAGACTAGGGGTCCATCCCCTATCTATCGGTCACTAAGGTCATTAGGATGTTGCATCAACCTATACTTTATTAGAATATCAAATGATGTTGATGCATATTTCTCACACTTTAGGTTTCCTAAGGTTGTGAAAGCTAGAACAAAGAACACTACATATTGGTACTGTTACTCAAAAA
Organism: Chamaecyparis obtusa; assembly: GCA_027943335.1. NCBI lineage: Eukaryota > Viridiplantae > Streptophyta > Pinopsida > Cupressales > Cupressaceae > Chamaecyparis > Chamaecyparis obtusa. The sequence goes on from BSBK01000335.1 coordinate 1,536,580, forward strand.
TACAACATACAATACAATAAGCATTAATAGGAAAAGGTTTCATTTGTTTGTCTAATTAACACTAACTTGTAGGTTTTGTTAGTTTACATGTCATTATTGCATTCATTCTAGATGTCATCATTGTACTCTAAGTATTGATCAAGTATTGCAAAATTCAAAATTCATGAATGATCATTACATTGTGTATTCAAATTGAATGTAGTATACAAATGTCCTTTCTTGTTTCATATTTCAATTCAAAATTTAGAGTACATTGTAGAATTGAAAAGAAAGATTGAAGTATGGAATAGGGGTCCCATGCATTGTCTTGTCTTGTCTTTGAGTCAGTCGGTTGTCTGCTAGGTCTCTGCATTTAGGTCTTCATCTTCTAGGTCTCTATCTGCATCTAGGTCTTTAGGGTTCATATCTGCATAAGAAAGAGAAATATGGTTAGATCCTATTGGATCTAAGCAATACATGAGAAACAAATAACATACTTTAGCAATCAAGTTTTCAATACTACATATCAATCTAGAAAATTAAATGAAATAAGGAAATGTACACTGACACTCACTGCAAGGTAGTGTTAAAGGGACTTGTTTCTGACATGAAACCTTTTACTACTAATGATCATTGTGGTGTATGTTGTCCTTTTTATTAACCAGGTGTCTAAATTAAAGGGACTTAGTATGTTTCAAAATGAGAAACCTTTTTCAGAATATGTATTTCATAATGATGTTATTGTAATACCCCAAAATTGACACCTATTTAATTTTATCAATTTTGGTGCATTATCTCAATTTTACATCACCAAAGTCCTAGTTCCCTAGGCAATTTTCTCTCTCCTACTTGACTTAATTTGACTTGATGTCAATTGCAAAGACCATAAATTGCAATAATCAAATATTAATATTAATTCCTAAAGTCCTTGACTTTAATTAGCTAAATTACCTCTATGATAATTTAATTTAGTTCTAAAGTCCTAAGAACTTTGAATTAAATTAAAATCTACCCCTTTGGCTAATTACCCTTAAAAAGGGATTAATAATTACTTGATATTCGAATGGACACACTTTTTTGAATTGATAATTCTTGATATTCGAAAGGTCACCTGTGTGGCATTTTCCATTCTTTTTATTAAGTAATTCTTGCATTTTTTGTCTCAATATGAGAATGAAGGGTCAGGAGTTTCAAATCAAGAAACTTTTCATTCCTCTCCCGAGCTTTTCTATTTAATGAGCCTCTTCTTCTCATTCAAAAAAAGGCAATTTTGAGAGTAAAGGCACTATAGTGAATTTTTGATTGAATTTCAAGCTTTCATTTGCAACTAGTTTAATTTCTCATTTTAGTGTAATTGCATTTCTCATTTAGATTAAATTTGCTTAATTGTTCTTAGATTAAGATCATTTTTATTCCAAAATCAACTAAAAATCTGCACTTCATATTTCCTTTCAAGTACTTTAGATTAATTGCATATTTCTCTCAAAGTATTCTTAGATTAATTGCATTCATCTTAGTTTGATTCTAGCTTTGCATATCATTTTTATGGCTTTCTTGGAAAATCCTCCATTGTAGTAGCAGTCTGATGGTTGTTGGTTCTCCAATCTGAGAGCGATTAAACACCCCGCCTGCATAGGAGGCAACAGGTCACTTCCTCACAAATTTTGGATTGAATAATTCATATTCTCTTCGTAATTCAATCATAGGAGTAAGGACTATGTTGCGTATGTGGTTGATTTAGAGGTCACATTCAAGCACACACATTTTGGCACCCACCATAGGGTCGAAAATCTGATTTCTGGCCTCATTATCATTTTTTTCTGACAGGAATTTAAGCTCCGTCGTGCGTTCATACTATCTGTGTACGGATCTTCACGCGAGAATATAGAGCACCCCGCGTGAAGTTTTGCTCCTATAGCACTCTTCCGCGCGAGATTTCACTATCTCACCCCAAGCTTTGCACTTTATCGCACACACTGGAGTACTTCCTCATGCGAGATTTTAGTTATCTCGCATTGGCCACTGCACTTTCTTGCGCATATTTGTATTTTCTCACACGAAGTTTTATTACAGTTTTTTTCAGTTTCCAATTTTCTTGTTCTTTCTACTCTTAATTTCTGATAATTTATGATAACTGTTGATTTTTATCTCTTTGATATTTTACAGCATTAACAGTTTCTGCAGCACGCTTGTCAAAGAATTTGAAAACATACTAATGGTTTGATTGTAGGGCGAATAGTTGAAGATTGCTAAAATGTTGTGTTTTTTTTCTACTTTTATTCACATAGTATAAATAGGGCTCCGTTAAAATTTCTTGAGAATTTTGATAGTGAGTAGGAATTTTGGCTCTTCATTACATGGAGGTGATGACCATGAATGAATCCAGAATTCTAATGATCTTACTAATATGACAAATTCTCGAGGAAGTAGAGAAAGATAGCGAATCTTTAACATTTCTATTCATCAGGGAATTATGCTCTTCTCTCCTTGAGAGAGAATCAGAAACCCAAAAGCGTATAGATTTGGTGAGGTGAAACTAACTCGGTGATGAACTTTCTTGATGTGTTTGGGTGAGGAAATGGGATAGAGAAGTATGCTCTTCTCCCTTTGGGAGAATCAAAAAATCAGACGCCCGAATCTAAACCAAGTCTAGTGTCACCTTTAGAGGGCCTGCCGGTATTGAACCTCCGGGAACGACCCAACTGAGTACACACCTATTGCCGGTGATTCCACCTCACTATAATAAAGAAAGTTTTGTTGAGTCTAAAGACTCCAAAACCATGGTAACTTCCTTTTCATGACTTTGATGATCATCATGGAAAGGCCCTGTCTATTACACTGAGCGGCGTCGCTCCAAGCCCTGCTTGCGGGGGTGTCTGATTTTCAGGTGTTGGTGTGGCTGCGAGGCATCAACCCTGTATTAGGGGCACCAAAGGTAATTGTGAATGGAAGCTTAGTAAAAAACCTTCTTAGCTAGTGGCCTACTTGGTTCATCTCTGAAAGGAGTCATTATCTTTGCGCAAGGAGGGGGAAGAATCTCTCCGTATGTTTATCATACACAGATTCCCATCATAGGCATACACCTAGATGTTTGGAGGTGGTTGCAAAACTGGCCCTTGCTATAAGGGTAACCTTTGAACGTACACTGTTGAGTCCTTGGAAACACTAAAAACATGGGCGCCCTCTAGGGGGTGACACGGTTGTGTGAGGTGCACGTATGCATTCAAGCAATTGGGCAAAGGTTTTGGCTTCTCACCATTTTTTTTGTAGGACTAGGCTATGTGCTTGTTATTGAGTCTTAAACATTGTCCATACATTATCAAACAAAGACTCCCCTGATGCTATCAATTTTCTTTGTCCTTGATAGGTCTATTAATGACTACTTCTCGCTTCACAAGTGCTTGATCTAAACCATTGTGTCTTTAAATGAATGCTTGAAATCCTAAAATGAGTGTGTTGATTAAACAATTCTATCAATCTGTCAAGAAATTGGATTTTCTGTCAGACATCAGTTCAGACTGTTCCTCAAAATTCAACTCAAACTTCAAAAATTGCATCAAAACTGTCAGATTTTGCCTGTTTCCCGCGCGAGCTTTCAGTTTCAGAGCACTTCCCCACGTGAGATTGTATTTTCTCGCATGAAGTTCTGTGTTCTCTCGTGTGAGCTTTCATTTTCTCATGTGGTCAGGCATTTTCTCGTGCGAACCTGTAGCGCAGTTTTCCAAAATAGAGACCTATTTGTAGTTCACTGTTTGACTTTTTATCTGGTTTGCTTTTTGTCTGGGGTCTATTTTTTTGCTCCCCTATTGTTTACCATTAGAAACTGGTTGTGTTGAGTTAGGAATCGATCGACCTTTTCTTTGGCTCATGTTGTCTCTCATCTATTCATCTTATCTCTTTATGCCTTTTGTACCTCACATTGCGATTGTCTTATCTCAGCTGTTCTAGCCATCTCTTTTTGACAATTTGTACCAGGTTCATCTTGCATCTTGGTTGTTCTAGCCATTTATCTCTTTTTCATTATCTTAGAGATAGAGTCTAGCTTTATCTCAAATCTTTGCTCATTACATCTTCATCTATGACTGTCACAACTCGAAGTGGTAAGACTTATCCTATCCAGAACGTTGATCAAGATCAAAGTAAATCTCATAATCAAGACGTAGGTCATTTCAAATTTGTTTAGAAGTCTGAACTTTGTAAGAGTTCTTCAAATTCATCATTAAGCACTCTACAACATAATTTGTCTCAGACATCTCCTCTGGTTTTCCAAGAGTGCTTTAATCCTTTATTTTCGCAATCTAGTTCATCTCTCCAAGAACAAGACAACTCCTATTTTCAACACAATTCATTGTTTTGTGGCTTTGGGAGATCATTTCCTCGGACGGAACCTATTATTGAAACTATTGATCCCACTGAAGATAGTGATTCATCTGAAGCTATTCACACACCAAAAGTTACATTGGCTGCACCTTTTCGACATCGTTCTCATCACTTTACTAAAGCTTCAATTGCAGCACAAATTCATCTTGACAAGATGGGAACCAAGAACCCATTTGACTTTCAATCAAGCCAATACGGCCAAACTTATAATCAATACCATGGTCAATCTTCTCATGACCAAAATCAAGCTCATCACAATCAATCTCATAATGATGATCAATCTTGCAACAAAACTCAAGCTGATCAACAAGCAGCACATAACTATCGCCCTCCTCCTTATGATCAAAATCAAGATGATCAACAAGATCACACACAAAGCATATATGAGATTCTTGGTAACGAGGATGATGTAATTACTCAGAATGATATAAATGTTGTGAAAGCTAACAAGAATCTCAATAAAATGATGGAAATTATTCTTTTGGAAGATAAGGAAAAGTATTTTCTTGAGTTGGCTAAGCAAGGAGCCAAACTACCCCTGAATTTCCAAGTGGAAACTATTGTAGCTAAAGAAGAAGAAACTGAAACCGCTAAACTACAAAAGATGATTCAAAGTATGCAAGATCAAATTACTCAACTAACAAAAGAAAAGGATAAGCCCACACAACAATTTACATTGGAGAATATATGTCCTTTTCCTTTTGATAAGAATGTTTACATGCCTCCTTTTCCAAGAGGAGTAGAGTTACCCAAATATGACAAGTACATGGGTACAACTGATCCTCAAGATCATCTAAGAGAGTTTGGCATGTTGTCCATGGAATTCATGCATGATCAAACGTATCTTATGAGACTCTTCCCCCGTAGCTTGGGTGGGCCAACTATGGAATGGTTTTTCCGATTACATCCTGGTATTCAAAGTTTTGACGAGATTGCCAATCTTTTTCTTCAGCATTATTCTCACAACATCCAACACCCTGTCAATATTCGTGACTTGTGTAATTTGAAACAATGACAGGGAGAACCTTTCTTGTCTTTTCTCCAGAGGTGGAGACAACTTTGTACAAAGTATCCTCGTAAATTGTCTGAATTTGAGAAACTTGATATCTTTTTAGACAACCTTCTTCCAGACTTTGGATATCAAGTACAATTACAAGGTCCTTTGACATTTGACAGCATGATCAAACAAGCTGTGAGGATAGAAGCCTTTATGGTCAAAAAGGGAGAATTAACTCTAAATAAAGACAATAAACAAGGATTCTCAATGAACAAGGATAAAGGGAAGTCTGTAAACAATAATAGAGAGGTGGTAAATGATGGAGTGATCGATAATGTCACCGCAAAGCCTTCAAAGCCTGTCTTTAATCTTACTTCTAGCATACAAGCGGCTAAGGCTGTCGAAAAGAATACAACAGATAATCAGCAAAGTTCAAGATTTTCTAGAAACAAACCATGGGCTCCTCGACCTAAGCATGATTTCACTTCTTTGGGAGAGCCTCTTGATGTATTCTTTAAAACTCTCATACAAAATCAGATTCTCACTCCTTTGGAAAAGTGAACTTATGACCCACAACCAAGACCTCACTGGTGGAATGACAATGATTATTGCGACTATCATCAAAATATTGGTCATAAGACATCCACTTGTCTTTAGTTGAGACATAAAGTTCAAGATTTGATTGACAGCGGTGATATTATTGTGGATGGTCATAATAAGAATTTTGATCATCAGGCATTTAAGGATCCTTTTCCTCCTCATGAGAAAGGAGAGTCTTCTACAACTAAGAACAACAATGCTAAGGTGAATTACACTTACCCTTCTACCGATAATGTTATTAACATGATTGAACCTATGGGAGTTGAATATTGTGATGTGATCACTTTTAAGGGGAGTGGTGATGCTCCCAAGCCTATAGTTCCTTTCATCTTACGAAATTCCACATCTTGTTCATCTGAATCTAAACAAACTCAAGATTGTGCAACTATTGTCACTCGATCATGTGGAAGAGTTGTTTTGAAAGGTCCCGATCCTCTGAAGCAAACTGTAGACAAGGATACTTCGAGACAAAGCACATACAAGGTTACTTCAAAACAAATGATGGATAAGATTACCACTGGCCCTACCAACAAAGCTTCTAAATTGACTCCCACATCTAGCGTTACTAGTTATAGTATCTTAGATCAACTCCAGCGAACCAATGCTCAGATTACTATTTTTGAGTTGTTAAAAATCTTGCCTGCTCATAGGCAAATTTTGGATAAAGCCCTCACTGAAGCAAATGTCCCCAAGGATCTTGATCTAAACTAGTTCCAATCTATGGTGGGTCATTTGACTTCACCACATTATTTTTCCTTCTCAGAGGAAGATGATCATTCTTTGAACCACCTGCATAATGCTCCCTTACACATAGAGGTTATGATAGGTCCCAAACATGTCCATCGTGTGCTTATTGATAATGGCGCTGGTCTTAACATTTGTTCCACTAAATTGCTCACTCAGCTAGGTTATGATGAGGACTGCATAGACTCCCGTAAGAAGATTACCATAAAAGCTTATGATGAAGAAGAACGCAAGTCCCAGGGTTTAGTTGTGCTACCTATCCACGTAGGTCCTGTTGAGAGAGATTTTACTTTCCAAGTGCTCAACATTCCTTTAGCATACAACATTTGGTTGGGTAGGCCTTGGATTCATGAGATGCAGGCTATTCCATCCACATATCATCAATGCATCAAGTTCCCATTTCATAGGGCGGAAGTCACTGTACCTGCAAACACCAATCTCTCTTGTAATACTCTCATGCAAACTACAGATAGTTTTGTTCCAGCAAATAGGGACTCCACTGAGTTCTATGACCCTAAGCTTAGAAAAATGGAGCAAACTTTGAAAATTAAAGATACAGGCATGGGAGAATATCAAATGGAACCTGTGATATCTCTAGCAGCTTTACCTCCCTCTCCACGCTTTTATGGGAGACCTTCGAAAACTCATGGACTTTTTGATAATCCTCCTCAAATAATCTATGATGGTGCTTTTGTGTGAGCCTCCATACCTTTAGAAGATGAAGATGAGGAAAGAGCTATCAAAGCTTGGATCTACAAAGGAAAGGAGATATCTTAAACAACTACTCCAGAGTTAGAACAAGAACCTTATAGTGAAGGTTTCAAAATCATGAAGCGCTTTGGATACAAGGGAAGTGCTCCTATAGGGGTAAATGATAATGGATTATTGAAGCCTATTGAAGCTGTAGGTCATCGCCCAAAGGACACTACTGGCTTAGGCTTTAAAAAGACTCCATTTCATTTGGGGACCAAGAAATTTATGTCGGCTCCTACGTTTGATTCCAAGCTTGAACCTGAGCATGAACAAGAAATTGAAGATACCACTCCAAAGATGAATCCAGAAAATAGTTCTGATGAAGATACATTTCCATATCCTATCCCTTTGGATATTGCGGCACTCCTTGCTGAACCTGATGAGCCTATCATACATGTTCATATGGTAGAGACTGATACTAACACGTGCTCTGAGGCTGATTCTGATAAAACTTCTTCAGTACATCAAGTTACATATGAGGAATGGAAAGCAGCATTAAATGATGATCCCAATTTTACAGGTGAGGGATATAGGCCACCATATTTTCAAAAATACTATGAACAAGAACAACTTCAGCAAGCCATCAATGACACAAGGAATAATAATGAGACTAATGATGTTGCTAATGAAATTCCTACATCAAGTATGGACTCACATGAATATGAGTTTGACTCTACATCCGATGCCACTTATGATGTAGACATAGATACTGTTCATGAGTACGAAAGACTCCTCGAAGTAGGTGAAGGGTCTGGCACTAGAACACAAGAATTTGATGTTGTAGATGTCGACTTGTCTTTTGCTTCCGATGTAGAATCTCATAGGGATTCAAACACTCCTTTGGATGAGATTGCTCTAGGTCTTGACTTGCTTGTTAACACTTTTGAGGGTTATACTGTGAACGTAGTTGAACTAGCCACTACTTCCCTTTCACTCCACCGTCCTGATCTAATAAACTGGAACTCCCCTCTCACATCCAATGAAGTCCTTACGTTCCAGAATGATTATGAACTAGCCTGTTACCTCCATGCTCTCGAACCTATAATGTCTTCCACCAGTGAATACAGCATCAGCATGACAGAAGGGGATATCAAGTATCTTAGTCAAAAAATAAAAAATAGAAAAACTAAGAGCTCTAATGGTGAAAACCACATTGTGGTAGTATCAGAGCCAAAAATAGTAAAAATAAAAGACGTATCTGAGGGTGAAAACCTCTCTGAGGCACCCAAGGATGAGATACTTGATACTCTACCAAGCTATTTTCAAGAAAGATCATCAGTTCTGATTGAACCGACATAGCCAATGAACTTGGGCACTGAGGCTACTCCACAGATTATACATTTAGCACAGTCATTATCTGCTGAAGAAAAAGAAGAGTTCACTAGATTCTTCCAACGCAAGGAAATAAACTTTGCATGGGGTTATTTTGATATGCTTGGATTGGATCCCAATCTAATCATGCATCATTTATCCATTGCACCAGATGTCAAACCTGTTAAGCAGAAGCTTCGAAAGATGCACCCTCATGTGGCACTGTTGGTTAGAACTGAACTAGAAAAGCTCCTTAAAGCTGGTTTCATACGAGCAATTGATTATGACGAATGGATTTCAAACATTGTTCTAGTTACTAAACATGATAAATCCATTCGTGTGTGTACGGATTTCAGAGATCTCAATAAGGCATATCCAAAAGATGATTTCCCACTACCTAATATTGATATACTAGTAGACATGACAGCTGTGTGCTATAAATGTGTCACACTTCTATGAATCATTACATGCAAGGAAACTCAAGAACGAGCCCTCACTAAATCGATCCATAGCTCCCTAGGTATGGAGTGCAAGGGCTTTTAAGAATGCTCTCAGCTAGAGCTATTTAGCCTATAACCTTGCTAGTAAACCATGCAATGGGAGATTCAATGAGGACAAGGGCAAGAATGCCAATATCCTCAAGAATCAAAAATGAAATGCAATGCAAGCTAGTTTAAGAATGAAAATGCAAGCTAAACTATGGAAATGAAATCTAACTATGAAGCAAGAAAGCCATGATGATGCAAGAATGAAGACAAGAAGATAGAGTGTTGATGAAGATCCAAGATGAATGCCAACAATGCTCCAAATCTTCAAACCCTAGATGCAAGAATATCTCCAAAAGCTCCAAGATGACCTAGAAAACCTGTAGCATAACAATAACATAAAAATTGTGTGTGCAAATGAGGAAGAGAGCTCTCCTTTTATAGGGAATGAAAAAGGAATGGGCCATGGAGATTAAGAGGCAAAAGATTTAATCAACGGTGGAGCTTGAAAGAGGAGCAATCCATGTGCACACATATCCTCCAATAGGAAAATAAGAGTTGACTTTTGTGTCCATATGAGACAAAAAGTACTTTTCTCTTTTTATAAAATAAGAATAATGCTTTATTTGTGCAACTTAGGATAAGAGGAAAAGTGGGGGCTTTTTATTTATTAAAAGGGGAGGAAATATTCCTTTTAATAAATAAAGGCTTAGGATAAGATGGTTAGCCCATAGAAAATAATCGAATAAATGATAGAACTAGGATTTGATCAAGAATAAACAATTTCTGATTTAGCAAAAGGGGCTAATAGTCTAGGTGACCATTTTTAGGTGTATACAACAGCAGGATATGAGATGTACTCCTTGATGGATGGCTTCTCTGGCTATAATCAAATTAAAATTGCACTAGAAGACCAAGAAAAAACCACCTTCACATGTGCTTGGGGCACTTTCTACTGGAATGTTATGCCTTTTGGGCTTAAGAACGCTGGAGCAACATATCAGAGAGCTGTTACTACTATCTTCCATGATATGATGCACAAAACTATGGAGGACTATGTGGATGATACTTTAGCCAAGAGTATGTAGCGAAGAACTCACCTTGAAGATTTGGGTCCCATCCTTGACCACATGGAGCAGTTTAGCCTTAGACTTAATCCCAAGAAATGTGCATTTGGAGTCACTTCTGGAAAACTCTTGGGTTACATTATCTTAGCCAAAGGCATAGAAGTTGATCTAGAAAATGTTCAAGCTATTATGGACATGCCTCCTCCTAAGAACATAAGTCAGATGAGAGGTCTACAAGGAAGGTTGCAATCCATTCAGTGGTTCATCTCACAGCTAGCTTATAAGTCACAGCCATTCACTAAAACTCTGCATAAAGGTGTCACCTATGAATGGAATGAGGAATGTGACAAGGGACTCTATCAAATAAAACAATATCTTGCCAATCCACCCATTTTGATGCCTCCTATCCATGGGAAGCCGCTTATACTATATATTTCAGCCACAAGTACATCTTTGGGTGCTCTCTTAGCTCAAGAAGATCAGAACAATAAAGAAAGAGCTATTTATTAAATCAGCAGAACATTGGTGTCCTATGAAATGAACTATTTTGCTATTGAAAAATCTTGTCTAGCTGTAGTGTTTGCCTCACAAAAACTACGACATTATATGTTGGCTCACACTACAAAGCTTATTGCAAAAATTGACCCGCTAAAATACTTATTAAGCAAGGCTGCTCTCACAGGTAGGTTGGCTAAATGGGTCATGATCCTCAGTGAGTTTGATATTGAATATGTGGAAAGGAAAGCTATTAAGGGACAAGCAATTGCTGATCAGTTGGTAGAGACTCCTCTACATGATCACCAACCTTTGAACATTGAATTTCCAGATGACTCCATTCTGCATCTCACACATCAATCTTGGAGTATGTTTTTTGATGGCTCATTCACTCAACAAGGATCAGGTGCGGGTATTCTGTTTATAACATCTCAACGCTATTCTTTGCCTAAGGCCTACAAAATGATGTTTCCTTGCACCAACAACATAGCTGAATATGAGGCTCTTATCAATGGTATGAAATTAGCCCTTGAATGGCATATAGATGGGATCGAAAGCGAAATCAAGGGTAGAGGGAATGCAGAAGCAAGAGCAACATGATCAAATCACTAGAAATCATAATCAAAGATGAAAGATAATAGAATAACCATCAACCAATGAAGGGATGCCCCACACATGGGACACGGGGCACGAACCTATCGGTCCCTCAACCCGTAAACGCCATAGAGGGGGGAATTGGAACTTGGGATTTGAATGAAAGACTAGAAGGTTGAAAGAGATGGGGATGAAGAGGTTATGATGCCCCAATGAAGATCAAAGGATCAGGCCTCAAAAGGTCAGCCAACTATGCGGAAAAAGGAGAAATGGTCAAGGTGAATGTGAATTTCGGTTTGGATCCCGAAATGAAGAGAAAATGATGTGAGATGAAAGACAAGAAAGTGAAAGACATGATTGGGAAGAAGCGAAAGGTGATCGCAGCTGATTAACAAGTCCATGAAAAATGAAAGGAGAGCTCTCTCCATATGCAAGATGCAAAACTAAACTAACATGAACTTAAGAAATGCAAGCTACATGAAAAGTGGTTTACTTGCAAGGTTACAAAGCCAATAGACATCTAATATCATCATCGAGCGTTATTGGTAGCATCGCAAGATCATACAATACACACTAGCATAACTATGTGAATATGAATATGATCTTTATCAGATAGGAATGTGGAAATCTCACCTAGGCATCAAAGACATGTAGGTCAAGATGACTAGCACAGTGAGATTACCTAAGTTTAATATAGCAAGATTATACTCGCATCGAGACACAAGGAAAGTCAAGATGGCTACAAGTATGCACTTGCACAAAAATAGTCAAGGATAATACCCTGTCAATCCACAGTGTCAAGTAAGACTAGCATAAATGCTCATGACAGTTAGGATCAACAAAATATACCCACAAGTAGAAAAAGCAATAAAACATGTTCTCATACCCTTAGTCTTCTAGCTATGCATCATCAAAAACTTCTCAGGGAGAGACCACTCAGCAAAGAAATCATCATAGACAGCATGCAAAGAAATAAATTCAAAAAAATCTCAGCAAATCAAGTGCGTGTGTGTAGGTCATAGAGTCAAACTTTGAGTATCGCATCTGCCAGTGAGAAATATTGCATCATCGAGACTGTGGGTAGGATATCTGATAAGTGTTAAGAAACACTCGACACAAGGGGAAGTGTTGAAAAACACAGTTGGGGTGGTGTTGAAAAACACCATTTGCGAGGTGCCTAAGAAACCCAGATGCATAAAGAGACCCAAGATAAGCTTAAAACAACATATGCCCCCTAGACTAAGACAAGAGTCAATTCCAGGCTAGGAGAGGCAAAGCGAGAAGTGGAGTGAATGAGCGCCACGCAAGACTGATAGACATAGGTGCAGAGGGTCTCAAGCAGCGCCTGTTTCCAGGTTTTCACCACTTGATAGATTTATTGCAATTTTTTCAGGACTTTTTTATAATTTTTTTTTGTATTTTTGCTACCAAGGCGCCTGTTTCCAGGTTTTCACCAAGGCACTTTTTCAATTTTTTTTGAATTTTTGAATTTTTTGATTTTTTTGGTGAGACATCAAAGTGCCTATTGCTAGGTTTTCACTAGGATGCTCATTTTTTCAGTACTTTTTATGCTTTTTAGGTTTTTTTCAGCATCATATATGATTTTTTTTGTAATTTTTTCAGGATCATAAAGTATATACAAGGAATGCCCCAAATAGAAATGGGTATCAAGAATCTGCTTCCTCTGATGTAGAGAACTGATAGGCCCTAGGCCCAAATGCTACAGCTGTGATGATAGGAGGTCTCAACCAGTTCGACCAATAATAACCAGCCCTAAGCAATGTCTAAGTTAGTGGAGGATCATTAGAATGTGATCCACATATGCCATCATGGATTTCAGCTAGTACTTTTTCTGACTCCTCTATTTCTAGATACCTAAGGAGAGTTCCATCTAGACCCTTCCTATACAAGCCACCAGAGACAAAGGCAAAGTGTAAGGGATGGCAGAAAGAATGGCATGGAGGAGTATGAGGTGGAAGACATGGAAAGATGGTAGGATTGTAAGATTTGTGAGCAGGATAGAGTAATTCATCCATCAAGAACTTGAAGTGAAATTTATGCTTTTTCATTTGTAAAATAGATGTTGAAGCAACCAAGGCATTAGCAACTTTGTTCTCATCTTTAGGAATAGGCTGAAATATAACAGATATGAGATCATGCTTGAAGTAATGCACCATTTGTTTGTAGAGAATCAACTTCTCATCTTTTATTTTGGAGTCATTATTTTTGAGCAAATTTTTATCTTTACTTTTCTTAGGTTCGGATACCGCCACAATGTGGTTTTCGCCATCTAACCATTGCTCTTTTATTTTGACTGGATGACTGTGATGTTTGATTTTTGATTCAATCTTTTTTGTTGCTAGTTCACTGGTGGAAGAAGTAACAGGTGTTGATGCAAGATGAAATGAAGTGACTGGTTCAATAGCATTTATGTGAGGGATGTCATCTCTGGTGACAAGAGAGGTTGAGCCTATAGGGTAGGCTCCAAAAGTAGCTAGATCTAGAGTTGTCATAGAAGGACCAACATAGTCTAGTAAGGCAATACGGGGAACAAACTCATCAGACCCTACACGAGACTCATCAACTATGTCAGGTGGGTTACAAGAGGTATGAACCACATCAACATCCATATCTATCATGGGAGGATCTTCTGGAAGAGGCTTAAGATGCTAAGAAGTAGAGATACTCGTGTCATTATGTGAGAGATCACCTCTTTGTAGCAGTCATGCAATGTTGCGACGTTGTCTATCATAGTGCAATGATTCTTTAGGCACATAGGTTCTAGACATAGAGGCCTCAGCCATATCATCAGTAGATATACATTCTTCTCCCCAAAGGAGTGAAGTAGAAGGAAGATCATCTCCCATTTGAGCCATAGTGTGTAGCGGTGACTCATCTGTATCTGTGTCTGAATTACTAAGCATGGGAGTATTTCTAGAATCCTCTCTATAGATCCACTCTTGAATAGCTTGTTCTTCTCTTTCTTCTTCTAAAGGAACGGATGAAGGAACAAAAGTATCAAAGATCACCATAGCAGAAGTGGAAGGCTGCATCTGATCAAAAGGTCTCCCATATGACCTAGGAGAAACAGGTATAGAAGCAAAAGAACCCAGTTTATATTCACCCATACCAAGGCTCATCATCTTAAGTGATTTCTCAGCAGCAGCTAGAGATGTACTAGGATCAACAAAAGGTTCACTATGAGGAACAAATTTTTCAGTAGCAGCAAGAGCATTGATAGCAATAGTATGGTCTCCAGGAATCACAACCTCAGTGCCATTGTATGGAAATTTGACGCACTGATGATAAGTGGAAGGAATAGCCTGCATGTCATGGATCCAAGGATGACCCAAAAGAATGTTATATGCGAGTGGGATGTCCAATACTTGGAAGCTAATATCTTTCGTGATAGGGCCCACTCGGACAGGCAGCGTGACAAGACCTTTGGAAGATCTTTCCACTTCATCATAAGCTTTTATAGTAATCTTCTTCTTGGAATCCATAGCCAATTCTAACAAACCCAATTATTGTATGACATTGAAAGAAACAATATTTAACCCTGCACCATTGTCTATCAGGACTCGGCGGACTCGGGTATTGTAGACTAGAACTTCAATGTGTAAAGCTAGATTATGTGGGTGAGCAATAGATATGTCATCTTCTGCAGAAAAGGAGAGAGATAGCGGAGATGAAATGTGGTTGACCATAGCCTGAAATCGATCTGGATCAATGTCATTAGGAACACATGTTGTACGTAGAGCTTTATCAAGAATCTCTCTATGCGAAGGGGATAACCGAAGAAACTCAAGATAGATATCTGTGCTGGTGTCTTTTGTAAATGTTGGACAAGATCATAGCTAGGGGTGGCTGAAGGAGCCACTTGTTTGGAAGGAAAAGCTTGCTTGGGATCTTGTGCAGTTTTAAGGACAATCTTGGCTTGCCCCCTAGTAACAGCATTCAGTGTCTCACTTCGGGAAGATGAACTACCACATGTTTGCAAGACTAACTTTGGCTTACCATGATTGGTGTTATTATCATCTTGAGACCTCATCATTAGAACACTCTCAATGGGCTCTACCATGTTAATCACAAGCGTATTAGAAGGATACGTGTAATTGATCTTGGCATCATGATTCTTCTTATGTGTTTGAGAGGTTTCCCCCTTATCATGCTTAGGTAGAGGATCTTTGAAAGCTGTGTGATCAGAATTTTTAGTTAAGCCATTAGTGGAGATTGTGCCTTTCTCAATAAGATCTTGAATATCATCCTTAAGCCTAAAACAATTGTCTGTTGGATGTCCCTTGTTTCTGTGATAATGGCAGTAATGATCCTCTCTCCACCAATCGGGCTTATTTATCAGATCCCAGTTACCAGGTTTATCAGGAAGCGTAAGATATCCATTGTCAACCAAAGTCTTAAGGATCACATTGTAAGGTTCTGCCAACTTGGTATAGACTCACTTTCGAAATGACTTCTCAGGCTTATCTGCATATTGAGGTTTAGGAGCACTGTGAGCGTTGGCAGCTTCTTGTTGTTTTGCTGCATAGATAGTATTGGAGAGATTGAAAGTGAGCTCTTTAACTTTAGGAGCATCAACAACCCCATCATTAACAACATACTTGTTCTTATTCCAAGGTTTGTTCTTGTCTTTACCATTGCCTTTAGCATCTTTATTAATAACAATATCCCCTTTTCTTATAGCTACATCCTCAATTCGATATGCACTTTCAACCATGTCATGGAAGGAGGAGAACAGTTGCTTCCTTAGATCATAAAATAGCTCAGGCACAACTGTGTTGACGAAAATGTCAATCTTTTCTCTTTCAGGTAGTTGACGAGGATATCGAGAATACAATGACCTCCAACGTTGTAAGTAAGTTGCAAATGGCTCACCTTGATGTTGTCTTAGATTACCAAGATCTATCATGGTGACAGGTTGTTGGATGTTGTAAGAATAATGTTGTGTGAAGTGCATAGCCAACTCATCAAAAGTCTTCAAAGGAGGTGTCAACTTTGCAAACCATTCTAAAGCTTGTCCTCTTAAGCTTCGAGGGAATAATCGTAGAAGATATGTGTCTTCATGAAGAAGGTCCATACTAAGAGCATAAAAGTGATGTACATGATCATGGGGATCACCATTTCCATCATACTTGTCATATTTGGGAACCTCAATATCCCTAGGAAATGGGACCATGTATAGATTTTTATCAAAAGGAAGAGCACAAATTGATTCTACAAAAGAGACCTTTGGAGGCTCTCTTTCTATTGCCATTTGGGTAAGGCTTTGATTTGTCTGATGCAGTTCTTCCTGAAGGACTTCCAATTCAGTTGGTACTCTTTGTTGGACAATTTGTCTAACATCATAGCCAGGAGGAAGCTTGTATCCTCTAGAAGTCATATATTGAAAATATTGATCGCCATTACGCTCTAAAAGCTTATGCATCATTCGTTGGAAATCCACATCTTGTTCACATCTTATAAGATCCTCACTAGAAATCTCATCATTAGCGTCTGCCTCATGTTGAGAGGGAGGAGGTCTAGGTGGTGAAGAAGGCATAGCAAAAGTTGGCCTTGGAGGAGATCTTGGTGGCGTGTTGTTGTCATTGTTGCCATTGTTAAAAAGAGGTCTATGCTCATGATTACTAGTCTCAGGTTGCTCATGAAATGTCCCTCTATAAGCCATGCGCCTAGTAGCATCCATTCTTTGTTGATTGTGTTCTTTGTCTAAGCGTGCTTGATTATCCTTACGCTCAAAGTGTTCTTGCAAGAGTTGAAACTTTTCTTGTTCAGTCAAAGTGAGTGAGACACTATCTGTGTTTTTGGGAGTCTTGAACGCGAAAAAGAGGAAACCTCCTTTATACCACGGTGTAGCCTTAGATTTCTCAGATTGGTCAGAACTAGAACTTTTGTTGCTAATGGGTGCTTTTGAACGTCTAGTTGGAGAAGGTAACTGTGTATAATTGAACGGAGGATGACTCTCCTGCTCAAATTGAGACCGAGTTGTAACCGGCATGAAAAGAGATGTTGGTTGACTAATATAATGAGACAAAGTTTCTTAGATTTGAGATAAGAAAAGCTAATAAAGATCACTTGTCAAAGTAGAACAATAGAGAGATGACTCATCAAAAGTGCTCAAGTACTTACAGCAATCAATTGACTAAAGTCGAGCAGCGAGCAAGAAGCTCAATAAGCAAGTAGCTAGAGAGGTAACCGTGATGCGACAAGTGATCAAGAGTAGCATTTGTTAAGCTCAAATCCAATAGTTTTAGCTCATTTGTTTCAGTCTAGAACAAATCTAAACATGTAAGTAACAAACCAGTTTCAAGTAAGAACAGAAAAGAACACTCTACAGCAGGTTAAAGTGCAAGTTTAGCAACTCCGAATTGTAGCAATGACAGGACAGTAGAAATGACTCAAGATTCTTGGTTGAGGGTATGCAAGGATACTTCAATATCATATGACTCTTGATCAGTGAACGTGAAAAACTCAATTTTGAAGCGCTTGGACCACATTTGTAGATTGAACAGTGCAATTTCTCAGTTTAACAAGCAGTAGCAATAGATAAAAGATAGGTTTGCAAACAGTATGGGATCAAACATGTCATAGAACACTTGAAATAAAGGCAAAAGCAACCTTGCCAAGACAAGCACTTGTGATATCAAAATAGAGAACCTTATGAATGCTACCGTTTGTTTGAATGTTGAGAACGTTTACACGGGCATAGCACAATCGAAGACAATTCAAGCAATTACTACCTAGAAGGACAAGGCTCATTACTTAGCAACGTGGCCCACAACTTGATGCTCCCTTGCCTCACACCAAGTGGTTGCCCACAAGAGATATTGGCGTTGTCATGGAAGTGTCAAAGACACAACCAAAGGAACACATATGGTGAGTGTCTTGGGGTGATCCGGGTAAGTCCACTTGGATCAATCCTTGCACCAAGAAGCTAAGCAGCTAAAATAGGGTGGCCTCTATCTAATGGTTCATAGTAAGGGTTTCTGTTCATAGCACCCCTCTTGCTCCTCATAAAGGACTAGGACCTCGCGGCCTCAAGAGTACCTTAAGCATTCTTGCTTAATGCTTTTCTCATGGTCACAATCCCACAAGTTACTCACATCAAGCGAAGATAAGTACTATGTCTACCAAGGTTTTGTGTCCTCGATAGCCTTGAGATTATAGTGAGTTGGAATCACTCGCCACCAAGGAAAATGATGACAAAGTTGTCCCCACTTGGGTCGTTCCTCTTGATTGCTCAAGAGCAGGCCCGCTAAAGGATCCTAAGCTAAACAAAGAGTGGATTAATTCTTGAGGTTCAAGGTTTTTGATTCACCACAAGGGTGAAGAGCATACTCCCCTATCTCAAAAACTTCTCCCAAACACACCAAACAAGATCCAATTACCCCTTTTCTTCCAAAACCTCAAGATGGGTCAAGATTTTCTGATTCACCTAAAGGTGAAGAGCATACTTCTCCTACCACCCCAAGATTCCTTTCACAAAGTATTAAGTGCCTAATGAAACAACTAGTATATGCCGCACTTAATAAAGAAAGCAATTAAACAAGCACTTGATTTGGTTTTTATGCTTAGGGAAGCCCTACAAAAACCATTAGTAGCCCTCTTTGACATGCGATTTTAGCAAATTTCAAGCAAGAAGCACCTACAACCACAACTTGACAAGAGAACAAGCAAACAAGATATGCAATATATATCCAATTTATGCAAACCCTAAGGTTAGATCTGAAAATCAATTGTTAGGAGCAATGATAACCAGCAAATAATCCAAATGATAACTCATATCATGCAATGAACAATGAAAAATAAGTGCATACCCATCACAAAATTTTATTTTTTTTGCATTTGACCTAGTCAACAAGATCTGATTTTTACCACATGAATTCGGACCCTAAACTCAAAATGCAGAAAAGAGACCTCTGTCAAAAAATAGAGAGCTTTCCAAAAATATAAAAATTTCAAAAAAATCTCTTTATTTGTGCCCTAGAGAGCCATTTTACCAAAATAGACCAGATTTTATAAATCAACCAAATGAGCTATGATATGATTTCTAAATTAAAAACATAGTGAATGGAACCCCTATAGAATTTGAAGATCTTTCCAGAAATATAAAAATTTCTAAAAAATATGCTGATTTGCACCAAAAATCGATTTTTTATGAAAAATAAAGAAAAAACCATAAAAAATACAAATTCCCTCTGAAAATTCTAAAAAAAATTTTGGAACTTCTCTGATGTGTCGGCAACCTACAAAACAATTTTCAGACTAGAACACCAATCCGTTTGGGAGATATGGTCAAATCTTTCAAATCTAGGGTTTTTTTCATCTCCAAATAAATCTGCACAAGGGTTAGCTCCAAAAATAATCAAAACCAACATGCAAGAGGTGGGTTGCCCCATGGTGGGCACCAAAAAATGTGTGCTATAAATGTGTCACACTTCTATGAATCATTACATGCAAGGAAACTCAAGAACGAGCCCTCACTAAATCGATCCATAGCTCCCTAGGCATGGAGTGCAAGGGCTTTTAAGAATGCTCTCAGCTAGAGCTATTTAGCCTATAACCTTGCTAGTAAACCATGCAATGGGAGATTCAATGAGGACAAGGGCAAGAATGCCAATATCCTCAAGAATCAAAAATGAAATGCAATGCAAGCTAGTTTAAGAATGAAAATGCAAGCTAAACTATGGAAATGAAATCTAACTATGAAGCAAGAAAGCCATGATGATGCAAGAATGAAGACAAGAAGATAGAGTGTTGATGAAGATCCAAGATGAATGCCAACAATGCTCCAAATCTTCAAACCCTAGATGCAAGAATATCTCCAAAAGCTCCAAGATGACCTAGAAAACCTGTAGCATAACAATAACATAAAAATTGTGTGTGCAAATGAGGAAGAGAGCTCTCTTTTTATAGGGAATGAAAAAGGAATGGGCCATGGAGATTAAGAGGCAAAAGATTTAATCAACGGTGGAGCTTGAAAGAGGAGCAATCCATGTGCACACATATCCTCCAATAGGAAAATAAGAGTTGACTTTTGTGTCCATATGAGACAAAAAGTATTTTTCTCTTTTTATAAAATAAGAATAATGCTTTATTTGTGCAACTTAGGATAAGAGGAAAAGTGGGGGCTTTTTATTTATTAAAAGGGGAGGGAATATTCCTTTTAATAAATAAAGACTTAGGATAAGATGGTTAGCCCATAGAAAATAATCGAATAAATGATAGAACTAGGATTTGATCAAGAATAAACAATTTATGATTTAGCAAAAGGGGCTAATAGTCTAGGTGACCATTTTTAGGTGTATACAACAGCAGGATATGAGATGTACTCCTTGATGGATGGCTTCTCTGGCTATAATCAAATTAAAATTGCACTAGAAGACCAAGAAAAAACCACCTTCACATGTGCTTGGGGCACTTTCTACTGGAATGTTATGCCTTTTGGGCTTAAGAACGCTGGAGCAACATATCAGAGAGCTGCTACTACTATCTTCCATGATATGATGCACAAAACTATGGAGGACTATGTGGATGATACTTTAGCCAAGAGTATGTAGCGAAGAACTCACCTTGAAGATTTGGGTCCCATCCTTGACCACATGGAGCAGTTTAGCCTTAGACTTAATCCCAAGAAATGTGCATTTGGAGTCACTTCTGGAAAACTCTTGGGTTACATTATCTCAGCCAAAGGCATAGAAGTTGATCTAGAAAATGTTCAAGCTATTATGGACATGCCTCCTCCTAAGAACATAAGTCAGATGAGAGGTCTACAAGGAAGGTTGCAATCCATTCAGTGGTTCATCTCACAGCTAGCTTATAGGTCACAGCCATTCACTAAAACTCTGCATAAAGGTGTCACCTATGAATGGAACGAGGAATGTGACAAGGGACTCTATCAAATAAAACAATATCTTGCCAATCCACCCATTTTGATGCCTCCTATCCATGGGAAGCCGCTTATACTATATATTTCAGCCACAAGTACATCTTTGGGTGCTCTCTTAGCTCAAGAAGATCAGAACAATAAAGAAAGAGCTATTTATTAAATCAGCAGAACATTGGTGTCCTATGAAATGAACTATTGTGCTATTGAAAAATCTTGTCTAGCTGTAGTGTTTGCCTCACAAAAACTGCGACATTATATGTTGGCTCACACTACAAAGCTTATTGCAAAAATTGACCCGCTAAAATACTTATTAAGCAAGGCTGCTCTCACAGGTAGGTTGGCTAAATGGGTCATGATCCTCAGTGAGTTTGATATTGAATATGTGGAAAGGAAAGCTATTAAGGGACAAGCAATTGCTGATCAGTTGGTAGAGACTCCTCTACATGATCACCAACCTTTGAACATTGAATTTCCAGATGACTCCATTCTGCATCTCACACATCAATCTTGGAGTATGTTTTTTGATGGCTCATTCACTCAACAAGGATCAGGTGCGGGTATTCTATTTATAACACCTCAACGCTATTCTTTGCCTAAGGCCTACAAAATGATGTTTCCTTGCACCAACAACATAGCTGAATATGAGGCTCTTATCAATGGTATGAAATTAGCCCTTGAATGGCATATAGATGAGCTCAAAGTCTTTGGCGATTCTCAGTTGATCATTAATCAAGTTAATAATGTATATCAAACAAAGGATGACAAGCTAATACCATACAAAAGAATGGTGGATGATCTTAAGTTATACTTTGCACATATTTCCTTCCAAAAAATTCCAAGAATAGATAATAAGGTGGCTGATGCTATGGCTACTTTGGCCTCAATATTATAAATGCCAGAAAATGACTTCAGGCATGAATTCCTGGTGGAAACATTATGCTACCCTGCCTATGACAATCCTGAATCCAAGATGATCTATTCAGTCATTGGACATGACTCATCCCGCTACCACCATATCTACTCTTATCTTTGGGACCAAATTATCCCTGATACCTATACCCAGAATGAGAAATGTCACCTCATTCATACTGCTTCACGGTATGTTCTTATAGCAAATGACTTGTATAGATGGGGCCTAGACGGTACTCTACTTAGGTGTCTAGAACCCGATAAGTCCAAATGTGTGTTAGCTAAGGTACACGAAGGTATTTGCGACTCTCATTCGAGTGGTCTGATGTTAGCTCGTAAACTTATTAGAGCTGGATACTACTGGCCGGATATAGAAAAAGAAGCTATCCAATATGTCAAGACTTGCAAGCAGTGTCAATATCATGGGAATCTGATCCACCCTCCTGCTAGGGAGCTCAGTCCTCTCATTAGTTTTTAGCCATTTCAACAATGGTCTTTTGACTTGGTTGGTCAGATACACCCTTCTTCTTCAAGAGGACATAAATTCATAATCACTGCTATAGATTACTTTACCAAATGGGTCAAGGCAATCCCTCTGACTGTAGCTGATGGAAGGACTATTGCTAAGTTCATTTTGAATTATATTATTTGCAGATATGGTGTACCTTCATCTATTATCACTGACAATGGAGGACAGTTTAAGAACAAGGATTTGACAAACTTATGCACTAAATTTAGGATCATTCAGCATTGGTCATCTATTTATTATCCTCAGGGTAATGGACAAGCAGAAGCTTCTAATAAGACAATCCTAAAATTTTTGCATAGAACAGTTCATAAATCTGGTAGAGATTGGCATCTCCAGATTAATCCAGCTTTGTGAGCTTACAGAACAAGTATCCGAACACCAACGGGAGCCACTCCTTTTTCCTTAGTCTATGGGGCAGAAGCAGTATTGCCAATTGAGGTCAAGATTCTAACATTGTGAATCTCTCTGAAGGGCCTCATCACTAATGAAGATACTAGAATATCTAGGTTGCAAGAGCTTGAACTATTAGATGAACGTCGGAGGGTGGCATTCGATCATCTTCAAGCATATCAAAAGAGAATGTCAAAAACATATAACAAGAAAGTCAGACAAAGGGAATTCCAAGTGGGTGACCTCATCTTGAGGGAGAACCCCAAGAATCAGCAGCAGAGAGCCCAGAAAGGAAAATTTGAACCAAACTGGCTTGGTCCATACATTATTACTGCAGCATTTGGATCTGGTGCTTACCACCTCTCCACCACTGAAGGAGAGCAACTCAAAGAGCCTATCAACGCTCTTCATTTGAAAAAGTTCTACAGCTGACATTCTCAGTATGCTCATGTACATATTTATTGATCCTGAAAAAATCCTAAAAATTGATATATGCTCAAAAATCCTCAAAATTGCAAAATGTCCTAAAAAAATGATCATCTTAGTGAAAACTTGGCAAACAGGCGCTTTGATGTATCTATTATCCTGGTGAAAACCTGGTAAACAGGCGCCTTGATAATACAAAAAAAATAGAAAATTTGAAAAAATACAAAAAAATCAAAAGATCAAAAATACAAAAAAAAATGAAATATTCAAAAAAATACAAAAAAAGCAAAAAAAAGAAAAAATACAAAAAAATCAAAAAAAGAGAAAAGTACAAAAAAATTGAAAAAGAGAAAAATGCGCCATTGATGAAAACCTGGTAAACAGGCGTCATGGTAGCAAAAATAGAATCTCTGCCAAGATGGTGAAAACCTGGTAAACAAGTGCCTCTTGTTTTCCTGAAGTAACATCTCATCTCAGCGGCGCTTGGCTCTTAGTTTCCTGCTTTAGTTTCCTTCCTTTCCTGCTTTAGTTTGTTTTCCCGCTTTCCTACTTTAGTTTGTTTCCTGCTTTGGTTTGCTAGCTCATGCGCTTGTCTTTGAGTTTTCCTCAACTCTTCATAGATTGGAACTGGTTCACACTTGGGGGCACCTACCTAGTCTAGGGGGCATTGTCCTATCACTTTTGAAAACTCTTTTGAGCATTGGTCGCCAGTGGTTCCCACTATGCCTGCCTACGGATACCTAGCTTTCGTTCGATCTCTCTTCTTTGGGATTTCTCCCTTCTATCAATCACCAGTGATTTTCATTACGTCTACCTACTGTCATTATCTCATTGAGACTTCGAATGTTATCTTTTCGAATTATCTTCAATCCACTTGAACACGAACTTGAACTAAAACTCAAACTAAATGTGTGTTCCTTTGAGACATGTTGAGCTTTGTTTTCTTTGAGTGCTTGTTTGTTTGCTTTGCTTTTTTTGCTTTCTATTTGTTGGTTTAGTTCCAATGATCCAAAGAATTCATTTAAGAGGGGTGTCCGTCTATAAGAGCCTCTATCTCATATTGGATGGCCATGCGTACCTCGACTCCTTTTATATGGATGCTTTGGTGAGGTTGGTTCTTCTCCTTGTCTTTTGAGTGACTTCTTTCTACTACTGATGAAATTGTAAACGCTCATCCTGTTAAGTGAACGTAAGGATCACTGCGAGAAATCTTTGGCAAAAGAAGGAACTCCTACGTGCTTGGTGTGTTTGTTCGCAAGAGACATTCAGGTCATTCTAGCATTTATGCTCTAATGCTTATGTTAACTTGCTAGATTAAAAGGAATAGGTGTTCAGGTCATTCTGGCTTCTTGTGCCTTAATGCTTACACCTCATTCTGACAAATTTAAGACTCATGTCATATTCATATTCTCATGATAGCGATATTAGTGAGGATTGTATGACATCTTGAGATTGTTCGAACTTGAAAGGCTCTATGATGATAAATACGGTGAGTCCAACAACCAAGTCCTAGGGTTTGCATTTTCATTTTAAGCTTGCATCTTTAGCATAGGCTTGCATTTGCATTCTCAACTTTGAACTTAAGACGATGCCTTATTTACTCTCTTAATTGTCTTCATCAAAGGCTCTCATCTATTGCCTTGGGTTCTTCTTGGTTGCACAAGTATCCAGTCTTCATTGTCGATCCTCAAACATATCTATCCTTTGATTAGTACCTATTAAATATTGCTACAATCCTGCATGAGATGATTAGTACCATATCCATTGCATTTTATTTCCATTTACATCCATAAACTCATTGCATCTACATCAACATGTGCATCCGCTATAAGCATAAATCATTTATTTATCACTACATTGCATACATTTCTAGTCATACATCTAAAGCATATAAGAGCACATCTCATAAACATCATACATTCAAGCAATTTACAACAAGTACAATGATATCAAAAGAATCATTGATCTCATATATATATATATATATATATCTTGATCCAAATGTCATATACAAAGAGGTGCTACTCGAGCGCAGTACCAAAAAAAAAAAATGAGCTATGATACAATCAAGATCCACTCCCGCTGGAAGGGGGTGGAGGTGGAGGAGCCTGCTATCCTAATGTCTGCAGTTGTGGCATCGGTCTCTATGGAGGGGCCTATGGAGGAGCCTATGGAGGAACCTATGGAGGTACTAGAGAAGGAGCTTGTGGAGCCCCAGCATACTCAGAAAATGGTGACACCTGCTCTGATATATCTGGAACAGCCCCACAGTATGTTGCATAGTAATAAGCCACCTGGGCGGCCTCATATCTCATCTCTAATCTTGAGTGTGCTAACTCCACCTGTAGCTGTCTAATCTATGCATCCCTATCTGCTACTTGAGTCTCCTCTCAGATAAGATGCATGTGAAAATCATCACGCTCACGCTGCACCTATCGTACTCTCTCCTAGCTCTTCCTAAGAGCCTCCTGTACCTGTCATACACCTGCTCTAGCTACCACATCTGGCATGTCAGTATCCTCCCCCTATGGTACCTGTTGGGATGTGTTAGCTATATGTGGTCTCATGGACCTTTGCTATGTATCGGTATTCCCTACTCCAGGATCTGAGCCCATGGTCCTAGCAAGGATGCTCACCTGTCCTGATCAGGGCCTCAAAACTCTCTGCCCAGGTCTCTGCTGTGGTGCCTGCTGCTGTGTCACTTACTGCTGTATAGGCTGCTCTGCTTGCACCTGTTGATCCTGTGCCTGCTGCTGCTGATCCTGTGCCTGCTGCTACTATGCTGGCTGCTGCTGCGCTCCTATGCCAACTGGATCTATGAACCTCAGATGAGACCGTGCAATCAACTAGTCCCTGTATGCAGGTGTCACCCCTACATTGGTGACATCCACCATGTAGTCCCATCATGTTGGTGGGATACATGACTCTATCACGCATCACCCCGAATCCAATCATGCACGCCACCCCTTCTTCTCCTCATCGAAGAAGCAAGTGTAGGGGCAGTACTCCTATGAAATATCCTGCTATCTACCAAACTAGCACAGGACACGTGTAACCAAGAATCTCTCAATCATCTGAATAGTCCATCTAATCAGTGGACGTGACATGAACATGGTAACAAGCTCTCTCCGAGCATCATCCCAGGGCTCAGTAGCTATCCAAGGTCTCCAGACTACAGCGACCATGTCATCCAACTATGCTCTCCACTGCTCTATCTTACAGAGCAGGGGCTGGGTCATCACACCTAAATATCTATAAATATAAGGCTCCAGCACCTGTCACGTATCATGGAAAAGGGGTCTACAAATGGGGAGGTGCTCCCAGGCCCAGACCTGTAAGATGAAGACTCCTACCGCCATTGATCTCGCACCTCTGTACATAATCTCATGCATCTCGTGATACATGTGTGCCAGCATACACTCCCCCCATCCAAATCTCACAGCTGGTCTATCCAGCATCCTCTGCAGCATGGTACCCCAACCGCACTCTAGTCCATGCTGACCTCGATCAGGTATGAGGTAACAACTTAGAAATATAGCCAACACAACCTAGAATGGATGAGCTCTACCATATCTATGCACCAGATCCTCCCAAGAGATGGCCCGACCCATCACAAGATCATCCCTGAAGATAGTCCTCAAGGCCACTGTACCCTGCCGCGGCTGTGTATTGTACTCAACACGAGTACCATGAATGGGTATCCGCAGGATCCTATATATGTCCTCAGTGGTCACTGTCATCTCCCCCATCAAAAAATGAAATGTGTTTGTCTCCGAATGGAAACGCTCTACCAGTGCAGTAAGAAGGCCATGATTCACCCGAATGTTGGGTAACTCACGCAAATATCCCAAGCCCAGAGCATCAATGTGAGCACTCTCGGCATCTGTCAGTCTCTAAACTAATGTAGTAATAACAGGGTGGTGTGCCCGGAATGCGATATCTGGAAAGTCAACCTGCAAAGCAAACGATGACACTAGGTCAGTACCTCAATCATGTTGGTTTTCACTACTACAACAGCAATTACAGCAGAGCATCTATCCTATGACAAGACTCTACAAGACTTTATTTGGCTGATTTCATGCTAATCTGATAAAATTTTAGGACACTTGCAACAGTCTTTCACGCGAGAAAAGTGTTCTTTCACGCGAGAAAACTACCACTTCACGCGAGAAAATAGAATGTTCGCGCGGGATGCCCCTCCAGCTCACGCGAAGTTCTAGCATTCGAGCTTGCTAGTTCACTCGAGGAAACCAAAATCTCACATGAAATGAAATCTAGGTTCACGCAAGAGAACTACTTTCTCGCGCGAGATTTCACACTTTTTCCCTAATTACGCTAGATTCTCTTAAATCTAACCTATCACACTGTATGAATTGAAATGCAAGGAAGTTTATCGACTACTTACAGGTGCGTCATACTCCGATGGCTGGGCATGTCGTCGAAACACTCAAATCGGTGTGTATGTAGTGGCAAACCCTCCATTTCTGTATCTTAGAGCTCAAAATCACTAAAAGACAACGATGAATAATGATTTGAAAATGACTCCTCCGGGTCTTATATAGCTTTTGACCTAATTTTTGAAAGTGCTCCATTTTGCGTGAAAATTGCACCCTTTGCTAAATCGACTGTTCTGAATCCATTTTCGGGATTGAAATCAAAATCTAACATCTCTAAGTGGCTCAAAATCGCATTTTACATATTGGACTCCTTCTGGATCGGATGCTTGTGCAGTCAGCCTTCTGGTGTCTTTTTCTCACCAAATCCTCATCTTTACATCATGTTCTCAAATCTTTTCTCTTTTCATCAAAGTCAATTTAAGTCAAATTTAGTCAACCATGGTCAACTATGGTCAAACTTGGTCAACAGGACTTCTTCTTTGCTTCGATTCACTTCTGTAGCTTCGCGAATCTAGTCTAATTACTTTTTGCTCTGTAATCTCTTGTTGTTTATCATCCTTCTAACATGTCATCTTTCGATTTCACTCCCGAGGGGGCAGGATGATTACATCATTTGAATCTTGTCGAATCTATTCTTGAATCAGTCTAATTTGAATCATCAGTTCTCATCGCTAGGGGCATCTTGGTGCCTCGCATCTTGTTATCTTATCATCTATCTTTTAGGTATCTGAGCAATCTAACTCAGATCCTCAAGGGCCAAGCTTCATTCTGGAGATGGTTCTTGAAATCTTTTTAGATATTGGGGAAATCTAACCCTAATTCCTAGGAGTCAAGCTTCGTTCTGGAGATGACTCTTGAAATCTCTTTTAGACCGTTATCTGGGCAATCTAACCTGGGTCTCGGAGGACTAAGCTTCGTATTGGGGCAATCTAACCCTGATTCGGAGATAGTCCTAAATCTGCATCTTCATCAATTGGTATTGGGGCAATCTAACCCTGATTCTAGTTCTCTTCTAAGACCGTTGTCTTCGCAATCTAACTTAGACTTCAGAAATTCTCATCATCTGTCACTTCAGACTATTCTTTGAATCAACGCGTTGTTCGCACATCAATTCAAAGAGGGGCAAATGTAATACCCCAAAATTGACACCTATTTAATTTTATCAATTTTGGTGCATTATCTCAATTTTACATCACCAAAGTCCTAGTTCCCTAGGCAATTTTCTCTCTCCTACCTGACTTAATTTGACTTGATGTCAATTGCAAAGACCATAAATTGCAATAATCAAATATTAATATTAATTCCTAAAGTCCTTGACTTTAATTAGCTAAATTACCTCTATGATAATTTAATTTAGTTCTAAAGTCCTAAGCACTTTGAATTAAATTAAAATCTACCCCTTTGGCTAATTACCCTTAAAAAGAAATTAATAATTACTTGATATTCGAATGGACACACTTTTTTGAATTGATAATTCTTGATATTCGAAAGGTCACCTATGTGGCATTTTCCATTCTTTTTATTAAGTAATTCTTGCATTTTTTGTCTCAATATGGGAATGAAGGGTCAGGAGTTTCGAATCAAGAAACTCTTCATTCCTCTCCCGAGCTTTTCTATTTAATGAGCCTCTTCTTCTCATTCAAAAAAAGGCAATTTTTAGAGTAAAGGCACTATAGTGAATTTTTGATTGAATTTCAAGCTTTCATTTGCAACTAGTTTAATTTCTCATTTTAGTGTAATTGCATTTCTCATTTAGATTAAATTTGCTTAATTGTTCTTAGATTAAGATCATTTTTATTCCAAAATCAACTAAAAATCTGCACTTCATATTTCCTTTCAAGTACTTTAGATTAATTGCATATTTCTCTCAAAGTATTCTTAGATTAATTGCATTCATCTTAGTTTGATTCTAGCTTTGCATATCATCTTTATGGCTTTCTTGGAAAATCCTCCGTTGTAGTAGCGGTCTGATGGTTGTTGGTTCTCCAATCTGAGAGCGATTAAACACCTTGCCTACATAGGAGGCAACAGGTCGCTTCCTCATGAATTTTGGATTGAATAATTCATATTCTCTTCATAATTCAATCATAGGAGTAAGGACTATGTTGCGTATGTGGTTGATTTAGAGGTCACATTCAACTACACACAGTTATTTGAAAGCTTAACAGATTATTTTGCAGATAACAGCTGACTGGTTTTCACTTTCAGTCATTATCAAAGATGCAGATCAAGTTGGATTCCCATGATAAGAAAGCTATAGGAAGTGCCAGTGATTGCTGATTTTCAAAGTTCAAGTTACAGATAATGTTGTACAAATACTGGTTATATGTTCTTGCTATTTCAAAAGTACATTTTCAAAGCTATGAACATATTTGTTTCTAAATATAAAAGAGTGCTTCAAGATTATGCCATAATTGATAAAATGTTTAAAGTTTGTTTTTACTAAGTGTCACGAACCCATGTTCAAAACTTAGTTATTAACATTCTGATGTTTTTGAGTGTCATGAGCTCATGCTCGAACTTCATTAACAGAGAGAAAAATATTTTCATCTTGTTGTACTTATCATATTAATTGCAAATTCAGCATCAATAAATTTTATAAACTGGAGCAGAGTATTTACAGCTAACAGTTGGACATCATGAAGGAGAAAGATACTTATTTGCTATGGAATGAGTAATAATGAAATACTATGATCACAGTTTCTGTACAAACTGTAGGAAAGCTTTTGAAACCAATTGAAATCAGTTTCTAAGAGCTTCATGTTTTATACAAGTGTTTTTGCAAAGCTTGTCAGAAAAGAGCAATTATTTATTCATCTTTAGAATTCTCAGTCAAGTTTTTATCATATTTTATCACAGTCATATGCTGAAGGAAAGACCAGATTTAGTAAAATCTCTATTTAAAGTTCATGCCAATGTGATGAATAGTTTGGTTTTGGGTGCACAAAGTGAGCCTCATATTATAACAACAAAGAATTTTAAGTGTCTACCAATTTAAAAGCTCAAGCAAATGTCCAAAACAATCAATTTGTGATATATCAATGAGTTCATTTTTAGATAAACTGAGCTCATTCTCATTCTGAGAAATCGAGCTAATGTTTAGCTTACAAGGAAAAAGAGTAATAGTAAAACTCTAAATGATGCCCAAAAGCTATATACTGGATTTCCAGTTGTCAACAGGTAAGAAGGAAAAATTTTACTGATGAATTTTAAAACCCATAACCACTACTAGTTTACAATATAAGCGCACGGTTTTTGACAGTCAACAACATAAAAGATGTATGCAAGTTGTAATGAAAATATTTTGAACAAGTTTCGGGTTCATATTTTTTGAACCCATATGAATGGTTTGTAAAGAAGTAAACTAATAACAGTGCAGCCCAAATATGTTATGTATGTAACAACAAATGCAAAGAAACAGTTCAGCAAATACAAAAAATGGATCTAAAGACATATCGCTAGTAGTAAGTTAATGCCAACCATTGACTATTGATACAAATCAAGCTTGTGGTCATGAGTTCTTACTTTCAGTTAAAGGAGACACTAAAATGTTAACAGTAGTATGAGATCTCAGTCTCATCTTAATAAAGTCATGAATTATGGTATGGACTCACTATTTTGCAAATAAAAGAAATTCTCAAATATATTCGAGCTTATGCAATGTGGGAGTTACAACTTACAGCTTGACTATCAATTAAAAATACAACTAAGAATCATAATCCGTTATTATTTTCAGTCAAAGGAAACAGCAATAACAAGTATCAATTACGCATGGAGAGCCACATTTTGGCTATGGATTTCATTACATTTGCAAAAAAGATAAAGAGTGAGTTCAGAAAATAAACTTACGGTTTGATTAGATTTGAGTTTGTTTTGATGATGAGCTCCCAGGATACTATAAACAGTGATCTCCAGTGTGATAGAGAGTGATTTCCAACAAGGTCGAGTTTATTCATGGTGATGCTGAGCTTCTTCAGCAGTTTTTGAACCCTCTCCTAAATGTTAGGGTTTTCATTTTTCCCAAATTTGCTATGAAGAATGAGATAACTCAAATACCAAAATTAAATGAAGGTGATAGAATTTGGAGTCTGCCAAGCTACAAGAGCCATTAATGCCCGTGCAACTGTCAGTTCTAGCAAGTGCTTTGAAAATCGAAACATGCCACCTATTACTCTCATTGATACATGTATTTGCAAGTGGACTGAGTCTCTTGACTTCCCACTTTGTATATTGTTCATACTTAGATATTTTATCTAAGTCAGGAGATGTTTAGGCTATTAGATTTATGTCTAATGTTAATTTCTTTTAAGATTATATTTTAATATTAGTCTTTTCTAATATTAAAATAAATAATATTTTTGGCAATTATCTTTTGTAAAAGGATTTAATTCCTTTAAATAAGCCAAAAAATTAGGGGAAGGTCATTTAGACTGAGATCTTTTAGGCTTAGTTTTGGCATATTATTGGGCACATTTTTGGGCCAAGATTGAGCATTTTAGAGAGGTTTGATTTTCGGATTTGAGGCTAGGATAGCATATAAAATTGATTTTTCATGATCAATTCAGGGTTGCAGATTTTGGAGAGAGGGCATATAGTGAACATTTTGTTCCTAAGTGCTTCGAAGGCCATTTTGTAATCATTTTATCATTTTTTGGAGGGAATGAACCAAATATTTTGACTCATATTTTTGTGAAATTGTTTTGATGTTAGATCATGTTTTCATCTTTTCTCACAAGTGTTAAATCATTCATTGTTTAAAGGAAGTGAATAATTTATGTTCCTTCTTAAGATAATCAATTGTTCCAAGACCTTGTGTGAGAAATGTATGTTTGTTGATAATTCAAGATGTTTGTGGTAAAACCCTAATAGCATGCTTTTATTAACCTATATGTTGAGTAGAGATTCAGATTGTCAAGATCTTCATTTGTGAGCCAGGATTGATGTTTCATTTTTTTTGCAAAGTCTGAGATATTCATTGGTGTATCACCCTAATCTTTTTAGTTATAGTATTATTTTCCCTTTTCTCAACAATTTGCAAATCAGGAAAGTGATATTCCATATTTTATAGGAACCGGCCTAGAATCCAGAGATTCCTCTTCATTCATAGTCTACCCACAGCTAGGAGAGGTTTCCATTGTCAGGATAGAATTGTTGTTAGCCTTAATGCCTGATTTTAGGTAACAATTCTAAGCCTGAACAGGTACATGAAGGTACTTAATCTGAACTGAACATAGGAGATAATATTTTGTCTACTGCAAAGATATTTATTCTTTTTGGCATTGTTTCAAAGGAAGAGAAGATATCAATAAAATATTTATCCAAAGGGAGAGAAGAAAAAGGAAGAAGAATCACAATAAGGAGAAGAAGATCAAATCCGCAGGGAGAGTCTGCATGGAATGTTGTGTAGTGATTAAACATATTAAATAAGCTAGGGAGAGCTTACCGAGCTACAATATTTACTTATAGAGTTATAGTACAGATGTTTGGTATTCTATGTCATATTTCATATTGTGTTGCCATCAATGCCAAAGGGAGAGATTGATAAACTACAACTAATTGAATATCTTGATGAAATGAATGGATAAGTAAGAGATAGTGATTGAAGATCACTGAGCTACTAAAGTGATATGTAAGGCAATTAAATCAGTCAATGTATTGTCATTAATGTCAAC
Source organism: Chamaecyparis obtusa (assembly GCA_027943335.1). Taxonomy (NCBI): domain Eukaryota; kingdom Viridiplantae; phylum Streptophyta; class Pinopsida; order Cupressales; family Cupressaceae; genus Chamaecyparis; species Chamaecyparis obtusa. The sequence goes on from BSBK01000335.1 coordinate 1,570,212, forward strand.
TAGTTTTGACTGTACTTATCATGATGGTTACAAACATCTGAAGAAGGAAAATGATTAAGGAATGAGATATCTACATGAAGATGAGATGGATATGAAAGATATGGATATGGTATACATTGGGTAACTTATTAATGATTCTATGGCATCATGTTGTTGACTCGATTGCATTATATGATTTTGTTATGTATTGAAGATCAAAACTTAACAAGTTTATGTGGTTGGTAATTGAAGACTTTTGTATACATTGAGCTAGTGTAGTGTATATCGAGTACAGTATTAATCGAGAAGGTATTCACCGACATATTCTATATTGACCAAGTGAAAGAAACAAATAAATTTTATAGCAGTCGACTGAATTGATGAGCTAGACAATTGCTTATGATTATGAGGTAAAAGATAAAAATTGTTATGATGATCTAATGGCTAACAAAATTCAAGATTGATCAGATGAGGAAGAATGAAACGTGTTATAGATACAACTATCGAGGAAGGTCAAAAAGGCAAAATGTGTTACAAATAAAAAATACTAAGAGGGGGGTGAATCAGTATTTCACAAACTTTTACTTTTGCCCAATTATGGATATAACAAATTAACTTGAAGCTTGCATAAGAAACTAAACTAAATAAATGGAATAACAAGCATAGCAATAAAGAAAATGAACTCATAACACCATGTTTGTTCTCGAGGAAACCCTAGCCAAGGGAAAACCTCGGTGGGGATGATACCCACAATTGATCCACTAATCAAAAGATATCTGATTAAGGATGTTGACCCTGTTAGGAGTTTGTTACATACATATAGTGTCTTTGTCCTAGATAAAGGACTCTAGGCCTTGTTAGAAGCCTCAACCTTGTTAGGAGTTTCTATTACAAAACAAATGTTTGCAAGATGATCTCACTGCCCAAACATGAAATATACAATAATAGCTTCTGATACAAAGGTAAAATACAAAACCTTTTAATGCTGCCGAATAGGTTTTCTCTAATGTAGCTTTGTAGGATCTTCTCTTTCACATATAGATATTTCTTTCTTCCTTCTTACAATATAAAAATTTGCATCATATGTCAACTTATTACAATTTCTATATGTATCATGTATACATTTCGCATTACATAATTCTTACATATATACAAGTTATTACAATAAATAACTTCCAGTCGGCTTACAATACATAAACTCTTCCCAAAATATAAAATAAATGCATGCTTCCTTAGGGTTAACATCTAGGATATTGTCCCTACACGGTTAAGTCATTATTTTGATAAATGAAATAATCCCTTAATTTATTGTGATCATATTCTATCTTCTGCTTTGTTCAAGTCGGCTCAACACAGTCTATGTAAATCTTTAATATCTTCTTTTGTACATGTTGTACAGACTTGTGCTCTCATATGTGGCTTTGATATACATAGAATGATCCATTTTCAAGTGTGCATGCATTGAACTTTCTTCTATGAACATTGCTAATCAAAACTGTCTCCAATTAGACTGGTAAACATTGTTGTACTTAGACAATTTTCTAGTGTGATCATACAAGACTGCTTCCATCTATTATGCTATCTCTATGCTGAGTATATATTTCCATAATGACAACATTATGATATCCTACTTAGAAAAATTGACAACAATCTCCCCCTTTTTCATTGGTGGCAACATATGGGAAAATTGGCTAAGTCCGAAAAACTTAAATTACAAAATTGTGGCCATACAAAAATGTGGATCTTACATAACAACTTATTTCTCCAAAATACTTATTTCTCCAAAATATTTATACTCCAAAATACTTATACTCCCCCTAAGAGTATACTTCATGCTATACATATAATATATATACATACAATTTTCAACTTATACTACTCCCCTTTTGACAACAATGACAAAGGTGTCAAAAAATGATGTATAAAACACTGTTTTACCTCATGATTTCAATATTGCAAGGCCGAAAGGCTTGCAACACAATCTAAAAAAATTATTTTCAGGCTCTCTATCTCCTTCCATGACTTCTTCACTGCATCAGAAACACTGAGCAATGCACATAGACCAAAGGATGCAATTTCAACTGCATTAAGATTTGCATAAGCAAATTTTCCATAAGATGTCTTCGAAGAAAGACATTCTTCCAATTGATTCTCTAAAATACTAATTTTTAGTGATACATTCTCTTTGAGTAGAGTGAATCTTTTCAATTTATTCTCCTTCTCATCATTTAGAAGTCTCATATCATCAAAAATCTTGCTTGTTTTCCTCTCAATTTCTGAGATCTTCGCATTAGGGCTTTGCAAAATGTTTACTGCCACTTGCAGTTCTACTTCTTTAATTTTAAGCTTCTCTGATATTTCATATGTGTGGCTTTTGGATTATGTACACTAAATGTACAGTGCTTTCCCTCTCTCTATGCATCTTCTCAACTCTTTTATACATATATCAAAGTTGTCTAGATCATTTATGATATTCTTGCATACAACTTGAAATACATGTGCATCATGGATTGCTTGGGCTTTTACAGTTGCAATATAAGATAGGTTTGTGAATTCCATGTAAAAGAATTTTATAACCTCTTTTGCTTTTTCTTGGGGATCAACCTCACTAACTTGACTTGATATTATACTTTGAAGTTTACATGTTACCTCAAGTAGTGCTCCTTCCAATCTTTTTACCTTCTTGTTCTTTCCAATAATCTTGTTCAGAGATGAGATCAACTCTATTTGATCATCATCATCCACTTCCTGTCCTAAGCTTGCAAACACTGATTCAAACTATGGTTTTTGTGATGTTTCTATTGTGTCCTTAGGTTTAGGAATGATCACTAATTGTTCATGTAGAACCACATGCTTTTCATCTGTTGTATCAGTCTGTGTTTCCTCTTTTCCTTATTCTTTTCTTGTTTCAACCTCTTCTTCCACATTCTATGTTGTGTCTTGTTGCTCATCAATCTATGTCAAATTGCTAACATCAGCTTCTTGGTCATTGAAGGGATTTTATTCACTGTCTAGGGTGATATTTGTTCTTTCAACGTTCATAGATTCATCTTCAATGTTAATGGAGGGTGGTGGAGCTGGTGATGGTTCAATCTGATATTATTCTTCAACTGCTTGATTAGATTCACTCATTTTCTCACCTGGTCTAGAGGTCATTACCTTCACAACTGCTTCCTATGTTTCTTTGTTAATCTCCTCATAATTGCCTCCCATTATCAATATTGTTCTTCTTTTCTTCCTTAGGTGGGTACTTAGATTTTTCATAATTTCCTTGAAATGTTCTTCATCTTTTATTTCACATAGCTTTCTTACAAATATTTCTCTTTATTTCATTATCTTCTTCTATATATCTCTTCTTTTTGTTAACCAATTTCTCATAAAGATTGTCAGGGATCTTGCCTTTTATATCATCAAATTTCTTATCTGCAAGGATTGTGTGTCTGACAATTGCATTATCTAGGTTCAACTTCTCAAAGTTGTCATACATTTCATAGTATTTATTTAACTTAGTGAAATCACCTTCATTAATAATCAAAGGGTTCACTTTATCTATTTTGGGCTTCCATTTCTTCTTGCTGCTACCTGCCTCTTCATCTGCCTTAGCTACTAGTATTTTCCTTAGAACTGAGTAAAGATAGTTTTCTATCTTTTATCTGGTCTACTTGTCATTTCTTTAACTCTCTCGGTTGGTGTGGTGGAGGAGGATCTTGTGGATTTACTTATTTCATGTACTTCAACTTCTTCAATTTCTTCATTTGTGTCCTAAATTTCTTTAGTAGGAGCTGCAAGAGATGTCAAGGGTGGAACTGATACTATTTATTTATGTCCAATGTCCCTGATTGTTTATCTTGTCTACTTTACAATGACAAACTCATGTTCTATCATACCAGTATCTTTCAATATTTTCGTAATGGTACTGTTAACTCTTTTCTTTGCCATTTTCTATGCTTGTGATGATTGTGTGGAATTGAAGTTCTCTTCATGTGTCCCAAATCTAGGAATCTTAGCATCCAAATTACTCTTAAGTAATCTGCTCACATAACCTTCAATCTCAACTTCTAAAAATTCATATTCAAGAGGGTCTACAAATTCTACTCTTGGCTTAACTGCTTCAATGTAGGTAAAGTTTGTATCTACCAAAAAGCATATCTCATCTTTGTATTTTTCCAAAATAGATGGTGGAATCTTTGATCTTTTCTTCCTTTCATTCTGAAAGGTTTTAATCACTAAAGTAGCACTTTCATTCATTTTTGTCAATAGGGTGTCTTAGGTACACTTTGTTGATTCTATCCATAGAATTTTTGTTGTCATTCCAGTCAACTCTTATAGTGTATGTGAATCTTCTCAGCAAATGAAAAAACATGTATGTGATCAGAGATGAAAATCTAAATTGTGAATTCTTGGTCTTTCTGATCTTCTCAAGATTTTCAATCAACTGAATTCTCAAAATTTCACACATATATGCATGTACTTTCTCTACACACATAAGATAAGCTGGATGTACCATGCCAGTTGCCATATCATCTTCTCTAGAACTTGCACAAAACTTTGAAGTCAAAATTTTGCATACATATCTAACATCATCTTGTTCAATCTTACTTATAACAATTCCTCTTCCATTGTATGAATACTTGGTGTTGTCTAACATTATTTTCTTGACATTCTTCTCATTTAAGGGAATCACTTCTAACTTAGATAGACTAGTTACCTCATGAATAAGGTCTATGGTGATGTCTATGACTCTGTCATCTAACCCAAAACTTTGCATTATGAATTGTTCTCAATATTATCTTGGTTCATTCATCATTCTGAAATTCATAGTGAAGTGTATACTTGATAACATCAATCTCACTCAAATGTTCAAACCCTTCTTTGTATGACATATCTTGTTTATAGATCGTATCATATTCCATGATTAGGCTACCATCTCCTATGGTCTCAAACTTACATTTTAGATAACCTCTTACATCTTCCAAATGCAAAACTCCATCTAGAACGGATGACAAGGCTAAACTAGGGTCTTCTTCCAAAGGTTCTATAGGTTCCTTCTTCATTCTAGGTCTAACTGAATCTTTGATGTGGTGAACTAGTGACACATCCATGATTCTATAAAAACACAACTACTTTAATAGTGAATACTTAGTAAAATACTTCAGAATCATGATTTAAGGCTTTGCATAGATTTGGCAAGAAATTTGTCTCCAAATCCTACAAACTACTCTTAATCTCCATTAGCTAGCTCTCTTTATCACTTGTAATAGCTTGAATGATCAACTAATACTGATCATCAACTTTTATCCTTCAAATCTTTCAAGATTCTGACATCGCATTAAATTTCTTTACTACTTCATGCCAAAAAGTTGTTCCTGGTTACCTGCAAAACTTCATTCCTTTCGTTTACTTGCATACATATTTATAAATTCATGCACTCTTAACCATAGTTTCATCATATCATATACTAGCTCATATTAACTTCGCAAGACTCAATTCAATCTATTCTAACTTTTACACTATTCTAATACTTTACTCTAATATATAATTCATGAAATAAATGTTTAAGTGCTTTGAGATGAATTAGAAAATGACTCACACTTACTATCAGGTACTTCACCTATCTGGTTTCCTAGTATACTGAGTGTGCTCACTTGATCTGTGGCTTTAACAAATTCAACTTCTTCCAAGTTACTACAACATCCTTTCTAATTGTTGTTGGTGCTCACATTTCTCCTTGTATAGTTTCTAGTATTAGGGTTTCTCATGTTGTTCATGTTGACACTAAAAATTTTGGGTCCTAAAGGAATAGAACGTCAAGGACGTATAATATATATTTTTCATATTTTATAATTTCCCTTTGATAAAAAACTAAAATGGATAAAAGGCATATATGTTTGTCATTCTCTATTTTTCATATATTAAGTTATTAATTATTTTATTTCAAATTATTTAATGTATATTCTTTTGAAATAAAATTATTCTAAAAATGATAAATAAAATAAAAAGGCAGCGAGAGGGAGTTGAACACTCAACCTCTCAAGCCGACCTTTTCCCTACCTATCTACCCTCCTACCCCCTAACCAGTTAGTCTATTTGTTTTCTTTGAGAGGGTTAGGAGAAGATACTTATTTATCTTTATTTTTATGTGCAGGTGAGAAATAAAGTGCAACCTCTTACACAGAGAGTAATTTCTTCCTTAAATTAACTTTCAAATTAAATTAGGAATTTCTTTGTGTATTTATTTATTTTCCCGATTTTAGGAAAAAGAATGGGGAGAGGGAGTTGAACACTTGACCTCTCGACCCATTCTTTTTCCTACCTAACTACCCGACCCTACCGCTACCAATTGCTCTATATTATTCCTTGGGAATGTAGTTGTAAATAAATGTATAAATTAAAGAAAATCTTATCTCCTTTGAAATAAAATGTTAAAATGAGTATGGTTTATGAGATAGGAATTTCATATGTTATAGTCATTAATAATTATTTATTCTTACTTTGTGATTTACCCCCAAAACCTTAAAAGTAAAAATATATGATAAAATAAAAGTAAAATTTGATGAATATTAATTTGTTTAGGATTTTGGTATATTTTTATGTTAATTCTTGAATTTTTCATATCCCTACTTTTAATATGATATATTCACCTTGGTTATATTTTAGGGTAAAAGGCATGTAGGTTGATTATTATTGTTTAGGGTTAGATAGTAATTGATTAATTTTATTCTTTAAATTCAAAATCCCTAAAAGAAGTTTTTTACTTTATGCCTTCATCTTAAATTTTAGGGCAAAGTGGGTGTAAATAGTTTTACCCCACTTTACTTGATTTATCATTTCATGAATTAATCTATTAATGCACTTCATGTAATTGTAATGTTAATTTGCATTATGATTGTTTTTTATTTTAAGCAAAAGCAATTTTTCCTTTCATTAGGGTTCAAATGTAAAACCTTTTTACCCTAATGTTTCTAAAATATGTTTATGTAGCATTATTTTGTTATGTTTGTAAATGAACTTATTTTATTTTGAAAATAAAAATAAAATGCTACTACCTGATGTCATTTTTAAATAATGTGGATGATATATTATTAATTTTTAAAGTTTCATTTTTCACTCTATGATAAAGTATGAAACCTATTTATTTTTCAATTAATTATTAATTAATAAATGAATAATAAATAGTTTTTATATAAGATTAATATATTACATATGTAATGATTTTTATTTTTAGGTTTAAGATAAGCTAATATTAAGTGTTTTGTGCAGGAAATTAAAAGACGGACTATTATGCACGGGACACCAAAATTAATGTAATTATAGGGGAGATATTTCCTGAAAAACCATTATTATGGTTTAGTTGTACTTTTTAGGGTTAGTTGTATAATTAGGTCCTATGAAAGGGCATGTCCTTTCACAAGGAACCATTGAAAATATATTTATACTAGTTCATATTGTAAACTAAAAATCACAATCAATCACGACAAAAATCTACCAACTCACGGATTGGAATTTAATACCCAAAATCTTATGCATGAATATCAGATAAGTGTTTGTACCCTATTGATTATATAGTTTTTTTACGTTCAATTGGTTTCTTTAATTACTCTCTAGCCAGGGTATCTTACTGTGTTTTCTATTTTCATGCATTCATTTATGATTAATTTGTACAATTTGAATAATGGTAGCATGGTTTGAGAACCTGTTACTGTTTCCTTTCGAGCTCTTAAGTTGGGTTAAAAACCATAGGACTTATTGTATAAATTGTTATAAATTTTGTTTCAATAGAAGCTTGTAGGGTGATGGTCTCATTTTACATAAGCGAGTTATCTTAAAACCATCTCCGGTTATACGTAGCATTGAACGTATCTGACTCTATTCCCAATTTGGTATTAGGCACTAGTCTATTCATTCATTTGAAATTGTCATTTATTTCTTTTTGTGATTTACATATCTTATATGTTATCCTATTTATAAAGAATTCAATTAGGTTTAGCATTACATTCTAGCCTTAGTTTAGATTTCAAGCTATCTAATAATTAGGATATTAGGTTGTTTTTTCCTCCAAGGATCATTAACCCCTTTGGAAGGAATTTTTGTTGTTTATGCATGTGTTTGTGCAGTTAGACAACATATTTGATTTAGGCCTACCAGTCTTGGTTCGATTGAGCCAAAATTGCAGAGGTATTTATTGTGCCTGTCAATTGGCCTCAAAACGGTCTAGCATTTTTGAGCACCAACAAATTGGCGACTCTACTGGGGAACTACCTATCAATGAAAATCAATTTCAGAATCTCTGGTTAGTGTCGTAAAGATTCTACTGGAAAGAAGGTTTCAGAATAGTTATTGATTCCTCACAGGAAGTGAGGTGGCGACTCTAAAATTCAATTTCAGGTGAAGCCTATGTTAGGGAGAAGATCTCTAAAGAACAAGTGGTTCATCGAATTGGAACCAAACAATGAAGAAATGATTACACAAAGCGACAATGATCAGTTTAAATTTTTTTCTAATCCATTGTATAACATGGATAACAATCGAGAGAACATTAATGATCAACACCAAGGGGATGAATCAGGCATGTCTCCCTTGAATGCATTCATTACTTTAGAATGGTATGATAATGAAAATGTGGTGAGTTTATTTATGAAGATGATTGATATCTTCAGTAAAATACCTTCTGATATCAGGCCAAGTTTTGTAAACAAAATGTATAGTTTAGGAGTAACTCATGAACAGGTACAGCTTCTTCGTAAAATTGCATACGAAGTTGTAATGGAAGAAAATGATAAAGTTACAATAGGGGCACAGAAACCTAATGATGTTCTAGATTCGGATAAACAAGAGAAGTCAAATCAGGATGAGGAAGAATCTGTACATGGTAAGACTTGTATGGAGACAGGTATCAATGGCCATGATGATGAGGAAGAAAATCACCTCACTACAGAACAAATTTCGGATCTATTGGATAACGAATATCAAAAGTATGTACAAGAAAATAAATTAAACTTTTATTATAGTCATCAAGATGTGCATGATCAAGTGGTGTTTGATGAATTTCAAGAGGGAGAGATATCTCAAGGAGGAGATATTTCTATGGAGGGTTTTAAAAACTCTTCAAATTTTCTAAATAATGAGGATGAAATGTTACAGTATGACGAATTTCAGAAAATTGGTTCAACACGCTCTATAGTACCTTTGAACATAAAGTTGAAAATGATGAAGAACCAGAGGTAAGTATTCATGGAGGGAAAATACAATATGATAATTGCAAAAAATTGGTGAGCTCAAATTTGCACATTATGAGCATTTCAAAAATAACATCAATGGTAAGTTTCGTGTTGCATGACCAAAACTAGGTTTATGACAGAGGTAAGGTTTTTATTTTTCTAAGTATGTGGAACATGTAAGTATATTTTTATTTTTTCATTTTTCTAAATATGAAATCTTACATTAATATTAAATTGTAAAATCTTTACAAATAGTGCATTGTTATATTAAATTATTATACTATTGTATATATTATAAAGTTGCATTATTTTACAATTTCGTTGTGCATAAATCTTAATAGTTGTTATATCAGCATAATATAATGTCAAGCAATGTCTACTGTGCAAATTTCATTTTCTATACATTGTTGAAATACCATTGATTTTTCCATGCATGTATGAGGCTTTAGTTATTTATTAATTAACTGAGCCTTGGAATGCAATGTTTCGATCTATTGTACTTTCACATATTCTTGCCCTTTACATGTGGAAAATAGTCACGAGTAGCATTGACAAATTTTAGATCGTGTGACATTACTTTGTTATTTCCTTTTACCTGATAATTTTTAAGGTGTCTTGCAAGTGGCATCCAAACGTAATGATCATCTAATGTATTTTACATTTTCACTAGTCTTAGTTTTCATGTACGCATTGTATGTTTTATTCAAATAGTTACTTAGCTTTGGTGATAGTACCCGAATAATAGTTAATTCTTTCACTATATGCTTCTAACGTGTATTACAAGTATTTCAAGTCGTATTATACCTCATATTGCATTGACTATTTTGGGTAACTAACCTTGCTTTCTATATCCATTATCCTAACTTATTTGAACGTTTGTAGCAAGGAGCATTCAAATTTGTATTTCTATAGTAGTCAAAAATTTACAAGCATGCAGCTGGATTAATTGGCAAAACAAAAGCAGTTGAAATATATATGCTTGGAGCATTTGAAAATAATTACACTCGGAAATTATGTGGACTGTAATTCTGAATGATAAACTATCAACAACAGTTCTGAAGTTTGCACAAGCAGCATAATTTGTATTCCCGCGCAAATATTTGGAGCCTTTTTTCGGGGTTGTATGTGTGCTGTAAATAATGATTTTTGTTTGAAAATGACTGGTCCGATCATATACCTCAACTTGGAGGTCAATTTTACATTGTTCCAGATGATTTTAAAGTGTATATGAGCCCCGAAATTGCCCAGATTTATAAATGACGGCCATTAGACTATTTTACTATGGCAGAAAGCATAAAGAGCTTCAATATCAAAATCAGTGCTAATAAAGCAAAGGCTGAAAATATGATGATGATTGTTGGTTTGTCACAGCAGATGACAGAAATATTTTGATCATGGTTGCATGAGAGGACTATCAAATAGATACCTACTCGATCACTCAAGGACAACAAAGAAAAGAAAAAGAAGAGCAGGTCCCATCAATTTTATAAATCATCTTTTATGAATATACGGATTATTTTTTGTCTTCACTTATTTCGAAATTGTGATAGATTCTATTGTACTCGATATGGCTTAGAACAATTCGCATTCAGTCTACCATACTTAGAATTGAAAAAGAAAAAGAAACGGCAGAGAGTTGCTTGACTGCTGCAACAATATTACTCCAATTTTGCATGGTAACTACTTTCATTGGAAATGCCATTTCAGTAAATGATATATGTGCTCAGATTCAGTGAAAAAAAATGTTAACTCTCATAGCACTGGAAGGTACAAGCAAATGTTAACCTCATAGCTTATTGAGGCAATGCTGCAAAACTGCAAAGACCAAGTCAATTTGAGAACCGGATGGGGGTTTATTGGGAACAACCGAACCCAAATAGTGCTGACTGCATCGTGGTTAAGTTTTGTTTATTAACGGCTTCATATGGTGAACAACATCCCCAACAGTCATGACAGAATGGTATCTCACGGGCTCCATCCGCCATTTTGGTCTTAATGACATATTGGCCGAATTCTTTTAATGAAGGTTTCTCATTTGGTGGAATGTACTTTCCCAAGATTGGGTGCAGTCTATATGTTAAAAAAAAAAACAATATTCCTGGTAGATCGAGCAGCGAACTAATTTTGTAGTGTAGACGCTTTAAGAAAGAGGAAACAACAATGGACCATAATTCGCTAATTCCATCTACAAAGTTTTCTCCAGGTCACAATTTCTCCAAATTTTTGCCCAGGTCAAGGATTGCTACACGTAGTAGTGGTCGAAGGAATTCAATTTGTCTAAATAAACAGGTTTATTTAGGGTATTTAGAAACAGGAGCTCAAATTTAGGTTACTTCATCTTATCAGGCCACACTTCCAGGTTTTGCATCAAATGGACTTTCAATGGAAGAGGTGAATCCTTATTACGGAAGAGTGTGAGATTGGCGGATGAAGTTCATGATTCATTTTGGGAAACTCTGCTCTGTGAGGAATGACAGGGTCGAATGAAGGTTCTTGTTGAGGCAGGACCAGATTTACTAGCTTTTGAGACTATCCCAAATAAACTTGAAGCCTAGGCTTGCATTGAGTTGTTAGAGGAAGAGGACATCTAAGTCCCAGCTTGGTTATGTTTTAGTTTTATTAATAGTATGTGCAAGTGATTTGTAAAGTTCTAAAAAGAGCAGCAACCCTAATCTTAAAATCATCTATAGAACAAAAAGTAAATATATTTGAGATAAGTATTTTTTTTCATTATTTTGGTATTTAAATTAAATTAGAAATTTCTTTGTGTATTTATTTATTTTTTCGATTTTACAAAAAAGAATGGGAAAAGGGAATTGAACACTTGACCTCTCAACCCATTCTTTTTCCTACTTAACTACCCGACCCTACCCCTACCAATTGCTCTATATTATTCCTTGGGAGTGTAGTTGTAAATAAATGTATAAATTAAAGAAAATATTATCTCTTTTGAAATAAAATGTTAAAATGAGTATGGTTTATGATATAGGAATTTCATGTGTTATAGTCATTAATAATTATTTATTCTTAATTTGTGATTTACCCCCAAAATCCCAAAAGTAAAAATATATGATGAAATAAAGGTAAAATTTGATGAATATTAATTTGTTTAGGGTTTTGGTATATTTTGATGTTAGTTCTTGAATTTTTCATATCCCTACTTTTAATATGATATATTCACCTTGGTTATATTTTAGGGTAAAAGGCATGTAGGTTGATTATTATTGTTTAGGGTTAGATAGTAATTGATTGATTTTATTTTTTAAGTTCAAAATTCCTAAAAGAAGTTTTTAACTTTATGCCTTCATCTTAAATTTTAGGGCAAAGTGAGTGTAAATAGTTTTACCCCACTTTACTTGATTTATCATTTCATGAATTAATCTATTAATGCACTTCATGTAATTGTAATGTTAATTTGCATTATGATTATTTTTTATTTTAAGCAAAAGCAATTTTTCCTTTCATTAGGGTTGAAACGTAAAACCTTTTTACCCTAATGTTTCTAAAATATGTTTATGTAGCATTATTTTGTTATGTTTGTAAATGAATTTATTTTATTTTGAAAATAAAAATAAAATGCTACTACCTGATGTCATTTTATCAATTTAGGGAATTATATCATTATTTGAAGTCTTTTAACAATTAATATATTTGCTTATATTTTGATAAATAATGTGGATGATATATTATTAATTTTTAAAGTTTCATTTTTCACTTTATGATAAAGTATGAAACCTATCTATTTTTTAATTAATTATTAATTAATAAATGAATAATAAATAGTTTTTATATAAGATTAATATATTACATATGTAATGATTTTTATTTTTAGGTTTAAGATAAGCTAATATTAAGTGTTTTGTGTAGGAAATTAAAAGACGAACTATTATGCACGGGACACCAAAATTAATGTAATTATAAGGGAGATATTTCCCAAAAAACCATTATTATGGTTTAGTTTTACTTTTTAGGGTTAGTTGTATAATTAGGTCCTGTGAAAGGGCATGTCCTTTCACAGGGAACCATTGAAAATATATCTATACTAGTTCATATTGTAAACTAAAAATCACAATCAATCATGACAAAAATCTACCAACTCACGGATTGGAATTTAATACCCAAAATCTTATGCATGAATATCAGATAAGTGTTTGCACCCTATTGATTATATAGTTTTTTTACGTTCAATTGGTTTCTCGGATTACTCTCTAGCCAGGGTATCTTACTGTGTTTTCTATTTTCATGCATTCATTTATGTTTAATATGTACAATTTGAATAATGGTAGCATGGTCTGAGAACCTGTTACTATTTCCTTTCGAGCTCTTAAGTTGGGTTAAAAACCATAGGACTTATTGTATAAATTGTTATAAATTTTGTTTCAATAGAAGCTTGTAGGGTGATGGTCTCATTTTACAGAAGTGAGTTATCTTAAAACCATCTTCGGTTATACGTAGCATTGAACATATCCTACTCTATTCCCAATTTGGTATCAGCCACTGGTCTATTCATTCATTTGAAATTGTCATTTATTTATTTCTGCGATTTACATATCTTATATGTTATCCTATTTACAAAGCATTCAATTAGGTTTAGCATTACATTCTAGCCTTAGTTTAGATTTCAAGCTATCTGACAATTAGGATATTAGGTTGTTTTTTCCTCCAAGGATCATTAACCCCTTTGGAAGGAATTTATGTTATTTATGCATGTGTTTGTGCAGTTAGACAACATATTTGATTTAGGCCTACTAGCCTTGGTTTGATTGAGCTAGAATTGCAGAGGTACTTATTGTGCCTATCAGTTGGCCTCAAAACGGTCCAGCATTTTTGAGCACCAACAGTTCATTCTGCAAAATCTCACTGTGTGACCAAAATTATTGCTAATTTGACAAACTACTCCATTGTTTCCATATCTTGGTCCTATCTAACTAATTTGTGATCTACAATTTCTAGCAATATGTCCAATCTTGTTGCATTTATAACACACAACTCCATTCCTTTTGTTTATGTCTCCAACAGGTCTTTTATTTATAGGGTTAGTACCTCTAAAAATTCTACTACCATTTTTATCATTAGATCTAGGCTTCTTACAATCAATAGCTCTATGTCCAAAACCACGACAATTATAACAATAACCAAAGATAGGTTTAAATTTCTTACCTTTACAATCTATTTTCATATGTCCAAAAGAATTGCATGAAAAACATCTACCTTTTAATTCTCTTCGCATATCTTTAGGTGGTTCATCTTCTTTAGGTGGATTAGGTATATCTTCAGATTGGTTAGCTTCATCAGGCTTCTTTTCATCTTTGATCTCAGAGTGTTCTGGATCTAGTTCTTTGCATTCCTCAATCTTCTTAGGGAACTTATCTTCAAGATATCCAAGACTGGTTTTATCATAAGATGGTTTCTGATAAGATATTTTTTCATCAATATTTTCACTACTAGAATATAGTTTCTCAAGATGTTGTTTAAACTGAGTTAGTTCTCCTTTCACAATTGTATTGTACTTCTTAAGTAAGGAAAAGTACAAAGCTATGTCACACTTTTATAAAGGAAAAGGTCAACAACACACAAAAATTTTAACTTTAATGACATAAAAATGCCATTTATGTTTAAAATTTGGAGATGATGTAAACTAATGAAATGTGTAAAAGTGGATAAAGTTTATGGCTATAATTTTTTAATTTTTTTTTGAACAAGAATTCACATAGTTTTTAAATTTTTTAAGTCCATTTTTTACTTGCTGAAAAATGCTGAAAAATGAGGGTCTTGTCCGCACCAAAAAAGTATATGCAAATAATCTCTTTTTCCTTTGATTTCAAAATATGTCATAGATAAAATGTATAGCTAGTGCAGAAAAGAAGAAAAATTAGTTTTCAATGTATATTTTCTCTGTTATAACTACTCAAAGTTGAACATACCTAAAATTGACAGTTTTCATCTCGCGTCAAATTTCCCCTATCAAATCTACACCATTCAGAAAATAAATTACACACTCTTGAAGATAACTCTCTCCTCTAGTGTTAAATATAAATTTTCAATTTTTTTGATAAGCTTTACTATTTTTTTCTATTTTTGAAGCATCTTGTTCTCGAATGTTAAAATACCTACTTGTAGTATTTTGAAATTATAATATATTAGATCTAATTAAAATACTATAAAAATTATATGATGATAATCTTGACTCCATGCTCTAAAAAAGGGTATTTTTATATTTGTAAAAAAATATCATTAAAAAGAGTAAGAATTATTGAAACGTCGCTTTTCTGAAATAATTTTATTTCTTTAGTAATTGTTATAAAACATGCATTTAATAGATATTTCCAATTGGAAAAGGTGAAGAACTTATCTAACTTAGCTAGAATGAATCTAGTTAGACCATATGTTTGA
The DNA here is from genome assembly GCA_027943335.1 of Chamaecyparis obtusa. NCBI lineage: Eukaryota > Viridiplantae > Streptophyta > Pinopsida > Cupressales > Cupressaceae > Chamaecyparis > Chamaecyparis obtusa. The sequence goes on from BSBK01000335.1 coordinate 1,585,802, forward strand.
CAAAAAAAAAAATTAGTTAGAAATACTCAAATTCAGCTATGCTGATAAGTTGTCCTGAAACGTGACATAGCTTTGTGCTTTTACAGAAGTTCAACATACTCCAATTTTGTTTTCTCAAGTTCAAATGTTACTTTGGTAAGTTTAGATTTCAGACTTGCATTCATAGATTTCAGATTTGTTTCATCTTTGCTACTTTCATCTTTCAATCCTAACTTCATATCTACAATCTTTAACTCATGTTTAAGGATCTCATTTTCTTTCTTCAGTTTTGAAACTTCATCACATTCCTTGACTTGAATTGTAGGGTCTTTCTTTGATTTCAGATTTTCCATCTTTTTTATAGTTTCTCAATGTAGTTTTTTGCATCATCATATTTCTCTTTCAGAGTATATATATTTCTTCATTAAGAATATCAATCTGTTCAAGAGATTCTTCTACAATTGATCCATAGCCATAGAGATCTTACTCAAGCTGTTAGGCTTTTTCTGAATAACTTTGTTCTAAGTAACTAAGCTTTGATACCAATTGTTATAGATAGGAAATACTGAGAGGGAGGGGTGAATCAGTATTTGACAAACTTTTACTTTTGCCCAATTATGGATATAACAAATTAACTTGAAGCTTGCATAAGAAAATAAACTAAGTAAACTGAATAAAAAGCATAGCAATAAAGAAAATGAACTCATAACACCATGTTTGTTCTCAAGGAAATCCTGGCCAAGGGAAAACCCTGGGGGGATGATACCCACAACTGATCTACTAATCAAAAGATATCTGGTTAAGGATGTTGACCATGTTAGGAGTCTGTTACATACATATAGTCTCTCTATCCTAGTTAAAAGATTCTAGGCTTTGTTAGAAGCCTCAACCCTGTTAGGAGTTTCTATTACAAAAAAAATTGTTTGCAAGATGAGCTCACTGCCCAAACATGCAATATACAATAATAGCTTCTAATACAAAGGTAAAATACAAAACCTTTTACTACTCTCAAAAAAAATTTCTATTCTGATGTAGCTTTGTAGGCTCTTCGCTTTCACATACATATATTTCTTTTTTCCTTTTTACAATATACAACTTCGCATCATATGTCAACTTATTACAATTTCTATATGTATCATGTATACATTTCACATTACATAATTCTTACATATATACAAGTTATTACAATAAATAACTTCTAGTCAGCTTACAATACATAAACTCTTCTCAAAATATAAAATCAATGCATGTTGCCTTAGGGTTAACATCTAGGATGTTGTCCCTACACGATTAAGTTATTATTTTGATAAAAAAAAATAATCCCTTAACTTATTGTGATCATATTTTGTCTTATGCTCTATTCAGGTCGGCTCAACACTATCTCTATAAATCTTTAATATCTTCTTCTATACATGTCGTACAGACTTGTGCTCTCATATATGGCTTTGATATACATAGAATGATCCATGTTCTAGTGCACATGCACTGAACCTTCTTTTGTGAACATTGCTAATCAAAACTATATTTGATTAGACTGGTAAAGACTATTGTACTTAGACAATTTTCTAGTGCGATCATACAAGATAGCTTCCATCTATTATGCTATCTCCATGCTGAGTATATGTTTCCATAATGACAACATTCTGATATCCTACTTAGCCAAATTGCCAACAAAAGAAACGGTGAAGATTAAGAGGCAAAATATAATGAATAAAAAGAAAACAGTTTATGTCATGTATTTAAAGAGACATGAGATTCATTATTGAGTCTGAGATTATTGACACTAAGGGAGAATTCACATGAAAGGACTATTTTCATGCACTGTTGATCAAACTAGTTGAAGACAGAACCGAGTTGAACTACAGACATTACCAAGCATCTGAGAATTATTCACCAAGTGGAGTAAGTTGGAGGATATGAAGGATTAAATTGATTATTGATTAGAGGAGGTATTTTGAGCTTAGCATAGATATGAAAATCTACAAATCTTAGTTTTATTTGAATCAGATCATTATTGTATCAGTTTAACCATGTTACAACAAAATCTCTTAACCAAGTGGACGTAATAGTATTTATGTATTTCAATATGACATTCAATTAATGTTGATTATTTTCTTGTTAACCCCATAGTGAATGTTCGTCAAGGGAGAACTATTAGTGATAAATCCTCTAAGCAGGTCACACCTTATAGTGTATTTTTTAACCTTTGAGAGGGTTGGCTCCTAACTGAGCTCACTTCACAAGAGTGAATTATTTTGGGTTACCGGTCCCTGGTGGTTTTTCCCCTAATAGGGTTTTCACGTTAAAAATATTTATGTTATTTTTATTTGATGTGATTGAATTGTTATTTTAATTTACACATTTCATAACTACTCAAATTGGAAAATACAGTATTGAATTTTCTATCAATCATTAGATGAAGAGAAATTTATTGTTGATAGCTTACCAAGTTGATAATTTGATTGAAAAGTTTGAATATACACATCTGGGAGTTTTGGGACTGTAGGATAACTAAAATTAACTAATTCACCTCCCCCCCCCTCTTAGTTATCTAACATTCTATACATTATTACTACTCCTTCTTTAAACTTGTGAACTTTCTTTTTTAATGCTAGTGTTATTGCTTGTATATTTATTGTGTAGATGAATATGGATCTAGTTGATTCTCTTCATGAATGATCTTTCATACCTTAGGGTAATCCTCATACCCCTCTCAAACAATTCTTCCACTCCTTGAATCCTTGCACCCCTCTCTAATCATTGTGAATGTGTGTTTTACTGACAATTTAGACTCTCGTCAATCATGTTACTGACCACTATCCTATTCCCTTGGATATTACACATTGAATAATTCTCTGATTCATCATACCCTTACCTTAACTTGGACACTTATCCCTACTTTAGACACTTATATTCTTTGCCCATACAAACTCAACTCATAATACTCTAACCACAATCTAATGCAGAGCACAATGGACACCTACACATCTCCATTCATTTAAGGACAAATATCCCAACACTAATACATTTGGGGTGAAATTGCGACGGCAATTTGCGACAGCGGGCAAATGTTATTTGATTTTTGGCTTTTTTTTTCAATTATAACCCGACAACGTCACAATTGAGATGTTAACGGGATATAAGAAAAAAAAAAATTTGGTCATTTCTATGTTCAATAGCGTCGAGAGGGATTTTTGCAACCATTGGGTAATTTGTATGTTGGACGAGGAGAAGTGAAGTGTCATTTGGGTCTCATTTTCACAACTGTGGTCGAAGATCTTGATGCTCTGCGTGGATACCAAATAACTTGAGACTCGGCATGGACAACATATTTTTAGCTTGACTGTCGGTTACCTTTGAGTTGTGATTTATCAAAGGTATGTTCCTCAAATACCCTTTAAATTTTTAACGCCCGTTTATTGACAAGCAGAAGTCACGGTTTCAATACCAGTTTGTAGTGACCAGGCACATTACAGATGCCTTGTCACCTTTATTCAATCCATCTTATCCACATTAACATTTTTCAAAACAAAACAAGCAAAACAAACAAAGCAAAATGTTACATTTCCCTCACCGAGATGTGGAACCATCTATCGGTTCATAGGGAATACAAATTTTTCAGTGCCGATAGTCGGCTAGGGCACACCGCGAGACCTCTATTCCCTTATTCCTGTACTTCTTCAATGCTTAATCAAATTGACCCAAACCAGATGCAGATGAAAGATGTTAAGTTATAACACATTTTCATCCATTTAAAACTTTAACTTTGACTCTTTCGAGTCTACACAGATCTAATATACAGAGATAAGATTAAAAAAAAACCCTTTACACCATTCACAGTCCTGATTTTAAATCAACACAAGTGGCCACCTCCACAAATTTGTCCTCTCCTTGTGGTCATTAGGAGAATAGATGTTACAAATACCATATTCAAGTCCATTGTTCTTAATTGTTATCCAAATTGCCCCGTTGCACAGAGAACACCCCCAGTCAAAAATGTATTTTTTCCGTTTGGGCCCAACCAAGATAGAAGCACCACCCTTGCTCTTAACATGCTTTGTGAAAAAGAACTTTGCATCTTGCTAGATGCATCTTAAATTAATGTCAAGAGTGAATCCAACTACCTATAATTATTGAAGCAAAAGAATATCAATTCATTTTTGCATCATCAAAAATCTCTTAATGACATGTTTTCTATTTGGGGATTCCAAACCCCTGACATTCCAAGACGAAATTGTAAACTCCATGTAAAACATTATAACTCTGTATCCATGGGAGCTATAAATCTCTTATAGCAACTTGGAAGTTGTTATCTAGGGTGCTTAGATGGAAATTTACCTATGGTTAGGCCAAGAGGCCTACCTCTCTTCTTAGTAGAGGGCTCCCTATTCTCAATAAACTATGGTTCATAGTTTACTTCTTGCTCAATTTTCTTAGTTTTCACTCTTCTTTTCTTCTTTTGTGCATTAAACACAAACAACTTAGGATCCTTGAGGGCCTCAATGATATTTGTGTTAGCCCCTTCCTCAATCTCTCCCTCTTCCAATTTCTCATCCTTGTCCTTCATAACAGATTCATCCCTTGGTCCACTCATCTAGGAGAGGCCAAAACTATGGGGAACAATGGCTAGATTATTGGGAAGATGGTGATGAATCTTAGGGGGGAGGCCAAGTAAGGGGGCAGGAATGACCACAAGAGAGAAATTACTAAGTTTCTCTTGATCTCCATAGGCTTTCTTAAGAGCACCAAGCCCATCTAGGGATGTAGTTGCATCAACCTTATTAGAACACTTCTCAACCCAACTCCCTAGATTCTCCACCATCTCCACAGCAGGATGGTCATTGGTTCCAATAGTCTCACCCTCCCCCAAGGGAGTGGATGAAGTGATGGATCCCTTATGAGGCCCCCATGAAATGGAAACAGGGTCACGGTTCTTGTTCAAGCACATCCTGGGTGCAAAAACATTATTAAATTTGGGGTTAAATAGCCTCCTAATCTGCTCAAGAGTAATTTGTTAAGCATTTTGAGTTCTTTGTTTGGGTCTAGGAGATTTAGTGTCCAGTCCAAAGTTAAGGGAATTCGCATTAGGAAGGTCCTGTAATGCAGAGCTCACTTCAATAGCATAAGAGGTTGGGGGGTCACCAGTGTTATTAAAGGCTTGTTTTAAGGCATCAAGTGTAGCTTCCAACTCCTCAGAGGTTGAGGGGGGTTGAATCAACTAAGAAAGTCAAGAAGAGTCATTCTCAGGTTAAGATGAGGGTAAAGATTGAGAGGTATTAGGGATTGTAGCATTAGTGCCTTCAGAGAGAGGATGAGACTTCTTTTTAAGGAGAGGGCAGGAGAATCTCATGTGGCCTTCCCTTCGACAAAGGAAGCAAGCGTTAATATCGCCAAGAATCATGATAGGGCACAATATCATCTGCCCTTCAAGGTCAAACATAATATCTTTAGGAAGATCAAGACCTAGGTTAATTGAAATCAGAACCCTAGCATCATTGTGGGGAAGCAGAGTGTTCATTTTATCCACTCTAATAACACTTCCAATCGGTTCAAATGCTTGGGGAATCAAATTTCAAAGAAACGGTGGAAGATGGCCAACAGTGAGCCATCGAGGGCAAGAGAGGGCTATAATCTCCTCTTGAATAGAATTTGGGGACCCAGAAAATGCCCTAAAATTGCAAGAACTGACTTTCTAGAATTGCCTTCTAACCTATTTCTGACTTGTAGGGTTAGCCATAAAAATTTAAAAAATCCCTTTTTGAATCATTTGAAAATACGTAAAATGGAAACCTAGCTGTTTAGACCACACATTATGAAGCCATTCATTCAAGAAGGAATGTGATGGAAGTTTAGACACCTCTTGAGTAGCAAGAAACAAATTAGTATCTGTTGGGTGAGTAAGAGTCGCCTTATTTTGAACTTTTCAAGTTCTCATGTCAAGCTTCACTCTGTTCATTTTTCCACCTTGTTGGTCTTCCCACGAGTCTTCGCACATTTGAATTTGTCAAATCCGAGCTTTCGGCGTCGTTTGTATCGGTTTGACCCGTTTTAAGCCAATAACATATCCTTTCAAGGCATTTGAATCACTTCGAACCTTTTTGAACTCCAGTTCGAAGTAGTTCGAAGGAGTTCAAAAGCGGCCCGAGTCCTTTATTACTAACGATGTGTTATGCAGGAAGGCTAGCGACATTTTCTTCTTGAGAGAGGTTGAACCTCTTCGAGCTCTGGTTTGAAGGAGTTCAAAGTAGTTCAAACGGACTACCGGCGTGATCAATAATGATGGAATGTCCTGACAAGATGCGCCGTGTAGACCTGGCGTGATTTCATTGGACGGGCCAGTGTGCGGAAAATGAGGCAATCACTTGCACGATTGGGAAATATTTGGTTTGAGATTGAATAATGATGATAGAAAAGGTGGCGGATCCTGAAGAGTTAATTTGATTTGAAGGCATTTATTGCTTATCACCACTTGGTATCAAAAAATTTATTAATACTCCCGTAATGGAGTATATTTCGTGCTTCAAGTGGCAACTAAAAATAGAAACTGGGTAAGTCATTTTTTCCCTATTGTACACTGCGAGGTCTGGGCGCTGGAAGGGTGGTTTGGTCGAAGTGCAAAGCGTACAGGTAGCTTCTTTCAAGCTCTACCTTCTCATTTCTGGTTATTCCTTCAAATTCATTAGTTCAAGCAGTGAGCTGGTAGACTTTCATATTTTTAGGCAGGCATGAGGTCTGTCATGCATTTCTTTGGCAACGTGAAGAATCTTGAATGTAAGGCCCCGGTCATAACAGACACGAATCTTTTAGGGGTCTCAGTCGATACTATACCTTCAAAACTCTCAACTCGTGTTGACGAGGAGTACATTGTAGAAGTCCTAGCTAGTGGGTTGTTAGAAGCGGGTGCTTTCCCACCGGCTACTGTTTGTCCGAAATTGGTGCAAGAATGTATCAATAGATACGATGTAAAGTTGAAGAGTATTTTGAACACGGATGGTCAAACCCTAATCCCTGTTAACCGCAGAACCATTTCAGCAGTCTTCAAAATACCAGATGAAGGTCTGGTCAACTTCACGCCTACCCAGTCTCTGGCCCAATTCAGGGAAAATGCTGATAAAAATAGGAGTCACATAGTGAGAAGGTGGACGAAGACCAACTATAAAGGAGGATCACGGTTACCCAAAACTCTCACCAAGGATCATATGAACCCCCTAATACATGATTTGGTTGTTCTCCTTCACCGATTAAAAGGTTCAGAACAGGCCCTATCCTTTGATGAGTGGATGTATCATTTTGTAGAAATCATCTTAGAAGGAAGTCAACACATTGACTGGGCTGAAATTATAGCCACATCTCTTCGGGACCAGCTCAGACAGACTCAGATGACCAAGGAAAGATTTTACATGTCTTCGTACCTGATGTATTGCTTGGCCTACACTCAGGACCTATACCCTATTCAGAAAGCTCCCTGGAATGGAGATTTATTTATCTATGAGTGTTGTCCATTACTGAGAAGAGATAAGGTTTTGGAGGATTATAGAATAATACATGATATGTTCTAGGGGAAATTGTGTCAGGAATTGGCTGGCAGGCCTAACCAGAGGATTTCAGACAATGCGCAAAGATTAGTTAAAGTATTTGGCAGCTTTTATATTCAATTTCCCCATTTTACTTATATTCGGGTAGGAGGATTCAAAGAAGAACTATTGAAGCTGCCTAGGTACGCTTTTGACTATTTCATTCTTGCAGAAGTTTGCAGACAGTTATTCATTGTCATTAAAACAGCTCTCCCGGAAGATAAATGGAACTCTTTGTTCCCAGTGAAGTTAGGCCACTTAATCTGTAACAGCATGCTGGACGCATCTGTTGTGGGGAGTAATTTATTGAACTTCCACATGCCTTTCTATGAACCAAGAACAGGGTTCGATAGTAAAGGCTTTGCCAGACAGACCCTGGGATTAGGAAAATGCCCTTCACCAAGTTACCATCTGGAGGACCTGTGGGAAGATCTCGGCAATGAAAAAAAGATTTGGGAACGAGATAGAACCAGGCTTACGGTATCTCAGATTAAACTGCTACAGTTGAAGTTTGATACCAGAAATATAGAAGATAATGATCCAGAGGTTCCCCGTCCATCCGCCACCTTTTCCGAGGAGGATGCTGTTTCGATCATCGATTGGAGTAGAGAGGAGTCTAGTGATATCAGACTCCGGGCCCGCAGCATTTTTGAGGAAATAAAAAACTGGATCGTGGTGAAGAAGAAAGATGTTCAACTTCTTACAGATACAAGTCATAACACTGGTTCGCCCATTAAGAGTGTAACACAAGCCCTTGCTAATAGTTCTCTTTTGTCATCAAATGTAGGTAAGAAAATACTAGTGAAGGAGAAAACGGCCTCGGTGAAACATCAACCGCGCCAAGGTCAAGACCAAGGACGAGATCTGAGAAGAAAATCCAAATGGCCTCAGAGGAGCCTGATTATCTGGATGACGTCGGTGACCTCACCGATGAAGATCTCACCTTCACCCCTGATCATAAGGGGAAGATGCAGGAAGGTCTCACGCACTGCCAAGACCTATCTCAGAATGCAGATGCACTTGTCAAGACCCCTGACAATCGAATGGTGTCCAGCACAGTCCCACCTTGGCTCACGGAATCAGTTAATAAAAGGAAAAGCTTCAAGCCTCTATCTATGCCAGTTAAAGAAATAGTGACGAGGTACGCAGCTCGTACTTTGAAAGCTAAAAGGATGAAGAGTGATGCGAGGCTAATAACAGATCCTTCTACCGGGAAAGTCACTGCTGAAATTGCTACAGTGAGATCTATGGGAAATACCCAAGATCCTGAGCCCGAGGATTATGAGATAACGAAGATGGATTTTGGAGTGCTGAACAGGGATTCCCGTGATCACATTTTCAAATTCTCTGTCGATCGTATGCTCAGACAGTCGCAGAAGGATGGCAGAGAGAAGTGGGAGTTGAAATAGATAGTTTCGACCATGGTGGAATTCCTATCTTCACTTGCTGAGAATGGTGCAATACCTCTAGCGCAGGTTTAGCAGGGGAGGACTTGGACAGAGGTAATGAAGGCATGGACAGACGGCATCATAGCGGAAGGCAGTGCTTTCATAAAAGAGTTCGTGAGCACCCGTACAGACGGCGAAGTGCTCTTGGGGGAAATTCAGACATTGATCCCAATATGGGAAAGTGAAGCTGAAAGTTGTTCAGAGATCATGAAAAGAGTACAAGAAATTGAAGATTACGGAGTGAAGCAATTTCTGACAGAGAACCCCATGAAGCTGGTCGACCCATGTATGCTGTTCATCCTGAAGAAGAACTTCAGCTGGAAGAACACTTTGTTCGAGACAGCCATTTCTCAGATGCGAGTTATGGAAAAGGTCGTGAAGGAGATTCACTCTGACACCCTGAAAGACATTAAAATAGTAAATCCCTCAGGTATTCTACAATTGGAAGATGCAGACCAGGGAGTTGATGTATTAGTGAAGTCCTTTGTGGATGAAATGAATGCTTTCAAGGAAAGTGAAGCGCCGATGGTTCATGACCTCACGAGGACCGCCAACATAGAAGCAATGCTTATCTTAAACCGAGGTCAATTGCCAAAGCAAACGGAGAAAATTCAAGAGATGAGATGGGAGAAAAATGCCACGCATGCCAAGTTGACCGCATTGAAGAACCTGCACGCCCCGCCTACTCAGGAGCTACTCCGAGTTTACCAGTCCTGGAAGCTCGTAAAGGTTGCCACATCAGAGGATGCTCAAGAAAACTGAATCAAATTCAGTTTTGTTTACTCAATTGACCCTACTTTGACTCTTCTTTAGAAACTAGTTTATAACTGTTAACTGTTTCTTGTTTTAATAGGGTCCGAGAAGCCGAGTTTTTCGGGAGGCTTTCTCAGACCGTTTAAACTATTTAAGCTGGTGCTTAAGACATGGAAGGGGGATAGATTAGAATAGAGAAAAAAGATAGAATTGAATAGAAGAAGTAGTACAAGTTCTTTTCAATTTTTGCAGTAGTTTGAATGACTGATGATAACTGGACTTTGGGCCAGTCTTACCTGAATACTTGTGCATAAAAATATTTTGATCTTTGAATCAAATAGTGAAATATATATGTTCTACTTTGGGAATTATATATCGATCTTGTGTATGTGCTATTCAGTTTCAGTCATTTATTATAGTTCTCTGAGTTATAGTTTTTTTGAAGATGCATTTTTGTTAATTAGTCTAAATTTCTCTGAATGGCCGCTGAAGCTTATTTTTCTTCCGCAAGGTAGTCTTCTGTTCCATCGTTTGGTTTTACAAGTTTCTATTGTTCTACCTCATCCATCTAGGAATGGTTGAGAGTCCTTTTACTGCTTTTCAGTTAAAAGCTTGTATGTTAAAATTACTTTTTCCATTCGTTGAATATCTTATAAAGGGAGCTGTACCTTTTTGCAAAATTCAGAGGGAAGCAAAGTAAATGCTTACCCGACTGTTGTGTAAATGATTTGTTTTCAGAGGCATAGAGTCGGAGGATAAATATCAGAGTATAAAGAGAACAAATCTGTTTGCCAACAGTATCCTTTAATGTATTTTTTTCTGATTCAATAGCAAGCGCCATTTGGGAATTTGGCTTAACAATGATATCTTCAGTAGGAATGGACTTACCTTTATCACCTCCATGTCATGTGCACGGTTCTCCACTAGGTTTGTACTGGATGAAGCGTGTGCCATTGAGAACCTTAACCTCATTCTCCACCACTTGCTTAAACAATTGAGCCTTGGCAGAGGAAGACAAAGGTAAGTTTTCTTGGATGGAAGGCATCAAATGCCCACTGCAGGGCATATTAGGGCCCATAAAAGGCAAAAAAACCAAGGACCCTGTCGCAGTAAATGTGAATTAATTACACCAGTACATGGGAGAGGAAGGCCTCCCACTTGGAAGGCCTCTTCGAAGAGCGTCTTGGGTTCCAGTTGTAGAGCCCAAGCCGCTAGCCTTCGTTTATCAAAATTCCATACATATCTGATTCATTTATTTCGTATCAACAACACTTTTGGAATTATATGTTCTCTTCATACTTTTGGTCCTTACATCTTTAGGAACTTCATTACATAGGCCCTTAAATGCCTCTTTCCTGCCATCTATCTTGAATTTGAATTCCAGTGTTTGGAGATTAAGGGAGTACTTACCAATGGACATTGTCCATTGAATGCCAAGTGTATCATCATTGACTGTAGTCTCCAATGGTCTATTTAATTTTTGTACTTTTTTGAACAAGATGTTTGGGATCCATCCACCATCTTCACACAAAAACTTTCTAGTTCTACTACTTGGAGCTCCATTGTAACGACTAAGGCTGAATTACTAAAGTTATGAGTAGCCCCACTATCAATTAGCACTATTATTTTGTGTCCTTGCAACATACCTTGAACCTTAAAAGGTTCATACTCGAGAGTTCTAGTCATTGTGGAAATTGCACCACTTTTCCTTTCTTGAGGTGAAAGCTCTTTTGTTTTGAAGGTTTCTTCATCTAACTCATCTTGTTCATATAGAAATATTAAGTTTGAATTTTAAGAGTGACATTCTTTTAAGAGAGTTTTGAAAAGAAAGATCATTGTGAATTCACCATCATAATAGGATTTACGAGGAATCCTCAATGATAGTGATATCCTTAGAGAACTATACATTACATCCTTTCATTTATATCCATAGGAATTAGAACATTGACTAGCTGAGGTGGAGCTTGTGATCTCATATATATTACCTTCCATGTCAACAATAGGAATAGTGCTATCAAGTATCAAGACCAAAATAGGATACAAATTGTAATCCATACTTCTTGATTTTCACTTTTGGTTGTCTATCCACCATTTCAGTCAATATACTCTTAGCAATCTTTAGGGTCACAGTAGCCTGTAATACAATGAAGAGAAACTGAATTCCCAACAAGGGTTACTAAGTATTCTTCTTTTGTCCTTGAACACCTCACCATTCCTAGTCTTCTACAAAAACCAGTTAAGATTTTTATCAAAAGACTTTACAAAACCTAAAAGAACCTCACAGCAAGAAATATTACTCCTAATATCCCAACCCAACTTATTCCCCACAAAAATATACCAACATATCCTAGCAAAATTGCAATGAAAAAACAAATGTTCAATAGTTTCAAGTTTCAACATTGTGGGACAAACATGAAGGTTGTACTAGTATCATTAAGGACAATAGCATCAACAATATTTATTAAAGTCAACAAACACCTAAAAAATTATTTCTATAATTCAAGCAACTTGGACCATTAAGTGACCAAGAATGGATTGTGAATCCTTGATAGAGAGTGAAAGTTTCCACAAGTGGTAAAGCATATCAGAAATCTTATTGGTGTTGACTAGCATGTTGTAAATGCTTCTATTTTTAGCCAGCATTGAAGTCATTCGTCCATTTGATGTTGCTTGAAAATTAAAACCTATATTAAAATTCAATTGAAAAAGAAAGTTCCAACTGTATGGGGACTTTTTAAGAAAGGAGGTGGTTTTTTTTCTAAGTAGTGGGAATCTACAGTTTAACCTAAAAATCATTCCATGTAATCAAATAGCCATTTCTAAAAAGACTACTAAGACTTCACAACCTTTAGTAGATCAACTCTTAGTAAGAGTAACCCCATGTCTCCATGCGGCTACTTATGCACAATTTCTGCTTAAAGTTAAACAATCATGTTCCCATGTAAATTTTTTATTAGAGAGAAAGGATAAATTGGAATCTTTCCCTATTTTAGTGGAACAACAGCTTCTTAAAAACTGAAAATAGGCTTTGAAAAAAAGGGGTGCTACAACTTATTAAGAAAAATGACATGTCTTCACCAATTTTATTCCTCTCCTTTTTATTTGCCTAAAAAAAAATTTCCAAATTTTATTTGTAAGAAATATTATTATAACTTTTTGTTTATATTATTATTTAAGAGGAATGCTTAAAAATGAGTATTAGATTTTTCTATCCATGGGGCCACCAGCTCTCCAAATTGCTGCTTAAAAATGTTAAACAATAGTTGCTTGCCAAAATAAGCCAAACAACTGCATAGGGACCTACAAGACTTATTGTTAAAATTAAGTATTCACTAAATAGCTAACAAAAGTTCCATTAGTCCTAGAAGAAAAAGCTTTACCCTTCCTTGTAGATTATGTTGCCCAAGATGTATATTATTCTTCATGGTGCGATTCTTTTTGTTGGCTGACCTTTTCAAGTACTGGCAACAAACCTTTATTTTCTCTCATTTTAAAATATAAAAAGCTGTCTCTTTTCTTTTGGATGACTTCCTAGGGTAAAGTGCCAATTTTCAAATGTTGCTTGGGTTATTTATTTTGGATCCAACTTTCATAACCATTCTCTTTTTTATATGCCGATGTCAACCTTTAAGTTGGTCATGAATCTAGAAAGAGGATACAGCTAGCTTTTTCAAAAGTGAATGATTTTTTTCCTTTTTCCTATTTCATTCATAACATACACGTCCCACATCCTAATCACCATTTATCACCATTTATCAAGAGTTTACCACCTCGAACTATCTATGAGCATTTCTTAATTTGAAACATAAGACTTTGATATGCAATATGATCCAACTAAAAAGGATTATTTTTAACTTTACTAATGGTTTTTGATAATGAACAAGCCTTATGTAACAAAAATCATCAAATTTTGGATAGCACTCAATGACAAATTATTTTCTACAATAAATTTCATATGTATATAAATTTTAGCATTTTAAGATTTTGATCAATAGTGACAATGCTTTCGAAAAAATGAAATAAGTGGCCGAAAAACACTATTTATTCAAGAATGAAGTTTAAAGAAAAATAGGTTTAGAGCAAGTGCACGAGTAATAGGTATACCCATTGAATTTATGCAATACAAACCAACATAAAAATATGTTATTATGCCAATAGAATACTTTTGTTATGGTTCCATGTTTTAGGGAACAGTACTTATCACTCTCAAAAAATTTGAAATACATGTGGGTGTTTTACATTATTCCAACCACCTAACAAGCATATATAATAGGTAATAAATTTTTTTTTCAACTTAACAAATATTTTCTTTTTAATTACATGAATTTAATTATTAATTATACGATTAAATATTGAAACGTATTTACTAATATATGGTTCTATAATTTTTATTATTTTCTTCTTGGGATTTGGCAAGGCTATATATTTGTATGTGAGTTGGAACATAGCTCAATATATTTACAATTAGTTGTGGGTATGGCCACACTAGACCTCATGGGCAAGATATAGGATCATTGAATTCTCAACCAAGGATAGGGACACACTCAGCTATCATCCTTAAAAGGAAAATGGATATGCAACTCACCACAGCAAGCAATTGCCAAAATAGCCTCGCCATGCTTCCGCACATGAACAAGGACATAGTTGTTCATCTTTCAAAGATATAAATAAGACACGCAATGATTTGCAATGCTTTGTGTCTAGGGTTATAGATAACTAGCCATAGCTGATTAGTAGGAACAGGTCTTAGAAATCTTCATTATGATCTTGGCAAGTAACAAACTCAACTATCAAAAAGTTTGGCATGGGCCACTACTTGATAGAAATCTTGGTTTTCAATCAATTTGGAACTTACCAAATACCCTCTTCTTTCTTGTATAGTAAGCATAGTTTTTCATCATTACCATCTTCATCTTTTGTAATCTTTTTTACTGTAGGTTCCCACTAATTAATACACCAGTCTCTAAGCTAGTACAAACTTGAGTGAAAAAGAACCTTCAATGCTCTACAAAATTGACTCACCTAGCCACATCAATGCATGAGGTCATACCACAGAAGAAAAAAAAATAGTCTCTTATTGATCTAATGCAGTTTCAATTTATTATCTTTTGAATAATTGCTGCTACAAAGAATTCCTCCCTTCCTCTTTTTTTTTGAATGGATCGACTGATCCCTTTTTTAACAGTTTTATCAAACAGTTCTGAACCAAACTTGAAAAATTCCATAACCTTTGCCAACATACTCCTTGTCTATGCCAAAATAGGATCTTTGGAATAGGGTATGGATATCCATCAAAGCATAATGAAAGGGGGGTTTTCATGAGATATTATAGTTGGAAATTATGTTATAGACATATATGCAAAATGTAAAAGCATAGATAAGGCACATAAATTGTTTGAGAGAATGCCTCAGAGAAACGTGGTCTCATGGACTGCAACAATTACAAGATATGCACAAGATGGATTTGTTAAAAAGGTTGTAGAAACTTTCAATCAAATACACTTGGTAGGTGTAAATCCTAATTTCGCAACCTTTGTCAACATTCTCTCTGCCTATGCTAAAATGGGAGCTTTGAAATAGGGTATGGACATCCATCAGAGCATAATGGAAGGGGCTTTTCAGTTAGACATTATGGTTGGAAATGCACTGGTAGACATTTACGCAAAATCTGGAAGGATAGATAAGGCACATGAATGGTTTAATAGATTGCCTCAAAAAGGTCTCATGGATTACAATGTTTGCAGGATATGCACAAAATGGATTTGTTGAAAAGTCTTTATAAACTTTCAAACAAATGCAACTAGGAGATGTAAATCTAAATGCAACTTTATAAAGGATTAAGAAATTTTGTCAAATGTTGTAGTTGCAATTGCCCTATTAGACATGTATGCAAAATGTGGAAATATAGACAAGGCACATGAACTCTTTGAACAAATTCATCTAAGAAATGTGGTATCATGGAATGCCATGATTGCATATGTACAAAATGGATTTTTTGAAAAGGCTTTAGAAACTTTCAAGCAAATACTATTGCTAATGATTTATTGCTGCTCTATTTTGGTATTTGATGATTTTCCATGCTTAAACATTTAATGTCATTATGGTTATATGAGTGGATTCTTTGCCTTAGAACACTATCATCTTCAAAATCCTATATGAAATCTATATGACCATTTCATTTCTTCAATATGCCCTATGGATGTCCCTATCTAACTATATATCTTTTAATTGCATATAATAACTAATTTATGTGCTTTTTCATGACTATGTTTGACTCATATAATTGTGATCTCTCTAGCACTATGATGTCATTTAATATGTCTTGCTAAAGCTTGTAAATTTTGTTCCTTTTGCCATGTCATGTAATAAGTCTTGCCTTGTAGCTTATATGTTTTGAAATTGCTGTTAGGCCTTGTAGCTTATATGTTTTGATTGCTGGAGAGCTTCTAGAGCTAAGCAAGAAGACCATTGCACGAGTTATAGCCGCATGCTCAGGTATGAAAATTGTATATTTTTTAATCTAATGTATATTTTAACTAGACTTTTAGCTTATATGTTTTGAAATTGCTTTCAGTGGCTTAATGTTGTAAGGTCTCTTGAAATAAGACCTTCAGGCAGTTGGTCAAAGTTTTACAAATAATCTTATCCACAAATTTGCCTAGAGCAATTGATTGAATGTTATAAAAGGTGATTGGGTTAAATGTCTTAGGAATAAAGTCAAAGAAAGTATTTTTAAAATATTAAAGTATTTAACTAGGTCTAAGAAGATTTGTGTACTTTCGACAGTTTTGCTTAGTTTGTGAAAGTTGTAGACTAAAGTTTTTCATAGCCCGATTTTTGCTTCCTGCAAAGAACGATCATGTCAGATAATATAAGTGAAGAACAAAATAGGGATACAATCGCTAGATTGTGGTCTAACTTGAAAAGAAAAAGTGATGGAAAATGTTATTGTCCCTGCAAAATTTGTAAGGTCTTAAACCGTAGAAGATTTCTAATCAAAACAGTTAAGAGACATTGTAGGGGTTATGGTCACATTGAAGGGGGGCATGACTATCATCCACTGGTAAGTTGTTCATTATATCATTTTAACAATTTATATATATATATATAATCACTTGATGATGAGTTGATGATCATGGTTTATTTATGTTAATCAATTTTATATAGGTTGATCTCCCCAGGGAAGTACATGATATGAACCACAACAATCTGAAGAATATGGTTTTCGAAGTGGAGGAACATGGAGGTGCGAATATCCAAGGTGAAGATAATGATCCCATGGAAGATGGCGATCATGCACCAGAAAACACAATTGAAGATGATGGTATAAATACATTGATCCATGACACATTTAGTCCAAGCGTATCTGATCATGATGATTATGATAGCCTCGATGTACGTCTACTTGAGAAGGCATACGAGCCCCTATACAAAGACTCCCAAACAACTCTTCTCTCTATTGTATTGTTGTTGTTGAACTTGAAGGTTATGAATGGTTTATCCAACATAACAATGTCACATATGTTAAGGTATGTCATATATGTCTTTATAGTTAACAAATGGTGGATAATGTACCACTAATATTGTTTATATTAACAACTTATATTTTTTTCTATAGATTGATAGGTGAGTTTTTGTTACCACCATCAAATATTCTACCTCACTCATATCGAGAATTATCTACTATTATGAAAGATATTGGAATGGAGTATCAAGCAATACATGCTTGTCCTAATGATCATATTATATATTATAAAGAACATGAATTTGCAACACAATGCCCTGTATGTCATACGAGTAGATATCAAACAGATCGAAGAACAAAAAAGGTGCCTCGCAAGGTTCTTTGTTACATCCCCATTATTCCACGGATGCGACAATTATTCAGGTGTAGTAGCTTGGCACAATTTATGGATTACCATGCACACAATAGAAGTCAAGATGACATTATTCAAATCCCTATGGATGGTTTGACATTTATGCACATAGAGGAAAAGTGGCAACACTTCAAAGAAGAACCTCGTAATCTCAGGCTTTCATTGGCAGCGGATGGTGTCAATCCATTTGGAGAGATGAGATCTGTTTACTCAGTGTGGCCTATTTTTGTTATCAACAATAACTTTCCTCCATGGATGTCAATAAAGAGGGAGCACATTATGTTGGCAATGATTGTTCCAGGTATTTTATCATTTGATAGTTATTAATTTACATGTACTTACAAATCTTACAGTAAAATGGTCACAATAATTATGTAATGTTACTTTTCATTCAAGTGGGTAAATATCAAGTTAGAGATATGAATGTATATATTAAGCCTCTTATCAATGAGTTGGTGGAGTTATGGAATGGTGTCACTATGTATGACATGTCTAGACCAATAGGACAAAGACAATTTCAATTCCATGCAATACTTGCATGGACAATACATCATGCCCCAGGGCTAACACATTTTTGTGGTATGTTATAGTGAATTCAAGTTGCGCATGATAATTCTAATTATAAAAATCAACATATTTAATAATCCAATTATATCATTATCTTGTAGGTCTTCAAACAAAGGGAAAATTTGCATATCCAGTTTGTGGTCCAAAGATGAAATCTCATCATTCAAAAAGTTTAGGAAAGTAGGTGTTTGATGAGTGTAGACACTTCCTCCATAGGAATCATAAGTATCGAAGTACGAAAAAACATCTTTTCAATGGGAAAGAAGAGACTACATCAAAGCCATGAAGAATGACACCTTGCCTATGGAAGTTGGAATATAATAGAATTAATCGTCAAGGTAATGTCACTCCACCTAATGGTTTATGTTTGTAATTTATATATTTCTATTGTGATTTTTGTTTACTAATTATGTAATTGATGATCATGAAGGTCATCAAGGCACTACTGACAACCTTCCAAAGGGACTAAAAAGTTATCCCAGACAATTTAGTAGGTTGCCCTACTATGAGCACCTACAAATTGTGCATTTGTTTGATACTATGCATATTGGAAAGAATATAACAGAGACATTGTGGAAAATATTGGATGGAAGGCGTGACAAAGAAAAAATTGTCAAAATTTGTATTGACATTCATGAATCCAATCATGCACTGAAGAATTTCATTCACTCAAATAGCAATAGAGATCAGATTAATATAAGTTCCCTTCCTTGGTTATTAACGGAGCAGCAAAGTGATGCCATAAAAGAAGTCATACGAAAAATTCAATTTCCCACAGGATTTGCTGCGAACATAAGAAATCTCATATCAAATAAAAGTGAATTTGGGCCTGGGCTCAAAACGCATGATTGGCATACTTTCATCAAGGTAAGTTATGTTCTTCTGTATTTACAATATATTCATAAACTATGTGTACTTTTCATTATGTTATGTTAGAAAACAATGAAATGATTGGTTTATAATTACTGCAGTACGTGCTACCTCTATCTCTCCCAGAGCACTTCAACAATAACATCAAACAAGTGATATATGATCTTGGAAAATACATGAGGTAAGTAGTAATATCTGTTCGATTTGTTGTATATATTTATTATATTTGTGATTTGTTTTTCTTGCTATGTAATCTATTGTATATTATTTTGTAAAGTCTCATATTTATATTTTTTTGTGACTTGAATCTCTTAATGTAAGTGGTTGTCATTTAAAGAAATCCATAAAGAAGATATAAACTATTGGAAGAGAAGAATTCCTCATTTACTGTGTGAAATGCAAAAGTGTCTACCTCCAACTTTTTTTAATGCACAAGAACACTACCTCATACACCAAGTTGAGGAGATTGAATTGTGTGGACCTGTACACTCTAGGTCAATGTGGATGGTTGAGAGACACTTGAAATCTTTGAAGGCTTTGGTTTGACAAAGAGCACATCCTAAGGGTTCTATGGTAGAGGGATATATGGTATACCAGACTATGGTGTACATTACTGAATATCTTTCTAAGTTTGCATCAAATATCCATGTAGATCGCATTTGGGATCTCGATCCTTTTAAAAAATTTGAAGGGGAGTACTTGATGGGGAAAGGTAGATTGAGAAAAGTGAGAGGTAATAAATTATAAGATGTTATTGTAATAAATTATTTCTTAATCTTCAAAATAAATCAGTTGTAAGTCATCTATTTTTTTTTGTACAGTTGCTCGAGAGTGGGATGCACTACATTTGTATATTGCAAACAATCTTGATTGGATGACAGTATGGATTGAATGATGTCAACATTCTGGTCACACATTAACATGGGAAGGTGTATCTTCATTGGTTAAAGAAGCTCATCGTAATGGAGATTCCAATGTTATGCAAAGGGAAATAGATTTAGCATATGGTTTAAGAGATTTCCAGGTACGTACAAATTTATTAATCACCCGTATGTTTATCAACTCACGATACAATAATTTTGACATGTTTCACATACTATTGTAGGTTAAACACCACAAGGGTATGTTCTGTAATTGTCAAAAATTTCATGTCAAAGTGTTGGATGACACAAAGAAAAATTGTGATTCTGGAATAACTGCAGTCTTTCAAGTGACTAATATTTCATCTAGAAATGACTTACATCTTCAAGAGTCTAAAAATCAATACTATGGAATTTTGGATGATATACTTGAGTGCAACTTTAGTTCCTTCAAATTAGTACTCTTCATTGTCAAATGGTACAGGCTACGACTTAATCCAAATGATCCTGATAGAATTGCTATTGAACATGATAATAGATTTATAATGGTTAATACAAGGTCATTTGAGCCAGTTGGGGATGAGCCCTATGTTCTTCCAAGCCAATGTGAGTAGGTATTTTACTCAGAGGTTCCACATAAACTGGGTTGGTCATTTGTTGTTAGACATGAACTGAGAGGAAGGCCAATAAAGTATAATGTGATGGAAGAAGAAGATACCGAAGAAGTAGAAGATGATGTAGATGATGATCATGATCGACAGTTATTGGATGATGTTCCTGACACAAATTTTCATGAAGAAGAAGAAGATGATGATGACGATGATGCTGCTACTGATGATGATGATGAAGATAATGTTGATGTTGATGATGATGATGTTGATGATGATGACGATGACGACGACGATGATGACGATGACGATGACGATGATGATGATGATGATGATGATGATGATGATGATGATGATGATGATGATGATGATGATGATGATGATGATGATGATGAGGATGATGATGATGAAATTTAGAGGTATGCCATCAATCCTTAATCTATTTAATATGCAAACCATCAAACCCTCCTTCCTAGGTGCATAAGCCTAGGGCTTTACCAAAATGACCACTCCAAACACTTCCAGATCGTACCAATGGATCAAACACCATTACATGGTCCTAACATGACATTCTATGCCATCAAACTCTTTATTCCTCTCATAATTGGAAGTGTGCACTTGATCTGTGTATAGGAATTCTCCTTGAGTCTCTATTGGAGATTTGATGACTATGGCAACCATTATAGGGGTGTAACAGCAAGAGAAAATCCAAAAAATATAGCAGCAATTGGACTACTCTAAGGCTTTGTTAGGTATTGACCTTAACATGTGCTCATAAGTTAGGTATTGACCTTAACATGAAAGTTTTATGGTCATATTTATAAGATAATGAGATCCCTAAAGATAATGTGTATGAATAAAAATGTAGAAACTTACTTCTACTAAAAAGTATCATTAATAAACTTTGGCTTCACCATACAATCCTTTTTCATTCAATAACTTATGTCCTTTGTTTGTAGCAATGAGGATACATTATTACCTAAATCGATTGGTTTTAGAAAACCTCTTTTGGAGTGTCTTTATTTCTCATTCAACATATTGTCTCTATGTATCATGATCATCAAGAAGGCTTGTGTTTCACTATCACACATTGGTGCAGATTGGCATTTCTTGCATTCTTCCCTATATGCTATTTCTTACTATCCTCTTGTTGCTATTATAAGAATAGCTTTTCTCTTAATTGGATAGTGAATGCCTTGGGGTTGTATGCATAGGATTTCCATGTCACTTTACCATAGCCTCTTGATTGGTTCTTCTTCTCCTCAACATCACTATTTGCTCCTAGACACCCATTGTTATGCATTTTTCCTTCCTCCATTGTCAAGTTGTTCACACCATGTGAAGATTCCCCATTTCATTGGCACATGCTCAAGTGAATAAGTTCTATTAAGGCTTCACAAATCTAACGACCTCATTAGGTATGGCACCCTTGAGATGAACAAGAGATGGGTACTTAGGCTAGGAACACCTTCAAGACACCAAATACTCTATAATTACTTGATTTCCAAACACATACTCCAAGGTGAGTTGATGGATTAACAAGAAACACAAATTTAAGTGTTATAATGTGTACCTTTTAATGTTTTTAATTTTTATGTGATGCTTATGATGGATGTGATTATGATTATGATGTGATTATGCTCACGATAATTGAATTACATTTGCAAGAAACTAAACCCCTTTCAGGAGCACCCCGCACAGTCTCATGGATCGACAGGTATAAGTCAATACACCTTATAGACAATTTATTTAATACACTTATCAAAAGTAAGATTGATGTCTTCTAAGATCTCTTCCATTTGTAGGTACCATCGAATAGGTATTTGTCAGAAGTGTCTTCCTTGAGTGAGGGAAATATAGGAATAGAAGAGGAAAGTGAGACATGCAGTTTATTTAGAACAGGGAGATTAACTAGAGGTCAAAGGACTAGAAGGAAATTCAATAAACACATGAAATTTTTCCTTGCTCAAGGGGGGTCATGTTCTTATGATGATGAGACGAAGGGAGACATCGAGGTGCCCTTGAGGTACCAACATCTACAGAAACATTGGGTACCCAAGGAACTTCCTCCAATAAACACTGATTTTTGTGTTAACGAGAGGATATATCACATAGCACCATCATCATTACATGGTTTGGGCCTATTTTCTATGGATGGCATAAAGGTGTCTTACAACAAAGTTTTTGAATTGATGGAGTATGTTGGACCATGTTACGATTACAAAAGTTGGATGCATATTGTTCAATATAAAAAAAGTATGTGTAGGTATGCACTCTCGGCAAATTATATACAACAGCAAGACAATAATCAAAGTAAAAGTGTGGCTATATACATTGATGGGAGGCCAAAAGCAATAGGGAATATTGCAGGTTTTATAAATAGTACATGACCTAGGTCAACTATAAAGCAACCCAATTGCATATTTGAGGTGCGCGAGGGAAATTGTGTATTCATCTGTGTGATAAAGTCAATACGTGCAGGGGAAGAGCTACTTATTGATTACAATTTGAACTGCATAGATACAAACGAGGCTACTATCATGGGGGTGGTACATACTATTAAACCAACTTCTAATCAATGACTCCAACATACCATTTAGTTATTAAATTTTTGGCTAACATTTTTATACTTGATCTTTGACATAGGGGCACAATATGGAGCAACCGCTCGGAGGGGATGGTGATGATATTCCCAGCTTATCTACACATGAGCAAGTAAAACTCATTGTAATTGTGCAAACTAGATAGAAGCAAAATGTTATTTTTTTAATGTTGTTTTCTTCATTGTTTTGGAGTAATTTTGTTAATACTAATACTATTGTTGTCACAAAGGGCCGGTGGTCAGAGAGAGGGAAAGCAACCTGCAGTCCCTCAGGAGTCCCCCCTTGAGGACCCTTTTTTTATTGATTTAGCAGAGACCAATGACCCGATCAGTTCCATTAAAAAGCTGCTAAAGAAAATTGGAAAAGAACTTTTACGTTTGGCATCCATACAGCCTCAGACTCAGGAAATAAAAGAGAGGGGAGCTGACTTGTTGCGCACTTCTAAAAAATTAAAAGTAAGTATTAATGAAATTTTTAATTATAACAAGAGTTCAATAATGGTTTTTATGTTATGCTCTTTTATGGCATTAATTAAAATATGGATGCGTTGTCTTTGTAGAGTTATTTGCGTAATTTTGAACCCCATTCCCATGATGAGGGTACTGCAGGTGGTTTAGGTAGATCGCATGTTCCATTCCCCACTTGTGTTTTCCATTGAATATATATAGGAATGATCATAATCATTGACAATACATGCTCGAACAATCCTTTTTTCTAATGCTCTAACAATCTTGTCCATGCTAGTCCACACGTTCTATATTTATGCATGCTCTAACAATTTTATTCTTTAGCTCCTTTCCATGATGCTATGACAATGGTGCCTGCATCCAGGACAACCACAAATGTCTTTTCAACTGTTATGTCAGCAACACGCAGCCTACAGGCATCAACTGTTGCACCATCTATTGGTACACAAATCCCTCTTTTTCTCTCTTTTGTTATGTGTTTAAGTGTTATGTGTTTATGATGTAGATCCCTTGATTGTGTTTGTGCCATGGGTGCTCTGCACCAATTTATTTCCCTTGAAGTATTATTTCTTGGAGGCATTTGATAATGGTTTTCATTTTTTGCAATAGGAGATGCAACAAGTCCCAATGCAGCATCATTTATTGGATGTTCCCGTGTTCCTAGTATGGGAATGATGAAGGATTGCATATTGATTGTCAACAACGATGAAGGCATTCCCTTAAAAGTAGCCAAAGTTCTAGGTACTTTAAAGTTATTATTATTCTATAGTGATATAATAGTAATTTAGTTTTTGATCACTCTTCATCGACTAATGATCCCATGATTATTTTGTAGGGAATGATGTTTTTTGGCAAAAACTTGGTGATGAGTGTTTGCAGATATTCGAGCCCACCCTACGTACATGGTGGAACATCATATCCTAACTAAAACCCCAAACCACTATTTTGATTTCATATCATTGCTAGAATAGTTTTCCTTTTCATCCATTTCTTGAACTATATTAAAGGTAGCTTCACTTCATTTATGAGTCTAACATGTTTTTTTTTACTTAAAAGGTGGAATAACCAAGAAAAAAAGTTGAAGGATGATCTTGTAGAGAGTATGACCCAACTTTTTGGACCTCGTGCATTCGAGAGAAACAGGCTCCTTGAAAAAGCTGGTTTATGTTTGAAGTATATTAGGGACTAGTGTAGGAAAAATTTACAGGTTAACCCCAGGCACGAGCGTCCACCCTATGTTCCTGAGGTTGAGTGGCAGGCTCTGATTTTGGATGGAAAGTATAAAGCTGACATGAAAAAAGGAATTACACCAGTAGAGAGTAGAGCAAGGTATGTGATACTGTTGAGAATGTAATTATGTACTAATTAACCTCTATATTTATATGATCTAACATATTTCAAACTTTTCATAGATTGCCTGACACATCAAAGGAAACAAAGGCAAGACTAGAGAAGCATGGGACACAGAAGCTCAGCTCTGGTGGTTTTTGGAAACTTCAAGCACGAGTTGTAAGTATTAGTAAATGAAAAATTGTATCAAATTTTTTATATATTGCAATGAATTTTTTTTTGATGAAACAATGCAAGTAAAATTCACCATACCAAGAAAAAATGTAGGGCTCAGAGTTCAATAGATGCCTCACAGAAGAGGACAAGAGAATTGGCTTCCAACGAGGCTATAGAGCCGTGGCTGAACAGCTACGAGCTGAAATCAGTGCACAAGGTTCTAATAATGATTCATCTGAGCCATAGGTAAATAAGCTAAATGAAATTTATTTCAAATTGAATACTTTACCAATTAGTCTATTTGATGTTAAGTTCCAATATAAAGTGAGTATATCTATTTTAAGCAAGCAATGATAACAATGCGTAGGATATTGGAATGCAACCTGACAATCCTTCTACACAATCTGTGCATGATGAAGGTTCACATGATGTGCATCCTAGTGGTGGAGGTATACATTTGCTATTAAAAATTTTATATGTAATTGCAATTGGTGTTTGGATTAATGTAACATTTTGTATAGCAGCTGTAGAGGATCAAGGGGTCAGTGTTCATGAGCATGTTGAGGTTGAGTCTAGACAAAATGATGTGGCCAGATTAGGTAAAGAGCGCCACAATTATGTTCTTTAAAATAATTAAATACTTGTAACAATTATAATAAAATATTTTTAATTTAACTCTTTTATTTGTTATTGTAGAGGACCCCCCTTTGTAGCAGCATAGGAATTTGAGATCATCAAGAACAGAGAACAAAACAACTGATGAGGGGGGAAATGATGATAACATTGATGCTCCTCTTAGAGCTTACATAGAAAAACAAATTAGAAAGAAAAAAAAGAAATGATTGTCATCTACATACCTTAATTGATAATGATTGAATTTTATGTCTCAATGAATTTAATTATGTGCTAATGAATGTTCATGAATTATGTGTTAATGCAGAATATTGATGAATGTTACGTGTTAACGAATCTAATGTGTTAATGAATGTTATCATGTGATATTGATTGAATGTTACATTTTATTAATGGTTGAAAGAATGAATGAATGTTAGATGTTAACAGGGAATGTAGAGTGATGTTAGGGGGAGGGGGGTGGGGCCAAATGAGCCTCCACCTTCACATGGTTGGCCCTGTTTAGTAGAGAATATTAAACTATTCTTGAAACAAAGTGAAGCTCAATAAGATACTAAATATTTCTCTATTTTGTCTAATTTATACTTTTCTTTCTATAATGTAGGTATCATTCAAAGACTCCTTATGATAGGTATCATTCAAAGACTCCTTCAAAGACTTGCTCAATGCTGTCATAGTATTGACTACTCCATCTTTGCAACTATAGTGTATCTGTCCTCCATCTTGTGACTGTGATCTTGTTCAAGGTAAGATGCCCATTCTTGCCTCCACCATACTATCTTCTTGTCTTCTTGCTGTAATAACTACCTATACACTCTAAAACTTGCAAAAACTGCATTTAAAAAGTTGTCAAAATGTTGTCAAGATTGACAACTATGTTTGTCAACTTGACAACCACTATGACAATCAAAGCAAAAGAACCTAGTTTGTGAGACCTAATTGAGTAGGTGGGTTTTGAGATTTTGTTATTGAAGTTATAGACCAATGGGTCAAATGATCAAGGATGATCATTGAGGGATGTGTGGTGTTTTATCTTGGTATGTAGACATTGATGGGCCTTTGTTTAACTTGATCATCAATAAGCCTTGAGTTGTTAAGTTTGAGTATCACCAATACATCAAAACACTTATCATGTACAGGTTTTATAATGGATACATCTCAAACAATATAATACTTATCACTGTTAATATGATTTGTGTGTGTCTAAAGAAATCTTCACAAAACATTCTCATTATCATAATCAGAAAGAAAAGTGACTCCACAAGATTATTTGACATCAATGAAAAATTGCCAACAGTCTCCCCCTTTGGCATTGACGCCAAACCTCAAAATATTTCTGTAACAGCAAAATATCAAATCAAATCTGAATCATACCCAAATTTGAAACATGGCAAATCACCAAAATTGGATTTGACTCATCTACTATCAATGTTCTTATTTTATGAAGAAATGGTAGGAAAGTGATTTATAATGTGAACATTGAATGTTATTTCTTCAAGTAACTGGCACAAGTTTATCTAGAAAATTTTACTACTTTGGTTGGTTGCTAATTCATTTTCCCTACCTTTCCTTAATACATGTATGCTTGTGGGATGTCTTTGATAACTTAGTAACTATCAGAAAACGTTAGTAGAAAAGACCATAAATTTTACTTGGTGAATAATCTTGCAGCATATAAAATGATGGATTCTTGTTACTATTGTTGGATTTGTAGATAATTTGGTGGGCAGAGGTGGATATGCAGAGGTGTACAAAGGAGTCGTACCATATGGATAGATGACAGCAGTTAAAAGACTAGAAAAAGGAAACACTGATGAATAGAAAGAGAAAGAGTTTTTAACAAAGCTGGGTATCATTGGGCATGTGTGTCATCCCAATGTAACCTCATTAATAGGATGCTACATTGAGAATGGGCTTCATCTCATCTTCCATTACTATGTAAATGGTAGCTTGGCTTCACTTCTTCATGGTAACTTTCTTAATTGTCTCAAAATGGTTGTAAGATGCGAACACTTTATTACCTCGCACACTGAGAGTAATTGAAGTTTGGCCATAAAATTTGGACCTTTTTAAAGTTTGATACGGAGCAGTGATAGAGTTATACACCTTCACTCCACGGATATACTTCTTCCCCAGAATTGTCTTGCTCTTTAGCTACTCCCACCCTTTCAATGCTTCCGATAATTCCCTAAAGTAGAAACTCTCATCTTTAAAGTGCCCCAGCCAAGGCATTGTTGCACAGCCATTTTTTTTTTAAATTTTATCTTGAATCTGTCGTAATTGTGACTCTCACCTCCATAATTACGACGGGGTCACTATATTGGTGATGTCTAAATGCCATCATAGTTGCTTGGGTGTTCGTCGCCATTGTGACGTATACGCATAAAATTACGATGGATTTGCTATATTGGTGACACCCAAATGTCGTTGCAGTTTTAGTGGGTGTACATCGCACTTGCGACAGTTACACATAGCATTACGATGGATTTCATGCTTGTCGCATGATCGCATGCCACTTCCCAAGCGCATGTGACAAGCCTCTAGTCGTCGTAGTTGCTAGGGTGTTCGTCGCACTTGCGATGGTTTCGGGCGTGCGATTTCATGCTTGTCACATGATCACATGTAGCTTTCCAAGCGCATGTGACCTTGCGACAAGCCTCTAGCCGTCGCAGTTGCTAGGGTGTTCATCACACTTGCGACAGTTTCGGGCGTGTGGTTTCATGCTTGTCGCATGATCACATGCGGCTTCCCAAGTGCATGCGACCATGCGACAAGCCTCTAGCCATCGCAGTTGCTTGGGTGTTCGTTGTAATTGTGACGTATACACATATAATTATGATAGATTTGTCATCGCAATATCAGGCAAGCGCGTCATAAGTACTATGGTATTCATCGCCATTGTGATGCTAATATAAGGAATTGCAACGGGGTTGATGTCACAATGAAGGGGCTGCATAGCGATGGATTGAAGTCGTAATTATGACGGAAAAGGAAAGACGCCATATTTTGTGACTAAAAAATAGTGATGTCTATTACTGTTGCAATTGCAACACATGGTTGTCCCAATTGCAACACATAGCCATCCCAAATCAATGCCAAATTTATTAGTGCAATCTCCCTATGAGATACAACTTCTCACATCATACCAACCATGTTGACTCACTATTCCAACTTCCACAGTAGCATCAACTATCCACAAGATCCCTAACTTTTCTAGAACTCTTTCCACCAAAGCTGATCCACAATCCTCTGATCACATAACTCCATTGACTGATTACCCATATGCTTCATGACTTCTCACTCACACTATGTGACATCAATATCCAATCTTCCCTTTATAACTCAACATAGGATCCTCGTCATTTCTCTAATCCCATGAACCCCTAACACCTTACCATAGGCTTCCAAAAAAACTCAACAAGTTAGTCTTAATTCACTTCTTATTCCACCAAAAATGAGGACCAATCTCCTCAAACAAGCCCTTAACCTTTCAACTAGGATCTTGTTTTATCACATCAAATACTCCTAGGCTTTGCCCACACATCCCACTACATTATTTATTGACAACAATACTTTAAATCAATACATGACAAAACATCTTATTTTGTCCTAATATGATAGTCACAACCCACCTCTAAAAATAACTTAACAAACCCTCACCTGGACTCTCCAACTCTTAGGGACTTTATTGCATGTGTGAAAAGGAAGAAACTACATTTTTACATTGACTCGATACCCTAAATGAGGGTTAGGATGGTTCAAATTAAAATCAAGATATCTTTGTCTAAAAACAATCAAATGGAGCACAATAAAACCCAAAAGAGAATTGATTGAATATAGAAACATGTTCAATTAAGTAGATCTTAAAACATTTGTATTTAGACTCTAGAAAACATGATCCAAGAGGACTGAAACAGTGAACAGAGAAAGGAATGTTTAGGAAAACAAATTTTATTCATCAAAATCTTCAATACATTTATTCCACCCTTATTCTGACTTTCATACATGTATATAAACTTTTCTAAGACTACTATAACTGATACAACTCCTTGAACTACCAACCAACTACCCAGGGAACCACTTTTGGTCGATCTAGTCCTTAACAATGACTACTACATATTTTGTTAATTTTGAGAAACTATTGACTTTTCCAACCTTGGGAATCTACCTATTACATTAAATGGTCATTCATAGACCTTATGAACACAAACATAGAAAACCCCCTATTTCTACCCATTTAATCCCTTATAATTAGCCCTTATAGGCCACATATGCCTATATTGGCAACATTATTTACAAAAGGGTAATATGACTCCATATGAGTCTCAAATGGATTTATTATCCTATTTACATTATGAGATGGCCCCTTAGGCCCCATTTTTCCATATCACCTTGAACTATCCCTTGAACCCACCTATTAGCCCTTTAGGCCTTTACTAGCCCAAACTTAGCATATTGGTTATATTAACATCTTTTGGGCTCAAATTACTTTCAAATGACACTCATGGTCATAATTACATCATTTAATGACCTTTTAGGTCATTTTGGTCTTCATATTCCTTAGGATCACCTTGTGACCCAAGTGTACCCTTGAGAGTTCCTCATTGTCCATTAGGTGCTCCTACACCACAATCACTTTTACAGTTAGGATCTAAACTTAAGACCCCTTTATCTAACCTAAGACAGTAACTCGTATCTCTGCAAGCTCTTATCAATTCACTCTCTCTTTTGATCCATAGTCTTCTCCAACAATTTGGCTTTTTTTTAGACTCTCTAAGGTCTTCTTCTTACCCTCTAAACCAAACAAAAACTTACTTATTAAATGGATAAAACCCTACTGACCTTGTCACTACTCTGTGGCAGTTTATACCATCTTTTACTATCCCAACCACGTGCCAAACTACTGCATGGTCTCCTACAACATAGAGGATAGGTAGTTTACATCATCCTCCATTTCCCTGCCAAACATGGGGACTTATCACATGTGGAAGAAATAAAAAACTACATTTTACTACTTCATACCTTCTGATCTCTCAAACACACAACAACCATTTACTAAGGTTATTAACATACCTAGTCTATTTTGTCAATCTTTCCTATGATTGTCCCATTTCATTGGATAATACACTTAGACTTTACTTGTTGACCAAAACCCTATCCCTTGAGGCTCCAACCCTTACACAATATCCAAGACCTTTCTCATACAATTATCTACTCACCATAATTGGATCTCATCATCTTTTAGAAATAAAATCTAAACTTGCAACTTTACTATCTAACCTTGACACTCACTAACACCTTTGCAACCCTGAACCCAAACTACCCTTTTTCTTGTGATCAATAACCATCTTTGACCACTTGGCCTTCATTTGGACATCCAAGGTCCCTCTCCTAGCCTTCATACCTAACACCACTCCTCTATGTATGAACAAAATATAACCATTCTCAATTTACTATACTAACATGACAAACATAAACATATCTGCATACAATAAACAGTTTGTGCATACCTGAAACCCATAACTTCCTTCAAGGAACTTCACACCTTACATCCTCTCCAAGGCCCTTCTCATGACACTCATAACACTCACCAATCATTCCATCTGTGTATATGAGCAAAGTCTTCATCAGAAAACATTGTCACCATCTTATAATCAAAATATACTTCATGTCCTAGCTTAACAACTAGATCTCTCTCCTTTCCAAATTCATCAACACCTTTCCCTATAAAAGATTCACTCAATCCCTTTACTAACAATCACCATTTTATCAATGAATGACCCACAAGTGCTTCTTAGACTCTTTTAACACCATTACAAGACACTAGTGGACTCATTATATATCCATTATCTTCCCAAGATCTACTAACGCATGCAAACATAACCTTGACTTGATTGTCCACAAAAATTTACCTTGACTAGTCCATGTCTTCATAACCCTTTAAACCATAACTAAAAAATTCATTCACCCATTGATCAACCTAGAGATTATTAGACCCTTCTAACATTCTTTCAATCACTTGACAATATTTTTTAACACTGATCCATTATAGAAATCAAGACAACAGTGACTGCCCCATATTAGCCCCACACAACTACCATGTATCCAATCACCATACCTTAGAAAACCTTGTACATAAAAAAGGAAACCAACTTGTTTACACTCTTGGATACTCCTATCACAACCATTCAATTGGTCCTCAACCATACACAATACAAAATTTGAACCAAACTAATAACATTTACCCACTATTACCTCTTTCACTTTAGGACAGTCTACCATACCTATGAGATAGTCACTTTTTAAAGGCCTTCCTCTAACAACTTGGCCTCAATTTCACTTGGAATGGATGGAACCATGTTCCCTACACATTTCCCCCCCTTGGAACACTTTCCAATGCTTTAGTGCGGTTTGTACTCTCAAAACTTGCAAGATTACTATTGTTTAATGTATTATTGCTCCTACACCATTATTGCTAATATATTTAATATTTTATATATTTAATGTATTATTCTTTAGTTCATGTCAATGATCTTATGCAAACACCACCTCATCCGAGGTAAACCCCCCTTGTATTACCGATTGCAGTGTCAGAAACACACAACATGTAGAAATCCTCCACTACACATCATATTGGTATATCCCTCTTTTGCTCTCTCTTTTGTTATGTATTTATTTCCCTTGAACTGTTCTTTCTTGGGGGCATTTCATAGTGGATTCATTTTCTACAACATGAGATGCACATGAGGATGTGCTAGAGGCAACTACTGGTGATAACATACCATCATTTCCTAGATCTCCTTGTATTGCTAGTATAGGAATGTTAAAGGCCACACTGATGGTGAATGACGAAGAATTGATTCCCTTAAAGATACAAAAGGTTCCAAGTACTTTAAAATTATTATTATATATAGTCAAATTGTAATTTACTTATTGATCACTCATTTTGGACTAATGATCCCATGATTTTTTTTACAGGAAATGATATTTTTTATAAGTCTTAATGACATTGCATTGCAAATATTTGGGCTCACCATACGTAAAAGGTGGAACATCATATGTGAACTAACCCTAATCCACTATTTTGATTTCATATCATTTCTAGAATAGTTTTCCTTTGATCCATTTCTTCAACTATGTTAAAGGTAGCTTCAGTTCATTTCTGAATCTAACATATTTTGTTTTCCTTAAAAGGTGGAATGACCAAGAAAAAAGGTTAAAAGATGAACTCACAAACCATATGGTTGGGTTATTTGGAGCTAGAACATTCAAAAAAACTAGGCTCCTTGAGAAAGTTGGTACATATCTAAAGTATGTGAGGGACCAATACAAGACACATTTAGAAAACAACGTAAAGTATGAATGTCCCCCCATGATTCTAGAGAAGGAGTGGAAGGACTTGATTTTGGATGTGAAGGAGATAATTGAAAGGAAAAAAGGAAATACACTAGAAGATGCCAAAAGAAGGTATGTGATACTATTAAGAATGTAATTATGTACTAATTACTCTTTATATTTATATAATCTAACATATTTCAAACTTTTCATAGACTGAGTGACACATCAAAGGAAACCAATAAAAGATAAGAAAATCATGGACAACACAATCTCAGCTCTACTAGTTATATGAAACTTGCGGCATGAATTGTAAGTATCAGTAAATGAAATATCGCATCAAAAATTTTATAAATTAAAAATAATTTTTTTTGATGAAACAATACAAGAAAAATTCATGATACTAAGAAAAAATGCAAGGCTTTGAGTTCAATAGAGCACCTACACAAGATGACAAGAGAATTTCCTACCAGAAAGGCTATATAGTCATGGCTGAACAACTACGAGAATTGAGTGGGAAAATAAGAGATTCTAGTGCATTTGTCTCACAGGTAAATAAGCTAAATGAAAATTATTTAAAATTGAATACTTTACCAATAATCTATTTGATGTTAAGTTCTAACATAAAGTGACTATATTTGTTTTAAATAAGAAAGAAATGATAACAATGTGCATGACATTAGAATGCAGCCTTTAATCATGGAACAAAACCTGCACATGATGAAGGTCTAGATGTGCATCCCAGTAGTGAAGGTATTCATTTTCTATTCAATTTTTTTTTATGTAATTATTAATAAAATTAAACATCTTAAATTGAAATTGGTTTAGTAATTAATGTAACCTTTTTTTGTTAATATTTTAGAGCACGTAGTCGGTGGTAACCAAGTGGAGCATGATCTAGGTAGACAACATAAGGCACATGATGTTCCCCCATCTGGTAAAGAGGACCACTGTTATTCCTTTTGTACCATCTTAAAATGGATGCACTCCTCATTTAAGACATTTTATCTCCCATCCTTTATCAACTTTTTGGACCATGGATGGATTTTTGCTCAATTCCATCTTTCTCTCATTCAGCCCTATTTTCTCCCTTTTTAACTATGTAGTCTATGAGACCTCGGGGTTGGCTCCCTATGGGCTAACCTTGCAATGGGTTAACCAAGTTGACTTGTTCCTCAGGTCGACCTATTCCCTGGGGGTCGTCAGCCTGGGGCTGAGTGTTGTCTCAAGGATTTAATTTGCAAAATTTGGTGACCCTGTCAACTTTCTTTTTTTTCCCACCTGGAAACAAGTATAAAAGGAAGCCTAGGAACCTCATTTTATGACACACATACACTATAGAAATCACATGTGCTCAAGCATTCAAGCAAGTAGATTTTTCTCAAACATTCAAAACATTCAAAGAATCAAGGATCCTTTGTGAGGATTTTCTCTTCAAGATTTAGCACTTTGTTGGCCATCAAGGAATGAGATTTACATTGAGGCATTCATCATATTATTCATTGGTGCACATTTACATCCATGGATCCATGATGTGATTTTGGTAGATCTATTGCATTTGTGGAGATTTCTCACATCCGTTATTGCAAATTCAACATCTACAACATACAAGTATCACAAAATCCTTATTGACAAGGGTTTCTACAAGAAAAGTGAATAATTACATTTGTCTTGTTTCCTTTTACACATTTACATTTCAATTCAAGGTTGATTCCTCAATCTAGGGCTTGACCAAGGAAATACCTTATCCACCCCAACCCCAAAACCTAGTTTTCTATGTGCAAGAGCAGGATCTTGAAATTGCAGGTACATATATGGAAGTTATAGATAAAGATCTACTAGAAAAATATGGGTCAACTTCAGTAAAGTGCCTCAAAAACTTAGTGACTTGGCCAACCTATTTCGGAACACGGTGACACGGTTGACCTATTCTTGATAGCCTAAGATTTTCATCATTTTTTGGGTTTTCAATCACGATCACAGATCCACAGTTGGAAATTTACTTACAGGTCCAAAATAGTAGTTTTTAGAGAAGAACATATTCCTCTTCATACTTCAAGGTGAGTATCTCATTGTCTATTCCACATCTTAGTTTAGATTTGTTTTCACATCTTAATTGGGTCAATTGCTTACATTTAGCACCTAGATCTCTATTGCTTATCTTGCTAAATCAATGAGTTTAATTTTACAAGTACATTTACACAACCTTAATCAAATCTTACATTACATGAAAGAGGACTTGCCTGTGTACTTCCTTAGTATAATCTAGGTTTAGCATTAGCATCCCCTCATCTTCTTGGGTTTCTGCTAATATAACTTAGGTTATTGTTTAGGCTTAGAATTCTTACCCTAACTCAGGCATTAAGGCTACACAATAATTCTATCCTGACAATGGAAACCTCCTCTAGCTATGGGTAGACTATGAATAAGGAGAAATCTCTGGATTCTAGGCTGGTTCCTATTAATATGAAATATCACCAGCTAATTGAAAACTTGATAAGAAAAGGGATAGAAAGAACTTTTAAACTAAAATGAATTGGGGTGATACACCAAAAATGTTTTCAGAATTTGTTGGGAGAACAAAATAATAGCTCAAAATCATATATCAAATGCTTGACTCTTCAAATCTATGCTCAACATATAGGCTAATAGGCTTTACTATTAGGATTAAATCACAAATAGTTCAAACAATTAACAACATACATCTTCCATACAAGGTTTAAGAAACAACTGATTACCTCAAGAAGGAACAAAATACATTCACTTCTTTTGGATTACAATTAAAAACAACACTTGTAAAGAAAGATGAAACCAGGATTATCAAATCAAACTCCAAAATGTATGGACCAAAGAGCATCTTCTTTATTTCTCTCACAAATCTGATAATGTGGTTACAAAAATGGCTTGAAAAACATGTAGGAACAATATGTTCACTATTAGCCTCTCTCCCAAACTCGCAACCCTAAAATTGATCACTAAAATCAATCTTATAGTATGCCCTAGCCTCAAATCTGAAAATACAAGCCCTCCAAAAATGCCCAATTTTGGCCAAAAAAT
The DNA here is from genome assembly GCA_027943335.1 of Chamaecyparis obtusa. Lineage (NCBI taxonomy): Eukaryota > Viridiplantae > Streptophyta > Pinopsida > Cupressales > Cupressaceae > Chamaecyparis > Chamaecyparis obtusa. The sequence goes on from BSBK01000335.1 coordinate 1,621,939, forward strand.
CATGCCAAAAATCTAGCCTATGTTAACTCCATCCTAAATGCCCAAAATATTGGCTTATAATAAGGATTTAAAAATCCCTTTACAATACTTAACCAATATTTGAAAATTTGAAAATTGAAATAAAATTCCAATATCCAAATGCATAACCTAACCTCTTAAAAACACTAAATGAGCAAATGCAAAGTGGGGAATATTAAACTCGACCCACTTGTACAGAACTCAGAAGAAGAGGGATGAGGTGGAACATGGGAAAATTTTGAAGACTGCGGGAACTGACATCTATAGTGAAGGCATTCAATGCCTTTCACTTGGCGGACTCCATAACTCTTATGCTCATTTTCATTTTTGAAACAAGTGCTATCTCAATCTTTGCAGAGAAGAATTAGGGAAAAATGAAACCCTAATTGAAGGAAAACTCTGGCAAAAATTTGGTGATGAAGCTTGTCTTCCTATAGATGAAGTTCTTTGTTATACTTGGCCTTCTTTGCAATGGAACTCAAGTTCACTATTATTCCCACACTGGTAGGAATTTTATGTTGAGCTCTACATTATGGAACTCGAGTCTAATCAGTCGACTGGCATTCTTCTTGTTTATTTGCCCACTATATCTTCATCTTGCTTAGCTGTGACTATGTGTTTTTGAGTTTGGATTGGCATTGATTGATGCTTTGACTGTGAATGATATATGGCCAAAATTGGTAAGCCATTGATGTGTTCCCTTTTTGGATTGATTTATGTATTCATTTTATTCATTGCATATCAAGTGACAGATGGATCTCGACCTTCCCTTTTTGACTTTTAGTTGTGAACGAGCATTGTCATTTGTAAACATACAGCTCTTGGTCATATCTTTGGCTTGAACATAACACTCTTCCCATTTACCATAAGTCATGACATAAGACATGAGCTTTCACATCCTCTGCTCTGTGAAACAAGTTGTGGCTTCTAGAAGTATTTTGGGTTTATGGGTTTTTTATTATCAGTCTCAGTTTGTTGTCTATGGCCTCAACATGTCTACAGCCAAAATTTGTGCATGACTTTTGATTTCATGAGCTCTTTGAATTGCAACTTTGAATTCAACCTCATTCTAAGTCACGACTTGTGAAATGGAACCCATGATTTTAGAATGATTTTGAGTTCACGGGTTGTGAACTAAAGATCATTTGCAGTCATCACCTTTGACTGGTGCTATTTTGTGGCTTCAACTGGTAAGTGTTTTCATTGCTTTTTCACTGCAGATTTAAACACAAAGCATATCCTTATATACCATTTTTACTAATCATGAACCCTCTGCAATATCAATAGTGTATTTGTTGAACTTGGCCTTTCTCTTCAGCATGTAACTATGAAGGAACGGTGTTGAAACCGTGATGTATGAGCTCAACCCCCTTCTTAGTTTGGAACATGAGTTCTATTCTATCATGACATATGAACTCGGCAACGACAAACAACCCATAAGAACTTGATTCTTGAACTCAGGTTTGTCAGCATATGATAAACTATGATTCCACTAGAGCATGAACTTGGCCTTCACCCTTTACTTTGATTCAGCTTCTACTGGTAGTGACACTTGATAACAGAATCATTATATGAGCTCTCCTCTCTAGCTATCTCATCAAAATCATGAGTTTATGACTGAAAGATGTGGTAGATGTATTTAGTTTTACTATGACATCTTTCAATCATAAGCTTCACAGACTTTGGGAGCTGACTAAAAACATGACCAAAGATGTCAAAGAACACAAACAAATTGTTTATAAAGATAAGTACATCTCTTTTCTGTCTATCATTCATTTTATTTCCAGCTTATGTACATCTTCATCTTTCTTTTGCTGTCAACAAATGCACACACTTTTCACTGGGAATTTATTAGATTATAAAATACACTGTCAACCTAAACCATCAAGTTTTCTGTGAGAATATTCCAGATTTGTTTCATTAATCATGTCTCAAAGCTCCTCCCATAGCACAGCCACTGTCATTTTTCCTTTTGTTTACCAGCAACATTGTAGAATTATGAACACAAGTGCACCAATTTTTATTTGCTTACTGTTAAGAACCATGAAATCTCATTGTACCCTTCGAAATCAGTCATAAATAAAAGTACTTACAGCTCCATAGATGAATATGAATCTCTAAAACTCACATTAATGCCCTTTTAGCACGACCACCTTCAGTCATTTCATTTCATTTCCACTTTAACTATTTCAACTGATACATGAAAATAGTCATTTTGAATTTTGAATTCAATGCTAAAAAAAAAAACATCCTTGAACTCACTGGTATATGCTAGCATGCTTGAACAGAGCCCTTTTCTCTATTTTGATGCTGAATCTGAACTTTAAATATAAGAAATGCAACAAGATAAAAATATTTATTTATTGTTAATGAAGTTCGAGCATGGGCTCGTGACACTCAAAAACATCAGAATGAAAACATTTTATAACTTTATGGCATAATTCTAAAGCATTCTTTCTGTAATCAGCAATAATAGTGATATTACTTGAATCTGTACTTTTGAAACAACAAGGACATATTGTACCAGTATTTATGTAACTGCATTTTATGACTTATCTTGAAATTCCAGCTAGATCTACAACTTTTTCTATGACTGAATGTGAAAACCAATGAAATTTCCTTCTGCAAAATAATCTGTTAAGCTCTCAAACAACATCATTTAAAATGTTAGATTAGTGAACATAATAAATAATTTGTAAATCAATTCTCAAACCATTATGTTCACTAATCTACCAAGGCACTGCATTATCTGAAAAAGGTTTCTCAGTTGGAAACACTAAATCCCTTTAATTCAGATATCTGGTTAATAAAAAGGACAACATGCACCAGAATGATCATAAATAGTAAAAGGTTTCATGTTTACAGAAACAAGTCCCTTTCATACTACCTTGCAGTGAGTGTTAGTGTACATTTCCTTATTGCATTTTATTTTCCAGATTGATGTGTAGCATTGAAAACTTGATTGTTACAATATGTTATTTGTTTCTTATGCATTACTTAGATCCAACAGGATCTAACCACTTGTTATCTTTCTTATGCAGGTATGAACCCTAAAGACCTAAATGCAGATAAAGACCCAGACTTTGAAGACCCTAGGACCTGAGACTTAGCAGACAACCAGCTAACAACAAACCATCACAAAGGCAATGCATGGGACCCCTATTCCATACTTCAATCATTTATTTCAATTCTACAAATGTACTCTACTTATTGATATGAAATATGAAACATGAAAAGACACTTTGTATACTACATTCAGTTTGATAGCACAATGCAATGATCTGTTACGAATTTTGAAATTTTGAAAAAGTGATCAATACTTAGAGTACAATAATGATATCTAAAAATGAATGCAATAATGACATGCCCATTAACAAAACCTGCAAGATAGTATTAATTAGACAAACAAATGTGCAACCTTTTCCTATTTATGCCTATTGTGTTGCATGTTGTAATTTTGAGTAATAGTTATATTGAGAGTTACACTTGGAAGCCCCTATTTGTCTTGTATTTATAATGTTAGGGTGGAAATGGTTAATTAATGAACACGTCTCACATATTTTACATTACTAAATTCATTAGCACCCATTTTCACCTAAACACCTTTAAACAATTTTAATTACAATTGGTGTATTGATTAATGCAACCTTTCATATTTAAACTCTAGAGGATCTAGAGGGTGTTCAACATGTTGAGGTTGAGGCTAGAAAAAATGATTTGGAAGATGATGTGGCCCCATCAGGTAGAGAGAGCCATGGTTATGTTCTTTAAACTAATGAAATACTTGTAACAATAATAAAAAATGTTTTTAATTTAACTCATTTTTTTGTTATTACAGAGGACCCCCGTTTGAATCAATGTCCTCGTCCTCGGTATAGGACTAGGTAGGCATTGAGATCATGAGAAGAGGGAAGAAAAACTGAAGAGGGGGCAAATGATGAAGAAAATGATGCTCCACTTAGTCTTTACATAGCTTCACAAAAAATAAAAGAAATGAAATGATTATAATCTACCTTATTTGGTAATGACTGAATTTTATGTGTTTAGTGAATGTTCATGAATGATATGTGTTAATGAATATCAATGAATGTTGCATGTCAATAAATGTTAATGAATGTTATGTGTTAATGAATTTTATGTGATAATGACTGAAATATTTTATTAATGGATGAAAGAATGAATGAATGTTAGATGTTAACAAGGAATTTAGAGTGATGTTATGGGGGGAGGAGCCAAATGAGCTTCCACCTTCATGTGGTTGGCCCTGTTAAGTAGATAATATTAAACTATTATTGAAACAAAGTGGATCTCAATAAGATAACACACTTTTCAATATTTCATTATGTTGCATAGTTAATCTTATTAAATAATGTATATTGAATCTTAATTGCAAGGTCCAACAGATCCAACATGAACAATAACACCACAAGTTGCTTGGTATAATGAACTCCCATATTGTCTTGTATGTACACTAACACTATGAGTTGCTTCTAGTGCTGATATCCATGGCACAACTACACAAGTTGTGAATGTGTCTCATCCTTGTAATTTTTTTTATTAGTTGACATTTTATTTAGCATTTTTTAATTTGGCACTTTTGGATATCTCTCTTTTATTGTATTATATGGATAGTTATTTATATCTCTCATGTTGTATTTCATTATTAAGAGTGCTTTTCTTTTATAACATCAAGAATTTTGATCCATTTTTTCTCATCGTGGAAGAAACTTGTAATTGTGTTGTATCTTTATTTGGGCTGCTCATACCTTGTTTGTACTTCACTGATACAAATAATTTCCCTTCCATTGTAATATTGCAAATATCTTTTTCTATGATAGTAACTTGAGTGCTCATTTTATCCTATAAACATCACATTGTTCTTACATTGAAAGTTGATTTATCTCTCTCTTATGTTGAAGATGATATTTTTCTGGCACATTGTCTTCAAAATTATAACAATGGTAATAAGGTCCTTTATTTGTAGCAAATGTCTAATCATGAAAAAAGGATTGTACCTCTCTATTATTTTCTATATTGTTATGTAGCTTTTCATTATCTTCTCATACTAGAACTTTTTTTTATAGTTACTTAATATCATACATCTCTTATAACATATTGTTGATCCCTAAGTTTTGTTGTCTATTATTATCTTACACTTAGTCATTTTCTAGGCAATATTGGTCGGTCATCACTGTGACCGAGTCATCATGTATAGGCCGAGTTAAGTATAGAATTATATATTATACATTTACCAAGCAGTAGTTACTACCGAACAAGTCAGAGGTCACCGAGTACTTCAGTAATAGACGAGCAAGCTTATGTCAAGTTATGTAGATATGTAAGTGTCGAGCACTAGTAAATAAGAACAGTCAGTGCTGAGTGCTAGAGATATCTTATGTCGAGTAAGCCAGATTTGACATATGTGTTTGTTATGGCACAAACACCTAGGTAAACCATTTTGGCTGACATCTACATGATATTTATTGTTTGTTGAGTAAATCACATAGGTAATTATGCTTTAGAATTGTAATAATTGATCATTATGTAATCCATGGAACCAATCAGTATTAGGGAATGGTTAAGCGACATAAAAAGACAATCTAGATCATTGATCTTAATTTACGGAGTTGATCTATTGTTTATATAAGATGAGATCTGAACCCTAAAATGTATTAAGGAGCATAGAAAAAGAGTATGAGTATGAAGATCTCATAAATGCAGAACAAAGAAGTGTATTGATTATCAAAAATAGAGTTCAGTGATCGAGTTAAGAAGTGAAGAACATAACAAAGATATATTTGATAGAGGAGATCAAATCTATATTGGAAGGAGATGATTTGTTATCAACAACATAGTGCAAACTGAAGGATCAGGTACTGAGACATTCTAACAGGTGAATCAGGGTAAATCTCTTAATAGAGCAGTCCTAACAGGCCTAAGTAAATTTATTTACCGAGTGCTTACTTTAATGTAAGTTTAAATCCTTTTGCAAGGTAGCTTGTATAAGTCTTAAAGCTCTTAACATGGAAGACCCCTCACAAGCTAGATCATCATTTTATGATCAAAATTGTAGCCCTAACAGGAAAGCTTTAATACTATAGTAGTGAAGATTTGTGGGTGTCATCCCCACCCCATTTTTACCTTTCAAGGGTTTCTAGATAACCAAAATCATTGTGTTATGCTTCATTTTTATGGATGATGATTAGGATATTAGATCTATTTCAATATTAATTTTGTTGTTTATGTTATGCAAGTAAGTTTATATCAAAATAAAATTATTGGTAGATATATGATTCAACCCCCCCCCCCCCCCCCTCTCTGAGTATCTCACTTTCCCATTATAGATTTCCAACAATTGGTATCAGAGCTAGTCTCTTAAAAGAAGTCTAACCATTTGTGAGTCAAAGATCTTGAGATGGAGGTTTATAAGTTGGGAAAGATTATAGGGAATCAGAAGATTGACATTCAACTTGCATTACATCAGCTTGAAGCAGTCAGAGATGAACTGAAGAAATCCTTAAGTAGAAGAAGAGAACTAGCAATACAATAGAATGAGACTCGATATCAAGAAGAGGACACTAAAGGTCAATTTGACAATGGTAACTCTGCTGAAAGTGACAAAGCTATAAAAGATATGTTGGAGAAAAACAACATACTGAATGAGGACATCAGAAATATGAAAAGAGAACAAGAAATACAATCAATAAGATTTTGTAAAATTATTGAATAGAAAAAGAAAGCTGAAGAAGACAAGAGAATGGCTAAAGAAGATAAAAGACAAATATCTATAAGACTGGATGAAAGGACACGTGACAAGAACAAACAATCAATTAGACATGGTAAATCAATTGCTACTTCCTAATCAAGAGTTGAGCAGCAACAATGTGGAGATTACAAATCTGATGCAGGAGCATCCTGAGTGTAAGAGCAATCTTGCATCACTCAAAAAAATATTTCTATTTTTGTATTCAATAAGGGCTATCTTGTGCAGAGTTGCTATTTATGGAAACTGGCTATTTTTAGTAAGTTGGTCTTATGATCTCAGAATGTTCTAATTTTACATGTGGAGGTTCATCTCAGTCATATCAGCCTCCCAGCAAAGTTTCATGGCTAGATCAGGTCTAGTTTTGAAGATATTGAAGATTTTCGGTATTGGCAGTAGGGTACAGAAACTTCAAACTCAGTTTTGAAAGCTTTAGAGGCCCCAGATGAGGTTGAAAATTTGGGTGACAAGTGCTTTGTGTGGGTCAAGCTTGTAGAGCGCTTCGTGGCATTTCTGAAATGGGGTTATAATAGTCAATCGGGTCAACTGGTGATGACTTATGGTCTCCGGAAGTCAGGCCACCTGAAATGGTGAAAAATAATTTTTCTTAAAAATTTATGTTCGGGTTTTAAAAGTTATTTTGAGCCGACTTTGATGTAACAAATTGTAAAATAAAATAATTCTAAGTTTGGTCGGCCCTAAGGGCTAAATTTTTAGAACCTTCTCGGGCGGTGGAAATTGCCTATATAAAGAAGGCCCATAGTGTTGTCTAGGGCAATTCTGGGTAGTAGATCTGGGTATTGATTCAAGGCTTTTTCCTACAGAATATTGTAAGGGAATGCCCACGTGGCTTTGCATATTATAATTCTGAAAGTTTGTAATTCCACATTTGTGGAGATAATTAGAAGCCAATTTTCTATTCTTGCATATTATTGTTGTTGTTTCTCTATTTTTGTTATGTGTTTGTGGTATTAAGGAGAGCACCCTTCATCAAGTGGTATCAGAGGGGGAGTTCTAGAGTGTGTAAATAAATCACCGACTGTGACGTAGTTTGCACCAGGACCATGGTTAGGGTTTCAGCGTGCATCGCGAAAATGCCTCCATGAAGAGAATGTGGCAGAAGAGCTAGTGCCGTGACACCTGAGGTTAGAGAGCTGCAGAGACAAGTGTGAGCATTGCAAGAAGAGATTTGTAGAGGAATGAATCTTAATATCAGAGACGAAAGCGAGGATGAAGCCGAAGAAGAATATCAAGAAGGAGAAGCTGAAGTTGTGAATCAGGAGGAAGAAAGACTTTTTCGAGTGATTTCCAAGATTGGGAAAAGACCTAAGATTGAGGTTCCTACATTTTCTGGAAATCTTAACCCAGAGGAATTGATCGACTGGATCAATGAATGTGAAGAATATTTTGAGTATGAAGATGTTGAGGATCCTGATAGGGTCAAATTTGCGAAGGCCAGACTGAAAGGTCATGCGAAGATCTGGTGGCAAGAGATTCAATTAGAGCGAAATAGAAGAGGGAAAGATAAAATCACAAGATGGGATAGGATGGTGGATAAATTGAAGTGACAGTTCACTCCTATTGATTATGAGCTTGACCTACTAAAGAAAATGCAAAGTTTGAAGCAAGCAGGAAGATCTGTTCAAGAGTATACACAGGATTTCTATCGACTCCTCATTAGAATAGGTCATGCAGAAGCTGACAAGGAGAAAGTTGCCAGATACCTTAATGGGTTAAGGCTAAGCATTCAGGTTGAGTTGAATCTGGTTTGAATGAACAGTATTGAGGAGGCATACCAGTTTGCCCTAAAAGTAGAGGAAAAGCTGAACAAGAAGTTTGAGAGCAGACAAAATGGAAGAGGTCATGGTGGAAGATCTGGTGAACGGTCATATGGTGGCCGAAATGAAGATTTGAAAAAGAAGGATGAGGCTAGTAGTAGTCAGAATCAGAGAGGAAATAATTCCAATCATTTCTAAGATTAGAGTAATAGAGATCAGAGAGGAAGAGGAAGAGGACAAGGATCTGGAAGAGGATGCTTTCATGGAACATGTTTTCACTATGGAGAAGAAGGTCATAGGGCATTTGAATGTCCTCAGTGCCAAGGCAGAACAGACATGAGAAATGAAGGCCAGGCCAGAGTTGCACATGTAGATGAAGATGCTAGATCATCAAATTCTGAAGATGCTGAAAGAGGAGAAATGCGAATTAACAGAAGAGTCTTGCTAAGTGGTGAGAATGAATCTGAATAAAAGAGGAGCCTGTTTCACACTAGATGCAAGTGTGAGGGTAAATGCTGTGATGTGATTATCGATAGTGGAAGCATTGATAATTTGGTGTCAGAAGAGATGGTGACAAAGTTGAAGTTCAAGAGATAGAAACACCCACATCTATATCGGATTTCCTAGGTGCAGGATGACCACAAGGTCATGGTCAGTGAACAGTGCCTGGTAAAATTCAAGATTGGTTTGTACCAAGATGAGGTACTATGTGATATCATCTCTATGGATGCATGTCATATGTTGTTGGGTAGACCACGGCAGTTTGACAGATGTGTTGTACACGATGGTCGTGCGAATACCTATTTCCTGACAAATGATGGAGTGCGACATAAGCTAAAGCCATTGAAGGAGACCGAAGAAAAGGTATGCGGTAATGCAAGAATAACATTTGTTGATGGAAGAAAATTCTTAGATGGTATGAGGCATGAGCATGTGTCTTTTTCTTTAATTGCAAAAGTTGGTAAAGAAGAAGTAGAGGATGTACTTGTAGAGGTTGCAGATTTATTGAATGAGTTTCAGGATATTGTATCTGATAATGTACCTGATGGATTACCACCGGTAAGGAAGATCAGTCATCAGATGGATTTGATTTTAGGAGCCAGTTTGCCAAACAAGGCAACACACAAAATGACACCAACAGAAAGTGAAGAGTTGAACAGACAAGTATATGAGTTATTGCAGAAGGGGTTGATTCGAGAGAGTCTAAGTCCCTGTGCTGTACCAGCGGTATTAAGACCAAAGAAGAATGGAGAGTGGAGGATGTGTACAGATTCCAGAGCAATAAACAAGAGCACAATCAAGTATAGGTTTCCATTGCCACGAATGGATGATATTATGGATTGTTTGAGTGGGGCTGTGTATTTCTCAAAGATAGATCTGAAGATTGGATATCACCAGATTTGGATCAAAGAAGGAGATGAATGGAAGACTGCCTTCAAGACAAAGGAAGGACTGTATGAGTGGTTAGTCATACCTTTTGGGCTAACCAATGCACCAAGCACTTTTATGCAGCTCATGAACGAGGTTCTGAAAGAATTTTTGGGTAAGTTTGTCATTGTTTACCTAGATGATATTTTGATTTTTAGCAAGACATTGGAAGAACATATGATGCACATTCGTATGGTGTTTGAGAAGTTGAGAGATGAGAAATTGTTGATTAATTTGAAGAAGTGCAGTTTTGTGAAGAAAGAGTTACTGTATTTGAGATTTGTAGTTTCAGCAAAAGGTCTAAAACTCGACCCATAGAAGGTACAGGCTATCCTTGAATGGCCTACTCCAAAGAGTGCTATTGAGGTAAGATCTTTTCATGGTTTGGCTAGCTTTTACAAAAAGTTTATCAAAAAATTTAATAGTATTTGTAGACCCTTGACTGAAACAATGAGAGGGGATAGAAAAGTGTTTAAGTGGACTAATGGGGCAGAAAAGAGCTTTCAATTGTTGAAACAAAAAGTTACAGAACAACTTATTTTAGCACTTCCAGATTTTAATAAGGTGTTTCAAGTAGATTGTGATGCTAGTGGTACTGCAATAGGAGCTGTTATGAGCCAAGAAGGTAAACCTGTTGCATATTTCAGTGAGAACTTAAATGATGCCAAGAGGAAGTATTCTCTTTATGATCAAGAATTTTATGTTATAGTTCAGGGATTAAAGAAGTGGAGACACTATCTACTTCCTAAGGAGTTTGTTTTGTATACTGATCACCAAGCTTTGCAATATTTGAATAGTCAAGGAAAGCTGAATCAGAGGCATTTGAAATAGGTTGAGTTTTTGCAGAGTTATACATTTGTTTTGAAACACAGAAGTGAAAAGTCTAACAGGGTTGTAGATGCTCTTAGCAGAAGGCAACTATTGTTGACAGAGATGCAGATTGAGGTGGTTGGGTTCAAGGAACTCAAGAATTTGTATCCAGAGGATCCTGATTTTGGTGGAGCTTGGAAAGCTTGTAAAGAACCTGTTACTCTAGATAAGATGAAGTGGCTGGATTTTATCATCCAGGATGATATGCTATTCAGAGGGAGTCAGTTGTGCATTCCAAGAAGTTCTATGAGAGAGAATCTCATCAAAGAGAAGCATAGTGGAGGATTGGCTGGACATTTTGGTCGTGATAAAACCCTTGCTTTGGTTAGGGAAAATTATTATTGGCCATCGTTACAACAAGATGTGAAGAAGTCTGTACAGAGCTGCAGAGTATGTCAGATGGCGAAAGGGGTGAAGCAGAATACAAGTTTATATCAGCCATTACCTGTACCAGAGAAGCCTTGGAAGAATATCAGTATGGATTTTGTTCTTGGTTTACCGAGGATACAGCGGGGACATGATTCAATTTTTGTAGTAGTTGACAGATTTTCAAAGATGGCACATTTCATTCCCTGCAAGAAGACTAATGATGTTGTTCATATACCAAAAAAAATTTTCAGAGAAGTGGTGAAGCTACATGGTTTGCCAAAGACCATAATTTCAGATCGAGATACTAAGTTTGTTGGATATTTCTAGCGGACATTGTGGAAGAAGTTGAAGACAGATTTGAAGTTCAATTCATCACATCATCCACAGACTGATGGACAGACAGAGGTGGTGAATAAAAGTTTGGGAAATCTGCTGATATGGTTGGTTGGAGATAAGCCAACAGGATGGGATTTGATTTTACCACAGGCAGAATTTGCATACAATAATTCTGTCAATAGAAGCACTGGTAAATCACCATTCTAGATTGTATATGGAAGTAGTCCAAGAAATGCATCTAAGTTGAGAAAGATAGATAAAAGCAAAATAAGTAGTGCTGAAGCTGAGGATTTTGGAGAACACTTGAAGAACATCCATGAGGAGGTGAGGAAGCATATTACCAAAATGAATGTGCAGTATAAGACTAAGGCAGATGAGAAAATGAGGCATAAGGAATTTCAGGTTGGAGATGAAGTCATGGTTCATTTGCGGAAGGAGCGATTTTCGGTTGGTACATATAACAAGTTGAAAATGAAGAAGTTTGGGCCATGTAAGATATTTAAGAAACATGATTCAGGAAATGCATATGAGGTAGAATTGCCTAGTGAGCTGAATATTTCACTAGTGTTTAACATTTCAGATTTGACAGAGTATCATGAAGGAGGTGTTGAAGATGAGGTTGCAGCAGCACAGTGGAGTATTCCAGCAACCAGTTCAGATATCAAGTAGATTGAAGACATACTAGACAGTCGTGTTGGCAGAAGCACAAGGAACAGGACATATGAAGAGTATTTGGTCAAATAGAAAGGATGACCTGTTGAAGATTCATCATGGCTAACAAAGGAGGAGGTTAACTATCCTGATTTTCCTCTGCACACCTGAGTCGTGACAGGGTCACTTCTCAAATTACCCCGAGTGTCTGATGCAGGAGCATCCTGGGTGTAAGAGCAATCTTGCATCACCCAAAAAAAAAAATTTATTTTTGTACTCAATAAGGGCTATCTTGTGCAGAGTTGCTATTTATGGAAACTGGCTATTTTTAGTAAGTTGGTCTTACGATCTTGGAATGTTCTAATTTTACATGTGGAGGTTCATCTCGGTCATATCAGGCTGCCAGCAAAGTTTCATGGCTAGATCAGGTCTAGTTTTGAAGATATTGAAGATTTTCGGTATTGGCAGCAGGGTACAGAAACTTCGAACTCAATTTTGAAAGTTTTAGAGGCCCCGGATGAGGTTGAAAATTTGGGTGATGGGTGTTTTGCGCCAGTCAAGCTTGTAAAGCACTTCATGGCATTTTTGAAATGGGGTTATAATAGTCAATCGGGTCAACTGGTGATGACTTATGGTCTCCGGAAGTCAGGCCACCTGAAATGGCGAAAAATAATTTTTCTTCAAAATTTATGTTCGGGTTTCAAAAGTTATTTTGAGCGGACTTTGATTTAAAAAATTGTAAAATAAAATAATTCTAAGTTTGGTCGGACCTAATGGCTAAATTTCTAGAACCTTCTCGTGCGATGGAAATTGTCTATATAAAGAAGGCCCATAGTGTTGTCTAGGGCAGTTCTGGGTAGTAGATCTGGGTATTGATTCGAGACTTTGTCCTATAGAATATTTTAAGGGAATGCCCATGTGGCTTTGCATATTGTAATTCTTAAAGTTTGTAATTCTACATTTGTGGAGATAATAAGAAGCCAATTTTCTGTTCTTGCATATTATTGTTGTTGTTTCTCTATTTCTGTTATGTGTTTGTGGTATTAAGGGGAGCACCCTTCATCAAGTGGTATCAGAGCGGGACTTCTTAAGTGTGTAAATAGATCTCCAACTGTGAGGCATTTGCACCAGAACCATGGTTAGGATTTTAACGCGCATCGCGAAAATACCTCCACGATGAGAATGTGGCGGAAGAGCTGGTGTCACGACACCTGAGGTTAGAGAGCTGTAGAGACAAGTGCGAGCATTGCAAGAAGAGATTCACAGAGGAATGAATCTTAATGTCAAAGACAAAAGTGAGGATGAAGCCGAAGAAGAATATCAAGAAGGAGAGCTGAAGTTGTGAATCAGAAGGAAGAAAGACTTTTTCGGGCGATTTCTAAGATTGGGAAAAGACCTAAGATTGAGGTTCCTACATTTTCTGCAAATCCTAACCCAAAGGAATTGATCGACTGGATCAATGAATGTGAGAAATATTTTGAGTATGAAGATGTTGAGGATCTTGATAGGGTCAAATTTGCGAAGGGTAGACTGAAAGGTCATGCGAAGATCTGGTGGCAAGAGATTCAATTGGAGCGAAATAGAAGAGGGAAAGATAAAATCACAAGATGGGATCGAATGGTGGATAAATTGAAGTGACAGTTCATTCCTGTTGATTATGAGCTTGACCTACTAAAGAAAATGCAAAGTTTGAAGCAAGCAGGAAGATCTGTTCAGGAGTATACAGAGGATTTCTATCGACTCCTCATTAGAACAGGTCATGCAGAAGCTGATAAGGAGAAAGTTCCCCGATACCTTAATGGGTTAAGGCCAAACATTCAGGAGGAGTTGAATCTGGTTCGAATGAACAGTATTAAGGAGGCATACCAGTTTGCCTTAAAAGTAGAGGAAAAGCTGAACAAGAAGTTTGAAAGCAGATAAAATGGAAGAGGTCGTGGTGGAAGATCTGGTGGATGGTCATATAGTGGCCGAAATGAAGATCTGAAAAAGAAGGATGAGGCTAGTAGCAATCAGAATCAAAGAGGAAATAATTCCAATCATTTCTAAGATTAGAGTAATAGAGATCAGAGAGGAAGAGGAAGAGGACAAGGATCTGGAAGAGGATGCTTTCGTGGAACATGTTTTCGCTATGGAGAAGAAGGTCATAGGGCATTTGACTGTCCTCAGCGCCAAGGCAGAACATACAAGAGAAATGAAGGCCAGGTCAGAGTTGCACATGTAGATGAAGATGCTAGATCATCAAATTTTGAAGATGCTGAAAGAGGAGAAACGCTAATTAACAGAAGAGTCTTGCTGAGTGATGAGAATGAACCTGAACAAAGGAGGAGCCTGTTTCGCACTAGATGCAAGTGTGAGGGTAAATGCTATGATGCGATTATCAATAGTGGAAGCACTGACAATTTGGTGTCAGAAGAGATGGTGACAAAGTTGAAGTTCAAGAGACAGAAACACCCACATCTATATCGGATTGCCTGGGTGCAGGATGACCACAAGGTCATGGTCAGTGAACAGTGCCTGGTAAAATTCAAGATTGGTGGGTACCAAGATGAGGTACTATGTGATATCATCTCTATGGATGCATGTCATATGTTGTTGGGTGGACCATGGCAGTTTGACAGATGTACATGATGGTCGTGCGAATACCTATTCCCTGACAAAGGATGGAGTGCGACATAAGCTAAAGCCATTGAAGGAGACCGAAGAAAAGGTATGTGGTAATGCAAGAATAACATTTGTTGATGGAAGAAAATTCCTAAATGGTATGAGGCATGAGCATGTGTGTTTTGCTTTAATTCCAAAAGTTGGTAAAGAAGAAGTAGAGGATGTACCTGTAGAGGTTGCAGATTTGTTGAATGAGTTTCAGGATATTGTATCTGATAATGTAGCTGATGGATTACCATCGGTAAGGAAGATCAGTCATCAGATAGATTTGATTCCAAGAGCCAGTTTGACAAACAAGGCAGCACACAGAATGACACCAGCAGAAAGCGAAGAATTGAACAGACAAGTACATGAGTTATTGCAGAAGGGGTTGATTCGAGAGAGTCTGAGTCCCTGTGCTGTACCAGTGGTATTAGCACCAAAAAAGAATGGAGAGTGGAGGATGTGTACAGATTCCAAAGCTATAAACAAGATCACAATCAAGTATAGGTTTCCATTGCCATGAATGGATGATATTATGGATTGTTTGAGTGGGGCTTTGTATTTCTCAAAGATAGATCTGAAGAGTGGATATCACCAGATTCAGATCAGAGAAGGAGATGAATGGAAGACTGCCTTCAAGACAAAGGAAGGACTGTATGAGTGGTTAGTCATGCTTTTTGGGCTAACCAATGCACCGAGCACTTTCATGTGGCTCATGAACGAGGTTCTGAAAGAATTTCTGGGTAAGTTTGTCATTTTTTACCTAGATGATATTTTGATTTTTAGCAAGACATTGGAAGAACATATGATGCACATTCGTATGGTGTTTGAGAAGTTGAGAGATGAGAAATTGTTGATTAATTTGAAGAAGTGCAGTTTTGTGAAGAAAGAGTTAGTGTATTTGGGATTTGTAGTTTCAGCAGAAGGTCTAAAAATAGACCCAGAGAAGGTACAGGCTATCCTTGAATGGCCTATTCCAAGGAGTGCTACTGAGGTAAGATCTTTTCATAGTTTGGCTAGCTTTTACAAAAATTTTAGCAGTATTTGTGGACCCTTGACTAAAACAATGAGAGGGGATAGAAAAGAGTTTAAGTGGACTAATGGGGCAGAAAAGAGCTTTCAATTGTTGAAACAAAAAGTTACAGAACAACTTGTTTTAGCACTTCCAGATTTTAATAAGGTGTTTCAAGTAGATTGTGATGCTAGTGGTACTGCAATAGGAGCTGTTATGAGCCAAGAAGGTAAACCTGTTGCGTATTTCAGTGAGAAGTTAAATGATGCCAAGAGGAAGTTTTCTGTTTATGATCAAGAATTTTATGCTATAGTTCAGGCATTGAAGAAGTGGAGACACTATCTGCTTCCTAAGGAGTTTGTTTTGTATGCTGATCACCAAGTTTTGCAATATTTGAATAGTCAAGGAAAGCTGAATCAGAGGCATTTGAAATGGGTTGAGTTTTTGCAGAGTTATACATTTGTTTTGAAGCACAGAAGTGGAAAGTCTAATAGGGTTGTAGATGCTCTTAGCAGAAGGAAACTATTGCTGACAGAGATGCAGATTGAGGTGGTTGGGTTCAAGGAACTCAAGAATTTGTATCCAGAGGATCCTGATTTTGGTGGAGCTTAGAAAGCTTGTAAAGAACCTGTTACTCTAGATAGGACGAAGTGGCTGGATTTTATCATCCAAGATGATATTCTATTCAGAGGGAGTCAGTTGTGCATTCCAAGAATTTCTATGAGGGAGAATCTCATCAAAGAGAAGCATAGTGGAGGATTGGCTGGACATTTTGGTCGTGATAAAACCCTTGCTTTGGTCAGTGAAAATTATTATTGGCCACAGTTACAACAAGATGTGAAAAAGTTTGTACAGAGTTGCAAAGTATGTCAGATGGTGAAAGGGGTGAAGCAGAATACAAGGTTATAGTAGCCATTACCTGTAACAAAGAAGCCTTGGGAGGATATCAGTATGGACTTTGTTCTTGGTTTACCGAGGACACAACGGGGACATGATTCAATTTTTGTAGTAGTTGACAGACTTTCAAAAATGGCACATTTCATTCCCTGCAAGAAGACTAATGATGGTGTTCATGTAGCAAAATTGTTTTTCAGAGAAGTGGTGAAGCTACATGGTTTGCCAAAGACCATAGTTTCAGATCGAGATACTAAGTTTGTTGGATATTTCTGGCGGATATTGTGGAAGAAGTTGAAGATAGATTTGAAGTTCAATTCATCACATCATCCACAGACTGATGGACAGATAGAGGTGGTGAATAGAAGTTTGGAAAATCTGTTGAGATGTTTGGTTGGAGATAAGCCAATAGGATGGGATTTGATTTTACCACAGGCAGAATTTGCATACAATAATTCTGTCAATAGAAGCACTGGTAAATCACCATTCTAGATTGTATATGGAAGTAGTCCAAGAAATGCATCTGAGTTGAGAAAGATAGATAAAAGCGAAATAAGTAGTGCTAAAGCTGAGGATTTTGGAGAACACTTGAAGAACATCCATGAGGAGGTGAGGAAGCATATTACCAAGATGAATGTGCAGTATAAGACTAAGGCAGATGAGAAAAGGAGGCATAAGGAATTTCAGGTTGGAGATGAAGTCATAGTTCATTTGCGGAATGAGCGATTTCCGGTTGGTACATATAACAAGTTGAAAATGAAGAAGTTTGGGCCATGTAAGATATTGAAGAAGCATGATTCAGGAAATGCATATGAGGTAGAATTGCCTAATGAGCTGAATATTTCACTAGTGTTTAACATTTCAGATTTGACAGAGTATCATGAAGGAGGTGTTGAAAATGAGGTTGCAGCAGCACAGTGGAGTATTCCAGCAACTAGTTCAGATATCAAGGAGATTGAAGACATACTGGACAGTCATGTTGGCAGAAGCACAAGGAACAGGACATATGAAGAGTATTTGGTCAAATGAAAAGGATGACCTGTTGAAGATTTATCATGACTAACAAAGGAGGAGGTTAACCGTCCTGGTTTTCATCTGCACACTTGAGTGGTGACAGGGTCACTTCTCAAATTACCCCGGGTGTCTGATGTAGGAGCATCCTAGGTGTAAGAGCAATCTTGCATCATCCAAAAAAATATTTCTATTTTTGTACTCAATAAGGGCTATCTTGTGCAGAGTTGCTATTTATGGAAACTGGCTATTTTTAGTAAGTTGGTCTTATGATCTTGGAATGTTCTAATTTTACATGTGGAGGTTCATCTCAGTCATATCAGCGTGTTAGCAAAGTTTCATGGCTAGATCAGGTCTAGTTTTGAAGATATTGAAGATTTTCGGTATTGGCAGCAGGGTACAGAAACTTCAAACTCAATTTTGAAGGCTTTAGAGGCCCCGGATCAGGTTGAAAATTTGGGTGATGGGCTCTTTCTATGTGTCAAGCTTGTAGAATGCTTCGTGGCATTTCCGAAATGGGGTTATAATAGTCAATCAGGTCAACTGGTGATGACTTATGGTCTCTGGAAGTCAGGCCACCTAAAATGGCAGAAAATAATTTTTCTTCAAAATTTTTGTTCGGGTTTCAAAAGTTATTTTGAGCCGACTTTGATGTAACAAATTGTAAAATAAAATAATTCTAAGTTTGGTCAGCCCTAAGGGCTAAATTTGTAGAACCTTCTTGGGCGATGGAAATTGCCTATATAAAGAAAGCCCGTAGTGTTGTCTAGGGCAGTTCTGGGTAGTAGATCTGGGTATTGATTCGAGGCTTTGTCCTACAGAATATTGTAAGGGAATGCCCATGTGGCTTTGCATATTGTAATTCTGAAAGTTTGTAATTCCACATTTGTGGAGATAATAAGAAGCCAATTTTCTGTTCTTGCATATTATTGTTGTTGTTTCTCTATTTCTATTATGTGTTTGTGGTATTAAGGGGAGCACCCTTCATCAAGTGGTATCAGAGCAAGAGTTCTTGAGTGTGTAAACAGATCGCCGACTGTGAGTCAGTTTGCACCAGCACCGTGGTTAGGGTTTTAGCGCGCATTGCGAAAATTTCTCCACGAAAAGAACGTGGCGGAAGAGCTGGTGCCGTGACACTTGAGGTTAGAGAGCTGCAGAGACAAGTGTGAGCATTGCAAGAAGAGATTCACAGAGGAATGAATCTTAATGTCAGAGACGAAAGCGAGGATGAAGCTGAAGAAGAATATCAAGAAGGAGAAGCTAAAGTTGTGAATCAGGAGGAAGAAAGACTTTTTCGGGCGATTTTCAAGATTGGGAAAAGACCTAAGATTGAGGTTCCTACATTTTCTAAAAATCTTAACTCAGAGGAATTGATCGACTGGATCAATGAATGTGAGGAATATTTTGAGTATGAAGATGTTGAGGATCCTGATAGGGTCAAATTTGCGAAGGGTAGACTGAAAGGTCATGCGAAGATCTGGTGGCAAGAGATTCAATTGGACCGAAATAGAAGAGAGAAAGATAAAATCACAAGATGGGATCGGATGGTGGATAAATTGAAGCGACAGTTCATTCATGTTGATTATGAGCTTGTCCTACTAAAGAAAATGCAAAGTTTGAAGCAAGCAAGAAGATCTATTCAGGAGTATACAGAGGATTTCTATCGACTCCTCAATAGAACAGGTCATGTAGAAGTTGATAAGGAGAAAGTTGCCCGATACTTTAATGAGTTAAGGCCAAGCATTCAGGAGGAGTTGAATCTGGTTCGAATGAATAGTATTGAGGAGGCATACTAGTTTGCCCTAAAAATAGAGGAAAAGCTGAACAAGAAATTTGAGAGCAGACAAAATGGAAGAGGTCGTGGTGGAAGATCTGGTGGACGGTCATATGGTGGCCGAAATGAAGATCCGAAAAAGAAGGATGAGGCTAGTAGCAGTTAGAATCAGAGAGGAAATAATTCCAATCATTTCCAGGACCAGAGTAATAGAGATCAGAGAGGAAGAGGAAGAGGACAAGGATCTAGAAGAGGAGGCTTTCGTGGAACATGTTTTCACTGTGGAAAAGAAGGTCATAGGGCATTTGAATGTCCTCAGGGCCAAGGCAGAATAGACAGGAGAAATGAAAGCCAGGCCAGAGTTGCACATGTAGATGAAGATGTTAGATCATCAAATTCTGAAGATGCTGAAAGAGGAGAAACGCTAATTAACAGAAGAGTCTTGCTGAGTGGTGAGAATGAACCTGAACAAAGGAGGAGCCTGTTTCGCACTAGATGCAAGTGTGAGGGTAAATGCTGTGATGTGATTATCGATAGTGGAAGCACTGACAATTTGGTGTCAGAAGAGATGGTGACAAAGTTGAAGTTCAAGAGACAGAAACACCCACATCCATATCGGATTGCCTGGGTGCAAGATGACCACAAGGTCATGGTCAGTGAACAGTGCCTGGTAAAATTCAAGATTGGTGGGTACCAAGATGAGGTACTATGTGATATCATCTCTATGGATGCATGTCATATGTTGTTGGGTAGACCATGGCAGTTTGACAGATGTGCTGTACACGATGGTCGTGCGAATACCTATTCCCTGACAAAGGATGGAGAGCGACATAAGCTAAAGCCATTGAAGGAGACCGAAGAAAAGGTATGTGGTAATGCAAGAATAACATTTGTTGATGGAAAAAAATTCCTAGATGGTATGAGGCATGAGCATGTGTGTTTTGTTTCAATTCTAAAAGTTGGTAAAGAAGAAGTAGAGGATGTACTTGTAGAGGTTGCAGATTTGTTGAATGAGTTTGAGGATATTGTATCTGATAATGTACCTAATGGATTACCACCGGTAAGGAAGATCAGTCATCGGATGGATTTGATTCAAGGAGCCAGTTTGCCAAACAAGGCAGCACATAAAATGACACCAGCAGAAAGTGAAGAGTTGAACAGACAAGTACACGAGTTATTGCAGAAGAGGTTGATTTGAGAGAGTCTGAGTCCCTATGCTGTACCAGCAGTATTAGCACCAAAGAAGAATGGAGAGTGGAGGATGTGTACAGATTCCAGATTAATAAATAAGATCACAATCAAGTATAGGTTTCCATTGCCACGAATGGATGATATTATGGATTGTTTGAGTGGGGCTGTGTATTTCTCAAAGATAGATCTGAAGATTGGATATCACCAGATTCGGATCAGAGAAGGAGATGAATGGAAGACTGCCTTCAAGACAAAGGAAGGACTGTATGAGTGGTTAGTCATGCCTTTTGGGCTAACCAATGCACCGAGCACTTTCATGCGGCTCATGAACGAGGTTCTGAAAGAATTTCTGGGTAAGTTTGTCATTTTTTACCTAGATGATATTTTGATTTTTAGCAAGACATTGGAAGAACATATGATGCACATTCGTATGGTGTTTGAGAAGTTGAGAGATGAGAAATTGTTGATTAATTTGAAGAAGTGCAATTTTGTGAAGAAAGAGTTAGTGTATTTGGGATTTGTAGTTTTAGCAGAAGGTCTAAAAATGGACCCAAAGAAGGTACAGGCTATCCTTGAATGGCCTATTCCAAGGAGTGCTACTGAGGTAAGATCTTTTCATGGTTTGGCTAGCTTTTACAGAAAGTTTATCAGAAATTTTAGCAGTATTTGTGGACCCTTGACTGAAACAATGAGAGGGGATAGAAAAGAGTTTAAGTGGACTAATGGGGTAGAAAAGAGCTTTCAATTGTTGAAATAAAAAGTTACAGAACAACCTATTTTAGCACTTCCAGATTTTAATAAGGTGTTTCAAGTAGATTGTGATGCTAGTGGTACTGTAATAGGAGCTGTTATGAGCCAAGAAGGTAAACCTGTTGCGTATTTCAGTGAGAAGTTAAATGATGTCAAGAGGAAGTATTCTGTTTATGATCAAGAAATTTATGCTATAGTTCAGGCATTGAAGAAGTGGAGACACTATCTACTTCCTAAGGAGTTTATTTTGTATACTGATCGCCAAGCTTTGCAATATTTGAATAGTCAAGGAAAGCTGAATCAGAGGCATTTGAAATGGGTTGAGTTTTTGCAGAGTTATACATTTGTTTTGAACACAGAAGTGGAAAGTCTAATAGGGTTGCAGATGCTCTTAGCAGAAGGCAACTATTGCTGACAGAGATGCAGATTGAGGTGGTTGGGTTCAAGGAACTCAAGAATTTGTATCCAGAGGATCCTGATTTGGGTGGAGCTTGGAAAGCTTGTAAAGAACCTGTTACTCTAGATAGGATGAAGTGGCTGGATTTTATCATCCAGGATGATATGCTATTCAGAGGGAGTCAGTTGTGCATTCCAAGAAGTTCTATGAGGGAGAATCTCATCAAAGAGAAGCATAGTGGAGGATTGGCTGGACATTTTGGTTGTGATAAAACCCTTGCTTTGGTTAGTGAAAATTATTATTGGCCACAGTTACAACAAGATCAAAAAATAGCCAATTGAAGGATGAACTTAGATCTCAAAAAAAAATCAATGAAAGGATGAATAAGCCTAATGAAGTTGTGAGATACTTTGAAGAATTGTTAAGGTCACCTAGGAGATCCAATGATACTTCTAGACTTGGACATGATGAGCACTATGATCCACTGAAGGAGAATCATCAAAGAGTGTAGAACAGAGGAATGCAAAGCCAAAGAATAACAAACTTACATGTCATCATTATGGAAAGCTAGGACACACAGCTAACATCTACAAAAGAAAAATTGGTAAGTCTAATCTGAAACCAAAATTCAATGGAAATTTTTTTAACTGTAAAAGGCATGGACATCAGGCACATGAATGCAGGACAAAGGTCATTAATTCACCTACATCACCTAGATTTCAAGGACATTGTTTCAACTATCAGAAATATGGTCATAGAGCACATGAGTGTAGATCCAAATCCAAGTGGACATTCAATCAACAGACAAAAGCACCTAGGAAAGGTAATACATACAATTGGGACTACAATACATGGTATAGTTGTCATTATTGTGGTAAATATGGTCATATTAGAGAAAACTGCTTAAAGACACATTTTAGAGGAAAATCCAAGAGTTGGATGAGTGGAAGTCTAGTTTGTTATAAATGCAATAAGATTGGTCATTTAAAGAGAGACTGTGGAGCACATATACCGAGCAATGATCAAGTCAAGAATGAAGAAAGTATTGATTAGATGAAAAATCAAATGAATAAGACTTGGAAGAAGAAAGAAGAAGCAAGCAGTAGTGGAGCCAGTGAACCCGAGGTCACCCAATCTAATGGATCAGGTGATCACACTACTTCAATCTAACAAAAGAAGGTATGTGTGGAACTGAATCTTATAATGCTTTATTTTACATCAGCTCCTAACATTTGATATGCTAAAGTCCATATCTACATAGATTAAGATGCATTAGGACAAATTTGAGAAAGGAGAAATGTTATATATTTGATGTCGAGCATCATTATTTTAGCCCATAGTGACTGAGTCACTAGTGTATGTCAAGCTCCTATGGTAGCCAAGATGTGATGTGCACCGAGCCGAAACTGAATGGTAGTATTGGCTGAGCTTATGTTTACTGAGTGAACATGAGATTACTGAGATAGTTATATCTTACCTAGAAAGTGTACGGATCATTAATGAAGCCCTGATCTGACCATTTGAAGTCTATAAAGTGGGAAGTTACCATTTATTTTCATTTTACCAGTGATTTGAGAACTTTTAAGAGTGATTCCAAAGTGATTATCTAGAGCTTTTGTGCTAAGTGTGATTTGCAAAGATCATTCATAGCATACCGTTGGCAAATATTTGAGAACTATTGAGCAAGGTATTTTACCAAGTTATCTATTTCTGTAATTGAACCCTAGAATTTGAAGACATGGCATCTTCATCATATTCTATAGTTAAGAAATAAGGGAATGAAGTATTCAATGTACAACTTGTGATGAAAGATGTGTGTAAGCCACATAAATTCTAGGTCATTCCTGAGAGTGCAATTATGGGAGATCTCATAGGTGCCCTATTGTCTATCCCTCCTAAAGTTCTAATGATAAATGATGTACGCGCATGTTATATGTGCAAGATTGGAGAGATTGGAGACTACGAGATGAGAGAAGCCTATGATAAATTGTGTAGCAACGCAGTGTTGAAGGATGAACACCATAAGGTTTTTGAGTGAGGGTTGATGCATGCCCTTGAATTCCCACAGAATTTCAAAGTTGAATGCATCAAGATTGTATTGAGCTGAGTATATGACATGAAAATTTGGCTGGAAGATGGACCAGTTAAGATTACTAAAGAGATGATGCATCAAGTGACTGGTTACCCTAGTCTTACAGGAAAGAAGACTATGAGATGTCAATGTAAGGAGGTTATTCAATTCAACACCTAAGTAATGTGGAGCAAACGAGGAATGACCATTTAACCAATCATGGATCCAGAGATTGATTTTGCAGTGAGGGTGATTGCACATAAATTTTACCAATCTAGTAGGCTGGATAGTGTTCCATGCATAGCAGTAGACCAAGCTTGGGAGATGGTAAAGAAGGATCATACATATGACCTTGCTGAGCTACAAGTGACACAGCTTGTTGAGAACCTTACATCCATTAGGAAAGTGAAGAACTCAATGTGTAAGTTTGGTTCTCTACTCATTTGTCTATTTTTCTATGTACATAATAGTTTTCCTACTATTGGGGATGTTGCATGGGATAAGAACAGACCTACCACATTGCAGATTACTAAATTTATTGATCAGATGGGTGAGAATTTTGAGAGTGTAATGGATATCTATTTTGTGGAATTTAAGAAGAAATTGAACAAAATAAGTAGGATCCTAGTATCACTAGTGGAGAAATACTATAATGACATATGTTTCCTAGTTGATACCGACTTCACATATGCACAAGCTATTGAACCGAGGGTATCATGGCTAAGGTCATTACCTTATGAAGTTAACGTAGATGAAACAAAAACAATAATAACAACCCTATTATCTAAATGAATTGACAAAGAGGTTAAGTCTTTTGGGACATATGAGGAAGAAAAATCCAAGGTAACCATGGGATTAAAATTTACAACCATGGAGAGGAAAAGAAAGAAGATAGTGAAAAACCTAGAAAAGATGCTAGGATAAGGTGAAGAGGAAGATGCACCTCTTGTATTGACTCAAGGATTAGGAGAAGACAAGTCAAGTGAGTCAGAAGAGAGTGAAGAGGAGGAGACTGTAGTCATTAAGAAAGGCAAGAAGGCACCAGTTGTCGACCCCATTAAGAAACAAGCATAGAAATCTAAGCCCACTCCTCCTGCTATACTTAGACCTAGAACTAGGGCAACTTCTACTATTCATGCTATCAAGCCACAAAAGAAAACCCCTACATTAGGGAAGAGAAAACCAGTTCAGGCTAAGGTTGTGCTGAGCAATACAAGGAAGAGGCCAAGAAGAAAGTTGATTTTGGCAAAAGATGATGAGGAAACTGATTCTAATGAGAACATCAAGAAGAAGGCATTATCTCAAAGGAAACAAATGATTATGGATGAGATATGCCACAACATCAAGAGCACTAGCCCACTTAGCATGATTCAAACAAATAAAATTTGAGAAATTAAGCATTGAAGATACATAGAAAGTAGAGCAAGATATGCTTGAGATGCTCTGTACATTCAAGATGACACCATTATAGATGGGGAACCTTATTCCCGAAGAATTGTATAAGAGGATAGATCAGAAATGGGAGTATGCCTTGATGACCAAGAAGAAGATAAGAGAGATCACACTTTCTCAAGTCATGCCTGACTTATCCCCTGATTACATCAAATAGTACATGGAGTAGTATAGAAACATATTTGTACCCAAGCTCTGAGCATACTCCATACTACAACACAAGGTTGAAGATATTGTGCAAAAGAGCACAAGACTATGGAAATTTTCTTTTGGTCTTATAGTTGACAAGAGTGCACAATTGAGTGTAGGTACACCAAGTGGAGTATAATTAGATAATAAGGAGGACATTTCTAAGCCATAGAATGATGTGAAGGAAGAAAAATTGAAGGCTGAAGTGAGTGAATCACATGATGTGATCACTATTGTTGATATCATTGAGGATACTCCAGTGAAAACAAATGTATTGAATGAGGAGGAAATTCAACAACATATACAAGTCAAGGCAGCCTCAGACAAATATCTATCGATCACCAATTTGGTATTAATACAAGTACAAGATTATTCACGGATTGAGAGAACTTCAACTATTAAGACTACACCATCAAGCTCCCACATAGTCACAGTTGATCTTCTAGTCTCACAAAGTGCTAATGCTAAGAAACAGGACAAGTCAATAATCACACCAAAGTCTACACCTATCGAGGAGATAAATAAAGAGCAAGCCGAGTAGTCTGCATTAGCTGTAGTGAGTCCTCATGTGGAGGATGAGGAAAAGGAAAAGACCAAGGAGGAGAAAGCATAGGAAAAATAAGAGCCTAGGGAACAAGAGGCAATCAAAGCTCTTATACAGATGTTGAGTGGAAACAAACTGAGAAAGAAGACACAAAAGAAGAAGGAGAAATATCCTACCACACAAGTGACACTCGATGAAGTTATAGTGATTCCTAAGTGGGGCACTGATAACTTGACCTATGAATAGATGTAAATCTTGTAGGATCTACTGAAGAAAAAGATTAAATAGGAGGAATTGAGAAGAGAACATCAACAAAAGTAGGTATTACATGAGATAAAAGGTTTTTTCATTGATGCTTTTGAGATGGATGATGTAAATGAATCTGCACCTATTTTAGAGAAACTTGTACATATAGTCAAGAAAGTGAATGATGATGATAGTAAGGTGAATGATAAGCTTTTATAGTGGTTTGAAATGAATTTTGAGACCAAGGTACTCAATAAGGTCTCTACTGACATTGCAGTCAAACAGGTAGAACTCTCCACCTTAGTAACAAATTTAGAGGAAGTCATGCATAATGCCCATTCTCTGTACAAAAATTTATGCAATGTTGAAGAATTTACAAAGGATAATTAGGATCTGATAAACAAACTACAACTAGATTTAAAGTCTACAGGTCACTCACTGAGCATGGATGCAAGTTCCAGCTCTATTCATTTTACTAGGTTATTACATGCACAAGGTAGATTAGCCAAGTTGGCGGCTAATAATGGTAAAATAAGGGCTAGACTAATCTCTATACAAATAGTGTTGACACCTCATCTCAAGGTTATGCAGAGGGAGTTAGTCATGACAAAGGAGTTAGTACAAAAAGACCCTCATCTTTCTATTGCTGAAAGCCTAGTTGAGCTAGCTTTCGAGATAGAAATAAAGTCTGAGGTTTTGAAGTTTGTAAGGTTCAGTTGGGACAATGCATTAGGGATGGTAACGCAGCTTCAAAAACCATTCTTGGATAAATATTTCAAAACCCCTACACCCTAGGAACTTCACATGACAAAAGCAAGGGAGAAATAACATGACATGATAGAATATTGGAAAGCGGAAATGATATAAAGGGGAAATGGAAATGATATGAAATATCAGAGTTCAGAGTAGAAAGCAAAAAGAAGATACAGACACAGTGGACCAATGGTATGACATACTAGTTTTTCAAATGTATATAATTGGTTGTATGACAAAAAGGAGTCTTATGTATGTGTGTGTGTGTGTGTCTATATATATATATATATATATATATATTGAAGATGGAGTCAAATCTTAGGGGGAGTATTCATTTAGAATGTTTTGATATTACTAAGTACTCATGTAAAATGTCATGAAAAAATGTTTTTGCCACTAATGTCAAAGGGGGAGATTGTTGATCCCTAAGTTATTTATTAGTGTCTTATACTTAGTCATTTTCTAGGCAATGTTGGTCGGTCATCATTGCGATCGAGTCATCATGTATAGGTCGAGTTAAGTATAGACTTGTATATTGTACATTTACCGAGCAGTAGTTACTATCGAGAAAGTCAAAGGTCACCAAGTACTTCAATAATAGCCGAGAAAGCTTATGATGAGTTATGTAGATATGTCAGTGCCAAGAACTAGTAAAGAAGAATAGTCAGTGCCAAGTGCCAGAGATATCTTATGCTGATTAAGCCATATTTGACATATGCATTTTTTATGGCACAAACACTTAGGTAAACCATTTTGGCTGACATCTACATGCTATTTATTGTTTGTTGAGGAAATCAAGGAGGTAATTATGCTTTAGAATTGTAATCATTGATCCCTATGTAATCTATGGAACCAATCATAATTAGGGAATGGTTAAGCAACATAAAAAGATAATCTAGATCATTGATCTTAATTTATGGAGTTGATATATTATTTATATAAGATGAGATCCGAACCCTAAAACATATTAAGGAGCATAGCAGAAGAGCATGAGTATGAAGAATATCTCATACATGCAGAACATAGAAGTGTATTGATTATCAAAAATAGAGTTTAGTGATAGAGTTAAGCAGTGAAGGACAAAACAGAGATATATTTGATAGAGGATATCAAATGTATATTGGAAGGAGAAGATCTGTTATCAGCAACATAGTGCAAACTGAAGGATCAGGTATTGAGACATTCTAACATGTGAATCAGGGCAAATCTCTTAACAAAGTGGTCCTAATAGGCCTAAGTAAATCTCTTAACCGAGTGCTTACTTTGTTGTAAGTTTAAATCCTTTTGCAAGGTAGATTGTATAAGTCTTAAAGCTCTTAACATGGCAGACCCCTCATAGGTAAGATCATCATTTTATGATCAAACTTGTAGCCCTAACATGAAAACTTTAATACTACAGTAGTGAAGATTTGTGGGTGCCATCCCCACCCCAGTTTTACCTTTCAAGGGTTTCTGGGTAACAAAAATCATTGTGTTATGTTTCATTTTCATGGATGATGATTAGGATGTTAGATCTATTTTAGTATTAATTTTGATGTTTATGTTATGCGAGTAAGTTTATGTCAAAATAGAATTATTGGTAGACATTTGATTCACCCCCCCTCTTAGTCTCTCACTTTCCCATAATAGATTTTGAACACATATATCTTATTTCCATAAGCTCATTTAATCTCATGTTGTAACTAGATTAAGATATTTTTTCTAAAGGTCATCATCTTCTAGTTACAAATTCCTAGCATGAGTGGATTCTATCTATCTATATGGAAAGTGAAGCATTTGAATACAAGGTATGGTTGTTTGATAAAGTCTGTACTCATAGTTAAAAATATATATACTTTTTAGTTTCAATGTCTTATTATTAATTATATATGGGGTTAGAAAAGTTTGAAGATGACATTGATCTCACACTTACATATAATTATGTGTTTAATTGGACATGTCTAGTAAAGATTGAACAAATCACATGAATTTGCACTATTCATTATCTTACAACTCATGCATAAAATAACTAGGAGTCTAGGACTGTAGCAATTGGATATATAAATAATAAAGTTACTGTATTTCACTTATAATGAAAACCCTTATTTGTGATTATATTAGCACCAAATTGACATATATACATGCTTTATAAATCTGCAATAGGATACTTTTTAACCTAATTAATTGTTCACACATGGCATGCCCATAATGAGGCATATCGACAATAATTCTTTAGCACAATCCAATGAATCATACAGATTCTTTAAAATGGATATAGTTTATATCCTTCACCTATTCTAGCTCTTGGTTGGGTCATGTCCCAACTGACACCAAATCTTGGCCTTTATGCTCTTGTCCAAACTATTGTGGACTAAATTACTCCATGTATGGTCCACCTCCAATTAACACCTTCTAATTTTATCTTACCATGCAAACCCTCTTCTTCTATTACACATTTCTCTTGTCCCCATAATATTGGAAATATGTTGTCCTTTCTCCATGCTAACATCTAATCCTCTCTAACAATTTGTGATGTTTTACAACTCTTACAGCTCTATATTTCTCTACCCAATGGATACTCACTCACTACCCCCTTCATAGTTGTGGCTTCTTTAATCATTTGAACTTCTTAAATTTAAATAGGACAATTTACTACAATAAAAAAGACACTTATTAAATATCAAAGACACTTAACACTCCAAGATGTATATAAAACTTAGATTGAACTAATCGGGCATCAATGGGAACTAGGATCAACTCAAAACCATTTTTTTACCTTGCTTTGTCTAGAATTTCCTCATCCATGGTGTGATAGATCATCATATAAGAGCACTGATGCCGAGCCTCATGACCCAAAAGGATTGTGCACCATTAAAGGTTTCTTTCCTCACTTAACCCACACTAAATCCTTCATTTGTCGATTCATTTTTGTTTGACTGATCCATGTGAGTAACT
The DNA here is from genome assembly GCA_027943335.1 of Chamaecyparis obtusa. Lineage (NCBI taxonomy): Eukaryota > Viridiplantae > Streptophyta > Pinopsida > Cupressales > Cupressaceae > Chamaecyparis > Chamaecyparis obtusa. Next base: position 1,652,013 of record BSBK01000335.1, read on the forward strand.
TGGATTGCATCTCCTTTTTAGGACTTATTCCTGCCCATGTACAAAATATTTTCCTTTTACTTGTTCCACTATGATAGTCACTCTTTTATCTCATTCTAGTCTCATTCTAAGACTTATTAACACAACCTTAGTTCCATCCAAGTGTCTTCTTTGTGATGGATTTGAATGGGTACAAAATTAGGGTCTAACTATGACAAGGTGACACTTACCATAGTTTGACATAAACTTGTTGTGAATAATCCAAAACTCCCTTTTAACCTTGGATCAGTCAAATCAAGTGAATAAGAAGTGCAGTACCAATCCACTAAAACTCTAATGGTTTACAATCAAAGGTTAAAAATGACAATTATATTCTTCCAAATTGTCTACAACAACTCGCAATGATAGTGAGTAATAAGAACTACACTTTGGACAATGTGGGACTTGTTAAATAGTTTATAGAAAATGAATATACTTGAAGAGTGAATTGAGTACTTAGCACAATTAGCACACAATAATGATATCCAACAAAAGTGTATACAAACCCCAATGATCCAAACTATCTCTATTATAAGGAGTGAACTATTAAGACTTTGATCAATGCAAATAGACTTCAAGAATCATCTAATATTCCTTTCCAAAGACAAATTAGAACTATTTACAACCATTTTTAACCAACTTGGTCATTGGTCTTCAATTAGGCCATATAGTACAATGCAAATGTTGCAAAGTTGTCATTGACAACTTTTGCAATATTGATGCAACATTGACATTTTTACATCTTTTGACCTTAGAAACCTTGCAAACATGATTTAAATAACCTATAAATACTATTCCAATGTCTTATTCACCTATTTTGACACTATTGCAATGCCCTCTTCACCTACCCCTATTTGACCAGTTTGACTGGTTTGACCAACCTAGGGCCTTATAGGCCAAATGATTACATTATGGCTCATAGGCCTTACACTTGAAAATTGGCCTTTTAGCCTTCTCAAAATAGACTCAATAAACACATATTTTCATGCTTTAGATTTCAATTGTAAGGCCTAATGAGCCACTATGTAACCATTTGGCCTATTAAGCCCTAGTAGTCAAGGTCGGGTCAAACTGGTCAAATAGGGTGGAGATGGCATAAAAATGATGTTTAGCACCTCCTATGCATGAATATTAGAACCTTTATTTTGGGCCTCTCCTATTGCATGAATATTAGCACCTTTAGCTACTCTCTTATTTGATGTGGATTTTATCTTGTATTTTTTTAAATTTTTTTTAATATGGTGTCAGAATTTTGATGACATATCAAATTCCACTGACAAGGATGTTGTATGTCCAACAATATCCTCATCGAATTTACAACCCCATCGGTCATCGGATATCCAATGACCTGTCGAATTCCACCGACGAGGATGTTGTATGTCCAACAACATCCTCGTCATATGTGCAACCCCAGACACATGTCAGAATTTTCATGACCTGCCAAATTTCACCGACAAGGATGTCATCGGACATACAACATCCTTGTCAAAATGGAAGCTCGTAGCTAGCGTCAGAATTCCGACGCATGTCAAGTTCCACCGAGGACAATGCCATGGGACAAACAATATCCTTGAGTGCAACCTCTTATCAGAAAGCCAACACATAATAGTGTCGGAATGCCGATGCCAATGAGTGTTGTCAGAAGTTTCGAAGACAAGTTTTTGATGGTCACATTTTTCGATAGTTCAACAATGTTGTGTCAGAATTCTGACAAATAACCATTGGAAATATGCCCCAAATGTACTAGTGCTTATAGGTAATTATTTTACAGTGAAATGAAATAATAAAAATAGTATCATTTTGATGTAACCCTTAATACCATAGAGATAATTATTTAACAACAAAATGAGACCATCAATGATATACATATAATTATTTCATTGTCAAATGAAATAAGTAAAAAATGATCATTTTGATGTATCCCTTAGTGCAATAGAGATAATAATTTTACATCAAATTGAAACCCTCGAAGACATACATAAAATTATTCCATATAGTAAAATGAAAGTAAAATATAATCATTTTGATGTAACCCTTAATGCCATAAACATAATCATTTAACAACAAAATGAAACCCTCAAAGACATACAAATAATTATTTCACAGTGAAATGAAATAAGTAAAACAATATCATTTTTAAACGTAACCCTTAATGTCATAGAGATAATCATTTAACAACAAAATGAAACCCTCAACGACATACAAATAATTATTTCATAGTCAAATGAAATAAGTAAAAAATAATCATTTTAATGAAACCCTCAACGACATTGAGATAATCAGTTCACAATGTAATAAAACCCTCGATGACATACATATAACTATTTTATAGTCAAATGGAATAAGTAAAAAATAATCATTTTAACAAAACCTTTGATGAAATTGAGATAATCATTTCACAATAAAATGAAACCCTTGACAACATTGGGATAATAAAATCATCTAGGCCATATAGAAATTCATTTCACAACATAATGAAATCAATAAAGAAATTTTTTTTATGCCATGAATAAAATAATGAAGAAAAAAAGAAAATTGCAGGTACAACAGAGTATTTCATCATTTTAATATAATCCTTAATGCCACAAAGATAGTCATTTAACAAAAAAATGAAGTTGTCGATGAAATACAAATAGTTATTTCATAGTAAAATGAAATACTTGTAAAAAAGAATCATTTTAATGAAACCCTTAATGACATTGAGATAATAATTTCACAACATAATGCAACCCTAAATTGTTGAAGCCATGGACAAAAATGATTTAAAAAAAAGAAAATTACATGTATGAAAGAGTAGATTTCGTCATTAAACATCCAATAGAATAAGTGGTTCGAAGGCATTCGCAAAGGCCAAATGGTTGCAGAGGTAGCTTTGTGGGAAGATGACGATGAGAAATGAAATGTCCAAATGTGATGAAAACTCAGGTTCTTAGGGTTCCATAATGTTTATTGAAATGCATCCAAGAGAGGCATGTGCATGGTTGACGATTGACAAAAAAGGGAGGCGAGGGAATAAAGTGGATACCCTTTACTAATGCAAAAGTGAAAAATGTGGGCAAACTCACATGCCTAAACACTTGCAATTAGGTTTTATTTATATTTGTAATTGGATATTTTTAAAATTTTTTATTGGTTGTCTAATGAGTGGTTATTGGAGCAATGGGGGTCATGTATTAGTCGACACTTTGAAATGACCACTTTTTGACTCTTGCACACATAATGACTCCTATAGCATGCATCATTAATGCCCAAAAGTTGAAACCTTAACTTTAACTAATTAAGTCACATACACAAACAATCAACCAAAAATCATCAAAATCTAATATTCCATTTAAGAGATATAGATGTACAAAGTTAACTATAACGAGTACTGATGCCTTTTCCCTACCATATGTTAAAAATACAATCATCAACAAGGTTCTAAAGAGATAATTTTACAAGTCAAACAATAATTATGTCGTAAGTGTTTTCCATTTGAAAGAGGCCAAGCTAATTGTTTCAATCAACAGTGTAGTCTTTGTGAGAGCCCTTGGGTGACCATCAGATTGATTGTCATCGTTCACTTTTTCCCCCAATTTTTCTTTACTGCTTTTCACTGCTGTCAAAATTCCTTACAGCGTGATCATTTTCTGATAGTGCAAATGATCGTGATGATTGACACTTCCATATCTGTACATACAAATAGACCGATGGTTTGCAGAGAATTAATCTGTACATGAGAACACGTGCCCTCCAAGTCTTTTGTTATTGCAAATTATGCTAACCATACACACATATTTAATATGGACGAAAGTGGACTTTACATTGTCATTGTTTAGCTTATATTTGTGACTTAAAATATGTGTTGTACTTAGCCCTTTCCTCTCCTTAATATTCATAAAATATGAATTATTATATATTGTTAAAATTTGCATACCTCTTTTAACTATTATATTACTTTCTTCCTTTTATATAAATAATAATAATATGAGAAATACATTCTATGGAAACTCTAAATATAATTTGATAAATAAATAATAGTCAGTGTTTAGCTTATACAAAATATATATTATAATCATATTTAATGTAATATATAATAATTATATTTATTATATTTTTCTTTACTTTTACATAATGTAAATACTAAATATAACTTTAATATAACATAAAAGTATTTTTTAATTTTATACATATAATATCATAAATTATAATTATAAAAATATATAAATTTAAAATAATTATAATGTATATAAATAAAAAATATAATATATGAATAATTAATTATATAGTAAAACTATATTGACATTATTTTTATAGTTAAGAATTTAAAAATTATTAGATAAAAACATGTACAAATATTTTTTAGTCATATTTTTTTATTTACATATTAATTAATTTTAATATAGTTATAATATAATATTTTATATAAAATTAAAGATAAATATTTAAATATATTGTTTAATTTTTTTTTATAGTATTTTTTACAAAATATCTAGTATATTAAATACTTATTATTATTGTGATCAAGATTCAACTATGTAGTTTTCAAGTCAAATTCATTGGCCCATGTTTCATGGGTAGTGGTTCACAAAATTAAAAAATTAGTACTCATTACACCTAGGTGATGCTCATAGGGGTGAAGTGTTGGACCTTCTTAGGAGGTCATCCATCCCAGTACAACTCTAGCTCAAGTGTGCTTAACTATGGAGTTCCCTCCAAGGTTAAGCCCACTTAGCTTGCTATCCCATTTGGAAAACCTTCAACAAGCGTTGTGCCTTATGAACCATTCATTATAGAGAGCCCCTTTAGCTCATCAATTGATAAGTAAGAGATATTTTCCACAAGAAGTCAAATTGTGATATTGCTACTAGAATTAATGTTGTACAACATTATTATTTGATTTAATTATTATCTATTACTTCACCTTCAACCCAATAAACATTGACCTAAATATATACATTTAAAAAGTTCATCCAAATTTATTTATCTTTAATAATATTTTTTCCTATAGGAAATTTTCTTTAATAGTGAATGCGTGCATTTATTTTGCCTAAATGATATTTTCTCTTGACACAAGAGAGGTATTAATGGATATTAAAATGATTTGATATTGAAATAATATAAAATTAATATCTAAAACATATTTCTCATCAATACCTATTTTTTGTGTTAGAAAAGATGTTTTATTTGATTTATAAAATTATTTCTCATTAATGAATCTTTGTTGTCTCAAGACAAATACTTTATTATAATTTATTTAAAATTGTGAAAGTTTGTGTAAGTTAAAGTTTTAAATATAGTAAAATCATATAAATTGACTTAAATTTTAAATCTCTCTCTCTCTCTCTCTCTCTCTCTAGACACACCTCCCTCTCTCTATCCATCCATCTCTCTCCATGACCCCCTTTCTATACCTTTAAATCTCTACATCTCCATATCTCTATCTCTATCTCTATCTATATCACTCTCTACCTCTACCTCTATCTTTATACATATCTCTTCCACTCTCTCTTCTTTATATATTTATATCTTTCATCCCTCCCTCCTATCCCCTACCCACACCCCCCCTCCATATCAAGAAGATAGTTAAATTCCATCATCGACAAGCTCACATTATGTTTGCAATAATGAGAGAGAGAAAGAGAGATATTACAAAGAAGAGAAATATGGAGAGAGAGGGGGGGGAGAGACATGGAGAGATATGTATAGAAAGAGGGAGAGGTGCAAAGAGAAGAGCAAGAGAGAGGAGTAAGGAGATAGAGAGAGGTATGGAGACGGAGATGGAGATTGAGAAGAAGAGAGATATGGATAGGAGGAAGAGAGAGATAGAGGGGGAGTGGGGATGGAAGATATAAATATATAAAGAAGAGAGAATGTGAGAGAGAGATATATAAAGATAAAGATAGATGTAGAAAGTGATATAAAGAGAAGTGGAAAGGGGGAGATATATTGAGATAGAGAAGGATAGAGAGATAACAAGATAGAGATAAGAGATCTAGGAGATATAGAGGGAGACAGAGAAAAAAAGATAGAGAGGAAGAGATATAAAGAGATATAGATGACAAGATATATTGATAGAGCAATAAGAACATATAAAAAGGATGAGAGAGAGCGATGAACAATACGACAAAAACTTAAATGACATATATAACTGTACAACACACCCATTGCACAATAAAAAGGTGCCATTGCTAGTAAGTAATCCGGTCTTTACAAGGGCTTTTCTTAGAAAAGCTTGTCGATATCAAACATTATCCCCTCCATGTGATCACTGCAGTTTGGGAAAAAAAGCGGAGCGGGCTTACTTGACTGTCATATCCATTGAGTTGATGCGCACGACGTGGCGGAATGATGTGATACAACACAAACTTTCATATCCCATTCTGCTCGCCTGATCCTTTCGTAGTTGGGCAGCGCAATGGCGATGACTTCCTTCGTTCATCGCTCTGCTTTCTTCGGTTCTCAAATATGCGAATTTCAGGTGTTGCCCAAGCGTCGTTACTCAGGTTAGTTGCATCATTTTCAAATCAATTTCCTCCTCACAAATTATAAAACTTTGACCACCTCTTAGTGAACAGAAGAATTTATAAATGAGTATAAATTATAGTATGTTAAGCGAGAAGAAAAATGGTCCCAACTTTTCTCACAATGCTCGGAACAGCCAGAGCCAAACTAAATTTAGGAAATGACATTTGTGTTAAGGCCCATTTGTGGGAAATTCTATTTGAAAAATTTCAATTGGATTTGGCTCCTTGAATATAACGTTGCTCAACGTATGTGCGAAACAATAGAGCAGACATTGACCGTACACAGTGCCCTGTTTCCGTTCTCATAAACATCACATTTCCTTGCAGCTTCACTTGTCCCAATTCTTTGCAGTAAAATATAGGAGAATCATGTGTTTATTTTTACATTCAATCAACAAGCTTGTAAAACGATATATAAGCAATGTGCCTAAACAGGATTGCATCTATGTATAAAGTAAACGCATCTATACTATTTACATGGCTACGCAAATTACCTGTAGTAGCTATTTGCTATATTAAACAAGAAGTTAATAAACAACCTGTAGATCAATCTAGTGAATTAAATAGTTATAACGGCCTTCTTTGCGAGTATAAATTCAATGCTCCTATTGATGTGCACCCCACTGGAGTCTAGAAGGCTGCACCAAGGTAGTGTTTTCCAACTTTGACATTGTGGATTGCACAATTCTAGCTATATAGTTTTCACATAAATGATCATAAATTCATTTTTGTTAAGGATATTATCCAAATCAAATCTGATTTCCTAATGGGATTCTCTTCCCAAATGAATTTGTATTTGTAACTGTTATTTTGGAATTTGTTTGGAATGGGAAGGTGATGCTAGTGTTCGGATACAGGGTTCCCTTTTTAATGTTTCTTGTCAAAGGTGAGAACCATGCAATTCTAAAATGAAAGTTACCTTTCATTTGGCCACAGATGCTGTAGTTATTGACAATTGTTAAAAATCATGACGGTCTCTCCAAAATACTGTACAAGCCAGTAGTTATGTCTGTAGTTCTGTTTCTAAAGCTTAATTAACTAGGAATATATAGAAGCCACAATTTAGAAAAGGTACCATTGTATCTAGATCTAGAGCTTGAAATATCTGATGACAAATCCTAAGAGACACAACCAAAGCGCAAGGTTGTCCTCCTTAAGCATTATCACCTTTCTTTGCCTTTCCTGCCTTACTCCATTAACTCCATAAAGGCGTCGCCTTCTTGTGTATTAATCTAAAAATTTATGTTTATGGCTAACACTATTTGTGATGCACCATCACCATGTTCTCTTGCTGCTAAAGCCAAGCATCAAATTTTTTAAATGTCGAAGACCAAGAAGAGGGTCTATTACATTACGATAAAGTTATAATGAATTATTTATTATAGCTTCTAATGTTTCAGTTTTAACTTTTAATGTTCATCTTTGACCCACGTTGGTAGAGAATGACTAAAATATGCGAAAAGCCAAAAATGGCCATTTAACTTGTGAATGCTTGCTGAGACAAGGTTAGGGCAGAAAGTTTGAAAAATAAAATGAACAAAATGTGCAGAGGTGAACGCTATAATCCCTTTAGGGCAGAAACTTAAAAAGTTCAAAATATGGACAAAACCCCTAATGTGGGCATGCCATAAAGGGTTTTGTCCAAAACTGAAAAGTAAAAAGTGCCCAAAATCACTTTTGGAGCATGCCATTAACATTGCACGCCATAAAGGGTTTTGTGCAAAATCTGTAAAGTAAAATGTAACCAAAATCGCTTCTAGAGTGTGCCATTAACATTGCATGTGATAAGGAGTTCCAAACAAAATTTGTAAAGTAAGAAGTGCCCAAAATCACTTCTAGAGCATGCCATTAATATTCTGTGACAAAACATTGAGTTGGAAAAAAAATGCCCAAATGACCTCTAGAGCACACCATATGGGGTTTTGTTTAAAATTCAAAACGTAAAAGGTTCCCAATTCAATAAGACATGACTGCAAAATTATCACAGTTGGATCCGTACACTAAAAATTGGCCATTCATCAACATTATAGTTTCATGCATTGTTGGACCTTACTTTCTAAGGGCAATTGATTCCTCAAGAAAACACAAGGAAGTTTAGTGCTAGTTTTAGATCTCAAGAAAAGCCCTTGAGGAGGTTGGTGTTCAAATTATGGTGCATGTAATTACAAATGTATGTTTGCAGGGCAGGAGATAGATGAATTCAATCAACATACATGCACATCAATTGGACCCCTTTTGTACATGTTATGAACAATGTATTCAAAGACTTTAATAAGACAAAGTGGGTCAAATAGGTGGTGGTGGATGCAAGGGTGGTGCAAATGTTCTTTTGCAATCACCACACCTCATTGGTTGCAGACTTTTGTGAGGAAGGAATTCCTCAAACTTGTCAACACCTTATTTGCTTCCTATTTCATTCTATGACAGAAGGTGCTTGAGTTTCAAGAGCTATTGCAACTTATGACTGTGATACGAGAATGGAAAAGATGGAATGAGACAGATATAGAGTGGGGGAATAAGGTTAAAGAGATTGTGGTGGAATGAGACAAATATACAGTGGGAGAATAGGGTTAAATAGATTGTGGTTGGTGATACTTTTTTAGTCTAACATGAGATATGTTACCTATTCTGTACAACATATTTTCATTGTCATTAGATTTGAGCATTTTGACAATCCTAGTCTTGGGGAGATCAACGAGTGCATTAATAACATGCTTGGCCAGAGAAAAGTTGTCATTCATGAGAGCCCAATCTAGAGCTCTACATCAAGCATATTTGTGCCATAATCCATAAAAGGTGCGAGAAGCTAAACACCTCTCTACAAATGGCTGCATAGTCTTTGAATCCAAAGTTGTATGTTGATAGACTTGGCAAAGTTCTCCTCGTTAGTGACCATGAGGTGAGGAAAGGCCTCATGAAGGCCTTAGAGAAAACCTATAGTCTAGAGGAAGCTTCATTTGTTAGAGTAGAGAGGATGGCATTTACAAGACTTCAACGATAAATGATAGACAAACTTTTGATAAATAAACTTTGGTACATGTCAAGCTAGTTAGTTGGTGGCAAATCTATTGACCTCCAAGATTGTTGTGCACATTTTTCATTCATCATCTCTCAAAGGTTTTTGGTTCCTCTTTTGTTGTGGGTGACTGGTTAGCATATAGCTTTTGTTGAATGCACCTTAAGATTGAGAGGGGGGCCATGGGCCGGGCGGTGGGGGTGAGGGCGGGGGGTGGTGAGGGGGTGGGAGTGGAATTAGTCTTAACAAGTTCTTAAACTTTTTTTCTGTCACACACTCTTATCAATTATCTTTATCCAACTAACCATCAATGAAAGATATTGCAATGACAACACAAACACATGAACACCAGATTTTTACTTGGAAAACTCAATGTGGGAAAAACCACAGTGAGAATCACACTCACTATATGAATAACATATTACAAATGTTTAGGCCACATGCTAGGGAGTTCATTGCTCTTGAAAATGACTCACAAGTTGAGGCACACAACCTTAAGGCAAGATACAAGGACTTGTAAAGCTGAGACTCACGATCCCAGGGCAAGATATAGGCTTGTACAAGCTGCCAAAAGAACCATTGTCTTCTAGCAAGCACAAGGATATGATGAACTGAAAAAATGCCGGATCTCTCGATTAACCATTGGACCAACTCTATCAAATTCAAACGCTCGCACCTTTGCTCTTTAACATTGACTTCACATTTGATCCACACGAAATCCAAGTCAATCCTCTCTTCAACTCAACCATCCACACATCTCTATATATCAACTTGATCATCAAAAGCACAAGTAGGTTGGCCACGGTAGAGATACACATCATTTACACAAAGTTGGCCACCATGAACACTCACATTCAATGCGGTCCACCTGAGGAGATAAAGGGGACCCAAATACATCGCAACACACCCTCCACAAATTATTTGAACAAAGCTCACACACCACAACATCCTCCAAAGTCGGCGCCAAATGTAACATGTAGCAAGTCATTAGAACACTTTAACTAGTCGGCCCAAAAATACTCTCCAATGTACACAACTCCATGCAGATCTCAACACGCCATGACAAGATCCATATCAATCTCATTATTTTCCTCCAATACATATCCGGGCCAATAGGTCATAAATCAAATCACCAAAATCAATTGAATCAGCTAGAGACCAACATAGACAACAATTTCGAACTTAGAGCAACATAACTTCACTTGCGGAGACAACCACATAAGATATCTGAATTAGAACACTGCGCAAATATTAAGAATATGTCCACCAAAATGCACACTTGAAAACATCAATGTGCAGCAATGCATAACAATCTCTGGACCAGTCTTGATCATTCTTAGCAACTAGCCATATTGTTAGCAAACACAAAACATAACTTAACCTTTGAACTTTTGTGGGCCTAAAAGTAGGATAGTGCAATATTCACAAACTATACATGAAAATACCAAAACCACAAGTCACCAACTTCTTATGCGGAGCATTCTCCCATAAGGACTTCAGATACTCTTTCCTTCATATACCAACTTCCCACACTTGTCACTTTCTGGATATACCATAAATTGACTAATCATCACCACCAGACATTAAAACAACATTTGAACATCCAATACCAAACTTAAAATACTCTTGCCTACATATTTCAACTTCCCATGCACCAGGCACACTTTGTGCACACATCAGGTTGATAATCATGACAACACATAACAACACTAAATACTTCTCTTCCATATGCACATATGCCACTTCTCTTCATCAGGTACAACACTAAACACATAATTCTTCACCAAGTTGACATCAATGCACACAACAAGTTGACATCAATGACAACATTGAACACATCTAGCTAACAACTTTATCCATTCTTTAAAGAGGAATGAGCTTAACTCTACTAGAGTAGAAAAGTTTTTTGTTATACATAGTGGCTTGCATATCATTAATTGTAAGACACCCAAAAATAGGCAAAGCCTAGTAACATGGTGGGATGTAGATTGTGGGGAGCTGCGATCAATTAATGAGTAGTAGGAGCTAGAGACAAAATTGGATGGGTTCACATTGGAGGATGAAGGTTCTATAGATGGGGACTTTTAAAGTTATCTAGTCAATGATGACGACTCTAGTTTTTGAGCTTATTGCTCAAACAAAAACCAGCTATGAATATATTTTTTGACATTCCCATTTTCTAACTTTGATGCTTCTCACTTGTAGTCTTGTAGATTTTAGTTGGTATTTTTAGTTCATTAGCAATGGACATGATTTTTAAATACAATGAAATTCGAATGATAACATTTATGATTTGTCAATTGACATTATTTAAAAATTAAATAAAAAGCTCATTTTCAAAACTGAATAGGAAAAAATAATACAATTGAGGGGAAGAGAAGAATGTCCTTGATGCTCCTAGCAAGATCTTATCTTGTACGCAAAATTAACCTATTTATAGGGATATCAGCTCCCCTTTCAGCTAAATCATTGACAATCATATTTTTGGCATGAGGAATATAGTGAAAGATAACTCTTTCGAATCACTTAGACAACACAAAAGTCTTTTTCTAGAGAAAATTAAGTTGGACCAAGACAATGCGAGACTTTCATTGCACAACATGGATAATTAATTGAGAATCTCCATGCACATGAAGTTTCCTAACATTATGAGCAATATTAACGATAGCAGATTTCCACAATCCATGGAATGTTAGTGATATACTTCTGGGCAAGATTGTGTGTAAATTTTTAGCATCTATGTTTCGGATCAAACTCCATGATCCATCATTAGGATGAGAGAGTTTAAGAATGGATCATGAAGTTTGATCCAAAACATCAATGCTAAAAATTTACACACAATCTTGCCTAGAAGTATATCTATAACATTATGAACAATAGCTAGCCCAAGCCCTTTCAAGCAAGAGGTAAATTCAGCCGCATTATTACTTTGACGGTTAAGTTTCCAAGAATAGTTGAGGATAAAATCATTTTTGCTGCCTCTAATAACACCCCTTCTAATAGGTATGTTAGGATTGGATTGAGAAGCATTATCAATTAAAAGAATAGGAAATTGGAGAAGAATTTTGTTAGTTGAAGCAGGGTGCCTGAATATAATTTAGCATCAAGCTGCCAATTCCTAAGAAAAAAAAATTCACTTCAACAATGTTATGGATAATTTTTTTAGCCATAAATTTGGGATTTTCTCCTTTATCTTAAAACATTTATGGTATTTTTGTCTTCCTAAAAACTCCAATGTGTGTACATGGGGAGCAAGTATTAGAGTCTTCAAGAGAGGCTTGTTATGAATGAGGGCGAGTAGAGAGTGTTCCATGTGGATAAAATTATAGTCTTGGACAAAAACCCATCAAGCTGGATTACATTTTTTTCCATTGCAAGTTCCCAAACTTTACAAGCTAATTCAAAAAATTGGAATGAGGACTTGATGGTCTCATGATCATCACCTTTGTGGCATTGATTGCACTAGTGTGGTCAATGATGCCCCTTTGATCGAACTATCACTTGTGACAATTTTGGAGTGCCATACCGGCCAATTTAAAAGCTTTATTTTAGGTACAAAGTAGTTCCAGATGTTTTTCCATGGGAGGTTGATTTTAAGAGTTTCCCCTGCTTTAAAAATTTATGCCCCTTATTTGATAGAAGAATCACTTGATTTTGAGGTTGGTCCCAAGATCAATTTGTCATCTTGGCTATGGAAAGTGAGTTTATGTTCATTGAGGTTGATGAGCACTTAGTTATACCAAGAAAGGGGGGGTGGGGTGAATTGGCATAACAACAGCTTTTATTAATTCAAAATTTATCAATCGCAATAGCATCAATCACTCAATTTCAATAATCATGCACATGAGAAGCAGACGTAATACAATATTTACATGGAAACCCTTACGGGAGAAAACATTGACAAATTACTTGCTTATATATTAATCTCATACAAATTTCATAGGTTCCAACCTACTAGAGGCACCAACCCCTCATTCAATTTGTGAGCATTAGCCCACTAGAGGCACCAATCCCTCATTCACTTAGAGGCACCAACCCATCATTCAATTTGTTTTCACAAGAGCTATATCTCTCTTCTTCAATCTTCTCTATTCTCCTCATAAAACTAATTATAAATCTGCCACACAACTTCTCACAAAACTCTCTTCAATATGCTTCATAACTCTGCTCTATAGTTTTCTTTATTTTTCCATAAAACCCTCTTCACGAATCTCATAAAGTCTTGACTATTAGGCTCATAGATTCTTCATAAATCTGCTTATAAAGTCTTCACAAATTGCCGTGCATATATAATGAATACACTTCACACCACTTCAAAACATTTCACAAATCTCTTTTTATATATTCACCAAGGAAGGTGTCTTCATGAAGAGACACATCATTAAATAAAACTTTGTTACTTTTTCTGTTTGCTTGTACCCATTCATATCTGTTTCAAATGAGATCTCTGCATGTTATCCTTCTTCAATCCAAATAATATCTCACATATATTTCATTAGATTGAGGAATACATACTGCACTTTTATCTCATAAATCTGCAGATGATCTTCTCACAAGTTGGTTTTCAATCTGGTGTATACATATTTTGTTGTCTTTTACACAGCACCCCACATTCCATCTTCATTTTCAATCTCTATATATATCTACCAAGATATGCATTTTCCTTCTAAAAGACATCTTTTAACAACAAATGGATATATCCCAACCGTTCATACTTCTTCAAAACAAATTACTCTTTTCTAGTAATCACATCTTCTGGATATAATATTTTCTTTAAAAGAAGACAATACATTTCTTTTGGTATAACAACCAAATCACATTTCTTCATTGGTTATGTTTTTGCCTTAACAAATTGGCCAGCATTCTTTGCAAAAAAACACCACCTTAATGTATATTAATATAATCATATCGCTGTAAGTTGTAATTCCTGTTCAAGAATTTCCTTTGTAAATTGCTGCATATTAATGCTTTTTGACATTATGGATTGCTGCATGCAAATGCTTTCTTCTTTGCCATTGCTGCTTGATTGTTTAGATTAAATCTCTTGTATGGAGATGTTTTTACATAGGCACTGCCTTGGTGAATTTTAAACTTCTTAATCACTGCTGATCTGAAATGTAACCCCAGCCATGAAAGATTTGTATTTCTTCATTCTGAAAGGTTTGTAATCAAGCTTCTCTAGATCTACGTATTCATCTTGTCTTCTCCAATATGCTACAGTTCACACATAGTTGTTACAACTAGTGGTTGCCGTTGCACCAAAAGATCGAATTGTTAATGCCCGATACAACCACTAGACTTATAGAAGACACAAGAGGTTGTTAAACCATGTCACGAATCCCGAAGGGGGACGTTAGTAGTTAGTCCAACAATTCCCCCCCCAACGTCACCCGAGAGGATTCGAATCTGTGACCAAGCTTTGATACCACTTGTTACAACTAGCAGTTGTTGTTGCACTAAAAGATCGATTTGTTAATGCCAGATACAACCACTAGACTTATAGAAGATACATGAGGCTGTTAAACCATGTCATGAATCCCGAAGGGGGACGTTGGCAGTTAGTCCAACACTAGCAGCTGTAATGACCCTTACCAATAGGATCACTAAAACTCTCAATCCGTGCTTAGGAATTTTGTCAAACAGTTGGCATGTAACTAAATAGGGCTGCAATATCACTAATTGTTGTGCAACGAAACCATAATATATGATGCCAATAATGTATGAACAACAACTCCAGATTATAACAACTACCAATCTAATGGATAGACGACAATATGAAACTCAAATATGAAGTCCAATGCAATTCTGATTTTATGACAGCAGATTGAATATTAAATATGGCATGGACTGCAGTTATACCTATGACTGATTACAATATCAGATCTCATGGACTGTCATTACAACACATGTGCATCAAATGAAACCCTTTCAAATGTAGGCTATTCTGATTTATAACAGCAAATAGAACTGATTACAATGAGGGACTGTGCATATATGGACTGAATTGTATTGACCAACATATGATTGTTCTATTATATCAGATTGACATGACTGTCATATCTATGCAATTTGCTTAAATCAAACCCTTATCTATGCAATGACAATATCCAATAACAATACAACAAAATCTGGACTGTTCTAATTGCCAAATCTGAATATGTAATAACAGTGAATGTATGACAGCATTTTCACATAAATTTTGACGTGTTACAATGCAAAAACCTGGTATTGATGCCCTTGATGAAGACCACGGTTTGATGGTGCTGTACGCTGTTGAAGACCCCTGAATCCGCCCCAAACAAACTCACAAAATTCTGATGACGTCACTGTATGGCAGGGCCATACAGTACAGCTAGGGCGTCAGCTCTATAAAATAAATCCCAAGGTTTTGAGTCCCCAAATTGTGATAAAAAGGGGCGCCTAGGGTTGTTGCATAACCCTCTAAAATATTAAAATCATCCGCCAAGCCAATTAGGAGGTATGAGCAAAAACGTGGGTCCAAACCCTGAACTGGCAGTCTGAAAAATATGTCAAATTCGTCTTCAAACCCTTGTCAATTGATCCACCGCTGCTAGGGCACAACTGAAACCCTTATTCCAATCCAAATAAACCCTCAAAACTGAATCTCTATGAAGTCCAAGTGAGATGGCTGAATACCAACTCCTCAATTGCAACAATTCAAGTGATATTTCACACCCTCAAAGTTGCCAATCCAAGGGAGTGATTCGTTCCCAAAGACTGAATAATGATTTGCAGATCCAAAACCCACAAATGTCTTCACAATGAAGAAGTAGAAGAGATATCATAAACAAGCATGTCCAAATGAGAGGCCTAGCCCTCTATTTATTCACTTTTCCTGGAACTTCTAGAACTCTCCTTTATAAAAATCTCATTAAAAAACACTTTTTATAATAAAATAATATTATAAATCAAAAAGTGCAACTCAACTTAAAATTAGAACATGTAGGCCCCGATAACTTATAATAATAAAATATAACCTCTTAAACTTCTCCAAAAGCCAATATAACCATCTGATCTGCAAAAATGACTCTCTCTCTCCACCATTTGCCTACGAGAGTCGGGGATAGGCAAATCTGGCATGCTAAACGAGGTCAGCCAAAATAGGGACATGACAGCAGCAAAGACTCTATGTGTGCATCTTTTCTTTTCTTTTCTTTTTGTTTAATCATCCTTTTGTAAATCGATGAAAAAGAGGTGACTTGCAGTTCATACCAAGTAAATTGTAATGTCCCCTTTCTAGCACAAGTTGTATGAGTCTATAGTTAGCCTATTTCTCCATGGTCCCGTAGGCTAATCAGGACATTTAAGGGAATTTGAGGCCATTTGGCTGGACAGTTTTCGTTGTAGGTCAATCTGAGGTGTCTTGAATACAGTTTTGGGCATACTATTTATAGTAACTCATTTTGGGCATCGTTGGGATCTTTGGTGACAGTGTCATGTCGATGATAAATGATTAATATCGACAAAAGATTTTAATAACATTGATATGATTTATTTATGCATTAATACAATTTATAAAGTTAAATAAAAAAAAATAACTTTATTTATGTGGGACTATGGTCAAGTGAGAAACATTTAAATATTAGAAGCTTCTTTATTTAATAACACATTGAAGGCATAAAATGTAAACGGGGACTTAAGTTAAAGGGAAAGTTATTTCAAATGACATGGAAAAATATTAAAGGCAAAGTATTCACGGATAAATAGCAGAAAAAAGCAATCGCGAGAAAATAGGAGAAAAAACAAAATCCCCCAAAAATAGGGAAAAACAAAAGTGACAAGGAAAAGTGATTTTGTTTATCCCACATTGGTAAGATAAGTGAATGAGCTCGTATGAGAGCGTAATAAAAGATTTCCAAGAGCTCACTTTTAGGCATGCTGGAAAATATATGAAATTGATGAGTTGTTTGGAGAGTTTTTCTCAAAGACTTGGAGGACAAAATCCCTCTTCGCTGACAATCTCTACGGTGTTGAAAGACACAGTCTGGGGATTTGATCAAGATACAAGGTAAAATCATATTGTTTGAGATATCTATTTTCTTCCATTTGCCAATATAACAGTTGCCAGTAAGGGGTCGATTTGGAGTTTAAAGTCTGGAAATTGAAGGGTAAAGTATTGAGTCTTATCTGCTGTTGAAAGTTGAGGTTTTCCGTGATTATTGTGGAACCCAAGGCTGTCATACATGCCCGGGACTTCCTACAGAAATGTTGTACTGTTTGGACAGCATATCTAGGGTGTTGTACTTGTCTGATTACTGTCGTACAGGTCTGTATTCCCATCAAGGGTGCTGCTAGCAGACTGAGACACATTGTGACTGCACTGTACAAACTTGTAGAAGCTATAAGACTGCGGTACCAGCAGTAAGAGTTCCGTACCAGTGAATACAGGGCCATACTAGTTCAGAGGACTGTCATAGAAGGTTTAGGAAGGAAGTTGGGGGAATCATAATGCTGTTGTAGTATACAGAGAGCTATGTTATGCTTCAGCAGTAATTTGGTATGCAAACTTTGCCATTGTAATATTTATTGAGGAGTCCAAATAATACTCCATTGTTATGCTTTGGTGTCATTGTGTTAGCATAGTCGATGTACTTGGCTCCTTAAGAGTTTGTGTTATAACCTCCTATGTTAGCAGTGGTGAAGTTATATGCTTTATGTAAGATTTCATGAATGTACTTGGTTCCTTAACACGTTATCAGAAGTCATTGCATTTCAGTTTGAGTATAAGTGTGTTTTTGCTTATTGGCTGTTGAAATTAGCAATGTAGACAACTCTTGTTGATTGAATTCATATCATTCAAAAAAAAAAGAGACACAACCGGGCAGCCCATTATATAAATACTTTGATCCACCAAGCCCCCTTTACCATTTCTTATTTGTATTAGTTGCTCAACCTGGTCCCTTGAGAATCTTGGTTTCAAGACGTCAAATATCATCAAGTGAAGAATCATATATTTTATGTCCTAAAGGACACAATATGCCTTTTTTCATAGTGATCAATTTCATTATCACATACTCGGTATATGTTCCACTAATGCATTGATTCCTTTTTCTAGAACAAAGACTACTCCAAATGATGTATTATTAACCACATGAGTATGTTCAACATCACCTTTGAGATATTTACTGTTATGTTCTTCTGATCTTTCCTTTGACATCAATGACAATATGTCCAACAATCTCATTCATTCAGCTTAACATCAATGACAATTTTGCTTTCTTTCCTTTGACATCAATGACAATACTTTCAACAGAGGCTGTCCCGGATAGAATTTTCTTTTGTCTCTGTGATCACTTGCTTCTTTTATCTCCGTTCCTACCCCTAGTGCTGATGGTACTGCCTACTCCGATGCAAATTTTCAATTGTGACTAAACAGTTGCTGCTGGATTTTTGTGAGGGTTGGGTCTAGTGCTGTTTTTGAAACAGGATCTGTAACTGGGAAAGCTGTGGCTGTTGCTGCTGGGGGAACCTTGGATCATGAATGAATGCTTAATCCATTTGCTTTTGAGCTGCTGCAGGAGGTGACCAAAAGATTTCCAGTCAGCGTCAAATTCAGACTAGTGACCTTATTAGGAAGTTTTTTGTGTCCCTGCACCTTTATTTTCTGTACAAATCTCGATCTTGATGATGAGAATGTAATGTTCGCATTACTATACCAGCTGGCAAACCTGTAATGTTCTCAACCTGGACGAGTGGCAAACACCCCAGATTTTCCTGTACGAATGTGAACTGAGAATGCCGTATGGTGTATATGTCTGGCTCGTATGGTAGAAATGCAGGCCGTATGGTGTATATGGCAGAAATGGAGGCAATCATACAGCAATGCCTTCAACAACCCCTTACTTTGTGTCCGTTTAGTAACTGTCAAGTGTACACCAGTGGTGATGTCCTGAGTTATACCGTATGGTGGTGATGTTGAGGGTCCGTATAGTGGTCTAAGTCGTACATGATGATTGATGCTGTACGGAAATGGTCTTGTTGCAATGCAATCTTGAATATATCATGATGTGTTGCGCGGAGGTATAATACTTGTGAAGTGACTTGTGGATTTGATATAGTTGGCGCAAGAATGAAGAACAAATTGATAATCGCTTTGGTATGGAGGTGTATAGTGTGGTTGACTCCGCCTTTGGACTTGGAAATCACAATGATGCCCTAAATAAACAATTATGATATAAGGCATCTGCACAGATGCAAATTCACACATGCAAGAGGAAATAATGATAGCACTTTAGATTATATTGAATAGATCTTCAATACAACAATCACGGACCAGCGACAGAAATATGAATATTGTTGTTTATTACAAATTTGTCTTCTACAGAAGAATTCACAAATTTGAAGCTTAATGTGAAATATCAAAATGATATTTCCAATTGCAGATTAGGGTGAGGAATGATTCCCACCGAAACCGTGAATATAGAATAGGGATGATCTTCCACCTCCGAAACTGCATACAAACCACCTTCAGCCTTCAGCTTCTGGAAATACAAAGGAGAGAAGTACATTCTGTGATCATTTACAATGCCCATCCATCTCCTTATAAAGGCCTCCAAGAAGTGTCTAGAGATTTACAATAGGCCGACATTATTTTATTAATTTATTAATTTATTAATTTGGGCCCCCTTTTTATTTATTAATTAAAGTAATTAATTAAAGGTCCTTTATAATATTATTTAAATTCTGGGACCACTTAATTAGTTAATTTAATTAAGTCATTTTATTAAAAATTCGGGGACATCACAAATCCTCGCCGCCCAAAGATTGCTTGCCGTCAAGCAATCCGTCATCAAATTGTTTGCCCACTGTGAAGCTCCAAGATCTCAAACCAAGCGCAGATGCTGGTACCAGTATCTGTTGAAATCTCCATGCTGCTTCAGGATCACATGCACATAATTGGATTCAATTGAGACGAGTAAACCGCCATCAAGCTTTCGCTGTGCCACTCTGATATAAACATTGCCATGTCCGGAGTCACCAGGATCCCAAAGAAGCCAATCATAAAACACATCAATGCTCTGATCCAAAGCCTTCATGTCATCATGCTCATCAATCTCTTCTGGATTCTCATAGCTCAGGCAAATCTTGTTGTTTCCATGAGGAAGCCCCTTACATGGAGAGATTACATTCAGACACGCCTTTTTCCCAACCAGAGGGTAGACCCCATATTCAATGAATTGTAGAGATTTCTTCAGCAAGAGATCATCGGTAGAGTCTGCATCTCCAAGAAACTGGTCTACCACTGGTAGAGGTGACTCATTCGAAGGATCACTAGTAGAGCCCGCATTTCCATCAAGTTGATCGACAAGTGTTGGTTCGATGAAATTTGTGAAAGCATCTTCTTCACCTTTTTGGTTGCCTTGAAGATTTAGATGTGCTACATTTGAAGGGACAATTATTGATTCTTGCTTGTCCAAATCCTCTTGTGGTTGCAGTGTAGGCGTGACTTCATCCTCTTTAGGATTTAAGGTGTCGTGTAGCCACTTGTCAATCTCCCGCTTTAGATTATTGTTGTAGAATATATTACCCTTAGAGGATTGTTGACATAAAGCTTAGTTGTCATCATTGGCAAACATCAAACACATCGGTACTCATGATACAACAATGGTGGTGAACCAGTAGAATGACTAAGTGAACAGTGTACCTTAACCGGTCACATTTATACCGGTTCGGTCTTGTCTAACCGGTCTCGGCAGGCACCACAGGATGTAGATGACTAATAGGTTGCACACTAGTTTGCACTCTATTGCAAACTTATTGGTTAGTGCTTTATAATCTGATCCGGATTATGCGGAGCGTTTTTCAATTGAACTAGAGTTAGCTTTATTTTTCTGCGAGCGTTTTGAGGTAAACTAAAGATCCGTTTGCAAGCTTTTTGATCAAGAGTTTTGCATGCGTGATTTTTGGAAGAGTTACAGCTTGGCGGCATCGTTAGGTGTATTTTTAATAAGATAATTTCTTATAAATACAGGTCATTATGCATGAGAAGATGTGTTGTTGAAAATCAAGAGCAAAGAGCAAGTAGAGCAGAAGAGAAGTCTTCTGAGAAGGATCACAGTCAAAAAGGGTGAAAGAGAGAAAGATTCAACAACCGAGCAGAGGAAAGAGTGAACGGGTATGATCTAAATCGACAGATACAGTGTCAAAATAAGATCATTGCTTTTATTGTGAAGCATATTTAAATCCCTTAATCAGGGTGAACCCTAACAGGTTCCATTGTATAAATCCCTTCATCGGGCGACATCTTTGCTGATGTTTTAAGTCCTTTGATAAGGCAAATCCTGGGTAGCACTTTGACCAGTGCTTTGTAAGCCTTTAATAGGGCAGCTTTATTACTACAGTAGTGGAGTTTCATGGGTTCTGTGCCACCGTGGTTTTTTCCTTCTAACTGAGGGTTTCCACGTATAAATTTTGTGTTGACTTGTGCATTTAATTTTTGTTTATGATTGTTAAAGCATTCTTTCATTTTCAGTATTAGTAGGAATATTAATTTAAGGGAAAGAATCAAAAGAAGTTGAATTTACTGATTCACCCCCCCTCTTAGTAACTGGTTAGGATTAACAATTGGTATAAAAGCTTGGTTCTCAGGAATAGAAAGCTTAACCGCTTGAGAAAAGATCATGGAGGGTTATAGGTATCAGAAGTAGCTGGAAGAAGCCAATGAAATGATTACCTCTCTTGAAAATAGACTGAGAAGATTTCTTGCCAAGAGAAAAGACCTGGCTCTACAATAGAGTGAAAGTCGGGAAACTATTGAAGAACTCTCTGGACAGAGTGGTTTTGATGAAGTTGAAGAAGCGGTCACTGATCTCATAGAGAAGAATTTGAATTTGACTGATCAAATCTCTAATTTGAAAAAAGAATAGGAAGGTCATGCTCTGAGGATGACTGAACTCATTGAAGCAAGCATAAAAGCTGAGGATGAGAAGAATAGTGCCATAGAAGCACAACTGACTGCTGAGAGAGCAAGAAATCTGGCTGTAGATGCATTAAGAGAGAGTGATGCTCTCATACTGCAACTGCATGTAGACATGCAGGGAATAAATCAAGAGAATGCAGTCATGCATGAATACTTGCATGATAAAGATGAGGCATGCAAAGAAATGGCTATTGAAATTGAACAATTGAAAGAACAACTGAAAACTCTTGAGGAGAGGGATGAGAAACTTAGAAGGTATAATGAAGGTTCTGAGAAGCTTGATGAGCAACTGAAAGCTTAAAGAAAGCATAAGGATCCCACGGGACTTGGGTACATCAATCAAAGCAACAATGAAACTGGTGAGTCCTCTGAAGTTAAGCAAAGCAAGAAGGAAAAGAAGAAACCAATAGGAGACAAAGGTAAAAGGGTCTTCAAACCCTCTTGCAAACATTGTGGCAAACCGGGTCATAAATCAAATGACTGCAGGAATGCACTGGTGAAACCGTTCACCACTAATTGTTACTGCAACAACTGTTATAAGTATGGTCACAAGACCTTTGAATGCAGGTCTAAAACCATGGCATTCAAATCTCCACCAAGACTGGTATTCCATAATAAGAATGTTAACCGGGGCACATCTAACTGTGCTACCTGTGGACCATCAGGGCATAAGAACACTGAATGTCACTCACCCATGGACAAAAAAAGAAGGGTCAATCCATGGAGAGGAACCGGTATGGCTTGTTACAACTGTAACAAGATTGGGCATCTGGCTAAAGACTGCAGGAACCGGTCAATGAACAAAGGAAAAGGCCCAACTAATCAGGTCAAGAAGCATGTGTCCCCCAATCAAAAGGGAAACATCAATAAAGAGATCAACAAGGAATTTAAGAAGACTTGGTCCAAAAAGGAGACAAAGAGTTCCGCTGAAGAGAAATCTGAGGTAAGGTCATCATCCATCGATGGTGATATCTCTTCGGCAAATTAAGCCAAAGGGCTTAAGGGAAACAGGTAGCAAAGCTACTGTCCCCGGAGGAACTGGTGAGATATGTTCTCACTCAGTTAAGGATAGGAACCAGGAAGGATTCACCGGTCTAACATCTTAACCTTTCAGATAGAGAAGCTGATGTATCAAGGTCGATGTCTCAACCGAGGATTAGTAAACATGTAAAGAGTCGGTGAACCGGTTGTTAAAGGTAAGGTTAGGTAAGGGTAATTAATACAGTAACCGTTAACGAAAGTTACCGTTACAACCTAAGTGTATAAAAGGGAAAGCCGATTACTCATTTCACTTTACATTGGGTTTTGTGATTATTGATTTAAAAGCTTGATTAATCTTTCTTGCTGTGATTTGCAATCTTTGCTTTGCGAATTCCATGAATCTTGTCAAGAACTTTTTGCGTTTCCAGTCAAGCGAAATGACATCATCATCTTCTGTTGTGAGCCTCATCAACGTCAATCAACTCGACAAACCTGTGTATGATATAATGGAGGTACATAATAGAATGAATGATATGGCTGGTGCCCTATCATCCATTCCCGACGGAGTATTGTTGACAGAGGATGTAACCGCTTTCATCCACAACAAACAAGAAGAATTGGACGAAACGTACATTCAAAGTGAATACCTTGTGCTCTGTGAAGATGGAAAGCTTTAGGCGAAATATACGAAGTTGGAAGCATCCGAATTGATGAACGAGATCAAATACCCACTGTGTTTCGATCTGACTGGATTCGGTTGGTGCTTAGCATAGTACACGATCCAGGAATGTGGCTAGCTAAAGGCGCCGTTACTCCGATTACCAAAGAAGATTTGCACAGAGTAACTGGGTTCAATACCACATGGGAAGCTCTTACCCTGAGGACAATTGCAAACGTCGAAGTCACACGGCTCACCAAGTTGAAATCTGACAGTTGTATGATGACTGTGACCGACATTACAGACGACGGTGTCTGGTTTGCTGCTGCTGTCATCGGTTACAAAATTTACCAGTTGAGCAACCTCAACAGCATACCAGTTGGTGCGATACATGCAGCGTACAGGATCATGCACGATAATGCTCAATATGACATTTGCGCTATGCTGAGGAACCAGATTTTTGAAAACCTGAAAAAGCTCGGTATGGTGAAGAAAAAGTTTATGAAATATGGGACTTTGTTGGTATGTCTCTTTTTCTACTATCTAAATTTCTTTCCAGGAATAGGTAAGGTTACCTGGTTGGCAGATAAACCGGTAATGGTTCAAATAGGAGAGATAGTTAACAGTTCGGGGAACTGGTTTAACAAAGTCATGATTGATCACTTTGAGGCTTATTAGCTAAGAATGCATCAGAGGGCGTAAAGAGCCCAACTGGCTCTCAATAACAAACTGGTTTCTAACTCAATTTGATTTGCAAATTTAATTGAATTTTCAAAATATTTATAACTTTTGCAATTTCTATTTAGCAATAATATATCTTGGCACCAACAACAAATTAATTCTAAACAATTGAGTTCAACAATTTGTTCATAAAGTTGAGACTTTTCAAAACATAACATATGTCAATTTAAAATGCAGCACCTTAATAGCTGCTTCAATATGTGATGCCTCTTTCTCTGAATTGAAATGCAGCACCAGAAGTTGAAATGCAGCTCTATAGTGATTGTTCTCAACTCCCAGCACCTTATCGTAGCCTTCAAGAAAATGAACTGCTCTTCCTAAACATTGGCGCAGCCCTCAATTGCTTCCTAATAATCAACGCAGCCTCCTTGACAAATGGATTCAGTCACCGCAAGGAACACACAGCCAGTTCCGTACAGCTACAGCAGATTCGTACAGCACAATTAATTCAATGAGACCCTAACAATTCCGTACAACTTCATAAACTCATGCAATGTTCAACAGCAAATAAATTCTGTATGGCAGCTCCAATAAAATGCTAATAATTACAATCCAACAACATATAAAATTCTGATCATTCATCATTCATTGCACATGAAATTTGGATGAGTTCTCTCCAAAAGCTGAAGACCAAACTTACAAACAGCTTCTCAATAACAATAAACACAGTAGAGAAGCAAACTCAATTTGCTCTACCTCAGCAGCAAATAGGTGCAATACACCTCTCAGAAAATCAGACCCTTATACCACAGCAAGGGTTTAGAAATTAGAAAACTCAGAAACTCCTCAAAGGAAACAAAAACAAATAAATATTCAAGTGTCCTTTCTCCAATGAAATGAGCTCATATTTATAATGCTTTGTTGATAAAAGTTTTCAAAAGAACTCAACTTCTGAAATTGTGAAAGTTTCCCAAATGATCTCCACTCAACACAACTCCCTTTTAACAACTTCCTTTAAAACATTATTATATCTTATTATAATAATGCGACTTGGGTTTAATAATCAATTAAATAATGGCTCCTTCCAATGATGACTTGACCCTCAACTTAAGTGAAATTATAAAGTTAGATTATAACTTTATAATAAGCCATTTAATAATTTAATAATAATTTGGCCACTAAAAATGTAATAACTCCGAAAATACTCATCATTTAAATATGTCGTCTGAAGTAGGAATTATACCTATTATTTCTCCATGTGACCAAATGCACTTTCCAAAAATAGAAAGGGTCCATCTCAATCAACACCCAACTTACCACAAATAGTAAGTACACAAATCTAAGCCCAAATGAAGTCCAATTTGAGCCAAACGAAGACCAACCTGTAGCTTACTGAATTGTGGAGAAGACAAGACCCTCCCAAGCCAACCCATTGCCTCAAAAGACCCTCTATCCACAATAATTAGCCTACGAGGATCAAAATAATAGGCTAATCCTTGAAACACCAATGCTGGCAAAATTGGGGAATTACAGAGGGAAAGAATTCCTTCGACTATTGTAGAGGAGTACAAGGAGGAAATATACTTCCTGGTGAGCACTGATCACTGCATCATCTAGGTTGTTGAGCCTAGAATCGAGTATGCACCAGAACTTGGTTACGAGATCACAAGTTCAAATTAACACCCACTGAGATTCATAGCACAATACCTGCAGATCTACATGAGATCATTGAAGGAAGATGGAAATCTTCTATAGTTAAGGAAAGAGAGCTAAGGATAAGGGCATTGTTGGAAGTGCAAAATCATTTGAGCCTGCCAGAGGCAACCAATCAAGCTGATCTATACAAATATAGTTTTAGCATCAAGAAGAGGATTGGTCAAGTCCTGATAGGAGAAGTCGATGCAGTTCATGATGAAGGGGTCGCCATCTGGTCAACCGTTTTGAAACAACAACATCAAGCTGAAGCTGAATGTCAAAAGACCTCAGTACAACCATAAAAGGACACTGACAAAGGAAAGGGCATTCTGGGAGTTGAGGCATCGGTCCAAGCTAAGCCTACAACTGAACCGGTCATTGTAGACATCATCGAAGACACGGGTGGCGATCTAACTCCACCAACTATCCTTGCATCTCCAGGAAAAGTTAAAGCTCAAATCCTAACTGTAGATGATATAGTTGATGAAATTCTGGACTTTGGAAAAGTGACCAATGCTGTAAAGTGGTTTAGTGCTTTAGGCACTGATGATAAAGAGAAAATTGAAATTGCTTTGTTAGAGAGCTTTCTAGATTTCAACCGGGGTCCTAGGGACTACAGGCCCCACTTCCCTGTTGAACTGAACAAAAGGCTAATGACCAAATGGAGAGCCGGTCTAGCACAAAATAATAAAATCTTAAGGGAAGCTTTGGTAAAGGTAAAACCAGATCTTGATGATGATATACTCAAGATTTAGTTGGAAACAGAGTCACTTAATATGGATATAAGAGACAGGGTGGCCAAAATAATAAATGGTCATGATAAAGAGATGTATGAAGACATAGTCCAACTTTGGAACAATTATAACTTCAACACTCTTCAGAAGGGACAAGAGAAAATAACATCAGAAAAGGTTTCTTTGGAAACACCTAAGTCAATAGGTCCTCAGGACATCTCACAAGATGAATTGGCAAAGGAGTAGGTACCACTGAAACAATTCACAACGGGTGAACAAATCACAACATGTGATCAGGGTACAACCAGTGAGAAAGAGAATACTGGTGAACAGTTCACAACCAGTGAATAGGTTAACATCGGTGAAGAGATTCCAACAGGTGTGCAAAATACACCACTGAGACCAACAGAACAAGAAATGGGGGAGTCATCGGCTAAGGTGACTAAAGAAAAAGAAACCGAGAAAGTTGAAACGGTCATTAGTGATCAACAGGTTGCTAAGGAACAACAAGAAGAAGAGCAACCACCAGAAGAAGAGGAGCATCTAGAAGAGGTACAACAACAAGAAAAGCCTCAACAAGTGGAAATAGAGGAAGAAGAGAAGCCTACTAAAGAAGAGCCTGCAAAGGACTTTAGGCAGAAGGAACCGGTAGATGTACCAAGCGCTTCTTCATCAAAGAGAAAGCTATCTTTTGTGATAGATCCTGAATCTAAAAGAGGAAAAATTAGCACATCTCCAATAAGTGACATTGTGGTTGACTTAAGCAAAATGTCAACTAGGCAATTGAAGCAACTTACTAAGAGAAAACAAGACATGGTTCTCACAAGCGTGAAAAATATTTTATACAATTTTGCACTTGACGCTGATATAGATGAAGAGGAACCCCTAATTGATCAATTAGAAATATTGGCAGAAGCGACTAGGTGAAGATATTGCTGATCTAGAAAGAGTTGCCATTGATCATTATGAAAAGAAAATAATAACTATTCTTCATGGCAAGGTCGAAGAACTTAAAGTAATTGTGGCTACCAGTACCGGTGAGCTACAACAACAGGTACAAGAAGTTGGAAGGTTAATTACAAGAACTTCAAACTTTGAAGATTTTGTAAAAGACATAACAGAGAGAACCAAAAGGACAACAGAAGAGCTTAAGGAGACAACGTCAAAATTTGATGCTAAGACCTCTTCTACGACCGAGTACAGTCGTGAGCTAACAAGTTTAGCTCTCACATTGGGTAAGGCATCAGAAGAAAACACTAAAAGAATCCAAGATCTCATTGGATTTCAGCTATACATCGCGCCTACTTTTCATCTTATGTAGAAAACAACAAATGATGTTGAAAGACTTCTCAATGAGCTTGACTACAAGACAATTGAGGATATGGAGAACCTAATTGTCTCTCTACAAGCTATGAAGTATATGTTAGATCAAGTAACAGGTACTTGGAAACCTTTCCTAGTCTCTGCCAAGAAGATCCACAAGGATATCTTCAACAAGCTACAAATATAAGGAATGTACACCCTTTGTCCCTTGGAGGCAAAAAGGGGAAGATAACTGTGAGAACTTACCCGGATGGGATGAGACTGATCAGATAACAGGGAGAGTTTAGACTGGTACAATAGGATACATGTAGAGTAGATCTACAGGGGAAGTATGATACTCTATAGGGAGTGTATGTATTGATGTGCTTTGCCACCAATGCCAAAGGGGAAGATTATTGACATAAAGCTTAGTTGTCATCATTGGAAAACATCAAACACACCAGTACTTATGATAGAACAATGGTGGTGAATCGGTAGAATGACTAAGTGAAGTGTACCTTAACCGGTCACGTTTATATTGGTCCGGTCTTGTCCAACCGGTTTCGGCAGGCACCATAGGGTGCAGATGACTAACAGGTTGCACACCGGTTTGCACTCTATTGCAAACTTACCGGTTAGTGCTTTATAATCCGATTTGGATTATGTAGAGCATTTTTCAGTTGAGCTGGAGTTATCTTTTTTAGATGACTTGGAGTTAGCTTTAATTTTTTGCGAGCGTTTCGAGGTAAACTAAAGATCTGTTTGCAAGCTTTTTGATCAAGAGTTTTGCATGCGTGATTTTTGGAAGAGTTACAGCTTGGCGGCACCGTTAGGTGTATTTTTAATAAGATAATTTCTTATAAATATAGGTCATTATGCATGAGAAGATGTGTTGTTGAAAATCAAGAGCAAAGAGCAAGCAGAGCAGAAGAGTAGAGTCTTCTGAGAAGGATCACAGTCACAAAGGGTGAAAGAGAGAAAGATTCAAAAGCCAAGCAGAGGAAAGAGTGAACAAGTATGATCTTAATCGATAGATACAGTGTCAAAATAAGATCATTGCCTTTATTGTGAAGCATATTTAAATCCCTTAATCAGGGTGAACCATAACAGGTTCCATTGTATAAATCCCTTCAACAGGTGACATCTTTGCTGATGTTTTAAGTCTTTTGATAAGGCGACTCCTCACAAGGTCAAAATCTTAACCGGTCTTCTATTAAATCCCTTAACTGGGTAGCACTCTAACCAGTTCTTTGTAAGCCTTTAACAGGGCAGCTTTATTACTGCAGTAGTGGAGTTTCGTGGGTTCTGTCCCACCGTGGTTTTTTCCTTCTAACCGAGGGTTTCCACATAAATTTTGTGTTGACCTATGCATTTAATTTCTGTTTATGATTGTCAAAGCATTCTTTCATTTTCAGTATTAACAAGAATATTAATTTAAGGGAAAGAATCAAAAGAAGTTGAATTTACTGATTCACCCCCCCTCTCAGTAACCGGTTAGGATTAACAAGGACTAATTCTCCTTTCGCAGTTCTATATAGTCTTCGAGAGATATGTCCATTTGCTATCCACCATCAATCCAATCCTGCTTGATTTGCTTCAGTGACTCAACCAAAGTGGGCCTATCGAATACCTGTTTCTCGATCCTTGGAAGGAAGGTTAGCATAGTCAGCCTTGTGTTGAAGCATTGTGAATCTCTTTTCATTCCAACTACAGATTAGGGCGAGGAATGATTTCCACCGAAACCGCAAATACATAATAGAGAGGATCTTCCACCTCCGAAACTGTGTACAAACCACCTTCAGCCTTCAACTTTTGGAAATACAAAGGAGAGTCAAATACATTCCGTGATCATTTATAATGCCTAACCATATCCTTATAAAGGCCTCCAAGAAGTGTCTAGAGATTTACAATAGGTCGACATTATTTTATTAATTTGGGCCCCCTTTTAATTTATTAATTAAATTGGACCACTTAATTAGTTAATTTAACTAATTCGTTTTATTAAAAATTTGGGGACATCACAGAGAAAGGGGTTCATTATTCATGATTGGTTCGTCCCAAAAGTTAGTCTTATTGCCATTTAGTGGCAGCCATGAAATGTCTGCTAATCATGTCAACAGATTTAATCATAAAGCTCCAAAATTCTGAAGACCCACCTTTAGGGACAATCTTTGAAAGAAGATTGACATGATTGGATTTAACATACTTAGCAGTGATTATTTTTATCTAGAGCATGTTGCGATGGTTGATGAATTGCCAAATAGGCTTATCCCAAGGGATGTAAACACATGAGAAGGCGGGTGGATCCCTAAGACACCATTGCACTTGTTTTTTGTGACTATTTGCCAATACAGTAAATTGGAATTTATTTTTCAGATTGCTTTCGTCCTTGCCAAAAAAGTTAGTTGAATAGTTTTCCAATCAAGCATAGCAGATGGATAAGATATAGATAGGCATAGAGGAAAAAGTTGCCTTAATTAAAACCGCTCTGCCCATGAGAGATAACTAGGAGTTTGAGAATTCCATTATCCTTTTTTCATCTTTTCAACAGTATGAGGCCAGCACAGCTGCTGGGTTTAAAAATGGCACCCCATCGGGATGCTCAAATGTTTAAGGATGTAGTAATGAGTTCCTTTTCCAAATCCAAGAAGTAATGTAAAACAGATGTCCTCACTTGGGAGGTTATGAGAGTGTAGAAGCCATAATTAGAGGTGTTGTGATAAGTGCTAGAAGCACTAAAAATAATCCAGACCAGCCTTGAATCTTCTTATATTCAACTTTGAAGCTTCACCTAGAACAATTAAGTGAAATTTACATACTAATCATCTGCTTGTTTCTTTTTTGATTTTAGAGATATCTTCTAATAGTTTCAATGTTCTCAATTTTCTCTCATTTTCTCTCTCTAGATCAGCATGATTGGATCTGTCATTGCTTTTTTCTAGAACATATGGGAAGGTTGATGAGTTTCCAAATCAGCTTAGCTCGAAGGGATAGAGACATATGAGATGGCGCATGGATCTCTAAGCCATCATTGCACTTTTTTTGGTGAATATTTGCCAAGAGACTGAATGGAAAATTTCACTTTCAGTTTGCCTTCCTCCTTCAAACAGCTATTACAGTTTTCTCACCTTTCTCTCTGCTTCTCTCTATAGATCAGCATGAATGGATCTACCATTATTTTTTTCTAGAGAATGTAGGGAGGGTTGATGAGTTTTCAAACCAGCTTAGCCACAAGGTATAGAGACATGAGAAAGTGGATGGATCCATAAGCCACCATTACACTTGTTATTGGTGAAGATTTGCTAAGAGACTAAATGGGAATTTTCTCTTTCAGATTGCAAAGGAACTATATGAAAACTTTTTTCCAATTAATGAATGTACAAAGCATAGTAGATGGGTTAGGCATAGATAGGCATAGAGGAAAACGTATCCTTAAGTAAAACCAACCCACCCAGGAGGGAAAATCAGAAATTGTTGAATCCCATTATTCCTTTGTTTTAATCTTTTCAATACCCCATTGGGATGCTTGAACATTTAGAGATGTCCTAATGAATTCCTTTTCCAAATCCAAGAAGTGAAGAAAAACTATAGTCGTCACTTGGGAGAGTATTAAGAGTGTAGAGATGTACTTAGAGGTGTTGAGGCAAGCCCCATAAGCAGTCAAAAAAGACTTAGTTTGGCTTTGAAGCTTCTAAAATTCAACTTGGAAGCTTCACCTAGAAGAATCAAGTCATCCACAAGTTGAGGAGTAGGAGCTTTCACCCATCTAGAATTTTCTTTCCAGTGATTTATTTTATCTAATTTGAGTTGAGAGGTATCTTTCAATAACTTTAGTTGGTTTTTTAGACTGTTCTTAATTCACTCTTTCTCTTTGCGCACACACACACATATTTACATACATGTATATATATAATATACTTACATACATACCTATATACATATATATGCACATACACATACATACGTACATACTACATACACACATACACACACGTTGTATACATATATATAGATATGTAGATTATATATTATTATATATAATATACATAAATTATATATAATATGCATCTATATAATAATGCATACATTATATATACATATATTTGTATATATAATGTTATATGTATATATCAAGGTTGCACCAAGATAGGGGTACTTGGAGACCCTGGGGACTGGTACGGGTATTGGTACAACTATTTTTTAAAATAGGAGAGAGTGTACTTGGATATGCCAATTTTTTTTAATTTAACTTGATAATTTATAAAAACATCTTAAAATATAGTTGTATTGAACTTTCAAAACAAGGATAGTGATAAAGTTTTATTGTTTACATTACTTTAAACCATAGTTACAAGACCAAGACTTGGCTTGGACTCAGCAAGCTAATTTTTGCCTAAGCCTCGGACTTGGACTCAGTGTCCGAACTTGGCAAAAACTTGGCAAATTGAAAAACCCAAGAAATTCAAAGATTTTTGAGTATTAAAACTTGTTTCATGCATCATTTAATAAATAAACCTTAAAGACACAATAATTTCAACAAATAGAAGCTACTTTGAAAGTTTACACACGATCAAGTGATATAGGCAGTCAAATTGTCACTTCAAATTGATGAAACTTGCCTAGAAAAGTCTAATTATGCCCTTAAGGAAATGAAAAGGTCCTCTTCAACTATGATTAGTCTTTGCGCATCATTAAATTTTTTTGATTCTATTTACAATTAATAAATCATAAAAGTTTGCAAACTTCAGTTACTATTAGCCTTTGCACATAATTATATTGATTTAATTCTTTTGAAATTGATAAAATATAAAAAGATGCAAAGCTATCAGTTTGTTGACCTTATAAAATTGTAAATCCAATTAAAAAGTGGAAAATATAATGCAAAGTCTCCACTATAATAAGAAAAACTGAAGTGACAGTACAAGGATTGAAATTAGGAAAGCCAATTTATTTTAAGACTTAAAGAATGTTGTAAAGATTTCCAGCGATCGAACTTATAGGAAGTTTTTGGCACATAAAATCAGAGTTGATATTGAGCTGAAGAATCATCAAATGTTGTGTTATTCTATGAAGGCAATGTAAGGTCAAAGGAGTAAATGAGTGTGAGCTGATATCAAATACCAGTGATCTTTTCCAGGTCTAACATGTTAGTTGTATTTCATTTCCTATTTTATGCAATGTATGTTGAAAGTTACGAGAATAATACTTGGCTTAATGTAATTTTCTCTAGAAAACATTTCTGTGTGATGTATCTTGCAATGTTTATAGAAAAGAACGAAAGAAATCTGAAAATAAATCCAATCAGCAAACAGTTGCTATCTGTTTACATTGGCACTCAAACTTGCAAACATTTAAAAAAATAATCAGTGCTATATATTACCTTTCATTTGAGATATTATTCATGTTGGTCAATTAGCTTGCTATTAAAATAACCCTGCATAAGTGGAAATTTAAACTTTTATAATTAATTAATAAACATGAAAGAAATTCCAAATCAATAACCTGTTGCCAATTAATTAATTAAAAAAGTTATTTTCCCACTTTTATAGCCTTTCAGCTGCGGCAGAGTCTCAGGCACAGGACTTGGCGAGTCTGCAGAGTCTGGCAGACTCGGCAAGTCTGTCCAAGCTTGGCTAGGCTCGGCCAGACTTGGTCGAGTCCAAGTCTAGAGCACAATAGACTCCACAGAGCCACCTCTGCTTGGGACTCGCAGAGTCTGGGGCAGACTTGCTGAGTCTTGTAACATTGCTTTGAACATAAAGTGTAATAGTTATGCTAATATAGTTTAATTTAAAAAGTTAATAATCCACAAATAATTATACTAGATCTAAGATTCTATACAAATATATAATAGATATGAAGATCTAGTAAATAAGTTAATAGACTTGTTCTACTGAAATCAGAAAAAAATAAAAAAAATGAATGTAGACTGTGTTAATTTATGATAAAGTGACCTCTGATATCTGCTTGTAAATGTCGTAAGTATGCATAAGTCCGCCAATGTGATCAGTGACAAGTTGCTTCCTCGATAAATACTATTAACCATATAAAAATTGCTTGACTTAAGGGTTAAAGGAATGCCTCTAAATGTTGCCTTCCTCTTGCATTGTTGCAAAGAGAAAAACGCTTGCACAATGTTATCTTCCTCTCCCACTGCATTTTTGTGTTCCTTGACCTGTTTTTTTCTGTTTTGCATTTTAGTTTTTTTAACATTTTTTGGCTGGAATGCTGGAAATGTGCAGTTGTCATCTCTGTAATGTTCTTGCTTCCGCTAGAAGTGTTTGGTGTTTAGAACCTGTAACAATCGTTAGTAGACGCCAATATAATATAATGACATTTGAATAATTAACAGTTATTAGTGATAAAAACAAATAAATATTAAATCATCTAATATTCTATTTCCCATACTAAACCCACCTAATCCTTAGAAGGTGACTCTTCTCAGATTTACCTAATTCTCTGGTGAGAACAATTCTCAATTAGGTAACCATCATGTTGAGAGTGATCCTTCTAAGGCCTCTAGGATCTCTATTAATGAGTAAATTCATTAACCAATAATACTCGGCAAAGATCCCACCTCCAACCGAGCCTCTTTCTCTTACATATGCATATGTCTGACCACTATAATATATATATTATCTCTAAGGGATTCTCTATTAGCCCTCTCTGGATTCCCAATGGAATCACAACATTCTTTATGAATGTTCTCTGTCAAGATAATCTTGAGTCTCTGAGTCTCCTATTGGAGAGCTCAACATTCCATATGAATGTCCCCTTCCAAGTTTACTTGGTCCTTAATTAACTCTTACAAGCTTTACCAAATGCAACCGGCTCATCTCTAATTAGTATTTTCATGGAATAAATGATCAACTTAATGATTACCTCTAATATCTTACTGCAGAAACGGAGATCTCTGGTCTGCAAAACGAGCCTCTACTATTTAATGTATTCTTTAAAATTGAATGTTTTATAATTTACTAGACGTAATATGTTCGTATCTCCTGTTGCTCCTAGTCGCTTATATCTCTGTAGTGTAATCTCTGGTTGATGGTACGTGCTGAAGGGTGTTCTCTTGTTGGCGTGTTTTATTATCTGTGTCTTCCTTTCTATCTGCCGTCACTGGGATTCCCTGAATGTTCGACTTATTACTCTTAACTTTTGTGTCTTTTTTCTCTGTCTCCTCTCTCATGCCAGTGATCTCCATTAAGTAGCGATCTTCCTAAACGTCGCGTCTCATGATGGCAATTAGTTTACTGCACTGTTTTGTCTTCTTCTACCTATCGAGATTTAATATGATGTAATCCTTACTCTCGTAAGGATATTGTTCGCCGTTTTTAATAAGATTACATTCAACATATTAGTAATACTTTATACTTTATATTTAATAATGTTGTCGTATTAATATTTGGCATTTTACATTTCTGTACTAAATGATATTTGATGTTAAATTTTATTATTAAAATATTGAATACTAATATTTGATAATTAATATTTTATATTAATAATGTTTTGATATTAATATTTATCATTTCATATTTAATATTCAACGTTAATATTTAATATTATATTTAATAATATTGAATGCTAATATCTAATATTTTATATTTAATAATGTTTTAATATAAATTTTTAGCATTTTATATTGATATTCAATGTTTAATATTAATATTATATTTAATAATATTCAATTTTATATTTAGTGTTTTATTCGTTATGTGGATTTGTTATCAACAATTTATATGTTAGAATATATTGCTTGTCAAATTTATATTACATAGATCAACTGTTGGGGTTCATTATAGTCCCTCCATCCCGAATTTGCTTGTCCTTAAGCATTTTAATAATTTCTTTTCCCAAGTGGCGTCTTCGTCTGGTAACCCTTTCCATTTAATCAAGAGTTCTCTCACAACTCTTTTCCTTAGTATCTTTTCCCTTGTATCAAGGATTACCTTGGGTTCTAACATGAGTTGTCCTTCGTCATCCAACGGAGGCAATTCTGTACATGGCACTATATGTTGCCCCAAAACCTTTTTTAGTCTGGATACATGGAACACATTGTGAATTCGGCTATTACTAGGAAGTTTCAATCTATAGGCCACTTCACCCACCTTTTGAATTATCTTGTATGGTCCATAAAATCGAGGCCTAAGTTTTTCAACCCCATTCTTCTTAATGGAGGTTTGTTTGTATGGATGTAGTCGTAGGAACACTAGATCTTCTTCCACAAAAGATCTTTCGACTCTATTTCTGTCTGCATAGAGTTTTTGTTGATTTTGGGCATTATGCAAGTTTTCTTTTAGTGCCTTCATGATGTCTATGTTTCTCTGGGCAAATTCCTGTGCACTAGATACCTTGCTTTCTGGTATGATTAATCCTCCGAAAGTGGTGGCTTCATACCTGTATAATGCTTTAAATGGACTCATTCCTATTGACATGTGGTATGTAGTGTTATAACAATATTCCCCTAGATGTAGCCACTTGATCCAGGCTGTTTGCTGCCTCGTGACATAGTTTCTTAGATATCCTTCTACCCATTTGTTTACAATCTCGGTCTGCCCATCAGTTTGAGGATGATAACTGGTACTAGGGGTGAGTGATGTTCTTGATAATCTGAATAATTCTTGCCAAAACTTGCTGAGGAATTTACTGTCCCTATCACTTACAATATTTTGAGGTATCCCATGGAGTCGAAAGACTTCTCTGAAGAATATTTCTGCTATATGGGGTGCTTTGTATTCTGTAGAGACCGGAAAGAAATGAGAAAATTTTGTGAGTTTATCCACGACTACATAGATACTATCCTTTCCCTGAACTTTGGGTAATCTTGTTATAAAATCCATGGATATGCTTTCCCATTTCTGATTTGGAATAGGTAATGGATGTAATAGCCCTGCCGGAAGTGATTGTTCAGTTTTGTTTTGTTGACAGGTCATGCATTCTTGCACATATCTTTGTATGTCCTTTTTTAATCCTTTCCATGAGTATCTTTCTCTTATATGTTTATGTCTTATAATACCCTAGATGACCCGCTAGTGGGTTATTATGGTATTCTCTCATAATGATTCCCTTGATTTTGGATTGGGGGGTTACGTATATCCGTCCTTTGTAGAATATAATGTTATCTAGAACCCGGAAGTCTTCATTAGGTACCTTTCCTTCCAAAATGGTGGTTGCCAAAGGATCATTGGCATAATCTGCTATTATATCTCTCTTCCAATCACCTGAGATATGAGAAATAGTGTTGATATGGGGTCATCTTGACAATGCATTTGCTGCTCCGTCATTTACTCCTTTCACATATTCTATATCAAAATCATAAGCCTGAACTTTACTCGCCCATTTTTGTTGTCTGTCATTTAGATCCTTTTGGTTTAAGAAGAAACAGAGGCTATTATGGTTTGTTTTGACTATGAACCTTCCACAAACTAGATATTGATGAAATTTTGCCAAGGCATGTATTATTGCCAACATCTCTTTGTCATATATAGAATAATGTTTCTCTACTCCTATGAGTTTACGACTCTCGAAAGCTATAGGATGTTTCTTTTGCATTAGTACGGCTCCTATACCTTCTCCGAAGGCATCACATTGCAATTCAAAAGGCATAGAGAAATCTGGTATGGCTAATATTGGGCATGAACTCATAACTTCTTTTAGTTGTTCGAAAGTTTGCTGTTTTTTATCATTCCAAGTGAATGCTCTTTTTTTTGTTAGATCTGTAAGGGGGGCTGCAATTTTTGAAAATCCCTTAACAAATCAGCGATAGTAGCTGCATAGTCCGACGAAACCTCGGAGTTGAGTAAGAGTTCTTGGTTTTGGCCATTCCTTGATAACTTTGATTTTTTCTTCATCCACGTGTACTCCCCCCTTTTTAATTTTATGCCCAAGATATAATATCTCCTCTAATCCAAACTCACATTTTGAAATTTTTGCATATAGTGATTCTTTTTCTAAAATACTCAGAACCTCTTCAATATGTTTTAGATGCTCCTTCCATGTTTTGCTAAAAATGAGGATGTCATTGAAAAATACGAGGAGAAATCTTCACAGCTGTTATCTAAAAGTATGATTCATGCAGGATTGGAACGTTGCTGGTGCATTTGTGAGTCCAAAAGGTAGTACCAAGAATTCAAAGTGTCCATAATGGCATCTGAAAGCTGTCTTTGATACATCTTCTTCCCTCATTCTAATTTGGTGATATCCTGACCTTAGATCAATTTTAGAAAAATAGCAGGCCCTGTGTAATTCATCCATTAATTCATCAATTCTAGGGATAGGGTATCTATTCTTTATAGTTCTTTTATTTAGTGACTTGTAATCGATGCACATTCTCATAGTTCCATCTTTTTTCTTGACAAGTACTACGGATGAGGCAAACAGACTACTGCTAGGTTGAATATGTCCCATTTCTAAAAGTTCTTTGATATTTTTTTCAATTTCTTCCTTATATTTATAAGGGTGTCTATAAGGTGTTGTAATTACTGGTTTTGCACCTTCCTCTAATTTGATGTCATGTTCAAAACCTCTTTTGGGGGGAAGACTTGGTGAGATTTCTTCAAATACTCTTTTGTATTTCTCGAGGATAGGATGGATATCTCCATGGAAGGTTTGTTCATGA
Source organism: Chamaecyparis obtusa (assembly GCA_027943335.1). Taxonomy (NCBI): domain Eukaryota; kingdom Viridiplantae; phylum Streptophyta; class Pinopsida; order Cupressales; family Cupressaceae; genus Chamaecyparis; species Chamaecyparis obtusa. The sequence goes on from BSBK01000335.1 coordinate 1,691,162, forward strand.
TGGGGGGTTTTATCTATGACCATACACTGGGCTACCCACTCCCCTTGGTCATGTCTCAAAATCCTCTCCATTTTATTACATGACACCATCTTTGGGGTTCCATTCGACATTCCTTTTAATGTTATTTCTTTCCCTTCATGTTTAAAGCATATTTCAAGATTAGGCCCATCCATGATAAAACATCCTAGGGAATTTATCCATGGCATTCCTAGGATAATGTCATTTTGTATGTTTGCTACATAAAGGTCTCTTTTAATTACATGTCCTCACGTGGTAATTTCTGCGTGAGTAATAATTTTTGTGCAACGATCTATGGACCCATTGGCTAGTGCCACTCTAAAACCCTCAAAATCTTGCGTTTTTAGTCTTCTCTTGGTTACCAAGTGCTTGCTAATAAAATTATGGGAAGCTCCTGTATCTACTAAGGAAATCACCTTTTGTCCTTTGAGTGTGCCTTTAATTCGTAAGGGCCTATTTTCATTTTGAGAGATAATGACTAAAGTTCCTTGCTCTGATTCACCAATTTTTGCCTTTTTACTTGTTTCTTTTATTTCATTTACTTGCCCTCTTTTGCATTGATGACCACGTTCCCACGGTTCCTTACATTTAAAGTATAAATTCTTTTGGATTAATTCTTCCCTTTGTTGGCATCTATGTCCCGTGCTCCATTGTTTTTTACACAAATAACATGGTTTGTCTTGGTTATCTCTTCTTGTTCCCTCACCTCAAGGAAAAGTTCTAGAAGTGAAGTTTTTGGATCGGTCTCTGGTATTATTAGAGTCAACCTTTTTTGCCTTCCTGATAGCTTCTTCTAGGGTTTGTGGCTCAAAGGGTTTCACCATATTTTTTGTGGTTTCCTTGAGACCTTCTATGAACATATGAGTGAGTCTTTTTTGGGAAAGATTAGGAATCATTACCGATAACCCTTGGAATTGATGTACATAGTCATCAACTGTTCCACTTTGTTTAAGATGTGTTAATTCTTGAAAATACCACTCTGAATCCTTTTCATCAAATCTACTAATAAGCTTTTGGGAGAACTCCCCACAAGAGTTTACATTTTGATGTCCTAGGGAGGTAAGTCCATGATGCCACCATTCATGTGCTGCTCCTTCTAAGTGGAGTATTGCGAATTGGAGGGCATCCTCTTTTGTCATAGGGCTTAGGGTAAAAAAAGTGTTCAATTTTTGTAACCATGCACGGGCTCTGATTTTTCCTAACCCATCAAAGTTTGGAAGTGTTACCTTGTTCATTCTGTGTTTGAGTTCTTTATTTACATGCTTCCTGGACGTCTCTCCTCATTTATCTTCACAAAATTCTCTAAATGATACCACTTCTCTAATATGAGGATCCAATTCTGCATAAGCCCTTGCTATGTCTTCAGTTCAGGTCATGGGTTGTTCTATTCCTTCTTCTTCTCTTGGGGACCCTTCTCTAGGTAAGAAATGGGGTTGGGGTACCCTAGTGTTAGAAGTTATATTATTGTTCTCTGAGTGATTTGAACTAGTTTCTCTTCCTTGGTGAGCATGGCCTTTTAAATTATTGATTGAATTCCCCATGTTTTGTAGGGCCTGGAGGAGGGCCTGATTTGATTTCTCCATTTGACTTATTAATGTTTGATTTGTTTGTTCCATATAGGATCTCATCTCATTGGCTAATTCATTCATTGTATTTTTCTTCGCTCTTCTTTCGTAGGTTTGCATAAGCCCTGGCTCACAGGATGACAAGATTATGCTCTGATACCACTGTAATGTTCCTTCTTCTGCCGGAAGTGTTTGGTGTTTAGAACTTGTAACAATCGTTAGTAGACGCCAATATAATATAATTACATTTGAATAATTAACAGTTATTAGTGATAAAAACAAATAAATATTAAATAATCTAATATTCTATTTCCCATACTAAACCCACCTAATCCTTAGAAGGTGACTCTTCTCAGATTTACCTAATTCTCTGGTGAGAACAATTCTCAATTAGGTAACCATAATGTTGAGAGTGATCCTTCTAAGGCCTCTAGGATCTCTATTAATGAATAAATTCATTAACCAATAATACTCGGCGAAGATCCCACCTCCAACCGAGCCTCTTTCTCTTACATATGTATATGTCTGACCACTATAATATATATTTTATCTCTAAGGGATTCTCTATTATCCCTCTCTGGATTCCCAATGGAGTCACAACATTCTTTATGAATGTTCTCTGTCAAGATAATCTTGAGTCTCTGAGTCTCCTATTGGAGAACTCGACATTCCATATGAATGTCCCTTTCCAAGTTTACTTGGTCCTTAATTAACTCTTACAAGCTTTACCGAATGCAACCGGCTCATCTCTAATTTGTATTTTCATGGAATAAATGATCAACTTAATGATTACCTCTAATATCTTATTGCAAAAATGGAGATCTTTGGTCTGCAAAAAGGGCTTCTACTATTTAATGTATTCTTTAAAATTGAATGTTTTATAATTTACTGGACGTAATATGTTCGTATCTCCTGTTGCTCCCAGTCGCTTATATCTCTGTAGTGTAATCTCTGGTTGATGCTATGTGCTGAAGGGTGTTCTCTTGTTGGCATGTTTTATTATTTGTGTCTTCCTTTCTATCTGTCGTCACTAGGATTCCCTGAATGTTCGACTTATTACTCTTAACTTCTATGTCTTTTTTTCTCCGTGTCTCCTCTCTCACGCCATTGATCTCGATTAAGTAGTGATCTTCCTAAACGTTGCGTCTCATGATGGCAATTAGTTTACTGCACCGTTTTGTCTTCTTCTAGCTATCGAGATTTAATATGATGTAATCCTTACTCCCGTAAGGATATTGTTCGCCGTTTTTAATAAGATTACATTCAACGTATTAGTAATACTTTATACTTTATATTTAATAATGTTGTCGTGTTAATGTTTGGCATTTTACATTTCTATACTTAATGATATTCGATGTTAAATTTTATTATTAAAATATTGAATACTAATATTTGATATTTAATATTTTATATTAATAATGTTTTGATATTAAAATTTATCATTTCATATTTAATATTCAACGTTAATATTTAATATTATATTTAATAATATTGAATGCTAATATCTAATATTTTATATTTAATAATGTGTTAATATAAATTTTTAGCATTTTATATTGATATCAATGTTTAATATTAATATTATATTTAATAATATTCAATTTAATATTTAGTGTTTTATTCGTTATGTGGATTTGTTATCAACAATTTATATGTTAGAATATATTGCTTGTCAAATTTATATTACATAGATTATCTCTTGGGGTTTATTACAATCTCCAACATCTCCAACAACTAGAGATGCCTTTGCTTGCATCTCCAAGACAAGAGACGTTTCCTTGTCCTCAAGATGTGTCCCAACCAGTCGGAGGTGCATCTCCCTTTTAAGTATGGTATATATATGTATATGCATATATATGTATATATACATATATACATATAATGTACATATATGCACATATGCTATATATATATACATACACACACACATTATAATGTCTATATGCACATTATTTGTATATATGTACATATACATATAATGTACAAATATGCATAAAATGTACATTATATACACACACACACACATTATATGTGTATTACATATATACATATAATGTGTACATACATACATATATATGTATATATATACATGTGTGCACACTCACAAGTATTTGGTTTAAATTTGTGGGTTCAATTTGTAGATTTGGAATTTTTTGGGAGGCTTGGGTTTATTTTGAGTTTGTTCATACAAATTTTTTATTGTAAATACGTACATATTTGGTGCCTGAAAACATGAATATTAGAGGCTTGTTATACCTTTAATATAATTTCTACAACAAGACTGTTTTCTATGACAGTCAAACTTTCACCTTTTGCAACCTACACTCTTCCCCCATCCAAAATATGTGCTTCCCTGCGTATGGTTCCCTGCAAATTCAAGAAACTATAATACACATAATCTCCTCTTGTTTTGGCCAAACATGGGGCCTTATTACATGTGAACTCCTGCAAATCTACATTTTAATTAACTTGCTGTCACCCTAGATGAGGGTTTTATCAGTCAACAATAAAATTAATATATCTTCTTTAAAACTCAACAAAATACCATGCCACAAAGACCAAAAAAAACTAGTTTCAATGCTTAAACACTCTAAATCACTGTTCCATCAAAATGATAACATTTCAACCATCAAAAAATATTGTGGTAAATAAATGAATGTGTTATTAAACAATGATCATGAATGATCTATATATACAAGATACAAGAGAATGTTTCTATAATGAACAAGAGAGAGGAAATAGAAACATTCTTGTAAAGTGAAAGAGAAAGTTTCCATAACGAACAGAAGGAGTTTATGGAAACATTACAAAAAGAGTGACCATTAGAAATAGATGAAAGAGAGATAAAATTAGAAACTATCTATTAGATAGTTTTGAAGATAGATTGACCATTAAGGGAGGGTATTATGATAATAGATAAAATTATAAACTATCTATTATCGTAATACCCTCCCTGAATGGTCAATCTATCTTCAAAAAAATAGAAATTTGCATGACCTCAAAAAGTGTAAAAGGCAGCCTTGGGTTGATCAGAGAGGTTTGCAGAAAGAAGGCTCTGCTTTTATCTGATGTTTGATGGAGATCCTTCAATACTGTCCACATCTCTGTAGCTGTCTTGTTAGACACGATTTGAGGCAGTTGATCATCAGTAACTGAAAGCTTAAAGAGCATAACTGCTTCACGATTACGTTCATCAAACTTGTCTTGAGTTGCATTGGCTGTGGTAGGACGAGTCTCAGTTTCCTGAACAAGCGCCTCAAGGTGATGGTACTTGAAAATCGTCAACAATCGCTGCTTCCAGGTGTCGTAATTCTTTATGTTGAAATGCTGACTGCCTTCTATCATAAGACTGGTGAGAGATGCCATAGCATGTTTTTCAAAGAAAAAATGTGAAAAACCAGAAAATGGCACAAACTTCAAGGTAGATTAATGGAAGACCCAGAGAATTTGAAGAGACACCCAGTGAAGAGCTCAAAAAACCTAGATAGAATTTGCTGGATCAAAAGTCAAGGCATGGAAAACGATGCACCCAGAAAAAAGAAAGACTGACCTAGTTGAGATTTGCAAAAACCCACTAGGAATATGCTGGTAGATTTTGGATCCACTGGCTCGAAAATCGAGGCACCCAAAAAAATGGACCACAACCCAGTTGAGCTCTCGAAAAACCCACAAGGAATCTGCAATCAAAAAAAAATTCCGACTTGAATTGAAGGGTCAAAACCCTAGTCGAAAATGCAGAAACCCTAGACGGGTGGGTGAGGAAAAACAAATGCAAATTTTGAACACACTAGGGGCAAAAAAGCTTCGAAAATTTTGAACTAATAATTTCAAAAAAGAAATTAAAGATTTTTGAAGAGGCTAGGAATTTGCTTTGATACCATATTGTGGTAAAATAATGAATGTGTTATTAAACAATGATCATGAATGATCTATATATACAAGATACAAGAGAATGTTTCTATAACGAACAAGAGAGAGGAAATAGAAACATTCTTGTAGAGTGAAAGAGAAAGTTACCATAACGAACAGAAGAGAGGAAATAGAAACATTCTTGTAGAGTGAAAGAGAAAGTTTCCATAATGAACAGAAGGAGTTTATGGAAACATTACAAATAGAGTGACCATTAGAAATAGACGAAAGAGAGATAAAATTAGAAGCTATCTATTATTGTAATAAAAAACCACTGAGAAAATGACTGTTATACTGTGAAAACAAAGGAAAATGTGTAGGGAAGGATACTTTTATTGATATTTATTTCTTCTTACATTGATTCCCCCTTCACCATCGGGTTTTTCAGACATTTATAGACCAAAGCAACTTCTAAGAACTGACAACAGACTTTTAACTACCTTGAACCATCAAACTACTTTTAAAGTAGACTGATTACATTGATTTTGTGTTGTCAAGTTGACAACCGAGTTGTCAACTCAACAACCTTTACAATTCTTTTGCATCATATGCTCTCATTACATTTAGATGGTCACAATAAGACCTTTATTAACATATTCTATCACCAAAACCTTAGACTATCCCTCAAACCCTTACAATTAGCCCTTTAGGCGATATTAGCCAACCTTGGCAACCTTGATTACTTTAACACAAATTTGACCCAAAATACATCCAAATGGCTCTAATGGCCATAGTTACATCATGAAATGACTTTATAGGTCTTATTAGAGTTCATAGCTCTATGGATCCTCATATGACCCACATTGTGTTCCTTTTGGTTCTCAAGTGCTCCTGCACCATACTCCCCACCTTTGAAATGCTTTTAAGTCCCTTGGAAGTACCTGCAACAAAAAGCATTAGGAAAAAAAAAAATCTTCATTTTGACCCTTGGTTTGAACAGGTCCTCTTTGTTCCGTGTCAACCTTGCTTGGATCTTGCTTCCTTGGATCTGCCATATCCTCTTCATCTTCACCTTTGGCTTGCCATTCCTTGGCAATGTGAACCCTACATGTTGCTCACTGCTTCCCATCAACCATATCATCACAATCTGACTCTTTGCTGCTGCACTCATCTGCAACTTGACCACATACACCTCCCAAAGACAACCATCTGCCTTGGTACCAACAACACACCATATCTCCATGCTTGGAGAATGCACCAACTCTTGAGCCTCCTTATGGACCACCAACTCTGTCTTATCCTCTTCCCTTGAGACCAAATCAGTCTTCATCAATTGAACCTCTTCCTCATGCCATTCCTCTTGGCATATGAAACCATCTACAACTTCCATGGCTACATCATTAGCCTCCTCTTGTGCTGTCACAGGAGTACCTTGCATAGTACTCTTCGCTTCCTCATTCATCATCCTTCTTGCCATTAGCCTTTGCATAGGCCGCACTACTTTCTTTCTGACTTTCAAATGGCAACTCTTGGCTGTCTCCACTAGTCCTTACAACCAGGGTCTCCACTTTTCTTCCCACTTCTCATTATCCCTCTTATCTTGCTCTATGCTTTCTGCAAGCCTCTCCATCCTTGCTGCATTTTCCTCTAATGGTTTCCTCAATCTTCTTATCTCCTCTTGTCTCTTTTCTTCCATTTCTCTCTCTTCTTGCTTTCTTCTCTCTTCTTCCTCTCTTTTCTTCCTTCCATTCTTCAGGTGCTCTGTCAACACCTTTACCATTTCTCTCTTTGTTCTTGTCAAATCCATCTTCATCTTTTCTAGGCTTCTTCTCAATCATCATCAACTTGCAAGGATCTAATGCCTTGCTTTGATACCACTATGCTGCAGAGCATAGCGGGCCCAAACACATGCCCATTCAATCAAGGACAAACTCTTCATACTCTTAGTGAGATATGTTGACTTGGTGGTCATCACCTCCTTAGGGATTCGTGACATGGTTTAACCCCGTGGGTCGGGTTAAATTTGGCATTTGTTTCGGACATTGATAGTTCGAGCTTTTGGCGCAACAGCAAATGATTCCAACAATTGGTATCAAAGCCTTGGGTCACGGGTTCAAGTCCCCCTTCAGTGGGTGCTGAAGGCTCAATCGGTGCTGAGGGGGAGATTGTTGACTTGGTGGTTAGCACCTCCTTGGGGACTCGTGACATGGCTTAACCGCCTCCCGTGGGTCGGGTTAAATCTGGCATTTGTATCGGACGTTGATAGTTCGAGCTTTTGGCGCAACGACAAATGATTCCAACAAGATACTTCTCACATCATTTCTTGTCTTCAAAGACACTATTCCAGTGTAATGTCCCCATTTTTTGTAGGTCATTGATCTGATGGTGCCAGGTCATTATTGTGATTCTCGTGGTCTGGCGAGGTGTTTAGAGGGTCTTTGGTGTGAACTTACTATTTATAGTAAGTCGGGATAGTTCCGATGAGCTCAGATGAGTTAGAGGAGTTGAATGATGCTCTCGGTTTTCATTTTTGGCTTCCGGTTTGGGCTCCGAGAATCTTGGAGAGAGCGTCTATTTTTAGTAAGTCACCCCATCAATTTCATTCATCATCTTTCATCATTTGGATCAATCCTGTGCAGACAGATTTCGATTCGGACGCTTCTTCAGTTGTTTTGGCAAGACGGGTGGTTTATTATTATTTAATTAAATTTGCTAAGGTTGCCATTTTTGTTGGTATTATATGCTGGATACCTTAGTGTTATAGCTCGTTGGAACCAGAATGAAAAGTTTTAAATCTTGGGCACAAGAAATGGGGACCTTGCATGTCATAATTTCATGATATGGGTGAAAAGGCTTTTTTGGAGCCAAATGAATTAATAAATTATATTATTCAATATGTGCCTAAGTATAAAAAGTGTTTTAAGTGAAAAGTGTGTGAGAGAAGACACTTTTGAATTATAAAAGCAATGCTTTGTGAAAGGAAAATCATCTATTGTTGAATTATGATTTATTAAAGTTCGTGAGAGAGACTTCCCGGCTAGGGTTTCGAGGACTGATTCCTCTTCTGGCAATTTGAGCCATTACAGATTGATGGTGAATTTTGCAGTTGTATCTGAGATTCTAATCCAGTGCTGAGGTATACTGGAATTCTGAGAGGTGTTTATCTGCAGACGGATGATTGCTTAATAGAGTTTGATTTGTCATTCATACTGAGGAATGGGATTTGTGAATTTGGAGGCTGCTGTATCTCCTTGTTTACTTTCTGAGATCAATTGGCTGGAGAAGCTTAAATTATTTATGACACATTGATATCTTTCAAGCTGCATATCAAAGAGAAGGAAAGCAGCTAATCATTCAGCAAAGAATTTGTCATTTACCAGGCTGCAACAACAACTACTGGCTGCGTGAGAGTTGGAGAGACTGAAAACGGCACATTACCAGCCCATGCGATTTGCTGCAGTACGTCCATTTCCAGGGCTGCGTTTAGTCACAAGTCAGTCACGTGCTTGAACAGGGTGCCACGTGACTGTTTAGGGAGACGTTTGCTATTGTGATGGGCCGGTGTTTAGTTTGTTTGGAGATTTATACAAGCTGCAAGCACATGTGCATTGCCAGGTGCTTACCATTAAATGAATAAATTGTTGAATGGATATTTATTATGGAATTAAATTAGTTATGATCATACAGAGTTATTTAATTGTTCTAGTTTAATAGCTGAATTTGGAGGAAGTTATTTTTAAAATTGTGAATTAAAAGTAAGTTTGAACAAGTGTTTACAAATATTTTAAATTCAAATTAAGTGGAATCAGAAGGAGCCAGTCAGGCTCTTTACATCCAGCTCACCAATCTGGAACCAACATTAGGATCCACCAACTGATCACACACCTCAAGACCTCTTTATGGTCAAAGCCTCTCATTTGGCTAACTTTCCTTCCCATTGTACTCCACATACTAGTCACACTCAATCTCTGATCACACAAACTTTTGACTGATTACTTGTACTCCTTATGACTTCACACCACAACCTCCTTTGACTGATCACCACCCTTTCTTGTGACATAAACATCCTTCATTCTTCTACAAACACACTTAGGATCCTCTCACATCTTTGATCCTCTCACCACATAACATCCACTCACTAAGGCTATTGTCATGCCTAAACAACTCTGTCAACTTTCCTATGACTATCCCACTTCCTTGGACAATACACCTAGACTTCATTGGTTGATCAAAACCCTACTCCTGGTTCTCCATCCCTCTCACAATATTCAGGACTTTTCTCATACGTATTCTCCATACTTAATACTTTCCCACCAATAGTTCTTCTTACTAAGAACAACACACAATACCCCATTGTCCAACTTATGACACTACCGAACTCTGTCACTCATAAATTTTGACCCCGAACACTTTAGGCCAATCACTCCGGTGAGAACCTTGACAACTTGGTTATCAAAAACATATAGAAAATACAGAAAAATCCAACGGTTAAGTTGCGAGATATACCCCTTACACCAAGACTGTGTTTTCTATGACAGTCATACTTTCACCTTTTGCAACCTACTCTCTTCCCCCATCCAAAACATGTGCTTCCCTGTGTATGGTTCCCTGTAAATTCAAGAAACTATAATACACATAATCTCCTCTTGTTTTGGCCAAACATGGGGCCTTATTACACAAGAACTCCTGCAAATCTACATTTTAATTAACTTGCTGTCACCCTAGATGAGGGTTTTATCAGTCAACAATAAAATTAATATATCTTCTTTAAAATTCAGCAAAATAACATGTCACAAAGACCAAAAAAAACTAGATTCAATGCGTAAACACTCTAAATCACTGTTCCATCAAAATGATAACATTTCAACCATTAAAAACCACTGAAAAAATGACTGTTATACTGTGAAAACAAAGGAAATGTGCAGGGAACGATACTTTTATTGATTTTTTTCTTATTACATTGATTCCCCCTTCACCATTGGGGTTTTCAGACATTTGTAGACCAAAGCAACTTCTAAGAACCGATAACTGACTTTTAACTACCCTGAACCGTGCACAAACTACTTTTAAAGTAGACTGATTACATTGGTTTTGTGTTGTCAAGTTGACAATCGAGTTGTCAACTCAACAACCTTTACAATTCTTTTGCATCATATGCTGTCATTACATTTAGATGGTCACAATAAGACCTTTATTAACATATTCTAACACCAAAACCTTAGACTATCCCTCAAACCCTTACAATTAGCCCTTTAGGCTATATTAGCCAACCTTGGCAACCTTGATTACAATAACACAAATTTGACCCAAAATACATCCAAATGGCTCTAATGGCCATAGTTACATCATGAAATGACCTTATAGGTCTTATTGGAGTTCATAGCTCTATGGATCCTCATATGACCCATTGTGTTCCTTTTGGTTCTCATGTGCTCCTGCACCAAGAAAGTTAAGATCCAGTGGCCCACTAAGGGTGATACAAATACTAAAATTTCCATTAATCTTCTATGAAGCACAATAGAAACAAAATAAGACAGTTTATAAAAGATGGAATAGTCTTAAAAGAGGATATGGAGCTAGCGGTTTCCTTCTTTTCTGAACTTAAGGGAGATGATATTCAAGGTAATACAAAATTGGAGTTGCTAGACATAATACTTGAACTAGTAATATAAGGAAGTTAAGTAGCGGACCAACTTCCTACTCTAATCTTGACAAGAGGGTAATGTAAAAGCTTTATCAGATATTTACAACAGTTACAAAAACTTAATAGAAATAACATAAATAACATGCACACCATAACACAGTAATTATGTGGGAAAACCCTTTCAGGAGGAAAACCCCATGCTTGAAAAGCAACCTGATATATTATTTAGCAATCAATAATAGATTACAATATACTTGTAGAGAAAGATTCTTTCTAGAGTATCATCGGCTAGAGATCCAAAGGTAACTAAAAAGCTATAAGACTCTTGCACACACCCTCCATATCACGTATCTAATATATAGGAGGTACAATATAAGAAACTATCAAATGATATTACAAAACCATGGGGTAAAACCACACCAAAAGATGCGCCCATCTTATTTCCAATCAAAGATGCCCTATGATGTGTCAATACACACACCAACACGTGTAACTCCCTTTTACAACTCATTTTATGTGTTCAACACATTTTTATATTTCCTATGTTGGGAGACCTAACTTTCAGAGGCCATAACTTTCGAATTGAGTGTATGATTGACGAATTGTTTCAAGCGTTGAAAAGCTCGCGATGTGCTGTACAACCTTCCAAACCCCTACACTATTTGGCCACAGTTTCGACCCAATTTGATGCCTCTAAAGCCTTCGTAATTACATTTGAGACTTTTTTTCTTGGCAATTTCCAAAATTGAAACTTTAATATCTTCCAAATTGGACATGATCTTGCCACAAAAATTGTAATGTCCCCTTTTTTGCATGATATGGTTTATGATTGGATTAGCCTATCAGTGTCCCTCATAGGCTAAGTTAGATGTTTAGAGGGTCTTAGTTGGCAGAACTAGAGGTTAATTCCCATATTAGAGGACAAGAGAGTTCAGGATTGCTCTTCGTTTGGTTCAGTTTGGCACACTTACTATTTATGGTAAGTGTCTATTTCAAGGAAGTCAAGATTTCTATCTTTAGTAGGGCACTTGAACAACTTGGTGGCAGTGTCGAGATTTGGTATCGTTGATTGGACCCATTATTCAGGGATTTACTAATTATAGTGAGTCAATGGTTGATAGAGAGGGACCCTTACCATTTTTATTAAGGGAGTTGGGTGCATAGTGGACACAATGGTTAACTCCCAGGTTTAGACGAAATTGAGAGATCATGATTATTTGTGGAGTTATGTTATTTTAATTATTAATAAAGTCACTTTATTAATAATTATTTATAAACTGCAATTATAATGTTTTAAGTTCACTCTATGCACAATGGGGCCATGACCCTCAATTCAATGCCACTTAAAAGTACATTATTAATTGTATAAAAGTGAGCACCCTTGTTGAGGAGATAATATAAATTTTTTATTAAAAACTCGAAAAGTGGATTTAAATACTATTAAGGAGATTGGGGTTATAAAAAGGTCTCAAAAAGCGAATAGATTCATTATTGTTGATCCTTTTGACTATGCTTTTTGGGGTTTGTGACTGTGGAAGAGAAATCAAGGGTTTCAGCCATTTATATGCTTTGAAGAACGGAAACTCTTCATCGTTATTGCAATCTTGAGGCTACGAGAGATCAGCTGAATCATTGCCATAGTGTGGGCTTCATCCAAGAGTCCAATTGCATAAAGAGAAGATTTGTGCAAGGGTTTGAAGAAAATTTGAAGTATCATCTATTTCAGATCTGTAGCTTCATTATTGCAGCCATTGTTCATTAGTTTCAAACTTTTTACCTTGCTGCTATTAATTTCAGATTTCACTATAAAGAAGTTGGTGTGAATTCTGGGTATGAATAGAGTGTTTTTGATCATTGTATATGAAGATATAAATAATAAAATTCAATTGCAACACTCTTATAGTTGAAGTTTATTTCAGTTTGTTATTTCTTGCAAAGTTTATGTTCTTTCCTGGCAACACTTTTGAAAATTTAAGAAAATTACATAAGTTAATTCTTGCCTCACAATCTGTAAAGAGCCCTGCTGGCTCAATGCTGATTTTTTTTTTGTTTGAAAGTTTTGCAATTTTTTTTGGTTTTGAGATATAAAAAATGCAAGTACATTCTAAATTTTAAAGCACAATTTCAATTCCATAATATTATTTGCAAACAATTCAATTTTGCGAATATACATATATAATACTGTTTGATTATTAATAATTCCAATATCAAATGTGCACCTTAGCATATTTGCAAATCCCTACCACCAGGAAATTACAAACGCAACCCTCTTGACGAAAAATGCAGCCTCTATTGGTGTTGACGTAGGCTTTGGAAGTCAACATAGCTTCCAAAGTAAAAATCACAGCCGATTAAAAGTCTAACGCTGCTCAATTCTGGAGATGGCAGCCTCCACAAATCTGATCGCACCTACTTATAAACCAGACGTAGATCTCAGCATGTAAAACACAACAAATAGTGAATGGTTTTGATATACAACAACACCAAAATTGTAAGTAGGATAATCAGAATTAATTCTCTGATATTCAGATGTAATGTCCCCGTCATTAAATGACTAATAAAACTATTGTATTTGGGTCCCGATCGATTTAGTTTATCTTGGGCCCATTATTTTATTTGGCGTAGTGTAGTTGTCGCCGTCGGCTCTTTTGTGCACTCTCGGGAAGTTTTCCCCGATGGGTATTTATGCACGGCGTGTAGGTTAGTTTCCTCATGTTGAGTTTTGATACTTTATTGTATTTTTGCAAATTCCTGTTGGGATTCTGTTGTCCGTCGTTTCAGAGGTGAAATATCCTCCCTATTTGGTTTGTGTGCAGTTTCGGTGGGAATCAACCCTCACCCTATTCTGCTTGTTTCTTTTCTGGTTCCAGATTTGGCAAATTTGAAGCGATATCTATTATTCATATTTCATCTTGCAAGTGTTTAAGATTGATCTGTGTGGTGGCATTAAAGATTGGAATGAACCTCATCCCTTGGCAGCGTACTTCCAACATCAATCTGTACTGCTCTCATTCTCCTGCGTACTCCCAAACATCCATCCAATTTCCATCCATACGGCACCCTAGCTTCCATCCACCTAGCTTCCAACGTACGGCAGCCCAACTTCCATCCGTACGGCACCCCAGCTTCCATCCACCCACTTCCTTCCCATACTCAACCCACTTCCTTCCGTACTCCAACACACTTCCTTCCCGTACTCAACACACTCCCTTCCGTACTACAACTCACTTCCTTCCATACTCAACACACTTCCTTCTGTACTCCAACACACTTCCTTCCCGTACTCAACACACTTCCTTTCGTACTCCAACACACTTCCTTCCCGTACTCCGAACACTTCCTTCCGTACTACAACTCACTTCCTTCCCGTACTCAACACACTTCCTTCCGTACTACAACCCACTTCCTTCCGTACTCCAACAAATTTCCTTCTGTACTCCAACTCACTTCCTTCCGTACTCCACACACTTCCTTTCGGACTACAACCTCCATCTGTATTGCCTCTTCGCACAACCTGCAAACTTACCTTTGTACTTTCAGGCTTCCATACCATACGGCCTTCTCCACTGACTTCGTACTGCTTGCAGCCTCTTAGTACGACCTTCTACCTGATTCCATTCCCTCCTCCATACAGATTGGTTGGTTCGTGTCTAGTTGTGTGGTCGGGAACATTACAGTGGTATCAGAGCTTGAGACCCTGCCAGCCTGTGGACAGTGAATGAAAGTCTATAGCCAGAAACCAAGGAGATCCCACTCAGTTGGTAGAATGGCAAATCAAGAACCCACTCCTGCTTAATTCATGGCGCTATTGAGGGACCTCTCAACGAATCAGGCACAAATCAACGACACTCAACGACTTATGGAGGAAACTCTTCGGAAATTAGCAGACAATAAAATATCTGGCGAACAAAATGGTCACAGTGCCGACTCGTTTATGGGAAAGGAAAATCCTCATTCGGCACGATCCCGTCCTTCCATGCCAATTTTCCCTCCAAGGATGGAGGTACCACAAGGAGGAAGGCAACCCGCCTTTGAGGAAGTTCAAGAACAGTTAAAAGAAGACTGGAAGAATGCTAATTTGGAAGGGGATATATCCTACAAAGACTACGCGGAATTGAGAATGCGATACTCCAGAGGTGGAAGTCGAGGATATTTTAACGATGATCTCAGAAGGAAGCTGAGTAAAGTAAATCTGTCACCATTTGATGGATCTGGATCCATATCTGCCCAGGCATGGGTAATGAAGGCGGATACTTCCAGCTCAATCCAATGCTAGAAGAGGAAGCAATTAAATTTGTAGCACTTCACTTGGAAGGAGTGGCACATGAATGGTGGCATCACGACACCATCACACTGGGACATGACCAAGTAAGTACATATGCTGAATTCACTGAAAAATTGATAGATCGGTTTGACGGTAAAGATTCGGAGCTTAATTTTAAAGAGCTAGTTCAGTTAAGACAGACTAGATCAGTCGACCAGTACATCACAGAGTTTCAGAAGCTCTCCGTGTTGGTTACAAACATTTCCGAAAGGAGATGGATAGTTCTCTTCATGGACGGATTAACCAAACCACTGAAGGGATGGGTTAAGGGCTTCAATCCTGCCACCCTTGCAGAGGCTATAAAAAAGGCACGAAGTATGGCACCATCATCAACATCCTCCTCTCGAGGCTACTCCCACTCCAAACCGCCGTTCATTCCCAAGGACAAAGATACCAAACCTCTGCCAAAGAAGCCTTCGTTGGACGAAGCAACTAGACAAGAGCTCCGAAGGAAGAAATTATGTTTTAATTGTAAGGAACCGTGGGAACTTGGGCACAGATGCCTTGGTAAAGGGAAAATACACTACATCGAGGTTATGTCTGATGATGAGGATGATCAAGAGAAACTTCCCACAGAGGAAGGTCACCCGCAGGTCTCCAAAACGGTTAGCTTGAACCGTACGGAGAGAATTGCGGCCTGTTTCGGCGTGGAGGGACCATCACTTTGGCTGGGAGCCCGAGATGTACTGTATTTCGGGTACGGGGAACCCTTCAGGGGCAAAGAGTCATTGTGATGCTTGATAGCGGAGCCACTCTCAACTTTATAAACTCATCCTTGGTGAAGAGAAGAGGTCTTCCTACAAAGGCTCACGCAAGTTTCCAAGTCAAGGTCGCTGGAGGAACACTCCTACCTTGCACACACCTGGTTCCCCAACTGAGTATGACCATGGCTAATCACACTATGACAGAGGATTTCTTCGTAGTAGACCTGGATGATATGGAGGTTATCTTGGGCATACAATGGATGGAGTCCCTGGATGAATACACACAGAGCTTCAAATGGATGGATTTTACTTTTGTGGCCGAAGGAAAGAAAGTTGTTCTTCGCGGAATGGCTTATGAAGGTCCCAAGGAAGTCTCTGCACAACGGATGGAAGCCATTTTCCGGCATGATGACCTAGCATGGGCTGCACACTGCTTTGTTTCGGCAGAACCAATTAAAGGACAATGAATACGACCAGAAGATTCTGATCTACAGGCTATCCTGAGTGCCCATGATAAAGTTTTTGCAGATATTCCTCCTGGCATACCACCCCATCGTGGGTTTGAACATAACATCTACTTGGAAGTTGGCGCCAAACTAGTTATCACCACGCCATACCGCCATCCCAAGAAATTCAAAGATGAGATTGAGTAGATGATTCAGGAGCTACTTGAGAAGGGATGGATTCGTCCGAGTTCTAGCCCTTTTGCATCATCGGTTGTATTGGTGAAAAAGAAAGATGGAACATTACGCATGTGTGTGGACTATCGTGCGTTGAATAAGAAAACAATAAAAAATAGATATCCTATTCCCAGGATCGATGAATTGTTAGATGAATTGCATGGTGCGGTTTATTTCTCTAAAATAGATCTCCATTCCGGATACCATCAGATTCGCATGCGGGAAGAAGATGTGGAGAAGACGGCTTTTCGTTGTCACTACGGGCATTATGAGTTCCTGGTCATGCCTTTCGGATTAACGAACGCACCAGCTACTTTTCAATCTTGCGTGAATTGCATCTTCAACAAATAATTGCGTAAGTACTTGCTGGTATTTTTTGATGACATCCTGATTTATAGTAAAACCTGGGAAGAACACCTGAGACAGCTGGATGAAATCCTTGGGATCATGGAGGCTCAATCCTTGTTCGCTAAGCAATCCAAATGTGAATTTGGGATGACAAAAATATTGTACCTAGGCCACGTAGTCAGTAAACATGGAGTACAGGTCCACCAGGACAAGATCCAAGCTATACTCGACTGGCCACCTCCAAAATCACTCTCTGAGTTGCGAGGCTTCTTTGGATTGTGCAGTTATTATAGGAGGTTTGTAAAAGGATTCTCTTAGCTTAGCGCACCATTAACAGATCTGACTAAGAAGGGGTCCTTACAATGGAATGAAAGGGCACAACACACTTTTGAAAAGTTGAAGGAAACAATGAGCACATGCCCAGTCCTCGCCCTACCTGATTTCACTCAACCATTCATTCAGGAATGTGATGCGTCCGGAGAGGGCATTGGCCTTCTCCACTGACTTCGTACTGCCTGCAGCCTCTTAGTACGGCCTTCTACTTGATTCCATTCCCTTCTCCATACAGATTGGTTAGTTCGTGTCTAGTTGTGTGGTCAGGAACATTACATTAGAGCACAATTCACCACATCTTTCAGTGATTCAGCATGCAGAAAGAGAGGAATCAGTCCTCACAAAACCCTTCAGCGAATTCTCCATGAAATTAAAACAATAGCCAAGAATGAATTACTTTTGCACAAAGCATTTCTTTTATAATAAAAGATATCTTCTTCAAGACACCAAAGAAAAATAGCTTCTCTCACACACTTTTCACTTAAATGCCCTTTGCTTTATACTTAGGCAAATATTTGAATCACATAATTTATTAACTTCCTTTGGCTCCAGAAATGACCTTTTCATCAATATCATGATATTCTGACACACAAGGTCATTGTTTCATGTGCCCAAGATTTAAAACTTTTCAATCCGGTTCCAACGAGCTATGACACTAAGGTGACCAATATAGAATACCAACAAAAATAGCAACCTTAGCGTATTTAATTAAATAATAATCATAATTCACTCGTCTTGCGAAAATGACTGAAGAAACATCAAAATCGAAATCTGATAGCACATGCATGATCTTGTTGGAGAAAGGCGATTAATAAATCTGACGGGGTGACTTACTAAAAATAGATGCTCCCTCCAAGATTCTTGGAGCCCAAACCGGAAGCCAAAAATAAAAACTCAGAGCATCATTCAACTCCTCTAACT
This sequence comes from Chamaecyparis obtusa, assembly GCA_027943335.1. Taxonomy (NCBI): domain Eukaryota; kingdom Viridiplantae; phylum Streptophyta; class Pinopsida; order Cupressales; family Cupressaceae; genus Chamaecyparis; species Chamaecyparis obtusa. The sequence continues at coordinate 1,709,548 of BSBK01000335.1, forward strand.
TATTTGAGCTCATGAGAACCATCCATTGACTTACTATAAATAGTAAGTCCCACCAAACAGAGCCATAACCCTCAACAAGGTCATCTAATCACCAGTATTAGCCTACAAGGACCCAGTAATAGGCTAAATCTATCCACTATCACGGTCATGCTAAAAGGGGGACATTACAGTCCTCCCTTCCCAAGATTGCTTGTACTCAAGCAATCACGAGAATCAAAGAAACACAATGATCCACCCGGATCCCAAGAATAAATATGTATAATGTCCCTGGCGTCACTTGCAAACTCCTGTGATGACAACACAATCCACAAAGCTATCCTGAACATATTGTCACCATAGCAACAATCGTGACTCACCCAATCCGAAGTGCCAATCCTATCTCCACCTGAATCCCAGTAGAGACGAAACTCACATTCATCCATAACAAGGAAAAATGGATATCCGATATCATCTACTAGATCAAAAATGACTGCACACTCTACCAATTTGCCATGAGTATGAAGTCTATTTGTGCAACAGGATCTAGTACTCCCAAAAGCATCTGTACCATAACCCAGATATCCATCCTCTACAAAACCGTCATGGATATGCTGACTCTGCAAGTAGCCTCCTACTAACTTGCAACAACTAACCCCATCAACTGTAGATGGTGCAAACCCATCCCATAAAAGATGGTATTAACCTGGTGCCAACCCACACCTGCCTGAAACCAGGTCCTCTACCTGTGGGTCAAAAGAGAAATGATGAGCACTCCTCATTGTGTAGTTGCGATAAAATGCTCCGATCTCTATCAGAGGCTCATCATCATCAAACTGAGAATCAAGAGATGGCTCAAATCTCTATCTCCGAACAACTGGTTGGGCAGGATCCCGGGTAACTCTTAGCAAACCCAACCACAAAATCCTTGTGGGGAAGCATTGTAGTCAAAGTCTCTACAATCTATCCCACCAAAACCTGAATACCACGAGAACCCTGGATGAGAGTACCCTCAGAAGCTTTGAATGGTCCCTCCTGCAATTCTGGACCTCAAGCAAACATTGCATAAATGACTCTGTGCAGTAGAAATTATATGAAGTAGAATCAACCTGCTCTCCTACAATCCACAACTGGTCCCTCTGATACTGTGGCGCAACCAACTATCTATACCAGCTGTGTAATGAAGTAATGATTTGCTTCCAGTAGAAGGAAACAAATCTCCATGAAAGCTCGTCTCCAAATCAGATGATACCCTGCCCAAGTCTTGTGAAGGAGTAGTGTCATGAACTGGCACACAACTCTCTGATGAATCCACTACTACTACATCAGGACTCTCAATAACCTATTCTATATCATCTGTCATCGTGCTAACTACTGGAGGACCTAGTACAACAAGAATCTCTCTCCAGTCCTCAACTGAAGTACTCATCTCATTTGTAACTACTGCACTCGTATCAGGAATGGATGTAATTGCACCCTCATCACATCCACCACCACCATCTGTGGAAATGAACTCACCACCAACCACCACTATATATAGCTGAATTAGATCTAAAGGCTGGCGTAGACTGTACTCTCTCCAACTCCACGGTCACCTCACTCAACTGCAGCTGTAACTCCTTGAGAGCCAACTAGGTGCTCTCCAACCCCTCAGAAGTTGCCTCAAGCTCATGGGTGAGCTCAACCACCTCCTCTTTCCCTAACAATGCCTCGTAACAAGAGCTACCCCACTCAAGAAGGTAATCCCTGTCAGCTACCAACTGTAAATAATTATGATTCAAGATCCTGACAACTTCTCGAAGTGAATGAATCTTTTCTAGGGAAAGGAAACTACCACCGTGCTTATCTGACATAGGAGCACCCCAACCATATATAGCCAACATCTGTCGGATAGCATCATAATGCTCAAGAGCTGAAGAAATATCACTATCGCTCACCTTCAGTTGACTAGTCACATGATGTCTCTGCATGCCTTGGGTCCCATGTACGCTCCTTGACTCACTAACTGCACTGTGATAGGAAAGTTGTATTGTAATGTCTCCGTTTTTCAGTCTTCTGGGATTAGCTTAGTTTGGCGACCCTCGTAAGCTAATCAGGTGACTAGAGGGGGTCAGTTGGCAGAGCCAGTGGTTGGATTCCATTCTGGAGGTTCTCGTTGTCAGGTTTGCTCTTCGTTTGGGCCAGATTGGATGACTTACTATTTATAGTAAGTGTTATTTTGGGCATAGCTTGGTATAGCAGGGCACCTGCACAATGTCATCAGGTATTGCAGGATCATTTATCGGGGATCTCCAGTTTGAGAGACTATTTATAGTAAGTCTATTTTTGGGCAGATGGCTATTTTTGGCAAGGCAATTTGAGCTCGGGGTTCTGTTGTCAGAAATTAGTTTGTTGCAGTCAGATAGATTCAGTGGCTTCATATTTTATTTGTTGTTATTAAATTAAGTTATTTTAATTTAATAACTTTACGACTTTATAACTTTAATGTTATGAAGTGATGTTGTGATGAAGAAGTTACTTTAATGAAAAATGTAAAGTTGAAGCTTTTTAAAAAAAGCTATATATTCAACTCGAAAAAGCACTTTACATACCATTGATGATTATGATTAAAATTTGTGTTGAGAAGGAATTCGATTTTTCTTGGATTGAGCTAGGGTTTGGTCTTTTGTAAGGAGAGAATGTTGAAGCTTTTTTCTGTGTTGCTGAGGTTTGATATTTGGTCTTCAGATCTGGAGAGAATATCATTGTTCATACTGAATGATTGCAGGCTTGAGAAAATTCAATTGACTTTTGATTATTTCATGACTGGAGGAAGGAGTTCGAATGGAAGAGTGAGGGTTTGGGACGAGCTCTTGAAGGAGTGGTAATTCCTCAAGATAGATGCGCTTTAAATGAAAGTTAATGCCAGTGAAGGGAGCCGAAAGTTTAATCTGTTTTAAAAGATTACAAGGTGCCATTAAAACAGTTTGTACAAAATTCTGTCAAGTTCATACAGAAAACTGCCTGGGCCGTACGCAATTGTGTTTGCTGTATGTATTTGGGTGACAACATACATAAGTGGGAGTTCTTATGTTTGGTGTTTGATTAGCTCAAACCGTGTCTTGAGTTGAGGGAATTTGATGGTGTTCGCAACAGCAAGTGAAGACAAAGATGTGGCTGGCGCCAAAAATAAATACTAATGCAAAATTATCACCAGCAACTGAACTTAGCCACAGGCTGCGTTGGAATTTTCTGCAGTTCATTTGAAGTCAAGGTGCAAATATCATATTGATATTATTTTGTAATTATTTGATGGTATTTGTCATTATCTTATTGGCTGTTGTAGAAAGGAAATAAAGTGAATGCTAATGATAAATTGCTGTTGTTATTTTCACTTAATCTGGAAATTGTTGAAATTCTTTTTGTTCTGGAAAACCAAAAATTTGCAATTATAATTGTGAAGAGGCCAATTTATATTAGAGAGCCAGTCAGGCTCATCACATGTATCCTCACTGCTCACCACATGATCACTAACATCATGTGCGCTAACAACCTCACACATGTCCATTAATGAGGTACTGCTACTAGGTACCTCTGCAAATATCTCATCTGAAGAAGTGGAAGCCACAACTATATCAAACTCCTCGCATACCTCTGCTTCCCCCTCCATAATAAGTCGCTGTAAACTATGATCCTGGGACCTATCATCATCCCATGACAACTCCGAGTCATCACTCAATGTCTGACATGATTGACCAGACTCACTGCAACATGAAATATCCTCATACAAATGATCGGAGGTGCCCATAACACTAGTATCCACATCGTCTAATTGAGACTTCTCTGCTATCTGCTGTTGCTGCATACATGACTCAATGTCAACATGTAGATCAACATCACTATGGCATAAATCAACATCGTGTTACTCCTCCTCAACACTCAAATTGTGAGTGTTATCACCAAGTGACTCCATGTCCTCATCTTCTACACATGAGAAGACTGCTATCCCCTACATTGACCCAATACTATGATTGCTGCCATAAAAATCAGAACTGTTAGTGCTCATATCTTCCTCGCAGTCTTCAAAAACAACACTCTCATCAGGAAAGTTTAGACTACAAATGGTATCAGCTCCATCTTCTGCACTCGCACTATCCACAACATCATCAACATACTCACATAAGGGATTGCTGTCCTGAAAATCGGACCCTGTATTACCCATATTCCCACTACTACCAACTGATGTAAGACTGCCATCAAAGGTAGTTAGCATGTGCTCAACATTTTTCGAATCACTAACTCTAGAATCCTCAAACTGCTAGAACTCAATGCTTTTGTCCACTAATGAAACAAACACATCCACATGTCCCTGTGTAGAATCTCCAACATCATAACTGCAGATAGGACTAGTGGCTGCCCCACTAAGCACAAGATCATCTTCACGATGATCACTGGCTGCTAAAAACTCATTGTGAAGACTCTTGGATGTCTCATGTAAAGAGCCTGCCTGGCTCTTAGTTGAAGATATTATTTTTTTTGAATTTGCTTGCCAAATTTGTGTTTTTTTCTCTTAACAATAATTAACTTATTGAAATTTTCCAGAATTGAGTAATATAGAAAATAATTAATTTCAACTTTCAACACTTCACCATAATGATCACATTCATCAAATTTATTTTAATTCAATTGTCATACATCATAACAATTAACCAAAATGAACGAGCACCTTTTTGTGACAAAATAATCAGTTGGAGTTGAAACGCAACCTCCTAGGAATGCACGTTGGCTGTCAAGGAGTAAACACAACCCTCTAAACATGTGTGTGGGCTGCTAGGAAGAAACGCAGCCACCTAAAGATAATGCGCAGGCGGCTAAGGAATTACGCAACCACTTGATAAAGCACAAGCTGGCTGAAAAGAATTACACCAACTTCCAAATACAAAACACAACTTCCTTTGAATTAAAATCTGCAACTTTAACACCTTGCGCTGCCTTCTCTTTAAATTAGTAAGTGTTCAAATCTCTTCAAATTTGATATACTTCAGCATCAAATTTGAATTCATAGAGCCAACAATGAAATTTCCAAAATTCAAAAGCAAAATTCATCATCAATCAGTGATGATTCAAATTGCAAAAATGAGGAATTAGTCTGTTGGTTCCCAAAACCGACGGATTGGAATTCTTAGAGTCTTGTCAACTCGATTATCGAATATCCAAATGGTTGTGGCCAACTTGACGGAACCAAGTGATATTATTCTGGTTCCCTGCACTTCTGGCTCTGCAAGGCCAAGGCGGGTGCACCTGTTCCTGAATCGACACACTTAGACCCAAGATGTTTATAGTAGAATAATATAACTATTTAACGCAATGAAAGGATCCTTAATAGAAAAACGAAAGGAAACTTTCAACTTTGCACAACGATATTAAATCGCTAAAACAACGCCAATAATGCTTCAAGTTCTATATTGCAAAAGATAAACAATTATATAATTATATGGATAATTTAAAATGCGAAATTATGAATGAATATAATATTTTTATTAATAGCAAAATATAAACAATTGCCAGCGTATAAATAACGACTTTATAGCAACAAATGAAGACCAGTGTCTAACTTAATTGCGCAAACAGAGTCTATATTCAAAATTGAATGTACAACTTTAAAATCTTTTAATAAATTTAAACTATAAATAAAATAGTAATTGAGATGCGACATATTAATATGTTAATGCAATTTTAAAATAATCCAGGATGCGCTTTAACTCCTTCAGTACAAAGACAAACTAGACGTAAATAAAAGAACAATTAAATGTGTCACAATATTTACGTTTATTAATTTTAAAATGCAATATTAATCTAATCCACTTATCTGGAAAATAAAATATTTATAGAAATTATTAAAATATTAATAAAGGACACAATTAAAAATAAATAAATTAAAAAGCTCTAGTTTGCACCAATAAATTAAAATTTTCTTACAAATTACGCTTGAAAACAAAATTAAATTGGGGACGCTCCTAAGATGATCAACCCGATCAATCTGTATCAACGCTCAGGAAAATATATGTTGCCTCTCAAAACAAATTTACAAGCTTTGTTCAAAATTTATATCTTGGCTAAAAATAAAATATCATATGTCATATCTTGTAGACCTCTTTCTTAGTTTTTTTTTTTTTTGCTCCCTACCTCTCCAGTTTTTTAGGGATATATATATATATTTTGAAAAGGTTGATGCGGTTGTCTTTTAAGAGACACATCGCTTCAAAAACATAACTGTATCGAATACTAATTGTAATATAACCACAAACATATTATATCTAATTGTCCATTTGCGGGTGACAGGTGGAGATTCTTCTGAACAGACGCATTGCTTGGTAACAGGTAGTCAAACACTTGTTAATTCAAAACATAAGCGTCTTCATAAACCCGTATGAATAAACCAGCATTGATAATAATCATACTCCCTTCATTCGAAGTTTGCAAATCCCGTATCACTTTGCTTTGTGAATAGGAACAATCCGATTATCATTATTTATGGAATATGGAGATAATTCTTTGCCTTTTCGATGCTTCCTCCTCCTGCAGATGTGCGATACTTCCTTGGATATATTTGTCTGATCTGGCGTGAAATATACTGGAGTCTTTCATGCCGTCTGTTCCTATAGACACAATACTTTCCTTTGGTGGCAATAAAAATGAAATGGCTCTGACGTTACCATCTTCTTGGTATGTATGGACAAAGCAAACTCAATCTCTTTGGCACAGGATGATGGAAATGCTTCTTTGAAGTGCTAGTGTCATTACACAAATATAGTAATGTCCTTCCTGCAAACGTGATTCCATGCGAGAATTACCTTCGGTTGGCCTCCTGAACGTCTGCAGTGTTCACAGGATCATTCATGGATGCCATAGGTATCTCTGTAACTCCACGGGGCTTCCAAGTTGGTAGTGCAAACTGTCAATTGTGCCTTCCTCCTATGCGTATCTCCTTATTCCACTATCATATATCCTCTGTGCTTTTCGTGGCAATTCTGCATCCTGCAATAACCGTGAAACAATGTTTAGATACCGACAACCGGCAAATAAGAATATGGTCAAGGGTGCATCCAATTTGAAATATTATATCGAGAGGACTCAATTCTGATGCCCGTGAATAATTTGGAGATTTTCAGAACTCGGTAGACATAGTAATCTCTGCATGTTACTAAAACGCGGTATCTTCAGACCCTATTCTTAATCGCCATTTTGAACTCATTCTGTTATGCAATATCAATATGATCACACCTCCTTTTATGATTTCAAATAAAAGCTTCACTGATAATACATCGCTCATTGATGTCAACACGGATACACTTTTCTAGATTGACGCCTGGTTATAATATTTTAATCACTGTATAATAATGGAATCTGTAAAAAGATTACTACTGCTACCTTATGCATCATAGTTCACATGCCATGTGGATCCTTATTTAAAATGAATAGTCTTCACAATAATCATGGGATGACACGAGATTTTCCAGCATTAATATCTGAACTATATTGAAAAACACTCTTCATGTGTTGGAAAATACTGTAGCATTTCTCACTGCTTATAACTCACATCTGGTTTGTCACCATCAGTCTCTGATGATCATCCCATGAATACGCCAGACAAATACTCTAATCATCTTCAGATTTTATATGTCTGGTGAAAAATCATGATAGTAACTGTCCTTGGATCATACAATGTTTCTGTATTATCTTCTACCTTTCTCATATGATTTCCCCTCTCTTGTGCAGTGTGGCCACACATTTCATCATACACAGCAGGATCAAACTAGACAATGATATACAAACTCATATTTAATAGATATTACAATGAATATATAATATTAATCATGATAAGAAAATTAGAGAAAAAGTTCTAAAATGGAAGCCTAAATTTGCAAAAATTTAGGCTCCATCAGTGGCTCTTATTGGGGACACATGTTCCTTGTGGGCATGTTGAGATTCCAGCTATCTCTGGAGGAGCAGACCGAGCATCCATGCTTCACATGATGCAAGGTGTAGATAGGGTGGCCCAGGCCCCCCAAAAATGAACACCATGTCTTTCCTCTATCAAATACCTTATCCTGATCATGTAACACTTTGGATCTCCTGAATATGGTATCACATTGTTCCTTAATAAAATCTGATCCATAAACAAATGTTAAAAAACAACCATTGCATAACATGTACTTTTCCTTCATTATTTGTCTAGAATTAAATTTTACCCTTGCTTTATCAACATGATCATTTAAAAAGAAATAAATTTCATTGTCTTTTAATCCTAGCATTTGATCTCTTGGTTGACTCATTTGGTCAATGCACATGGAAGAAAAGTCCTCAAAATATTTATGATGAAAACTCAAAAATATTTCCATAAACATATTCTTAACAAATATTATCATAGAGTCCTTACGGATACTTACCTCGGTATGCTGCTCATACTTTATACCTGTATCATCTGCGTCACTCCTATGAGCAATACCTACCGTCTCTGCTTCATGAGTACAATTCTCAGCATCTGACCTTTGTTTAGCCTTTGATAAATCCTCATGTGTTATGTGCTTTTTACTGAACAAAAGATCCCTATGCTTTTGATCAATCACACAAGCATCTAGATAAATCTTCTCTTCTAAATGCATATCATGAGTTTCATCAACTTTAAAAGTAGGACTGCTATCTTCATTATGATGCGAATGGATTCCATTGCATAAAGGTTCCTCTTCAAACAACGGATTTGAGAATATAGAGAACACAAACATATCTTCATTTGCTTCTTCCTCTTCAAATAATGGATTCACGAACATAGAAAATTCATGCATACTTTCATGAGACTTTTCATTTGGATCATCAAGCGTTTCATCATCAAGACTAATATCTGAAACTTCCTCCTGTTCATACACTGCATGCAATTCATCTCCACTATCTGATTCTTGGAAATCTTTATCTAGTACCTCCGGAATATGTGCTGGTTTGTTTCCATGGTGGATTGAGAAAAAATTTGGACCATTCTTCTCAATGTGTCTTTGGTAGTCCTTGTCTAACAAGGCTGAAATCTCTTCCTCACTGATAGAATCCTCTTCATCATTTTTATATTCACCGATGTTTGATGTCATACAAGTATCATCATGGAAAGATCTTTCTTCAGACTGTCCAAAAGAGTCTCCTCCATTCATATCTAAAACCTCACTTGACTCATATGCTACTTCAGTCTTGCATTCATTCTCCTCTGCATCCAGTTCATTATTCATTAGTTCGAGAAAGGTAAGGAACTGATGATCATATAAAAGACCTAGTTCTCGCATTTTGTTGAAAAGATCAGAGGCTAAAGGTCTGCGTTCTAAAGGTACTTCTTGACGGATATTAAACATCCTCAGGAAGAATTGTACTGCAGATTCTTCTTCTTGTTTCTCTAAGTTAAAAAATGTGTCCAAAGGGGATATGTAATTTGGATCTTCTTCATCATCACTATGATTTCCATCAAGCACAAGGCCTTGTTCAATTTGATCATAAGCGTCCTCTTCTCTGTCTTCATTATCTTCTTCTAATATTTGAAAAAGAAGCTTTAGATCAGGGTCACCTAATGAGATTCCCAGGTTTTTGACCTTTCTCATTATTTCTTTTTGTGAAGGCATAATATTTGAAGGCATTTCTCGAAAAATATTCACCATCCTTATGAACAAATGTGTCGATGTCTCGCCTTCATGCCTTTCCAAATTGAAAAAGACATCAAGTGGAGACATGTTAGTATCCTCTTCCATGTTGCACCTTTGGTCTTCACACCGTTCATAACACGTCATCTTCCTTGCTTGCATCATGAAACTCATATAGGAACCATTTTTCAAACTCTTTCCAAGACGAGATTCATTGTGTAGGTAGTGATTCATAAGCCTGTCTCGCATTGTCCTTCAATGTTCTGACAAACAACTTCATCACCTGATCTTCTGCATCAACCTCATAGTCTTCTATGAATGTATAAAACGCATCCAAATGTTGAAGTGCAGATTCATCCCATTCTCCATGAAACTTTGGCACAAGTTGTGAAAGTTTTGGAGATAACTTGCTAGGTTCATAATCAAACTTGTTGAAATCCAATGCCTTGATGCCATCTGTAATAAAAGGCTTTCTTTCAAATGATCGATACATTTGAAAAAGCTATCTAACATTTCCTTTTGAGTCTTCTCTCTCAGTAGAGTTACCAACTGAAATCTTATTATATAGAGTCGCCACCTTCTTCATAAGAAGGAAAAAGTCGTACAACTGATTCTGAGTTCTGTCTCTAGTAGAGTCTAACTCTCTGATCACCAGAAATTCTGAATAATATTTTTACAACAACTCCCCAGCAGAGTCGCCAATCTGTTGGTTCCCAAAACCGATGGATTGGAATTCTTCGAGTCTTGTCAACTCGATTATCGAATATCCAAATGGTTGTGGCCAACTTGACGGAACCAAGTGATATTATTCCGGTTCCCTGCACTTCTGGCTCTGTAAGGCCAAGGCGGGTGCACCTGTTCCTGAATCGACACACTTAGACCCAGGATGTTTATAGCAGAATAATATAACTATTTAACGCAATGAAAGGATCCTTAATAGAAAAACGAAAGGAAACTTTCAACTTTGCACAATGATATTAAATCGCTAAAACAACGCCAATAATGCTTCGAGTTCTATATTGCAAAAGATAAACAATTATATAATTATATGGATAATTTAACATGCGAAATTATGAATGAATATAATATTTTTATTAATAGAAAAATATAAACAATTGCCAGCGTATAAATAACGACTTTATAGCAACAAATGAAGACTAGGTCTAACTTAATTGGGCAAACAGAGTCTATATTCAAAATTGAACGTATAACTTTAAAATCTTTTAATAAATTTAAACTATAAATAAAATAGTAATTCAGATGCGACATATTAATATGTTAATGCAATTTTAAAATAATCCAGGATGCGCTTTAACTCCTTCAGTACAGAGACAAACTAGACGTAAATAAAAGAAGAATTAAATGTGTCACAATATTTACATTTATTAATTTTAAAATGCAATATTAATCTAATCCACTTATCTGGAAAATAAAATATTTATAGAAATTATTAAAATATTAATAAAGGACACAATTAAAAATAAATAAATTAAAAAGCTCTAGTCTGCACCAATAAATTAAAATTTTCTTACAAATTACGCTTGAAAACAAAATTAAATCGGGGACGCTCCTAAGATGATCAACCCGATCAATCTGTATCAACGCTCAGGAAAATATATGTTGCCTCTCAAAACAAATTTACAAGCTTTGTTCAAAATTTATATCTTGGCTAAAAATAAAATATCATATGTCATATCTTGTAGACCTCTTTCTTAGTTTTTTTTTTTTTTGCTCCCTCCCTCTCCAGTTTTTTAGGGATATATATATATTTTGAAAAGGTTGATGCGGTTGTCTTTTAAGAGACACATCGCTTCAAAAACATAACTGTATCGAATACTAATTGTAATATAACCACAAACATATTATATCTAATTGTCCATTTACGGGTGACAGGTGGAGATTCTTCTGAACAGACGCATTGCTTGGTAACAGGTAGTCAAACACTTGTTAATTCAAAACATAAGTGTCTTCATAAACCCGTATGAATAAACCAGCACTGATAATAATCACTCCCTTCATTCGAAGTTTGCAAATCCCGTATCACTTTGCTTTGTGAATAGGAACAATCCGATTATCATTATTTATGGAATATGGAGATAATTCTTTGCCTTTTCGATGCTTCCTCCTCCTGCAGATGTGCGATACTTCCTTGGATATATTTGTCTGATCTGGCGTGAAATATACTGGAGTCTTTCATGCCGTCTGTTCCTATAGACACAATACTTTCCTTTGGTGGCAATAAAAATGAAATGGCTCTGACGTTACCATCTTCTTGGTATGTATGGACAAAGCAAACTCAATCTCTTTAGCATAGGATGATGGAAATGCTTCTCTGAAGTGCCAGTGTCATTACACAAATATAGTAATGTCCTTCCTGCAAACGTGATTCCATGCGGGAATTACCTTCGGTTGGCCTCCTGAACGTCTGCAGTGTTCACAGGATCATTCATGGATGCCATAGGTATCTCTGTAACTCCACGGGGCTTCCAAGTTGGTAGTGCAAACTGTCAATTGTGCCTTCCTCCTATGCGTATCTCCTTATTCCACTGTCATATATCCTCTGTGCTTTTCATGGCAATTCTGCATCCTATAATAACCGTGAAACAATGTTTAGATACCGACAACCGGCAAATAAGAATATGGTCAAGGGTGCATCCAATTTGAAATATTATATCGAGAGGACTCAATTCTGACGCCCGTGAATAATTTGGAGATTTTCAGAACTCGGTAGACATAGTAATCTCTGCATGTTACTAAAACGCGGTATCTTCAGACCCTATTCTTAATCGCCATTTTGAACTCATTCTGTTATGCAATATCAATATGATCACACCTCCTTTTATGATTTCAAATAAAAGCTTCACTGATAATACATCGCTCATTGATGTCAACACGGATACACTTTTCTAGATTGACGCCTGGTTATAATATTTTAATCACTGTATAATAATGGAATCTGTAAAAAGATTACTACTGCTACCTTATGCATCATAGTTCACATGCCATGTGGATCCTTATTTAAAATGAATAGTCTTCACAATAATCATGGGATGACACGAGATTTTCCAGCATTAATATCTGAACTATATTGAAAAACACTCTTCATGTGTTGGAAAATACTGTAGCATTTCTCACTGCTTATAACTCACATCTGGTTTGTCACCATCAGTCTCTGATGATCATCCCATGAATACGCCAGACAAATACTCTAATCATCAGATTTTATGTCTGGTGAAAAATCATGATAGTAATTGTCCTTGGATCATACAATGTTTCTATATTATCTTCTACCTTTCTCATATGGTTTCCCCTCTCTTTTGCAGTGTGGCCACACATTTCATCATACACAGCAGGATCAATCTAGACAATGATATACAAACTCATATTTAATAGATATTACAATGAATATTTAATAATAATCATGATAAGAAAATTAGAGAAAAAGTTCTAAAATGGAAGCCTAAATTTTCAAAAATTTAGGCTCCATCGCAGTCCTCAAACCCTAACCATATTTCTCCACTTCCAATTTTTACAAAAAAACATGTCCATGAATGAATTCCTTTTTGCCCAAAGCATTGCTTTTATAATAAAAGATATCTTCTCACACACACTTTTCACTTACACAAGACTTTGCTTTATGTGCACATTTGAAATTAATAAACTATTATATTTATCTTCACTTTAATGCTGAAAATGACCCTTTTATTGAAATAATGCTATTCTGACACATAGGGTCCCTGTTTTATGAGCTCAGGATTTAAAACTTCTCAACCCGGTTCCAACGAGCTATAATACTAAGATGCCTAGAATACATTCTCAATAAAAATGACAACCTTATCCGATTTAATTAAATAATAATCATAATTCACCCATCTTGCGAAAACAACTAAGGAAGCATCAGAATCAAAATTTGACAGCACAAGATTGATCTTGATGATGAAAGATGATGTATGAACCTGACGGGGTGACTTACTAAGAAAAGACGCTCCCTCCAAGAATCTTGGAGTCGAAACCGAAAGTCGGAAATAAAATCTGAAAGCATCATATAACTCCTCTAAATCCTCTGAGCTCAGTAGAACCATAAGTTGACTTACTATAAATAGTAAGTCCCTCAAAAAGGGGCCAAAACCCACAACAGGGTCCTCTAATTACCAGTATTAGCCTACGAGGACCCAATGATAGGCTAAATCCACTAACTCCAATGCTAGCTCAAAATGGGGACATTACATCTCACCTATGAAAATCTCTAGTTTCTCTTCCTGCATTCTCTGTGACGAAGACTTTTTGAAGAAGGAAACCATAAACCTGGGTGCCTTGTCAATAGTTGCCGGATCTGAAAGTTGTGCTTTTAGCCTTTCTTGTGTTTGCCTCAATTTCTCCATTTCATTTTCCAGGGCATCTGTTTGTTTCCTGAAATGTGACATTTTGCTCAACTGGTTTCCATATTTACTTGGTTTTCTGTATTTGTCCATGATTAAAATAACCTACGAGAGTGGTAATCACTCACATATCAAGCGCGGGAACTCAAGATTTCCAACTCATTAGGATGACAGGAAATCAGTCTGATACCATTGTAAAGAGCCTTGCTGGCTCTATGCTGAAGAATTTTTCTTTTTTGTTTTTTTGAAAGTTTTGTAATTTTTTTGGTTTTGAGACGTAAGAAATGCAACTGAATTCTAAATTTTAAAGCACAATCTCAATTCCATAATATTATTTGCAAACAATTCAATTTTGCAAATATACATATATAATGCTGTTTGATTATTAATAATTCCAATATCAAATGTGCACCTTAGCATATATGCAAATCCTTGCCACTAGGAAATTACAAACGCAGCCCTCTTGAAGAAAAATGCATCCTCTATTGGTGTTTACGCAGGCTCTGGAAGTCAACACAGCTTCCAAAGTAAAAATTGCAGCCCATTAAAAGTCTAATGCTGCTCAATTCTGGAGATGGCAGCCTCCAAAAATCTGATAGCACCTCCTTATAAACCAGACGTAGCTCTCAGCATGTAAAACGCAACAAATAGTGAACAATCTTGATATACAGCAACACCATAATTGTAACCAGCATAATCAAAATTAATTCTCTGATATTCAGAGCACAATTCACATCTTTTAGTGATTCGGAGTGCAAAAAAAGAGGAACCAGTCCTCACAAAACCCTTGTTGAAACCCTTCAGCAAATTCTCCTTGAAATTAAAACAATAGCTAAGAATCAATTGCTTTTGCACAAAGCATTGCTTTTATAATAAAAGATATCTTCTTCAAGACACCAAATGTAATGTCCCCGTTTTCAGACTTTTGGGATTAGCTTGGTTTGGCGACCCTCACAGGCTAATCAGGTGATTAGAGGGGGTCAATTGGCAGAGCCAGTGTTGGGATTCCATTCTAGAGGTTCAGATTACCAGGTCTGCTCTTCGTTCGGGTCATTTTGGTCAACTTACTATTTTTAGTAAGTGGTATTTTGGGTATGGCCAAGATTAGCAGGGTGTCTGCACGGAGTGTTAGATGTCTTAGGATCGAGTTTCAGGGAATCTCCAGTTTGAGAGACTTACTATTTATAGTAAGTCTATTTTTAGTAGTTGGCTATTTTTGGCAGTGGTTTATTTCCGACAGGGTAGTTGGTGTTTGAGGCTTTGGTGTCGGAAATGAGTTTGTTACAGTCAGCAGGATTCAGTGGCTTTGGTTTTTAAAGTTATCGTTATTAAATTAAACTATTCTAATTTAATAACTTAATTACTTTATAACTTTAATGTTATAAAGTGAAGTTATCATTAAAAAAGCCTTTTATATGAAAAAAATGAAATTGTGCTTTTTCCAAAAAAGCTATATATACAACTCGAAAAAGCACTTTCATTACCTTATGTCATTATATCTAATTTGTGAAGTTGAAAAGTGGTCTGGAAGAAATCGAATTTCTTCAAGCAAGCTAGGATTTGCAGAGGGTTTGGTCTTCAGCTTTTGGAGAGAACTTGTCAAAATTTCATGTGCATCGAATGGAGAATGATCATAAATTTATCATGCTGCTGGTTGGTATTTATCTCCATTAAATACTATTGTTGTACTGTTTCTAGCAGGTTGCCGTACAGATTTCCTGCAGGGCCGTATGGATTTAATACACAGGCTGCCGTACGGATATGGAGAGGGGCCGTACTTATGTTGTGTTCGGTTGCAAATATGGGCTGTGAAGTGGTAGAGGCTGAACTACTAGGCGGCATCAAGGGTTTGATGATTTGAGCATGGTAATTAAGGAGTTATTTGCTGGCATCAATTCTGTGTGGGCTGCCGTACATAATGCTGCAGTCTAGTTTTGAGATTAAGGTGCCATTCCTTTAATAGATTAATTGTTATGGTTATTGTTGAAGATATTAGTTGGTTTTTTTTTTCAGTTTTAATAGTAATCAAGTTGGTGCAAATTGTTAGTGTTCATTTGCTTATATAGAGTAATTCAGGAAATCAACATTTATGATTTTAATTGAAAATTTACAAATAAGTTGTGAATATTTCAGAGCTCTGTTAAAATTGTAAATTAAATTGAGGAAAGAGCCAGTTGGCAGCTGAGAGCCAGTTAGGTTCTTTACAGTGGTATTAGAGCATTTGTCCTACCATCTTGTGGGGTCTGGATTCATTTATATTCTGAAGTTATTTTAAAAGTGATCAGCACTTCCACTTTCCCTAGCTCTGGATAAATACAGGAGGCCCAGTTCTGGAAGTCGTCGAAGTAGTAAGGGAAATAGAGAGGAATTAAATGCTTTAGTAGAAAGCATGGAGAGACTTAGACTGCATCAACAGAGATTGGCAGAGAGTTTGTCGAATCCAATTATAGTAGACAGGGCAGTGAGATATATGGTCTCTGCCTTTAGAAGGCCGACATCGAGTTTGTAGGGGAGAAGGTTGGAGTTTTCTCCGACAGTTGTCCATGATGCTGATGTTCCTACATCTAGTTCAGCACCTGCTATTCCCATCCTCAGTGCTGGTGATGGATTTATTGCGCAAGAGCCAGTGGATGTTTCAGTGCCATTGGTTGACAGCAGCGCTGAGCATCACCTGGTTGAGGCTCCCAGAGCAGTCACTACGGATTGTACAGAGGTAGCTGATGTTGTAGTTATCACTGAGTGTTCAGACTCTTCCGTGGAGGGAGTTATTGGAGATTTTTATGTCAGCTATAGTAGTTTTGCTCTAGTACGGGAGGCAGCTGCTTCCTCATATGGGACTGATGCATGTATGGAGTCTCCTAGTGGTGATGTTGGTGATCTGGGTACTACAGCAGAGTCAGTTGATGGCGGTTCATGCTCCATCATTATTGTTGCACAACTTGACGTCGAGTCATGTGTGCAGAGTCAGGTGTCAGCAGTTGAGATTTTAGCAGGAGATGTGGAAGTTGATAGTATAGAGTTAGACACATCGAATGACACTTTTGAGGATGCTGTGAGCTGCATTGGGGATGACACCCCCTGTGAGATGTTGGGCGATGACTGCAAGGAGCGTTTGAGCTCTGATAGCTCTGAGGTTTATGATAGCCGTCGCAGTGTGGGATCAGTACAAGAGACAGTGGTTTTTTCCTGTGTTGAGGATGTGAGCATGGATCTATCTAGTGATGACACTCATGATGGGAGTGTTGCAGTTGAGTTGGGTGACATAGATTTGTGCCACAGTATAGTTGATTCACATGATGGCATTGAGTCGTGTATGCAACTAGAGTTAGTAGAGGAGTCACAGATAGACAATGTGGACACTAGCATCACAGATATTTTCGATGTTGAGAGCGAGGATGATGAGTGTTGTAGTGTTTCTGGCTTTCTATATCTGACTTTGGGTGTAGATTCAGCATTGTCATACGACGGTGGTGGGTTCCAGGATTCTTTGCTACAGGGACTCACAGATGACGATAGGGAAGTGTATGTGTGGCAGGAGTTTGTTACAGCCAGGGCCTCTACTTTTAGAGAGGGGGTTACTACTTCGGTGACTCATGAGGATGATTCTTCCTGCAGCGAGACATGTTTGATTTATCAGACCCTGGGGGAGGACTCTGAGTTGCTAGTGAGAGAGGATGTATCCAAGGATCTAGATTGTCAGGTGGTTGCAGAGGACGACGTAGCTGGAGATTGTGTTGAGTTGGATTTAGCAGCAGCTTTCTCGAGAATAGATGAGGATGAGTTCAATGCCTGTACTCAGTTTGTAGATGTGTACTTGGATGAAGGTTCACAGAGATATGGTGATCTTGAGGGGAGTTTGTTGGATGCAGCTTCCTCTCATAGTGTGGATAGTGCATTTGAGGTTGTACATAGGAGGCCCATTGTGCAGAGTCACCATGTGACTATAGCCAATTGCGAGTTGGCGAGAGAGATATTACTTCTACTCTTCAGCATTTTGATGCCGCTTGTCAGTTGTTGGCTGTTTATGATTGGGGTGCTCCTATGACAGATGAGCATAGTGGGGGTTACCTTTCCTTGACAAAGATCCATTCCTTGGTGACGCTGTCAAGATTTTGAGACAAGATTATTTATGGATGGTAGTCGACCGAGATCACCTAGTTGAGTGGGGGAGTACAGCATATGAGACACTGATGGAAAGGGAGGAGGAGGTGAGTGAGCTTACTCAGGAGCTCACAGCGACTTCTGAGGCTTTGGAGGGCACTCAGCGGGCTCTTCAGGAGTCGCAGTTTCAGTTAGAGGAGGGGACTGTAGAGTTGGAGCATGTACGATACACACCAGCCCCAGACCCAGTTCGGTTGCACATTGAGGTGGTTGGTGGTCAGTTCGCTTCTACAGTTGGTGATGAGTTCACTTCTACAGTTGGTGATGATCTACATGATGATGTGGTAGACACATCTATTCAGGATGTGGGTGCACTAGGTACGAATGAGGTAGGAGTACTAGTGGAATGAAGCTCTTATGTTGATTTGCTTCCTTTTGCTGGGAGTGAATCTATTTCTTCATCTCATATAGCTCATAGCACAGGACAGTTGGCAGTGCCACATTTTTAGAGGGATTAGCTGTGGATTGCGGGGGAGCATGTTGATGCTTCCACGTATAAATTCTACTGCACCAAGTCATTTATGGAGTATTTACTTGAGAGTGCAGATGTGCGACAGGATTCTTATAGTGTCTGAGGGTACTCTCATCCAAGGCTCTTGTGCTATTCGGAGGTTGGTAGGGAAGATTGTGGAGACTCTATCTACTATGCTTGCCCACAGGGATTTCGAGGTTGGGTTTGTTGAGAGGGTTGCTCAGGGTCCTACCCAACCTGCAGTTATGCGGAGTCAGAGATTGGAGCCTTCTCATGATTCCCAATTTGGTAATGATGAGCCATTGACAGAGATTGGGGTTTCTTACCCGCATATACGGTAGGGTATGCTCATCATTTTTCTTTTGACCCACAAGTGGAAGATTTGATCTCACATAGGGGTAAACCAGCTCCAGTTTCTTACCATCCATTATGGGATGGATTAGCACCATCTTTTGCAGATGGATTTGGCAGTTGCAAGTTAGATTACTTGCAGTATCCACACACTCAGGATTGTTTATCAGAGGGCAGAATTGATAACAGTGATTTAGGCACATTTGGTCACTGTTGTTTTCTCAGTGCAATTGGGTGTGAGTGTCAAATAGATTGGGACTTAGGTTTTGACAAAGTTGTTATTTCAATTGAGTTGAGTTCCGCTGGGTTGTTTCCTGCGGCAGCATCTGTAGTTGGTCTTTAGATGTTGTTTTTAGTGGTGTCTGTTCTATTGATGTTGGTTTTTTCTTCACAGGAACATGGTGAGGATCGGGACATTACTTATGACCATCCTTGGGATACTGGTGGTTTATGATGTTGCTTGTTTTTCCTGATTGCTTGAGGACAAACAATCTTGGGAAGGGAGGACTGTAATGTCCCCGTTTTCAGACTTTTGGGATTAGCTTGGTTTGGCGACCCTCACAAGCTAATCAGGCGATCAGAGGGGGTCAGTTGGTGGAGCCAGTGTTGGGATTCCATTTTGGAAGTTTAGATTATCAGGTCTGCTCTTCATTCGGGTCATTTTGGTCAACTTACTATTTTTAGTAAGTGGTATTTTGGGTATGGCCAAGATTAGCAGGGTGTCTGCACGGAGTGTCAGATGTCTCAGGATCGAGTTTCAGGGAATCTCTAGTTTGAGAGACTTAGTATTTATAATAAGTCTATTTTTAGCAGCTGGCTATTTTTGGCAGTGGTTTATTTCCGACAGGGCAGTTGGCGTTTGAGGCTTTGGTGTCGGAAATGAGTTTGTTACCGTCAACAGGATTCAGTGGCTTTGGTTTTTAAAGTTATCGTTATTAAATTAAATTATTTTAATTTAATAACTTAATTACTTTATAACTTTAATGTTATAAAGTGAAGTGATCATTAAAAAAGCCTTTTATATGAAAAAAGTGAAATTGTGCTTTTTCCGAAAAAGCTATATATACAACTCGAAAAAGCACTTTCATTACCTTATGTCATTATATCTAATTTGTGAAGTTGAAAAGTGGTCTGGAAGAAATCGAATTTCTTCAAGCAAGCTAGGGTTTGCAGAGGGTTTGGTCTTCAACTTTTGGAGAGAACTCTGTTACTATTATACCGGTTATTGAGAGGGGGGGTGAATCAGTAAAACTAATCTCCACTATTTAAAACTTGCAAACAGATCTTGAAATAAAAAACAGAAAGTTAACAATCGTTTACTAGCATAAGCAGAACCACTCAGATCAACACAAGTGTTTATACATGGAAACCCTCGGTTAGAAGGAAAAAACCACGGTGAGACAGAGCTCACAACTTCACTATTGTAGAATGAAGGCGCCCTGTTAGGAGCTTACAAAGCACTGATCATAGTGCTACCCGGTTAAGAGATTTTTACAGAGATCGGTTAAGATCTGAACCCTGTTAAAAGTTGCCTGGTTACAGGACTTTGAACATCAACAAAGATGTTACCATGTTAGGGGATTTTTACAAAGAACCGATTAGGTTCACCTTGATAGAGGGATTTTAATAAGCTTTCATACCTTGTAAAAGCAATGATCTAGTATGACACTCACTGTTTGATTAGATCATATCTTGTGATCTCTTCTTCAGTTTTCCTGGCTGTTGATCTCTCCAAGTTTCTTCACCTCTGTGCCTTTAATACTCTTTTGAAGAATATCTTTCCTTTTGCACTCCTCTTTGACAACAACCTTTTTTGTCTTATGACTTATATATATATATCAAAAGAGTTCATCACAATGAAACCCTTAACTCACAGATCGCGAAGCTGTAAACTCCGCAATGAATCATGCAATCAGCAACAAAATGCGAGTAATGATATGGAGTTCACCATGTAAGACATTCGCAAAGGATAAAGCAAACTCTTGTTAAAAAGCTAACTCCCATATAGTCCGGCTTCTAACTGAAACTGATCCTCTTAATCCGGTGCGGATCTTTAGCTTGTCTTAGACCGAGACCGGTGTAATCTTGTATCTGGTTCACCTTATACATGCACTCAGAAACCGGTGCGTGTTGTTTAGATTAGTCTACCGGTGAGTGCACTTCTTTTCATCTACCGGTGCATACTCTTATCTTCTCTTCATTTATCGGTGCATATTTGGTATATTTCTCGGCGACCGGTGTTGTGAATGACCGATGACTCCTTACCGATACTACGTGTTTGTAGATGAGCACTAATGACAACTCAAATTCCTAACAATCTTCCCCTTTGTCATTGGTGGCAAAACTTGTACACAAACTTCACAATACCTTGTATCGGTGGAACAACACTTCCCCTGTTCGGAACTTTCCCTGACTGAATGCTCTGGTTTATTGTGTTGATCCTGTAGATTTTGCATTGACACTTCTTTTACTCTTCTTCCCCTTTTTGCCTCTATAAGACAAAGGGTAACATTTTTCTTCACATGTGAAGCTTTGTGAAGATATCCGTATATATTATTTTGGCTGAATGAAGGAATGGGGTCCATTGACCGGTTATATATTCTGAATTCTTTTGGGCAGCAGTCAAAGAAATAATGATATTTTCCATGTCTTCCACAGTTTTGTACGCTGGTTCACTAATGATAGCTTCTGTAGAGGATGCAGTTGAATTCATGATGTCAAATGTTGGTGCCAAGAACATTTGAAATCCAATAATATCTTGAATCCTTTTATTTTTCTCTTCAGCAATTTTCCTTTGTGCGAGAGTTAGATTGGACATTTCTCTGTTGTAGGTTGTTGCGGTTTTGTTCTTTATATCAAATTGAGAGGATAATTCTTTGATCTCTTCTGTTATCTCGACAGACTTTTCTGACAAATCTTGCAAAAATACTTCGAAGTTTGATGTTCTACTCATCAAGCTTCCTGCCTCTTGAAGCTGCCGTTGGAGGATTTTTAGGTTGGTTGTCACATTTACTTTGATATCATCAACCTGTTTGTGGAGTATTTCTACTCTTTTCTTTTCATAGTGGTCGGTTGCCATTATTTTTGGATCTGTTAGATCCTCACCGATTGCTTGCGCCAAGACTTCTAGCTGATCTATGACTGGTTCATCTTCATCTATGTCAGCATCAGGGACAAAGTTGTACAGGATGTTCTTTACATTGGTCAGGACCATATCCTATTTTCTTTGGGTCAATTCTTTTAGTTGCCTTCTTGACATTTTAGTGATGTCTACCATTGTATCTGTAATCTTGCTTTTTGCTTCCTTTCCCTCGGCAAATGATAGTTTCCTTTTCGAAGAGGAGCTTTGAATGTCTCCGTGTTCTTGCTGGTCTTGCTCTTGCTCCGGTCTTAGTTGCTTTGTGTGTACAGGGATCTCTTCTTCTTGCCCCTTATTGTCTTCCATTACTTGATGAGCTCTGCTTTCCGGTTGGACTTCTTCTTCCAGTGGCTTACTACCTTCAACATTTTGTTGTTGTTCTCCCAGTGGGTCTTCTTTTTGCTGCTACTCCTCAGCTGTATGGAGCTCCCCTATGGGTATATCAATTTCTGCTTCTTGTTCAACATTTATTTGTTCATTAGTTAAGAATTCCTCTGTTTGAACTTTTTCCTTTTTGGCAAAAGATCCTTCACCATTTATGTGTCCCTCCTTTGGTGTTTGCACTGGTTTGTTTTGATCCTGAGGACCATATTCCTCCAATGGCTTGAAGTCATAATTGTTCTAGTAGTCTAGAGTGTCTTTGTAGACTTTATTCTCATATCCATTCAATATCTCTGCGACTCTCTCTAATGTTTTTAGGTTCATGGATGCTTCTTCTAGTAGAAGCTTTATTCTTTCTTCACTAAATCCAGGCCGGACCTTAAGTAGTGTGTCCCTAGTGATTTTGGTGTTCATGCCTAGACCGGTTTTCCATTTGAATTGTAGCCTATTGTTTAGTTCCGGTGGGAACTTGGACCTGTAGTCCCTTGGAGTCCTATGATAGTCCATGAAGGTCTCTACAATCCCGACAATCAGCTTTTGTTTGCCCTCTTCATTTAGTACACTACCATTTGGCTGCATTGTCAAATTCTCCAAAGTCCATAACCTCATTTATTAAATCATCAACATGCATAGGTTGAAAGTTACCTTTGCTTGGTGAGATGAGAACCGTTGGATTCGTTGCGTGTCCCTTGGTTAAATCCACTAGTACCAGTGCTTCTTCTCTAAGGACTCCTTTCCCTTTACTGATGTCAGGTGCCGGTTTGGCTGCTGTTCTTTGTGCTGTTTCTTGTTCTGTTTGTTGCCGGGTCTGAAGAAGTTTGGTCCATAATGCGACTTCTTCATTATGTACCATCTCAATTTCTCCAATGAGCATGAGGCCTATCCTTCTTATGGTTGCAAAAGTTTTCTGATGAAGTTCAGCTTGTTTTGTTGCCTCTTCCAAAGTAAGGTGATTCTGAACCTCCAGAAGAGCCCGTATCCTCTCCTCCTTTCTCTTTCTTCTGAGGCTTTCCACCGGGCCTCAATATTCTGTAGACGTTGTTCCGGTAGAGTAGTGTGCAGTCCACTGGGATGAAGATTGAATTTGTGGAGGCAAAATGCTACTGCTTCCTCAATTTTGTCTTTGTCTTCATCACTGCTCAATTCATATCTTCTTACAGAGCCTAAATTTCCAACCCTCTTCAGTCCTTCCACAATTTCGTCAATTGTGGGCTTGGCTCGTCTAGGTGGGTCCTCCTTTGATATTTTTCCGGCCTTCTTCCTAATTAGAGGACCTGTGTCTTCGGGGTCTGTTTCTTCTTGTTCTTCCTCTCTTGGATGCTAGGTGCTGGTTCTTCTTTCTTCCTTCGGCTTTTGGGCTGTTCTGTCGCTGGTTTCTTCCTTGGTGGGGGCGTCCTTTTGTAGACAATTTTGATCGGTGCCCTTTTTGACAGATTCTGAAGAATTTTAGTGTACGTGCCGAACCGATTGGCACCAAGATCCAAATTTGGATCATTTAATGCCTCAGCATATGCCTTAGCAACTTTGGTTGAGATCTCGTAACCTAGCTCAGGAGCATATGCATCTCCTGGTTCAACTGCTTGAATAATGCAGTTGTCAGTGGTGACCAGAAAACATACCTCATCCTTGTAATGTTCAACAATTGCCGACGGAATTCTTTCCCTCTTGTGCATCTCTAGTTGAAAGGCTTCGAAATGTTTGGTCATAGCATTGCTTAACTGGTCTCCTTGTCTATTTGCCATTTCAATGATTTGATGCATGATCGGTTTATCGGTTCTCCAATTCACTTTTCCGAAACCTGGGAAGAAATGCAAGTAGAAAAGTAAAGGCACATTAGAAGGGTTCCATACTTCATAGATTTCTTCTTCACAACTCCAAGCTTCTTCATATTTTCAAAAATTTGGTTCCGAAGCATTGCACAAATGTCGTAGTGGACATTTTCGTGCATGATGCGATGCGCAGGATGAATTGCACCACCTGGTACGCTGTTTAAGTTGCTTGACTGACAGACTTTATATCCGATAACAGCGGACGCAAAACGTACTCCTTCATCTTCAATGTCGTTTATAATCACGAGTCGACCGTCGAACTTCGACTTGGTCAGCTTGTTGACGATAGTATTGGAGATGGCGCGTAGGGTTATCGCTTCCCCTTTGTCATTGTACCCGGTCACTCTGTGGAGATCCTCTTTGGTGATCTCGTGACATTCGCCTCTGTTGAGCCAGAACCCTGGTTCATGAAGACGGCTCAAAACTAGTCTAACTTGGTCCTCCCGGAAGATTGCAGGGTAGCACACACCATTTATTAGACCGAAAGATACCAAATTGGCATATTTGTCGAGAAGTTTCCCTTCTTCACATAACGACACATACTCTCCTTGAATAAAGGTTTCTCTTAGTTCTTCCCGTTTGGCATGAATGAACGCTGTAACATCCTCGGTCAAGAGGACTCCTTTTGGTATGGAAGAGAGAGCACCAACCATGTCGTTTTCTCTGTTCTACACAGGCAAGATGTTGTATGCTAGTCTGTTCACTTGATCTCCTTTGATTAACTTCACGGTAGCGGAAGATGAAGCCATTCTTGCTAACCGGTAATTTGCAGATAGTAATTTCTCAGTGATCAAAGCGTGAAAATAATACTTAGCACAAGAATTCGTAAATCGCAAAGTAAGCAAAGTGAAAACTTATGAGTAATTTCCCTTTCTTTATAGGGTTAGGTTATAACGGTAATTACCAAACGGTAACTATTTGTTAAACGACTATAGTAATAAATGCTTTACCTACTTTTTCCTTCCGTTTTGCCAACCGGTTGATTGTAAACTTGCCTTACCGGTTAATCTTGTAGACTGAGTGAGTCCGGCTCTCACCAGTCATACCGGGAACGGTAGTGGATCTACCGGTTCCCTCTAAACCCTCATGGTTTAGTTTGCTGAAGAAATATCGCCATCAGCAGATGGTGATCTTTCCTCTATCTTCTCTTTAGCGGAGATCTTTGATTCTTTTAGAAACCAAATCTGTTTGACTGTTTTCTTAGTCTTTTCTTCCTTGTTGATCTTCTCTTCAGATTTAACCGGTTCCTTCTCCTTGCCAGATGACCGGTTTCTACACTCTTTGGCTTTGTGTCCCACTTTGTTGTAGTGATAGTAGATTACTCTAGTTGCTTTCCATGAGTTCATTCTTTTCGTGTCAGTTGACTTGTTGCGAGAGCCATTGTAGTTGTGTAATCCACAGTTCACACAGTTCATTGTACTCAGGTCCTTGTTTCTCTTGGCGAGTACTGGTTTTGGGGATCTAAATGCCATTGTCTTGGATTTGCATTCTTGTGCTTTGTGTCCAAATTTATTGCATGCATAGTAGTACCCTCGGAAGCTTCCCTTGCTGCTGCTGGACACAGATGTGGGACTGGATCAGCACTCATTGGTCTTGTGGCCTTTTTTACAACAATTTTTGCAGTAGCTATTGTTGGTCCTTACCGGTGCATTCCTACAGTTATTAGTCTTATGACCCGATTTCCCACAGTGTTTGCAAGATGTGTTAGGGAAATTCTTACCTTTTTGCATCAGCGATTTCATCTTATCCTTCTTGATTGCTTTTTCCCTAGAGGGCTAACCATTCTTTTTGGCATTTCACCGGTGAATCCAAGACCGGTCTGATCTTTGTGTCTTCGAGCTTTGAGTTGCTCATCAAGCTTAGTTGAACTTTCATTGTATCTTCTCAGTATTTCATTTGTCTCTTCAAATTCGTTCATCTGCTCCCTTTGTTGATGCAATTCTTGAGACAATCTATTGCATGCTTCATTCCTGTCATGCCATCCTTTCTGCATGTGGGCATTTTCTTGGGTGACACTCTGCATGTCTTCTTGAAGTTGTAGAATGATAAGTTCATTTGCCCCTACGGCCTCCACTGCCCGATCCCTTGCTTTCTCAGAGGCTGACAGAGACTTGACTGCCGAATTTCTTTCGTCTTTAGCTTTTCTCTTTTTCTCGATTAGTTCAGTCATCCTTAGGGCATTGTCTTCTTGTTCTCTTTAAGATTAGAGATCTCAATGGTTAGGATCTGATTTTTTTCCATGAGTTCAGATACTGCCTCCTTAGCTTCGTCAGATCCACTCTGCCCAGAGAGTTCATCGATGGTTTCATTGCTCTCATTCAGCTGTAGCGCTAGCTCCTTTCTTTTCACAAGTGATCTCCTCAATCTGTTTTCCAGAGAGGTGATGATGTCATTGGTTTCCTCTAGCTGCTTTTGATACCGGTAAACCTCCATGATCTTTGTCTCCAGATGTTAGGCTTTGAAGTAGAGAGAACTAGGCTCTGATACCAATTGTTACTATTATACTGGTTACTGAGAGGGGGGGGGTGAATCAGTAAAACTAATCTCCACTATTTAAAACTTGCAAACAGATCTTGAAATAAAAAATAGAAAGTTAACAATCGTTTACTAGCATAAGCAGAACCACTAAGATCAACACAAGTGTTTATACGTGAAAACCCTCGGTTAGAAGGAAAAAACCACGGTGAGACAGAGCTCACAACT
Organism: Chamaecyparis obtusa; assembly: GCA_027943335.1. Lineage (NCBI taxonomy): Eukaryota > Viridiplantae > Streptophyta > Pinopsida > Cupressales > Cupressaceae > Chamaecyparis > Chamaecyparis obtusa. Next base: position 1,736,595 of record BSBK01000335.1, read on the forward strand.
TCACTACTGTAGAATGAAGGCGCCTGTTAGGAGCTTACAAACCACTGATCATAGTGCTACCCGGTTAAGGGATTTTTATAGAGATCGGTTAAGATCTGAACCCTGTTAAAAGTTGCCTGGTTACAGGACTTTGAACATCAACAAAGATGTTACCATGTTAGGGGATTTTTACAAAGAACCGATTAGGTTCACCCTGATAGAGGGATTTTAATAAGCTTTCATACCTTGTAAAAGCAATGATCTAGTATGACACTTACTGTCTGATTAGATCATATCTTTTGATCTCTTCTTTAGTTTTCCTGGCTGTTGATCTCTCCAAGTTTCTTCACCTTTGTGCCTTTAGCACTCTTTTGAAGAATATCTTTCCTTTTGCACTCCTCTTTGACAATAGCAACCTTTTTCGTCTTATGACTTGTATATATATATCAAAAGAGTTCATTGCAATGAAACCCTTAACTCACAGAACCGCAAGGCCGTAAATTCCGCAATGAATCATGCAATCAGAAACAAAATGCGAGTAATGATCTGGAGTTCACCATGTAAGACATCTGCAAAGGATAAAGCTAACTCTTGTTAAAAAGCTAACTCCCATATAGTTCGGCTTCTAATTGCAACTGATCCTCTTAATCCGGTGCGGATCTTTAGCTTGTCTTAGACCGAGACCGGTGTAATCTTGTATCCGGTTCACCTTATACATGCACTCAGAAACCGGTGCGTGTTGTTTAGATTAGTCTACCGGTGAGTGCACTTCTTTTCATCTACCGGTGCATAGTCTTATCTTCTCTTCATTTACCGGTGCATATTTGGTATATTGCTCGGTGACCGGTGTTGTGAATGACCGGTGACTCCTTACCTATACTACGTGTTTGTAGATGAGCACTAATGACAACTCAAATTCCTAACAAACTCATCAAAATTTCATGTGCATCGAATGGAGAATGATCTGAAATTTATCATGCTGCTGGTTGGTATTTATCTCCATTAAATACTACTGCCGTACTGTTACTAGCAGGCTTCCGTACAGATTTTCTGCAGGGCCGTATGGATTTAATACACAGGCTGCCGTACGGATATGGAGAGGGGCCATACTTATGTTGTGTTTGGTTGCAAATATGGGCTGTGAAGTGGTAGAGGCTGAACTACTAGGCGGCATCAAGGGTTTGATGATTTGAGCATGGTAATTAAGGAGTTATGTGTTGGCGTCAATTCTATGTGGGCTGCCGTACATAATCCAGCAGTCTAGTTTTGAGATTAAGATGCCATTCCTTTAATAGATTAATTGTTATGGTTATTGTTGAAGATATTAGTTGTTTTTTTTTTTCAGTTTTAATAGTAATCGAGTTGGTGCAAATTGTTAGTATTCATTTGCTTATATAGAGTAATTCAAGAAATCAACATTTATGATTTTAATTGAAAATTTACAAATAAGTTGTGAATATTTCGGAGATCTGTTAAAATTGTAAATTAAATTGAGGAAAGAGCCAGTTGGCAGCTGAGAGCTAGTTAGGTTCTTTACACCAAAGGCAAATAGCTTCTCTCACACACTTTTCACTTAAATGCCCTTTGCTTTATACTTAGGCAAATATTTGGATAACATAATTTATTTACTCCCTTTGGCTCCAAAAACCACTTTTTCATCAATATCATGATATTCTGACACACAAGGTCATTGTTTCCTGTGCCCAAGATTTAAAACTTTTCAACTTGGTTCCAATGAGCTATGACACTAAGGTGACCGATATAGAATACCAACAAAAATAACAACCGTAGCGTATTTAATTAAATAATAATCATAATTCACTCGTCTTGCAAAAATGACTAAAGAAGCATCAGAATCGAAATCTGACAGCACCGACATGATCTTGATGGAGAAAGACGATGAATGAATTTGACGGGGGTGACTTACTAGAAATAGACACTGCCTCCAAGATTCTTGGAGCCCAAACTGGAAGTCAAAAATAAAAACTGAGAGCATCATTCAACTCCTCTAACTCATCTGACCTCATCGGAACCATGCATTGACTTACTATAAATAGTAAGTCCCACCAAATGGAGCCATAACCCTCAACAAGGTCCTCTAATCACCAGTATTAGCCTACAAGGACCCAGTAATAGGTTAAATCCATCCACTATCATGGTCATGTTAAAAATGGGACATTACACAATCCATTTAAAAATTCAAGCAATTGCATATTTATTCCAAAACAATCAGTCAAATATATCATCGCAGAGAAATTCAGTGGGTTAGTGAAGTTAGAACCTGTAGGGGTTTACAAATATCTACTGGAATGCTTATCTATCCATTTTGAATCTTCTGGCAAGGAATAGGGAAAAGTCGTGCTCAAATGAAAATTTACTAAAAGTAGTAACCCATTTAAATGCAAGGTTAAACTAGTGAATGATAAGTAAGATTAAAATAAATAACATTTGCATGCAATGAATTTTAATACATACTCTTCTAGATGCCATAGACTTGAAAAGGTTTGAAACATTAGAAGAATAAAACTACCGAGTCTACAAGCTTAGATAATCATATGTTTAAAAAATGTCCACGGTCAAGTTACAAGTTATCAAGTTACATGTTATCAAATGTCTTAAAGTAATCATTGACAAGCCAAGTATTGACTATTGAGTTTCCTTGATAAGCATGCGAATAATAAATTCAACAGGAAAACCCTATCTTGTCAAACACATGGTTGACTACACAATATGAAATTATGAACAATGCAATGCATCAACATGTGCTACAAATAAGCATTCTGTCAAGCCTGTTATTGCAGTTTCTTTACAGCTAATAATTATGCATGGGTGGTTTTTCATTATAATCTTCATTTATTAATTTTATAGCTCTTTACAAAACTTGATTAATTTTTTGCTTAAACAATGTGCAATCCACTTTCATCTAACTCTTTTGACCTCTATTAGGGAAAAATCGTACATATAGAGTTTTAAATTCTGCTGTAACAGCCATGTCGGGAACACCAGTTAGGTCAACAAGCATTTTGGTGGTTGGGGCAACAGGCACATTGGGACGACAAATAGTAAGGAGAGCACTTGATGAAGGGTATGATGTGAGGTGCTTGGTACGACCTCGACCAGCTCCTGCTGACTTTCTTCGTGATTGGGGTGCGACAGTTGTTAATGTAAGTTTCTTTAACCAACTTTATTAGTTATAATTTTAATATGTAGTTCAAGGATTGTTTTAGGTTTCTTCATATTATATTAATTTACAAAATTGAGCCATTCATTTATTTTATAAGTTTTTTTCTCATATCCATGTAGATACATGGTTAAAGAATTTTGTAGTTTTATCTAAGCTGGGGCATGGTTAAAGTTTTTTCTTTAATGTATTGAATAATCTCCAAAACTTGGTTCGTATCTTGGTAGAGGTTAACATTAGTTGATTTAACATTTTATTTAGGACTAAATAATATCATTCATAGTGTGTAACTACTAATAATTTAGTGTTGCCTTTGTAGATCCATCTTAGTACTGATCTAATGCATCAAGAGATATCTAAAAGGCTCACGTCAAACATATCTTGGTGCATATCAGATCCAAATTATGATTGATATGTGCTAGTATGAAAAACACACATTTAGTTTGATAACTTCATAGTATAAATCAATGTGCTACATTCTTGGTAACATTTGATTGATAAAGATGCTTCTCATTATTTTTCATTCTCTATTTTTCATCTTTATTTTTATTAAGCAGTTATGTACCTATGGAAATTTCAGCATCCATCTGCTCACGAACAGTCTAAGTTCATGTGGGATGTAGAATTTTCCTCATAGCACACATTATTATGTGAGGGTATATTTTTTTGAATTGATAGTGGAGTTAGTGTTTTTTTAGATTATTGTATTGAGGTTCTATTTAGGGTCTCCCATCCTGACTATATAACATGTAGGGTCACCCCTACAAGCAGGCTTGTACTTCTTCAGCATGGATTCTAGAAATAGACTCTTGAACTAAACATTTCATCGTTAACCCATGGGACTACTGCTGCCTTGAGCTACATGCTGCACCCACCAACAATATATGGTTATAGCTGAAATGCTGCATCCTCTAGCAGTATCTATCTACCTGCAATCTCAATGGGATTACTGCTTGAGATAGATTTCAGCACTAAAATATCTTTGGGGAAAGTTGAGCCTTTTTCTCCCACATGAGAACCAAGAGCCAACCACTTAACCACACCCCCATTGACAAAAATCAAAATTGTAGTTTTGATTTCTGCCTTCCTTTAGAATAGATTGGTGAAAACCCTAATCTAAGCATATTTTGTCATTTTGCATCTATTTAGTACATAATTTTGTTAGTTGTGACCTTTTATGCATATCAAATGGATTTCTGTTTGTAAATTGGATTGGGCATGTAGGTTTCTCTAATTTAACTTGTTAACATTTTACTTTTTGAGCTGTATTTTGGAAATTGTTTTCCATACTCTTTAGGAATGTTGTGTCTTGTTTTGGAGCTTCACTCGATTTCTTTTGGGAGAGAATTTGGAGGGGTCAAAGGGGTTGGTATGAGTATAATGACAAAGGGGAACTAAGGACTATGTTTGATGCATTTGTGGACTCATATTTATAAAAACAAAGAGTTGATTTGAAATCGTAATTTAGAAGGATTGTTGGCTAAAATGATGAGGGATCTATGCCACAAACCTTAATTTTTGAGAGGGAGATAAATTATTGAAGCTAAAAAGGTGATCAGCCCCACAAACATTCTATAAGTCCATTTTCAATGTTTAGATGAAAACTCCATAACACAAATTGTTTGATAGTAAAATATACACTACTAGGGAACATCAATTGCAATAATAACTGAAGTTTCTTGGGACAATGAACTAGATCAAACTGCTACTGAATGCTATCAAGCTCTTGAATCACTCGCCCAATCTCCTTTTGTCTTTCCTTATTTTCTTTCTCTCTGACTTTTGTGAAAGAAGCAAGTTCTTTTCAGCCTTGAGGATTGCTATTTGAGTGCCTCTCAAAGAATCTTTAGTTGTTTTAAGCTCATAGGTGAACTCTTCAGCTTTTTCTCTTGTTTCCTTGGACATAGATAAAGCCTCATCTGCAAGCTTGACAGCCACATCTCTATCTTTGATCATATGCAAGTATGTTGATTTCATATCGCATTGTGTTCATCATTATTTGCAAATCAGCGTAGGTAATTTGTTCAGGTTGATCTCTGTGTCCTTTGGATTAAATTTTCAACAAATCTTGTTGTGTTATCCAACTTAGATAAGGCGTGCGCTTCATTTTCAACTGACGCCATTAATTGTTTCCTCCAACTTTCTTCATGGATGTCAAGATCATGCAAAACTAATGAACTGCTGTTACAATGCATACTAAAATCAAAACCTATTTCATACTTTCAACAGTGTCTTTATGGCTGTCCCAAGTCTCATGTGCCTCTCCTTACTTGATGAAAATACTCAACATTAAGCTATAAATCCAAATCAGCAATGTCTTCAAGCCTTTGATCAAAATTAGCTCCATGCAATAATATTTTTTATTTGTCTTCAAGATCAAACCTCTCAAAATCAGCTACCTTAATGTCATCCTCTATGCATAATTCCTGAGATGAAATTAGGACAGCACTCTGGTCAAGAAGAAATTCATCCCAAATCGGTTCATCAAATTTTGGTGCCAAGATACTTGGATCCCCTCGATTTAAGAGCTGGTTGCTTTGATCAAAAAAGTATGTTTGTTATGTTCCCCATGAGTGATTACCTCCCTAAACAAATTCCCAATTTTTTTTTGCATTTTTGACACAATATCATTCCATTTATGTAATGTACCCTTTTTATATTAATTAGGACACTACGGGATTTACTAAATATATGTGTAAATGCAATTTATATGACTGGTAATTCCAACTGCTATAATGAATTAAGAGAACTAATGAATTGTGATATAGTATGCGACAATATGTAATGTATTATGCAATGACAAGTATTAATGTATGTAGGAAATGCAATGTATTATGATGCAATAAATGGATAATGTAATGACTTGTATTGTTCCCAACCTCTAGCTCACAAGAAAAGCACTATTTCTGTTACCCACGCCAAATCTGGTCCGTACGGAAGGGGGAAAAAACCAGAGTTGGGAGGCCGTATGGTGAAGCAGGGAGGCAATTCGGTGTTGGATAGAAGACCGCACGGAACAATTGAAGGTCGTACGAAGTGTTTTGGAGACCGTATGATGTCAGTAGGAAAAAGCCATATGTAGGTTGCTTTGGAAGCCGTATGGTGTTAGCAGGGAAGGTCGTACAAAGTGATTTGGAGGTTGTACAGATTGGTTGGGAGGCCGTACGATAGATGACTATGGTCGCTAGTATGGAGTATGTGGTCCTATACCTGGTGTAATATGATGGTTGCCAGTTCGTTGCCGAGTGTAATATGATGGTCGCTTGTAGGGAGTATGAGGTCCTACGCTTGGTGTAATATGATGGTCGCCAATTCGTCGCCTAGTGTAATATGATGGTCGCCAGTAGGAGTATGAGGTCCTACGCTTGGTGTAATATGATGGTCGCCAGTTCGTCGCCTAGTGTAATGTGATGGTTGCCAGTAGGAGTATGAGGTCCTACGCTTGGTGTAATAAGATGGTCGCCAGTTCATCACCTGGTGTAATATGATGGTCGCCAGTAGGGAGAATGAGGTCCTACCCCAGATGTAATATGATGGTCGCTAGTTTGTCGCCTGGTGTAATATTGCGATGTAAATCCAAATTTAATGGATGTACAAAAAATAATATAACTCCAGATCGCCCAATTAGAGATAAATGCTAGATGCTAATGATGCCAGAAGTAATTCTTGATTCAAACAATAATAGTACCACAAAACACTGAATTCCAAGTACCAATGATGTCACAAGTTGTATTAATGCCAAAGATGTGAATAGATGTATACAAAGATGGTGCTTCAAATTTGCCAGATCCGAAAAAAACAAAGCACAATAGATTTGGCGCATAATGAAATATCAGAGGGATATTTCCAATGGCAGACTAGGGTGGCTGTGAACCACCGAAACTGCAACAAACCAAATAGGGAGGATCTTTCACCTCTGAAATGGCGGACAATAGAACTCCAATTGGAATTCGCAAAGAGAAATAAATAATCCAAGATGCATACCAACAACTACCTACATGCCGGTCATAAATACGCATTCGGAGAAACTCCAGAGGGTTTACAAAAGAATGCCGACATGGCAAACACCTACGGACAAGAATAATAAAAATGGCCCCCCCCTTATTAATTAATTAAAGGTCCACTTATAATATTATTTAAATTTTGGGACCATTAATTAATTTAAAAATAATTTATTAAAAATGGGGACATTACATGACTCTAAATGGAGATGAACAATAAGTTTGTATTTACAATTGTAATTCCAATGCCACTATGGAATACAAGCTTACAAGGCTACATCTGCAATAGTACGACTCTCAATGTGATTCTATGGCTGTCTCTTATATGTCAATGTCTCACGCACACTCCCTACTAGCTGTCTCTAATGAACAATAAATTATATGCTGTTGTTATAGGGATGATCATAGGCAGTATGCCATCTCTGTTAATCTCAGTAGTGTATATGAAATCTGCTTACTTCCTTGAGCCGTCTCTGATATAGATATATGAGTATGCTCGATATGGTGCCGTCTCTAATATAACTTGATGCAAGGGTAGGATAGGAGGGGCCAAATGATGGCACACCCTACAGATCCAGCCTGCTCAACAACACGCGGAAGCAAATAACAACACAGTGAGAGAGAGAAAGCAAGGATCTTTCATTAGCTTTCATCAAATAGATTCATACATGCTGGGCTGTAAAGCCTTCCCGGTTAGGGCCAGATATTACAATGAATTCCAGAAGTCCTCAAACATGCGAGGATCTGCCAACAATCTCTATTCTACTATCTTCTATCTTCTACTAAAACTTCTCCCCTAAACTACAACCAAAACTACACTTATACAAGAGGCTACTGAACTGAGTCAGCCTTCATATCCATAATCGACAGAAGTAACGATCAGATCTGGGACCACACGCTTCCCAACGATGGATGCCAGCATCAAATCCGCAACCCATAATCAATGCACAAGTCGGCCTCAACAAGAACTCAAAATAAACCAGTCGGCAAACAAGGTTACCGAGTTCCAGACAAGCATCACTGAGCGCCAGGGAAATTCACTGAGCGCCAAAGAGATAACCGACCAACACTGGCGAACACAGGAAACCGAGCAACACCGAACCAACTCGGTCAAAGAAGGAACTGAGTGTAATATTCTCAGTCAATCGGGGCTAGATTTTTCCTGCATTTCTTTGGGTTGGCTGGAAATGTTTTAAGTGAATATGCTGTTGCATCTATATTTGTTCTCACGAATATATATGTGTTCTATCTTTCCTCCCCACTAGCTCAACTAATATTTGACTGCCACCTTATTAAATAATTGACTGTCCCAGTTTGGAGGCGTATGTTTATGGTGAGGTATTCAAACAAAAACAACATACATCCAAATGACAATAATAATTGCAATCAAACTTAGAACTGAACAGTGTATTTAATAAAATGAAGACCAAGCTGGTTACAGAATAACAATGTTATGTAATCCTCCAGAATTCCGTAAGCATTCATAAACTCAAGTGAGCTGCCAAGGATAAAAGCTAAGACCATATGCACCTGATATCTTATGGAGTACGTGGACTGTCACGTTGGCTTCTACTGGCCTTCTTTCTCGCTTCTGGCTGTAGAGTTCCTTCCGTTCGCATATGCTGGAACCCGACTGTTATGGGTGTCTGTGTTTCCAAACTGAGTATGCTGTTGTGATATCGGTCAATCATACAGTGGACAACCAATTGCTAACGTGCCTCTCTGCAAGTCATGCAATGACTCAAACTCCTGTGTGAATGTCCCGCCTTCTCTCTGCTATTGCGCGGGATGTGCTTCCTTCCCAAAGCCACAACTGGGCTTGTGATTCACGCCCGAAATGTGATGCCCCCCAGGAGTCTAACTCTTCACGAGTTTGGGACTCGACTGAGACTACAAGAAGGGTCTGAGGCCGCCTGGGCTGCACGAGCCTTCACTAACTCCTACCGGCATTCCTGTGATGTCTGGTGTAGCCAATAACCCAATGCGGGTGGTCTAGGGAGTCTGAAAATGTCTAGTCCACAACGTCTCTGTCTGATGTTGCCGTGTACTCCTGTATAGTATCATTCTTGTGTATAGTAATGCGCAACTATGTATATTTTCGAAGATTGAGGTAGGATTCAGACAATCATCTCATATCTTCCTCCTTTGCGCTGCTAAATATATAACTTTTCTCACCAACAATGAAGCTCGCTGATAATTTCCCTGTCTGCTGGAATTGAATACTAAAACACAACTGGCTTGATAACACTGAAAATTAACATTTGCTGGGAATGACTGTCTTACCAAATCAATAGGCTTACTTGTGAAAACTGAGTGTTTCCACCTTGGAGAAAGAGCTGGGGCTATGTCCAACCTCTTCTCGAATTCTTGAGGGTTTGCATCCTCGGAATAACCAGTCATGAAAAGCAACCAGAATATATTTTGTATTTATCAAATCTCATGGTACTTTTTTTGAGGCGTACTTTCCTCATTAATAGCCTCGAAGAGAGTGCAAACACAAAAAGCTGGGCAATGTGGGATAAAAGCTCACTTAAGTTGCTTTAATAACTGAAAGTGACTTTACAACATAAAGTGACTTTATAAAATAAAGTAACTTAATAATAAGTCATAAAGTGACTTTATAACACACTTTAATAAATAAAGTGATTCTGACTATAGACGTTGAGCTCGAATATTAATATTTGCCTGTGCAAAGACGTGACTAGTTGACATCCTTCATAGAGCGGCCACTAGTCCATCTGGATGGCTAGATAGACTAATCCGGCATCTAAATGGTCTGTTGCCGAGAAGGGGACATTACACCGAGCAACACAGACAAACTTCAAAATCTTTTTGGTGACACAGGATTGCCAAGGACCCGAGATGCTCTTGCATCAGACACCTGGGGTTATTTAGAAATGATTCTCCGAATCATTCAGTAGGTTTGTTCCGAGTTGCATCCAACTCAGATTGTGAAATCCATGAACTGTCTTCAATCGGTCTATTCTTCCACTTTACCAGATATTCCATATACTGTTTACCTCTTGTACTCTTGCCAATTCTTTGTTCCAAAATCTGTTCAACTTCTTCATTCTGTTTCTTAGGATATTCCATCGGTACTGTCATGTCTTCATCAGGTTCATGATACTCATACAAATTAGCAATGTTGAAAATCGGTGATATGTCCATGTCATCAGGTAACTCAATCTCATATGCATTTCCACTGTCAAATTTCTTCAAAATCTTGCAAGGTCCAAACTTCTTCATCTTTAGCTTCCCATATGTTCCAACAGGAAATCGACCTTTCTTCAAATGAACCATCACATCATCACCAACATCAAAAGTTGTCTCCTTGATCTATCAGCTCTGTCTTTGTACTTCTGATTACTCTCTTCCAACTTGATTTTCACATCTTCATGCAATGTTTTCATGTACTCAGCAAATTTCACTCCTTCAACACTTCTCTTACTTTCATCAGCAATGTCTCTCAAATCAGATATACCTCTCGGCTGTATGCCATTCACAATCTCAAATGGTGTTTTTCCAGTACTCCTATTCACTGAATTATTGTATGCAAACTCTGCTTGTGCCAACACAGAATCCCAATTACTAGGCGTGTCTCCAACTAAACATCTCAAAAGATTTCCCAAACTTCTGTTCACAACCTCTGTCTGTCCATCGGTTTGTGGGTGAAATGTAGAACTATATTTCAACTCAGTGCCAAACTTTCTTCAAAGAGTCTTCCAAAAGTATCCAACAAATTTACTGTCTCGGTCAGAGATAATACTCCTCAGTAATCCATGCAATCTGACAATTTCCTTAAAGAAAAGATTTGTTACATGTACTGCATCTGATGTCTTTGTACAAGGTATAAAATGTGCCATCTTTGAAAATCTATCTACCACAACAAATATAGAATTATTACCTCTTACTGTCTTCGGTAAGCCAAGAACAAAATCCATACCAATGTCAGTCCAAGGTGTCTCAGGTACAACAATCGGTGTATACAATCCAGTACTCTGACTTACTCCTTTTGCAACTTGACAAATTCCACAACTTTTCACAAATTTCTGAACATCATTTCTCCTTAAGAAAATTCAAAGTTTTATCAATACCAAAATGTGCAGCTAAACCACTACTATGCTTCTCCTTCATCAAATTAGTCCTCATTTGTCCTCTCGGTATACACAACTGAATACCTTTGAACAACATATCTTCTTGAATGAAATATTCTTCCCATTTTGTACTCGGTTGATCTTGAATAGGTGCTTTGCACTCTCTCCATGGCTCAGAAAAATTAGGATCAGTTTCATACTAATCTCTCATCTCATCAAAACCAAAAACTTCAATTTTCATCTCGGTCATCAAAGATCTTCTTCTACTCAATGCATTAGCAACTCGGTTAGTGACTCCACTTTTATGCTTTATCACAAATGTATAACTCTGCAACTACTCAACCCACTTCATGTCTCTGATTCAACTTATTATGACTACCCAAATATTGTAAAGCCTTATGATCAGTATACAACACAAATTCACTCGGTATCAAATAATGTCTCCATTTCTTCAGTGCTTGAACAATAGCATAGAATTCTTGATCATACACAGAATATTTCCTTTTAGCATCATTCAACTTTTCACTAAAGAAAGCAATAGGTTTACCTTCTTGACTCAACACAGCTCCAATTGCACTTCCACTTGCATCACATTCCACTTGAAATACCTTATTGAAATCAGGCAATGCCAAAACAGGCAATTCAGCAACCTTCTGCTTTAGAGTCTCAAAACTTTTATCAGCTCCATGTGTCCACTTGAATTCTCTTTTATCTCCTCTCATAGTCTCAGTCATCGCATTAAATAGAGCTGAAATTCCTTATGAACTTTCGGTAAAATCTTGCCAAACCATGAAACGATCTTACCTCACTAGTATTCACAAGTGTAGGCCAATTCAGAATAGCTTCAACCTTTTTAGGATCCATCTTCAAACCATCAGCTGAAATTACAAATCCCAAATACACAATCTCCTCTTTCATGACTGAGCACTTTTCAGATTTATCAGCAACTTTTCTTCTTTCAATCTCTGCAAAACTTGTCTAACATGCAACAAATGTTCTTCTCTGGTCTTACTGAATATTAGAATATCATCAAGATATACAAACACAAACTTACCCAAGAATTTCTTCAAAACTTCATTCATCAGCCTCATAAAAGTACTCGGTGCATTAGTTAAACCAAAAGGCATAACCAACCACTCATACAAACTTTCTTTTGTTTTGAAAGCGGTCTTCCATTTATCGCCTTCTCTGATTCTGATCTGATGATACCCACTTTTCAAATCAATCTTTGTGAAATACTTTGCTCCAGTCAAATTGTCCATTATGTCATCCATTCTTGGTATAGGAAACCTATACTTCACTATTATCTTATTGATTGCTCTGGAATGAGTACACATTCGCGATTCTCCATTCTTCATAGGTGCCAATACTGCAGGTACAGCACAAGGACTCAAACTTTCTCTGATTAGACCTTTATCTAGCAACTCTTGAATTTGTTAGTTCAATTCCTGATTCTCGGTAGGTGTCAACCGATGAGGTGCCTTGTTCGGTAAACTAGCTCCAGGGATTAGATCCATGCAATGATCAATACTTCTCTTCGGTGGCAAACCATCAGGTACATTATCAGAAATGATATTACTGTACTTGGTAACTTATCAATCTCCTCAGGGACATTATCCTCTGTTTTCTTACTCGGTTTCTTAGGAATCACAACAAAACATACATCATTCTTCTTCAAAGAGTTAAAAAATTTTCTCCCTTCCATCAAGCAAACTTTTACAGATGTGCAAACATTACTAACATGTTCTTCCATGAAAGGTAACAAGATTTGTTTTCTTTCATTAGCTACAATAGTATACTTATGCAATCTCCCATCATATATAGCATGTCTATCATATTGCCAAGGTCTACCCAACAAAATATGACAACAATCCATAGGCATGATATCACATAACACCTTATCATAGTACTTTCCAATCTTTAAATTCACATAACATTGTTCGCTTACCAGGAGTGTATGCTCATCTTTGATCCATGAAATCTGATAGGCCTTCGGATGTTCCAACCTTTCCAAGTGCAACTTTGTGACCATCTCTTCAGATGAAAGATTCTCCGAGCTACCACTGTCAATGATTACCTTCCAAACTTTATCAAAAACTCTACATTTGGTCTTGAACAAACTTTTCCTTACCGGATCTTTCTTTTTACTTTCATTCCACAGTGCTCTCCTTACCATCAAGTTATTTTCCTTCTCAGGTTCATTCGGTGACTCTTCTTGCAAGCATTTCTACTGCTACTGGCTTTCTTACTAGCATGTGTACATTCAAAAGATCTATGTCCTTCTCCGCAATTGTAACAAGTTCCTTGGAAATTACCTCTGCTATAACCACCTCGGTAGTTACTGCTTTTGCCTGTAGATGAACTTTCACCTTTCCACTCGGTTTTGCCTTTGTCCAAATTTGTCTTTTCATGTTTGGATCTACTATTTTCACTATAGGATCTACCTCTTCCTCTAGGGAATCTACCACCTCGACCTCTTTGTCTTTGTTCATGTCTCTTGTTCAATTTCTCCTCAGCCTTCAATGCAAATTGATAAGCTTCTTCAATGTTCTCCAACTTGACCAAACTAATTTCCTCTTGGATGGAAACTCTCAAACCATTCAGGTATCTAGCAATTCTTTCCACATCATCTTCATCATGTCCAAATCTAATATCCAATCTATAGAATTCCTCCGTATACTCTTTTACCGAGCTATCTTTCTGCTTTAAACTTTGCATTCGCCTAACTAGGTTAATCTGATAATCACAAGGTAAGAACTTTCCTTTCAACTTATTCACCATTTTATTTCATATGTTGATCTTGTCTTTGCCTTTCTTCTTCCGATCCAATTGCAGATGCTCCCACCACAAGGGTGCATGACCTTTCAACTTTGTGCCTGCAATCTTCGCCGTCTTTTCCTCAGATACATTTTCTTACTCAAAATATTTTTCCATCTTGGTGATCCAATCTATCAATTCATCAGAATCCAATTTCCCACTATATTCAAGAGGATTGAAATGTGGTGTTGACTTCAAGCTTGTCAATGCCTTCAAAAATCTTTCCTCACCCTGACCCATCACAGGTGCAGGTTCTGCTTCACCTTGTTCCACTTCAACTTCATCATCACTAACATCTTCAAGATGTCTGCTTCTTCTCTGGGCTGTTTCAACAGCTTCTAACCTAGCAGCAAGTTGTCTCAACATGCCTGCCAATCCTAGATCCGCTTCTCGCCTCCCACGAACCATGTTGGAACCCTCTGCAATTGCAGGTCAAATCGCAATCTACTACCCCACAACAATTCACCTAGGGCATCACAAGAAGGAACCTACAAACGTAGATCTGCAGACCTAAATCCTGATCTCACCTCGCTCTGATACCACCTGACGCAAGGGCAGGATAGGAGGGGCCAAATGATGGCACACCCTACAGATCCAGCCTGCTCAACAACACGTGGAAGCAAATAACAACACATTGTGAGAGAGAAAGCAAGGATCTTTCATTAGCTTTCATCAAATAGATTCATACATGCCGAGCTGTAAGGCCTTCCTGGTTAGGGCCAGATATTACAATGAATTCTAGAAGTCCTCAAACATGCGAGGATCTGCCAACAATCTCTATTCTACTATCTTCTATCTTCTACTAAAACTTCTCCCCTAAACTACAACCAAACAACTGCACTTATACAAGAGGCTACCGAATTGAGTCGGCCTTCAGATCCATAATCAACGGAACGGTCAGATCTGGGACCACACGCTTCCCAATGATGGATACCAGCATCAAATCCGCGACCCATAATCAATGCACAAGTCGGCCTCAACAAGAACTCAAAATAAACCCATCGGCAAACAAGGTTACCGAGCGCCAGACAAGCATCACTGAGCACCAGGGAAATTCACTGAGCGTCAAAGAGATAATCGACCAACACTGGCGAACACAGGAAACTGAGCAACACCGAACCGACTCGGTCAAAGCAGGAATCGAGCAACACAGACAAACTTCAAAATCTTTTTGGTGACACAGGATTGCCAAGGACTCGAGATGCTCCTGCATCATAACTGTTATGATGCTTGCACTTTAAATATAAAAGGTTGCATCAACAATCGATAACTGCTCAATGTGAGCGATAAGTCCACAAGAGAACGAGTTTAATATTTATTCTTCAATCGACATCCTTCAAAGCCGATCGACATGGAATATATATATTATTTGAATGGGCATAGTGAACCATCACAGTCTATTGTTATGTCTGCCGCTTTGATTAATTAACATCACATTAAGTGGATAAGTTATCAAGAACCGATAATGCAATACGATTTAATATTAATCGTATGAAATGGTAAAATGATCAAGTGCCGATAAGTATCCATTGCTGTAGTTAATTACTCATAATAATCATGCTGATTTTTATGTGTAATCATGATAATCATGATTTACTCATTTATCCATAAATCGACAGCGACACCCGATTATGGATCAATAATACCATCTCTGAATATGATACTGGGCATGTTGCTATATGGATACATCCATACATATTAGAATGATCAGAGGATAGATCATTGTAGCATGTATACATATATTCATATATCAATGGTGCCACACGAATGCCATCATAGATAAATATCAGTGATCCCGACTTGGTATGCTGATGCGTGATGTAGCCATGTAGATGAGCATGTATGCATGTATGTGTATGCTCATGTATGTATGTATATGCATGTGTTCATGTATATGGATTAGTATGCGTGCATGTATCCATGTATATACATGTGTATATATATGTGGATATGTATATGTATATGAGTATGCATGCATATAGGTATATAGATGCATGGGTGTATGGATGCCCATGTATGTGATGATGCATCATGAATGAGTATACTATGGAAATGTTTCTAAGAATGCAGATGCAATGATGAGCTAACTATTATGCAAGAGCTATATATACATGACAAGGTATGTTTTATTTCCTTGCCTTTATTATTTACATTTTGTTCTTGATTTTAAAATTAAGGGATATCACAATTTATAATAGAAAGTAATTCTTCAATTCACAACTGCTGAATTGATACAAATTGATAGACTAAGAATATTAATAAATCATCAATATTTTAAATTCCAAATGATGGACCTTTTCGACATGCTTGAGGTCCTTGAGGTGCTTGACCTGCTTGAGGTGCTTGCTATTGTTGGCATAAAGCTTAGTTGTCATCATTGGCAAACATCAAACACACTGCTTCTACACACTGGTACTCATGTTAAAACAATAGTGGTGAACCAGTAGACTTACTTAGTAAATAGTGTACCTTAACCAGTCACATCTATACCGGTCCGGTCTTGTCCATCCGGTCTAGCTAGACACCACAAGAGGCAGATGACTTAACAGGTTGCACACCGGTTTGCATTCCCAATTGCAAATTTACTGGTCAGTGCTTTATAATCCGATCCGGATTTTGCAGAGCATTTTTCATATGAACTGGAGTTAGCTTTATCTTCTGCGAACGTTTTGACGTAAACAAAAGATTTGTTTGCAAGCTTTTTGATCAAGCGTTCTGCATGCGAGATTTTTGGAAGAGTTACAGCTTGGCGGCACCATTTGGTGTAATTATAATAAGATGATTTCTTTTAAATACAGGTCATCATGCATGAGAAGAGATGTTGAAAATCAAGAGCGGAGAGCGAGTAGAGCAGAAGAGAAGAGTCTTCTGAGAAGGGATATAGTCACAAAGAGTGAAAGAGAGAGAAAGATTCAACAACCAAGCAGAGGAAGGAGTGAACAGGTATGACCTGATCGACAGATAAAGTGTCAAAAGAAGATCATTGCTTTTATTGTGTGAAGCACATTTAAATCCCTTTATCAGGGTGAACTCTGACAGGTTCTATTGTATAAATCCCTTCACCGGGTGACATCTTTGTTGATGTTTCAAGTCATTTGACAAGGCGACTCCTCACAAGGTCAAGATCTTAACCGATCTCTTTTAAATCCCTTTATCGGGTAGCATTCTAACTAGTGCTTTGTAAGCCTTTAACCGAGCAACTTTACTACTTCACTAGTGGAGTTTTGTGGGTTCTGTCCCACCCTGGTTTTTTCCTTCTAACCAAGGGTTTCCACATATATATCTTGTGTTGACCTATGCATTTGATTTTTGTTTATGATTGTTCAAGCATTCTTTTATTTTCAGTATTAACAGGAATAATAAATAGAGAAAATAATACAAGAAAATGAATTGACTGATTCACCCCCCTCTCAGTAATCGGTTAGGATCATCAATTGGTATTAGAGCCTAGTTATCAGGTAAAGAAATCTTAACCGCTTGAGAAAAGATCATGGAGGGTTACAGGTATCAGAAGCAGCTGGAAGAAACAAATGAAATGATTACTTCTCTTGAAAACAGACTGAAAAGATCTCTTTCCAAGAGAAAAGAGCTGGCTTTACAACTGAGTGAAAGTCAGGAAACAATTGAAGAACTCTCTGGACAGAGTGATTCTGATGAAGCAGAAGAAGCAGTCTCTAAACTCATGGAGAAAAACTTGAATCTGACTGATCAAATCTCCAATTTGAAATGTGAACAAGAAGGTCATGCTTTGAGGATGACCGAACTCATCGAAGCAAGCATAAAAGTTGAGGATGAGAAAAATAGTGGCAAAGAAGCATAATAGATTGCTGAAAGAGCAAGAAACCTGGTTGAAGATGCACTAAGAGAGAGTGATGCTCTCATACTACAACTGCATGGAGACATGCAGGGCATAAATTAGGAGAATGCAATCATGCATGAACACTTGCATGATAAAGATGAGGCATGCAAAGAAATGGTTGCTGAAGTTGAAAAACTTAAAGAACAATTGAAAACTCTTGAGGAGAGGAATGAGAAACTCAGAAAGTAGAATGAGAGTTCTGAGAAGCTTGATGAGCAACTGAAAGCTCAAAGAAGGCACAAAGATCCCATAGGACTTGGGTACATCGGTCAAAGAAACAAGGAAACTGGTGAGTCCTCTGGAATCAAGGAAAGCAAGAAGGACAAGAAGAAACCAACCAGAGACAAAGGCAAAAGAATTTTCAAACCCTCTTGCAAACATTGTGGCAAACCGGGTCATAAATCAAATGATTGCAGGAATGCACTGGTGAAACCTTTCACCACTAACAGTTACTGTAGTAACTGTTATAAGTATGGTCACATGACCTTTGAATCTAGGTCACGATCTAACAGTGTGTTCAGTGGAAGCAGGGGAAGCTTAAAAGGTTATTGCTATGCTTGCAATAAATTCGGACACAAGGCTGAAGAATGCAGGTCTACAACCATGGCATTCAAATCTCCACTGAGGCCGGTATTCCATAACAAGAATGCTAACCAGGGCACGTCTATGTGTGCTACTTGTGGACCATCAGGGCATAGGAACACTGAATGCCACTCACCCATGGACAAAGAAAGAATGGTCAATCCATGGAGAGGAACCAGTATGACTTGTTACAACTGTAACAAGATTGGGCATTTGGCCAAAGACTGTAGGAAAAGGCCCAGCTAAACCAGTCAAGAGGAATGTGACTCCCAATCAAAAGGGAAACACCACTAAAGAGACCAACAGGGAAGTAAAGAAGACTTGGTCCAAAAAGGGGACAAAGAGCTCTGAAGGAGAGAAATCAAAGACAAAGTCATTATCCACCGATGGTGATATCTCTTTAGGAAATTAAGTCAAAAGGGCTTAAGGGGGAATAGGTAGCAACGCTACTATCCTCGGAGTAACTGGTGAGATATATTCTCACCAGTGTTACAAGACTCGGACTCGTCTCGGACTCGGCAAGCTGGATTTGGGCTCGGACTCGGACTTGGCAAGTTGAAAAACCCAAAAAATTCAAAGATTTTTAAGGATTTAAAACTTTTTTCATGCATCATTCAGTCAATTAACATCAAAGACACAATAATTGAGATAAATAGAAGCTACTTTACACACATAAACAAGTTTACATTGATCACATAAGTATAAATTCAAATTTCTAAAGGAAATAAGTTAACTGTTAAACTAGTTACTAAATAACACATTAGAAATCTGAAATATAAAGTGTCATTGTCAAAAGTCTACAATATTCATGGAATATGAAATCCATGGAATGAAAAGTTCAAAACATATATCAAAATAAAAGCTAGAGCCTAGAAGACTAAGGTCCTATGTCTTCCTACGTGTACGCCTAAGATAGGTCATGGAATATTTTGTAGCCATCTTCTATCCCTGTGTCTGAGGCTCAACCTCAGTGGCATCCTCATCATCCTCATCCTCCTCATAATCATCATCATCCTCAGACCCCTCACTCTTAGCCTCAGGGTCCTCCACTGGGTCTCCTTGCGCTCTAGCCAATCGATTTGCTAATCTATTTTCTAAAACCCCTATATTCTTCTCCGAAGCCTTTTTCCTCTCTTCTAAGTCTTTGCAAATGATGGAATGACTTTTTTAGGTCTTAGAATCATTAGAAAATCCTTGTTCTAGCTTCAATTTTCCCTCAAAAAGCCAGGATTGGTTGTGGGAGATAACATTGCTGAAGGTATACTGAATCCTGAAATTTGGCTAAGTCTGAAATTTTTTGAAAATCTAGAATCTGCATTTTAACTCCTATGAAGTTGAAACCTATCTCAAACATCCTGGAATGTATTTATACAATATAACTTAAAGTATAAGAAATAAATAAATGTCACAAATGTCACTTAAATGTTATATTTGTATAAATCCTCTTGCCCCGAAGTCAAAAAATGACCGTGTATGACATGTTACCAAAAAAAATCTTAAAATCAGTAAAAAAAAATTTAGTTTTTTCTTTTGGACATGACTGGACGCACCGAGTCCAGGCCACGGGACTCGGTGAGTCCTCCGAGTCCAAGGACTCGGCGAGTCCTGCAGACTCGCCTAGGACTCGGCCGAGTCCTGGAGCTGGGTCAGTTTGCCTTGGCGAGCCTGGCTCGGCTCGGGACTCGCCGAGTCCTGTAAAGTGATTCTCACTCAGTCAAGGATTGAAACTAGGAAGGATACACCGGTCTAACACCAAAAATGGTCAAATGGAGAAGCTGACATATCACGGTCGATGTTTCAATCGAGGTTGGTGTAGTAAATAGGTAAAGGGTCGGTGAACCGGTTGATAAAGGTAAGGCTAGGTAGAGGTAATTAATATAGTAACCGTTAACAAATGTTACCATTTGCTAATTATCGTTACAACCTTAGTGTATAAAAGGGAGAGCCGATTACTCATTTCAGTTTACATTGTGTTTTGTGATTATTGTTTTATAAGTTTGAGTAGTCTTTCTTGCTGTGATTCGCGATCTTTGCTTTGCGTACTTCGCAAATTTGTCAAGAGCTTTTTGTGTGTTTCCGGTCTAGAGAAATGGCATCATCATCATCTGTTGTGAGCCTAATTGACATTAATCAACACGATCGACCTGTGTATGATATCATGGTAGTGCAAAATACAGTGAATGATATAGCTGGTGCCCTATCATCGATTCTCGACAGGGTGCTGTTGACTGAAGATGTAATTGCGTTCATCCACAACAAATAGGAGGAATTGGGTGAAACATTCATACAGAGCGAATACTTAGTGCTCTGTGAAGATGGAAAGCTCCATGCGAAATAAGGGAAATTGGAGGCAGCTGGATTGACCAATGGGGTCAAATACCCAAGTGTGTTTCGACTTGACTAGATTCAGTTGGTACTCAGTCGAGTACACGATCCAAGAATGTGGTTAGCGAAAGGCGCCATTACTCCAATAACCAAGGAAGATTTAAATAGAGTAACTGGTTCAACGCCACAGGGGAAGCTCTTACCTTGAGGACAATTGCTAACGTTGAAGTCACTCGACTCACCAAGTCGAAATACGACCGTTGTATGATGACTGTGACCGACATTGAAGATGACGATGTCCGGTTTGTTGTTGTCATTGGTTACAAGGTTTACCAGTCAAGAAATCTCAACAACATACCAGGTGGTGCAATTCATGCAGCGCATAGGATAATGCACGACAATGCTTAGTATGACATATGTGCTATGCTAAGGAGCCAGATTTTTGAAAACCCGAAGAAGCTCAGTATGGTAAAGAAGAAATTTTTGAAATACGGGACACTGATGGTATGTCTCTTTTTCTTCTACCAAAATTTCTTTCCAGGAGTGGGTAAGGTTACCTGGTTAACAGATAGACTGGTAATGGTCCAAATAGGTGAAATGATTAACAGTTTGGGGAATCGGTTCAACAAAGTAATGACTGATTACTTTGAAGCTTATCAACTCAGAATACATCAGAGGGAGAGAATTCCTTCAGCTATTGTAGATGAGTACAAGGATGAAGTTTGCTTCCTGGTGAGGACCGATCATTGTATCATCCAGGCTGTTGAGCCAAGAACTGAGTTTGAACCGGAACTTGGTTATGAGATATCAACCAAGATTGCCAAAGTTTACGCCGAGGCACTTCAAGAGAGTAACCTGGATCTCTCTGCCATTCGGTTTGGCACTTATGAGGAGATAAGTGCAAATTTGAAGAAAAATGCATCTTCAAAGACACCAAAGAAGATATATGTCAAATTGTCTCCTACTCCAAGGAAAAGGAAGCCAATTGTGCAAGAACCAAAAGTTCAAAAGAAGAAGGCACAGTCAGTCACAACCGAACAGTCACAAGGTGAGGAGTTAGAGGAAACTGAGACAGAACAAACCACTATGTAAGAACCCCCAAATCGGTCCTTAACTGCTGCAGATGTTTATCTCAATTTGTTGTTTGAAAGTTTATGATTTTTTGGATTTTCAAGGGTTTTAGAAATAAAAAGCAAATATGCAATAATTTGAAATTTTGAAACTATTCAATTAACTGCTGCAACTTCTATTTATTTTCCAAATGAAATACAAAAGGAAATCAAGACAATCCTTTATTGAAAAATGATTAACAAAGGCAACTACAAAATGCATAAAAACCTTGGGAGAATACACCAGCTGCGGTGGGAATTTATTGATTTCAACTCTACAATGTTGTGGCTGTAAATCTGAAAGAGGATAATGGCTGCGACTTATTCCTCCATAAATCTGCAATTAAATACTATCTTCTTCTTCCTGCTGCTGAAACTAATACTGCTAAAGCACAAATAGAGTCTCTGGATGAAACTCTCTGAAATTTCAAATTCACTGGATATTTCACCAGCTCAAATGGATACACATAGAAGAACTACGTTCTTCAATGGCAAAGTTGAAACCCTTCTCAGAGCTCAAAATCACAATGATCAATTTGCAAAATAACAATGGATAGCTCATTCTTCATTTCCCAAGCAAATATAGGCCTCCAAAACCCTAATAAAAAATCCTCTTCAAGGCTGCGATTTTATTTAATGAAATAACATTAAATAAAATCATTAACATTTAATTGAATTAAACTTAGGGAAAGCTTTTAATAATTCACCTCCAAAATAAAATACTCAATTGGCCCCATTCGATGTGTTATAAACCCATCACTTAAGTGATTTAAATATAAAGTCAATTTAACTTTATATTAAATCTATTGCCATTTAATTAAAATATATAACCACTGAAGACTGAATAACTCCCTTAAAAATGAGAATTTGGCTTAACCATCTAGAATTGGAGTTGGTCTAATAATTTCCCATGTGATCAAATAATATTTCTAAAAATAGCAGGGGTCCATCTCTATGGCTCAAAAAATAAACCTAAATATAGAAACCTTCGCTAAAAATAGCAAAATCCATATAACTGAGCCAAAAACAATCTCTTAAGCCAACTGAAAACACTGAACTCTGCCACTACTGAACCATTTGAAAACCATACCTTCACTGTGCCTGAAAAGACCCCCTATCCATGCCTACTAGCCTACGAGGATCCACTGATAGGCTAATCACTTACTAGCATGATGTCGCTAGCTAGAAGGGGACATCACACACTGCCTATCTAATAAAGAGGAAGACTGGGAAACCAGTAAAGGAGGATGAACTGAAAGAAAGAAAACCAACCATAGATGAGATGGTTGATGGAATAAAGCTTACAGGTAGATTGGGAGAGGTTGGAAGAAGATATGAGCTGTTGAATGATGATGATAGGAGAAAATTTGAAGAGGCTGTAGTATATAGCCTTCATAAGTTTAAGAGAACTCCTACTGAGATTCATGGCTTAGTACCTGCAGAGTTACATGAGATCATTGAAGGAAGATGAAAATCTTCAATAGAAAAAGAGAAAGAGCTAAGGATAAGGGCAATGTTGGAAGTGCAAAGCCACTTGAGCTTGCTAGAGGCAACCAATCAAGAAGATCTGTATAAACAAAGCTTTAACATCAGGAAGAGGATTGGTCAAGTATTGATAGGAGAAGTTGATGTGGTTCATGATGAAGGGGTTGCAATTCGGTGCAACCAGAAAAGGACATCGGTAGAGGGAAAGGCATTCTGGGCATTGAGGCACTGGTCCAATCCAAGCTTGCAATTGAACCGGTCGTTGTAGACATCACCGAAGACATAGGTGGTGATCTTACTCCACCAACTATCCTTGCATTTCTAGAAAAAGGTAAAGCTAAAAGCCTTACTGTTGATAACATAGTTGATGAGATATTGGATTTTGGAAAAGTTAGCAATGCTGCTAAATGGTTCAGTGCCTTGGGCATTGATGATAAAGATAAAATTGAAATTGCTCTGTTAGAGAGCTTTTTTGATTTCAACCGGGGACCAAAGGACTACAGGTCCTCCTTCCTAGCTGAACTAAACAAAAGGCTATTGACAAAATGGAGAGCTGGTTTAGCAAAGAACAATAAGATCTTAAGGGAAGTTCTTGAAAAGGTTGAACCAAGTCTTGATGAAGATGCAATCAAGATTCTGTTGGAAGCAGAAGCACTGAATCTGGATATAAGAGACAGAGTGGCCAAAATTATAAATGGTTAAGAGAAAGAAGTGTATGAAGAAACAAGTCCAACTATGGAAGAATTATGACTTCGACACTATCAAAGGGGCAAGAGAAAATTGCATCAGAAAAGGTGTCTATTGAAACACCTAAGTTAACAGGTCCTTAGGATACTTTACAAAGTGAACAGGCAAAGGAAATGGTCCCACCTGAACTGTTCACAACTGGTGAACAAGTCACAACCGATGATTGGGATACAATTGGTGAGAAGGACAATACTGGTGATCAGGATAACACCGGTGAACATTTCACAACTAGTGAACAGGTCAATATCGGTGAAAAGACTCCAACAGGTGTACAGGATACACCACTCAGACCAGTGGAACAAGAAATAGGGGAGTCATTAGCTAAGATGTCTGAAGAAAAGGAAATTGAGAAAGTAGAGATGGTCAAGAGTGATCAACAAGTTGCCGAGGAACAACCAAAAGAGGAGCAACAACCAGAAGAAGAACAACAACCAGAAGTGGAACATAAAGAAGAGCCTCAAATGGAGGAAGTGGAGAAGTTAGCTGAAGAAGAGCCCGACAAGGACATCAAATAGAAACAACTAGTAGATGTACCAAACGCTTCTTCAAAAAGAAAGCTATCTTTTGCAGCAGACCCTGAATCCAAGAGAGGGAAAGTTAGCACTTCTCCAACAGGTGACACTGTCATTGACATTAGCAAAATGTCAACAAGAGAGTTGAAGCATCTCACCAAAAGAAAATAGGACATAGTTCTAACAAGTGTTAAAAATATTCTCTACAATTTTGCACCTAATGCAAATATTGATGAAGAAAAACCCATAATTGATCTACTGGAAATTGTGGCACAAGCGATTGGAGAAGATATAGCAGATCCAAAAACAATAGCCATTGATCATTATGAACATAAGAGAATAAATATTCTTCATGACAAGATTGCAGACCTCAAAGTCACTGTGGCTACCAACACCAAAGAACTGAAGCAACAGGTACAAGACGCTGGGAGGATAATAACAAAAACTTCAAATTTTGAAGATTTTGTGAAAGATGTAACAGAAAGAACCAAAAGGACTACAAAAGAGCTAAATGAGACTACATCAAAGTTTGATATTGAGACCTCTTCTGCAACAGAGTATAGTGGTGAGCTAACCAGTTTAGCTCTCACATTGAGAAAGACATCAGAAGAAAACACAAAGAGAATCCAAGATGTCATTGGATATCAGCTATTCATAGCCCCTACTTTTGATCTGATGCAAAAAACAACAAATGTTGCTGATATACTTCTCAATGAACCAGTCTATAAGACAATTGAGGACATGGAGAACCTAATTGTCTCTCTTCAAGCTATGAAGTATACCCTAGATCAAGTCATAGCTGCATGGAAACCTTTCCTAGTTTCCGCCAGGAAGGTCTACAAGGATATCTTCAACAAGCCCCAATTATGAGGAATTCATACCCTTTGTCCCTTGGAGGCAAAAAGGGGAAGATTACTTTCAGAAGTTTGGTAGAGAAAGGGGAAGATACTGTAGAGACTAATCAGATGACAGGGAGAGTTGAGACAGATACAACAGGATCAAGTAGAGCAAGTCTACAGGGGAAGTATCAGAAGTATCAAGTATCAGTTGATAGGATGATACTCTACAGGGAGTTTATGTGTTGATGTGTTTTTCCACCAATGCCAAAGGGGAAGATTGTTGGCATAAAGCTTAGTTGTCATCATTAGCAAACATCAAACACATCAGTACTACACACTGGAACTCATGTTAAAACAACAGTGGTGAACCAGTAGACTTATTAAGTAAACAGTGTACCTTAACTGGTCACATCTATACTAGTCTGATCTTGTCCAACCGGTCTAGCCAGACACCATAGGAGGCAGATGACTTAACAGGTTGCACACCAGTTTGTGTTCCCAATTGCAAATTTACCGGTTAGTGCTTTATAATCCAATCTGGATTTTGTAGAGCATTTTTCAGACGAACTGGAGTTAATTTTTTTTAGATGGACTGGAGTTAGCTTTATCTTTTGTGAATGTTTCAAGGTAAACAAAAGATCTGTTTGTAGGCTTTTTGATCAAGAGTTCTGCATGCGAGATTTTTGGGAGAGTTACAGCTTGGCGGCACTGTTTGGTGTAATTATAATATGATAATTTCTTATAAATACAGGTCATCATGCATGAGAAGAGATGTTGAAAATCAAGAGCTAAAAGTGGAGAGTGAGCAGAGAAGAAGAGAAGAGTCTTCTGAGAAGGGATACAATCACAGAGAGTGAAAGAGAGAGAAAGATTCAACAACCAAGCATAGGAAGGAGTGAACAGGTATGATTTGATCGACAAATAAAGTGTCAAAAGAAGATCATTGCTTTTATTGTATGAAACATATCTAGATCCCTTAATTGGGGTGAACTCTAATAGGTTCTATCGTATAAATCCCTTCACTGGGTGACATTTTTGTTGATGTTTCAAGTCCTTTGACAAGGTGACTCCTCACAGGGTCAAGGTCTTAACCGATCTCTTTTAAATCCCTTTGCCTGGTAGCATTCTAACTAGTGCTTTGTATGCCTTTAACCGGGCAGCTTTATTACTGCAGTAGTGGAGTTTTGTGGGTTCCGTCCTATCGTGGTTTTTTCCTTCTAACCGAGGGTTTCCACATATATATCTTGTGTTGACCCATGCGTGTGATTTTTGTTTATGATTGTTCAAGCATTCTTTTATTTTCAGTATTAACAGGAATAATAAACAGAGAAAAGAATACAAGAAATTGAATTTACTGATTCACCCCCCTTCAGTAACGGGTTAGGATCATCAACTATATGGTGTTGTGTAATGTCCCCGTTTTTTAGACTATGGGATTAGCTTGGTTTGGCGACCCTCACAAGCTAATCAAGTGATCAGAGGGGGTCAGATGGTGGAGCCAGCGTTGGGATTCCATTCTGGAGGTTTGAATTATCAGGTCTGCTCTTCGTTCGAATCATTTTGGTCAACTTACTATTTTTAGTAAGTGGTATTTTGGGTATGGCCAGGATTAGTAGGATGTCTGCACGGAGCGTCAGATATCTCAGGATTGAGTTTCAGAGAATCTCCAGTTTGAGAGACTTACTATTTTTAGTAAGTCTATTTTTAGCAGAGGCTATTTCTGGCAGGGCAGTGCCTATTCCTAGCTAGGTAGTTGGACTTGGTGCTTTGTCAGAAGTTGGTTGATTGGAGTCAGACAGTTCAGTGGCTTATATTTTAAATGTGTTATTAAATTAAATTATTTTGATTTAATTTAATAACTTATGACTTTATAACTTTATGTTATAAAGTGAGATTATTTTTAAAGCCAATTAAGTGAAAATATTAAAAAGTGCTTTTTCCAAAAAGCCTATATATTCTACTCGAAAAAACACTTTTGTCATCTTATGCAATCATTATTTTTCTTGGAATTTGGGAAGAAGACAAACTTGGCTAGGGTTTCGAGGACTGATTCCTCTTTCTCATGATTTGAGCCATTGGCTGTTAATGGTGAATTTCACAACTGATTATTACTGAGTTTGCAATTTGATGCTGTTGTATATCGAATTGGTGAATGATTCAACTTGGAGTTCGAGTTTGCTGAAGAAATTGTGTTTGTAAATTCAACACAACAAAGTTCTGGAATTATATTTTGGAGGCTGATTATTATTCTCTGATTTTCGAAATTATTATCAAAGGGAAGATTATTGAAAATCATTGCTGTTTGCATATGTGTTCAAGCTGCGATTGTATTATGTATTGAGAGGCGTTTATGTGTCAGCAAAACCGGCCATACATTCCTTACGTCAAGCTAGATCTGCATCACGCGGGTTTGAAGGAATTGGCGGCAGCATATTCACGTGAGGTAATATATATGTGGCGGCTGACTAATCTGGATGGGATCCTTGCATTAGCAAGGCTGTAAGTCATCAGTTGGGACGGCATTGTGTATTTGAACCAGTCACGTGCTACTTTGAGCAGTGACGTGATCACTACTAAGGTGGCGGCTGCAATACTTCAAAACGTAACCAGCAAAGAGGAGTTTTTTTTGCAAGTACAGGTGCAAATGAGTATTAATAACATTGTAAAGTTCATAATATTGTTGAATATTGACAGTCGATACAGAAAGCAGATTCTGAAAATAATTTATTGAATTAGTAAATTATAGTGCTGTTAGTGTTTTTAGAATTAGCTTGCATAAATTGTTGAAAATAGTTACAGTTGTATTCAATTCAAATATATTTCCAAGAAGAGCCAATTACGGTTCTTTACATGTTGATTGGTCAAACATTCAATTTCAGACTTTAAAGCCCTCTTTGATACTATTAGAAATTTTAAACTAATGTTATTTTATCTTTTTATGCCTCCATCAACATTTATGACAACCTTAATCTATAAAAAAATGAGTCCTTGAGGAGAGGTAATCCCTTTTTGGAATCTTGGTATACTTTTTTGACCTTCCAAAGGAGCACATAGACAAACCCTTTTAACTTTTAAATAGACCCCCTTTTGGCATTATTTGAAATGTACGTCAGCTTTTAAATTTGGTATGATGAACTTATGAAGGTTGATGTACGAGTCTTAGAGGCATTTAGATGGTACCGCTAAGAGAGATTCTCAATAACAGTTAAATATATAATATTTTAAAATTTGTATGTTTTCAATGTACACTAAAAACTTTGTCCTTTACCAACTACACAAAGATCTGAAAGAAATGTCCAAATTGGAAGTGATTGAACCATCAACACAAATGCAAACCAACAAATCTTCTTTCACACACCCTGTGATTCTCAATGAGCCACACCACATTAACTAGAGAGTATCTTTCATCATCATGTCTAATCTTTTCGAGGAGGGATTTTGCTGTCCAAAAGGTTGAGATGAACTGAGTTCAATCTCACAGAACCACAAGGGTTTCACAAGAGAAAATGAAATAATCTGCATAATGCATGCAAATGAGCTCTCCAAATTTCCATTTATAATCTTTTTGGAAACTTTCTGGAAAACACAATTTAAAATCAGTTTATAATCTAAATAAGCCTCACAACTCCTAAAGGTTATGTTACCAATTTTCACCCTATTTGTTCTAATTGGCAGGGCTGTTACCAGCCCTTAATTTTCTGGTGAAAGAGGTTCATTTGAATTCATTGATTGCTGTCCTAATTATCAAATAATCGGTTTTCTTGCAAAATATAGATGTTGGAGTTCAAACAAAAAGGAAAAAATTAATGTGTTCATTTCAGACAATAAAGGTACAGCAATGAAATTATCCACACAAGCAGTGGTTGCTATCAAAACTATAAACTGAAAGTGCATTTTTGAGATATACAGTTATGAAAATGCATTTATTTATGCAGCCACACATTGTGTGACTTAGGCTAATGCAAGCATGCATTCGAATCTTAAATGCTGAAAATTAAAGCTATTGTTACATCTTTGTAAATGCAAGAAAATAAGCAAATAGAAGATAGGGTTAGGCCCCCCATTGCCTGGTGTTTTCGTTGAAGGTTGCTATTTGCTTCAATTTGGGGCCCGCATCCGAAGTAGTCCTGCAAAAGAAGAAAGAGAAATGGGTCAATTCATGTGAACTGAGCAATGGAGGAACTAAACCTATCAACCTATGTCATCTACTTCCATACATTTACAAAATGTAAAAAATCAGAGTGCAATAAAAAGGAGTTGTTGGAAGGAATGATTACATCATTGGTTATACTTTATTTCTTAACAATGTTTGCGTTATGTGCAGATACATGTATGAAGTTTTGAGGAGATTGTTGAGGGGACATGCATAAATTACAGGTATGAGACCTTCCAGTTGAACCAATGTAGTTGTTTGAAGACACTGAGGAGATCATAGAAGGGACATATGTAAATTACGGGCATGAAACCTTCTGGTCAAATCAGGTAGGGGCCAAGACTAAAGTTTTGAGGAGGCTATTGAGGGGGCTTTTATAAGTTTTAGGCATGGGACCTTCTGGCCAAATCATGGAGTTGCAGAAGACTGGGTGTTGAAGGGACATGACCTTTGTCATGAAACCTTTCAGCCCAATAAATGAGACATACAGGTGCTACAGGATGGTTTTCATTTCGTTTCAGAATTGCTACAAGTGGTTGTATTGCTACAAGATTGCTACAGGAGGTATTTATCTTACTCTACTATAGGAAGTTGTTTACAAAGGATGGACTGTCATATCAATCAGATTTAAGAAAAAGGGACGCATGATCTTATCAAGATGAGGGAACATACGGAGAAATGAAGCAATGCTGCTATAATGATAAGGCCAATTTTTTCTGTTCATTATTACCTTAGAGCATCATTGTGTGGACAACATCAGTCAAATAATGTTAAATGTGAAAGGCACAAAGTCAAAGAAAGCTAGCAGATTGACAACTTCATTGCTAACAAAGGAGTGTTATTAAAATAGAAAGATCATGCTAAGAACAAGTTGAGAGATAAAGCAACAGATACCAAAGAGATGAGTGTAAATGAAAAAAGGTGCATCACTGTAGCCAAAGATAGATGCAAAGTATAGATAAACAGAGTTCATAACAGAGCAATACTAGAGGATTGCAGGTACAATCAGGTAAATCAAAGAGTTAAGCAGAGAACACCAGAAGAGACGACAACTTCAGATTGATAAATTCCCAATGAGAAGACAATGATAAGATTATGCAAATCAATAGTCACAGTCATCATGAAATCAATGGAGCATATAAAGGAATTAAAAGAGAATAGTCCAATATTTTCTTAAAAAAAACGTACTCAAGAATAGTGAAACAAATGTATAGAAAAAAGTCATGATTCAATACCTGAGCACAAAGCGTCATGTACAAAAATCATGACAGTAGTTGGAGCAGCTATATTGGTATTTATCAATGGTACTATCATGATGCAGGTATGTTCATTGTTTTAAAACATGAAGTGCAACACTTTTATCAATTTCAAGAGTTTTCATCTTCAGATGAAACCGAGTAATAGAAGACAAAGGACTTGAAGTGGTTGTTTCAACAGGCAATGCTTACTGGCTATTTCAAGGGGATGTTCAAAACTTAATTATGTTCTATATTTCTGTCATCAAATGATAAATGCAGCTTTGATTATTGTTGCAAAGAATTCCTTTATTCTTATGATTTGTTTCTGTTTGGTTATAATGGACTCCACAAAGCCATATCATCCAATCAGTGACAACATCATCCTTGCCTGTGCTAAATTGAAGTTTTTGGAAGCTGAATTCTTTAACAATGTTTCGTTGTTTGCAATGACAGCAGAATATTCATAGACTGAATTTATTTAAAAGGCTTTAGTTCCTTTCAAGCAAATGAAATTGTCTGGTACAATACCAATGCAGCAACCTTTACCAATATTCTTCTAGCGCAAAGAGCGGGACATAAATTTCTTCTGTAAATTGTTGAACTTCACTACCTTACATTGAGCACAAAAATGCTATGAAAGCTATGAGGGAGATTTACTGTCCATCAGATAAAAGTGTAAAGGAGTATTCAAGAAGTTACAGTTTAGCTGGACTTATTTAAAGTATAGAAATTTATTTTGCGACATATTGTATTGCTTTAAGGGAAAACTGTAATGGATTTTTATAATAAAATGTGGAGCATGGTGACCCATGTAATGGAGGCCGCAGTCTATATCAACGACATTGAAAGAATTGAAAGAAAACAATCCAGAACGTTTTCTCAGCCATGGTGCATACACAGAATTTCGAAAATACTCACATAGATATAAGAGTTTCTTTTCATCTTCAGAAAATACCCTCGTGGATATGAGAAATTTTTATTCATTTTCAGAAAAAACCCACATGGATAACTCACAGAAAATGTGTCGCAGCCAAACAGAGATGTCAAAGAGTTGCAGCCAGTCAAATAAAGTAGCAAGTCGAGATACCCAGGGCATGGAGTCCAAACATACATCAAGCACGAAGATATAGATGAGTCATCATGGGAAGGGGCCATTTATTTAATTAATTCATGGATGCCTAAACCAAGGTATTAATTAAAAGTATTGGAGTAAATGAATTATTAAAAAGAAAAGTATATTTATTTATCCCACATTGGTAAGGATTGTGTTTGAGCTCTCACAAGAAAGAATAAAAAGGGACTTAAGAGCTCATTCTCAAATACCGAATGCCATTTGTTGAATTTGTTCTTGGAGAAAGAAATCGATTTTCTTTGGAGAGCTAGGGTTTTGGAACTTGGTCTTCATTCTTGGAGAGAGTTCTTTAGCAAATACAAGTGTTTGGTCTTCAATTTCTGGAGAGAACTCTTGGTATTTACATGTGCATTGAATCAGGTTATTGATCATTGAATTTGTGAGCTGCAAAATTGTATTTGAAAACAATACTGGGACTGCCGTACAATTGTTGCAAGGGCTGTACAGATTTGAGAGAATTTGCTTGAGTTTGAGGAAGTAACATACTTTGTATACAGCTGCGTAAGGAATTTGGAGGACTGCAATTGGCTTACCTACAACCTTTCTATATAAGAGTCTTCATTGGCAAGGATAATTCCTTGCTGCTGGTGTAATTTCCCATACAACAATTCAGATTGCTGGAGCTTCTTCAACGTGTGGAGTGTGGATTGGGGGTTTGGAATTCAGTTTGGGTTGCTGTTGCAGATGCAAGTTGTAGATTGCTTGGCAAAGGGTGTATGAACTGCCTTTAACATGAAGGAACCTTCATTCTCAGCTGGCATCACTTGTTATCAGGCTACGTCTCATCTCTAAACAGCCATAGTCCATATTTAAGGTGCAAAAATCATATTGTTTTAATGTGTATTTATCTGATGATATTTGATACTATCATATTGGTTAATGTATCAAGGAAATAAGTAAATGTTAATGATAAATTGCTGTTGGTCTAATCCCATAAATCTGAGAAAATTACAAAAGTATATATGTTTTAAAATTCAAACCAGAATTTGCAAATTAAGTAGAGATAGTAGCTAGTTTGCAGGTGAGAGCCAGTTGGGCTCATCACATTTTGGTTCACATTTTTTTTGCAGTCAAAATCATAGCACAATATGCTGCAATGTTCAGAGAATTTTCTTTTCCAGTGAAAGATAAAAATCATAATGCAACAAGAAGTGCATTCTCATCAAGCAGAGGAAGAAGTTAGATAGGAGATCACGACATACCATTATTAGCAGCCATGGCTGTCATTTAAAAACGCAGAGGAGGTATCAACCAGCAACTCATCCATGGTGGTAAGTAGCAGTGAAAAAAACTCCCAAAGACATCAAACCCTCATGAAAGCGGCTGGAGAAGAAGTGCAACAGCAGCAAATTTCGAGCAGTATCACAGAGAAAGCAAAGACCAACAACAAACGACAACATAGCATCAAGTTCTTCTCTCCAATCCAAACCCTCATGGAGGTGGCAGCAATGAAGGAAGCAGCAGCAGCAAACAAGATGAACTAAATGAATGTTTTAGGGTTCCCTTTATCCTATATCTCCCGTGAATTCTCTTGACTTTGCCTTAGTTTTGCATTCCTTCCAAATCCCTTAGATATTTTTGAATGCCTTAGGATAGCTTTTTATTAAATAAAACCAATGTAATTTTATTGAATTCAAATTTATGGATTAGTAAATAACATTGTTAATGTCATTTATTAATTCATAAATTTAGTTTAATATAAATTCTTTGTTTTTTTATATTTTTTATATAGACTAGAAATTTATAAATTATTATTTTATAATATAATTTAAGAAATAAAAAAATGAATAATTTAATGGATATCGTTTAGATATTCATTAACTTGCACACTTTTGATTCTTATATTATATTATATTATATAATAATAAGCTATAAATTTTGATGCTTATCCTAAAGTTATCTTTAATCCACTTATTTATTATTATAACGTACATCTATATATTTAATTTAAAATTAATGGTGAGGATTGTTAATTTTAAAATTAAATATATAGATTTATGTTTTATAATAATAAATAAAGCGATCAAAGAGTTCATAATTTCTCAATCTATTAATTATTAACTAAATAATAATATAATATATGTAATTCTCAAACAAATAAGTTTTATATTTGTTTTTTTGATTAAATATATTAGAATATTATTTGGTAATAGTTGATAAATTAATAAATTATTAGTCTTAGGGAAGTTTTCTTTTCGTTTGCACTTATTGTGAATAATAATAATATTTTGTCATTATTATAAGACAATTATTATTAATTTTTCGAGTGCAGTTAGGAGTTCTTTGTAGGAGTTGTCTTTAGGTGATGTTGTGCTTGTTTAAGGTGACCATTTCAGTTGGCTGCTTGTTCCATGCTCATTCAAGGGAGAGTTTTCTTGTTCATGATTAGTTATGGGGCAGTTTAGGTCTATTTATAGCACTTTGGAGGTGTTTTGGAGTTAGTCATTAGTTCATCATCAGTTTGGAGACCTTTTCCAACAGTTTGCTCACAGTTTCATGCAGTTACATCCCTATTTTGGTGGGATTAGTTCTCATTTCCGACCCCCCATAGTTTCTGCATGGTTTTTGAAGATTTAGAGCAGTTTTGAGGCAGTTTTGAGTGTTTTTTCAGTTGGACATGGCTTGGTGGAGTTAGAGGAGCACTTAGACTTCAATTTCTGACAGTTTAGCTCCTGATTTTATGGGTTTTTCTCATGCATCCGACCCTTGGAGATCTGTAGCCTATATCATTGTTTTTTGATCTCATTGGAGGGACCTTTTTTTTGGCTTACTTGTTTTGCACATTGCATACTTGTGAGAATATTGTAAGGGCATTTTTGTAGTAGAAATTTTTTCAGCATTGATTATATTGATACAGTGGTTCCTTCTCATTGGTTTCAGTGCAATATTGTGGATTTTCTTGCTTTTATGTTGTGTTATCCTTCATTTTAGTTATATTCCTTGTTGCATATTCAAATTTTGATACTTGTTATTATAGGTCTTTGTTTGTGTCCTAATTCTTTGAAGAAAATTGGTGAAACCTAGTTTCCCTTTCAAAGCGAAAGATTCCAAGTCTTTGCATAGATCATTGTTGTAATTGCATGTTTGTTTGAGTATTGAGAGCCATCAATTTTTTCTGTGATTTATTCGAAGTTACATACAAATTGTTTGGTATATCACCTCATTTAGTTTTTAGGTATTCATATTTTTCTCATCCTTGTACCTCCACATACACATTTAGTTCTAGGTGATCACTGTTTAAGAACCAGCCTATCTTCTAGAGATTCTTCTCTTGTTTTAGGACAACCCACCACCCAAGAGGGTTTCCATGTTCGAACAGGATAGCTAGATTTCATTATCAAAGCTAAAGGCACAATCCTGATTGACAACAGGTTATTTATTGCATTATTTGAACAATCTTGACACTTAATCACTTTATCAAGCGTCCAACATTTTAAACTTTTTTTTCTCTTTTCGATGAGCTATTGAAGTAAGGTTCTTTTTTAATTATTTTATAAAAATTAGCAATCTTAGTAAATATAATTAAATCAAAGCCAATAATACACCGGAGTTGTGAAAATTGTTGAAAAGCATCGGAATTAAAATTTGACTACATTGGAATGATACCGATGGAATGATACCGATGATGGATAATGAAAACAAGGCCAATTAGGTGACTTGCTAATATAGACACTCTCTCCAAGAATTTTGGAGAATATACCAGAATCCAAAACTCACTTCATAAAGTGGCACAATAGTCCTCTAGACAATCTGAGCACATCACTGCCATTGAATGTCCCCTTTACCACAGTTGACGATCACCAAGAAAGTGACAACTAACTATAATGCTGAAGTGACAAAAAATGGGGACATTACAATTTTAGGAAAAAACTTTTATACAATTGATATGCAATTTTAAAGAATGTAAAATACTGAAATGCTTAAAAAACACATTTCAAAGTACTGAAATACATATCAACAAAATAAAAGATTAATTTATTGATAATTGGTAACCATTGTCATGGCATAAAAAATCAGATTTTAAGTAATAATCACTTGGAGATGGTAGACAGACTGGGAGGGAAATGCCATAATTTCAAAAACATGCACAAGGGTTATTAGAGATGACCATATTTTCAGTCAATTGATAAAACTTTAGTGCATGTACACTTATTAAGGCTTCTTCTTGTTTCTTTTAATGCTATTTTGGGGTTTGATAAGTTCTACAAAAACTTGTAAATTTTTATACAAAAAATAGAAGAATACAAGTCTATTAATATACTTCTTTAGTTCTTTTAGATTTTGTTCACCACATATAGGCACTTTGGGAAAATCCACTATCTTTTATATAATATATTTGAGAAAACTCTATAGGAAGTTTCCATATTTTCAATGGATGCTTCCAGGAGACATGGAGATGGAGAGAAGCTTCATCCAAAGTCTCCTAATTTATGAGGATGTTACCTTATGGGTCTACTAGACGTGAATGCATTACTGATTGGGAGGCAAGTACCAAAGATCAGGGTGTG
Organism: Chamaecyparis obtusa; assembly: GCA_027943335.1. Classification (NCBI taxonomy): domain Eukaryota; kingdom Viridiplantae; phylum Streptophyta; class Pinopsida; order Cupressales; family Cupressaceae; genus Chamaecyparis; species Chamaecyparis obtusa. Next base: position 1,773,156 of record BSBK01000335.1, read on the forward strand.
AGTCTCTTGGTAACAATGCTATTTGTTAATGGTTTTGGACACTTAGTGTGAGGCTCAACTCAAGACCCTTGTAAGTTCTCCCATTTGGCCAATGATCATATCTAGTTGTGGCTTAATTTTGCAATGCAATCTTATCTTATTTGAAACATACCAAGAAGATATAGCCAGAGCCAGCCATCTTTGAAGGTGTATTTGAGACAAGTGAAGGAACCTTGTTCATTTCCAAGTGATAGGTGCCATTCTGAATGAAGAAGAGACTCAACTGAACTGTTCAATCATGAATATTATTCAATTTTGACAACAACACAACCAACAGTACAAACTGTTAGACCTGCTTTATGATAAATTTTTCTAGCCATGTTAGTTAAGAAGAAGTTTATATGTTCAAACCATTCAATCAGAGTATTAGATCCATTCTTTGAATTCCAAGAGAAAGTTGGCCTCAAAACAACTCCAATAGAAAAGACGTAATTGGAAAAATCCAAAAATTCTCATGCCAGTTCTATACAATCAGGTTTCAACTATGGCAGTTGAAGGGGCTTTTGTATTAGCATAGCACTGATTCCTTTTAAAATTTTGTCCCTTCTTTTTAAATGATCCATACTAGGGCCCAACAAGATGCCTTTGTCTCAAGAAAATTACTTGTGTAAGTTGGAGAAAGACAGGCTTGACTTCATTATTGCATGTGGATTTCTCAGTGTTAATTTTATACTAGAAATGAAAATAAGCAGCAAAAACAAAATAATGAACAATAAGACACAACAAATACCTTGGGAAAACCCTCCAACTTGAGGGAGAAAAACCCAGCCACAAATATATCACTTAAATATGTAATGAAAGAGCAGAAAACTGGATTACAACTTAGCCAAGCACTAGGCCAAACTGAAGCAAAAATAATAACACCTCTCGATGATAATCTACAGACCATAATCAATTTTCCTTGATATCGATCTCTCTGAAGCAATATCTCAATCCCTATTGCCGTGCGATTGCATCCTTGAAGAATATTAACCGTGTCTTGACCCTTCATTGTCTTGACAATGAAGGGTTGGTCTTCTTACACAACCGATGACGTTACAGAAAATGAAGCGACCTTAGTGAGTTGAAACGGCTTCAGAAGAATATAGATTATTATTTATTATTTACTATGATATGAATCGGCTTCAGTAGAATATGAATCAGCGACATATCACAGAGACAGTGAATTAGCGACACATCACAGAGACGGATTTATCATTTATTTATTTAATTTGAATTTTGGAGAGAAAGATAACTCCTGCAGCTATAACATCAACACTCAGTTCCCTCCATGAAGTCATATCTATGAAAGGTTTTGTTGAAACACTGACTGAGCCTGTGGGTGACTGCTTTAAGCATCTTTATAATAGGTGCATTACTATTTGGAATACAATGAAATCTACAGTGGTTTTTGTCTTTGATTTGACTAGCAGTTTCCAAGTGTTGGTAACTTGAGTATGATATAATTTGGCTTTGAAATTGAATTTCATAATTGTATATTTATTTACTAAAGAGTTGGTTAAAATTTTGAGGTAGTCTGTAACTACAAGAAAGAGCTTCTTAAGACTATTGAATCATGGTTGAAGCCAATTTGAAAGGGTATTTATCATTTGGACTAGTTAGTAGTTGTATACACAAGATTCTGTGTTCAAAAAGAAATTGAAATTGATTACTTAACTCTGTTATGATTTGATTTTCTGTTATGCTTTGCTGTTATCTTTACTTGATAATGCATTACATTGCTTTCCTGTTTCATGTTTTGGAAGTCTCAGATATGTGATTTGCAATTTATTGCCGAAGTTAAGCCTCGCTAAAATATACATGATATAGTGATTTCACCAACCTAAGGTGATGATATATGTTATCTCATAGTTACTTATATTAATGAAACCAAGCCTAACTAAAATATGTATGATGTAATTGTTTTCACCAAACTAAAGTGATGGTATATGTTATTTCATAGTTACTCTGATAGACTAGCTTGTTTTGATGTTAGAGCTACAAATGCTTGTATGCTAGGATGCTCATCTGTTAGCTACATGCAAAGTCTAATATGACGCTAAATATCTACCATGATTGTGAACAGGCAGACTTGAGCAAACCAGAGACGATTCCAGCAACACTAGTTGGTATTCATACATTAATTGATTGTGCCACTGGCCGACCTGAAGAACCCATTCGAACTGTAAGTACTGGCACCTGCTACTGCTTGTGTGCTTTCATTTTAGAGAATTTTTTGTAAGGCTAAAAATTTGTTAGTAATGCATTGCAGAATTCTTTAACCTTTTCCTTCATTGATCAAACTTTCATTTGTAATCCAGTAATTGTATACAATTCAAAGAATCCCAAGCATTGTGTCCCTATCTTAAATGTAAAGTCAAAAGGTTACCTCATAATATTCCTCTTTTAGCGAGAACCACCTCTCTTTCCAAATTTCAAGAATGAGTCACAAATTTTTTGAGGTATTTTTGCAAATTACACATTTTACAAATTTAGCATCAGCCTTTTTTTCCTTTTATAGATTAAGTAGTTGGGGGTTCTATTCGGTTCCCCCACCCTCGACAAATACCTAAAGACAACACAATTGTTTGAGTCTCATTTTAATATGAGATCATAAAATCAATTGGGAAGAGGATAATTTTTCTTTTCTATTAAAATTTGTTGTCCAACTCTCTTTCATATGAGATATGTGCACCAAATCTTCTTCCTTCTGTTCCTCCATACTATACTCCAAAGGATAATGCTTAAGAAAATAGCTGAACGCCAACATTTGAAATAGTTCTGAACATGCCGTGTCATAGCCTGAAGATACAGCCATGAGCTTGCTGACATTTTCCCTCAGAAATTCAGAACAAATTGTTTCTCTCTCACTCAACCTTAAAAGGTATCAGCATTCATTCCCCTTGTGCAGAAACAGTGATAGCAATGCCTAGTCCTGCACAATGGACTAAGGCACAACTTTATTCTTCAAGGGAACCTACCAGTGGCTTCATCTTTGTAATGTTCCTGACCACAGAACTAGACACGATCCAAACAATCCGTATGGAGGGAATGGAATCAGGTAGAAGGCCGTACTAAGAGGCTGCAGGCAGTATGAAGTCAGTGGAGAAGGTCGTACGGTATGGAAGCCTGGAAGTACGAAGGTAAGTTTGTAGGTCATACGGAGAGGCAGTACGGATGGAGGTTGTAGTCCGGAAGGAAGTGTGTGGAGTACGGAAGGAAGTGGGTTGTAGTATGGGAAGGAAGTGAGTTGTGCGGAAGGAAGTGTGTTGGAGTACGGAAGGAAGTGTGTGGAGTCGGGAAGGAAGTGTGCTGGAGTACGGAAGGAAGTGGGTTGAGTACGGAAGGAAGTGGGTGGATGGAAGCTGGGGTGCCGTAAGGATGGAAGTTGGATGGAAGTGTGGGAGTACGCAAGAGAATGAGAGCGGTACGGATTGATGTTGGAAGTACACTGCCAAGGGATGAGATTCGTTCCAATCTTTAATGCCACCACACAGATCAATCTTAAACACTTGCAAGATGAAATATGAATAATAGATATCGCTTCAGATTTGCCAAATTTGGAACCAGAAAAGAAACAAGCAGAATAGGGCGAGGGTTGATTCCCACCGAAACTGTGCACAAACCAAATAGGGAGGATATTTCACCTCTGAAATGGCGAACAACAGAATCCCAAGAGGAATTCGCAAAAATACAATAAAGTATCAAATCTCAACATGAGGAAACTAACCTACACGCCGTGCATAAATACCCGTCGGGGAAAACTTCCCGAGAGTGCACAAAAGAGCCGACAGCGACAACTACACTACGCCAAATAAAATAATGGGCCCGAGATAAACTAAATCGATCGGGACCCAAATACAATAGTTTTATTAGTCATTTAATGACGGGGACATTACAATCCTCCCTTCCCAAAAATTGCTTGTCCTCAAGCAAATGTAACGGCGGATGCTGGAGAATGTGTTCACCTTCCCAAGTGGCATCGTCGAGAGGCAAGTGCTTCCAATGTACCAAGTATTCCTTCAGGGTACGGTTCTGCAGTGTCTTCTCCCGTACATCAATGATCTCAACTGGTTCTAATAGGAGCTTCCCTTCTTCATTCAGTGGCGGAAGGTCTGTGGTTACTACAATGTTCTGCCCCACGGCCTTCTTTAGGCAGGAGACATGAAAGACGTTGTGGATGTGGCTCCCTTTTGGCAGTTCAAGTTCATAAGCAACCTCACCAATACAGCGAGTTACACGATAAGGGCCATAGAAGCGGGGCCTCAACTTTTCTTTCCCCGTTGCTTTCAATGATGACTGCCTATACGGTTGGAGTCTGAGATATACTAAGTCGCCAACCTCAAAACTTCTCTCTATTCTGTGTCTGTCAGCATAGATCTTCTGTTGATTCTGAGTATTTTGTAAGTTTTCTTTCAAAACTTTGAGAATGTCTTGCCCTTCCTCAAGCTAGTCCTTTGCCCTCGGTGCGCGACTGTCACCTTGAACCCTGCTGATGAATGAAAGGGGTTCGTATCCATAGAGTGCTTTGAAGGGTGCCATCCCAATAGACATATGATAAGTTGTATTGTAGCAATATTCTCCCAGATGCAACCATTTGACCCATGCTCGTTGCTGTGCTGAAACGTAGTTTCGAAGGTAGCCTTCTATCCATTTGTTCACAATTTCCGTCTGTCCGTCAATCTGGGGATGGTAGCTGGTGCTGGGTGACAACTTTGTTCCTGCCAACCGAAACAATTCTATCCAGAAGATGCTGAGGAACCGACTATCCCTGTCACTAACAATGTTTCGGGGTAACCCGTGCAGACGAAAAACTTCTCTGAAAAATAATTCAGCTACCTGTGCGGCCAGGAAGTCTGAGGAGATAGCGAAAAAGTGTGCATACTTCGTTAGCCTATCAACTACAACAAAGATACAGTCCCTTCCATTTACCTTAGGAAGCCCGGTGATGAAGTCCATGGAGATACCATCCCACTTCTATTCTGGTATGGGCAAGGGTTGTAATAGTTCGGCGGGTGACGTGTGTTCGGATTTGTTCTGTTGGCATACTACACATTCCCGCACGTACTGCAAAACATCATTTTAAGTCCCTCCCATGTGAACCTCTCCCTGAGCTGTCTGTAGGTCTTGAGAAACCTCGGGTGTCCGGCCAATGGCGATGCATGTATTTCCTTCAAGATTTTCTGCTTTATTTTGGACTTAGGTACTAGGTATATCCGATCCTTATAGTAGATGATGTCATCCACCACCTTGTAACGGTCATCTTGAGTGTCGCCGTCCATTAATTTACATGCAAATGTGTTTTTAGAATATTCCACGAGTAAGTGGGCTTTCCAGTCAACTGATATTTGTGACAACATGCAGATGGTCGACTTTCTTGACAGAGCGTCTGCAACCACATTATTCTTCCCTTTTACATATTCAATATCAAAATTGAAAGCCTGGATCTTACTTACACATTTTTGTTGCCTCTCGTTTAGATATCGTTGCTCCAAGAAATATTTTAAGCTGTTATGATCGGTACGGACAGTGAACTTGGCACCCACCAGATATTGCTGGAACTTAGTCAGGGCATGCACAATGGCCAACATCTCTTTGTCGTAGATGGAATATAGGTGCTCAACTTGCGTAAGCTTTCGACTTTCGTAGGCTATAGGGTGTCTTTCCTACATCAGGACCGCACCAATGCCCTCTCTGGACGCATCACATTCTAGAATGAATGGTTGAGTGAAATTAGGTAGGGCGAGGACTGGGCACGTGCTCATTGTTTCCTTCAACTTTTCAAAAGTGTGTTGTGCCCTTTCATTCCATTGGAAGGACCCCTTCTTAGTCAGATCTGTTAATGGTGCGCTAAGCTGAGAGAATACTTTTACAAACCTCCTGTAATAACTGCACAATCCAAAGAAGCCTCGCAACTCAGAGTGATTTTGGAGGTGGCCAGTCGAGTATAGCTTGGATCTTCTCCTAGTGGACCTGTACTAAATGTTTACTGACTACGTGGCCTAGGTACAATATTTCTGTCATCCCAAATTCACATTTGGATTGCTTGGCGAACAAGGATTGAGCCTCCATGATCCCAAGGATTTCATCCAACTGTCTCAGGTGTTCTTCCTAGGTTTTACTGTAAATTAGGATGTCATCAAAAAATACCAACAAGTACTTACTCAATTGTTTGTTGAAGATGCGATTCATGCAAGATTGAAAAGTAGCTGGTGCGTTTGTTAATCCGAAAGGCATGACCAGGAACTCATAATGCCCGTAGTGACAACGAAAAGCCGTCTTCTCCACATCTTCTTCCCGCATGCGAATCTGATGGTATCTGGAACAGAGATCTATTTTAGAGAAATAAACCGCACCATGCAATTCATCTAACAATTCATCGATCCTGGGAATAGGATATCTATTTTTTATTGTTTTCTTATTCAACGCACGATAGTCCACACACATGCGTAATGTTCCATCTTTCTTTTTCACCAATACAACCGATGATGCAAAAGGGCTAGAACTCGGACGAATCCATCCCTTCTCAAGTAGCTCCTGAATCATCTGCTCAATCTCATCTTTGAATTTCTTGGGATGGCGGTATAGTGTGGTGATAACTGGTTTGGTGTCAGCTTCCAATTCGATGGTATGTTCAAACCCACGATGGGGTGGTATGCCAGGAGGAATATCTGCAAAAACTTTATCATGGGCACTCAAGATAGCCTGTAGATCAGAATCTTCTGGTCGTATTCGTTGTCCTTTAATTGGTTCTGCCGAAACAAAGCAGTGTGCAGCCCATGCTAGGTCATCATGCCGGAAAATGGCTTCCATCCATTGTGCAGAGACTTCTTTGGGACCTTCATTAGCCATTCCGCGAAGAACAACTTTCTTTCCCTCGGCCACAAAAGTAAAATCCATCCGTTTGAAGCTCTGTGTGTATTCATCCAGGGACTCCATCCATTGTATGCCCAAGATAACCTCCATATCATCCAGGTCTACTACGAAGAAATCCTCTGTCACAGTGTGATTAGCCATGGTGATACTCAGTTGGGGAAGCAGGTGTGTGCAAGGTAGGAGTGTTCCTCTGGCGACCTTGACTCGGAAACCTGTGTGAGCCTCTGTAGGAAGACCTCTTCTCTTCACTAGGGATGAGTTTATAAAGTTGAGGGTGGCTCCGCTATCAAGCATCACAATGACTCTCTGCCCCTGAAGGGTTCCCCGTACCCGAAATACCATACATCTCGGGCTCCCAGCCAAAGCGATGGTCCCTCCACGCCAAAAAAGTGCCACGATTCTCTCCGTACGGTTCAAGCTAACCGTTTTGGCGACCTCCTGCAGGTGATCATCCTCTGTGGGAAGTTTCTCTTGATCATCCTCATCATCAGACATAACCTCGATGTAGTGTATTTTCCCTTTACCAAGGCATCTGTGCCCAGGTTCCCACGGTTCCTTACAATTGAAACATAATTTCTTCCTTCGGAGCTCTTGTCTAGTTGCTTCGTCCAACGAAGGCTTCTTTGGCGGACGTTTGGTATCTGTCTTTGGGAATGAACGACGGTTTGGAGTGGGAGTAGCCTCAAGAGGAGGATGTTGATGATGGTGCCATACTTCGTGCCTTTTTTATAGCCTCCGCAAGGGTGGCAAGATTTAAGCCCTTAACCCATCCCTTCAGTGGTTCGGTTAATCCGTCTATGAAGAGAACTATCCGTCTCCTTTCGGAAATGTTTGTAACCAACACGGAGAGCTTCTGAAACTCTGTGATGTATTGGTCGACTGATCCAGTCTGTATTAACTGAACTAGCTCTTTAAAATTAAGCTCCGGATCTTTACCGTCAAACCGATTTATCAATTTTTCAATGAATTTAGCATATGTACTTGTTCATGTCCCAGTGTGATGGTGCCGTGATGCCACCATTCATGTGCCACTCCTTCCAAGTGAAGTGCTGCAAATTTAATTGCTTCCTCTTCTGGCATTGGATTGAGCTGGAAGTAAGTATCCGCCTTCATTACCCATGCCTGGGCAGATATGGATCTGGATCCATCAAATGGTGATAGATTTACTTAGCTTCCTTCTGAGATCATCATTAAAATATCCTCGACTTCCGCCTCCGGAGTATCGCATTCTCAATTCCACGTAGTCTTTGTAGGATATATCCCCTTCCAAATTTGCATTCTTCCAGTCTTCTTTTAACTGTTCTTGAACTTCCTCAAAGGCGGGTTGCCTTCCTCGTTGTGGTACTTCCGTCCTTGGAGGGAAAATTGGCATGGAAGGACGGGATCGTGCCGAATGAGGATTTTCTTTTCCTATAAACGAGTCGGCACTGTGACCATTTTGTTCCCCAGATATTTTAATGTCTGCTAGTTTCCGAAGAGTTTCCTCCATAAGTCATTGAGTGTCATTGATTTGTGCTTGATTCCTTGAGAGGTCCCTCAATAGCGCCATGAATTCAGCAAGAGTGTGTTCTTGATCTGCCATTCTACCAACTGAGTGGGATCTCCTTCGTTTCCGGCTATAGACTTTCATTCACTGTCCACAGGCTGGCAGGATCTCAAGCTCTAATACCACTGTAATGTTCCCAACCACAGAACTAGACACGATCCAACCAATCCGTATGGAGGAGGGAAAGGAATCAGGTAGAAGGCCGTACTAAGAGGCTGCAGGCAGTACGAAGTCAGTGGAGAAGGTCGTACGATATGGAAGCCTGGAAGTACGAAGGTAAGTTTGTAGGTCGTATGGAGAGGCAGTACGGATGGAGGTTGTAGTCCAGAAGGAAGTGTGTGGAGTATGGAAGGAAGTGTGTGGAGTACGGAAGGAAGTGGGTTGTAGTACGGAAGGAAGTGTGTTGAGTACGGGAAGGAAGTGTGTTGAGTACGGGAAGGAAGTGTGTGGAGTATGGAAGGAAGTGTGTTGGAGTACGGAAGGAAGTGTGTGGAGTACAGGAAGGAAGTGTGTGGAGTATGGAAGGAAGTGTGTTGGAGTACGGAAGGAAGTGTGTGGAGTACGGGAAGGAAGTGTGTGGAGTACGGAAGGAAGGGTGTTGGAGTACGGAAGGAGTTGTGTTGAGTATGGGAAGGAAGTGTGTTGGAGTACGGAAGGAAGTGGGTGGATGGAAGTTGGGGTGCCGTACGGATGGAAGTTGGATGGAAGTGTGGGAGTACGCAGGAGAATGAGAACGGTACAGATTGATGTTGGAAGTACGCTGTCAAGGGATGAGATTCGTTCGAATCTTTAATGCCACCACACAGATCAATCTTAAACACTTGCAAGATGAAATATGAATAATAGATATCGCTTCAGATTTGCCAAATCTGGAACCAGAAAAGAAACAAGCAGAATAGGGTGAGGGTTGATTCCCACCGAAGCTGCGCACAAACCAAATAGGGAGGATATTTCACCTCCAAAATGGCGGACAACAGAATCCCAACAGGAATTCGCAAAAATACAATAAAGTATCAAATCTCAACATGAGGAAACTAACCTACACGCCGTGCATAAATACCCGTCGGGGAAAACTTCCCGAGAGTGCACAAAAGAGCCGACGGCGACAACTACACTACGCCAAATAAAATAATGGGCCCGAGATAAACTAAATTGATCGGGACCTAAATACAATAGTTTTATTAGTCATTTAATGACGGGGACATTACAATCTTCTAGCTTTCTTTACTGTCAGCCATGTCCTTTGTTAGGTTTTTTTATAGAAACAAAGCCCCTCATCACAACCGTTTTTAGAGATAATTCAGCATTAATATTATGGTAACTTGATTCTCCAATATTTGGGTATCTTCTATATTCTTCTAAATCTAAGTTGCTAGTTTGTGTACAAGTGTGGGTATAGGTATTGGAACTTGGTATGGTGGTACAAATTTTTTTTTCCCTTGGGTACAGGCGTGCACACACACAACATATATTTACAGATGCACACATATGTTCAAAATTATATTTTATAACAATGATACTCATAATTGGCCGATAAATACAATATTTAAATACCCCTTTCATAATTTGCAAAAATTAAAATACTCAAGTCTCAAAATGTCATTATACAATGAAAAATCAAATTACAATTGATATTCAATATTTATATTCTTCTTCATCAAGAACATCAAAGTCAACATCAACATTTGGTTCAATTTCTTTTGAACCACAATCAATTGCATCGCTAGTCCCAGTAGTTGTTTCAAGTGTAGAAGCTTCATTACTTATATGGACTTCGGCAAGTTGTGCAATTGTAGCATCTAAATCAGCAAACTCAAGGGTTAGATCCTGATTCTTTGTCACACTCTCATTGTATTCAGGTTTCTTATGTGATGAGACAAAGGTTGGAGTGTATAGATATCAAATCCTTCCCTTTATTTCTAAGTTACCATATTTGCTGCCCAGACCCGGAAGTCGGAAGTCGATTCGCTTGGCATTCGTTGTCGGTTTGAAATCGCTGCAAAGTTGTTGTCAAACTGTGGAATTCGCTTCAAATTCGCACAGCAGGACCCTGTTCGAATTTTGAACGAATGTCAGAAATGACGTGAGAGCCCGGAGCGAATGAGGAGCGACTTTGGTCGCTTTGACTTTTCAACAGAGTTTTTTAACTTTTTTTTTCATTCCAACCCTAAAACGACGAGATTATTAAATGTGTTTTTTGGCATTCGACATTCGTATTACACGACAAACTCTTCATTGCTTTTTTGGTATTAAATGACAGGTCTCTTCATTGCACAAGAGAAAATTCATGACACAGGAGCATACTCATGACACAGTGTGGGTCTAGCAACTATACACGACTAGTCTTAGAGTTTTAACATTTATGTTTTGAACACAGGTCTAGCAACCATACATGACAGGTAGAGACAGGTCTAGCAACCATGTATATATATATATATATATATATTTAAAAATCTTGTATGGACGAACCCAAAACAAATCTGAATCGAAACCGGCAACTTAGCTTTTTTTGCACCCAAATGGTTGTACTTGACTGAGTGGATGGAGTATGTACTACAATTTCGCTCAGTTGAAGAACTCGCAACCTTTTGAGTTTGCATACAACACTTAGTATTTTATTTTACAATCAAAACTTAAAATATAAAAATATTATTATAAAATATAATATATAGCATGATAGCATCAAATAGAAAATGAGAAAATTTAAAATAAAATCATACATACTTGGACGAGAATTTTAATATCAATAGGCTGCAAGTAAATGGAGCCTTGACAATGTAGATAACACCACTCATCAACACTTTTCGTATATTTGTCTAGAAGAGTGAAAACATCATGATTTTTTGAAGCTATGAAATGGCCAAACTTGCTGAATGCAATACTTTGGATTTCTTCATCTGAATATATCTTTCTAAATGCAGCCTTACAGCCAACAACAACCTCCTCATCTCTATATGGTGGTACCCAACTTGGCAATGAAAGCACCTCTTTGCTATAATACTTTGGTGACAAGGCAAATGTGAAGAGATGTAATGTAATGTTTCCATCATAGTTACAGGACTCTACGAGTCCCAAGCCGGGTCAGGCTTGCAGAGTTTATTGGACTCTACCAGCTGACTCGGTCGATTCCCAACGAGTCCTTCCATGACTCACAGTCCAAGGACTCTGCTGACTTGGCGAGTTCTGTCAGCAGGACTCTATCGCGGCCCGCTGAGTCATAAAGTAAAAAAGGAACATTTTTTAATTGTTTTAATGATTCTTTTTAGCTTATATCCCTTCTCTAAGACCTAAAAGGGTCATTCCATCATTTGCAAACACAAAGACAACATACAATGAAGCATAAGAAAGCCTTCTTAAAGTCATAGGGCAGATTTCATAAGATTAGTAGTGGTATCATAGCATGGACAACAGTTTTGATAAAAGGATACATTACTGTCATGATACAGACACAAAGACAGTAGTTAGATAAAGGGACGGTGAATAACATGCATTACATAAATATGTAGCAATGAATGTTTCAAAACAGATCATAAATAGAGTGCATCACAGTAGTCAATACGATGCATAACACAAAAGGTATAACAATGTTGGGAGAAAAGCATGATCAAGAACTATCATATGATATGAGATGGTTGTTCAAAACAATGATATGCATAAAGACCCAAGAACAACAAGTTACAAGCACAACCACAACATTAATTGAGAGAGTGGGTATTAATGGAGAGTGTTCAAGAAGATATGTAGTAGTGGAAAGATGAAGTGCAATTTCAATAAGCAGTCCAGAGATCAATGAAAGACAGTGATATATGCATCTATGTCAAGGTCAATGACCCTAGTACAAAGTAGAAGCTCCATGATTTGAAAGAGGGACAGTGCACAGTATTAATGGTATTGTTGTAGCACTAAAGAACAAAGATAGGGAAGATGTGGAAAGCAGTAGTAAAAGAAGATAGTAAAGCAACCCACTTTGAAGCCTATAAAGCTTAGTGAAATGATGAATATTGTTGACATTTGACAGTGACACTTTATATTTCTAATGTGTTATTTAGTAACTAGTTTAACAATTAACTTATTTCCTTCAAAAATTCGCATTTATACTTATGTAAAATTGTGTATGTGTGCAAAGTAGCTTCTATTTATCTCAATTATTGTGTCTTTGATGTTAATTGACCAAATGATGCATGAAAAAAGTTTTAAATCTTTAAAAATCTTTGAATTTCTTGGGTTTTTCAATTTGCGGAGTTCTTGCCAAGTCCAGATGCCAAGTTTGAGTACGAGCTTGAAACCATCTTGCCGAGTCCGAGGCAAGTCCGAGTCTTGTAACTATGGTTTCCATTTTCATGGTTCTCTTGTAGTGCAGTTGGTGTTGGCTTTTAGGCGGTTTCTGATACACCACTGAGTTTAGATGGATTAATGGAGATGAACGACACCTTCTAGACTGATTTTGGACTTGTCGGAGACTTTTGATTTTTAGCAGTGGTCATTTTTAGCACTTACTATTTATAGTAAGTTTTAGCGTATTTCAGATTGGGCCAGTTTGGTGTTTGGACATACTATTTTTAGCAGTTTCTATTCTTAGTGCCTATTTTTAGCAGTTGGGCCGACCACTATTTCCTCAGTAGTGAAATATGTCATTCTTGGATGTTGGGTGAAGTTTAATTGTATTACAAGAAATATATTTTCATTTTTAGTTACCTAAGTCTCTTATATTGTCACTTTATGACTTAAAGGACTTGTACCTATTGACCTAGTAACACGATGTTGTTTTTAAAAAGGGGCCATTTGACATTCTAAGTAACAGGAGAAAATCATTATTTTTTAAAAGAATGAGGCCTTTAATATTTGGGAGATCAAAAAGGTGATTTGTTTTATCCCACATGGATTGGTGAAGAGAGTGGAATCTCTTGAGAATGTTATAAAAACAAACTCGTGGAGTTTAATTTGGTATGCTAGATGAAATAAAAAATCTATAAAATAATGGAGAGTTCTTTTTTAAGGGTTTGTGAGGATGAAATCCCTCATAAATGACATTCTCTTTTCTGTTGAAAGATAGAAGGATCTTTGAGTATTCATGTCAAGGTATAAATCTGATTATTCTATATAGTTGATACTTTTAATTTGATACGATTTTAGTGGTCTAGAAAGGCTTGATTTGAGTGATTGAGGATAGAAGTTGTGGCCATGCTATTGTGGATCGAATTGCCCTTGCTGGTGAAGCTTATAAATCAGTTTGGAAGAGTTTATGAAGGCCGTACAAGTCTGAAAGTGGTCTGGACATAGCCGTACCAGTTTGGAAGCATCCTGTAGCAACCTGTTTATGACTGTAGACAGCTATAATAGGGCCATATAGGTTTGGAGTGCCAATTAGAAGTGTTGTACATGTCTGCAGCTCTCTGGGAAATGCTGTAGCCTAGAGGGTGCTGCACCTGGTCTACAAACCACTTGGGATGAGACGTCAAGAGTCTGAAATGAATAATATTGCTGTTTGAGGTGTTCAAAGCCTATCCTTGTGATTGGAGCTGTGTTATTTGGTAGGCCATTCCACTGTATTTTCTGTTAGAGCAAGTGCTAGGTTTACCATGTATTTCAAACTATTCTGTAATGTCTGAAATCAGTTTTATAAGTGGAAAGAATTACGTATGTTATCAGTGTATGTGTCATCAACATTTAATTATTTATGTTAGAATGCAAGCATTATGTTATGTATTGTTTCAATATTGAAAGAAATCTAAAAGTCATTCAACAAATAACAACAAACAAACATGTACAACTGCAAACTGAGAGCGAATTAGAAAAGCTCAGAATTTAGCTTGCAAGCAAACTGTTTGACAAAATTACAGTGAGTGGAAAAGGCATAAAATTATATCAAATCAAGGAGGCATCTTACATGTAAGGGGTGATCATCTTGTGGTAATGGTCAATAATAATCTTTTGAACAATTTTGAAAACTGTTTCTGTTGGGTCATGTTCCTTGGCTTCTATTATTGCTCTTATTTTCTACACCATGGAGTCCATGCCATCATAAATTCCACCCAAACATGGGCGATTAGTATCAATATACCCAATCATTGTAATGTTCCGGACCACGCAACTAGGCACGATCCAACCAATCCGTACGGAGGAGGGAATGGAATCAGGTAGAAGGCCGTACTAAGAGGCTACAGGCAGTACGAAGTCAGTGGAGAAGGCCGTACGGTTGTGCTGAGGCCATATAATGTACTGAGTATGAGGGTTGTACGGTGAGGAAGAGTCGTACGAAAGTCAAGACCGTACAGATGGGAAGCTGGATGTTGTACGGTATGGAAGCCTGGAAGTACAAAGGTAATTTTGCAGGTCGTACGGAGAGGTAGTACAGATGGAGGTTGTAGTACGGAAGGAAGTGTGTGGAGTACGAAAGGAAGTGAGTTGGAGTAGGAAGTGAGTTGCAGTATGGAAAGGAAGTGTGTTGAGTACGGAAGGAAGTGAGTTGCAGTACAGAAGGAAGCGAGTTGTAGTATGGAAGGAAGTGTGTTGAGTATGGAAGGAAGTGTGTTGCGGTACGAAAGGAAGTGGGTTGTAGTACAGAAGGAAGTGTGTTGGAGTACGGAAGGAAGTGTGTTGAGTACAAAAAGAAATGGTTTGTAGTATGGAAGGAAGTGTGTCGAGTACGGAAGGAAGTGTGTTGGAGTACAGAAGGAAGTGGGTTGTAGTACGGAAGGAAGTGAGTTGCGGCACGGAAGGAAGTGAGTTGCAGTACGGAAGGAAGTGTGTTGCAGTACGGGAAGGAAGTGTGTTGAGTACGGAAGGAAGTGGGTTGTAGTACGGAAGGAAGTGTGTTGTAGTACGGAAGGAAGTGTGTTGAGTACGGGAAGTGAGTTGGAGTACGGAAGGAAGTGGGTTGTAGTACGGAAGGAAGTGTGTTGAGTACATAAGGAAGTGAGTTGTGGTACTGAAGGAAGTGTGTTGTAGTATAGAAGGAAGTGTGTTGAGTATGGGAAGGAAGCGAGTTGGAGTACGGAAGGAAGTGGGTTGTAGTACGGAAGGAAGTGGGTTGTAGTACGGAAGGAAGTGGGTTGTAGTACGGAAGGAAGTGTGTTGAGTACAGAAGGAAGTGAGCGCGGTATGGAAGGAAGTGTGTTGAGTACGGGAAGGAAGTGAGTTGCAGTACGGAGGGAAGTGGGTTGAGTACGGGAAGGAAGTGAGTTGTAGTACGGAAGGATGTTGGAAGTACACCGAGGGATGGAGGTGGTGCAGAATGATGTTGGAAGTACACTAAAGGATGGAAGTGGTATGGGATGATGTTGGTAGTATGCCGAGCGATGAGAGCTGTTCCAGTCTTTAATTGCCACCACATAAATCGAACTTAAACGCTTGCAAGATGAGATATGAATAGTAGATATTGATTGCCAAATCCGAAACCAGAGAAACAAGCAGAATAGGGTGAGGGTTGAATCTCACCGAAACTGCAAAATACCAAATAGGGAGGATATTTCACCTCCAAAATGGCGGACAACAGAATCCCAACAGGAATTCGCAAATATAGATAAAATATCAAATCTCAACATATCAAAACTAACCTACACGCCGAGCATAAATACCCATCGGGAAAACTCTCGAGAGTGCACAAAAGAGCCGACAGCGACAACTACACCTACGCCATCAAAAGAAAATGGGCCCGAGATAAACTAAATCAATTGGGACCCAAATACAATAATTTTATTAAAATTGGGGACATTACAAATCCTCGCCGCCCAAAAATTGCTTGTCAATCAATCCATCATCAATACTCCAGGATTCCAAACTAAGTGCGAACACTGATAACTGTATCCACTGGAACCCTCAAGCCGCAACAAGACCACGCGAATGCGCCTGGAAGTAAGCGAGAAAAGTAACTCTCCGTCAAGCTTCCGCTGCTCCACTCTGATATAATTGTTGCCATGCCCAGAGTCACCAACATCCCAATGAAACCAAACATCAAACTCATCAATGCTCAAATCCCAAACCAAGTGCGGACGTTGGTAGTAATATCTATTGAAAAGTCTGTGCTACTGTTGGACCATATGCACATAGTTGGATTTAGTTGGGATGAGTAAACCGTCATCAAGCTTTAACTGCGTCACTCTGGTATAACTATTGCCATGCCCTTCACAAGGATCCCAACAACGCCAACCCATGAAATCTTTCACACCTTCATGTTCAACAATCTCTTCCAGCATGGGCACAGAAAGAGATGCTGATGCCGACAACACTGTAATGTTCTGAATGTGATTTTCGCCTTGAGGTAATTTTGCAAGATGTTCGGAAAGCAATCTCGGCCCAAAGGGAATCTCCATCCGAAGGCAAACTCGGCTCGAAGGGAATCTCGACCCGAAGGCGATCTCGACCCGAAGGGGATCTCGATTCGAAGGGGATCTCGACCCGAAGGCAATCTCAGCCCGAAGGGAATCTCGATCCGAAAACAAACTCACCCCGAAGGGAAACTTGACCAGAAGGTAATCTCGGTCCGAAGGGGATCTCGACCCGAAGGCAATCTTGGCCTGAAGGGAATCTCGATCCGAAAGCAAATTGAAGGGAAACTCGACCCACAGGCAATCTCGGTCCAAAGGGGATCTCGACCTGAAGGCAATCTTGGCCTGAAGGGAATCCTGATCCGAAAGCAAACTCGACCCGAAGAGAATCTCGACTGGAAGACAATCTCAATCCGAAGGGGATCTCCACTCGAAGGCAATCTCGGCCTGAAGGGAATCTCAGCTTGAAGGGGACCTCGACCCGAAGACAATCTCGGCGGTGGACAGAGTCTCGACGATGAACACAACCTCGGCGATAGATAGCCTCGGCGACGAATACAGCCCCGGCGACGGACATAGTCTCGGTGACGGACAGAGCCTTGGCAACGGACAGAGCCTCAGTGGCAGACAGAGGCTCGGCGATGGATACAGCCTCAGCGACAGACAAGGCTTTAGCAACAAATAGAGTCTCGACAACAGACATAGCCTTGGCGACAGACAAGGCCTCAGCAACGGGCACAGCCTTGACAGGGGACTGTGTTTCAGTGAGAACCTTGGTGGACAAAGCCTCGGTGGCAGACAGGGCCTCGTGTAAAGCATCACCTTTATCGCCGTCATCAACATTCTTCCACTTGTGCAAATGAGATATTAGTTTTTCTTCACAATGCTTGAATACATTACTCACCATTCTACACGTTGCCATAGATGGAACACATTCTAGATTGTGAACAGCCCACAACATAGATATGATAGGTTGGGATATTTCATCCATCTCTTCAATGCACGAAATCATAAGGCTCTCCATAGCAACCACAACCATACTATCATGGCATTCCTTGATTGTGACCAAGAAGTGATGAAACATATCATGGATCAAGTCTTGCAACTCTAGATCTAAGAGGAGGTTACTTACTTTGACATTTGCACAATTCTCCAATATTGTAGATCTCTTGCCAAAGGGGTCACCACTGAAGTCATCAAGACTCTGAAAGCTGTCAATGATCAAATGCAATATCTCTATCATGGTGTTGTCATCATATGGTTCTCTAGGAGCCCAGATCCTCAAAATCTCACTAAGACATGTTGCAGCTGCCAACTTCATTTCCTTGTCATGGTGTCTCAATAGCCTGGGTTGACTTAAGGCATCCTTAATTGGAGAAAGGATCCTTTGTATAAATCTTGAAGGTAATTGGTCAACCTTACACAAACATACTTCCAATATATCTAGTGGAAGATCAATACCCTCATTGAGCTCTTTGCTAATCCTTTGTAGTGCTTTCAACCAGTGTTGAAAATCTCGGCGATATATCGCGCGTATCGCGATATATCGCTCAGTTTTTTGCCAAGCGATTTAATCGCGATTTATCTCGTAGCCGATATTTTGTATGAATTGCGGCGTTTATTTCAGTTAAAATTGCCAAAAACGCGGCGATATCAGACGAAAAACTCGGCGACCAAGTCAAGGGAGAGACCGAGCAAATTTTTAGGGCTTTTTCGCAGGCAAAAAGCGACGAAAATCAGACGCGACGGGTAAGTTTGAAGAAACACGAGCAAATTTTTAGGGCTTTTTCTGCATCCTTTACCAGCAAGTCGAATTAAATCAAAACAAAATTATTGTTCACGGACTATATGCTCGCCACTACTTTCATATTTAATGTCTCGACTTTACATGTTTTGTTTTTATTTTAATTTTTTTTGTTTTTTCTAATTAACTTTATATCTTTATACTTTATGTTTTAAACTATGCACATTTGTTATTTAGTTTTTCTTTTTATCCAATATATTAGAATTAAATATTTTAAAATATATAAACTTGATTTTTAATTATAATATATTTATAATTTAACATTTAAAATTTAAATATATTTTTACATTATATAATACTATAATTTTAAAAAAATTATTATAATGTATTTAAATTTATAATATTGTTATATTTTTACAAATTTATAACATATATTATTTAATATTACAATAAAATAAATCAAACTATTCTATTTTAAAGAATTCAATTTAGATTTCAAAAACTTATATATAAAATTTAACGACTTCAAAGTATTTAAATTAAACTTAACCAATATATTATATATAATATAATATTGTTCAATTTTAATAACTAGAACATTTAAATATACCAATTGAATTTTTTTTACTTGGATTAAATAACAATGAATGTTATTGTGACTTTAAATTAATACATATTATATACAAACTTTATTATGAATAAATACTATATAATTTTCAATTATAGAAATAAAATGTAGTAGATGATCTATTAAAAAAAAGGTTACAATATAAATGTGTTAGATAAATCATAATAATCACAAACTAACATTAAAATCTGGTGTATATGTGTGTGCTTTAAGAATATTTTAAGAAATTATATATTTTCAAATGTTCGATAAAAGTGCCGATTTATTGCCGATTTTTTCACCGAGTTTTTGGCGAGTCTGAGTTTTTCAAAAAAATTGGGCCGGCCGAGTTTTTGCCGAGTCCGAGTTTTTCAACTTTGCTTTCAACCACCACTGTCCATCATTATTGGGCGCCATGGTGTGATCTAAATCCCAAAATCTCTCAATCATCCCAACAGGCTGGCAAGATCACCAGCTCTGATACCATTGTAATGTTCCCGACCACGCAACTAGGCACAATCCAACCAATCCGTACGGAGGAGAGAATGGAATCGGGTAGAAGGCCGTACTAAGAGGCTACAGGTAGTACGAAGTTAGTGGAGAAGGTCGTACGGTTGTGTTGAGGCCATATGATGTACTGAGTATGAGGGTTGTATGGTGACAAAGAGTCGTACGAAAGTCAAGACCATACAGATGGGAAGTTGGATGTTGTATGGTATGGAAGCTTGGAAGTACAAAGGTAATTTTGCAAGTTGTACGGAGAGGCAGTACGGATGGAGGTTGTAGTATGGAAGGAAGTGTGTGGAGTACGAAAGGAAGTGAGTTGGAGTAGGAAGTGAGTTGCAGTATGGAAAGGAAGTGTGTTGAGTACGGAAGGAAGTGAGTTGTAGTATGGAAGGAAGTGTGTTGCGGTACAAAAGGAAGTGGGTTGTAGTACGGAAGGAAGTGTGTTGAGTATGGGAAGTGTGTTGGAGTACGAAAGGAAGTGTGTTGAGTACAAAAGGAAAAGGGTTGTAGTACGGAAGGAAGTGAGTTGCAGTACGGAAGTAAGTGAGTTGCAGTACGGGAAGGAAGTGTGTTGAGTACGGAAGGAAGTGGGTTGTAGTACAGAAGGAAGTGAGTTGCGGTACGGAAGGAAGTGTGTTGTAGTACGGAAGAAAGTGTGTTGAGTATGGGAAGGAAGTGAGTTGGAGTACGGAAGGAAGTGGGTTGTAGTATGGAAGGAAGTGTGTTGAGTACATAAGGAAGTGAGTTGCGGTACGAAAGAAAGTGTGTTGTAGTACGGAAGGAAGTGTGTTGAGTATGGGAAGGAAGTGAGTTGGAGTATGGAAGGAAGTGGGTTGTAGTACGGAAGGAAGTGTGTTGAGTACAGAAGGAAGTGAGTGCGGTACGGAAGGAAGTGTGTTGAGTACGGGAAGGAAGTGAGTTGCAGTACGGAGGGAAGTGGGTTGAGTACGGGAAGGAAGTGAGTTGTAGTACGGAAGGATGTTGGAAGTACACCGAGGGATGGAGGTGTTGCAGAATGATGTTGGAAGTATGCTAAAGGATGGAAGCGGTATGGAATGATGTTGGTAGTACGCTGAGCGATGAGAGCCGTTCTAGTCTTTAATTGCCACCACATAAATCGAACTTAAACGCTTGCAAGATGAGATATGAATAGTAGATATTGATTGCCAAATCCGAAACCAGAGAAACAAGCAGAATAGGGTGAGGGTTGAATCTCACCGAAACTGCAAAATACCAAATAGGGAGGATATTTCACCTCCGAAATGGCAGACAACAGAATCCCAATAGGAATTCACAAATACAGATAAAATATCAAATCTCAACATATCAAAACTAACCTACACACCAAGCATAAATACCCATCGGGAAAACTCTCGAGAGTGCACAAAAGAGCCGACGGCGACAACTACACCTACGCCATCAAAAGAAAATGGGCCCGAGATAAAGTAAATCAATCGGGACCCAAATACAATAATTTTATTAAAATTGGGGACATTACAATCATGCTCATGACGGGCTTAGTGAAATTCAAAACATTTTGCGCTTGAGTCCACTACTCATCATCGAGGAATGATGTTTTTACTTTTTGGGCTCTTTTTGTGCTTGACCGCCTCCATGAACTCCACAAGCTGTTGATGACCACAAAACTCGAGGCCTCTTACACCTTCACAAGTTGCTTTAAGATGATTGAGTGAGATACAAATCGTGTTTTAGAAACCTAACATGGTATAAAAAATACATGTCACATATCAAAAATAAAATGTAAAAATTAAAAATTATAAAATATGACAAAAAAGAAATTTTTTAATTTACCTTTAACAACTCCAACTTGGAGGTCATGATTATGGCTTGTGACATATGATGATTTGTCACAAACATTTGGATCCCCTTGCCTTGTGTAGATTTGTTTGAATCACTCAATTTGTGTGCAAATCTTTTGCTATATCAAATTGAGTGAGTGGACTACACATGGTGGCCAAAAAATGTGCCTATATGTAGCCTCCACTATAGACCTAGCTTTCTTGCAATTTTTAGTTTTGTTGGTTATGACTTGGACAACTTTTTTGGGCCTCACAATTTGTGTATTCTATGAGGATATTGGCAATGAAACTTGTGTCTTTTACTTGCCCCTCACAAATTGCCGCGCTAAAAAACAATGCCCCTTTAGGAGACACTGCTATAAAATTGATTAATGGTCTATTTTTACAGTCTTTCCATCCATCAGAAATGATGGACTGCTGTTTTGGGCCAAGTATCCTTGATTACTTTTAGTGATGTCTCTTTCGAAGCTTTCTCCAAGTATCCTTGATTACTAATACCAAACACTATTTGTACTCAATTTTCTAGAGATTAATGTGAATAGAATGATGAAACTCAAAATCTAAGAAGTTGTTCAAAAGGATATATGAAACTAGATTATATGTTTTCTTATAGATCATATTTATTTCTAATAAATGATTGTTGTTGGTTATGATTCTTTTTATAATAGTGTATAAAATATAGCAACAATTCATAAATAAATAAAGATCTAACATTGTAGCATTGTGTTTGATCTGTATTTCAGAAGTATGTGTTTGATCTATTTTCATTCAACTTAGCCATTCTTGTTTGCTAGGCATAATTTCTCAAGGATAAATCACATTTAAGATTATTTGGACAACATCGGAACTAGGTAAAAGTCTATTAAATTTGTAATTTAAGTTTGGAACTTCTTTTCTAACTTTAGTGTTGAACCCTAAAATTGAACTATGAGGTCAAGTTTTTTTTTCTTTGTCTGATTTGAGATGCATTATGGGAAAAGTTTGGTGCTAAAATGCAAAATCTTTAGATGATATCAATTCGTGTTTACAGCCAACCATCTAGTGCTGTAAAATTCATCACAATTGGAGCATGTTTGAGAACATACACACTAAGAGGCATAACAGGTTGTTAGTTCAAAGCTTGAATGTTCTTGTTTATGTTGATAAAAACCTTTGCATTTGTCATGTGCACCAACTTATTTCCCATCATTCTAGATGAACGTGATCCATTTCTTGAAGATTGAGCATCTGTGTTCATCTTTTGGCTAGAGGATGAAAACTCTCTTGATAACAAAATTATAGGAGGAAAACCCTCCTAGTAAGAAAATTAGAGCATGAAAACCCCCTTGGTTTCACGATTAGAGAAAACCCTCTTATCTAAAAGAGGCAATTCCATCTAGGAATTGCATTTGTGTGGAAAAATTTGTTTCAGGTGCATAGTGATTTTGGTCTGGTAATTTACAATTTGTCTGAGTTTATTTCATTTCTAGAATCATTGTATGATTGTGGAGTATTTTATTATTTGATAAAGGCATTATTCAAGTGGCGGGAATTCAAAAACCAATTTTTTATACACCATAATAGGTGTACCATCCTATGGTATTCTTATTTTATTTTACTAGCTGTATGTTGACATAAAGTTAGTTGTCATTGGCAAACGTCAATCCCACCGGAACACCGGTACATCACACCGGTACCCATGGTAGTGTAATAATTGTGAACTAGGTAGAATGAGCAAGAAAGTAGTGTACCTTAACCGGTCACGCTTATACTGGTCTAGGTTTTGTTCAACTGGTCTTGGCAAACACATAGGGTACAAATGACTAACCGGATACAAATTACACACTGGTTAAGTGCATGATAATCCGAACCGGATTATGCAGAGTATTTTTCAGTTAAACTGGAGTTAGCTTTTTTAGTGAAACTGGAGTTAGCTTTGTTTTTTCTACGAGCATTTCGAGGTAAACTAAAGATCAGTTTGCATCTTTTTGATCAAGAGTTTTGCATGCGTGATTTTTGGAGAGTATAGCTTGGCGGAATTGTTAGATGTATTTTTAATAAGATAATTTCTTATAAATGCAGGTCATAAGACATGAGAAGGTTGTTGTTGAAAATCAAGAGCATAGAGCAAAAGAGAGCAGGAGAGCAGAATATTTTGAGAGGAAACACAGTCAGAGACGGTGAAAGGGAGAGAAAGATTCAACAACCAAGCAGAGGAAAGGGTGAACAGGTATGATCTGAATCGACAGATATAATGTCATTGCTTTATTTGTGAAGCATTTTTAAATCCCTCAATCAAGGTGAACCCTAATAGGTTCTATTGTATAAATCCCTTTACCGAGCATCTTTGTTGGTGTTTCAAGTCCTCTGATAAGGCGACTCCTAACAGGGTTAAGATCCTAACAGGTCTTCTATCAAATCCCTTAACTGGGTAGCACTCTCACTAGTGCTTTGTAAGCCTCTAATAGGGCAAATTTATTACTGCAGTAGTGGAGTTTCGTGGGTTCCGTCCCACCGTGGTTTTTTCCTTCTAATCGAAGGTTTCCACGTATAAATTCTGTGTTGACTTGTGCATTTTATTTTTGTTCATGATTGTCATAATATTCTGTTGATTTCTGTATTAACGAGAATATTTAATTAAGAGAAAAAAAATAGATATTGAATTTACTGATTCACCCCCTCCCCTCTCAGTAACTGGTTAGGAACAACACTGTATCTGTTAGTCTCAATGCAGCAGTACATATTGGATTTTGAACTATTTATTATTTGCTAAACTGCTGCACAAGACTAACGGAATAATTTATATGTTCTACATTTTCTTATGAGGGTGTTGTACCTTTTTCAAATTTTATTTTTGTGGGATGATTTATGTTAATAAAGAAAGAAGGCTTTATCTTTTCATTGTCTGCCTTGCAACCAATAAAATGTCATAGCTCTGGAGCAGTATATATATATAAAGAGATTACAAGTTTTCATCCAGCCACGCATTTTGGGCATTATACAAGGAGGATATAAATGGGGACAAAGTTATGTCCAGCATGCACATCCAATCACAACACTAATAAATTTCAAAGCTTTCATAGGGAAAGAGTCGCACCTAAGGAAGTTTCAAGGCTGTACAAATGGGATAAAGTCTGATAGGATTATGACACTTCATTCTTTTTGGTCTGCTGTTCCTTATTCCTTAATCGCAGCACTAGATAATTTAATATTTCATTCCGGATCAATAATAGTAATTATGACTTTTCATTGAATTTCAAATAACTGGATTTCAGAATTTCTATATATCGTCATATACATTAGACATGGTGAATTAATACGAGTAATATATTACTGTTGTAGACATTAATTTCTGATTATCAGTCAGTAGTATCACTGGTTTTAAGATTTGTAATTAGTTGTAATACACAAATTTCAATCTACATTCCATTTGTTTGATGAAATCTTTACAATCAGTTAAGTGAATGATTCCTATTGCAGTTTTAATATTTATTGCAACAGTTGGGATTGGATTCGTCAGCGGTTTATCAGATGTTTGGTTCAGCTATAGTACTTGATCATCTCTCATTGTAATGTCCCTTTTCTAGCACTTATAGCATGATGTTGTCGTTAGCTTATTTTCCCACGGTCTTGTAGGCTAACTGGGACATTTAAGGGACTTTGAGGCCATTTGGCCTTGGCAATTTCAGTTGCAGATCATTCTGAGATGTTTGGAGGCAATTCTGGGCAATACTATTTATAGTAAGTTATAATGGCATCCTCTAGACCTTCAGTGACAATGTCATGTCGATGGTAAATGTTTAATATCGATAGAAGGATTTTAATATCATTGATGTGATTTATTATGCATTAATAAAGTTAGTTTATAAAGTTAAATATAAATATTTAACTTTATTAATGCTGAACTATAGCTAAGTGGAAAATATTTAAATAAAAGGTCTCTTTATTTTATAACAAATTAGAGACAAATTGTAAAAGGGGAGTTTGTTGGCTAAAAATTTTGTAAGCCGCTAAGACTACACCTTACAAAATCATAACTCTAGGCAACATCTCATGAGATTTCCCTCTCCTCTCAGCAATATGGGAGGCTCCCTTCTTACCGTAGGTGGCTTCAACAGGAACTTAACTGAAATTACAAAAAGGGCGGTTCTCTTAATCAATTCCTCTTTTTTCAATAACGATTTGCGTACAACTACTACTTTCTTACTTAACAAAAGTGCCTTATTGCTACGATAATACTTGTGACCCTGGAGTTGACGTAAGAACAATACCAGGGTCAGCAACTTTCTTTTTTATATTTTGTGAAACAAAAACAGAAACCCAAAGTCTCCTGCGCTTGTCTCGTGAGGATTCAAGTAGAATAACCAGTAAGGCACAAAGTCTCTTACTGGATACTCTCAAATTTAATAAAAACACTTACAACTAAAGCCCAAAGTCTTCAGCTCTAAGTAATTGCAACCACTACTATCTATCACAATTTGTCCTTCTGCAACACAAAGTCTTCAAAAGTTCAAATTGGCTTTGAATGCAACAGGCAGCTCAAAGTCTGCGCAATTGAATCCAAATCCCTCTTGAATCAAAGCATTAAAACTCACTATCAACTCAAGAAAATGTCGTCACATAACAATTTGAATTGGCACAAAGTCTCAAAACAATCTGCCTCTTTTATTGAAAGCAATCTGATTTACATCCAAGCACAAAGTCTTAGAGTGCACAATACAAACTGGCAAAATTTTCTTGCTTTGCCAAAAGATGATTATTTATGATGATCTCCCTCCTTTATATAGGAAAAGAGGAGAGAGAAAGGTGGAGAGGAAAGGGGAAACCCTTAACCACCTTGACTTATTCTCTAACTAAGTAACTTTGACTTATTCAAAGTTGCATGCCTAATGCACTTGCAACCTGATTACATGTTACGGCTTTGCACGTGATACTATCACATGCAATTACATCTTGTTGTTACATTACATGTAATATGTCAAATACAAATTACAAGTGCACGATGAAAATATTTTAAGTGCCTGACAAGACAGGACCCCTATTACATCATCCATTGTTGGTCTTCATGCTGCTACATGGAGGCTTTACGATTGAGGTGCTTGGTTTGATGGAAGTATCTTGATCTGGAACAGGAACTTGCATCCTTGCTTGTTCTGCAGTATGATGGTGGTTGTTTCTTGAAAAACACATTTGTTTATTTCCATCTCCGTCTTGAAAACATTCTATGCATGCAATCATTCTTTCACCTCATTGTAGGCTTCATTATGTGATCGTTCTTGCCTCGTGTCCCTCTTTCTTCTATGCATGTCTAGGGTTATACATGTTATCATTCTTGAGTTTCTAGAAAAAGCCTTAACATGGTCTTTCAAGCTCAAACTTTGCATAGCTGGAAGAATATGCATATAGGATATAAGTGGAATGTCTTTGAGCAACAAAGGGAGCTGGATTTTAGGCAAAACCAACTCTTCAAATGAGGGAAAAACTCAAAAATGGGATTTTCTGAGAGCATTGCATATGGAGGATGGCTAAAAACTTTTGGGACAATGAATGGATATATGCGTTTGAGCTCAAAATATGTACTTATATGGTGGAAAAACCCAAAAATGGGTTTTTGGAGGGTAATAGCACGTGTAGACAACAAGCTTTATGCATGGAAAATGAGCAGCATAACATCTACTTATAATGAATTATTATGTTTTCATCATAAGCAAGTGTGCAAGCAACCGCCATCATGAGTTTTAAGTCACATGGCAGCGATATAATGAGCGCGGATGAAGTGCATGCAAGCTTAAAGGTGAGTTTTTTGGGTGCAAAAGCATGTGCAAAATGAGCTTGCTTTCCTTGGTAAATTCATTCAAGAACGGGGTTTTTAATCCCAACTGCATATGCAAGCAAGATGAAGCACTTGCATATGCAACTTGGAGAAATGAAGACGAAAGATAGAAGGAGCACATCACATAAACTAAAACATGTGCAAATCTGAAAATGAAATGAAGAATTGACAACCATGAACAAGAACAAAAATATATACAACAAAGCCCTATGAAAATCACAAGAAACTTTACTTCTTTCCACCAAAAACAAGAGAAGTCTCTTCAACTCTTTGTGCAAAATCTGAAGCAAATCCAAGAGAATTTCTGATTTAGAAAAGATTGCAGAAAAGAGGCATATATAGACTTTGAATCTTGACTCAGTCCTCATTTCTTGCCAAGTGTGAGAAGTTGGAGAATTAAAATGCACAAAAATAGCAGCCATATTGACCAAAACATATGCAAATGTAATGCATATAAAAAAATGGTGTCCAAGGCATCAAATACAACTTGAATAGAATGATAAACAAACTGAAAATGATAAGTAATGACAAAGAACTCACCTTCAATAGCAAACATTTAGATTTGGTGGATGACAATGGCCACAAATGGGCCGTTTTTGGGCAAAAATGCCCAAAAATGTGCTCTAAATGGGCTGCTTTGATAGTAAAACACCTTTTAAAATGCAATTTTGATGATCCAAGAATGATCCTTGGGAAATTTAGTGCAAAATTGACTCTATAAAGAGCAAAAACAGTTCAGTTTTGACCATTTTCCAAGTGATTTCTTGCCTCAAAATCCCGTTTTTTCCAAAAAAGCCCCCCAAAAATGGGTTTTTGGAAGTCAAAAACATGTGTTTTCATGTTAAAAATCGCCACTTGCATAGGGATGAAGTTGTTGGTTCCCAAAACCGCAGATTGGAATCCTACGAGTCTTGCCAACACGATGCTGGGATATCCAACTGGCTATGGCCAACTTGACGAAACTAAACGGTATAATCCGAGTTCCCTACACTTCCGGCTCTACAAAGCCAAGGCGGGTGCACCTTATCCTGAACAAAACACTCAAGCCCAGGATGCTTATAGCAGAATGGTTAAAATATTAATGCAATGAAAGAATCCTAAATGGCAAGATGACAGGAGACTTTCGATTTTGCACAATGATACTGAAATCGCTAAAATGACACCAATTCGTGCGACTTCAAAGATAACTATATAAAATAATGCTTCAAACTTGTGAATTCTGTATTGCAAACAAGGATAAATGATTATATGAATAATTTAGAGTAAAAAAGTAATTGTAAACTTCAAAGATAAATGAATATAATATTTATTCAAAGGCAGGATATAAAATAATCGCCAGCATATAAATTATGAATTAAGAGTAATATAAAGACCAGTACCTAATTAAATGGGCAAACAGAGTCAATATTATAAGTTTATTACGTACAACTTTATAAAATATATGCAGTTAAAACTATAAAAAGGTTAATAATCCAGACGCGACGGATCAATTATACAAATGCAACTTTAAACTAATCTAGGATGCACTTTAACTCCTGTGATGCGGAGACAAACTAGACATAAATATGGAAACAATTAAATATTTCACAATGTCTGTGTTTATCAAGTTTAAAATGCAATAATGACCCAGTCCACTTATCCGGATATTAAAATATGTATAGAAATTGAAAATATTTATAAAGGACACAACTTAATAATAATTGAAAACTCTAATGCACATAAATAAAATAGATACGCTTATAGATTATGCCGGAAATAAAACTGCACCAGAGACACTCCTTATTGATGATCTATCCAATGCAGTTTGATTCCAGAATCGCATATAAATATATCTACTCAATAATCCGGAATTCACGTGCTTAGTTCAAAAATTTATTCCTTTGCCAATGAAAAATATAATATATCAAAGTATAATGTTTTTGCTAGTTTAAAATGGGCTATGTTCTCCTTCTCTGCTAATTTCTCATCTTATATTTATATGAGAATGAAAAGTCACGCGGTTATTTTTCTAAAAGATACACCGCTTCAGAAAATATGTTTAAGCATTTGTTTTTATTAATTATCAAATAAAAGGAACCCAAGCTTCTCTTACTGGCATGGTTATGAGTGACAGGTGGAAACTCCTGTGAACTGACGTGTCTTTCCAGCATTCATCGCTATTACTACATGGCATAATATCCATATTGATTAATATGTGCGCCTTAAACTTATCACTTTAGTTATGCACGATAATGTTTTTTCACAACCTCCGCTTTCGGTAGAACGTTGCTTCTTCTATAACCGTGCAGGATGTTTTGATGTTACTCCTTTGCTCACCAATTCCATTTTGTTCTGTGTGAATCCATTATATGGTTTATGTCACGACCTTCCAATGCTCAAATTATAAACACAGATTGTGATTCGTTGCCTTTCATGTCTGAAACCGCCAAAGAATCTCCTTGTATTCATTGCAAAAGAACACAGACCTATGTGGATGGAGGAATATAGATAGCTTCAAAAGGTTAATGATTGAACACGATAAGCTGGTGCAAAAAATCGACTCCTCTTTTGAAGCATATTCCCGCACAATTGGCTCCACACCCAGGTAATAAAAACACTCACAATCATTTGTAGCATCACATATAATTTGACATAAATGACTCTGCAGCTCTAGCTGTGAAGATAATCTTTTGATATTTTATGCAATTGATACAGGCTTTCTTATTTTTTATTTTATGCTTACAGTTTATAATTTTCGTGTGGATGCTACAGGTATTTTCTAGAATTTTTGGACCAATTTGGGACAATGACATACAAGTTCCTTTTGTTATAATTTTAATAAATAATTAACATGGAAATAGATACATGAAATGAACATATATTATTAATCATATAATAAGGAAATTAGAGAAAATGCTTTAAATGGAATCCTAAATTTGTAAAAAATAGGACTCCATCAATGGCTCTTGTTGGGGACACATGTTCCTTGCGAGCATGATGAGTATCCCGGCTTTCTCTGGATGAAGAAGACCTACAAAACAAAGACAACAACAACCATTAATTTATGTAATCACATCTAAGATATCAAATATGTAAAAGAAATGTAAAGGGAAAGAAAAACCCCCTGAGTATCCTTATGAAAAGAATGGCTTTAAGTATTGTCCATGAACTGGGAAATCCTGCACTCATCCATCAGTATCCTGCAAAAAGTAAGAGTGCTCTCCTGCTTTTCTCGATATAATAAATGGCCCTAACCACAAGGCCTCAAATTTACCATGCTTACCTTTATCTTGATCTTTTGCATTCCATTTTAAAACCCAATCGTCGACCTTGAAAGATCTGTTCAGAGCTCTTTTATCGTGTACAGATTTAACTTGCTTTTGCTTGGTGATATTTTGTTCTTGAGCACATCTCCTAATTTCATCAAGCTCGACTAATGCATTCAACCTTTCTTCCATGAATTCAATATCTTCTAACTACTCTTCAGTGATGAACTTGTAAACTGGGAGCATGTTATTAAGGGGAAGCCTTGCTTCCTTGCCATAAACCAAGTTGAAAGGTGAGAAACCTGTAGACTTCTTCACTGTGATCTTGTCAGCCCATAAGGCTAAATTTAACTCGGAGTCCCAAGCACGCTTGTTATTATCCAACATCCTTCTGATAATCTTCAAAATATTCTTGTTGTTGGATTCCGCTTGTCCGTTTCCCTAAGGGTGATAAGGAGATGAATAGGACACAGTTATGCCATATTTCCCACAGAAATCAGAAAACTCTTTTGATCTGAAACACATACTGTTATCTGGAATAATTTTTTTAGGGACTCCAAACCTGGTTATAATATTTTCCATCAAGAACTTAGTCACAACCTTTCTTGTGGATTGTCTGGTAGGTATGGCCTCCACCCATTTCGTGAAGGTATCGGTAGCCACTAAGATCCAACTATGTCCACCACTTGACTTATCACTGATCTCTCCAATAAAATCAATTCCCCACATCTGGAAAGGTTCTTCTGTTTGCAAAGTCTTGAGCGGAAGGGCACCATCATATTTTAGCTTCTCGAAATTTTTTTGACAAGCTTCACATTTTCTCACATAGGCGTGACAATCCTTGAAAAGCTGTGGCCAATAATACCTTGCATGTAATATTTTATGTGCTATAGTTTTTGCCAAAAAGTGACCACCACAAGATCCCTCATGCATTTTTTTAAGAACAATTTCTGCTTGATACATGTATAAATAGAAAAGTAAAATCCCATCTTTGTTCTTCCAATATAGATCACCTTGAACTAAGACATATTTTGCAGCTTGAAGTTTGATAGTTCTCCTTTGGTTATCATTCAAACTATCATTACATTTCATATGCTTTAAAAAATAAACTATATCACTGTACCAAGGACACATTTCAATACTAACTTCGGCGTGCTCAAGATCAACCTGATTTACTTATGTTGCTTCTAGATTTGATTCTGTCATAAGTTTGGCTAAGCCCTTTCCTCTTACCAACTTTGTGATTTGAACATCAATGTCGAACTCTTGTATCTGGTTTATCCATCTGCATCTCCTCCCAGTAGTCTCTGAATGTCTGAAAATGTCTTTAATGGTTGCATTCGGTACATATGCTATCACTTCTGCCCCAACTAAGTATGGTCTGAATGATTTAACTGCTTTGACAAGAGCATAAGCCTGTTTCTCATTGATATCATAGTTGAGCTCGGCTGCTTGCAAACACTTATTGAAGAATGCAATTGGTTGCTCATGGCCCTCTTCATTCTTTTGAAGCATGACTGCCGCTATAGTATGGTAGGATGCAAAGGAAAAGATCTGAAAAGGTTTCTTGAAATCAGGGGATTTAAGCACTAGAGCCTCTTTGATGGCTTTCTTTATTGCTGCAAATGCATCTAGGGCTTCATTATTCCATGTCAGCTTAGCTCCTTTTTTTAACATTTTAGCAATTGGTTTAATGATCTCTGCAAAGTTGGAAACAAACCTTCTCACAAAATTGATCTGGCCAAAAAATGATTGAATGGCTTTCACTGTCTTGGGTATTTGAATATTATCAATTGCAACCACTCTTTCTGGATCAATTCTAACACCCTCCTTAGAAACAATATGCCCTAAAAGTTTCCCTTTTGTAACTCCAAAATGACACTTTTTAGGATTAAGAGATATTCCATATTCAAGGGCTTTTAAAATTTTTTTCTCTAAGTCTCCACAATGGTCCTCTTCCCTTTTATTGTAAGCTGTAAGGTCATCTTGATATACAACTAAAATGAAATCAATTAATCCGTTAAAAGCAACATCCATTGCTCTCTGAAAAGTAGCCCCTGCATTGGTCAAACCGAAAGGCATCCTAACATAAACATAGGTACCCCAAGGTGTGGTGAATGTTGTCTTATACTGTTCTGACTCTCTGACTTTGACTTGGTTGTATCTTGAAAATCCATCCATCATGGATAATAACTCATTCCCAGTCCTTTTGCAACAAAATTTCCATATTAGGTAAAGCATAATTGTCTTTTAGAGACGACACTGTGATATCCCCATCAAAATAAGATTTATATAATTAAAATATAAATGAATAATTAATAAAAAAGAGAGAACAATATATAAATAATGATATAATATTATAATCATATTATAATATCACATAATATATGAATATATTACATTATAATAATAATGTTAAAGTATGAAATTTAATCACATGATAATTAAATATTATTATATAAAACAATAAAATATAATTTTTTATAATGATTAAAATATCTAAATTAAAGTATATATAATATGCATTACATATATAATAATATGAATATTAATAAATAATAACATAATAATAATATTAATATTGATAAGTAATAATATAATATAATTAATTAAATGAAAAGACACCTTTTCTCATGATAAGGTATATAGAGAAATATTAACACCAGCAAATGGGATATAGAGGGAATTAAATTGAACTAGTCTGCAAAAATTCTAATGTAGAAATATAATTGGAAAAAATTAAGAAGGTCCAGAAAGGGGACATTACAATTGGTATCAGAGTATGATCCTGCCATCCTGCAAGGTAAAGATAGAAAGAAGATCCACATATAAAAACAAACATTGTAAATCCCATTAAACATTTCAAGAGAACTTGAGATTATCAAACATCCACCATTCCATATAAATCCGCAACTTATAAATCTTAAGGGAGCAAAGAATATCGAACAGTCATCATTGAATATAATTTTGCATCTATAAGGTTAGAAAGGAGAATTTCGGTGTCATAAAGGAAGATAGCTGATAAGAAAATAAACCAGCAGAACAATATATACGAAGATTTTAAAACATTGAATAAAACAAATTAAGCAGCTTGAACAAGCAAAGCGGTGAGGATAGAATAGTGAGGAACTCCAGCTTGGTGCTGTCAAGCTGAATTCTACAGCCAGCGTAAGTTCTAGGCACAAGAGCATTCATCATATTTGAACATAATTTGCATCTTAATTAATAAATTAAAGGGAAACAATAATACAACTGCTTCCCAAATATCTAGCATCGAACATTCATCAACCAATATAATTCGCAACACAAAGTTGGAGAAGGAAGGGAGATCAAACAGAACAAAAAACCGGCTCCATCAATACAATGAATATTGGAGTTTCCATCAAGAGACTTAAAAGCAAATTTAATATTTTAGCAACTTATTCATACATCTGAATTCTATTACTTGGAGCAGCATATTAATGATGAGCTACAGCCGAACATAACAATTGGAGAACAAGGGCCAATCCTGAAAATGGAGAAACAATTTATAAGATTAATATGCATTCACATATCTGGAAATTGAGAAAAGGAAAATGGCAATACTTTGTCGCCTATGCACTTCAAATACCTTTTGCGCTGAATCAGTAAATAGATTATTATTGCAACTTAGCGTTAACATATTGAGAAGAAATCAAAGTCTGCCATGAGGGATATCCAGATACAAACATGGAGAATATTGAATAGAAAATCAATGAATGCCATTTCATTCAATTTGCAATTGAACTTTTGAGAATATTGTCCTGATATTCCACACTAGACGGATAGGGGACATTACAAGCAGGTTTGAGCAAGTGTTCGGATCGATTGAACTTGTATCCACATCTATGCTAACTATATTACCATTCTAGCAATTCATTGTGTTTAAAAGAAGAGTCGAGCACTTGAGTTTGGAGCCATATATGAATTCTGGAGATTCTTTTTCAGACGACACAATAAGAGGATAAAGTGGAACCGTTGAAAATTAATTGGCTGCTTGACATCTTATGTGGAGCTTCATATTTGGAGTGTGAGGTTCTATCCCTAGCAGAGAAGGAAATTAAAAAAAAAAGGAATAGTTAGAAAATACAGAACAATCAACTATTGATTCAACAATACCACGAAAAGGAAATACTAAGCAATAAAGATATAACTAAATATATTCCTTGAACAGTTGGGCAATCTTAATAACCACCAATTTATGTATTTATAAATATATAACTACATATCAGGTATGTATAAAAAGCCGAGTCTCTTGCTAATCATAGTTAATATATATACACCCATGGATGTATGTGCTAAACTTATTATTAAACTTAGTATTTGAGAAGGAAATCAGAGATGTATTCAGGGAGAGGCTAGAGTAAATTCCGGCCAATAGGTTGATCCCAAAATAGGGTGGGGATCAGCGACCCCGAGTGCCTTGAGGGCATCGTACCAAGAAAGGCTTAAGGGCATGATCTGTAAACTTTGAGGGAGAACCTATTGAGGATTGGTGTCCAAGCAATCTGATTACATCCGAAGCATCCTTCTTAAACTAAAATAATAATAAGGTTAGCATGAATGTAATGATCATGGATAGTAAGATCCCTAATCTATGATAATTTGAACTAAACCCAATCAAGGGATATTACCAATAGTATTGATAACTAAATCAGAATTATATAAATATATATTTGATACTCAGTCTATTGCTATTAGGCTAAGAAAGGAAGGATGTGATGTTACCAAGGAGGGGCTTGTGTAAATTCCAAGCAATGGCTCTTTGTCCCAAGATAGGGTGGGGATCAACGACCTTGAGCGCCTTGAGGGCATTGACCCAAGAAAGGCTTTAGGGCTTGGATCTGTAAACTTTGAGGGAATCCATTGATAGTGGTGTCTAGGCAACTTGGATAACATCAACTCCTGTCGTCTTGAGCTGAATTAGTAATAAGGTTGGATACAAGTATGGACAACTAATCCTATCAAGGGACATTAAAATTGGTATTAAATCTGATAAGAGAGAATAAAGGTGTATTCAGGGAGAGGCTAGTGTAAATCCAACCAAACGGTTATTCCCAAGATAGGGTAGGGATCAGCGACCCTGAGCGCCTTGTGGGTAAGTTCCAAGAAAGGCTTAAGGGCTTGGATTTGTAAACTTTGAGGGAAACCGTTGAGTTTGGTGCCTAAGCAATCTGTTTACATCCTAAGTGTTCTCCTTGACTAAGAATAATAATAAGAGCTGAACAAAACAAGCATCCCGCTAAGTGGGTCACCTCGCGTGGATGCTTAACGCCTGCCACCGAGGCCAAGGGGGCCAAAGTTCCACTATTGGGCTTAGTATGGGATTGACTTGGAGTAATTTATCAAGACTCACATTTTCTTTGGAACTTATATATACACGTATGTACTAATGATCACTTGTGGTTGTAGGATTCTATTGAAGAAGTAAATTTTGTAAATCATTTCTTGACCCTAGCTCAGGCATTAATCAAGAATGCATGTATTATGTGTCTACATCGTGTCTTCATGCATTCATGTGTCTACCTCATGTCTACTTCGTGTCTTCATGCACTCATGTGTCTACCTTGTGTCTACTTCGTGTTTTCACGCACTCGTGTGTTTACTTTATGTATGCTTTGTGTTTTCATGCATTAAGGTGTATAGTCCATGGATCCCTTATGTCTTCTTACATCCAATTATATGCTTTGTAAGTTGGCTCTCCGAGAAATTATGTATAAATGATTTTTGCTTGAGGACAAGCAAAATCTGAGAGGGGTGGACTGTGATATCCTCGTCAAAATAAGATTTATATAATTAAAATATATATGAATAATTAATAAAAAAGAGAGAACAATATATAAATAATGATATAATATTATAATCATATTATAATATCACATAATATATGAATATATTACATTATAATAATAATGTTAAAGTATGAAATTTAATCACATGATAATTAAATATTATTATATAAAACAATAAAATATAATTTTTTATAATGATTAAAATATATAAATTAAAGTATATATAATATGCATTACATATATAATAATATTAATATTAATAAATAATAACATAATAATAATATTAATATTGATAAGTAATAATATAATATAATTAATTAAATGAAAAGGCACACCTTTCTCATGATAAGGTATATAGAAAAATATTAACACTAGCAAATGGGATATAGAGGGAATTAAATTGAACTAGTCTGCAAAAATTCTAATCTAGAAATATAATTGGAAACACCCTCCTTAGAAACAATATGCACTAAAAGTTTCCCTTCCGTAACTCCAAAATGACACATTTTAGGATTAAGAGATATTCCATATTCAAGGGCTCTTTTAAATTTTTTCTCTAAGTGTCCACAATGGTCCTCTTCCGTTTTAGAGTAAGCTGTAAGGTCATCTTGATATACAACTAAAATGAAATCAATCAATCCGTCAAAAGCAACATCCATTGCTCTCTGAAAAGTAGCCCCTGCATTGGTCAAACTGAAAGGCATCCTAGCATAAACATAGGTACCCCAAGGTGTGGTGAATGCTGTCTTATATTGTTCTGACTCTCTAACTTTGACCTGGTTCTATTTTGAAAATCCATCCATCATGGATAATAACTCATTCCTAGTTACCTTTTGCAACAAAATTTCCATATTAGGTAAAGTATAATTGTCTTTTAGAGATGACACATTAAGGTTTCTAAAATCAATGCATAATCTAATGTCACCATTTTTCTTTCTAATAGGGACAAGATTAGAAATCCCCATTGAATGCCTAATAGGCTTGATGATCCCTGCATCTCTTAGCTTAATCAACTCCTCCTTCATCTTAGGGGTTGAGGTTGGATTAATAGGCCTTTGCCTTTGTCTAATGGGTTTTGCATCAGACTTCAAAGGTATTTCATGTTGAAACAAGTCCTCTATAAGCTTTCAATTCATCATAACTCCAAGCAAAGACATGCCTATACTTTTTGTTATACACTAAGTTTGCACCCTTGTTTCAAGCTCTCTTGGTCTTGATAACCTAGTATAACATGGAAATCATCTCCAGGTGTGGGACCTATGCTAACTGAGATGAGACCTCCAGGTTCTAGGCTGGTTCCTCTTGGATAATCACCTTAATTTGCTTCTTGACATGAAAAGTAAACTCTTGAGGGAAAGGGATAGAAGGAATGCTGAAAGGGAAATGACTTGAAAAACAAACTACCTACTAGGTGATACACCGAAAATATGGTATGAATTGTAGTATAAAGAATGTACTCAGCACACAATCTTAAGTCTAGGAGATCACAACTCACTAAATAGGTTTGCATCAATATCTCATAGAAGGGTCTGAAATAGAGAGATGCTATGCAGGGAAAGATAGAATTTCACGAGGCAATAGCACTCCTAAGAACTTAGACACAAACTATAACTTGCAAATAGACATTCACCTCTACAATTGGGTATAAGAATGAGACAGATTGCCAGTGGTGGAAGTATACCCACAAGAGCATTCAAATCAGATCATTCACAAGCATACACATAGACTGCAGAAAGAAAGAGGGATCAAGAACCCTAAGATATCATTGAAAAAACATTCAAATACTTCAATTCAATAAGAGAGAATTTGGACAAGGAAGCATAGGGACAGAGAAAATTGTCACAAAATACCTCTGCAATATCTAAACAATCAATGGGAGATTATAGAATGTAGAAAACCAGAGGGCAGAAAAAATGCCACAGATAACTTTCTAAGAAAGAGAACTTTCTTCTTTACAAAATGTGAACTCTGAGTTTCAAAAAAGCTCCAAAAATAATATATACATCTCCTTTTGCATGCAGGCAGGAGCAAAACCTAATTAGGGTTACATAAATCTGCATAAAATAATTCAACCCTAAACCTGTCATTTTTGATCATAAAGTCATGGAAATATCTCAACTGATCAGATATTATGTTGCGTGTCCATCTCTGTACTGCATCTGCTTGCGGACAAGCCACCTTGATCCATCTACCCTCTCTACAATTCGGCTCGCCATAACTGTTCAAATCAAGTACTCCAGATATTTGAATTTAAAATATGACTTAAACGGTCACAGGTGGCGCTAACCTTCTGTATCCACGGCCAATATTCAAATCTGACTCATCTTTAAAACGCAACCGTTAGATCTTCTTACTTTACCCGGTACCGTTTTCATTTCATAACCTTAACCCCGTACTTAACTCAGGTTCCCCTTTATCCTTTGTCGCTTACTCGCCCGACCTTTTATCTAACTCCGGTTTATCTTGGCGATTACGCTGCTGAAGCCACAAACTCGGGTCCACCTCGCCACCTGTCATCAAACCATTGGCTGACTGCAGACAGCTCAAACCACTTGGCATAGGACCCACACTGCCTTCCTTTTAGTCTGATACTCAATCGACGGCCGTCGCATGATCTCATGGCCTTGGAAAATTCTTTAAGATCATGCGCCAGCCGTAGATCCTCAACCCTCTGCCACCTCACTTAAGAAAATCAGGAC
Organism: Chamaecyparis obtusa; assembly: GCA_027943335.1. Classification (NCBI taxonomy): domain Eukaryota; kingdom Viridiplantae; phylum Streptophyta; class Pinopsida; order Cupressales; family Cupressaceae; genus Chamaecyparis; species Chamaecyparis obtusa. The sequence continues at coordinate 1,812,107 of BSBK01000335.1, forward strand.
CCATGCCAGACGCCACCTGTAACGCTCAGCAGCCAATAAGAACTAACCATGTCGGATGGACCCACAAGACAGAGCTTGAACACTTGGAAGATCGAACGATCGTCGCATGATCTCATAGGGTCAAGAGATTCTATGAGATCATGAGACAACCGTAGATCTTCTTTCTACTGACATCCCTGCAGATCCCCTGACAACGGTCCCACTGACAGATCCCAGTCATCGCTTGGCCGACCAATAAAATGCAAGCACGTCAGAAAGAAAGGACCCACCTGATAGAGCTTGGAGATAAAGAAAGATCAACGGCATGCGCATGATCTCATGGGCCAAGAATATTCCATGCGATCCGTCAGATCTGATCGATTAAGCCTCTTCAAAGACTGAAACCGCAATGCCAAATATTAACCGCCCGCCAGATCACTAAGTGTTAAGGGCTAAACCGCTAGAAATAAGAGATTACGCGAACGCAGTCGCTTAGTCGCTGAAAGGATTGGTGCCCTTGGATTTCATTGGGTGATTACCCGACTGGAAAAACCACCGCCAGGTCGCAGAATAAAATAGAAATATGCCTTATGACTGGGAGATTCTGCGAACACAGGTAGTCGCAGAATCGGGGAAAATAGAGGAATATTCTGCGGGGTCTAAGTGACTTTGCGACCAGGCTAAGAGTGTAAAGCGCACATGGAAAATAGAGATTTAAGTGGCCGAAAAAAGGTAAAGGCAAAATAGAACCAGCCCTAGGGTTTTGAGGGTTTTAAGGCTTCAACGGTCACATTTTTAAAAAATTAAACGTGTAGACCAGAGGGCAAGAGATTGCAGAGACCAGGAGAACAAGTAGAATACCATGAAACTTTTGAGGTGCTCGGCAGGGTAAAATGCAGACCAGGGATTAAATTAGCCTATGACCAAAATTGAATAGATATGAAATTTTGGGCAACACTTTCTTAACAAGGAAATCAATTCAGACCTTATTTTAGAAGATAATTCCTTACCAATAAAAACATCCTTAGAAGCATTCTCAGTTCCAAGATTAATTTTCTCACTATCATTTTGAACCTTAGTAGATTTGATGGGTTTGAAACTTTCTTGCTCATAAAAAATCCTTTCTAATGCTACCAAACCTTTAGGTATCTTATTCGTTTTAAGCTGAACAACTTCCTTATCAAACAAAACTTCCTTACCATCTTGGACTTCCACATGACAATTTAGGTCTATATTCTGATCCTCATAACTCTCTTCACAAGTTAAGAATCTGAGAAGATCCTTGTCATCTTCAAAAATCTGCCAAATTTGCACATTATCAGGTTTAGAGGGTCTATTTTTCATTTCAACCTGCACAACCTCATCAAGTGAAAATTCATTTTGCCTAATGGCTAAATTAGCCATTAAATCAGCAAGAAAATTGTTTGATCTTTCTACCCACTTAATAGAAAATGCATCATATGATTCAATTAAATCCCAAACATAATTCCTATATTGTTTTAGCCTTAGACTTCTTGTTGAAAATTTGCCTCCAATCTGAGAGACAATCAAATCAGAATCTCCTATTCTAGAAAGCATCTTAATTCCATATACCTTTGCAATATTTAATCCAATAACTAGTGCTTCATATTCTGAGATGTTATTTGTGCATTCAAAATTAAGGAGAAAGGAATATTTGCAAGTTTTACTAGATGGTGATATCAAAATGACACCAGCCCCGTTACCATCTTTGTTGCATGCCCCATCAAAATACATTTGCCATATGCCTTCACGATTTTCCTGCACATGTGCTTCAATAGGATCAATAACTTTTAATGCTGGTTTAGAAATACTTACCTGAAAATTGTCTATGTCTGATTGACAAAAGTTGATTACAGGATCGGGATGACAATCCTCAACCAAGTAAGCAAATCTTAGCTCTATCTCAATTCTTATTTCCTTCCCACCGACTAGTATGGTGGCATAGGATAAATCCAGTTGAACATGTCTTCCAACCAGATTTGACCACTGTCTAGACATCAACATACCATAATTCCCAGGAATTTCTACAACAGTAATGTCAGTTTTATATGAAACTTTAGGATATGCATGAAATCTAAATTCAACATCTTTTATGATACCAACAGCACGAACTAATCTATTATCCATTGTATAACATTTTCCTTAAGGTGTATCAACTTTTAAACCAATTTCTTTCATTACATCAGTAGACATAATATTAATTGCTGCTCTTGAATCAATCATGCAATTTCTAATTAACTTATTATTAAACAACAAAGTTAAATAGAAATGATCAACTTGATTGGGATTTTTATTTCATGTAGTTCCTAAGTACACAATAGGAGGTTCATTATTATCCTTTACATCTTTTTCATCTTTTAATTCTTCTACACTAGACAAAATCTTCACAGTCTCCTTCCTATAATCAGGGAGTTTCATCATTTCCATTACTGGAACATAAATTTTTACCTGAGATAATGCATGATTCATAAAAGAATGACAATCAGAAACTTGCTTACCAGAGTTCAACTTACTTAATGGCTTGGATAACTTAGGGGGCTGCGACGTATCCATCTGTTTACCTTGATTGTTAGCTTTTCTTGATGCATCCTCCTGATGTGGAACTTTGGCAAACATCCCTGCAGGAGTACCCTGATCTGCATTTGTAGTCTTATTCCTTCGCTGATATTTTAGCTTTGCATGTTCAACTGCTGCAACAGTATAAGCTCTCTTTTCCTTGTTGGTTAACCTTCTCAAGGTGGGCATTTCTTCCTCATCTGAAAACACTTGTTGTACATGATGCTACGGATCTTTCCTCCTTGAGTATGAATCTGGAATATTGTCTCCATCGGAATAATCTTTATCATCCCCACCCCAAAAAGGATCTGTTGAGAAAGCATTTATGGTGGGCTGCCCTTCTATCTCGTGACTTTCCTCTTCTAGAATAGATTGTGCAACACATTGATCAGATGCATGAGGTAATCTGCAAAATTGACACCATGGCCCATCCTCGACTATGTTGACCCTTTTTAAGGGATCAGGAGTGTCATTAACTTGATTTGGTCTTTCTGGTTTTCCATCTTTCCAATTTGTATTATAGGGCATATCCCGTAATCTAGGTCTGTCGTTCCTCTGAAATTGTGGCTTTTCATTTCTACTTTTCTTTACTTTTATGTCTTGTAACATATCCATAATCTCTTTTCTACTCATCTTTCCTTGGGGCTTTAGGATTATATAACTTTGTATCATCCCTCTTGTTTATTCGGCTTGCTGCCTTTCTATCATTCTCTATTGTTGTTGCTACTTTGAAAGCCTGTGGCAGAGAATTAGGCCTATGAGACCTTATCTCATAGTGAGTTTTACTATCGAATGCACTTAGATAGAAATCAATCAAGAAGTACATTGGTCTAATATCTCTCGGGATTCTGTTTAACACCTTGTTGAATCTCTTGTTAAATTCCGAGATTGACTCATTCATATTCTTCTTTATGCTTGTTAACTCATGTGAAGCAAAAGATGTATCGTTGTGGTCTCCAAATTGCTCTAAGAATTGATTGGCAAAATTACACCATCCGGTTATAGATCTGTCAGGAAGACTCCTATACCATTCCGCTGCGTCTTTTGTTAAGAATTGCACAAAAAGTTTCATAAAAACATCTTCATGATTCTCTTCTAGCTCCTCAATTGTGTTCTTCAAGTTAATAACATGTTCAGCAGATTCAACCCCATTACCGAAAATTTTTGGATTAGCCGTTCTTAGATCATTAGAAATTGGATTGGGATATCCTCTTATCCCATCAAAATCAAGTTGCCTATATATTTCTATTACCATAGGAGCTCTCATTCTTTGGCCTGCATTGTGACAATTCCTATTTTGCCCTTGCATATTTTGGAGATTTGCTCTTTGGTAATTTTGAGCATCATTATAATGATTTCCCTCGTTTTGATGCCTTCGGTCATAGTTCCCTCCATTATTTGGTTGTCTTTGTGGATCACCTCTTTCATTGCTATTGTTGTTTCTTGCTCATCTCCCTTTATTTTCTTGCTCAAATAATGGATTATTATGATTGTTGTTGAAAATCAGATTTGCACCCTTTTTATGTGGAGGATTATACTTTGGCACCCCCTCCTTTTTTGGTGTAATCTTTTCCTTTGATTCTTCTCTATTAGTCTTATTATTAGGTGATAAATTTAGTTCATCTCTATTTATCCCTAATATATCCAACTTTTTGTTAGGGAACCTTTTCAAAGCTTTAGCTACCTTGGGGTTCTTATCTCCATATTCATAGAACCTACTCAACATTTTAAAAAGTGCTTCATCTTCTTCATCATACTCCTCTACTTCCTCTTCTACATCTATTGCTGGATTCTGATCTTCAATATCTTGAAAACCAAAGGGGTTTCTATTATCCTCAAAATTGTTTGTACTTGCAAAATAGTTTTCTTCATTGCAACTAGTGTTCTCTCTATCCGGAAACCTCTTATATCCGGTGAAATTCATATTAGACATATTTTTAACCTTAATAAGATTCCTCATAAGACTTAATTCCATGTAAATGTTTTCCTTTTTATACAAGGATCTTCTTCCGTTCATAGAAACTTTAACACAACAAAATGAAATGCCAAAACACAATTGAATCAAATTTGTAGAGTCGCCACCCTTTTGATAAAAGGAAAAATGAGAAATAATTCTTTGGATTCTATCCCAGCAGAGTATATGCCAAAAATTCTGGTTTTAAATTCTTTTGTATATATGAATTTGAAACAAAATCAAAACTTTAATAGAAATTAGAAACTTTGTTGTATTAAATTTAAAAGCTTTCAATTATATTATTAATCATCCACTTCTTTGCAAAATTAGAAACTTTCAAAATTTAAATAACATTAACTATTTAAATGCTTAAATAAAAAGGAAAAGAATTAAATGCTGAACTAAAATATCAATTCTAAACAAAATCTGAATTATTAAAACTCACCACAATGTCTTAAATAAATAAATCTCTATGCTGGTCTAAAACAAAAAACTTATAAAGTTTGTTTGCAACTCTCCCCAGTAGAGTCGCCAATCTGTTGGAACCCAAAACCGCAGATTGGAATCCTATGAGTCTTGCCAACTCGATGCTGGGATATCCAACCGGCTATAGCCAACTTGACGGAACTGAACGTTATAATCCGAGTTCCCTGCACTTTCGGCTCTGCAAGGCCAAGGCGGGTGCACCTGATGCTAAACAAAACACTCAAGCCCAAGATGCTTATAGTAGAATGGTTAAAATATTAATGCAATGAAAGAATCCTAAATGGCAAGATGACAGGAGACTTTCAATTTTGCACAATGATACTGAAATCGCTAAAATGACACCAATTTGTGCGACTTCAAAGATAACTATATAAAATAATGCTTCAAAGCTATGAATTCTGTATTGCAAATAAGGATAAACGATTATATGAATATATGAATAATTTAGAGTAAAAAAGTAATTGTAAACTTCAAAGATAAATGAATATAATATTTATTCAAAGGCAGGATATAAAATAATCGCCAGTATATAAATTATGAATTAAGAGTAATATAAAGACCAGTGCCTAATTAAATGGGCAAACAGAGTCAATATTATAAATTTATTACATACAACTTTATAAAATTTATGTAGTTAAAATTATAAAAAGATTAATAATTTAGATGCGACGGATCAATTATACGAATACAATTTTAAACTAATCTAGGATGCACTTTAACTCCTGTGATGCGGAGACAAACTAGACATAAATATGGAAACAATTAAATATTTCACAATATCTATGTTTATCAAGTTTAAAATACAATAATGACCCAGTCCACTTACCTGAATATTAAAATATGTATAGAAATTGAAAATATTTATAAAGGACACAACTTATTAATAATTGAAAACTCTAATGCACATAAATAAAATAGATACGCTTACAGATTATGCTGGAAATAAAACTGCACTAGAGACACTCCTTACAGATGATCTATCCAATGCAGTTTGACTCTAGAATCGCATATAAATATGTCTACTCAATAATCCGGAATTCACGGGCTTAGTTCAAAAATTCATTCCTTTGCCAATGAAAAAATATAATATATCAAAGTATAATATTTTTGCCAGTTTAAAACGGGCTCTGTTCTCCTTCTCTGCTAATTTCTCATCTTATATTTATATGAGAATGAAAAGTCACGCGGTTATTTTTCTAAAAGATACACCACTTCAGAAAATATGTTTAAGCATTTGTTTTTATTAATTATCAAATAAAAGAAACCCAGGCTTCTCTTACTAGCACGGTTATGAGTGACAGAAGGAAACTCTTGTGAACCGACGTGTCTTTCTAGCATTCATCTCTATTACTACATGGCATAATATCCATATTGATTAATACGTGCACCTTAAACTTATCACTTTAGTTATGCACGATAATGCTTTTTCACAACCTCCGATTTCAGTAGAACGTTGCTTCTTCTATAACCGTGCAGGATGTTTTGATGTTACTCCTTTGCTCGCCAATTCAATTTGTTCTGTGTGAATCCATTATATGGTTTCTGTCACGACCTTCCAATGCTCATATTATAAACACAGATTGTGATTCGTTGCCTTTCATGTTTGAAACCGCCAAAGAATCTGTTGGAGTAAATAGTCTTACTGTTTACTCATTACTTAAGTTTACTTAGGTCAATACATTTATTAGGTAGATGGATATCATTGAGTCCTATTTGGACTCTAACTCATCTAAAAGGATATTGGAGAGTTCTATCAGAACTCTACTTCCTCCAGGTTGAGACACTTGTCTCAACCTTGTCCACTCTACCTATATGCTCTTCCCTATTTAATCTGAGCCTCGATACCTTTGTAAAAACACCTCAAGACATCAATATCTGATTAGCTTCTTGTATTGATATTCATCTATGTTCTGGAAGATGTCTAGATTGGGTCTTGGGTATAGGATAGTTTATCCTAACATGGTATCAGAGCAACTGTCTTACAGCTCTTTCTAGTTTAGAGAGTTTTTCATTTTTCTTGAGGTCCCTAGTTTATCTTAGTTGAAAACTAGTGTATTTACAGATTTGTTATTTATGAGGTTCTTGATGCACTCGGCATCATTTTTGGTACCGGTTGTCTGGTAGAGTGTGCTGTCATTACTTGTCGTGCAACTTGGTCGAGTCGATCTCATCTGCCCGATCTAGTTCCTTTGCTCTTTAACATATTCTACGAGCAACTTTGTAGATCAATATAGTGTGAAATATTCATTGCAGTCTCCATACGTGGGGTCTTGGTCACTGTATACTGCCAAGAACTGTGCATTGGGCTTTGCCCCTCTCACGTTGAACCCGTGTATTGACTGCAGACAACACAAAGAGCTTACCAATCTGGATCACTGGGATCAATCCAATCTTTGGTTTGGCGGACCTTGTGGCGCTTGGAGGTGACAACAAGACTCTGCGCAACAACATGCTTGGAGGGCCCGCATTTCTCTTTGGTGTTGTGAGTGTGGATCTTATCTTCGTTGCTAGTGGAGCATGCACATGACCAGCATTTTTTTTTCCCCTCCTATCGGCCATCTTCTTTGGTGAAGAGGCGTGCACACTAACTTTGTGGACTGTGCACGGGTTGCTGGTGTTAGAACTGCCAACTGCATCCTTGCAGATCTGAGGTGTCGTGGTGGACACATTGTTTTTTGGTTGGCGCACAAATTGGAGATGATAGAAGTTTGTTGTGAATCAAATCCTCGGCACTACAGGAGGCATGTAGTTGGCATCTTCATCAGGCACGTAGTCTTGTCGGTTGAGATAGAAACCACACATTTCTAGCTTCTTGCGAGTTGCATCAATTGGCTTCTTGCATTAAGGCATCGTTGCTGTGAGAGGCTTCCTTGGCCTGCGTTGAAGCTCAATGGGTACGTACAATGGAGCCATCTCCATTCTTTTGTTCGAGAGGACGCTCCTACAGAACAGACTCCATTCATTAGTGTGGATGATATTTTTTTTGGCATAGTCAGGTTTGGATCTTGCACCCATATTTGTAAGGTTATCCTTATCTTTGATACGCAATAAGTGATGATCACTACATCTGCATTATGTTTCTGACCTGCGATTGATCTGTGGAGTCCCGCCTTTATTTTTGTGAGTGCTGTTTGCAACTCTATCAATGGGATCGCTAGCTGTTGCTTCTCGACATTTAAGGACTGTCAACAAAAGGTGTCGCTGATGGATAGAAGTTGGTGATTCAATGACTTGGCACGTGTAGATGTCAACGGGCAATCCTATCCCGCATTTCCTTCGCATTTAAGTTTGCTTGGCGGACATGGCCTTCAGCAGCACCTTCCTTGTGTAGAAACATGCAATTATCAGCGGCTGCACAACAATCATCATGATGGCAAGCCGCCATGCTATGATCAGTCCCAATGTAAATGCGATTGTGACTGCAGACAACATATTAAAGTTCTTTGGGCTTTGTTTTCTGCCTCGCCTTCGCTGGCACTTTTCCAGCCCTATGCATCTTTTCAGCCTATCTCCTCAATTATCCATGATCGCACATGGGTGGAGATTCGTCAGCAGTTGCATGGTGAAGGGCCTGGAATTCCATTAATTTTATTGCCGACCATTTTTTTGGCCTTGGCGAGTTGATCAAACTCGCAAATGGAATTCTCTTTGGGGTTTAGTCGGCTCATAGATTCCTTGATTTGCACGACTGTAGCGTGGTGGGCCTGTGGGCCTTTGTAAGGCCTTGGTGTGGAAAGTATATTGGTGATCGGCCATCATTTGTTTTAATTGCATTGGCCCGTGTTTCCTCTTTGGCTATTGACTTACACCTTTCGTGAGCATCCCAAATTAATTTTGCTGATGAGTTCATCTATTATGGAAGTTAGTGGATGATCATTGGCTTAGCTGGTTGTCTTCAATGCTGAGTGCCTATTTCCTGGTCGAAATTTTTAATGCTCGGAAGACCATTGGATTGGTGAATCCATGGGTAAGCGTGGTTGCCTATAACCACACCTTTTTTTCTTCTAGTTGGCACCTTTCAGTGAGTGCCTATCTAACCGATTGTCTATGATTGCACATGGGTGGAGATTGGCCACCATTTCTTTTATGCTGGAGCCATTGGGAGGCGTGCTTCAAAATCACTAGTGACCACTACAAGCTTCACCAAATTATGCTTTTTGATCTATATTGAGCTTGGCATCCGTAGCATGCTTTTCCCGAGCAATTCCATTCTCTGGTCTGTGCGTGATATTTCTTGAGCATGCATTGTAACTGTGCCTTGTTGGAGCAGCTGACGCTCGTGGTCACATCAGCAACTAAGAGCTTTGCTCGTGAGAGGCAAATGCCTAAAATGGCCCTTTATTTGCCTCATTGTGTCCATACTGTTCAGCACACTATTCAACAGCCCATCACACTGATGATGCTCTCATCCTATGCCTTCAATGGCATGTATTTTAGTCCCTATTGTCCATTTCAAATGGTCAATGACTGAAATTTCTTGGTGGTTACGGGAGTTGGCGCACAGAGCCAGCATCAAACCCAACCACCTCCTCAACTCTTCTTGGGCCCTCTCCATCTGGGAGGGGCACCTTTTTTGACATCATGAGCTGATGGTCCCATGGAGGACCCAACCTATACCCCTAGGTACTTAAGAGGGGTGGGTGATTTCTTTCACCTTTCAACCCTAATAGGCGAGCATCGTCGCAAAGGTGATTTCATGCACTTCCTTCGTGCATTTTTATTTTCAAGTTTTTTTTGCTTGAATTGTCCTTATGTAATCATGTAAGCACTTTTATTGTAGACACATTAGATCCAGTGTCCATCCATGACTTTTTGGGATTTTGCACACATGATGTGCCATATTATTGTACTCGCACTGAATTATAAAGGGCCATGGGGGGTTGTGTGTAGAGCCATTGTTTGCCAATCACAACTTTGTCAAAGGAGAGTTCCTCTACGAGAACAGAATGATCACTGATATTCTTGCCTCATGTGAGAGTGTAGTTTAACCGCACACACCCTTTTTTCAGTTGCAGATACTTTTGGTCCCTTCTGCATAGCATGGTGACACATCATTCTCGTGGATCTATCGAGCCTCACCCAAGTCAGCATTATGGGGGGGTTATCCTACTGTTGTGTTCGTGCTAATACTTCCTTGGTTTCGCTTGAAGTGTACTGAGACACTCTTGCATTCCTTTTTCAGTGGAAGTTCCTTGGTTTCACTTGAAGTGTGCTGAAACACTCTTGGATTCCTTTAAGACTATTGCACCTGCATTTTCAACAAAATTGAGAAGTGATAATGGTATCACTCAAACAACATCATTAGTTGTGTAGTGAAGATCACTCATGCAAATTCATGTGCCATCTGTATCTTCGATCGACAGATGCTATTGCCATTTTTTACATCTGATCAATGTTCGAGAAGTGCCAGTTGGAGCACTCATACAGATTGTTGTCTTCCTGATCATCATCTTCTTCAGAGGATATCATCAGATATAGCACTAGAACAGTCATCAACAATTGTCTACAGATCCTTTATGCTTTAGCGGTGTTCACATTCATGATTTCAGGACATGTTTTTGAAGGCTTCTTAGACCTTCTTGTTCTCTCTTTTGGAGAGGAGTTTTTCCCATTGGGTTTTCTCCTTTTCTCTAGTTATGAGAGATTGCATTGTAGTTGTACATGGGTACCTAACATGGCCTTGTTGCTGGGACCCATAAAACTTTTCTACTGCATTGTTGTACTCCCTAAGCTACACTTAAGGGGGGGTGTTGGAGTAAATAGTCTTACTGTTTACTCATTACTTAAGTTTACTTAGGTCAATACATTTATTAGGTAGATGGATATCATTGAGTCCTATTTGGACTCTAACTCATCTAAAAGGATATTGGAGAGTTCTATCAGAATTTTACTTCCTCCAGGTTGAGACACTTGTCTCAACCTTGTCCACTCTACCTATATGCTCTTCCCTATTTAAGCAGAGCCTCTATACCTTTGTAAATACACCTCAAGACATCAATATCTGATTAGCTTCTTGTATTGATATTCATCTATGTTTTGGAAGATGTTTGTAGACTGGGTCTTGGGTATAGGATAGTTTATCCTAACAGAATCTCCTTGTATTCATCGCAAAAGAACACAAACCTATTTGGATGGAGGAATATAGATAGCTTCAAAAGGTTAATGATTGAACACAATAAGCTGGTGCAAAAAACCAACTCCTCTTCTAAAGCATGTTCCCGCACAATTGGCTCCACACCCAGGTAATAAAAACACTCACAATCATTTGTAGCATCACATATAATTTGACCTAAATGACTCTGCCACTTTGGATGTGAAGATTATCTTTTGATATTTTATGCAATTGATATAGGCTTTCTTATTTTTTATTTTATGCTTACAGTTTATAATTTTCGTATGGATGCTACAAGTATTTTCTAGAATTTTTGGACCAATCTGGGACAATGACATACAAGTTCCTTTTGTTATAATTTTAATAAATAATTAACATGGAAATAGATACATGAAATGAACATATAATATTAATCATTTAATAAGGAAACTAGAGAAAATGCTTTAAATGGAATCCTAAATTTGCCAAAAATAGGACTCCATCAGAAGTAAAGACGTGTTTTTAGAAGGCAAAAACATGTCTTTCTCTCCAAAATTGCCACCCAGCACTTGGTTGCATAAAAATGGTTTTTATAAAACAAAAACATATGTTTTTCTCTTCAAAATTGCCACCCAACACTTTGAGCTATTAAAAACAGGATTTTTAGAGATAAAAACATATGTTTATAAGTTTGAATTCACCACTTGTATGCATTACACACTTTTTGGAAACAAAAACATGTGTTTTGTATATTAAAAACTCGACTTACATGAATTAACATGTCAAAGCCTTTATTAGAGAAGTAATAACATGTTTTTTAGGAGGAAAAACACATCTTTTTAAAAAATGCATGTGTTATTGAGTTTGAATTCCCCACCTATATGCATTTTAGTCATAACTCAAGTTAATAAACACATTAATGGGTTTTTAAAATGCAATAACATGTGTTATTAGCTTCAAATTCCCCACTTACACATGTTAATGACATTTTTTTTAATTAAAAATATGTAATTACATCTAAAAACCCCACTTACATGCATTTAGGACTTTAAATTTATTGGCATTGGGTTTTTAATAGGTGTTTTGCATATGTATATATGCTATGAATGATAAAAACCCCATCTTTATGCACATTTAAATATCTCATGTAATTAAATTTAATTAATAACCATAGTTTTTAATAAAGTAACATGAAAATAGACTTAAAAAGGCTAATTTTCATAAAACATCAAAAACTATGGTTAAATGAACTCAAAATGAGCTGAAAATTGAAAATGGATGCTAAAATCCATTTTAAATATTAAAAATAATTTTATTTCGTGCAATTGCCAACAAAAAGTACACTTTTGGAGGATTTTTTAATAAAATATGTAGTTGCCCTGAAAAACCCCATCTTTTCCTTTATAACTTGAGCTAGACAACTTTGTTTGAGGCCTAAGTTAGCTCAAAACGAGTGGAATTCCAAGGGCTATTAACCTAAGGGAAAAAAAAGATTGAAAACTACTTAAAAGAAAGGGAAAAATGGAGAATAAACTTGACGATTGCCAAAAATCAAGTGCTTGCAGTCAGAGAAGAAAAACTCATTCTGACAAGCATTTATGGTGATCAACTTGACAGAAACTTTCAAAAAGGATGCATGAAACATGCAAAATAAAGGTCAATTCAAGGTTGACGAATTGTCTTTATAACACATTATCCAAAACATCGAAAACGTAGAGGATATACCTACGAATTCATAAGAAAATTCCGTAGGGTTACCACAATTTTATGATGTCAAAATTGAGGACAACACAATGTGATTACATGTTATAACTTTGCAGGTGATACTATCACATGCAATTACATCTTATTTTTACATTACATGTAATCTGTCGAAATGGAATTACAAATACATAATGAAAATTATTGTAAGTATCTGACAAGACACGACACCTATTTACATCATCCTTTGTCATTATTCCTGTTACTACAAGATGCGCCATGATTAATGTTCTCAGGTTTGGTAGAAGCATCTCGAACTGGAATAAGAACTTGCATTTTGGATCATTCTGCATCACAAAAGCCTTTATTGGAAAAACATCCTTTCAACGTTTCTTTCCATCTTTTTCTTGAAAGCATTCTATGCCCGCAATAATTCCATTGCTCATCTCTTCCTTTGTATGACTTCATCATTTTGTCATTCTTGCCTTGTGTCACTCTTTAGTCTTGGAATTTGTTGGCAAAATAAGAGCAATGCCATGATTTGTTCATTGGGTAAACCATGCGTGCAAACAGGAGACGCCGTGGGTCTTTCTTCCAAGCTAGAACTTTGCAAATTTGGAGCTATGTACATGTAGAATAAGAACATAAGGGTTTTGGACAATCAATCCTTTAGGGAAAATGGAAGGAATCAAATTTTAATGTGAAGAAAATGATGAATTTTAGAGTTTTTTCTAGAGCTTTGCAGGTGGATGGAACATATGCACTTGGTGTCAAAATGAGAAGCTTTTATGCGCAAATGCATATATATAATGGAAGGTCACTTTTTCTTGTAATCAGGGTTTTGAAATCCGATTACAAGCGCATTTGGGAAGGTATCTTTCTTTCATTCAGGTTTAAAAACCCGATTGTGAGTAGGTAAGAGTCTTCATTTATGCTTGGAAAACACTTGCAATCGGTCTTTTTTAAAGTTCAATTGCAAGTAGTGAAAGAACTTAGCTTTTCCTTTGGCACAATGGATTCACAATCGGGGTTTTAAAATCCGATTGCAAGTGGGGAAGAACATGTATTCTTGAAGCTCTTGCTTTGAGGGAAAAACTTGCATCTCTTCTTTGGGAAGAACTTTGCATTCATTTTGATGGAAGAACTTGTGCCTTTTGGAAGATCAAGTTTTTTTTCTTGGCTTATTGCATATGTATATGAAGAATATTTATTGTTTTTGAAACAACATATTCTTCCTTCAATGTCACAAACTTATACACAAATTTGATCCGGAAATGCAAGTGAGACATCAAAAGTGAAGCAAGGAATGCCGTTTTAGATGAAAAACAGTTGAGCAAACTTGAAAGAAACCCTCAAACCTGCTTCTTTATAGATGTTTAGAGCATCACAAGTCAAAGCAAACTGAAACTCCACCATTAATGCGTTTTGACAAATGGCATTGATGGAAACTGAAATCCTTGATTCCAGCAAGCTCAAAGACTCATTCAACCTCCAAATCGTGGTTTGTGATTTAGTTTGCAAGCACACTTGTCTTCTCAATAAAAACGACGATCTCTAGGGAAAAATCATGTTTTGTTTCCAACAATGCAAGCAAAAACACCTTCAACAATTTCTTCAATTCAAAAGGTGACCAAGGAGAAGAAATCGTGCTTTATGAATGCTATTGCAACTTCATTTTAATGTCTTAAGTTTATAAGAGATGTTTTTGCAAACGTGCTTAAAAGCTCAACTTTAAATAATAATCCTTTATAAAATCTTGCCCCCCTTCACCAAAACAGTGACTAGTAGCCCATCATTGGGCTTTGATCCTAGCGTTACAAGAGAAATATGGTCTTCAAACCAAAAACAACGATAAACAGATTGAAATCGCTTTTTAAAAAATGCGTTGCAAGTTTTGATTGTGTTTTGGAATGATGAAAGTGATGTAGTTGGGCTTTAAAAGCCCGACTACATCTAAAAATCCCTTTTTTTGGAAATACCTGCAACTACTTCTAAAAACGACAATCACCAAGTCATGGTCGGGGTTCGTAGCTCAAATCGCAAGCATTTTGATGTTTTAAGAGTAAAATGACTTGTAGTCGGGCTTTAAAAGCCCGACTTCAAGAATTATGTTTTGTTAAAAACAATCTTTTCTTGCTAATGTCCGGTTTCATGATCCAAATTGCAAGCATGGTCACTTGGAGTTAAAATTAAAGAAAAACATATGCAGTTTGGCTTTAAATTTCCGATTGCATATGTTAATGTCTTTATAAAAATGTTCCTCCTTCATGATGTCTTCAAGTCGGGGTTCGCAGTTTAGACTGCAAGTTACAAGCATTTTTTAAAGACAAGAGAACTTGTAATCGGGCTTTAAAAGTCCGATTGCAAGTATTTAAAACAAAGATTGATAAAGACAACTTGACATCATAATTTAAAGCCCGATTACAAGTACCTTCATTCCTTCTTTTCTCTTTAAATATAGCATGTATTTAAGCCTGCAATAGGTCAAAATGACCGGGATTCAAAAAGCAAGAGACCTAGGATGAAAAGAGAAACAAAGACAATCAAACCAACCAAGGAAAATCAATCTAAGACTTAAGATTTCCAAAAATCGAGCACTTGTAGTCAGGAAAGAAAAACCTGATTTTGCGAGAAAGACGAAGAAAAACTCGACAAAAATATCCTAAAATGGCATCTGTAGGACGAGAAACTTAGGCCAATTCAAGGTATAATTAATTGCCTTCAAAAGACGCTTTCAAAATGCCTATCTTAGAGAGTTTGGGCTATGAATTTATGGAAAATTTCATAGTGTTTCCTAGATTTTGCGAATACAAAATGAAGGACGACAGGTTTGTGAGAATGAAATCCCTCATGAATGACAATCTCTTCGCTGTTGGAAGACACAGTCAAGAGATTTGATTGAATTTCAAGTTAAAAATTTGAGTATCCAGATATCTATTACTTATATCGATATTAAGACAGTTAGCCAAGAGGATTCGAATTCGGAAGTTTGAGCTGGAGGTTGTAAGTGAAATATTTTGGGATTGATCTGCTCTGGTAAACACTTACCTCATCACTAATATCAAGTTCAAGGCTTCTGTACAAGCGTTAAACTCCTGTGAGAAGTGCCGTACTTGCTGGAGTTAAACTCACAGACTTGGGGCAAGCTGTACATGTCTAAGAGGATTGTATAATAGTCAACAGTATTTCTGTAATATGCCACAGAAGTCTGAAACTCTTGCAAACTGAGCCGTACAAGTCTGAGAATGAATAAAGAAGTTGTGTGGGTTTGCAACTGATAGTGTGCTGTACATGCCTAGAGGGAGCCATACCAGGCCTGAAACTGTGAATTTGGCAGCAATTTTTGGTATGCAACTTCATTGTTCACTTGATTGAGCATTAATAAGCTACATGGCTGTATTATTGTCTGAGCATTCATGGAAATTATTTAATGGAAATGTACATCAGTATTGAAAATATAAGCTGAATCTAAATACAGCTGTTTAGTTATCCTTTATTTAGCTGTGACTGCTGTTATTGGTTTAGTAGATGCAATATCGTGTTCTTGTTTGGTTTGGTTTAATATGTGCATTCAAGTAAAAAAAGTGGAACAAATAGGGCAGACCCTTACACTCATTTATATCAGCTTAATCTGGCTATTTATTTTTTGTGTTTGCAGTTTACATTCCACCTATTGGACAAAATATCTACTTCCAAATCATTGGTCAATTATTTGTTACAATTCTTGGATTTAATTATTGAAGAATAATCATTGCTTTATCATTTAAATTGTAATCATATGTGCAGTTCTCTGCCATATCACTTGAATTTGTAAGTTTGAATGGCTATGCTGCCAAAACATTATCTATTTTCTCACATTGCATACATTGTAGAACTACACGGTTTGTCGCTAGTAAGATAGTGTCCCAATCACTATATGCTCATACCTTGCCCCCATCGGGATTTGGGTGATAAAAAAGTGAGAGGATTTATGCATTTCATGCTAACAGTTGCAATTTTCGTTAAAATATCAGTTTCAATTGATTACAAATCTTTATCACAATCTAATAATTTATAGATCAATTTTCATATTAGAGCAAGTTCTTTCTTCATGGAAGTTGTGAGTGGTTTTGTAAGTTCATTCCATCTATTGGAACCCTAAATTTTGGAAAATTTGGAGTTCCAAATTCTAGGCCAAGAAGCAAATTTAACTCTCCAGACATATGTAATGCATAATCTCACAGTTCTAACTCTAAGAAATCAGCTTTGATGCATGTTTCAAATGATCAATTTCAAGCCATGAGTGGTCGGGATAGCATATACCAATAAAGAAAGATAGGGCACTAACAAAAAGAACATATTGGCAAGACCTAGGCCAATGACATCAAGCAAGTAAAAGGAAAGAAATGAATCGGTATAATACATACCGATGAACCCCATCGGCAAAGAAGTCACCAGTGACATAATGGAAATCTTGTCTTTCCGATAGCTGATGAGGCTATCGGTAAGACACACTCCAATGAATGCAAGGAAGGTCTATCGATAGGTGCTATAGCAATAAAGGTCATTTGTGTGAATAAAGTGATCGGGATGAGTACTTTTGAGTCTCTACGATACTCGATGAGTTCATCGGCACAACTTATGGCAATATGAGATGATCGAAGACCATTACAATAGGACCATTTTAGTAGGAAGCATCAAGAGGAGCTATGCCGATGGTCTTATTGGTATAGAAATACATATCGGCGAAGCAGATTCTGAGCTACATCTATGCCTGATAGGATTATCGGGATGACTTACAATGATAAAGGGAATGAATAATTGTCAGCTAAGGAAGGAAGCTGTCATCAGATTGACATACGTTGATATTGCCAGTGCCGGATCAGCAGGAGTTACCACGATAAATGACATCAGTGTAAAAAATACTATCGGTATAGCGCTTCACCAAATTAACCAATCCCTGATGAACTGATCTGTATTACCTGCGTCGATGGAAAGGTGAAATAAAGGTTGCAGACGAATGAATGGTTTACAAAAAAATGAAGAATTCCGGTGTGCTAGGAAGGAAGAAGTCAGCCAAGAGCGGAGATTCAAAAGAGAAAAAGGCTAAAAGAGAGGAGCAACAGGTATAAGCAGTATGTGTCATCTATATGGCCGAATATGAAACTAGAGCATAAATACAATGATGGGCATAAAGAATGAACTGTGAAGCACCAGAGGGGCTACTTACATCATTTGTAGAGCATTTATCCATTATACACCCCTAAAATAGCTTTAAAATGCCTCTAATATGCTTAAACAACTTGTAAAATGGTAATTAATTACATAAGCTAAGGCAATTTCGGGATTTGTAATTATTTTTATTTAACAAGGATGGTGTCTTTTCACCTAAAGGGGTATGCCCTTTCTTTTATGTAATCGAATCCTCATCTATATAAGGAGGATCTTTTAGAAAGGAGAGATACGAAGACAAAATCAGAACTTTCATAGAATAGAATTACATCAGCAACTACATACATGAACTCAGATGTACTATTTTTTCAAAATCAATAAAAGATGAGTGTTTTTCTGTCTCACTTGTGGTAAGAAGGTCGAATTCTTATTCAATTAGTCCCTTGGATAAATCTATTTCATTAGATTGTCTCACTGTGCAACACTTATGTTATTGTGATTTCAAAATTAGTTGCAATCGGAGCATCAGTTAGAAGGAATGGTTTTCAAACTTCTCTCTTTCTTATTGGTCTCTCAGACTTAGAGTTAAATTCAGTAAGACTAATTGTAACTAAATAGTTTTAAAATCACAATTCATACAAACGCCTTTGAGGTGGTCTTGTTTCTAATAACAAGTTATTAAAACTGTCTCCAAGGTTAATGTACATAGGATCGAAATTGGATTGACTATATTGCCCAAGTTTAAATAGGCATTGGTCTTATCAATTGTTGGATTATAGTCATTTGATTCATTGTTTAAAGTTTGTGATATTCTATTCAATATTCATTTACACAAGCAATGTATTTTAAAGCATTCTTTCAAAAGCAATATCATTAAAGTGTTCTTATAGCATTCAAATATTCAATTGTTGTGTGAATCACAATTTGATCTTTCTCGAGAACCTTTTCCATATTGAGAGATCACCAAGTTATCTTCTATAAAAAGCCTCCAACCAGGATTAGGGTTGGGGAATAGGTGCACCCACCTAGGTCCTGCAGAGCCTAAAGTGCACGGGAATTTGATCAAGTGATTATTCTCGTTCGTTGGCCAAAACTGATTGAGGAATCCACATAAAGGAAAGTGGCATGTCTTTTGGATTTCCAATCTACAGTTTTGGGAACCAAAAGATTGGCACTGGGGAGAGTTTCTTACAATTTGCATTGTCTAGATACCCAAAGATTCTTCTTTCGTAGACCAGAACTGATTGATATTTGTAAACTGTATTGGAAGAAAAGAACTCAGAATTAGCAACATGAATTTCCTTAGAAGTGAGGTGGCGACTCTATTCAATAAACATTTCATTCAATGACTCTACTGAGGGAGAAGATCCAGAAGGAGGTCAACATTTTTCTTTTTGAAAGAGAGCAATTTTTCAAAATGTATCAGAATAAACAACCATTTCAGAGAAAATCATTTATTCCAGATGGTATCAGGCCATTGGATCTCAAAGGATTCCATTGTATTCCTTTTAAGTTTCTCCCTAAGCTTTCATAGCTTGTACCAAAGTTCCATGGAGAATGGGATGAATCAACACTTGAACATTTGGATGCATTTTATACATTTATAGAAGACTATGAGATTTGTGCAGAAGATCGGGTGATGAAACTATTTGTCAGGACATTAAAAGATAATGCAAGAGAGGCATATGAATCACTACCTACACAGAGCATCTCATCATGGAGGGAGTTTGAGCAATGGTTCTTATATGAATTTCATGATGCAAGTGAAGGAGATAACATGTATTGTGAACAGGATGAAGATCATAATTGCATTATGGAAGAAGAACCTTATATGTCTCCCTTAGATGAATTTATCAATTTGGAAAGGTATGAAAGTGAGTCTATGGCCCATTTTTTCATAAAGATGGTAAGTATTTATCAAGAGATACCATTAGACATCATGCCTTCATGCAATAAATTTGTGAAAAAACTTCGTGAGTTAGAAACCTCACTAGATGACCCTAATTTGAGGCTTCTTTTTCAGAGATTAGAAGAATATACAAAAGTGAAACAAAAACCTGATGATGTTTTAGATTTAAGTGAAGAATAAATTTTTGGACAATTTGAGGAAGGAAATAACATGTGTTATGACCAGGAAGAGGATCAAGAATACATTTGGGAAGCAGAGCCTTGTATGTCTCCCTTGGATGAATTTCTAAATATTGAAAGACAAGGTGATGGATGCGGTGTGAAATCTATAGGAGTACAAAGCTCTAATGAAGTTCCAGTTTCAGATGAAGAAGAAATTTTGGATCAGATGGAAGAAAAATCCATTGTTGATGAGATTTGTATTGAAACAGATTTCCTTGAATGTAATAATGAAGAACTTTTTAGTTCAAAGGAAATTTCAAATTTGTTAGATATGGAATATAAAAAATATGTTGATAAAAATGGTCCAAATTTTTTCTCAATCCGTCAGAGTAAACAGATTGATGAATCAATGCATGTTCAGGAAGAGGAAATTTTAGGAGATAACATTAATATTTGTCCAATTCATGAAGCAAATGATGACTCTTAGGAGGATCTATTCAGTGTGAAAATATGCATTATGATAGAAGTAACGAGAATCGGAATCGGCTCGGAATCGGCAAGGCCAAATTGAATCGTGAATCGGCGGTGAATCGCCAGTGAATCGGCAAAGTGAAAAAACCCTTGAAATTTAGAGATTTTAATGATTTAAAACTTATTTCATGCACCATTTATTGAATATGACTTAATAAGCACACTACAACTGTCCATCACATACATTATACGTAAAATGTAAATTGTAGCTAAAGTAAATAGAAATCATAGGATCGTAATGAGTCAAATCATAGAATGTATGTAAGATGAAGATCCATAAGACATCAAATCATAAATGTATGTAAGATGAAGATCCATGAAACATGTCTATCAGTATCTGTAAGATCCATAAAACTAAATCGTTTCATAGTATGAATCTATGATGCTTGATCATTGATCAATGTCAAATGTCAAAGTCTTCATAACTAGATCTTAGGTAGTCTTTGTTGGTGGCTGTTTTCAAGTCCCTGGGTCCGGCAAATGAGGTTTGAATGATTTTGGCCTATTGGGAAGTCATGTCTGTCTGGGATTTGGGCGAGAGCTAAGCTAAGTTTGTCATAGAGATGGGGTCGAAACCAAGTGATTTGTGATAAAACAAGTTAAAACCCTTTGAGAATCCTTTTGCCAGCTTCAGTTTGACCTTAGAAAGCCATGATGGATTGTGGGAGGTAACCCTGCTAAAGGCTTGTTGAATCCTAAAATTTGGTTAAGTCTGGAATTTTCAAAATCTAGAATCTGCATCTTAATTCCTATGAAGTTGGAACCTATCTCAAACATCCTGAAGTATATATATTTTATAAGTTATACAAATATAACTTAAAGTATAAGAAATTAAATAAATCAAACTTATACTTCAATGTTATATTTGTTTAAACTTACAAGTATAACTAAGGCAAACAACCAAACAAATAATAAAAAAGTTTTGTGTTTTTTTTAATTTTTTAAGTTAAACTTTTATGCTGCCGCGGCCGATTCACAAAGCCGAAAATCGACGATTTTTTGCTTGAATCGCAATTCATGCGATTTTTGGGGTTTGAATCGGCCGATTCCGATTCCGACTCAAAAAAAATCGGGAGGGGTGAGTCGGATCGCTGAATCGCTGGAATCAATTGAATCGCGACGATTCTCATTACTCTAATTATGATACACCAGATGATCTCTTGTGTGATGAATCTCAAGAAAGTTTCCAGGAAGGTATGCCTGAAACTTCTATATATTTAAATCCATTACTTAAAGAGGATATAGAAGAGAATGTGTTCCAAAATGACTCCAAATTTTTTTCAAACTCATTGTATATAAAAGAAAATGAAATGATAAATGGTGATATAGTCAAAGAAGAATACATATGTTGGAAAAATCATTTTGAAAATAAATTTCATATACATTCTTATCTGCCACAAAGGGAGATAAAACACTTTGGCACTAGGTGTGAGGGAGGACATGCTCTTAAGATTTTCTTTCCTCATATGTTCGAAAGGAAATAAATTAATCAGGAGATGAAACATAATGAAGAAAGGGATGATGATAATATTGTCAGGAAGTTTGCATTGCTGCATGATAAGAATCAGGTGTTTGATAGGGGCAAATGTTGGTTCCATATTTTGGTGGCTCGGGGCTGCCAAATAAGATTTGATTTGATATGCAGTGACTCTATAGCCCAATGGACTTGGAACTTGGTCTGCTTCGACCAGAGATAACTGGATTCTCTCTATGCCCACAGGGAGCATACGTCCCCAAAAAGAGCCACTATTGGAACCCTAAATTTTGGAAAATTTGGAGTTCCAGATTCCAGGCCAAGAAGCAAATTTAACTCTCTAGACATATGTAATGCATAATCTCACAGTTCTAACTCCAAGAAACCAGCTTTGATGCATGTTTCAAATGATCAGTTTCAAGCCATGAGTGGTCCAGATAGCCTATTTCGATAAAGAAAGATAGGGTACAAAAGAAAAGAATATACCGGCAAGACCTAGGTTGATGGCATCAAGCAAGCAAAAGGAAAGAAATGAATCGGTATAATACATACAGATGAACCCCATCGACAAAGAAGTCACCCGCGGCATAATGGAAATCTTGTCTTTCCAATAGCGGATGAGGCTATTGGTAAGACACACTCCAATGAATGCAAGGAAGGTCTATTGGCAGGTGCTATTGCGATAAAAGTAATCTGTGTGAATAAAGTGATCGGGATGAGTACTTTTGAGTCTCTCTAATACCCGATGAGTTCATCGACACAACTTACGATGATATGAGATGATCGAAAACCATTACAATAGGAAGCATTGGGAGGAGCTATGCCGATGGTCTTATCGGTATAGAAATACCTATCGGTGAAGCAGATTCTGAGCTACATCGATGCCCGATAGGATTATCGAGATGACTTACACCGATAAAGGGAATGAATAATTGTTGGCTAAGGAAGTTGTTACCTCGATGGAACAGAATGAAGATAAACTACCAAAAGTCATCAAATGGACATACGCTGATATTGTGAGTGATGGATCAGCGGGACTTACCTCAATAAATGACATTAGTGTAAAAAATACTATCTGTATAGTGCTTCAACAGATTAACCGATCCCCGATGAATTGATCGATATTACCTATGTCAATGGAAAGGTGAAATAAAGGTTGTAGATGAATGAATGATTTACAGAAAAATGAAGAGGCAATTACGGTTGTAGAAATGGAGACTTCCAGTATGCCAGGAAGGAAGAAGCCAACCAAGAGAAGAGATTTAGAAGAGAAAAAGGCTAAAACAAAGGAGCAACAGGTATAAACAATATGTGTCATCAATGTGGCCGAATATGAAACCAGAGCATAAATAAAATGATGGGCATAAAGAATGGACTGTGAAGCACCAGAGGGGCTATTTACATCATTTGTAGACCATTTATCCATTATACACCCCTAAAATAGCTTTAAAATGCCTCTAATATGCTTAAACAACTTGTAAAATTGTAATTAATTACATAAGCTAAGGCGATTTCGGGATTTGCAATTATTTTTATTTAACAAGGATGGTGTCTTTTCACCTAAAGGGGTATGCCCTTTCTTTTTTGTAATCGAATCCTCATCTATATAAGGAGGATCTTTTAGAAAGGAGAGATACAAAGGCAAAATCAGAACTTTCATAGAATAGAATTAGATCAGCAACTGCAGACATGAACTCAAATGTACTATTTTTTCAAAATCAATAAAAGATAAGTGTTTTATAAGTGTTTTTCTGTCTCACTTGTGGTAAGAAGGTCGAATTCTTATTCAATTAGTCCCTTGGATAAATCTATTTCATTAGATTGCCTCACTGTGCAACACTTATGTT
Source organism: Chamaecyparis obtusa (assembly GCA_027943335.1). Taxonomy (NCBI): domain Eukaryota; kingdom Viridiplantae; phylum Streptophyta; class Pinopsida; order Cupressales; family Cupressaceae; genus Chamaecyparis; species Chamaecyparis obtusa. The sequence continues at coordinate 1,835,968 of BSBK01000335.1, forward strand.
ATTGTGATTTCAAAATTAGTTGCAATCGGAGCATCAATTAGGATTGGTTTTCAAACTTCTCTCTGTCTTATTGGTCTCTCAGAGTTAGAGTTAAATTCAATAAGACTAATTGTAACTAAATAGTTTTAAAATCACAATTCATACAAATGCCTTTGAGGTGATGGTCTTGTTTCTAATAACAAGTTATTAAAATTGTCTCCAAGGTTGTACATAGGATTGAAAAAGGCATTGGTCTTATCAATTGTTGGATTATAGTCATTTGATTCATTGTTTAAAGTTTGTGATATTCTATTCAATACTCATTTACACAAGCAATATATTTTAAAGCATTCTTTCAAAAGCAATATTATTAAAGTGTTATTATAGCATTCAAATATTCAATTGTTGTGTGAATCACAATTTGATCTTTCTCAAGAACCTTTGTCATCTTGAGAGATCACCAAGTTATCTACTATAAAAATCCTCCAACCAGGATTAGGGTTGAGGAATAGGTGCACCCGCCTAGGTCCTGCAGAGCCTAAAGTGCAGGGGAATTTGATCAGTGATCATTCTCATTCGTTGGCCATAACTGATTGAGGAATCCACATAAAGGAAAGTGGCAAGTCTTTTGGATTTCCAATCCACGGTTTTGGGAACCAAAACCATCAACAAGATAAAGTGGAGAAGAGTTCTTGCTTTATCAAAGAGACATCGAATTCTATAGTTGGAAAAAGAAAACTAAGCAATAAAGAAGAAGCAAGGTTCCAATAGCTAGAATTTGGTGTTGAGTATTTTCCATTTGATTTAGACGATAAGAGGTATCATGGAGGCTCTAATGGATAATACATGCTCTTTAGAAGGTGCCAAGAGGAAGGGGAAAGTCCTTTTCAAGGAATAAGAGTCCTCACATGGTGAATCAAATCTACCACGAGTACCTCAATTCAATATTGAGGCAAAGATTGAGATTCTACCATTCGAAGGAGAAGTGGATGCTGAAAAGTTTGACCATAGGTTGGCTCAATTGTTGGTATACTTTATTATACGTTCTCTCACTTTGGATAAAATTTGTTCCTTCACTAGATTGAGATTAGTAAAGCATGCTATAACGTGGTTTTAAATTCACTTATATTCAATAGACTCAAGGAAAAGATATCTTATTAGTTCTCAAGATCAATTTAAGACATTGATTAAGAAGCAATTTTTAATACTTTACTCAATTTGTGATAGAAATAGAGATGAAAAATGTATGCAGTGACAATTTTGAAATAGATAGATGGGCAAAGTCTACAAGAGTACACTAGTGAATTTTGTAGAAGGGCTATTCAAATTGGGAAAGAGGTGCAAGAGTAGGAGGTGATAATAAAATGCATCACAAGGATTCACAACCATCTTCAAAGTTCCATATTGATCTCTAAACAAATGGACATTGATGAGGTAGGTGGTCATACTCACTACCTTGAAGTAGATAGTACTCCATCCTCTCGATGTGTAAAAGGAGTTAATGCCAAGACAATGAAGGAAAAGTGGAAAACGTTACCATCACAACAAAAACTTTGCAAAAGATTGTCACCTTTGTAATGCAAGTGGTCATATAGATTTATTCTTGTAGAAAACTACATAAAGAGAAGTGCCCTTATTTCAAATGTAAGAAAGGTAAAACAGTTTCTATGCTTATGGTAAATAAAGAGGGTAAAAGACAGGAAATTAAATGAAGAGGTTGATTCTAAAATTTCTTGCACTATAGAGAGTTTCATTTTAATTTGGTGGTACAAAATGAAAAGGAGAAAGCAAAATTGTTCAGCATTAAGTCTCAAGCCAAGAATGTTGAAACTGATGGACTTTCATTTTCTTGTTTACATACTAACCTTACATCTCAATATCTGGTTGGGGAACTTGGTCTAGACAATTATCGACACTCCTAAGTCATATGCTTTGGGTTGGATTAAGGAAAGTGTTGGTTTGCTTGTTTGTAGACAATGTGTATTGAAGTTTGTGATTAACCCTAATTTTGTTGATGAAGTGGTTGTGGATGTTTTGCCTTTGGATATGTGTGGATCTATGTATAGCAGCCCCTACATGTATGATAGGAAAGCTGTTTATTATCAAGGGGCAAACAAATATCACTTGATCAAGAGTGGACAACTTTTCATGTAGTTTTCTTACATAGGCAAGGAGGAGCAACCTAGGGCTGTGAATCTATGTGGTAAAATTTTGAACAAAAGCACCAACATCATTCCTTTGAGGTGGAGAGAAACAATGTTGATCATGTTCCTTCAAGTTCAAGCTCTTTGACATTTACATGCGATTCAAATAGTTGAATTCATTGGTTTTTCTGATCTTGGTTAAAATGGTGCAAGGTGACATGGCAACCGTGTTTTCCTCTGAGAGAAGCACTCTTCTTACTTTGAGTCTGTATAGCTCTTGGAGACTAAAAGCCTCTATATAGCTCTTGGAGACTAAAAGCCTCTGTATCAGAGAGGTGTGATTCATAAAAGAAGTGGATAAACATCATGGCAACAAGATGCAACTCAAGAAAGCACTTCTAGTGAAGAAAGATTAGGTTTTGAGATAAAGTTAGATCCTTGGATATTGGAAAATATTCAAGATGGTATGGTACTTCTTAGAGTAGGCTTTGATAGATGAGAAAATTAAGAAAAACAATGTTTTTGGTTTCTACCTGATCCACTTGTTTGAGATAGTTGACAGTTTCATAATTGTTAAGGTGGTTTAATAATCATAGGGGCAGTTCCATCTAGCTAGGTGGCAGGTTCACAGAGAAGCAAAACTTGTTTATGTTAGCATTTTGTCTCGTGTGAGACAACACAAAATTGAACATGTAAAGATCAAATTCTCTTGAAAATTGAGTTCCTTGAGACCTACATTGACTCAAGACATTGAGCTTTAAATAAGATATATAGACTTCCACACTTTACAATATTATTTGAGGGAGGGCTTGTATCAATAAAATGTTAACTTTCTTATGTTTTTCCTAGGATACAAATTCTAGACTAAAGGAAGCAATATGGAATATGCTTCCTACACTAAACTTTGAGGAGAGGTATGTGCAAAAGTAATTAATCCTATTGTTACAAAAAAGAATCCGCAAACGGACTTTCCCATAAACAGATGATTTACTTGGATAAAACAATTTTAGGAGAAAACCCTCACACTCCAAAGCAAAAGCAATTGTAGTATTTAGCAACTACGAGGTTACGACACAAATCTTAGGCTATGCCTTCACAAGAGTATCGCCAACATTGGAAGTTGGAGCAATTTCAGTAGCATAATAGTACGTGCAAGTCAATCATTCAACTATTACTTAGCTTCAATCCAAGCACCAATACAAAGGAGATCCAACACAAGAAACTACAAGTGGTAAAATCAAAAACCATGGGTCAGCACCATGATCCAAATATGACATCCCAATCTAGGGCTCAAATTCTAATGCCCCCTCTATTATTAGTTAACATGCTATTAATAGTAGTTTCTCTTCTATTATCATAATGCTCAATAACTTTATCATAACCCACTCACTAAATTGGGGACTCCATTTTGGCTCCATAATCTCCCTCAATGATGCTTTGTGATACATCCTATAAAGTTGGTCAAGATTCCTAATGGACAATATAAATCCCCTCCAATCATGCTCATGCATTTCAATCTATTTACACCACTAACTTTTCGTAGATTCTCTTAGACACCCTTCATGTCATAATAAGACATACACATAGCATAATGACAAAGTCATAAGTGGGATGCCTTTTTCTATGCAGGCTCACAAATAATAAATAAAAAGAAATATTGAATTACATAATAAATTTTGAACATTGGAATTGTGAGGTGTATGGTACACCTATCCCAATGCTATTTGGATAATAGCTGTCTCTTGTGAGTGAGATATGTAGATATTATGAGTGAAAAATTGAATCTAGAAGCACAAACAACAGCTTCGTGCTAGTTATGGCAAAGACTATAATTCAGTACACACAAGATTGAAATTAAGAAAGCATAGGTGACTTGATCCCGAGAGTTAACAATCAGGTTGCGTAGAAAGGCACAACCTAGGTAGAAAGATAACCTCAATAGAAAGCTTGAAGACAAAATTTACTTCAATGGAATTAATGGAGTTATGCAGTAAACCAACTCAATAACAATTTCTGCACCATAAATGTAAATTGTAATATCCATTATCATTCTAAATGTCTTGTGCTTAAGGCATTTATGTATAAGTTACAAAGAATAGTTTCTAGGATTGATAATTCTTCATCCTATAAAGTAATGTTTTAAAGAAAAGCTCCAAAAGCTACAAAAAGATGGGAAACAAATATACCTTAAATCAAAACTAATCTTAGTTAACCAATAAAACAAAATAGCCTAAATTAGGTTTTCAGCTCATCGGATAATAGAGCATTCAAAGATTTTTTTTTCTCCAAATGTAGCTATTGCTAAAAAACAATGTGAACACATGAATGGGTTTCCAACTTTTTGAATCTGCAGCCACCTAAATTGTCAGTTTCAAACTTTCATGATAGGTTTGTTGTTGCTACTACTAATCCTCCTAGGTCTTGTAGAGCTTGAAGAAAAAGAGGATAGGCCATAATCCTATGCATTGGTCCAAACCTACTCTCTTTGTTTATTTGTCATTAGTTTTGCTTGAGATACCTTCTTCCCATTGTCTCATTTTGAGTAATGGTGCTAGAAGAGAGGGCCTAGAGCTTTGAGCACCAACACCCTATTTGTTGAATGAAGATGAAGATCCAATACTAACATGACTAGATAACTTGGTCTATGACAAGAAGGTGAATCTTATAGAGGATGTGGTGCTGCAACAAATGATAAGAGATGTACAAGAGTCTTGGCAAGTGGGTCTCAAAGGAGAAATGGTGAAGCAAGCTTGTTGGTTCTCCAAGGAGAATATAGGGGGACTTTTTCTTCAGTGTCTTAATGAGTTTTTGTGGGGCCAAAAGCCCTTGTATGAAGGGAGGTATGATCCACAAGGATCTAGGAAGACGTCTACAACAATGACTCAAGGTTTTCCAAGAGATTGAAATCAGCCAAGTATTCTTTTCTTATCATTGGCAAAACCATCAATTATGTATGTGTAAGGATTACAAATTTGCCAATTTGGTAAATCAGTGGTTTTGTAACTTCCATGACAGTTTCATAATTGCCTTGGCAATTAGATAACTACCAGAACAAGGAAAATGACTGTTTTGTCATGATAAAATTATAACTGTAAGGGGAACAAACAGTTATAATTTTTGACATTCTAGATCATGAAAGGATGCTTCTAGTGCATAGAAAAGGATTCCAAACCACTTTTTATGGGTATGAGGAGGACATTCACAGGATTTAGAGGCTAGAGATTTCAATTGCATGCAATTGGACAAGGGTCTCTCAGTTTTTGTCGAAGAAGCAGCTTGGCAGTGAGAAAAGTGTAACAATATGTTGAAATATCTGTTTGTAACTTGTTTTCTATCTAGTACAGTCAGTTAGATGTGATATTTGTCTGCTACCAGCTGGTTTTTCCTCTGTTTAGAGGTTACCAAGGTAAAAGTCCGACTACTGTATGTGTGTTTGTTTGATTGGATGTATTTTTTATTTCTTTCTTGCACAATTAACTCACTTCTAGGACAGTATACAATCATTCTATTAATAGAAGCTAATAAAATTTTAGCAATTCCTCATTTCTCTATTTGATGAAATTGCAGATCAGGAAATGATGAACATAACCAGAAGTATGGTTTGGGAGATAAAAGGAAACATGAGGGTTTTACTTCATATCTTTTAAAACACCCTAGATGAATTTTTTTCCTCCATAATTAATATAAGAGGTAAATTCTAATCGTATTACATTAAGTATGTTTCATCTCAAGAGCCCTGGTTGTTCATAGACATCTTCAGCTGATGTCTATTTTATACACTCTTGTTTGTATAATTTCTCTCTTTTAATAGGAGGTTCAAGGAAGATTGATTAAGGTGGTACATTTGTAAAATCTTCTCTACGTTTTTCATACAATCTACTTTTCTTTGAACAGGATTACATTCCAGCATAATGCTCCCTTCTATCTTTGACTCATTGACATTATCCAGTTCAGATCTAACCGGAATTCCATAATTATTAACGCCTAACACTATTTATGTAACATGCATAATTGGGTGTTATGAATGTGTGAGTGCAAGCTATTATATTCATATTTATATTCTAAAATTTTGGAACTGTTTCTAAATGAAACTACTAGGGTCTTCACATTGTGAAAATTGACAAACATTAGAAAAAGGAGATAATAACCAAAAGCAAATCATTTGTTCAGTAACTCAACGTTTCTATTTTTGAATAATATTGGATTTAAAGTTAAAATATTATCATTAATGTTTGGGACGATGAAGGTTCTCCCTTCTGGTATAACTCTCAGAAAATAGTTTTATCAAATGCTGGTAACACATCCGAGCTCTTACTTATTTGTGGGTACAATTCCTCAATATTATCTGTATATCATAATATCCATTCCTTCCAACGTAACTCTTTATAATTTCAGTATTAATTACTTATGTTCAAATCATTCACCTTTTTCAGCAATTTATCTAGGCACACACAATTTCTTCTAGTCTAGATAGTCCTAATTGTTAGAAAGAAAAATTGCAAAACATTTTCCTTTGCATTTCAATTGCATTGGAGAACAGAGAGTGAATATTGATTGGGAATTGGACAGTTTATATTGAGGGTCTATGACTCAGACCTTCACATTTGTTTCTATTTGTGCAGGTAGATTGGGAAGGAAAAGTTGCCCTAATTCAATGTGCCAAGGCAATGGGAATACAAAAGTTTGTCTTCTTCTCAATACATAATTGTGATAAACATCCAGAGGTACCATTGATGGAGATAAAACGGTGCACTGAAAAATACCTTCAAGAATCAGGCTTAAATTATACTGTCGTCCGTTTATGTGGTTTTATGCAGGTAATTTAACTATGTCAAGTGCTACCACTATTATATAATCCTTTTTCTTTTAATAGGTTCATTTTGTTTTCTATGGCATTGGCATTTGGAACTTGGTTTAAAATCAAAGAGAACATGGCATCACCATTCTCACCCATTTGTCAAGAACAACAGGAAGGATATAGCTGGAACTACAATGATAAAACAATTTAAATCACACAGTTCAGACAACTTTGTTTGCTCATTCTGTACAATATGAAGTATTTTCTATACAAATGTCTACTATAAAAATAGCTACCTTTCTGTATGATGTACAAACAATAGTTTTGAAATAAATTCTTGGGCAATAGAATGATATTTCCATGGGAAAGAGGCCTTTCAATTGCACTAGGTATTTCTTTAAAAATGCAAATCTTGCACCTTTTATGAAAAAAATTATAGTAAAATATCAAGATTAAGTCATGCCAAATCTTATAGGTAGGAATGGAAAATAAAATTCTCTCCATTTAAAGATATACTAAGTTACTAACAGTTCCCAATTTTAATTAATGAAAAATGTCAGCCTTAAGAATCTTCTTTTATGTAACTTTTGAGGCTTTGAAGCTTAATGTTGTTAGTGTTTTAATTTGCATCTTTAATGTGGCATTGTCATTTCCCTATTTAAAATTAGAGATATTGAAAACACCTCTAACCTATTCCTATTTTCAATAGGGCAAGGGAAATGTTTTATAATATTATTTTATCTGGCTCTGGTAATTTTTAAATTAAGAGCAACTTGATAGTTTATTAAAATAAAAATTTTTTTAAATACTAATATTAAAATAAAAAGTATTCTAAATGCTTAAGGAAATTTGATCCATGGGCCTATTTTTGAGTGCTACATAAGGGAGGCACTTGGATTCATTTGAGTATTATCTTTTGTCATCATTTTGCAAATTGGCTTTTTCAGGTATATGAGCATTGTGTTCAATTTCTCAATCAAGTACAAAAGCCCTTGGCAGATCTTGGAGGACAAAACCCCTTTTGGATTTCTACTTCTGGATTTGGGGATGAAAATCCTCATCTCAATCATTGGCAATTCCACATAAGGATTGCATGTGCTGATTTTGGTGATTGCATTCAAGATTTCAGTATTGGGAATTTGGAATGATTAGTTTTGCAAGTAAATGCGATGTACATGAGGTACAATGCTCATATTTAGAATTATTTGTCAATCTAATTGCTGATTTTTCAAGATTTATGCCGAATGTCATATGTTGGAGGGTTTCCATCAATTTTCCAATGCCTACCAGCATGTTTCCATCCACTGGAACATAATTACCAGGACTTTGTCGGCCGCCAAACATCATAAATTCTAAGGTTTTAACTTTTCAGCCATTGCACGCCTAGCCAATGCCATGCCATCTTGCTACAGAACCATATAGATTCTCACATCAATTTTGAAGGTTTAAGGTCAGGGTAGTACCATTTATCAATGATTTCAGAGGGTTTGGAGGTCTGATATGCATCATTTCAGTTGGATCAGCTATCTGTATTATTGTACGAAATCTTATGAGTGCATTATTATTATTTGTAATTGTGATTTATATTTCTAGTATCATTACCAGCTATTGTAATTGATCCTAGTGGCAATAATTGAATCAAATCAGTTTTATAAAGGTTTCCTATTGCTTTTCCAATTCAGTTCTGAGTATTTTGGCATCCTAAGGTTTAGTCATAAATCAATAGTCAATTATCAAGTGAAATGGACATGCTATTTAGATCTACCATATATAATATATGTAAAGTTGCATAACAGCATTTTGAGAGTTTGATAAGTTGTGGTCAACATCAGTTTCCATTTTTTAGTTTGTTTTTGATATTAAAAAGTTGAAAAACAAGGGTGCTTATCCTGTAGACAAAACAGCCTGAAGGCAGCTTTAACAAGCCATTGACAACAAATAAACAAAGCGTTAATAGTATACCAGTCCAGAGATATAAAAATAAGTCCAGAGGTATAAAACCAAATGAAATAAAGTCTTAGAGTTTTTTAAAACTTAAACTAAAAAGCCATGAAACAACCCATAAGTAGCTAAGCAAACAAACCACCCCAGTCCTCAATAAGGAATTTAAATAGATCCTTATAATTTCCTTTATCATCTGCATGTTTACCCAACACTTTCCTTTGCATCAGGCAAAGCATGGCGGTCAACTTGTGCATGACCTCTGAGCTGAACCGAGAAAGGCTCATGATCTTCTTCAAGTTTAGTACCTTCATCTTTAGGGAAGCCGGCTGTCATGTTCCCTTCCACTTGCTAATTAATCCAGGTGAATTTTCTAGCTTCTCCTATTCCTAGAAGTTAGAAGATAAAATAAATAATAAGGGGATTGTAATGTCCCCATTTTCTAGGCTTTTGGGATTAGCTTGGTTTGGCGACCCTCGCAAGCTAATCAGGTGATCAGAGGGGGTCAGATTGAGGAGCCAGTATTGGGATTCCATTCTGGAGATTCAGTTTACCAGGTCTGCTCTTCATTCGGGTCAATTTGGTCGACTTATTATTTTTAGTAAGTGGTATTTTGGGTATGGCTAGGATTAGTAGGGTGTCTGCATGGAGTATCAGAGGTTTCAGGATCGAGCTTCAGGGAATCTCCAGTTTGAGAGACTTACTATTTATAGTAAGTCTATTTTTAGTAGCTGGCTATTTTTGGCAGTGGGTTATTTCTGGTAGGGCAGTTGGCGTTTGGGCTCTGGTGTCGGAAATTTGTCTGTTTCAGTTAGCAGAATTCAGTGGCTTTGTTTTTAAAGTTATCGTTATTAAATTAAAGTATTTTAATTTAATAACGTAAGTACTTTATAACTTTATTGTTATAAAGTGAAATTATCATTTTAAAGCCTTTTATATTAAAAAATGAAATTTGCTTTTTTGGAAAAAGCTATAAGTACAACTCGAAAAAGCACTTTCATTTACCCATTGTTGATTTGATAAATTGTTTATGTGAGAATTCTACTTGGCTTGGAAAAGCTAGGGTTTCTGGAGCTTGGTCTTCATTTTTGGAGAGAGTTCTTTTGAGATTTGTCGAGTTTGGTCTTTTTCCAAGGGAGAGCTCGTTCTGATACTGAATTGAATCCAGTGCTGAGGTATACTGGATTTGTATGAAGTTTTTTATATCTACAGGCAAATCAATTTGTTCTCAAAGAATCTGAATCGTCTACATGCTGTGGTTTTTTTTGAAAGTATTTGGAAATTCGCTGTGATACTTTATTCAGTGATTGGTTACAAATTTGTTGGTGAAAATTTTGTTTGTTAAGAGAGATCAAATTGTCTCCTTGCTGCGAAATAAAGGAATGAATTGAATTTGATTATGAGATCAAGTACTACTCACGCATGTGCTGTGTGAGCATTCAGAAATCACGTGAGAGCTGTCACGGCTTCTTCCTTGGAGTTGTTGTTTCTTTTCAGACCTGCAGATGTTTTTTATGAGCTTCCCCTTCCCCATGCGTTAGCAGTTGGAGGCTACAACAAAGGCGTTAGGGGCTGGCAAGCTACAACATCATTGCCTATAGCTCACGGCAGGTATAAGGGAGCCGTCTGGGTGCTGCAAGGGCCTGCGGAATAACACAGACCAGTCACGCTTTTAACACAAACTGCCACGTGACTGTTCCAGGGAGACGCCATTACAATCCAGGCTATGTCACAGCATTCTGTTGGAGAATATTGCAATTATTAAGGTGGTAGAATTCCCAGGTGCCAACTTTTATATTAATCTAATTGTTTAGATGTTTGTTGTGTTGAGGTTAGAAAATAATAAATGTTATTATGGAGAATTTCATTTGTACTGGCTTGATTATTAAGAACTGGTGGAAAATTCATTGTGATTGTTAAATATCACCTAGTTATTTATAAAGAATTGCATCTATTTCAAATTAAGGAAGAATAAATACAGGAAGAGCCAGCTAGGTTCTTCACAGTGGTATCAGAGCGTTGATCTTGCCATCCTGAAGGGTATGAAAATAAATAATGGTAGATAGATTTGTATCGGGAGTGCACTATACCTGCAAGGATAGAAATTCACCACCTCCCAAATGTAATGAACAGGGCCCACAGAATGAACAAGCAGGAAACAAAAATAATATTGGAAATGATATTGACAAGGAGGCCAGAGATGCCCTTAGGAATATAGCAGATGGTTAGCATCATGTTGCAAATGTATTGCAATAGCTTTCAGACACTCTACAGCGCATCACATTACCAGGTGATCGTGCTAGAGACAAAGGTGCGAGGAGTGTTTCAATTAGATCACACAGGCCACGAGAGCAGATAATAGGTGTGATTATAGAGCTGGTCGTACAGGTATTTATGACAGGCCTCTTCCTCCTACTTTCTTGAGGCTTGAGTTGGATGCAGTTAGTGTAGAGACAGAGCCGACACCATTTGTTGATGACATGGTGGCACAGTTTGCAGAGTGGGATGCTCTTCCAGAAGCAATTAAGAGGAATTTGAATTTTGATAGGTACTTGATACAGAAGAGAGAGCATTCCAGAGGTTCTTCTCAGGAGGATGTGGCTATGACAGACTTGCTTGAGGACAGTTGCATTGAGTCTCATCATATCCATGAGACAGGAGCTCGTGATCAGGAGAATGCTGATGTCATGATAGCCACCAGTGATGGCAGCCCTACATCGACTGGTAACAATGAAATTACTAATGATATAGGTTCTGATTTTTATGACAGCAGTCCTATGTGTGAGCTTATTGATGACGTTGATGACAGGGCAAGTGTAGGGGATGTTGTGGACACCAGCGATGTTATCTATCAGGATGATTCATGCTGCAGCGAGTCTGGTATATCATATCAGATAATGGATGATGACTCGGAGTGGTTATCGGATGATGATAGGTCCCAAGATCATAATTTACAAGAACTTATTGCAGATAGGGAGGTTTTACAAAGGCATGAGTCAATTCAGATAGAGAAGATTACACATCATGTCTCTCAGAGTTCACCGTATTATGGCTCAGATCAACAGACGGGTGTTGTTCATTTTGTAAACAATCCTTTATTTGAGGCGGATGTTGTTATGACTTATGACAACCTGCTATTTGAGCTTAGTGATGATCCCTTACAGGTGTTGTACGATGATGATGATGAAGTTTGGGATCCGATTTGTACACCTGATCATCAGGCAGATTACACAGGAGGCCAACCGGGCCTAGCTGGCAGTTTATCGAGGTTTACACGGTGAGGAGTGCTTATGGCTTTACATTCGATCCTCACGTTCAGGATATCTATTAGTCACACAGTTCTTCAGTGCATTCTTTTGATGACTGGTATGATGATTTGGTTAGTTCGAAGACTGGGAGTAAGTCCGGTTTGTTGGTTGAGTTACTTCCATGTGAGTTACTCTCGGTTGAGTTTCTCCGACGAGGTGATCATGTTGCAGCATCATCAGTTCGGGTGTTGAGTGCAGATTCCCAGTTACTAATGTTGGTACTGTTGATGTTGTTGGCTTCTTCGCAGGAGTATGAGGTTGATTGGGACATTATTCATGACAATCCTTGGGATCCGGGTGAATTATGATGTTTGTTTTTCCTAATTGCTTGAGGACAAGCAATCTTGGGAAGGGAGGACTGTAATGTCCCTGTTTTTTAGGCTTTTGGGATTAGCTTGGTTTGGCAACCCTTGTAAGCTAATCAGGTGATCAGAGGGGATCAGATTGAAGAGCCAGTATTGGGATTCCATAGATTTAGTTTACCAGGTCTGCTCTTCATTCGGGTCAATTTGGTCGACTTACTATTTTTAGTAAGTGGTATTTTGGATATGGCCAGGATTAGCAGGGTGTCTGCACGGAGTGTCAGAGGTTTTAGGATCGAGCTTTAGGGAATCTCTAGTTTGAGAGACTTACTATTTATAGTAAGTCTATTGTTAGCAGCTGGCTATTTTTGGCAGTGGGTTATTTCCGGCTGGGCAGTTGGCGTTTGGGCTTTGGTGTCGGAAATTTGTCTGTTTCAGTTAGCAAAATTCAGTGGCTTTGTTTTTAAAGTTATCGTTATTAAATTAAAGTATTTTACTTTAATAACGTAAGTACTTTATAACTTTATTGTTATAAAGTGAAAATATCATTTTAAAGCCTTTTATATTAAAAAAGTGAAATTTGTGCTTTTTCGGAAAAAGCTATAAGTACAACTCGAAAAAGCACTTTCATTTACCCATTGTTGATTTGATAAATTGTTTATGTGAGAATTCTACTTGGCTTTGAAAAGCTAGGGTTTCTGGAGCTTGGTCTTCATTTTTGGAGAGAGTTCTTGTGAGATTTGTCGAGTTTGGTCTTCTTCCAGGAGAGAGCCCGTTTTGATACTGAATTGAATCTAGTGTTGAGGTATACTGGATTTGTATGAAGTTTTTTATATCTACAGGCAAATCAATTTGTTCTCAAAGAATCTGAATCATCTACATGCTGTGGGTTTTTTTGAAAGTATTTGGAAATTCGCTGTGATACTTTATTCAGTGATTGGTTACAAATTTGTTGGTGAAAATTCTGTTTGTTAAGAGAGATCAAATTGTCTCCTTGCTGCGAAATAAAGGAATGAATTGAATTTGATTATGAGATTAAGTACTATTCACGCATGTGCTGTGTGAGCATTTAGAAATTGCATGAGAGTTGTCACGGCTTCTTCCTTGGAGTCGTTTCTTTTCAGACCTGTGGATGTTTTTTATGAGATTCCCCTTCCCCACGCGTTAGCAGTCGGAGGCTATAGCAAAGGCGTTAGGGGCTGGCAAGCTATAGCATCATTGCCTATAGCTCACAACAGGTATAAGGGAGCCGTCTGGGTGCTGCAAGGGCCTGCGGAATAACACAGACCAGTCACGCTTTTAACACAAACTGCCATGTGACTGTTCCAAGGAGACACCATTACAATCCAGGCTGTGTCACAGCATTCTGTTGGAGAATATTGCAATTATTAAGGTGGCAGAATTCCCAGGTGCCAACTTTTATATTAAATTAATTGTTTAGATGTTTGTTGTGTTGAGGTTACAAAATAATAAATGTTATTACGGAGAATTTCATTTGTACTAGCTTGAGTATTAAGAATTGGTGGAAAATTCATTGTGATTGTTAATTTCACCTGGTTATTTATAAAGAATTGCATCTATTTCAAATTAAGGAAGAATAAATACAGGAAGAGCCAGCCAGGTTCTTCACAGGGATGATGTTAATAATTAAATAAAGGAGCAAAAAGCTAATTTACAACTCTTAGCATTTAATTATTCACTTAGTATCATTAAAAAGGGGGTTGGGAGGGGGACAATATAAGTGAAAACGTTACCCTTCCTAGGTGAATTACTCATGGCAAGCATTTAAATTAATAAGATGGCAAATATTCTTATTACAAGCCCAAGTCAAAATTCATAAGGGAGCCAATAGCTTTTTGGGAAGCTATATATATGAATTTTGATGGCCGTCATCAAGATTATCTATAATCTATCAATCTTTGTGATGAATTTGCTATGCAAGGATCACATTCTGCTTTTCAGGATGAAACCCTTGAAAGGTGTATGTTTGGACGCAACTACATGCATATTTCATGCTTTTTCAGTCAGCCGTACAATATAGAAGCAGCTGCAGCAAGTTTTGGGATCAGTTTTCAATCTTATTTGGGCAGAAGTAAATTTGAGTGGCTACAAAAATTCAAGGCATCCATTTAGCTCTCAAGAAGAAATCACAACTTATTGCAACAATGGAGATCGCAGCACATGAAGGCACCATAAATATTTAAATCGAAGGTCTGCAACTAATTGAGATAATCTTCCTTATCAAGCAATCAGGTTAGTGATTGATAGTTTCAATCTTGGAGTAATCATTTGCAAGCTTTGAATGTGTAACTTGATTTCCCAATTTCAATAAAGGGTATATTAATGTTGATTGTCAATGCATCTATTTTCCATCTGTATTTCTTGGGTTCTTTTTGATGTAATAAATTGTACCCTTATTGTTGTGAGACAAGTTATCTAAGCAAGTAATGCGTATTACAGTAAGTTGCATTAAATCCGAGAAAAGGATATTCCATTGGTGTCAGAGCCACAAATCGTGTTAGCCTATGAGGGGAACAGTTGCTTGTCAGGTTAAATGTTTGCATGTGGTTCAAATAGTAATTATTGTTGATGTTATAGCGGCAGGAGTTATCTTTCCCTCCTATAGTCGCCTCACTTTGTAGCGTCAAGACAATGAAGGGTCTTCACTATGTAACGTCAAGACAATTTTATATTCTTCCAGAAGAAATTCGCATGCGTAATATAGATTGATATCTTTTGCTTCAAGGAGATTTGATAATAAGGAGAATTCATTATTGGCTGTATATTCACATTTAGAGAGGTGCTATTATCATTGCTACAGTTCGGTCTAGAGTGTGGCCAAATTGTAAATCTATCTTCTTCTCTTTCATTAAATATAAGTGATATATTTGTGGCTGGGTTTTTCTCCCTCAAGTTGGAGGGTTTTCCCAGGATAATTCGTTGTGTCCATTGTTTTATCTATTATGTCTTCTTTGTTTCATTTCTAATCATAAAAATTAACATGGTATCAGAGTGGGAGATTATCATCGGATTGTATCAAAGCTAATTGGCACCCAGATCGACAATCTTAGTTAATGCCTGAAAGGGGTGCCAAAAGACCGGGTCTTATCCTTGAGAGTCTATAGAGGTCTTAGTGGAGTTTGGCTGAATTTTCTATCATGGGTGTTGCTCTCGATATACCCCAAATTTGCATGTATGGAGGATCGAGTGCCATTCATTGTATCTGACCTACATGACATTACATTGGGGTCAAATTATTCTCAACAAATATTATTAAAATCTCCATTAATCGAGCCCTTGGCCTTCTCAGATCTTTGTTCAATCATGTGGCAGGTCGGAAAGTTGCGTCTCTCCCACTTGAGACCCGTGGATTTGGCTGGCTCAATTGCTAGGCAGATTATTGTTTCTTATTGGCCGAATTTTCTCAATGGAGATCTCTACGTGGATCTTTATCCATTCTATGGACATTTTCTCTCCTGTTGTAGACGGTACATTGCAGGTTCATTTTGCATTTGATCGGCTCATAGTTTGTGGACCTCTTGGTTTGAGTGATTGAAGCAGATCTACATCTATCTCTCGTGTGGCCTTTGTATTTGCACGTTAAACTTTCCATTTTGAGACCAAGTGCACATGTTCCATCCACCTGCAAAGCTCATAGAAAATCCCAAAATTTTTCTTTTCCCTCATTCCAATAGTTGATTTCACTCATTTTCCTCAAGTTTCCATTGCCCAAAATCCCTCTGTTCATATCTTGTATATATATCATTCCAAATCTGCAAGGAATTAGGTGCAAAGATTGTCTTATGGATGCTCTGGTGCCTCAGGAAGATGTTCTTATTCTCTGGAACTTTCATGTTGTAGCTTCATCCTCTGCAGATCAGCTTTCTAGGTCAAAAGAGCCAGTCTCTCCCGACAACAAGAAAAAGATGAAGTATAAATATGACAAGTATCGGAACTCCATTCCACCTTCACAGGTTACCTCTTCAGTTGATGAGATCAAGGATGCCAAGATAAGACATGTTGATATGTACAAGTTCATCAAGAGGGTCAATACATCTGAAAATCCTGAGATGGCCGTTCTTATTTAGAGCAACATTCATCTTGTTTCTACATTTCCAGTGGCTGCCCTACAACTAAAATTTGTGTTAGCCTACGCAACTCCCTTTGACTATAAATCTAGAACAATCAAAGATGATGGAAATGTGGTCATTAGTTTGGATTCGAAAACCATAGTCAAAATCTCTGAGGTTCCTCTTACTACTATTTATGTAGATATTTCAAAGAAGGCCTTGAAGAGGTGGAATGACAAGAAGCAGGATTGCATTAGATTCATGAATGAGAATTGGCTTGTTAACAAGAGAACCTGCTTATCTAGATGGCCCAAATTGTTCAGAACATATTTCCATGAAGAGATCAATGATTTGGTTACCCTTCTCAATAGAATCATGGGCTTAAGTGAATCCAATGTTTTTGAAACTTGGATGTATAAATTCATTTCCCTTATTATCCAAGCAGAAAAGCTTCTGGGGAGAAGTTGTCAATGACGCCTTGTGTGAGCAGTTAGCTCGGGTTCTTACCACTCTCACCTTCTACATGAACTCCTACTTGATATGTATTGCAGCTTCTCTTTGATCCTTTTCTTGTCTTTCCACTAAAGGTGACATATCATTGGTTCTTGTTTGGGAATACTATGAGCAGTTAACTCTAAAGCCTAACAGGGTACATTATGGGAGGGTATATGATGCATTCTATGGATACTACATGTGCCTCTTCAATAAAACACTTTCAAAAAGAAGAGTATTATATGCAACTGTAATGATCCCATATTGGACCTTACTTAATATACCTTCAAATTCCCAACTAGAATTCGTTTTACACTCAAGAATGGAAACTTTAACTTGATCATCCTTAATAAACATAATATTTAGTTATCAAATTTATAGCCTTAACAATATCCCAAAATAATGATTTTCATCCCTTCCTTGTGCAACGTTTGTAATATATATTTTTCCTATTGATCCTCCCATGGTCATTAACACCAAATGTATATTATGTTTTATCGATGATTCTTGATCGCTGAGTGCTCGGTCAATGATTTCTTATTGGATGATTTCATGATCGATAAGTGAGTCTTTTCTCTTGTGATCAAATGATGCAAATTCCTAGATCAATGTATTTGTATTGCTTGCTTGATTAGTGACTAAATTGCTTGAAGGATGATTGGATTAGAAACTTCCTTCTTCATGACCACATCCAACCTTCAGATATCAATATTTTTCTATATAATAACTTTAGTGTCTTTTCCCTTGGAGACATACCTCAAATCACCCTCTTCCGTAGATTCTTTTCATCATCATTAATTTCTTATATACAACAAATCATACTTGTCTTACCTTAATCACCCTCCTTAATCCCTTTATCGAGTTACTCACTTCTTAGATTAATTCATTACTAATGCAAGTCGACCTTCCTTCTGTTGGACAATAGTTTTGTATATCGATCCGTATGTGGCCATTTGGTCTGCCTATTCATAGATATGTTTATGTTCATCTTTTAACAAATTGACATGTTATATTAACGATGTTGGGTACTTGGTTTTGGTCACTGTTTTCAGACATTACCCCATTGCATCTTATTTTGTTATTTTCACTGTACTGTTTCCAGCGTTGAGTTGTATATGCTGATTAGTAATACTAATGGCTTGTCATGCCCCCTTCTTAGTTGACATGGACTTTTTTCAGTGGATTAGCCTATTAATGGCTCTCGTAGGCTAATGGTGGTGATGAGAGAGTTGCCTGGCAATTATTTGGTAATTATTTGACTCCGTGTAGAAACTTCTAGAAGTCAGAAAGCTCCAGAAGTTAGAAACTTCTAGAAGTCGGAAAGTTCCAGAAGTTAGAAACTTCTAGAAGTCTCCAGAAGACGGAAACCTCCAGAAGTCAGAAGATTCTAGAAGTTGGAAACTTCCAGAAGTCAGAAACTTCTAGCTTGTAAAAGCCTCTAGTTTGTAGAAACTTCTAGCAACTAGAAGTAACTAGAAACATTGGGAGTAGTATAAAAGGGGGGTCAAGGGGCATTTGGAGCATCCAGTCTTGACATTGACTATTGTTATTTTCTTCATGAGCATTTGTGGAGCCAAGGGGTCTGCAGATTTTCAGCTTGTCATTGGGAACAAAATCTCCCAATTGATTGCATAACTGAGGGAGTGAAATATCTCTTGAAGGGTTGCATTTGTGGAGGTGATATTTCAGTCACTTCACTAGGGCATCATTGAGGCATAAGCCTATTCTGAGGACATCTACATTTCATCTTCTGCACTCATCCAAACAGATTCTATCATTTTCGATCTTATTTGGCATTGTAACTGAGAATATATGTTTCAGCTGAAGGTGAATTTGTAGTTTCAGCACTTGTGCATTTTAGTATTGTAAAAGTCATTGATTGCCAATAGTAAAAAGGAAGGGTTTTGTAATTGATAAAAGCTATTGGCTGGAAATGTACTTCTTGTCTTAATTCAATGATATATATATATAGCACAATGATCATGGTATCTTTCTACATTTTTTAATGAAAATAAGTGGTTAGATGTATGTTTGCTATTCTGAAATTTTCATAGCAGCAGCATATATACATTGCATGACAAGTGTTTGACTAAATTCCAAGTAAGAAGTTAAGTGGTTTTGAGGCTCTATTGAGTAGGGGACTTTACATGGCTCCTTATATGTTGAGTTGGGAAGGATAAGTCACGTAAAGGACGTGACTCCTCACTATCCCCTAATGATTCCAATCGCTGCATAACCCTGCTTGAGTTGTATATGCTGACCAAAGCGCATGTTTAATATCATTAATTGCTGATAGTTATCTTCAACGTTGTCTAATAGTTTTATGCTAAGATGCTCGATGGTTCTGAGAGGATTAGATTAGATATTAATTGATATCGAAATCTCATATCATTGATATTTCCTTATTTCTTGTATTTGTTAATTATGACTTTGATCATCATATCTTGTAGTATAATTTTAATTATTACTATTAATATCATTGATATATATTTATAATTATATTACTATATTCATATTTTAATTTACATTTATAATGTAATTTTATCATTTTCTATAATTATTTATTTTATCATTTATCATTCATCATTATAGTTTATTATATTATTATTATATTTATATATTATATTTTATTCATTCATTAATTTATTTATCTATTATTATATAATTAATTAATAATATATTATTGTCAATATATTCTTTATTTAATATATTTTAATTTGTTTTTTCATTGTGTATTTATTGAATTTGATCCTTGAGATAGGGAACATCGTAGCAACCAAGAAAAATGTGAACGAATATGGATGCTTGTTTCTGTAGTTTCCAACCTTTACCTACATGAGGGTTGGTTGCTTTGATGATGAGCCATATACACTTCCACGGTACCCTACAAACCAAATCATCTTGATGGAGCTCGCAAGGCAGCTCATGGCGGTTCAAGCCTATCAATCAAATCAGCATAAAGAATGGGTTGGTATCTCTCCACAGAACCCACTTCAGATAGGAAGATATGCACTGAAAACCACACCCAAGGCAAAGTGCATGGAAACAAAGCTGCAGGAA
Source organism: Chamaecyparis obtusa (assembly GCA_027943335.1). NCBI lineage: Eukaryota > Viridiplantae > Streptophyta > Pinopsida > Cupressales > Cupressaceae > Chamaecyparis > Chamaecyparis obtusa. The sequence goes on from BSBK01000335.1 coordinate 1,856,062, forward strand.
ATTACACTCAAAAAGTTTAAATCCAAAAAGTACTTTGACTATTGAGGGATGAATGATAAGATCAAGATGAGTTTCACTCATGTTCATTGGCTGAAGGATATCTGGATTGACTTGTGTATAGAGGATGACATAAGGAGAAAGGATTACAGCTGGTTGACTCTGCAGCAGATCATAGATTTTAATCTGACCCATATTTTTGAGGGTGTGGAAGATTATGAAGATATTCTTGACCCTGAATATCATGAGTGGAAAATTGAAAAGCTTCCTATCACGCCTATTTAGTGGTCACCAAAGGAAAGCATGTCTATCTTTGACAAGTTTCAATCCATTTTAACCAATACCAATGCATGGATGAAAAGAAGGGGCATGAAAACCATTAAAATTAAACCTGGTAAAGATTTTGATATTGCTGGCCTAGTTGGGTGTAAATCCGAGATCAGGGCCAAGGCGAAGGATGGTTCTTCTTCAACAGTAGTAGGGATACCAAAGCTTAAGATCAAAGGGGGCAAAGCCACAGTTCTGTTGTCCTCAATTTTGACATCACAAAATTGTGGCAACCCTACGAAATTTTTCTTGTCAATTTGTAGGAGTATCCGGTATGTTTTGAACGTTTTTGATAGTGATGTAAAGGCGATTCGTTATCCCTGAAAAGCTCTTTATAGCACACGTTTCATGCGTTCTTTTCATTCTTTCCTTTGTTTTTGATCTTGATTTTCCCTCGAGTCGAAAGCCCTCTGAAATACGCTCGTTTCAAGCTAACTTAGATATCAAACGGAGTTGTATAACTCAAATTATGATGAAAAAGGTGAGGTTTTTGAAGGTGACTGCATATTCTTTAAAAATCCTTAAAAGGTGGGATTTTTGAAGTCAATTGCACGATTTCGAATTACATTTGATATATTAAATGGATTTTATAATTCATTTTCAAATTTCAACTCATTCTGAGTTGATTTGATTATAGTTTTAATGTTTTCATAAAATTAGCTTTTAAATAATCTAATTTTATGTTACTTTATTAAAATACTATAAGTTATATTAAATTAATTCAAAATTAAAGACTTAAGTATTAAAGGTGTGATTTTTATTCCTCATTGCATATCATTCATATGCAAAACACTTTTAAAATCTCACTTGTAAGTCTTTTTCATTAAATACGTTGTTTTTATTAATGACTGCATGCATATTCTATGTATTTTCAAACATATGCAGTTGGATCTCTAAACAGTGTATTTAATATTTGATCAAGTGTTGTTTTTGAATGCAATTGCATCTCTAAAATAACATATTTTTACTTCCCAGGTGGCTTTTTCTTTATAGAAGTCATTTATAAGGATATGTATATGTAATAGAAAAATGCGTATTCATTTCTTTATTATTTTCTCCCCTTGGTGTTAAATTTTAAATGTATTGCATATATTCTCTATATATTAATACATTAAAAACATGTCCTTCCTCTAGACATGATTTTTAGTAGCTATTACATATGTTTATTGTATATGTAATGACTATATAAAAAGAACGTTTTTAATTGTCTTCCCTAGACGTTTGTTTTCAAAGCCTTTGCATATGCAAACCCATCATTAAAAGAATGTTTTTAAACCATATATGCATGGGCGTCAATTTTTGAGGCTATTACATATATGTAATGCCTTCTACTTTCAACGTTTTTAATAACCAAATGAAGGCGTTGATTTTTGAGTTTAATGCATGTGCTTTCTATTTCAACTTTATGCATATGTAATGCCTTTGGTATTCAACGTTTTTAACATACATGCATAGACGTCGATTTCAAATGCGGTTGCATATGTATTCGAACTCAAGTTTTATGCATATGCAACCGAACTTCTAAATAACATTTTTAATAGGCCTTGCATAGACGTCGATTTTAAGTGCCCTTGCATGTGTTTAGATGTATGCAAATGCATTTGGAAAGAACATTTTTAAACATGTGTATGAGACGTTTTTTTTTTTTGCTAAGTGTTTTGAGAGTTCTTCCAAGCCCTAGACGTCGAATTTGAAGGAGAATGCATGCTGCATTGTATGTGTTTTTGCATTCGAAAAATGTGTTTTCAGCATTGTTTCTTCTTGATGTCGATTTTTATATACATAGCATATGCTGTTTATATACAGCATATGCAATTCGAAAAATGCGTTTTTGCATTCGAAAAATGCGTTTTCAGCATTGTTTCTTCTTGATGTCGATTTTTATATACATTGCATATGCTGTTTATAATATACAGCATATGTAATGTGATCAAAACAGTCCACTTCTTGATCATTTTTCTTCAAAAACGCCTCATGTTTGGAAGATTTGAGCATCTAAAATCATTCACTCAGCTCTAGAACTGATTTTGATGAGTTATTCATTCTTTTTATTGATTTATTTTATCATTTTTTATCGGATTTATGCCCTAGACGCCGTTTTTCTTTCTCATTGCATAAGCAAGAGAAATAGTCAACCGGTTGCTATTTCTTGGCATTTTTCTTCTCAATCTTTCCCATTTGGCTGTATATGATCATTGACTATCCAATTTTGAGGGAGAGAGACTAGGAAAATGATATATTTATACTCTTTCTATCCAATCTTTTCTAAATCCGAGAATCAATTGGATTTATTTTGAGAGATTCTATCTTGAAGATTGAGGTAACTTTTTCCTTGTTCTTTTCCTTGTTTTTCTTCCAAATTTATTTATTCTACATGTAAAGCTTGCAATTTTGATTTACATGTGATTGAATATATGTTTCTTCTACTTCCTCTCTTCAATTCTCAAAGATGCATGTGCAAGAACTTCATCTTTCTTGCATGTGCAGTCGGGATTAAAAACCCCGTCCTATGAAAGAGATAAACCAAATGCAAGTTATTCATGTGCTATTTTCCAAATCCACTTGCATAAAGCCGCTGTCCCTACCACTACCATGTGACGTCAAACTCATAATGGTGGTCAATTTGACACTTTTTCATAAAATGACATCCCTCCATTCACTACATATTTCTCGCTGTCCACACATGCAATCACCACCAAGAAACCCGTATTTGGGTCTTCCTTATCATTTTTGAGCTAAAATCCATTCACCTATTCGCTGTCCTAAAGTTTTCCAGCCATATGCCATGTTCATAGTCTTCCAAAATCCATTCACTTGTGCATCCAAAAGTGCGGATGATCCATCACTTGAAGATATTCTTACCTTGTGGAATCTTCATGTCACAATTACTTAGATATATCATATTGCTATGTTAGGAGAATTTCTAGCCAATACCAGAAGAGGAAGAAGTAAAGGCCCAAAGGATTGAAAGGAAGATTCAAGAAACAAAAACAGAAAGAATGATCTAAGATGGTGTTGCCTTCCTATGCTAATTATCCAGCTGTGCAACTAGGTTTGGATATAAATGTAAGGCAAGAAGATATCATTTCAGACTTGGGGGCTTTCATTTGGAATCAAAGGGAAGACGACACACACTATTCAGTTGCTCGGGCCATCTTGGAAGAAGAGGAGGAAGTTGGTATTGAATTTGAAAGAGAAAGACACAGAATTGAAAGGAGGCTCAGAGAAAGATTGGAACGTGAGCAAAGAGAAAGGATACAAAGAGAAAGGGAAGCCCATAGGAGAGCTCAAAGGCCACCCTTAAGAGAAATTCAACTTTGAGGGAATCAAACGAATCAAAATTAGAGCACAAGCTGGATAAGAAGATTGGATCTTTCTCCCCAAAAAGGTTTGAAAGACTACAATCAGAAATAACTTTTCCAAGGCAGAGATGGAAAGAAACAAATGTGTTTCTCAAGAGACAACCAAGGATGCAGGTTCCTGTTCCAGATACTTTCACCAAACTAGAGCATATCAATCACCGCGCATCTTGTAGCAGCATGAAGACAAACGAAGGATGATGTAATAGGTGTCGTGTCTTGTCAGGCACTTAGAATATTTTCATCATGTCTTTGTAATTTGTATTTGACATATGTAATTGCATGTGATAGTATCACGTGCAAAGTTGTAACATGTAATCAAGTTGCAAGTGCATTAGGCATGCAACTTTGAAAAAGTCAAAATTAGTTAGTTAGTTAGGGAATAAGTCAAGGTGGTTAAGGATTTTCCTCTTTTCTCTCCACCTTTCTCTCTCCTCTTTTCCTATATAAAGGAGGGAGCTCATTGTAAATAATCATCTTTTGGCAAGGCAAGAAAATTCTGCCAATTTGTATTGTGCACTCTAAGACTTTGTGCTTGGATGTAAATTAGATTGCTTTCAATAAAAGAGGCAGATTGTTTTGAGACTTTGTGCCAATTCAAACTGTTATGTGACGACATTTTCTTGAGTTGATTGTGAATTTTTATGCTTTGATTCAAGAGGGATTTGGATTCAATTGCACAGACTTTTAGCTGCCAGTTGCATTCAGAGTCAATTTGAACTTTTGAAGACTTTGTGCTACAAAAGGACAAATTGTGATAGATAGTAGTGGTTGCAATTACTTAGAGCTGAAGACTTTGGGCTTCAGTTGTAAATGTTTTTATTAAATTTGAGAGTATCCAGTAAGAGACTTTGTGCCTTACTAGTTATTCTGCTTGAATCCTCACGAGACAAGCGCAAGAGACTTTGGGTTCCTATTTTTGTTTCACAAAATATAATAAGAAAGCTGCTGTCCCTGATATTGTTCTTATGTCAATTCCATGGTCACCAGTATTATCGTAGCAATAAGGCACTTTTTGTTAAGTTAGAAAGTAGTAGTTGTACGCAAATCATTCCTGAAAAAAGAGGAATCAATTGAGAGAACCGCCCTTTTTGTAATTTCAGTTAAGTTCCTGTTGAAGCCACCTACGGTAAGAAGGGAGCCTCCCCTATTGCTGAGAGGAGAGAGAAATCTCATGAGACGTTGCCTAAAGTTACAATTTTGTAAGGTGTAGTCTTAGCGGCTTACAAAATTTTTAACCAACAGGTTCAGTCATCAAAATAAGTGGTAGTGGTAGAAAGATATAGCAACGCAAGAGAGAATACAAGTTACAGCTACTGAAGATGAATTGCACGAAGATCATGTTCCAGAAGTATCTCATGTTTCGGTGGTTCACAACTACCCTAGTCTGTCGTTGGAAATATCATTCTGGTATTTCACTTTGTGCATCAAATTTGTGATGTTTTTTGTAGAAGTCAAAATTTGTAATAAACAATGACATCGGATATTTGTCTGAGATTGTGGATCTGTGCGAAGTAATATGAAGTGCTATCATTATTAATGCCATTTCTTATGGCATGTGCGAATTTCTGGACTTGTGTATTTGGTGAATCAAATTGTTCATCTGTGTCTCTATCTAATACTTGTGTGTATCGAAATTGGGACATCTGCACGAGAGGAAGGCAAGAGAGGCCGTATGGACATTTCGATCATACGCAAGGCTAAGAGTGACCATACGGTCACATCCCAACCGTACGGACACCATAACCAATTGTATGATGGTCTGAGGCTACTTCTACACGGGACTATTGATCGTACAACAGATTGGTGGGTGAGATTGTATCTGATCGTACGAAGGCAACTCTTACCGTATGGCAAGTGGAGAGTTTGGGGTGATAGGAAGAAATAAATAGCCGTATGAATCCCACCTTCACCGTACGGACCAGAGTAACTACCGAACCAGCCAAGCTACGTCGAATGACATTTTGCCACAAACTTTGCCTCCTACATCATTGCGACAAGTGAGTCGATTGAAACATTCAGAACAATTGAAGGGAACATTGCGTGGGTGAATTTCGTCGTGTATCAAGGTAGGATTGAGTCGTACATCAAAGAGAGCCCTTAGGACATTACAGTGGTATCGGAGCTGGTGATCTTGCCAGCCTGTTGGGATGATTGAGAGATTTTTGGATTTGGATCACACTATGGCGCCTAGCAGCGATGGACAATGGTGGTTGAAGGCACTTAAAAAGATAGGAAGGGAACTCAGTGATGGTATTGACCTTCCTCTAGATATATAAGAAGTATGTTTGTGTAAGGTGGACTAATCTCCACCTTCAAGATTTATAGAAAAGATCCTTGCTCCGATTAAGGTCGCCTTAAGACAACCCAGTTTGTTGAGACACCATGACAAGGAAATCAAGTTGGTAGCTACAGCATGTCTAAGTGAGATCTTGAGAATCTCGGCTCCTCGAGCACCGTATGATGATGATACCTTTGTAGAGATATTGCACATGATTATTGACAACTTTTAGAGCTTGGATGACATTGGTAGTGATCCACTTGCGAGAAGATTTACGATAGTGGAGATCTACACAAATATCAAAGTATGTAATCTCCTCTTGAATCTAGGATTGCAAGATTTGATCCACAATATGATTCTTCATTTCTTGGTCATGATAAAGGAACACCATGATAATAAGATTTTCTCTGCCTTGGAGAATATTATGATTTCATGTATTGAGGAGATGGATATAATACCCCAACCTATCATATCTCTGGTATTGGCTATTCGTAATCTAGAATATATTCCTTCAATTGCGGCATGTAGATTGGTCAGTAATTTGTTCAGGCATAAGCATTGTGAAGAAAAATTAACGTCTCATTTGCACAAGCATGAGGAATTTGGCTATAGCAATAAGAGTGATGCACTACATGAAGAAGATGAAGAGCCACACGAGGATCTACAAGTGGAGAAAACCTAAGCCTCCATGACAAAAGCAAGGTTGAAGAAGATACTTGCATTGAGCTTGTCTGTGATGCAGAGGAAAGGAGATTTCCAAACTCTAAGGTCTTCAAAGGCCTTTCAAATGCAAAAGTTGAACAAAGGACTCAAGGATCCCCAAGTGCACCCAATGGCTCCAAATGGGTGAAATGAATAGGAAGACCTACCCCCTACCTCTAGCACCTTAGATCATCTTCATACATCCTTCCGCACTTGTTCCAACATGTTACAACCCCCTAGATAGGATCAAACACTTCAATCCACTCCTAAGCCCAAATAGGCCTAGTAGGCCTAGTAGCCCTCAAACCTAGTAACAAACCAGTTAACTCCAAAACTTCCCCAAAGCACTCCAAAATCTAATGACATATTCAAATACCCTTTTGGACATTCTTCAACTAATAAAAAACTAAGCATCAGTTGTTTTGGACCTTCAACCCCCAAAATTGCTGCTCCATATTTCTTCCTAGGCCTAATTGACCTATTTTACAAAGAAACTACAAGAAATACTTGGTCCCAGACTTTGCCACTTTAAATAGAGTTATTAAATGGCTCTAATTGAAGGAATATGAAACCAATTTGACCCTATGGTCTTTCTAGACATGAAAGCCCCAAATTGCTCCTTAAAACCCTCTAAAACTAGGGCTTGTGCAATGTCAACCCTCCGAGCACTATCTGACCCCCCAAAAAGTTGATTCACCATTACTTTGACATATACTAATGGATTTAAACACAAAATGATGCCCTCCTTTGGACAAAACTCTCGTTGCTACATCTTAGCCTCCAATTTGGTGTTCGTTCAACACAATTAATCGGTGATCACCCACTTTCCCTTACTCCTCTGCACAATACCTTGTTAGACAATTATAATATATGTTATTGTAATGTCATTCCATGAGAATCAGTAATTTGTATTCATGGAATGACACCTAATCCATTGAAGAAAATCAAACTGTCACCAAAAGATGCACTCCTCTCTGACTATCAGCAAATACAGTGATTGATCAAACAAAATGAAATCTCAGGACATATGAAAGGCTTCCAAAACTTCTTATTTTGGTTATTCAAAACATTAGAGATGCATTGGAAAAAGGAACAAATCAAACCACCATGAAAGTACTACAAAATTTAGTTATTTTATTGCTTCCAAAGACACAGTCCGTACATTCTCTGTCTTCTCCGTATTGTCTTCAATCCTCATGCCTTGACCAGCCTATGTAGGATGGATTATAACTATACCAACCGATCCAAACCAGTTTTCCTTCATTACAAATGCATTTAGCCCATTTAACAAAGTTTCCCTCCTAATTGGCACTAGCCGTTAGGATTTAAATATTTCAATTGTAAATTCTTGTTTTATTGCTCTATTTGTATTCCAACTTCTTAATTCTTGTATCTTGCTTCACCTAGGACCTAATTAACCCATCAAATCCACTTAGGCACTAATTGCCCCCCTTACAAGAAATTTTGGTCTTAAGGTCCTTATTAGGACCTTTAGGACCTTTGATCATTACATTGGTTTGATTATTACAAATGGCCATGATTGGCCTTGAAACATCCCAATTTACTTTGATTGATGTCCTGGAGTCTTCTTTCATGTCTTGGACCCTCATGTGTTCATGTATCCTCCTAGGTGGGGGCACCAGTTTGGAAGACAACATTGATCAATCCCCTGCATGAAGTAGACACTACCAATGATCCTTTTTATTGGCATGACCGCATGAAGATTTTGGTATCAGAGCCTTCTAGCCGAGATCCCCTTCGGGTCAAGATCGCCTTTGGGTCAAGATCCCCTTCGGGCCAAGATTGCCTTTAGGTCGAGATCCCCTTTGGGCCGAAATCCCCTTCAGGACATTATAGTGGTGCAACATAGGGTTGACAATGCCGTGATTTATTTTGAGCAGAGATCCCCTTCGGGCCGAGATCCCCTTCAGGCTGAGATCGTCTTCAGGCCGAGATCCCCTTCGAGACATTACAGTGGTGCAACACAGGCCCGACAATGCTAACCTTCCTTCTAAGGATCGAGAAACAAGAATTGGATAGGCCCACTTTGGTTTAGTCACTAAAGAAGATCAAGCAAAATTGGGTTGATGGTGGATGACAAATTGGTGTGCATGATCACATGAAGGTTTTGGATCAGAGCATCGATGTGTTTTATGATTGGCTTCCATGTGACACTGGTACCTTTGGACATAGCAATGTTTATATCAAAGTGGCGCAGTGGAGGCTTGGTGGCGATCTACTCTTACTCGTCTCGACTGAATCCAGTTATGCACATGTGATCTTGAAGCAGCGTGGAGCTTTTAGCGGATATAGCTATCAACATCCGCACATGATTTGGGATCCTAGATTTTGCGGATTGCTTGAGGACAAGCAATCTTTGGGCGGCGAGGATTTGTAATGTCCCCAATTTTAATAAATTATTTTAATTAATTAATGGTCCCAGAATTTAAATAATATTATAAATGGACCTTTAATTAATTAATAAAGGGGCCCATTTTTATTATTGTTGTTCGTAGGTGTTTTCCGTGTCGGCATTCTTTTGGAAACCCTCGGGAGTTTCTCCAAAGGGGTATTTATGATCGACATGTAGGAAGTTGTTAGTATGCGATTTGGAATATTTTATTTGTATTGCGAATTCCAGTTGGAGTTTTGTTGTCCTCTATTTTTGATGTGAAAGATCCTCCCTATTTGGTTTATTGTAGTTTCGATGGTTCACAGCCACCGTAGTCTATCGTTGGAAATATCTTTCCAATATTTCACTTTGTGCATCAAATTTATGAAGTTTTTTGTAGAAGACAAGATTTGTAATAAACAACGATATCGGATATTTGTTCGAGATTGTGGATCTGTGCGAAGTAATTTGAAGTGCTACCATTATTAATACCATTTCCTGTGGCATGTGCGAATTTTCGGACTTGTGTATTTGGTGCATCAAACTATTGATCTGTGTCTCTACCTAATACTTGTGTGTATCAAAGTCGGGACATCTACACGAGAGGAAGGAAAGAGAGGTCGTACAACTGTTTTGATCATACACAAGGCTAGGAGTGACTGTATGGTCACATCCCAACCGTACAGACACGATAACCAATTGTATGGTGGTCTGAGACTACTTTCGCATGGGACTATTGATCGTACGATAGATTGGAAGGTGAGATTGAATCTGACCGTACGAAGGAAACTCTTATCGTATGACAAGTGAAGAGTTTGGGGTGACAGGAAGAAACTCATAGCCGTATGAAGCCCACCTTCACCCAATGGACCAGAGTAACCACAGTACTAGTGAAGCTACGCCGAACAACATTTTGCCACAAACTTTGACTCCTACATCATTGCCACAAGAGAGTCAATTGAATCGTAAGAAACATATGAAGGGAACATTGCGTGGGTGAATTTCGTCGTGTATCAAGATAGGATTGAGCCATACATCAAAGGTAGCCCTCGGGACATTACATTTTACTACCACAATTCGCCAAAAAGTCAGCTTCTTTGACCCGTGAGTTTACTTTTTGAGTAATCATTATGAAAAAATTCACAAGTACCCAACAAGTCACCAAGTATTCAGCGAGATTTCAGTTATGTAGAAAAAAATCAAAGCTAAATATTCTATGTAATGGATTTTAATGAGAGGATGTTTAGAATAAAGAGGCAGTTTCTTTATTTGATTGTTAGAGGGTTTCAGGTTTGAGTCAACAAGATTGATAAATTGTAAAGTGTTTTAGGGTGTTTTAGATGGTTTGCTAAATTTTATTGAAAGATCCACTAGAATAATCTAGAGATGCCTTCTAAATATGTCTACTTTAGCTAATGCTAAAAATAGCTCATCTCCATTTCTTGGAAAGAAGAGCATAATTCCAAGTTTGTTAATTTTACCCAAAATCTTGCTAATCAAAATTTTCCATTTATGTTGGTGTCTATTTATAACAATAGATTGTATGTCTCATCATACAAGAGACATGATCTTTTGAGAGATAATTGTAATAATTCAATTGTCAAGTAAACCTAGTAATGCACCAGAGTGCACAACGGTGAATAGAATACATTATTACACATTACATTTTTCAAAACAAGGCAAATGACAACAAAATATGAACCGATGCCCCGAAGGAGATATATTTTGTAATAAAACATTCTAGAGTATCCTCTTTAGTGTACAAAAGGTCCCTAATATAGCTATAGGTGACCCTTATGAATGATTCATAATTAGATATTAGTTCCAACCATTTCCTTAACCATCTCCTATGATCTCTCCAAAATATCTCCATGATTGTCTCAACAATCTTATCTCTACTTTCACTCATTTCTCTCCATCTCTCATTCCTATGTAGATTTTATAGAAGTTTTTTTACATCATTAGATTTCCCATCATATTATTCATTAGGCATCATTCCATCATGAGAAATATTCATTAAATTGGTCCCTTCTCTCTTCTATGCCTCTTTTGTCCTTTAATCTTCAACTTTATTTTTCATGATCTTTGATCTTCTCATTCTTTTGTCCTTGATCTTCCTTCATCTCTTACCTACAACATAACATTGTTAAAGTCCATATAAAAGAGTATCCATCCAGTAAAATACATGGGTTGCTACCTGCTGTATCTATCAGTTCTCTAGGAAACCCTTTTTCATACATGGTTCATCAACCATTCTTCATCATGAATCTGTGAACTTGTACCTGTTATTCCCCCCTACATTATCATCATCAACCTTATTCTCCTAGGTTTTTGGCTTACCCGTAACCCTGTTGTTGATGCTATTGCTTCTGCATCACCTAGTCACATCACATATTGTACTATTAATATTAGGAAATGAGATAATTTCTAATAAGATCTGTACATCATGCAAGAAATTGTAGGTAGAGTTGAAGTCCAATTAATTTATTCATTTAATTTTCATCTAGTAGTAGCATTATATATAATATAGATATTTTCCATTTAGAGTTGGATGGCTAGTGGCAATTCTTATGCTTGCATGTTACTAAAATTGCTGTTCAATGTTATTGTCAATCCAAAAGTTGTTAAACAAGCAATGGGATTCAGTGCCAACTTTGCTTATAAATTATCATTGAAATGTTCTATCTAATGTGTTAACATACCCTTATGAGTTAAATATCGCTTAACAATCACTGAAAACTTTGTATTGAAGTAATTGTAGGATTTTTTTTTGTAGCTTTGAATGCAATGGTTGTGTATAGCGTCTAATGTTTGGTGTCATTTAATCCTTATGCATGTTTTCTTTGTTTAGTCTCTGCTTTTAGTTGAGCAACTCAAACATGTAGCCATAAGATTTAGTTTCAATAGAAAAAATCCTATGCCTTTTGTTTATAGAGCATCTCAGCCATTTACACTAGGAAAATAAAAAGAGAGACATATTTAAAGTCTATTTAACTTGAATGTGAAATCCTCTTAAACCATCGTAAAGATAGTAAATTGCAAGTATATCATGGTAGTTTGATTTTTATTTTACAGAGGCTTTCCTTCTATTGTCAAGAGCAATTTTACTACACCTGTTCCTGTTTGTGTTGCATTAAAAGATGCAAATTCAAATGCTAAAATGTATTAGAGTTCAGTGGGCATAAAATCATGGGCCAATAAAACCTCCAAACTTCAGCATGGGGTTCTAAAACCCCTTATGACAACCTCTTCCAAAGGTGTTGCCTCAAGCCCCACTAATTACAGTGAGGTATATAATCTATAAGATGTGTAGAACATGCAAAACTATCAAACACATCAACAATGTGTGCCAGGGTTATGCTTGTGATACCTTTTCCTACATTACCAATGATGATTTTTCAATGTTTTTAGTTTCATTTTTTACATTTTTTGAAGCGATATTGTTACTAGGTTTTAAAATTTGTAATTTTGAGTTCCATTTCACCATTGGGTTTGTAGTTTCAAGGTTGCAATTAACTATATCTGTTCTAAAAAGGCATGTGCTTCAATGATATTATTTGAGTTGTTGCCAATGTTAGTTGCATATATCTTGATTATGGCATCCTTGGGACTTTGTTGACTATGCATGCTTGGTTTGGAACTCATTTACATTTAAAGACCCATATTTATCATGGTTAGTCTTGCAACAATTCTTATGCTTGTACCTATACTGAAAACAATCAGATGATTGAATTGTGTGTTCACAATGTTTGCATGGACTTTTGTGCCAACACTTATCCGATGTATGACTTGTTCTATGGTAATGTTTCCAAAGATCTCAATACTTGACAATAGTTTGTGCTATGCCAGGGAATTTGGTCTTGCTACATACTTGTTGCTTTCCCAAGCATTGATTTCCTGTTTGAAGATCTGTAGTTCATCTTACAACTTTGTAACTGTCCCCTGATCATCATTATTATGTTGCTGAATTTCAGCTTTTAGACATTCTGATTTTGTTATTTCTGCCGAGTTGTGTTTTCTTATATCTCTCTTTTATTGTTCCCCTGAAGATGCTGTGGTAGGTTAACTAATTGATACCATTGCACAATAGAGTTATATGGTCATTGTTTGCATGGCCATAAATCAATGGTTAAATACTGTACCACTATCATAATTATTAGAATTTTTTGTATTGATCTTGTGTACACCATTGTCCATTACTCCAAGAACAACCAAGCACAACTCATTATTGAGTACGAGTTTGTAACCATCAGTGAAGTTTAGTTGTAACATTTATTGAATTAGATTTTGATGCTGATCCACCTTGATCTATAAATTAAAAAGGGTAGATTTTGTCTGAGGCACTGTGGAGCATCTGAAGCTTTTAGGAATAGAGGGGTTTCTCTTGTATGAATGCATAAACACTTGCCAATCACAAATGCCTGATTTATTTATGCATTTAATAAAGTTAAATATATAAAGTAGAAGAAAGAGCATTAGAAAATTATACAGAACTAGTTTTAGATGAGAAAATACCTTAAAAAAAAATTTAGACTATGTAATTGGAACAAGGAATTAAGTAAAAATACATATGAATAAGTGCATTCCTTCTTGGAATGGAATTGAGCCTTTTGTCCCTACAGTGTTGTTTTCAAATTTGGAAAGAGTGAAAATAATAAGTTTTCAGTTTTGTCTTTGGTAGCACCAATTCTGTGTCTTGTATTTTGTACATTTTTAAAAAAATGTTTTCTTTTCTGAGAACCGGACCTAAGGATCATAGCAGCTGCATCGATATGATATTTAAATTCCCCATAGAAGAATCCACCTGAATAATTGTAGGCTTGTCTGAATTTCCAAATTTGTACATTTATGTAGATTAATTTTTTATTTCCTTTGTAATCACAATTTATTTCTCCTTATCCAAAACCTCCAATTGTACAGGGTTTGATCGGGCAGTATGCAGTGCCCATTTTAGAAGATAGGGCAGTCTGGGGAACTGATGCACCTACCCGCATAGCTTATATGGATACCCAGGTGCCGATTTGTAGGATCATTAGTTCTCGATTATCCTCTCTTTGTTGCATTTATAGTTTAGTAGGTGAGATTATTTCAAAACTTGATATAATTACATGCTCTTAATTGCCAGGATATAGCTAGAATGACATTCACAGCTCTTCGTAATGAGAAGACAAACAAAAAGTTTTTGACATTTGCTGGACCTCGCGCTTGGACCACTTCAGAGGTATGTTCTTAGATTCTCTCTATGTGTCTAGTTTTTGATTAAGGAACAAGCAGTTTTTGAAGGGACCTAAACACTTTTTACAAAACACTGCTTACAAAGATAGGCATATTAAAGCCAGCAGCCAAAAGACGGCAAAAAGATTCTCTCTATATTTGTGTAATTTGTTGATATTTATAATTTTCATTTCTAGTCATAGCTGCTTTCAAGGACTAATATTACCCCACCTATGACATTGACGACAACAACCAAATATACTTTTTAGTACTTACTCAATGTAATGTCCCCGTTTTTCAGACTCTTGGGATTAGCTTAGTTTGGTGACCCTCATAAGCTAATCAGGTTGTCAGAGGGGGTCGGTCGGCAGAGCCAGTGGTTGGATTCCACTCTGGAGATTTCAGATGCCAGGATTGCTCTTCGTCGGGTTCAAATTGGTGGACTTACTATTTTTAGTAAGTGGTATTTTGGGTATGGCTATGTTTAGCAGGGCGCCTACGCAATGGTTTCAAATGTTTCAAGATTGATTATGCGAAATCTCCAGTTTGAGAGAAGTGGCTTCATGTTTTAATTGTGGTTATTAAATTAAGTTATTTTAATTTTATAACTTTATGGCTTTAATGTTATAAAACAATTGTGTGTTGAGGAAGCCGCGTTAGTGAAAGGTGTGAAGGAGAAGCTTTTTCATAAAGCTTATAAATATAACATGAAAAAGCCATTTTACTTACCTATTGTCATTTGATTAAATTGTGAAAAGTTGTGTTTGAGAGAGAAGTTGATTTTCTTTGAGGAGGGTTTTGAGCTTGGTCTTCATTATTGGAGAGAGTTCTACAGCAATTTCTTGAGTTTGGTCTTCTTTCAGGAGAGAACTTATTCAGTTTTCAATGCAAAATTAATTGGTTCCTATATCAATAAGTTGTAAGTTGCAGATTGTGTTATTTGTTTATCAATCCATGGCCGTCGTACATCATTAGCAGAGGTTGTAGTTCGATTTCAAGGAGCTGTGTTGTTTGTGGAAACTGCATTATCGAATCTGAAGATAACCGACATTTCATTGTGACTTAGCTATTGTATTGGGATTGTGTTTGGATTCAGTGGCCAAAATTTACATTGCTGGAGGCTGCGTTAATGATTGGACTCCCGTGTTTAGCTACTGGACTGCTGCGTTAGCTTTTCCAAAGGTTGTGTATTGATTTAAGGTTGATTGGTATGTTGGCAAGCATGTGCAGTAATATATCTTGAATGTTCAGCTACATTCTCTTCCATCTAAGGCTTGCGTTCATCCTTGGAGTGCTGCGAATTGTCTAAAGGTGCCATTTATAATAAATATTTGTTTTAAACATTAATGGTGAATGAAATGTTTATTATTGGATTATTACTTTGGCCAATGTTTATGCTGATGAACTCTTAGAGGTATTCTCTTGTTGATGTAATGATTTAATGCTTTGGGAAAAATTATTAAAAATTCTTATATGTTCTGAAAGCAATTTAAAAGTGCAATTGAATTTGAGAAAAAAAAACTAGTTTGTAAATGAGAGCCAGTTGGGCTCATCACAGTGGTATTAGAGCACTGATCTTTCCATCTTGAAGGGTATGAGGATAAAGTAATGGCAGATAGATTTATACCGGGAGGGCACTATACTTGCAGGGGTAGAGGTTCACTGCTAATACCAACCGGTTACTCAGACGGGGGGGTGAATCAGTAAGAACTATTTTTTTGATCTATTCTTTTCTTGTTTAATACTTCTTGAAATCTAAGCAAAGTGTGAAACAAACATTCATAACTTTAAAAAAAGTACACAGAGTAACACAAGATATATACATGGAAACCCTCGGTTAGAAGGAAAAAACCACGGTGAGACAGAGCTCACAACTTCACTACTGCAGAATGAAGGCACCCTGTTAGGAGCTTACAAAGCACTGGTTAAGGTGCTACCCAGTTAAGGGATTTTACAAAAGATCAATTAAGATCTGAACCCTTTTAAGAGCTTCCTGATTATAGGACTTTGAACATCAACAAAGATGTTACCCTGTTAGGGGATTTTTACAACGAACCGATTAGGTCCACCCTGATAAAGGGATTTCAATTCGCTTTCACTACTGATAAAAGCAATGATCTGTTATGACATCGAATGTCCGATTAGATCATACCTCTTTCCCAGTTTTCCTAGCTGTTGATCTCTGCTACCTCTATGTCTGTCGCTCCTCTCAGAAGATGTCTCTCCTCTGCTCTATGCAATCACCAACAATCAACAACTATCTTGCGTCCTATGACATATTTATACAAGAGTTCATCGTAATGAAACCCTTAACTCATAGAACCGCTAGGCTGTAAACTCACCAAAAAATCATGTAACTAGCAAAAATCTATGCGTTCTGATTTGGAGTTTACCTTGCAAAACATCCGTAGAAATAAAGCTAACTCCACTTCAGAGTGGTGGATGTCCTGTAAAATCCGGTGTTAACTCAAACTGCTCTGTATAATTCGATGCGTATCTTTAGGCAGTTTAGACCGGTGTAACCTTATACCCTGATGCAAGAGCATCTCGGGTCCTTAGCAATCCTGTGTCACAAAAAAAAAACAATTTGGAGTTTTGTCTGTGTTGCTCGATTTCTGCTTTGACCGAGTTGGTCGGTAGTTGGTCAGTTTCCTTTGGTTACCGAGTGTGGTCGGTTCTCTCCTGGGCGGTCGGTTATTTCATTGGTGCCCGACATTGCCTGTCTACTGCTCGGTCATCATGCTTAACGAAGGGTCTAGTTTTATGTCTTGTTGCGGCCGACTTGTGCATTTATATTGGATCACAGATTTAATGTTGGAATCCATCATTGGGAAGTGTGTGGTCCCAGATTTGACTGTTACTTCCATTGATTGTGGATCTGAAGGCCGACTCAGCTTGGTAGCTTCTTGTATAAATGTAGATGTTTGGTTGTAGTTTAAGGAGGCAGTTTTAGATAGAAGATAGTAGACATTAGATTGGAGGTTTGTAATAGATCCTCGCATGTTTGTGGACTTCTGTAATTCATTGTAATATCAGGCCCTAACCGGGAAGGCCTTACAGCCCGGCATGTATGGTTCTATTTGATGATAATATATGAAAGATCTAACATTCTCTCTCTCACTTTTGTTGTTTGTTGCTTCCACATGTGTGTTGCAGGCTTGGATCATTAGGGTGCGCCATTGTTTGGCCCCTCTTGCTCTCTACCTTGCGTCTGGTGGTATCAGAGCGAGGTGAGATCTTGATCTAGGTCTGCGGATCTAGGTTTGCAGGTTCCTCTTGAAACCCTAGTTGAATTGTTGTGGGGTAGCAGATTGCAATCTGACCTGCAATTGTAGAGGGTTGTCAAGATGGTTCGTGGGAGGCGAGATGCAAATCCAAGATTGGCAGATATGCTAAGCCAGATTGCTGCTAGGTTAGAAGCAGTAGAAACAGCCCAAAGAAGAGGCAAACATCTTGAAGATGTTAGTGATGATGAAATTGAAGAACAGGCGAATGCAGAACCTGCTCCTGTTATGGATCAAGGCGAAGAAAGATTTTTGAAGGCTTTGACAAGTCTGAAGTCAACACCACATTTGAATCCTTCTGATATAGTGGAAAGCTAGATTCTGATGAATTGGTGGACTGGATCACTGAGATGGGAAAATATTTTGAATATGAACACATTCTTGAGGATAAGAAGGTGAAAATTGCAAGCACAAAGTTGAAAAGTCATGCATCCTTATGGTGGGAACATCTGCAGTTGGATAGGAAAAAGAAGGGAAAAGACAAAATCAAGGTATGGAGTAAAATGGTCAATAAATTGAAAGGAAAGTTCTTACCTTGTGATTATCAGATTAACCTAGTTCGACGAATGCAAAGTTTGAGACAGAAAGATAGCTCGGTAAAAGAGTATACTGAGGAATTCTATAGATTAGATATTAGATCTGGACATGATGAGGATGATGTGGAAAGAATCGGCAGATACCTGAATGGTTTGAGAGTTTCCATCCAAGAGGAAATTAGCATGGTCAAATTGGAGAACATTGAAGAGGCTTATCAATTTGCTTTGAAGGCCGAGGAGAAATTGAACAAGAGACATGAGCAAAGACAGAGAGGTCGAGGTGGTAGATTCCCTAGAGGAAGAGGTAGATCTAATGGTGAAAATGGTAGATCTGAACCAGAAAAGACAAACCTGGACAAAGGCAAGACTGAGTGGAAAGGTGAAAGTTCTAGAGGTAGAGGCAGTAACTACCGAGGTGGTTATGGCAAAGGAAGTTTCCGAGGAACTTGTTATAATTGTCGAGGACATAGATCTTTTGAATGTACACAGGCTAGTAAGAAGGCTGGTAGCAGTAGAAATGCTTTGGTGCAAGAAGAGGCACCGAATGAACCTGAGAAAGAAAATAACTTGATGGTAAGGAGAGCACTATGGAATGAAAGCAAAAAGGAAGATTCGGTAAGGAAAAGTTTGTTCAAGACCAGATGTAGAGTTTCTGACAAAGTTTGGAAGGTAATCATTGATAGTGGTAGCTCGGAGAATCTGGCATCTGAAGAGATGGTCACAAAATTGCAGTTGGAAAGGTTGGTACATCCGAAGCCCTATCAGATTTCGTGGATCAAAGATGAGCATACACTCCTGGTAAGTGAACAATGTTATGTGAATTTGAAGATTGGAAAATACTATGATAAGGTGTTGTGTGATATCATGCCTATAATTGTTGTCATATTTTGTTCGGTAGACCTTGGCAATATGATAGACATGCTATATATGATGGGAGATTGCATAAGTATACTATTGTGGCTGATGGAAAAAAAAAAAATCTTGTTACCATTGATGGAAGAACCTGTTAGTAATGTTTGCACATCTGTGAAAGTTTGTTTGATGGAAAGAAGAAAGTTTGTTAACTCTTTGAAGAAGAATGATGTATGTTTTGCTATGATTCCTAACAAGCCGAGTAAGAAAATAGAGGATAATGTCCCTGAGGAGATTGATAAGTTACTCACCGAGTACAGTGATATCATTTCTGATAATGTACCTGATGGTTTGCCACCGAAAAGAAGCATTGATCATTGTATGGATCTAATCCCTGGAGCTAGTTTACTGAAGAAGGCACCTCATTGGTTGACACCTACTGAGAATCAGGAATTGAACCGACAAATTCAAGAATTGCTAGAGAAAGGTTTGATCAGAGAAAGTTTGAGTCCTTGTGCAGTACCTGCTGTATTGGCACCGAAGAAGAATGGAGAATGGAGAATGTGTACTGATTCCAGAGCAATCAATAAGATAATAGTGAAGTATAGGTTTCCTATATCGAGAATGGATGACATAATGGACAGTTTGACTGGAGCAAAGTATTTCACAAAGATTGATTTGAAAAGTGGGTATCATCAGATCAAAATCAGAGAAGGTGATGAGTCGAAGACTGCTTTCAAGACAAAAGGTTTGTATGAGTGGTTGGTTATGCCTTTTGGTTTAACTAATGCACCGAGTACTTTTATGAGGTTGATGAATAAGGTTTTGAAGAAATTCTTGCGTAAGTTTGTGATTGTATATCTTGATGATATTCTGATATTCAGTAAGACCAGAGAAGAACATTTGTTGCATGTTAGACAAGTTTTGCAGATATTGAAAGAGGAGAAGTTGCTGATAAATCTGAAAAAGTGTTCATTCATGAAAGAAGAGATTGTGTATTTGGGATTTGTTATTTCAGCTGATGGTTTGAAAATGGATCCTAAAAAGGTTGAATATTTTGAATTGGCCTACACTTGTGAATGCTAGTGAGGTAAGATCATTTCATGGTTTGGCAAGTTTTTACCGAAAGATCATAAGGAATTTCAGTTCAATTTGTAATGCTATGACTGAGACTATGAGAGGAGACAAAAGAGAATTCAAGTGGACACATGGAGCTGACAAAAGTTTTGAGACCTTGAAGCAGAAGGTTGCTGAATTACCTATTTTGACATTACCTGATTTTAGTAAAGTATTTCAAGTAGAATGTGATGCAAGTGGAAGTGCAATTGGAGTTGTGTTGAGTCAAGAAGGTAAACCTGTTGCTTTCTTTAGTGAAAATTTGAATGATGCTAGAAGGAGATATTCTGTGTATGATCAAGAATTCTATGCTATTGTTCAAGCACTGAAAAAATGGAGACATTATTTGATACCAAGTGAATTTGTGTTGTATACTGATCATAAGGCTTTACAATATTTGGGTAGTTAGAATAAGTTGAATCAGAGACATATGAAATGGGTTGAGTATTTGCAGAGTTATACATTTGTGATAAAGCATAAGAGTGGAGTCACTAACCGAGTTGCTGATGCATTGAGTAGAAGATCTTTGATGACCGAGATGAAAATTGAAGTTCTTTGTTTTGATGAGATGAGAGATTCTTATGAGTTTGACCCTAATTTTTCTAAGTCATGGAGAAAGTGCAGAGCACCTATTCAAGATCAACAAGACACTAAATGGGATGAATATTTCATTCAGGAAGGTATGTTGTTCAAAGGTATTCAATTGTGTATACCGAGAGGAGTAATGAGAACTAATCTGATAATAGAGAAACATAGTAGTGGTTTGGCTGGACATTTTGGTATTGATAAAACATGGAATTTGCTTAAGGAGAAGTACTATTGGCCGCAGTTGTATAAAGATGTTCAGAAATTTGTGAAAAGTTGTGGAATTTGTCAAGTTGCAAAAGGAGTAAGTCAGAATCTTGGATTGTATACACCGATTGCTGTTCCTAAGAAACCTTGGATTGACATCAGTATGGACTTTGTTCTTGGCTTACCGAAGACAGTAAGAGGTATTGATTCAATATTTGTTGTTGTGGATAGATTTTCTAAGATGGCACATTTTATACCATGTAAAAAGACATCAGATGCAGTACATGTAGCAGATCTTTTCTTTAAGGAAATTGTCAGATTGCATGGATTACCGAGGAGTATTATCTCTGACCGAGACAGTAAATTTGTTGGATATTTTTTGAAAACACTTTGGAAGAAATTTGGCACTAAGTTGAAATATAGTTCTACATTTCACCCACAAACCGATGGACAGACTGAGGTTGTGAATAGAAGTTTGGGAAATCTTTTGAGATGTTTAGTTGCAGACACACCGAGTAATTGGGATTCTATGTTAGCACAAGCAGAGTTTGCATACAATAATTCAATGAATAGGAGTACTGGAAAGACACCATTTGAGATTGTGAATGGCACACAACCAAGAGGAATATCTGATTTGAGAGACATTGTTGATGAGAATAAGAAAAGTGCTGAAGGAGTAAGGTTTGCTGAGTACATGAAGACATTGCATGAAGATGTGACGTTGAAGCTGGAAGACAGTTTTCAGAAATACAAAGACAGAGCTGATAGATCAAGAAGACATAAAACTTTTGATGTTGGTGATGAAGTGATGGTTCATTTGAAGAAAGGCCGATTTCCTGTTGGAACATATGGGAAGCTGAAGATGAAGAAGTTTGGACCTTGCAAGATTCTGAAGAAATTTGACAGTGGAAATGCATTTGAGATTGAGTTACCTGATGACATGGACATATCACCTATTTTCAACATTGCTGATTTATATGAGTATCATGAACCTGATGAAGAAGTAATAGTACCGACAGAATATCCTAAGAAGCAAAATGATGAAGTTGAATAGATTTTGAAGGAAAGAGTTGGCAAAAGTACAAGGGGAAAACAGTACATGGAATATCTGGTTAAGTGGAAGAATAGACCGATGGAAGACAGTTCTTGGATTTCGCAGTCTGAGTTGGATGCAGCTCGGACCAGACCTACCAAATGATTCGGAGAATCATTTCAAAATAACCCCAGGTGTTTGATGCAGGAGCATCTCGGGTCCTTGGCAATCCTGTGTCACCAAAAAAAAAACAATTTGAAGTTTTGTTTGTGTTGCTCGGTTTCTTCTTTGACTGAGTTGGTCGGTAGTTGGTCGGTTTCCTTTAGTTACCGAGTGTGGTCGGTTCTCTCTTGGGCGGTCGGTTATTTCACTGGCGCTCGGCATTGCCTATCTGCTGCTTGGTCATCTTGCTTACCGACGGGTCTAGTTTTATGTCCTGTTGTGGCCGACTTGTGCATTTATATTGGATCGCGGATTTAATGTTGGAATCCATCATTGGGAAGCGTATGGTCCCAGATTTGACCATTACTTCCGTTGATTGTGGATCTGAAGGCCGACTCAGCTCGGTAGCTTCTTGTATAAATGTAGATGTTTGGTCGTAGTTTAAGGAGGCAGTTTTAGATAGAAGATAGTAGACATTAGATTGGAGGTTTGTAACAGATCTTCGCATGTTTGTGGACTTCTGTAATTAATTGTAATATTAGGCCCTAACCGGGAAGGCCTTACAGCCCGGCATGTATGGTTCTATTTGATGATAATATATGAAAGATCTGGCATTCTCTCTCTCATTGTTGCTGTTTGTTGCTTCCGCATGTGTGTTGCAGGCTTGGATCATTAGGTTGCGCCATTGTTTGGCCCCTCTTGCCCCCTGCCTTGCATCATACCCGGTTCAATTTTGTATGCACACTGAGACCGGTACTATGTACTTAGATCAGTCTATCAAAGTGTTCACTTTTCTTTATCTACCGGTGCTTACGCACTATTCCTTGTCTACTGGTGTCTTCTAATTAATGTGAGTGACCGGTGAGCCCTTACCGGTGCATGGTGTATGTGAATGAACACTAATGACAACTTAAATTGCTAACAATCTTCCTTGTTGTCATTGGTGGCAAAAACTATACAAAACCATACTCACTTACTTTCTTGACTATAGAACACTTCCCCTATCTGAGTGCTCCGGTGGCTATTCTGCTTTCCTGCACATACTCTTCTTTTCTCTATCTCCTGTTCTGCTCTTCTGTTCCTGTTCACTCTCTGTTCTGTTCTGTTTTAACTCCTCTGTTCTTGTTCACTCTCTGTTTCTTCCCCTTTTTGCCTCCATAGGACAAAGGGTATAAGCTTTTCTTCACATTTGAAGCTTGGTGAAGATATCCTTATAAATTGTTTTGGCAGAGTGAAGGAATGGTGCCCACTGACCGATTACATATTCTATGTTCTTTTGGGCTGCTTTCAGAGAAACAATGATGCTCTCCATATCTTCCACAGTTTTGTAAGCTAGTTCATTGATCAGAGCTTCTGTAGAATTTGCTATTTGGTTCATGATATCAAATGTTGGTGCCCAAAACATCTGAAATCCAATAATATCTTGGATTCTCGTATTCTTTTCTTCATAAATTTTTCTCAGTGTAAGAGTTAAACTTGTCATTTCTTTGCTGTACGAAGTTACAGTTTTGTTCTTAATATCAAACTGAGAGGACAGGGCTTTAATCTCCTCTGAGACCTTTGCTGACTTTTCTGACAGATCTTGCAAAAACACTCCAAAGTTTGAAGTTCTGCTCATCAAACTTCCTGCCTGTTGAAGTTGTTGTAGCATTCTCGGGTTGGTTACCGCATTCACCTTGATTTCTTCAACCTGTTTGTGGAGTATTTCCACTCTTTTCTTCTCATAGTGGTCAATTGCCACTATTTCTGGATCAGTGAGATCCTCACCGATTGCCTGTGCCAGAACTTCTAGCTGATCGATGACCGGTTCATCTTCATCTATGTCAGCATCAGGGACGAAGTTGCACAGAATGTTCTTTACATTGGTCAGGATCATGTCCTGTTTCCTTTTGGTCAACTCTTTTAGCTGCCTTGTTGACATCTTGTTGATGTCTACCACTGTATCGGTGACCTTACTCTTCTTGGCTTCCTTCTCTTCGAAAAATGACAACTTTCTCTTAGATGAGGAGCTTGGTATGTCGACTTGTTCCTATTGCCTTTGCTCTTGCTCCGATTGAGCTTGCTCAGTGTGAACTGGAATTTCTTCCTCTAGTCCCTCATTCTCTTCAACGTCTTGATGAGCTGTGTTTTCTTGTTGAACCTCTTCTTCCGGTAGAACTTTCTCTGTAGATTGTTCTTCCTCGGTCTAAGCTTCTTCCGGTTGCTCATTGACTTCAGCATCTTGTTCTTGTTCTTCTAGTGGGACTTCTTTCTGTTGCTGCACCTCAGCTCTATGAAGTTCTCCCATGGGTATATCAATATCTGCCTCTTGTTCAACATATATTTGTTCATTAGTTATGAACTCTTCTATTTGAACTTTTTCCTTTTCAGTAGAAGATGCTTCACCAGGTGTGGATTTGACTGGTGGTGCTTGCATTTGTGCAATTTGATCTTGAGGACCTAGTCTTTCCAATGCACTGAAGTCATACTTGTGCCAGTAGTCCAGAGTCACTTTATACACTTGATTCTCATACCCGTTTAATATCTCGGCAACTCTATCTGATGTTTTTAGGTTTATGGATGCTTCTTCTAATAGAAGCTTTATTTTGTCTTCACCGAGTCCAAGTCTAATCTTTAGCAGTGTTTCCCTAGTGATTCTTGTGTTTGTTCCTAGACCGGTTCTCCATTTTAATTGTAGTCTTGAGTTGAGTTCTGGTGGGAACTTGGACTTGTAGTCCCTTGGAGTTCTTTCATACTCCATAAAAGTTTCTACTATTGTTACAATAACTGCCTGTTTATCCTCTTCTAGTACACTGAACCATTTAGCAGCATTGTCTACGTTTCCGAAGTCCATCCCCTCATCAACAATATCATTGATAGACATAGGTTTAGTGTTACCTTTGCTCGGAGAGATGAGAACTGCTGGATTTGTTGGCTTAGTTCTCTTGTCATCAGTGATGTCTACTATCACTGGTGCTTCAGCTCCAAGCACTCCTTTCCCTTTACCGGTGTCCGGGACCGGTGGAACTGTTGTTCTTTGAGCTGCTTCTTGTTCTGCTTGCTGCTGGTTCTGAAGAAGTTTGGTCCATATCGCTACTTCTTCATTATGCACTTTCTCAACTTCTCCAATAAGCATGAGACCTATCCTTCTTTTTGTTGAGAAGGTTTGTTGATGAAGTTCAGCTTGTTCTATGGCTTCTTCTAGAGTGAGGTGGTTCTGGACCTCCAAAAGAGCTCATATCCTTAGCTCCTTTTCTCTATCCTCAGAAGCCTTCCACCGATCTTTAATAATTTGTAGAAGATCATCAGGTAGAGTGTGTGAAGTCCACTAGGATGAAGATTGAATTTTTGAAGGAAAAACACTACAGCTTCTTCAATTTTTCTTTTGTCTTCATCATTGGCTAGTTGATATCTGCCTCTAACAGAACCTAAACCACCAGATTCTTTTAGTTCTGCCACAAATTCATCAATTGTGGGCTTTCTTCTTCTAATCAGAGGAACTGTTTCCTCAGTCTCTGTCTCTTTTCGTTCTCCCACTTGAGTACTTGGTACCGGTTCTACTTTCTTCCTCCGAGCCTTGGGCTGCTCTATCGCCGGTTTCTTCTTTGGTGTGGGGTCCTCTTGTAGACATTCTTGATTGGTGCCCTCTTTGACAGATTTTGTAGAATCTCAGCATATGTGCCAAACTGATTTTCGCCGAGATCCAGATTTGCATCATTTAGGGCATCAGCATATGCCTTAGCAATTCTGGCAGTGATATCGTATCCCAAATCAGGAGCATATACGTCTCTCAATTCCACTGCTTGAATGATGCAGTTGTCAATGGTAACCAGAAAGCATACATCGTCCTTATACAGGTCAACTATAGTTGACGACACCCTCTCTCTTTCATGCATCTTTAATTGAAATGCCTCAAAGTATTCAGTCATCGCATTACTTAGCTAGTCTCCCAGTTGATTGGCCATTTCAGCGATTTGATGCATGACCGGTTTATTAGTCCTCCAATGCACTTTATCAATACCCGAGAAGAAATCTAAGTAGTAGAAGTATAGGCAAACCAGAAGGGTTCCATACTTCATGGATTTCTTTTTCACCACTCCCAGCTTCTTCATGTTTTCAAATATTTGGCTTTGAAGCATTGCACAGATGTCGTATTGGGCATTGTCATGCATTATTCGGTGTGCGGCGTGAATAGCTCCACCCGGTATGCTATTCAAATTGCTTGACTGATAAACCTTGTATCGAATAATAGCAGACGCAAAACGTACTCCATCCTCAATGTCGTTCATGGTCATAAGTCGACCATCAGATCTTGACTTAGTTTGTTGACGACGGCATTGGCAATGACTCGTAGGGTTAGTGCTTCCCCTTTGTTACTATAACCAGTTACTCTGTGGAGATCTTCTTTGGTGATTTCGTGACATGCACCTCTGGTGAGCCAGAAGCCTGGTTCGTGAAGACGGCTCAGTACCAGTTTGATTTGGTCTTCTTGGAAGATGGTCGGGTAGCATACTCCATTTATCAATCTGGATGATACGAGCTTGGCATACTTGTTGGGAAGTCTCCCTTCTTCGCAAAGTGACAAGTATTCGCCTTGAATATACGTTTCACCCAATTCTTCCCATTTGGCGTGAATGAATGTCGTGACCTCTTCGGTTAAGAGGACTCTTGGCACAGATGAGAGCGCACTAGCCATGTCATTCTCTCTGTTCTGAATTGGCGCGATATCATATGCAGGTCGATCCACTTGATCTCCCCTGATCAACTTTACGTTAGCGGATGAAGAGGCCATTCTTGCTAACTGGCAACTTGCAGAAAGTAGCTTAGATCGGTATTACACACAGTAATTCTCAGTGATCAAAGCGTGAGAATGATACTTAGCACAAGAATTCGTAAATAAAAAAAAAGCAAAGTAAAAGCTTGTGAGTAATTCTCCTTTCTTTTATAGGGTTAGGTCATAACGGTAACTATTCGTTAAATGGCTACAGTAATAAATGCCTTACCTAACTTTTCTTTCCGTTTTTCCCAACCAGTTGACCTGCTTTTTCGGTTAGGCAAACCCCGGTTTATTATACTCTTCCTGACCGGTTGTCCTTGTAGACTGAGTGAGTTCGATTCTCACCAGTCTTACCAGGAACAGTAGAGGTTCTACCAGTTCCCTCTAGGCCTTTACAGCTCAGTTTGCTGAAGAGATATCACCATCTACAGATGATGATCCTTCCTCTGTCTTCTCCTCAGCAGAGCTCTTTGATTCCTTTTTGAACCAAATCTGTCTGACTGTTTTCTCAGTCTTCTCTTCCTTGTTGATCTTCTCTTCTGGTTTGACCAGTTCCTTCTTCGGGTTGGATGACCGGTTCCTGCAGTTTTTAGCTAAGTGTCCAACTTTGTTGCAGTGATAGCAGACTATCCCGGTAGCCTTCCATGGGTTCACTCTTCTTGTGTTGGGTGACTTACACCATGAATCATTGTGGCAGTGAGTCCCACAATTTGCACAGTTGGTTGTGCTCTGGTTCTTGTTTCTCTTGGTGTATACCAGTCTTGGTGATCTGAATGCTATAGTCTTCGATTTGCATTCTTTAGCCTTGTGTCCAAACTTGTTACAAGCATAACAGTAGCCCTTAAAGCTTCCCTTGCTTCCACTAGACACAGAAGTGGGGCTGGACCAGCATTCATTGGTCTTGTGACCCATTTTTGCAACAGTTCTTGCAATAGCTGTTGATTGGCTTTATCGGTGCATTCCTGCATTGATTTGTTCTATGACCCGGTTTACCACAATGATTGCAAGGAGTGTTAAAGGTCTTCTTACCTTTTTGCGCCAGTGGCTTCTTCTTGTCTTTCTTGCTTGTCTTCGCTCCAGAAGATTCACCATTCTCTTTGGTAACTTCACCGGTGAATCCAAGACCGGTTTGATCTTTATGCCTTATTTGAGCTTTAAGTTGCTCATCAAGCTTGACCGAACTTTCATTGTATCTTCTCAGGATTTCATTTCTTTCTTCAACTTCTTTCATCTATTCCTTCAGTTGATACAGTTCCAGTGACAGTCTTTTGCATGCCTCATTCCTGTCATGCCCGCCCTTCTGCATGTGGGCATTTTCTTGGGTGACACTCTGCATGTCCTCTTGAAGTTGTAGAATGATAAGTTCATTCGCTCCTACGACTTCCACTGCCCAGTCCCTTGCTTTCTCAAAGGATGTTAAAGACTTGACTGTTGAGTTCTTTTCATCTTCATCTTTTCTCTTTTTCTTGATTAGTTTAGTCATTCTCAGGGCATTATCCTCTTGTTCCCTCTTAAGGTTAGAGATTTGATCAGTTAAGATTTGATTCTTTTCCATGAATTCAGATACTGCCTCCTCAGCTTCATCAGATCCACTCTGCCCAGAGAGTTCATCGTTGGTTTCATTGCTCTCATTCAACTGTAGAGCCAGCTTCTTTCTCTTTGCTAGTGATCTCCTTAGTCTACTCTCCAGAGAGGCAATAATGTCGTTGGCTTCCTCTAGCTACTTCTGATACCGGTAACTCTCCATGATCTTTCTCTCAAGTTGTTAAACTTTTAAGTATAGAGAACTTTTGCTCTGATACCAATTGCTAATACCAACCGGTTACTGAGAGGGGGGGTGAATCAGTACGAACTATTTTTTTGATCTATTCTTTTCTTGTTTAATACTTCTTGAAATCTAAGCAAAGTGTGAAACAAACATTCATAACTGTAAAAGAAGTACATAGAATAACACAAGATACATACGTGGAAACCCTTGGTTAGAAGGAAAAAACCATGGTGAGACAGAGCTCACAACTTCACTACTACAGAATGAAGGGGCCCTGTTAGGAGCTTACAAAGCACTAGTTAAGGTGCTACCTGGTTAAGGGATTTTACAAAAGATCAATTAAGATCTGAACCCTGTTAAGAGCTGCCTGATTACAGGACTTTGAACATCAACAAAGATGTTACCCTGTTAGGGGATTTTTACAACGAATTGATTAGGTCCACCCTGATAAAGGGATTTCAATTCGCTTTCACTACTGATAAAAGCAATGTTCTGTTATGACACCGAATGTCTGATTAGATCATAGCTCTTTCCCGGTTTGCCTGGTTGTTGATCTCTGCTACCTCTGTGTCTATTGCTCTTCTCTTAGAAGATGTCTCTCCTCTACTCTATGCAATCACCAACAATCAACAACTATCTTGCGTCCTATGACCTATATTTATACAAGAGTTCATCATAATGAAACCCTCATAGAACCACCAAGCTGTAAACTCACCAAAAAATCATGTAACTAGCAAAAAGCTATGCGTTCTGATCTGGAGTTTACCTTGCAAAACATCCATAGAAATAAAGCTAACTTCTGTTAAAAAGCTAACTCCACTTCAGAGCAGTGGATGTCCTATAAAATCCGGTGTTAACTCAAACTGCTCCGCATAATCTGGTGCGGATCTTTAGGCAGTTTAGACAGGTGTAACCTTATACCCGGTTCAACTTTGTATGCACACTGAGACCGGTACTGTGTACTTAGATCAGTCTATTGGAGTGTTCACCTTTCTTTATCTACCCGTGCATATGCACTGTTCCTTGTCTACCGATGTCTTCTAAGCAATGTGAGTGACCGGTGAGCCCTTACCGGTGCATGGTGTATGTGAATGAATACTAATGACAACTTAAATTGCTAACATTCACCACCTCCCGAAGGTAATGAACAGGGCCCACAGATTGAACAGGCAGGAGACAGGAATAGGAATAACATTGGGAATGATATTGATAGGGAGGCAAGAGATGCCTTCAGGAATATTGCAGATGGTCAAGCATCATATTGCAAATGTATTGCAACAGCTTTCAGACACTCTTTAGCATATCGCATTACCGGGTGATCGTACTAGAGACAGAGGTGCGCGGAGTGTTTTAGTTAGTTCACATAGGTCACAAGCAGATGACAGGTGTGATTATAGAGCTGACCATATTGGTACTTATGATAGGCCTCTTCAACCTACTTTCTTGAGGCCTGAGCTGGATGTAGTTAGTGTAGAGACAGAGCCGACACCATTTGTTGATGACATGGTGGCACATTATGCAGAGTGGGATGTTCTACTTGAGGCAATTAAAAGAAATCTGAATTTTGATAGATATCTGACACAGAAGCAAGAGCATTCCAGAGGCAGGCCAGCTCCTGACACGAGGCAGAGACCTAGGCAAAATGATCTCAAGCAAGTAACCAGCAAGTTGACACTAGCTCACTTCGATGGAAGTGGGAAGACTACAACTAGAGCATGGGTCCACAAGCTGGATACGTACTTGTCACTTCGTCCTATGTCTACGGAGGACGCTATACGTTTTGTCATGCTTCATTTAGAGTCCAATTAGAGTATGTAAATCCAATCAACCTAAAATCATCCATCCTCCTAATTTATAATGCCCAAGTCAAGAGTATCCTTGACATGGTGCAACACTTATTTTGTTTGCTACAAATGAACAAGCTTTACTTGGGCTAAGAATTCAGAGCCATAACTAATAGGAAAACCCAGATCCAATCATGTGCATGTAAATATATTGAATTGCCAACCAATTGTGTATGATTCATAGACTGTTAGTGAATCATCATATGCAACAACTTCAATTCATCATCCATAGGTATAGTGGCAGGGTTACAATCAACCATGCAGGACCATTCCAAAGATTTGCAATATACTTGAGCCATGTAAATGAAGTAGTAATATTGTCAAAACTTTACACCTAAGAAATAGTGTAGGAGGCCTAGAACAGTTTTGTCAAAAGTAAAACATAGAAATTTTACTCATTGTGATGTAATGGCCTCGCTACCTATAATGGCAAGATCATCAACATAGAGAACAAGAATCACAATGTCACTCGCAATATCTTTTGATATAGAGATTTGGATCAGAAAGACTTCCTCTAGATCAAAAATTTCAAAGATGTCGATCAATCCTAATGTACTAAGCACATGAAGCATCCTTAAGCCCTTTAAAGGGACTTAAAGAAGCCAAAAAACTAGGTGATCATTGCTAGAAACTTTAAACCCTTCAAGCTGCACCATGTAGACCTTATCCGAGATTCCAAATCCTTATTCATGAAGATATTCTTCATATCCATTTAATACACCTGTCAACTAAACTGTAACTCTATGTCATTTCCCCCTTTTCAATAAATTTCTAGGATAACTTCCAAAAGCCCATTTATAACCCACTTCTTACATCTAGGTAAGCTAAAAGAATGTACAGGAAAATAGATTAATATCCAATAAAGGAAAATTAAAAACCTACACTAGTAAATGTGTTATCCTGTGACTACCAATTTTATGCATAATGCATCACTATTTTAAGTTTTGGGTTCTCGTGATAGGTACCTGTGTTCAATACAAGTGCGTGTTTGGTTGCCAATTCAACAATTTTTTCTCTGTCAACTATATATTCATGCCTACAAACAATTTGAGGGGGGTTATCTAATTAATTCTTCTCGGTTGTTTTGTTGTACATATTCTGAAGAAAATAATATATTTGCACAAGTTACATGAATCAAGGCCAATTTTTTATTCCATTTCTCATGTGTAATTTTCTTTCTAGCTTAGGTGTGCATATTTGTTTCCATTTTCAATACTACATTTACCTTTAAATTCTTTAGTTTTAATATATTTGTAATGATTATAGTTGATATATCTGTATAAAATAGTTCCCAGTTTGCCTGAGTTCCAAATATATTCCGTGATGCGAAACATTGCCTTGTTGTCTTTCCAAATTCTGTTTCGGAAGATTTTCAAGTTACTTCACTTTCCTTATTGTATATGCAAGGCTAGAATCATGTCTTTCAAAAGCTCACCATCGTTAAATTGTTGAAGATTAAAATAAGGACTTCTTTTTGCTTTCTTTGTTTCAGGTGATTAGTTTATGCGAGAGACTTGCAGGTCAGGATGCAAGAGTCACAACTGTACCAGTTGGAGTGCTGAGATTCACTCGCCAATTGACCCGATTTTTCCAATGGACAAATGATGTTGCTGACAGACTGGCATTTTCAGAGGTTAACAATTCGTTGCATTTTGATTGTTTACCAAGAGTTGAATGGGTCTCTATTCATTTGTAGTAGCTTCCCCCATTAGCCTTGTCAATTCTTTATTCAACCTTACTCTAAATTTGTGTGTTAAATTCAAATTTCCAGAGACAAAGTTGAAAGATTTAATTGCTATTTAATGGCCAGTTAAAAATTCATGAAGTCTATTTTGATAAATTTTCCCTTCAAATAGCAGGCATGCATCAATTTTTTCCCCCATGCCAAACAGAATGTTCTTAAATTTTTTTGAGACATTTTTCTGTACAACTATTTTAGAGTAGAACACAATAAAAATTCCTGGCCTTGAATTTATACCCTGAAAGTATCCAAGATATGCCAAAATCTAACTTAATCTTCTAGATCACATGTCCGTTTGCTTTCAATAAATACAATTGATATCTTCTGCAGCAAAAGCTCATACATATTATATATGCAGTCGCACAATTTAACCTCGTGATGATTGTTTTAGCTTTTTCATGCAGGTTCTTCAAGTGATGTGGTTTTTTCTACTCCTATGGCAGAAACACATTCTCTTTTGGGAACAGATCCAAAAGATACGGTTACCTTGGAAAAGTATCTTCAAGAGTATTTTACGAACATCTTGAAGAAACTGAAAGATCTAAAAGCTCAATCAAAACAAGGAGACTTTTACATCTAAATTTTGTAGCATTCCATTTGGGAATGATGTAAAGTTATCACTATTATATCATCAGTAACTCACTACTTACTTTAGGCTATTCCAATTTGATTTCTGCCTTGCCTTCATGGCACGATATTGCAGCACAGCATAGTTTTCATGTGCAAAATAACCATGGTTTGGAAATAACTGTCGAGTGAAATTTGTTGGAAATTGTGGTATATATTTTTTAACTAAGTCATTTTTGTGACTTAATATTAGTAATTGAACTATTTAGTTAGATTTGTTGAAGGATAATGAACATTCAAGTTAGTTTCTAGTTAGTTATTGGTTTAAGTAGTTTTAGAAATCAGTTGATATTTAGTAACAGTTTCAAGTCTATATATGTACAACATTAATTCAGAAATGAATGAAGAAGTTCTATAGCATATATCTTACATTGTTCATTATGTAGATAATCTGTAAATTGCTATTTTACTTTTATTCTATAGTCCTTCATTTGGTATTAGAGGCCAGATTGGAAGACCCTGTAGAAGATAAAAATCAGATTCCTGTTAAAGATCAGATTAGCATTGGCTGGAGGAGAATGAATATAATATACACTGCATGGTAAAGTGAAAGGCGTGTATCTAAAAATTTTGAGATCTTTTGGAGTTTCTTGGGGTGGACATTAAATTGGTTGAAGGCGTACATTTATTCTTCCCTACTTAAAGGCTTTCTCAAGAGTTTTAATATAATGATTACTTCACATTTTTAAAAGGATCAAGTGCTAGCAATAAAGTATTCATTTATTGTTGTTTTGAAAGAGGAAATGATATGTAGTCTGTGGAGTTCTTGACTGGAATATGTATAGTTTGAGGCATTTGATGCGTATATCATTGCTGTTTGTCGCTGCCCTAGAAGAGAAGCCACTTTTAAAAAAACAAAAAAAAATGCTCATAAAAGAAAAAGAACAGATGCCATCAAGTATTTGAGAGTCACCGAGAAAGAGTTTGCTGCTAAGTGAATAGGAGGTTTTGAAGTGAAAATTGCATTTCTGGAAGGTAGGTGTTGAAGATTATTTAAAATGAGAAGCCAAAGAAAGTGAAGCTGCAGAGGAGATCGCAGGTTTTAAGATAATGCCAGCTGCTGCAAAGAGGATTTGCAAGATTTCCACGCAGATATGCTTGAAGAAAGAATGATATAAGTCGCTGTGTGAGGAAAAGCACCTATAACAGGCAAAAGAGGCATTAGAAGTTGATTAGAAATTGCTGGCTTGTATGAGATTTTCAGATTGAAATTAATGCTTGAAGGAATCACAATCATGTAAGTTTGGAAGCAGCTGGTGAAAGGTGAAGTCACTGGCAAAAGGAGATTTCGGCTGTTAAAAGGAAAACTGTAGCATAAGAAATGATTGAAATAAAGTCCGAGTCAGAGCCAAATTCGTAGAAAGCCTGAAGTTGCAGATTGCTAAAGGTGTGCACTGAATTCAAAGGAAGCTGTGAAGTTGAAGCAAAATAAAGAGAGCACCATAAATCAGAAAGAGAATATTGCAAGCCATTAGAAAGGGAGATTGCGAGTTTGATATCAGAGTTTGCAAGCAAATTGCCACTAAAGGAAGGAGTTGATTCATTCAAATGTTAGATTTGGAGAAGTGATGCATTATTTGAGTTTTCGATATTTAGTCAGTACGGAAGAGAAATTGCTGTTTGTTGTGAACTGCTGAAAGATTAAAAAAAGTAAATTTTCTCAAGTTTTGTTCTTGAAGGAACTGCGACAGACAACTTTTTGGTTTTGACAAGTGATTTTTCATTTGTGTGAGAAGTGTTGTTGAAATGAAATGAAAGGTTTTAATGATGTCCACGAGACCACCGGTAGGCATCCTGCTGCGATTTCTGCTATTTCTCCAAACTGTTCCTTTTGTTGTGGATCCGGATTAGGAAGCTAGCTGTCTTGTGTAATCTTGCTTCTTCGAAAAGTTCCTTCATGCTGCTCACCTGCAGTCACTCCTTGTACTCGCTGCGAATATCCTCATACGCCCCACATTTCTTAATAAAATTTCATTCTGTTTCCACCATTCCCTTGCTGCAGAAAGCACAAATTCTCTCTTCCCACCTCTCTTTAGGGACCATCCATCTACCAATTTCACATCGTAGATGGTGGGAGCTAGTCCTTAATTGAGCAATTAGAATCTTGACCTTTCCTTTAATTGTGGACCCTAAATATTCTTTATCCCCATGATCCCATGTGTGATTAAATTCTTTAACATAGTAGGCTTTTTTTCTTCCAATCAGGTTCGTCCACATGGCAGTTCTGAATTTTTCTAACTCCCATTTCTTTATTTCCAAATTGGTGTTTGGGCACTCTTGGAAGGTAATGTTCTATTTGTTCAACCATTTGTTCTTTTGTTTCTTCCACGTTCTTTTCCTACGTGCTAACTCCTCTTCAACCACCAATTTGGGCCAGCAATGCTTATCCATACTTCCCACTTTTTTTAGATAACCTAACAGCCGGATAATTGCTGAGGCCTTGATTGGGAACATACCGGCCTCCACCAAAAGGATCTCGTAAGGGACCGTTGCCTTGACCTTGAGGTTACTAGTAATGAGATGCTTTTGGATTCTTTCTATTTGTCTCCACTTATGATTTGATACGCTGCTCCCCCAAACCTCACATCCGTAAAGAATAACCGGGACCACTAAAAGACCAAAGAGGGCCTTCCTAGTTTTCCAGTCTCAAAGTTCCGCTTTCTTGCATCTATTTTGAAGATGGTAGGAGGCCTTCCATCCCCCCTGGATCCGTTTTGACTTGCATGTCTCCCAACTTAGTCTAGATTGGAAGTCAATTCCGAGATATTTGTACTCCACCATTTCAAACGGGCTGCCCTTGAATATGAAAGTGTGTTGCTGAAGGTTATTGGATGTATGGGGGAATTAAGCCAGTGAAAATACTTGAAACCAACCACAATACATTTCCTCTGTATATTTAAGTTTTATTGTTGTTTTTATATTCCTTTTGACGTTTGGAGAGATTATTACTGTAGTAGTTGATTTGAAGTTGTTCACATTTCTAAACAAGAGAGAGGATATCAAAGAACTGAAATAAAGTGAATAAGGTGAGTTGGATTTGTGTATTTCAACTAGGAAAATAGGTTAAAAAGTAAAGGAGAAAATTAATTTGGAAGAAGAATCAATGGAGGTTAAAAAATACAATTCAGATTTGGAAGAAGAATTAATGGAGATTAAGAAATACAATTCATAAATGATAGAAGTCATTAAGGAGAGAACCAAAGAAAATTGTAAAGTTTTAAAGGAAATTATTAATCTTGAGATAGAATTAGAAAAAATTAAAGATAAAAATACAATGTAAGATTATTTAATGAGACCAAGAAAAAGAATGATGATTTGGAAGAAGGGCTAGAGAGATTAAAAGACAAACAATTTATAGATGAGAGAAATCTTAAAACTAAAAGGAGAGAATGAATAATTAGTAGCATTCCATAAATGTCTAAGGTCAAAACCATTGATGTGGAATTGAAGCTTTATGTTCTTTATCTGGTAATTATGATTTTGTTGAAGCTATTTTTGAGCAAGGTGATGATAATGTATTTGATTACACAAATGTTGGTAGTTGTTTTGAAGATAATGTTGGTCTAAAAATTATGAAAAGAAAGGGGTACAAAGGTCAAGGACTGGGTAGTTATGAACAAGGAAGGAGAGAGCCAATTGAGCCAACAATGAGGCCAAAGCATTTAGACCTGTCACAAATCACAAAAAGTATGTTACAAATATTGCAAGTTCTAGCAAATTTATTCAAGAAATTCAATGTTCTTATTGTAACAAGAAAGAGCATGCATAGGAAAAGTGTTTTGATTTACATCCTTGTAACCTATGTGGATTGACATATCATTGTGAAAAGAATTATGGAGCAAGAAATTAAAGAGTGAGTCGATATTAGGATGCATAAAAATGGATGGTAGATAGAGTTATGGATTGAGCTAGTATAAAATAATAGGCATGATAAAAAAAAGTTACTTAAGCACAAATGCTCCTATATGTAAAAGAAATCATTGTCATGTGAGAGTATGTTAGAGGATTTAGTTTCTGTTATTTGTTTTGATGATGTAGGGGATGTTTATTGGCATGTATATTTTAGACATGGTTAGTTTATTGCAAATTTTGTTGGTGATAGCTTTGGACATTGTTCAATCCTCATTATTGTAGATTTGTGGAGCATTTTGAGATTGTGGGGAAATCATAGATAGATCAGAGAAGACCATGTATGGTCTTGATTGGAGTGAAAACTAGCAAAGTGACTCGTGATGATCAATTGTAAATTGATTATTTTTTATTGGAATGAGCACCATAAAAGTGACTCATTATGCGATTACAAGAATTATTGGATAATGAAGCTTGTAGCATATATTTTCTTTGAAATGTTCATTATAGGAGAGAAAATATAGAGTAATGACCATTTTTCTCAATGTTCATTATCAAGGAGAATGAAGAATAATGAACATTCAAGTTAGTTTATGATTAACGAGGAGATATTTTCCACAAGAAGTCAAATTGTGATATTTCTATCAAGTTTCAAGTGTAGTTTTTGAGTCAAACTACATAATTTAATTTTGATAGAGATATCACAATAGTTTATGATTAGTTATTGGTTTAAGTAGTTTTAGAATTAGTTGATATTTAGTAATAGATTCTAAGTCTATATATGCACAACATAAATTAAAAAATTAACAAAGAAGATTTATGGCATAAATCTTCCATTGTTCATTATGTAGATAAATTACAAATTGCTATTTTACTTTTATTTTGTAGTCCTTCATTTGTGATACCTGAGAGTTAGTTTTTCTAATGAAAATTTATTATGAGAAAATGTGAGGTTTTAACACCCTAGCAGCAAGCCCGAGCGAACATCCCTAGATACTAAGAATATGTAAATAATTTTTTTTAAACACAAAGTTACACTATATTACAAAAATGTTAATTGAACAATTATGCAATGCAATAAATACAACATGAATGCTAAACCACAATCATAAAACTAGGTCCTCTTTGGTTCCCCGACATCGCTACTATTCAACTGTGATTGTCAAGAGCACCTATCTTTGTGACAGTCACAAAAACACCCATAGTTGATGAGATCATTGATTGTGATCAGTATGAACATATTTGGGGGCATTCTTTTTATTTCATGGTTTGTATATGTTATTTTATGCACTGACTTTCAAATATAAGGCCATTAGAG
Source organism: Chamaecyparis obtusa (assembly GCA_027943335.1). NCBI lineage: Eukaryota > Viridiplantae > Streptophyta > Pinopsida > Cupressales > Cupressaceae > Chamaecyparis > Chamaecyparis obtusa. The sequence continues at coordinate 1,894,012 of BSBK01000335.1, forward strand.
CCATAATGTACCCATTTGGCCCATTAAAACTTGATGGTCAAGGGTAGGTCAAAATAGTCAAATTGGTCAAAATAGGTGGATGGGGCATATAAATGGTGTTTCTAGGTTAATTCAATCATGTTGATCATATTTGCAAGGTTTTAGAGGTCATAACCATGAATATGCCAAAAGTTTGCATCAATATTGCAAAAGTTGTCAATGACAACTTTGAAACATTTGCATTAACAAATGGCTAGTATATGTTATTTTATGCAATTTATTACTGTTAAGTTATACATAACATGTAACAAAGTAGAGGCCATCATTTTAGGATTGAATTTTGTATGAATAGAGATTGAGCCAGTTAAAGTTTGTACAGGTGGAGATTTCAGGGCTGAAGAGACCAAAAAATTGCTTCTAGTCTTTTATTCATGTAGCCACCAAAACCCTTTACACTTCTGCAGCTCATCAACACTAGGGGTTTGAATGAATTTAATACATCACATTTTCATGGTAATGTATCTTATTTTAGTTGATCTTGAATGAATCTATCTATTTCATGCACTTCTTAAATTCTATTTTTATTTTTTGAAAGCAAGCCTTGTGGACTATGAGGACAGTGATGAAGAAGCATCTCCTCCTATGGTGTGCATTACTGAAAGGGTCAGAGGGGAAAGAGAATTGGTGATTGTTACAAGTTCTAAGAGAGCCCTATGTATTCCCATGTGATTGGACCCTTAGTATGCATACTCATCGATATTTTAAAAAAAAAACATTAACAGTTCATTGGAATTTTGACGATAGTCCCTCATAAGCTCCGATGAGAATGTTGTACTTGTGACAAAAAATTTCATCGTTGGTATATTCTTGTCAAAGCCTATTGGCAGGCAAAACATTTCATCGGAATTATGATGATAACTTCATCATACGAACAACATGGGTTCCATCAGAGGCCCAACGAAACTTGTGCATGGGTTTCGTTAGAGGTCCGACGACGTGGTTCGTCAGAAATCTAATGAATGAAAAGGAAGTTTACAATTCAAACTTTTGACGAAACGTTCATCGACAATTTGATGAAATATTATTCATCGAATCCTATGACAAAATTCTAGCGATGAAAAGATGGTCGATGTTTCATTGAACCTTCAACATAGATTTGTTGGGATTCTTACAATCCTTCATCAAAAAATATGTCCAAATGTGTTAGTGATTTATTATTATGATTAGGATTAGGGTTTAGTGTTAAGGTTGGATTAATGGTCATGGTTAGGAGTATAATTAGGGTTTGGATTAGGGTTTAGATTAGGGTTTGGATTACAATTATAATAGGATTAGGGCTTAGGCTTAGAATTACTTTCATGGTTAGGATTAGGGTTTAGGGTTTAAAGTTAGAATTATGGTTAAGGTAAGGGTTTACATTATAGAGTATTATTATTAGTTTATGGTTTTGATTATGGTTAAGGTTTAGAGTTAGGGTTAAGGTTAAGATTAGGGTTAGATTTAGGATTATGGTTAGGGTAAGGGTTTACATCATGGTTGGTATTATGGTGAGGGTTAGGGTTTTGATTTGCATTGGGACTAGGACTTAGGGTTTAGGATTAAGATTAAGGTTTATGTCATGGTTAGTATTATATTTTAGGATTAAAACATGGTTAGGGATAGAGTGAGTGTGTAGGTTAGGGTTATGGTTTAGGTTTGGATTTGGGATTATAATTAAGATTCTAGGGTATACATCATGGTTAGGGTTAGGGTTTGGCGTATGGTTAGTGCAAGACTTAGAATTATCATTATGGTTAAGGATTAGGTCACAAGTATAATTAGAATTAGGGTTAGAATTATGGATAAACTTAGGATTAGGGTTCATATTAAGGTCTAATTAGGGTTAGAATTATTACTAGATTTAAGGTTTAGGGTTAATGTTATGGTTTGAATTATGCTCATGCTTAAGGTTAAGTTTATATTTTAGATTAGTGGTATAGTTAGGTTTAGGTTTACTCTTAGTTTAGAAAAAAGCTAGGGTCAAGGTTTGGGTTAGGATTAGGATTAGAGTTAGGATTATGATTAGGGTTTAGGGTTATGTTTTGGATAAGGATTTGGTTAGGGTTTAGGGTATATGTTATGGTAAGGGTGTTGAGTATGATTAGGGTAAGGGTTAGAATTATAATTAGAGTTAGGGTTTATGTTAAAATATGATTAGGGTTAGGATTATAATTATGGAAATACTTAAGATTAGGATTTAAATTAGGGTTAGGATAGGATAGGATTAGGCTTAATATTGTAATTAAAATTATGGTTTTAGGTTAAGGTTATGATTTGAGTTATGGTTAGGATTATGGTTTAGGGTTTAGGATTAGGATTAGGCTTAGGGTTTAGGATAAGGTTTTAAGGTCAGGGTTTAGGGTTTAAGGTTAAGATTATGGTTAGGATAACGATCTACATGGTGAATAATATTATGGGTTAACTTAGGATTTTGATTAAGATTATTATTGGGTTTAGGATTATTGTTAGAGTAAATGATTACATCATAGTTAATATTATGGTAAGGGTTGGGGGTTTTATTAGGATTAGGATTTGGGCTTAAGGCTTAGGATTAATATTTGTCAGGGTTAGGTTTATATCATATTTAGTATTATGGTTTGAGTTAGAGTTTCAATTAGGGTTAGGGTTAAGTTAAAGGTTTGTGCTCGTGTCATAGTTAGGATTTAGGGTTTAGTGTTATGGTTTGGATTAGGATATGGTTAAGGTTAAGGGTATACATCATGGTTAGGGTTAGGGTTTTTGGTGCAATTAAAGAAAGGGTTAGAATTATCATTAGGGCTAGGGTTTAGGTTGAAATATGATTAGTGTTAGGATAAGAATTATGGTTACACTTAAGATTACGGTTTGGGTTTGGATTAGGATTCAAATTAGGGTTAGGTTTGGATAGGATCAGGATTAAGATCATGGTTACAATTAGGATTTTACAATTAAGGTTATGGTTTCAATTATAAGGCTATGGTTATGGTTAGGATTAGGCTTAATTTAGGGTTAGTATTAGGTTTAGGGTTTAGGATTAGGGTTCAAGGTTAGTGCATCCACACTCCCCTTTTTAGGCCACTTGGCCAAGGGGCCCCACTTATTTTGGCTTGTTTTGGGTTCTGTTTGACAGATTAAGTCCTTGTCCAAGACTGACTCTAGGGTCATTTGTCTAGTTTCAGACTTTTGGATGTTCGGGCCTCACCTGAGCACGAAAGCCCAAAATTCTAAGGGAGTCGAGCCTTTTTAAAGTGTCTTTTCCTTTTTAGCGTTTCAAATTTTTGGAGGTCCGAAACACCAAAAGTCTGATTCCTGAGTCAGGAATCGACCTTTCATCTTTTCGGCCTTTCGGAGGTCTGAAACCTCGAATGTTTGAAGGGCCGATTGGTGGGGGTGGCTAACGTCACACCAACTAGAGGCCTATTTAAGGCGTAGAGCTGACCATTTTGGTCACTTTTCATTTTGTGCCTCCAGTTGATTTTCAGAGCTTTCATTTGTGTGCTCTACTTCCAGTCTTTCAATTTCTTTGGCCAACGTGTTTTCTTCAGTTTTCTTGTCGTCTTCTGCATGTTTGAGGTATGTTTCTTCACCTCCCTCTTTGTTTGTCACGTTAGGGTTTAGGTTTTAGTGTTTTGGTTTGTCTCGCTAGGGTTTAGGGTTTGGTCTTTGGTTTGTCTCACTTTAGGGTCGTAGGGTTGTCCCCTTGGACCCCTTAGCATCAAGTTCGTGGTCGAACTTGATTAGAGCTCATTTTTGAGCTCTAACCCCCATCTTTTCTTTTTTTTCTTTTTTGGCCCTAGAAATTTTAGACTTTCGCAGTCCGAAAACCCAGAGAGGAGTCCACTCCAGTTTTTGGCTAAGTCCCACTTTTTTGGCATTTCAGCATTTTGGCGTTTCGCATGCCGAAACATGTACCTCTCCAAAGTGTTGAAACCCGAAATGCTGGCCCAAAACCAACTTAACATTTTCGCATTTTTGGCATTTCGCACACAGAAGTCTCCGGGATTTTTCGCCACCTGAAAGGCAGAAGTATGGCCTATATGATATCCATTTTCGGCCTTTCAGAGGTCTGAGACCTCCGAATATCCAAAATGCTGAAATTGTGTTTCTTAAACGTTCAGGCTTGGTTTTTCATGGGGTATCTTAATTTTTTGTATGCTTTCATTAGTGCTTCTTCTTAAATATCACATATTGGTTACTGATTCATGTCTCACTTGTGTTGTAGAATGTTAGAAAAGGTGAACTCCCCTACCCTGAAGTACCAGTTCAAGGGCTACCACACACCTTCCAAGGTGAGAAACTTGCACTCAAAGATCACGAATACAAACATAGGAAATGTCAACTAGAATGACTACTTGGTGAAATGTGCCCAACTAGTGAGAAGATCTGAGGACTACACTTCATTAGTGTATTGTTTGCTAGTGCATGTAGTGGAAAACCCTGTGTCCATCCTCTCTTCCAACCTGATAACCACATTGGCAAACCATTACATACCAGATGAGAGGCTGGTGAAGAATAACATGGGAGAAGTGGTTTTGGACCTCCAACCAAACAATATTGAGGACTTCTTCCATCTACCAAAGGGGATAGACAAATTATATGGTTTCTCAATTGGAGAAGGGATGACCTTCTATAAAAAAGACATCCAACTGTCCCACGAGATTGTAAACAGGGACTACCTCATTCAGCCTCTACCAAAGAACAAATTGGATAAAATAGACATGGCCAGGGTTATATGAAGGAAGACATCCAAAAAGCCATCACCATGATCAGTCAGGTGTATGGACTGAAAAAATCTATACAATTGGAGTCGTGGATGATCCTTCTCATTGAGAGGATAAAGGAGAGGCAGGCAAGGTTCGACTGGGCGACTATCCTTAGTGATAACTTGGATCAATAATTGAAAACAGTAAAGAATGACCCCCATTTCTACATGACATCTTATGTTGTGTATCTATTGGTAGCTAGGGCAGTGTATCTAGGGTTAGTGAAAGTTGGTGCCATGGGCGATCCAAATGCGTTGCCATTCATGATGTATCCCCAACTAGTCTGAAAAGAATACTTCACCCAAGACAACCCAAGTATAACATCATCAATGATGCTTTTTTTCCATTATCCACTCCATAGAAGGTGATTACACAAAAACAATGTCTGAAGAAGTAGCTGCTAAAGTAAAGGCCCTCGGGCCATTCTATATACAGTTTAAAACTTTCATGTACATCAGGGTGGCATGAAGTACCCTTACTCCAAAGAATATGTCGAGGTATCCATCAGACATGATAGTCTTGTTAGAAATGGCCAAACAATTATCGGGTGCTCACAAGCATATTAGGCATAAAAAGAAGCATTGTTGGGATTTCCCAATCTCAATAGGCCCCCATTGCCTCCAGGAGATGAAGATATGCAAATCACTGGCCTTTGAATGGGAGTACCCATTGCAAAACTTCAATCTCATTAGGACCAGGTTTGATCTGGTTGGCACCTACAGCCATATAATGGGAAGGCACTCTATACATGAGCCTCACATTGAGGACCACTAGATTAATTATATGGATGATTATGAGGTCAGGATCTATGACTACTGCTGGATAAATCTACAATTGGCACAAAGTGCTCTACTACTTTGTATACCACAAAAGGTAAAGGAGGTTGATTCAGAAGATGTCTTGGACCCCATTTATAACCAAGATAAGATATACACCAAGGCAATTCTCAATGTAGAGGTGGACAGGGACGAGAATGATGACATAAAATTTAAAGCCAGACATGTCATCAAAGTGACAAAGGTATGGATTTCCCATCCATTTCCAATGGATTCCATGACTATGAAGCAACAATCGAATCAACCTTCCAAATAAAAGAAGAAGAAAGGAGAGAAGGTGTTGATTCCACAATTTAAGGAGGCTGCAACGCAGAGGCCGGAGATGGTATATAGACATTAGCACCCTACAGCATATGGGTCGGATACTCTTTCTAAGAAGCCAAAGACCAAAATGACTGGAAGTATAGAACCACTAGATGCTCCCTCTTATAGCAGTCTAGAACCTCTAGGTGAACCCAAGAAGGCACCAAAAGTAAAGATAACCGGACCTAGGCCAGCCAAAGTAATTAAGGGACATGTATATAAGAGAAAGATATCCTCGATGCCCACCCACATGGAGACCCTTTTGGAGGAGGATGAAGAAGGTGAGGAAGATGAGGAGGACCGAGTACCCCTCAATAGGAGGACTTGATTAGTGGGATTCCTAAAGAAAAGAAAGCTGCAGGAAGAGGATGTGTGGATAGATGTTGAAGGGGGAGCCCAAGGAGAGAAAGTAAATTTATTGGATGCTATGGGTGATGATGAATTTGATATTTCCAAATTTGAAGGCCTTTGTGGATTCAAAGAGACTGAACAATGAGCTCCAGCCGAAGGGCCTTCCTCGGAACAACCCTTCTTGGCCACGTCCCTCCCGACACAATTCACAAGTCCTTTGGACAATATGGGGGAGGAAATTGCAGATGGGAGTCAGAAGGAAACCACTGATTCAGAAAAGGATTCATCTATAGGGGTCACCTCTAAAGAGGACATTGGAACTCAAGTCCCTTCATCTCAACAACAAGTTACAACTCTACATCCGCCTGTGTAGAAAACTCCACTTCCACCTCAACAACAGACACCATCCACCACTTCACTTCCACCACCAGTTCAAACCACTCCACTACCACAACAACCTCCACCTACTCATATTCCCATGCCTACTCCGCCTCCTCTGCAAATGCCAATTCCTTCGCCCACTCCTCCTCTTTCTCCTACATACCCTGCACAAAACCCTCCATCTCAAGAACCTACTCATCCACCATCCCAAACTGAGATAGTTGTACAAGGACCTTAAGAGCTAGAAAAGGAGACAACGGTAATGAAGGAGGTTCCATCTGAAGAGCAGGCTGTATCAGAAGGACATGCTGGAAGAGAGGAGAAAATAAGCATGGGAGAGGAGAAAAGTATAGGAGAAGAATAGGAAACGGTAGGAGAAGAGGAGGAAATACATGAGGAAACTGAGATAGAGTACAGAGCTGCTACCTCTAGCTTAGTCATGCCATATGAGCCTATAAATGCCTTCTCTAAACCCACCTAGTTTACTAAAGAAATTCAACTGAGGGTAAGGGTATATACTAATGAAGAAGATACATATATGGAAGTGCTTGGATGAGCATTCCACCAAGCAGAATCAAGTGCCCGGGAGAGGACCCTGTCCTATGTGACACAAGATCAAGCGGGCAAGTGGAAGGCTCAGGTAGTGGTACCCACAATGAATGTTTGCATGGTAGAGATCACTCTAGAGGACTATGTGTTGGAAGAGGTGGACCTAGGAGAGCCAACAAGAGAGGGAAGTAAAACTCTAGCTACACTAGGGTTGAAGCATTCACTGGGCTTCATGGATAAGGATGAGGATAAAATAAAAGCCTTAATGAGCAAAATAAGGCAAAGAAAAAGTTTATTCTTAAAATAGCAAGTCCCTTGACCCTAGTAACCCAAAGGCCTCATTATAGGCTATTTTGGAAAAGAGGGGTGTTTCAAAACTTCTAGTGGATATCCCACATTCTTTCATTCATGCTTGTATAGATTGGAAAGCATATTTTGAAGGGTTTTCCAAGACTACTCTTAGAAAGATTTTGAGGCCCTTCAAGGGTATTCTTCAGGGGATCATCTACTTGGTTGACCTTATGAGCAGAGAAGATGGCCTTGAGGAGAGGATTCTAAAATGGAAAAAGGCCCTTGAATATCTCACAATAATAAGGAAGCAACGCTTCCAAGTTTTGGTCAAGATATATGAGGGGTCAGAGTTAGATAACTTTGAAGAATGGATCAGGAACATCACTGGAGCTTTGAGTATTTATGAGAAAATCCTAAGAAAAGGGGATAAGAAGAGGGATGAAGGATTACTTTGGGTTGGAGAGATGCATAAGTTTTTTGAAGGATTGGACCTAGACTTGTATGATGAAGATGATGAGCAAACAATGCATCCCATTAAGGATGTCATAAGTCAATACATTGATATATTTAATGGAGTTATAAAAAAATAAGATCTTCAACAAATGTTCTATCAGAAGGAGGAGATGCAAAAGATGCTATCTCGAGAAGAGGAAATAAGAGGTTTTGCTTATGAATTGGTCACCTTCCGAGAGAAGCAACAAGAATGCCTCAAAGGTGTCAAAATGGAAGAATTTGAAGAAGTATAGGAGATCATAGATAGGCTCCGCAAGGCTCACCCAGAAATCCTCCCAAGTCGCTAATTGTCCAGTTTTGAGTTAGCCGATTTGTATGAAGGAAAAACATTTTTTGTACACTTAGCCAATTTTGAGGACCAAGATTTTTGACATTTCGGTCTTATAAGATTTTCGGCCTCCGAAAGTCCAAAACTTGTAGAAGATTTTCTTCAATACTTAACCAATTTTTGAACTCCATTTTTTTGGGTTAATGGTCGGGGTCCGAAATTTTTGGGCCATCACCACCAGTAACTTCATTCTTCTCCAGTTTCTTTTTCAGTTAGATTGATCACTTCCATGGGGTCATTTCTGCATGATTTTTGGTTGTCTTCCAGTTGAATCTATGGATACGAGCTACAATAATGAATAAAGGGTAGAACTACAAGTTTTTAAGAAGAACATGCACGAGTTCCAGACTTTGATTTTGAGTTTTTTTGTGCATAATCTGCTCCCAAATCATAATGCATGAGTTTTAATTTTGTGTTAAAGTAATTTAAACTTATTTTAGGGATAGTTTCTTTCATGTAAACTCTAGTGTAGATTTATTTTCAAGTTTATGTGCAGTTGAAACCCTAGCTGCGAAATAGAGAGCACAACTCTATAAATTGTATGAAAATAATGTAATTAAGGTCGGTTATTATTGCAATACAATACATACAGTTGGTGCTTCAATCATGGTGTCATTTTTTTGCTATCTTTGTGAAATTCATGAATGTGTGTTAGCTCATTCATTTGTTTCAAAGAGCTAATTGATTGTATGGTGATTTTTGCTTGTGATTCTTTTAGTTAGGTGTTTATCTTTGCTGCATTTCTTTGTTGTGATGAATTATTGGGAAGATCTTTCTCCAGTGAATTAAGATTAATTTGTGTCATGTGTGTGTACATCTGTGGTGGATTCGTGATATGATGAATTTTGACTTATCATACATCTACATTTATTTCCATGGACAATTGCATCTGCTAAGCTGGGATTGTGATTTATTCAAATCTATATCTTGTGGGTTTTCCTCATCTTCTTGGTAGTTAATTCACAAGGCAACACAACATCGGTTTATGTCCATTAGTTTACTTTTTCAGCAAGTTTCTTTTAAATTCTCGTTACCGTGTCCCTTAATTTCTTTGCAAATCAGTCATAGTAGATTAAATAGATTAACATTATTTTCATTTAAAGATTCAAAAAATCCAAAAAGAGAAATATTGTCATGTTTTAAGGTTTGTTTTGCAGTCCCTCGAAGATCAAACCAGCAAAGGCCTCCTCATGAACAAATTCACATTTATCTTCAATTGAGCTATCTAAGCAGTTTAGACCCAACCCAGAAGGAACCTTGAGATTGATTTAAATCATTCTTCCAAGAGGGGAATATTCTCATGTAAATTCCTAGCTGTTGTCTCATGTAAAGATGATGCTCAACACAAGTGGTGCTAGAAGGAGGGCTCTCGAGAGGGAAACCCCAAAATATTGGATCATTCTCTCCTGAAAGGCTTGAAAGAGTTCTTAGATAATCACCAAACAAAGGGGGATTCCTAGAACTCAGAGAAGTTCGCAGACCTCGCGACAGTAAAATGAAACAAGGGGAGGATGTTTCACATCAACCAAATCCACATAATCTTTCCGCATTTCTGCACATCATTGCCTCGCTTGTTGTTTCTCCACAACCAGCTCCAATGGCTTTTTCTGCAAATCCACAAAGTTCCCCATTGGCTCTACAAGGACAACTCCATGAGCTGCCCGAAAACCTCAAAAAAGTTTGTCAACGCTTTATCTATGGTGAATCTAAGACAATAGAAGAACACATTCGTGCCTTCAAGGAGTTATGCACTCACAAAGAGATTGCACATCAGGACGTCATGTGCCACCTTTTCCCTTACACATTAAGGGAATTCACATATAATTGGTACTTAAACTTTACATGGGGGTCCATCCCAACATGGGGAGAATTTGACACAAAATTCCTTAACCAATTCAAGATATACGTGAATCCTGTCAATCTCCATCATCAATTCATATCGATGAGAAAGGACCATAACGAACCAATTACAATGTTCAATCACCATTTCTATAAGATGTACCAGAGATTGGAGGATCCTTATACCATACTTGTTGGGGCTGCCATACAAGTATACATGCGTGCCTTGGATCCTTTAGCATCCATATTCTTGAAGAGGCTACCCCAGGTGACATAGATACTTTGGAGAAGGTGTGCAATGAAGCCATCACATTCACCCAACAAATGGATCCACAAGAGGGTGGAAACTATGGTGTTTCACCCACTTTAGGGAACACTTCCATGATTGGTCCATTCGCAACACACAACATCTCCCAGTGCATCACACCCCAAAACTCAATTCAGTACTGACCCCATACACTGATGTCCCACCACTTGCCATCACATATCCAATATATGATGCACATAAGGCAGCCCTGTGTGAGAAAAAGGTTGTTGTCCCAAATGAACCTGACAATGCTTTAGTGAATGAATTGGATGCCATGAAGTAGACTTTATCCCATCTAACAAGAGAGATCACCAAGATGAAGCTGAATCCACCTCAAAACCAAGGAAACTACCAATGACCAACTCCTACCCAAAACACCTATCCCCAAAATCAGAATCGTAATTATGGAAATTACAATAATAACAACAACAATGGAGGTTATGGGAATATTACTAAAGATAAACCGTTTGGGAAGCAATAGACTAATAGGTCATTGAACACACATCCTAACAATGGTATAGTAGTATACCCGTTGACAATGGCAATGCAATTAGTTCATTTGAGGTTAACTTCACACAAGCTTCCAACGTACATCAATTAGACAATGAATATAGGGGAGAGTTTGATAATCAGCAAGTTCAAGAACTTCACAACTCCCAGACTCATTTCAACGCTATGGTCTTCAATTCCTATGAGCCAATTACTAAGGGAGACCTCATAGATAATGCAACCGAAGAGGAATTCATATTCCTATTTAATTAGCAAAGTCAACCTAAGTATTCGGAGGTCCATTCTTTTCAGAATAACAACCAAAATAATTATAATTTGAGAAGCAGGAGATAGCCTTTGAATGATGGTATTACCCCAAGAATGCAACCCATTCCACTAGACCCATGGTCTAACAACAATCCTACACCTCCTAGGGGTCCCAGTGCCACTATCACCCCAACGGCACAACACCAGCCCACTGTACTGAAGAACCTGGTTTGGGCCACTAAAAGATATAGTGCACTAGAGGAGCTAAGGAGAGTCAAAGCTAATATTTCAATGTATTATATGCTACAAAGTTTCCCCTCACAAAGAGAAGCCCTCCTAAAGTTCTTGGACCATTCTAAGTCAGTTCTGTCAAGCAACAATGCTAGGAATTTGTCAAACATCAATACAATAGAGGCAATGCCAACCATGTTCAAAGATCAGGTAGAAGTACCTCCATTTTTTCTTAGTCTCAAGATCTTTGGAGAGAACCTACACAATTGTCTAATTGATTCGGGGGATTCATGTAATGGCATGCCCTTGTCCATAAGCCAAAAGTTGGGAATGAACCCCCAACCAACCAATAGGGTCATAATTCAACTTGAAAAAATAGAAGTCAAGGTCATTAGAGTCCTGAAAGAGACTTGTATACAGTTGATCATTGACCCTAGGATCCAAGATTGCATAGACATACACATTGTGGACATCCCAGAAACATATGGCATGCTACTTAGCAGGGAATGGACTAGGTCCTTGAGAGGTTGGTTCTCCACATATTTCACCCAACTTTGGTTGCCTTGGAAGGGACTGAACAACCAAATCAAAATTGATGTTGAACCAAAACTCAAATAGATGATAACCAAATATAATGCCCCAAATGAAGTCTTTTTCTCGCAAGATGATCTATGAGTATATCGGTTTGATAGAATCTTAACATTTCATATCAAAAAAGAAGAGAATTATGATGATAGCCCTATACAAGGTTTGATACATACCCAAATCCCTGAGGAGATCCTCACAAAGTTTATGGGTAATATGATGAAGAATATGAAACATCTTGGGAAAGATGTTGATCCAAACATATTGATGTTGCCAGGGTATTGTCGCCTACACCAAGTGAGTCACTTAGATTTTGAATGTTGGGATTGTCAGGGTGATGTACCTCAAGTGATGTACCAAATTTCCTGCATTCCTGAACTTGCAAAGGGGACGACTACACACCAAGGCGATGAAGCCCCTTTTCATTATGAACAACCCTAGGTCTTTACAAAAGAAAACCCTATACAAGAGGAGTGGAGCTCCTCAGATGATGGTTTCTTGCCCCCATGTCATGAAGTATGGCATGATGCAAAGAAAAAATAGAAGATGAAATGGGTGCCTCTCTCTGCAAGGGAGAACCTAGAAACAAAGAGTGTGCAGGTTCCAACCATAGAAAATCTATCATCGCTAGAGAGCTCCACTGAACCCCCAATCAACATACATCTGACTGAAATTTTGTCGGAACCCCAAACTAAGCCTCTTTCTCACAAGAATCATCCTATATGGAAACTCAAATTTGATGGCTCCAAATGTAAGTAAGAAGCAGGGGTTGGGATCGAGTTGATCAGCCCCAAGATTGGTTCATATTATGTTGGTTATAGGCTACAGTTTTACTGCACCAAAAACGTTGTTGAATACAAGGCATTGGTACGAGGTCTCCTCATGGCACATGAAAAGAAGGTAAAATCCTTGGTCATAGAAGGAGACTCACAGTTAGTGGTCAAGAAGATCCATAGCTAGTATTCATCCATGGATAAATGACTGGCCTCATACCAAAAGTGTGTATGGGATTTAATCGAGGACTTTGAAGTATTTAACATCAAAAGCATCCCAAGAAGAAGAAATATTGTCGTTGATTCCTTGGTAGTGTCAACAAGTTCCCTACATATGCTGGAGAATTCAAAGCTAAAAAGTTCTCCATTGAGCTAGTGGTAGTGCCAGCTATTCCAGATAACATCACGAACTTCTAGGTATTCCGGGATGACCAAAGATACTTCAATTTATCATGAGCGTCAGGGTCTTTGAAAGACAAAACATTGATGAAGAGCATGATGAGATCAAAGATTCAGATGATTTGGGGATCCTAAACTTGAAGACTAACTCCATCCCGAAATGAATGGTAACCTTAGAAAGGATTTTTGACAAGGATGAATATGCTCATGAAAAGAGGAAGACACCAGTTGTGGGAGGTGATGATTGTAAAATCTATAATCTGGGCACACAACTCGAATCCAAGGAGATTCATATCAGTAAAATCGGTACAGATGAGGAGAAAAGGTGGATGGTAGAGTTACTCATAGAATACAAGGATGTTATAGCCTAGAGATACGAGGACTTGAAAACCTACAACCCTATCGTCATTGTGCACAACATACCATTAAATCCAGATGCCAAACCTTTTTGACAAAGGCAGAGGTTGGTGAACCCTGTGATTGAGCCAGTGATCCAGAAGGAAGTATAGAAGTTACTTGACACCAAGATCATCTTTCCTATCCGACGTTCAACCTGGGTTGTAAATCTTGTTTTGGTGAGAAAGAAAAGTGGAGAGGTCCGACTCTGTGTAGACTTCTGGAACCTAAATAGGTCTTCTCAAAAGGATAACTACCCATTACCATCCCTCAATGAAGTTTTACAAATTGTAAACGACTCCCAGATGATGTCTTTCCTTGATGGTTACTCTAGGTACAATTAGGTCATGGTAAAGGAAGAATGACATTTCAAGACAACATTCACTACAAAGTGTGGAACTTTTTCCTACTGCTGCATGCCTTTTGATTTGATTAACACCAAAGAAACTTTCCAACGAGCTATGGATGAATAATTTAAGGGCCTCATCAACAAGTGCATCGTCATATATATGGATGACCTCACAGTATTCTCCAGAAACCATGTAGACCACATTGAAGATTTACATAGGGTGTTGAAGAGGTGTAGGCATTATGGAATTTCACTAAATCCCAAAAAGTGTGTCTTTGGGGTAACCTAGGGAAAGTTGCTTGGACATGCCATATCTGAGATGGGTATTTCAATCAATCCTAAAAGAGTTGAGGCTATCCTTAAACTGGTCCTTCCAAATAGTCGAAAGGAATTGAAATCTTTCTTTGGAAAGATCAACTTCGTTAGGAAGTTTTATAGTGGTTTCGTGGAGATAGTGTGTTCGTTGAATGACATGTTTAAGAAAGATGTAAAGATAGAATGGAATACTCCTACTAAAGAGGCCTTTGAAGAGATTAAGACATCCATTGATATCACTCTGGTTTTAGTCAGCCCAAATTACCTTCTACCATTCAAGGTCTACTCTTTCACATTGGAACACTCATGTTTGGGAATTCTCACCCAAAAGAAGGAAGGAGAAGATGAGAGACTAATAGCTTTCATGAGTTGTTTGTTAAAAAATTTTGAACTCAAGTACCCTAGTCTTGACAAACAGTCTTTTGTATTGGTTAAGACTGTCAAGAAGTTCAAACATTACATCCTTAGGAGCAAGGTCATCGCTATTGTTCCTGATCCAACTATCAAGTCCTTGTTAATGAAAAATGAGTTGGGAGAATGAAGGGGGAAATGGATGGCTATTCTACAAGAATTTGATATCGAAATCCAGCCAATGAAACTAGTGAGGGGTCAATGCCCCACCAAAATGATGGCAGAGACAAGACAGGGTTTAGTGTGCCAAGTATACACAAATGAAGGGATAGTAACTGATGTATGGTATTAGGATATAGTCTACTACCTACTCCAAAACCGTTGCCCAAAAGGATTGAATGGCTCCCAAAGGAGAGCCCTAAGGAATAAAAGTAGCTCCTATATGCTAAAAAATGGAAAGCTCTATAAATACAATTACGATGGTCTCTACCTGCATTGTTTGGATAGGACAAAAGTTGAGAAAGTTCTCACAGAGTTTCATGACAAGTACGAAATGGGCCATGGGTTGGATGAAGCCACGACACATCATATACTAAGGTCCAGTTATTATTGTCCTACCCTATTCAAAGAGACACACGAACACATGTGTTCATGTCATATTTGCCAAACTAGTATTGTTCACAAGAGACATCCGACAATGTCCCTATAGCTAGTTTACGAGGTACGTCCATTCACCCAATGGGGGCTAGATTTCATAGGGATGATTAACCCTCCTTCCTTCATAGGACATAGGTACATATTGACCGCAACTGAATACTGTACATGGTGGACATAGGCACAAGTTCTAAGAAACTGCACCACGGAAGTGGTAACCAAGTTCATGGAGGAGTTAATTATAACACAGTTTCTGCTATGTGACAATGCACCCTATTTATCATCTGCATCCCTCATCCAATGGGCCTTCAAAAATTAGGTAATCCTCAAATTCTCATCTAACTATTATCTGCAAGGGAATGAGATTGCTTAATCAACAAATAAGAACTTGACAACCACAATCAAATGCCTCTTGGATGACAACCCTTGGGATTGGCACACATAGTTGAAGTACACCTTATGGACTGACTGAGTGACAATAAAAAATGCTTTGGGGACTTCCCCCTACCAATTGGTTTACGTCCTACAACCCATTTTTCCTTTGAACCTGAAAATTCCAATCTTGAGATTCATGGATTAATACATAAAAGGTGAGGATCAGGTTGCAAGTTCACATCATGAACCTTTTGGACCTAGAAGAAAATAGAACCATGGCCTTAGAACATGTGGCCAAACATCAATCTATCGTCAAGTGTTGGTTTGACAAAAGAGAAATAATAAAATCTTTTAGGATTTCTGATTTAGTTTTGATGTGGGATAAAGAGAAAGAAAAATCAGGTAGCCACACTAAATTCCAATATTTTTGGATAGGCCCTTTCCAAATTGCAAAGATTTTAGGAGAGAACATTTTCAAAATTAGTTCTCTCGATGGGGAACTGGTCCCATTTCCTGTCAATGGCCACCATCTCAAGCATTATTTTGGGTCTTGAAGGACATTGATATTTCTTGTACATTCTCCTAGCTTAGGGTCTTGTCTTGTGTCTTTTTCTTTGGGTCAGTCAATTTCTATTTGTCAAGGGCTAGGTGTCTTTTAAACTAAGTGTTCTGCACCAAGTAGTTTGGGCAAAAGATGAGGGTCTTCCTTTTCAAACCCTTTGATTAGATTTTGTCTTGTAAGGAGCCAGATACAAAGGTTGGAAGTGAAGTGTTTTCCTCTTATAGTTCTCGAGAAGATTCATCAGAGCCAACCATCCTTGACACTAACACACATCTAAAGCGATTCCGAATTGGAGGATTCTTGGACAAGATTCCAATCAGAATCAAGTAATGCCCATGGTCGTGAAGGAAGTCAGAAGTCAAAACCCTTTTTCACCTAGAATACAGACTAAAAGAAAAGAGAAAGAAAGAAAAAGGAGGAACGCATAAAGAAAAATTCAACGAGAAAAGAGAAAATCTCAAATACTTGGGTGACACAGTCTAATAGCTACCTAGGTTTTCAAAAAGAGAGAAAGAAAAATCAGAAATAAAAATGAAGGGGTGGCACAGCCTAAGTGCCACCTTAGTTCGTCAAGAGAACTGAAGATGGAATAAGAGAAGAAATGAAATATCCAGAATACAATGATTTGAGAAAATCACTTTCAGTTTGATACATGTTGAGTCTATGAGCCCTCCAAAGAATTTTAAAAATTCAAACAAATCTCATTTGTAGGAGGAGAAGGGTGACTTTAGCAACCTCTATTGGGGCTATAAATGTTTCCTGGTAGTGGAGTAAGGTTAAAATGACTTTTGGCTGAATCTAGACCTGTGGGCGGAGATTTGATTATGATTGGTTCAGAATCTGAGAAACTTCTGGTGAAGGATTTTGGAGAATATGAACATGTACATACACACACTAGATGCAGATGCAAAGGTTTTTTGATCTTGATATGACGATAGGAGAATTACTATCCCTGAAGGGTTTTTGTGTTTGACTCATCACAAGATAGGATTTTTTCATGGTGGAATGACTAGGGGATACCTGGGTTATTTCCCTTTCTTTTGTTAGGGCTATTTGTTGTGCATCCACAACCATGCTCCCCTTTTTAGGCCACTTGGCAAAGGGCCCCCCCTTGTTTTGGCTTGTTTTGGGTTCTATTTGACAGATTAAGTCCTTGTCCAGTACTAACTCTGGGGTCTTTTATCTAGTTTTGGACTTTTGGACGTTCAGACCTCACCTGAGTCTGAAAGCCCAAAGTCCAAGGGAGTCAAGCCTTTTTGAAGTATCTTCGCTTTTTCAGTGTTTCAGATTTTCAGAGGTTGGAAACACCAAAATTTTGATTCCCAAGTTAGGAATCGATCTTTTGACGTTTCGGCATTTCGAAGGTCCAAAACCCTGAATGTCCAAAGGGCTGATCGGTGGGGGTGGCTAACATCACACCCACCAAAGGCCTATTTAAGGTGTAGATCTGACCATTTTGGTCACTTTGTATTTTGTGCCACCAATTGATTTTCGGAGCTTTCGTTTGCACACTCTTCTTCCAGTCTTTCAGTCTCTTCGGCCAGTGTGTTTTGTTTGGTTTTCTTGCCCTCTTCTACATGTTTGAGGTATGTTTCTTTGCCTCCCTCTTTGTTTGTCACGTTGGGGTTTGTTGGAAACTACAATTGAAACAATTGTTGTATTGTCATTGATGTCAACCTTAACTAGTAAGATAGTTTCTATCTAAGAGAGTACCATATCTATTTATTGATGAAAAGGATTAGGGAAAGGGAGATAACAAGAGAACCTAAGGAAAGGTTGAGTTATTTGATACTTCAATAGGTACTTGATTATTTGGCACATTGATAATATAATGTATTGTTTATCTAAGTAAGAAGAAAGACTAGAAAAGTAGGCTTAACTAAGAAAAAGTGAAGAAATATAGTTTAAGATGAGTGATGTTAATGTCGACCGAGAAAAAATATATGCTAAGTAAATTTAGTGTTGACCGAACATCAGTTTATGCCGAGTGACAGGAAATTACCGAGCAAGACAGTGTTAGCTGAGGAAGACAATTTGTAGAGATGACCGAGTTACGCAGTGATGACCAAGGAGATGAACACAGTATTGACCGAGTGTCAGTAATTTACATTTGGAGAAATAATTGAGATTCCCATCCGACATAATTGAATTCTTGGGATATGTAAATTATGTTGACTTTATTAATTGATTGTATAGAGAATTTAATGCATGATAAATCATTTTATTTTGGATTCAATAACATGTTACAAAGTAGTTTTTACCAAGTTGGGTTTCCACTATAAATCTTGGTGTTATACTTGTGTGAATGTTGCTATATTCTGTAAGTTAATTATGTTTGGATAGTGGACTAAATGTTATATGTTTCTAATATATACTTTAGAGACCGAGTTGTGTTGGTGATTATATATGAGATTGTTGAAGTGTTTAAAAGTTTAATTGGTACATCTGGACCTGAGACCAACTGATTCACCCCCCCTCTCTATTGATCTAAATAATATTAACAATTGGTATTAGAGCTTTTGGTGCTTACAGAGAAAATTTTAAAGGTACTTGAAGCTAATGATCAAGATGTATAAAAATGAGGTACCAAATTTGAACAAAGAGAACTTCCCTGCATGGAAGATTCTGATGAAATTACATCTAGCTGGTATTGGTGATTTGACGGAGTACTATGTTGAACATGACTATGTTATACTTGTTGCACCTTTGACTGTCAAGGAGATAAAAGAAAAATAGGAATACAATCAAGAAATGTTGGAGATTGCATCTTCCTTAAGCTATCCTAAATTTGAAGATATCAAAGATTTCACTACTGCAAAGAAAATGTGGGATACTCTTGCAACTATCTATGGTGGTGATACAAATGTACTGAGAGAAAAAGATGAAAGCTTGAGAGGTAAGTTTGATGAAATGAAAATTCAAGAAGGTGAAAATATTTCTTAGTATTGTGGTAGAATTAAGGAGATAGTGAATGCTATTAGAGGAGCTAATGGAATCATCGATGATGAGACTGTTATTGGTAAGGTATTGAGAACTTTGCTTCCTATCTATGCTATGAGAATTTCTACAATTCAAGAATCAAGATGTAACCCTAGTAATGTTCTAACTCTGGAAAGTCTTGTTGGTAAGCTTACTACTTTTGAGCTATCTAACTATGATAAATATACTGTTCCTAATTTTGAAACTGCATTCAAGTCACAAATAGTTTTGCATAAGTCTAAGAGGGAAAAATAAAAATGTGAGAAAAGTGAAAGTGATAGTGACACTTCTGATAAGGAACTAGATAATCTTGAAGCACTCATTGGTAGAAGATTAAAAAGAGGAAAAGACAAATATAAAGGTAAACTTCCTATAATATGTTTTTCATTTAACAAAGTTAGCCATATTGCAGCAAGATGTCCTGATAGAAATGACAAGGATGAGGAAAGAGAAAGAGTACATGAATAAAAGAGATAACAGATATCACAAAAGGTAGAGAGACTAAAAGGACAAAGGTAAGAAATCCTTTTATATTCCTGAAGAGGAAACTGACAGTGACACTAATAATTTTGATATTGAAGTAGTTTATGTTGCTATGAAAGATGATTCTAATGAAGATGAGAAAATTGCACTTATTTCTTATGTGAGTAAAGGTGATAAATGGATTATTCATAGTGGTTGCTCACATCACATGACTGGTGATAAAAGTAAATTTGAAACCCTAGATCATTACAAAGGTAGAAGTGTTAAGTTTGGTAATGATGCACCATGTCCTACGAGAGGTAAAAGATAAATTAAGTTAACTAATGAGATCACATGTGAAAATGCCTATTGGGTTGAAGGTCTTAACTATAATTTGCTGAGTATTACATAGCTAAACAACATTAGTTACTGAGTGGAGTTTTATTATAGAAAGGCTAAAATATTTGATGCCACTAGTGAACTAATTGGAAGTAAAGAACAAACTAGAGGTAACGTGTTCTATCTATATCTATCTGAAGAGACATGTTTGTTAGCACAATTTGATGATGTATGGTTATGGCATAAGAGGTTGTGTCATGTAAACTTTGACAATCTAGTAAATATTAGAAAAAAGAAGAAAGTTAGAGGTTTGCCAAGATTGAAGAAACCTGATAATGTGATGTGTAAACAGTGTCAATTGGGAAAAATGACAAAGTCTAGTTTCAAGAGCAAGACATTTAGTTCTGAAAATATTTTGGATTTGGTTCATACTGACCTTTGTGGACCTATGGGTGTACAAATTTATTGTGGTGCTAAGTATTTTATTCTTTTTGTTGATGACTACACTAGGATGATGACTGTAATATTTTTAAAAGAAAAAATTGATGCATTTCAATTTTTTAAGTGGTATTTGGAAAAAGTTGAAAAAGAAATAGGTAGAAGCCTGAAATGTCTAAGATCTAACCGAGGTGGAGAGTTTATATCAAATGAGTTCAATCTATTCTGCAATGATAGAAGAATCAAGAGACAGATGTCTACACCTAGAACACCTCCATAGAATGGTATAGATGAGAGGAGAAATCGGTCAATTATGGATTGTGCAAGAACACTAATGATTGAGAAGAATGTTGCACAAAAATACTAGAGAGCAGCTGTAAGTACAACTATTTATACCTTAAACTAAATACAAATCAAGAAAGAGAAGAATGAACTGGAAGGAAAACAAGAACTTGAATATTATAGATCTTTTGTGTACTGGAAGAAGGAGAGGCAAGTAACACACTTACACTAGATGCAAATTCATGGGTAAGAAATGTCGAGTATTAGGAGGATGCTGTCGAGCAATCAGAAGTAGAAACTAAAAATTTGCATGATGAACCTGAAGATCAAGAAGAAAAGAAATTTGAACCTACATTGGCACAGTATGTGAGAAGACATCATAAGCCTGAGAAAATCATTGCAGATAAGGAATCTGGAGTCTTGACCAAAAGTAAGTTGAAAGACCCTACATGTTTACTATGTGAGTTTGAGCCTAAGATAGTAAAAGATGCTTTAGAGAATGAAGACTGGATTCAATCTATGAATGAAGAAATAGATCAAATAGAAAATAATGATACTTGGACTCTGGTGCCAAGAACAGAAGACAAGAATGTTATTGGAACAAAATGGGTATTTAGAAATAAGCTTAATGAACATGGACAAGTCACAAGGAACAAGGCAAGATTGGTATGCAAGGTTTATGCACAAGAAGAAGGAATAGACTATGGGGAAACATTTGCCCCTGTAGCAAGATTAGGAGTGAGAACTCTACTTGCATATGATGCATATATAGATTTCAAATTATATCAGATGGATGTCAAATTTGCATTTTTGAATGATATATTAGAAGAAGTATACATCGAACAACTTAAAGGATTTTTTGACCCAAGCAAGAAAAATATGGTTTGCAAATTGAAAAAGGTGCTGTATGGATTGAAACAAGCCCCTAGAGCATATATGAGAGGCTGGAAAATTATTTGATAAAGATTGGATTTACAAGGAAAAATGACAACAACAATCTGTATATAAAAGCTGAATAAGGTAAAGGGATTTTGTTAGCTGAATTTTTTGTGGATGATATCATATTTGGAGGACAAGATGCCCTATGTCAAAAATTTTCAAATGAGATGTAAACTGAATTTGAGATGTCTATGTTTGGTGAGATAAAATTATTTGTTTGATTGAAAGTCTATCAGATGGAGAAAGGCATCTTTATTAAAAAATCTAAATATGTAAAAGAGATACTAAAAATTTTTGGTATGGAGGATTCCAGACTAGTAAGTACTCCTACGAATACTAGACAAAAACTATCTAAAACTAATGATACTGCTGAAGGGAATCAAACCATGTATAGATCCATGATTAGAAAGATACAATATGTTGTCCACTGTAGACCAGATATATCCCTAACAGTTGGGATTATGGCAAGATTCTCTGTCAATCCTAAGGAAAATCATATGATGGCAGTGAAGAGAATACTGAGATAAATCTGAAAGGGACAAAAGATTATGTATTGTACTATAAGAAGAATGAGAAATTTGAACTAAGAGTCTACACTGATGTAGATTGGGCAGAAAATGTTGATGACAGGAAAAGTACAAGTGGTGGAGCATTCTTTCTTAGAAAGAGATTAGTCTCCTGGACAAGCAAGAAACAAAACTGCATTTCCCAATCTACAATAGAAGATGAGTATGTAGCAGTTGCAGTGAATTGTTCAAATTTGGTATGGATCAAGCAATTGTTGAAAGGAATGAAAGAGGAAATCACTGAGTCAGTTGCTATTTTCTGTGATAACATAAGTTCTATCAACATATCAAATAATCCAATAATGCACACAAAGACTAAACATATTTCTATCAAGTATCATTACTTGAGAGAATTGGTACAAGATAAAGAAGTAAGAATGGAATATGTGAATACAAAGGAATAACTAGTAGACATATTCATAAAATCTTTACCTATGGATGCTCATGAATATCTTATAGGTAAACTAGGGGTGCTTTCCCTAACTAAGGCTTCCTGGTTAACTAGAAGCACTGCATCAAATGTGTTACACAAAATATCTGACAAATTGTTGTAGGAAAGGTCACACTTTAGGAGCCACCTAGAGTTGTGAAAAGTATAGCAAAGTTGATAATTAATAAGCAAGATGACAGAGGGACAAATAGTGATACTCAACTGACAAGATGACATTTACATGTGGAAGATGTAAGTGCTAGATACTACTTTGGCATTATTGTCAAAGAGGGGGATATTTAGATCAAAACATAGGAATGAGAAAAAATTGAGGTATATGATCAATGATTCAGAGAGATACACAAAATATTCAGAGGGAGTAACTATGTGAATGGTCAAGAAAGGATAAGTTGTTGTGAATCAAAATGAAGCTAAGGATATTATAAAATCTTTCTGATGCACAGACAAAGTTTTTGGATTGAATGGTAAGTCATGTGGTGTTTCCATCAATGCCAAAGAGGGAGATTGTTGGAAACTTCAATTGAAACAATTGTTATATTGTCATTGATGTCAAACTTTAACTAGTAAGACAGTTGCTATCTAAGAGAGTACCATATCTATTGATTGATGAAAAGGATTAGGGAAAGGGAGATAACAAGAGAATCTTAGGAAAGGTTGAGTTATTTGATACTGGAATGGGTACTTGATTATTTGGCACATTGATAAGATAATGTATTGTTTATCTAAGTAAGAAGAAAGACTGGAGAAGTAGGCTTAATCAAGAAAAAGTAAATAAATCTTCTTTAACTGAGTGATGTTAGTGTCGACCGAGAAATAGTATATGCCAAGTAAATTTAGTGTTGAACGAACATCAGTTTATGTCGAGTGATAGAAAATTACCGAGAAAGATATTGTTAGCCAAGGAAGATAGTTTTTAGAGATGACCGAGTTACATAGTGATGACCAAGGAGATGAACACGGTATTGACCGAGTGTCAGTAATTTACATTTGGAGAAATAATTGAGATTCCTAGCCCACATAATTGAATTCTTGGGATATGTAAATCATGTTGACTTTATTAATTGATTGTATCAAGAATTTAATGCATGGTAAATCATTTTATTATGGATTCAATGAGAAGTTTGAAGATGTATCTAGAAGGAAGGATGAAGAACTTAAATGATGGAAGGTTTCGGTGAATCTGACCTAAACCTAAGATCTACCGAGGAGATTAAGTGGAAAAAGATGGATCTACCTAATTGAAGAGGTATAAAGGAAAACCTAATTGTGAGGTTATAACATGGGCTGAATTTGTTGATGTTATTAACTGAGAAGTCTAAGTAGAAGGCTGAAGGTGAAATTGTGAAGGAGTTGATCAGAGTTGTGATTTATTGAAGTGAATTCTGAGAAGATTAGTGATGGAGATGGAAATGGAGCTCAGTCAATAAATCAACATATATGTGTGAAGTAGATTTGTTATTTGCAAAGTGAGTTGTATGTTTTTCAGATCAGAAACTACTGTTAATTTCTAACCATTGTATCAGTCTAAATCCTTTAATCAAGGTTGACCTAATAGTCATTCTTTAAATCCTTTAATCAAGGTGGCATTCTAATAGAATGTACTTAAATCCTTTAACCATGTCACTTTTGACAGAGTGTTTAAATCCTTTAACAAGGTCACACCTAGCACTGTGTTTGTAATCCTTTAATAGGGTTGACTTTTCACATAGCTCACTCAAGAAGAGTGAAAGTATCAGTAACATGTTACAAAGTGGTTTTTCCCAAGTTGGATTTCCACTATAAATCCTGGTGTTATACTTGTGTAAATTTTTTGATGTGAATGTTGCTATATTCTACAAGTTAATTACTTTTGGACAGTGGACTACATGTTATATGTTTTTGATATATATACTTTAGAGACTGAGTTGTGTTGGTGATTAGATATGAGATTTTTGAAGTGTTTAAAAGTTCAATAGGTACATTTGGACCTGAGAACAACTAATTCACCCCCCTCTCTGTTGTTCTAAATAATATTAACAGGGTTTAGGTTTTACTTTTTTGGTTTGTCTCGCTAGGGTTTAGGGTTTGGTCTTTGGTTTGTCTCGCTTCGGGGTTGTAGGGTTTTTCCCTTGGACCCCTTAGCATCGAGTTTGTGGTCGAACTCGATTAGAGCTCATTTTCGAGCTCTAACCCCTGTCTTTTATTCTTTTTGTTTTTCGGCCCTAGAAATTTTGGACTTTCATAGTCTAAAAGTCTAGAGAGGAGTCCACTCCAATTTTTGGCTAAGTCCCACTTTTTTGGCATTTCGCATGCCAAAACATGTATCTCTTTGAAGTGCCAAAACCCAAAAGGCCGGCCCGAAACCAACTTAACATTTTCACATTTTTGGTGTTTCGCACACCGAAGTCTCCAAGATTTTTTGCTGTCGGAAAGGCTGAAGTCTAGCCTATATGATATCCCTTTTCAACCTTTCATCATTTTGGCCTTTCGGAGGTTTGAGACCTCCGAAGGTCTAAAATGTCAAAATTGTGTTTCTTAAACATTCAGGCTTGGTTTTTCATGGGGTATCTTGATATTTTGTATGCTTTCATCAGTGATTCTTCTTAAATATCACATGTTGGTTACTTATTCATGTCTCACTTGTGTTGAAGAATGTCAGAAAATGTGAACTCCCCCACCATGAAGTACCAGTTCAAGGGCTACCATGCACCTTCCAAGGTGGGAAACCTGCACTCAAAGATCATGGATACAGACATAGGAAATGTCAGCTGTAATGACTACTTGGTGAAATGTGCCCAACTAGTGGGAAGATCTAAGGACTGCACTTCATTAGTGTATTGTTCACTAGTGAATGCAGTGACACACCTTGTGTCCATCCTCTCTTCCAACCTGATAACCACAATAGAAAACCATTACATACCAGATAAGAGGCTGGTGAAGAAGAACATTGGAGAAGTGGTTCTGGACCTCCAACTAGACAATATTGAGGTCTTCCATCTACCAAAGGGGATAGACAAATTATATGGTTTCTCAATTGGAAAAGGGATGACCTTCTATAACAAAGATATCCAACTATCTCATGAGATTGTAAACAAGGACTGCCTCACACAACCTCTATTGAAGAACAAACTAGATAAAATAGACATAGGGAGGGGTTATATGAAGGAAGACATCCAAGCAGTCATCACCATGATCATTCGGGTGTATGGACTGCAGAAATATATACAATTAGAGCCATGGATGATCCTTCTCATTGAGAGGATAAAGGAGAGGAGGGAAAGTTTCGACTAGGAAACTATCCTTAGTGATAACTTGGACTAACAATTGATCACAGTGAAGAATGACCCCCATTTCTACATAAAATATTATGTTGTGTATCTGCTGGAAGCTGGGGCAGTGTATCCAGGGTTAGTGAAAGTTGGTGTCATGGGCAATTCAAATGTGTGGTCATTCATGGTGTATCCCCAACTAGTCTAGAAAGAATACTTCACCCAAGACAACCTGGAGTATCACATCATCAATGATGCTTTTGTTTTTTCCATTATCCGCTCCATATAAGGTGATTACACCAAAAGAATGTTTGAAGAAGAAATAGCTAAAGTAAAGGCCCTTGGGACATTCTATATATAGTTTAAAACCCTCACATACATCAGGGTAGTAGGAAGCATCCTTACTCCAAAGAATCTACCGAGGTATCCATCAGACATCATAGTCTTGTTAGAAATGGCCAGAGAATTATCTGGTGCTCACGAGCATATCAGGCATAAAAGAAGCATTACTAGGATTTCCAAATCTCAATAGGCCCCCATTGCCTCTAGGACATGAAGATATGAAAATCACTAGCCTTTGAATGGGATGAGTATCCATTGCAAAACTTCAATCCCATTAGGACCAAGTTTGATCCTATTGGCACCTACAACCATATAATGGGAAGGCACTATGTACATGAGCCTCACATTGAGGACCACTAGATTAATTATATGGATGATTATGAGGTCAGGATCCATGACTACTATTGCATGAATCTAGAATTGGCACATACTTCTCTACTACTCCATATACCCCAAAAGGTAAAGGAGGTTGATTCAGAAGATGTCTTGGACCCCATTTATAACCAACATAAGATATACACCAAGGCGATTCTCAATGCAGAGGTGGACAGGGATGAGAATGATGACATAAACTTCAAAGCCAGACATCTCATCAAAGTGACAAAGGAATGGATTTCCTATCCATTTCCAATGGACTTTGTGCCTATGAAGAAATATTCGGCTCAACTTTCCAAAGAAAAGAAGAAGAAATGAGAGAAGGTGTTGATGCCACAATTTAAAGAGGCTACAACACTGAGGCCAGAGATGGTATATAGACATGAGTGCCCTATAGCATATGGGTTGGCTACTCTTTCTAAGAGGCCAAAGAATAGAATGAATGGAAGTATAGCACCACTAGATGCTCCCTCTTATAGTAGTCTAGAACCTCCAAGTGCACCCAAGAAGGCACCAAAGGTAAAGATTATCAGACCTAGGCCAGCTAGAGTAATTAAGGGACATGTATATAAGAGAAAGAGATCCTTGACACCCACCCACATGGAGACCCTTTTGGAGGAGGATGAAGAAGGTGAGGAAGATGAGGAGGACCACTTACCCCTTAATAGAAGGACCCAATCAGCAGAATTCTTGAAGAAAAGAAAGCTGCAGGAAGAGGATGTGCGGATAGATGTTGTTTGGGGAGCCCAAGGAGAGAAAGTAAATTTAATGGATGCTCTGGGTGATGATGAATTTGATATTTCCAAATTTGAAGGCCTTCATGAATTCAAAGAGACTAAACAACAAGCTCTATCCAAAGGGCCTTCCTCAGAATAACCCTTCTTGTTCACGTCCCTCCCAACACAATTCACAAGTCCTTTGGACAATATAGGGGAGGAAATTGTAGATGGGAGTCAGAAGGAAACTACTGAGTCAGAAAAAGGATTCTTCTATAGGGGTCACCTTTGAAGAGGACATTGGAACTCAAGTCCCTTCATCTCAACAAGTTCTAACTCCACCTCCGCTCATATAGAAAACTCCACTTCTGCCTCAAAAGAAAACACCATCCACCACTTCACTTCCACCACTAGTTCAAACCACACCACTACCACAAAAACCTCCACCTACTCATATTCCCATGCCTACTCCATCTCCTCCATAAATGCTAGTGCCTTCACCCACTCCTCTTGCTCCTATGCCCCCCACACAAAACCCTCCATCTCAAGATCCTACTCCTCCACCTTCCCAAACTAAGACAGTTGTACAAGGACCTCAAGAGCCAAAAAAGGAGACAAATGTAATGAAGGAGGTTCCATATGAAGAGCAGGCGAGATCGGAAGGATAGGCTAGAAGAGAGGAGAAAACAAGCATGAGAGAGGAGCAAAGTACAAGAGAAGAATAGGAAATGATGAGAGAAGAGGAGGAAAGACATGAGGAAACTGAGACGGAGTACAGAGCTTCTACCTCTAGCTTAGTCGCACCATATGAGCCTATAAATGCCTTCTCTAAACCCACCTAGTTTACTAAATAAATTCTACCGAGGGTAAGGGTATATACTGATGAAGAGGATACATAGATGGCAGTGCTTGGATGAGAATTTCACCAAGAATAATCCAATGCCCGGGCGAAGACCCTGTCCTATGTGACACAAGATCAGGCAGGCAAGTGGAAGGCTCAGGTAGTGGTACCCACAATGAATGTTAGCATGGCGGAGATCACTCGAGAGGACTATGTGCTGGAAGAGGTGGACCTAGGAGATCCAACAAGAGAGGGAAGTAAAACTTTGGCTACACTAGGGTTGAAGCATGCACTGGACTTCAAGGATAAGGATGAGGAGAAACTAAAAGCCTTAATGAAGAAAAATAAGGCAATGAAAAAGTTTATTCTTAAAATAGTGGGTCTCATTGACCCTAGTAACCTTGAGGCCTCATTACAGGCTATTTTGGAAAAGAGGGTGATTTCAGAACTTTTGGTAGATATCCCACATTCTTTCATTCATGCTTGTATAGATTGGAAAGAAGATTTTGAAGGGTTTTCCAAGACTGCTCTTAGAAATATTTTGAGGCCCTTCAGGGGTATTCTTCAGGGGATCACCTAATTGGTGGACCTTATGAGTGGAGAAGATGGCCTTGAGGAGAGGACTCTAAAATGGAAAAAGGCCCTTAAAGATCTCACAATAATAAGGAAGAAACACTTCCAAGTTTTGGTCAAGATATGAGGGGTCAAAGTTAGATAAATTTGAAGAATGGATCAGGAACATCACTTGAGCTTTGAGTATTTATGTGAAAATCCTAAGAAAAGGGGATAAGAAAAGGGATGAAGGATTACTTTGGGTTGGAGAGATGCATAAGTTTTTTGAAGGATTGGACCTGGACTTGTATGATGAAGATGATGAGAAAATGATGCATCCCATTAAGGATATCATAATTCAATACATTGATATATTTAATAGAGTTAAAAAAAAGAAGATCTTCAACAAATGTTCTATCAGAAGGAGGAGATGCAGAAGATGCTATCTCGAGAAGAGGAAATAAGAGCTTTTGCTAATGAATTAGTCACCATCTGAGAGAAGCAACAAGAATGCCTCAAAGGTGTCAAAATGGAAGAATTTGAAGAAGTACAAGAGATCGTAGATAGGCTCTACAAGGCTCACCTAGAAATCCTCCTGAGTCGCTAAGTGTCCAGTTTTGACTTAGCCGATTTGTATGAAGGAAATTTTTTTTTTGTACACAGCCAATTTTGAAGACCAAGATTTTTGGCATTTCAGTCTTATAAGATTTTCAGCCTCCAAAATTCCAAAACTTGTAGAAGAGTTGCTTCAACACTTAACCAATTTTTGAACTCCATTTTTTCAGGGTAATGGTCAGGGTTCAAAATGTTTGGGCCATCACCGCTAGTAACTTCAATCTTCTCCAATTACTTTTTCAGTTAGATTGATCACTTCCATGGGGTCATTTTTGCATGATTTGAGTGTGTCTTTCAATTGAATCCACGGAGAAGAGCTGCAATAATGAATAAAGGGCAAAACTACAAGTTTTTAAGAAGAGCATGAACGAGTTCTAGACTTTGATTTTGAGTTGTTTTGTGCATAGTCTTCTCCCAAATTGTAATGCACGAGGTTTAATTTCATGTTAAAGTAGTTTAAACATTTTTTAGGGATAGTTTCTTTCATGTAAACTCTAGTGTAGATTTATTTTCAAGTTTATGTGCAGTCAAAACCCTAGCTGCAAAATTGAGAGCACAACTCTATAAATTGTATGAAAACAATGTAATTAAGGTTAGTTATTATTGCAATACAATATATATAGTTGGTGCTTCAATCGTGGTGTGATATTTTTACTATCTTTATGAAATTAATGAATATGTGTTGGCTTGTTGATTCATTTCAAAGAGCCAATTGATTGTATGGTGATTTTGGCTTGCAATTATTTTAGGCTAGTGTTTATCTTTGCTACATTTCTTTATTGTGATGAATCTAGAATTGGCATAGACTACTCTACTTCTTTGTATACCGCAAAAGGTGAAGGAGGTTGATTCAGAAGATGTCTTGGACCCCATTTATAACCAAGATAAGATATACACCAGGGCAATTCTAAATGTAGAGGTGGACAGGGAAGAGAATGATGACATAAAATTCAAAGCTAGACATGTCATCAGAGTGACAAAGGAATGGATCACCCGTCTATTTCCAATGGACTCCATGCCTTTGAAAAAAAAATTGCCTCAACCTTACAAAGAAAAGAAGAAAGGAGAGGTGTTGATGTCACAATTTAAAGAGGCTACACCATTGAGGCTAGAGATGGTATATAGACATGAGAACCCTACAACATATGGGTTGGCTACTCATTCTAAGAAGCCAAAGACAAAAATGATTAGAAGTATAGAACCACTAGATGCTCCCTCTTCTAGTAGTCTAGAACCTCCAAGTGCACCCAAGAAGGCACCAAAAGTAAAGACAACCGGACCTAGGCCAGCCAGAGTAATTAAGGGACATGTATATAAGAGAAAGAGATCCTTGACACCCACCCACATGGAGACCCTTTTGGAGGAGGATGAAGAAGGTGAGGAAGATGAGGAGGACCAAGTACCCCTCACTAGAAGGACTCGATCAGTGGGATTCCTGAAGAAAAGAAAGCTGCAGGAAGAGGATGTGTGGATAGATGTTGAAAGGGGGGCCCAAGGAGAGCAAGTTAATTTGATGGACACTCTGGGTGATGATAAATTTAATATTTTAGACTTTGAAGGCCTTCGTGGATCCAAAGAGATTGAACAACAAGCTCCAACCGGAGGGCCTTCCTTAGAACAACCCTTCTTGTTCATGTACCTCCCGACACAATTCACAAGTCCTTTGGAAATATAGGGGAGGAAATTACAGATGGGAGTCAGAAGGAAACCACTAAGTCAGAAAAGGATTCTTCTATTGGGATCACCTCCAAAGAGGACATTGGAAATCAAGTCCCTTCATCTCAACAAGTTCTAACTCCACCTCTACCTGTACAAAAAACTCCACTTCTGCCTCAACAGCAAACACCATCCACCACTGCACTACCACCACAACCTCCACCTACTCATATTCCCATGCCTACTTTGCCTCCTCTTCAAATTCCAATGCCTTTTCCCATTCCTCCTCTTGCTCCTATACCCTGTTACAAGTAGTGGTTTCCCTTGCACCAAAATATCAACCTATTAATGCCCAATACAACCACTAGACTTATAGAAGACATAGGAAGTGGTTAATCCATGTCACAAATCCTAAGGGGAGCACTGACTATTTTTCCAACAATCTCCCCCTCAATGTTACTCGAGGGGATTCAAACTTGTGACCAATCTTTGATACCAATTTTTACAAGTAGTGGTTGTTGTTGCACCAAAATATCAACTTGTTAATGCCCGATACAACCTCTAGACTTATAGAAAACATAGGAGGTGGTTAAGCCATGTCACGAATATTGAGGGGAGTGCTGACTATTTTTCCAAAATGCCCCCGCACAAAACCCTCCATCTCAAGCACCTACTCGTCCACCTTCCCAAACTGAGATAGTTGTACAAGGACCTCAAGAGATAGAAAAGGAGACAAAGGTAATGAAGGAGGTTCCATATGAAGAACAAGCTAGATTGGAAGGATAGGCTGGAAGAGAGGAAAAAATAAGCATGAGAGAGGAGCAGAGTATAGGAGAAGAACATGAAATGATTGGAGAAGAGGAGGAAATACATGAGGAAATTGAAACGGAGTAAAAAGTTATTGCCTCTAGTTTAGTCCCACCATATGAGCCTATAAATTCCTTCTCTAAACCCACCTGGTTTACTAAATAAATTCAACTGAGGGTAAGGGTATATACTAATGAAGAGGATACAGAAATGGTAGTTCTTGGATGAGAATTTAACCAAGCAGAATCTAGTGCCCGAGCGAGGACCCTATCCTATGTGATGCAAGAACAAGTGCGCAAGTGGAAATCTCAGGTAGTGGTACCCATAATGAATTTTAGCATGGCAGAGATCACTCTAGAGGACTATGTGTTGGAAGAGGTGGACCTAGGAGAGCCAACAAGAGAGGGAAATAAAACTATGGCTACACTAGGGTTGAAGCATGCACTAGGCTTCATAGATAAGGATGAGGATAAAATAAAAGTCGTAATGGAGCAAAATGAGGTGATGAAAAAGTTTATTATTAAAATAGCGGGTCCCATTGACCCTAGTAACCCTGAGGCCTCATTACAAGATATTTTGGAAAAGACAGGTGCTTTTGAATTGCCAGCGGATATCCCACATTGTTTCATTCATGCTTGTACAGATTGGAAAGCATATTTTGAAGGGTTTTCCTAGACTACTCTTAGAAAGATTTCTAGGCCCTTCAGGGGTATTCTTCAGGGGATTACCTACTCAGTGGACCTTATGAGTAGAGAAGATGGACTTGAGGAGAGGATTCTAAAATGGAAAAAGGACCTTAAAGATCTCACAATAATAAGGAAGCAAGGCTTCCAAGTTTTGGTCAAGATGTATGAGGGGTCGGAGTTAGATAACTTTAAAGAATGGATCAGGAACATCACTGAAGCTTTGAGTATTTATGAGAAAATACTAAGAAAAGGGGATAAGAAGAGGAATGAAGGATTACTTTGGGTTGGAGAGATGCATAAGTTTTTTGAAGAATTGGACCTAGACTTGTATGATGAAGATGATGAGAAAATGATGTATCATGTTAAGGATATCATAAGTCAAGTTAAGGATATCATAAGTCAATCCCTTGATATTAATGGAGTTAAAACAAAAGAAGATATTCAACAAATGTTCTATCAGAAGGAGGAGATGCAGAAGATGTTGTCTTGAGAAGAGGAAATAAGAGGTTTTGCCAATGAATTAGTCACCTTTCGAGAGAAGCAACAAGAATGCCTCAAAGGTGTCAAAATGAAAAACTTTGAAGAAGTACAAGAGATCATAGACAGGCTCCGTAAGGCTCACCTAGAAATCCTCCCGAGTCACTAAGTGTCCTATTTTGACTTAGCTGATTTGTATGAAGGAAAAAAATTGTTCGTACACTTGGCAAATTTTGAGGACCAATATTTTTGACATTTCGGCCTTATAAGATTTTCGGCCTCCAAAAGTCCAAAACTTGTAGAAGACTTGCTTCAACACTTAACCAATTTTTGAACTCCATTTTTTTAGGGTAATGGTCGAGGTTCAAGAATTTTGAGCCATCACCGCTAGTAACTTCAGTCTTCTCCAATTCCTTTTTCAGTGAAATTGATCACTTCCATGGGCTTGTTTCTGCATGATTTGAGGGCATCTTCCATTTTAATCCATGAAGAAGGGCTACAATAATGATTAAAGGGCAGAACTACAAGTTTTTAAGAACATGCATGAGTTCCAGAATTTGATTTTGAGTTGTTTTGTGCATAAGCTGCTCTGAAATTCTAATGCATGAGGTTTAATTCCATGATAAAGTAGTTTAAACTTGTTTTAGGGATAGTTTCTTTCATGTAAACTCTAGTTTAGATTTATTTTCAAGTTTATGTGTAGCCAAAAACCTAGCTGCGAAATTGAGAGCATGACTCTATAAATTATATGAAAACAATGTAATTAAGGTCGGTTATTATTGCAATACAATACATATAGTTGGTGCTTCAATCGTGGTGTGATTTTTTTGCTTATCTTTGCAAAATTCATAAATATGTGTTATCTCATTCATTTGTTTCAAAGAGCCAATTGAGTGTATGGTGATTTTGGCCTACGATTCTTTTAGTCTGGTGTTTATCTTTGCTACATTTCTTTTTTGTGACAAATTATTGGGAAGATCTTTCTCCGGTGCTTTAAGATAAATTTTCCTCACGTGTGCATACATTTGTGGTGGCTTCATAATCTGATGAATTTTGACTTATCATACATTTGTGTTTATTTCCATGGACGATTGCATCTTCTAAGCTAGGATTGTGATTTATTCAGATCTCTATCTTATGGGTTTTCCTCATCTTCTTGGTACTTTAATTTTAAAGGCAACACAACATCATTTTATGTCCATTAGTTTACTTTTTCAGAAAGTTTCTTTTAAATTCTCATTACCTTGTCCCCTACTTTCTTTTCAAATCAGTCATAGTAGATTAAATAGATTAACATTGTTTTCATTTAAAGATTCAAAAAATCCAAAAAGAGAAATATTGTCATGTTTTAAGGTTTGTTTTGTAGTCCCTTGAAGATCGAACCAGCAAAGGCCTCCTTGTGAATAGATTCACATTTATCTTCAATTGAGCTATCTAAGCGGTTGAGACCCAACCCAGAAGGAACCTTGAGATTGATTTACATCATTCTTCCAAGAGGGGAATTTTCTCATGTAAATTCATAGTCGTTGTCTTGTGTAAAAATGATCCTCAATGATTAAGTTTTAGAGTTTAAGGTTAATATTATGGTAAAGATAAGGGTTTAGATGGTGGATAAGAGTTTTTATTATAGTTAGGGTTAGGCTCAAGATTACTATCAGGTTTAGGATTATGGCAAGAGTAAGGGATTATGGTTTAGGATTACTATCATAGTTAATATTATGGTAAAGACTAGGATTGGTGGAGCTCAAAATGTTTGCAAAACTCTAGGATCTACATAATGAGAAGACCCTAAAAATGACTATATTTACCCATGAATTATCCACACAAAAGAGCAATGCTACACCAATGAAACAAAGCGACAGGAGTCAACCTAATAGAGACACTAAGAGAAACAAGTGACCACCCTAGAAAATAATACATTTTTGTAGGGAAGACATCTTCGACCAACATGTGTTTATCCCATCATGTCCTTACATCGAATAGGAATGCATTTTGAATAAGTCAAAGAGGGGTTAGAAAATTGAACATTTACCTAATGTAAAGAGTATTAAATAAAATATTGGTAGAAATAAAATATTGAATAAAGTGGGTTATCGAGTAAGAAGGATCAAAAGGTAGCATGGGGAAAGAATTATTTGATAAGTCAAGGGAGTTTTCTTGTGGGGTCTAGTATACAATATCAAACAAAATGAAATTTCAAACAACATTTAAATACAATGTATCAATGGATGGAGTCATTCGAAAAGAGAAGTATGTTGTGGGACCCTTTTTCCCTAAGAACTAAATAATATGTAACTTCAAATAAGTAAATATGGTTGAGTAATGATGGTCGAGGTACTTTGAAAAATGGTGGGGGTGCTTCACTTGATGCCTCCAATAAGATACTACATTGAGTAACCTAGCCAAAGGATAAACAATACATAAGTTACTTGAAGGAAGAAGATGAAAGCTAAAGAAAATAGGGATATGTATTAAGCCCCTCCAATTCCTAATGAATACATCAACACTACTTTTGGAGATAAGAGTTTAAGTCCATATTTTATTGGTATGCAATCGATAAAAAACTAAGGCATAGTAAGTGAAATCAAGGAATTTTGAAGGGAAGATTGGGGACCATGTACTATGTACAAAGAATTGACATTCGGATTACTAATGATCAGGAATAGAAGAAAGGTAGTGTGATTCCTAAAATTCAGAAAGGAAGGTTGGGCCCCACACATTTTGAAGATAAAGTTCTACCAAAGAAGATAGAGGAAGGAAAATCATCAAAAATCTGACATAGTGGTGTAAGGGAAGTCCCAAAATTTTCAAGAGAAGGATGGTGCTTAGGGTGATAATAATCAAGATTGGAAGAAAGGTAGTATGAATCTTAAAATTATGAAGGGAAGAATAAGGCCCACTTATTTTGAAGTCATAGTTATACTGATGCAGGGGCATTCTAGGGTACTCGGTGAATCTGCATGGTGGTGTGTTGTTTTGGTTCTGTGTTACTCAATTGCACCTTTAACCGACGGTCTCGGTTATAGAAGGAAGCTTGGTCGCTGAAGGAACTCGGTGATGTTAGAATAACTGAGAGGGGGGTGAATCAATTATCCATAGTCCCAATCACAAAATGTATATCCAAAAACAATTTACTAAAACTTATGCAGCTCGGTAAACTAAAATAGTATTCTGTCTGTGCTTTTACTGATTACCAATTAATAACATATAATGATTACCGATCAAATCCAATATGCAACATGCAAAGTATGGTAACAAAAAATCATCACAATCAACACATAACACAAGAGATTTAACATGTAAACCCTGTGAAGGGAAAAACCACATGGGACCAACAACCCAAAAATTGTTCACTCTTCTAAAGTGAGGTCGGTGAAGACCCAACCCTATTAAAGGTTACAAACACACTGTGAGGTGTGACCTTGTTAGAGGATTTTAGACCAACCATTATTGTCTAGCTAGAATTCACTATGGGGCTGACAGGATAACAAATGTACACTCTATGAATGACATTACAAGACTTTCTAGTCCACTCTGTTAAGAGATTTATCTGTTTACAATGGTTAAAATGTAACAGCAGTTGATCTGATTACAACACAACTTCAATTGTAGATTATTAGATCTATGTTAAGCTCATTCAAATCCTCTGATCAATATTTCAA
Source organism: Chamaecyparis obtusa (assembly GCA_027943335.1). Taxonomy (NCBI): domain Eukaryota; kingdom Viridiplantae; phylum Streptophyta; class Pinopsida; order Cupressales; family Cupressaceae; genus Chamaecyparis; species Chamaecyparis obtusa. The sequence continues at coordinate 1,930,649 of BSBK01000335.1, forward strand.
TTCTGTTTCAATCAATATTCAATAACTTATTGTCACTCGATAATAGCTTTTTGACGCTCGGTAATCTCTGCAGTTTGGTTCTCCTTAACCAGTTTGATCAAGCATGCATGAAGCTTCTTCATGTGATATCTTCTATAGTCTCCTTCCGGTATGATTTCATCATGAAATCCCAGTTTCTTAAATAGATGAGTAAACCGTTTTAATTCCATCCATCAAATTTTGCCACTTAATCTCCTTTGTTGATTTTTCCACTTAAACCTTCCTCGGTTGATGTGTCAGTAACACATTTTGTTTCAATCCATTAGATCTTCTTTGAATTATGTTAGTCATCAATCTTCGTAACAAATATTATCTTCATCTTTGATTTTGAGGTACTTTACAGTTCATCAACTTCCATCGGCTAAACTAGTCATTTAGTTCTGTTCTTCTGCTTGGTTAACAAAGAAATGTGTTGATGAATACAAGCTAAATTTATACTGTGATTGGTATACACTATACTATGTCAGTGTATACTAGAATGGTTCTTTAACCGAAAACACTGCTTTGTGCATTTTTCTCTATCCTTCATCATAGATGAATGCAACATAATCAAGTCAATAACATAAGTTCATAGACTCATCCATAAGTTACCCAATGTATTCATTATCCTTATCTATCATATCCATCTTCCTCATGTAGATATATTCTATTCTTCATCTTTTTTCTTCTTCTTCTATAGATGTTTGGGTATAGTAACTTACAAGATAAGTACTATCAAAACTAGTTGACATCAATGACAATATATTACCGATTTAACCATCTTACATATCTAATCAGCAACTCAGTGATCTAAAAACATAGATCTTCAAGTTATACAATGTATTCAAATCAGTTTTAGTTCATCAATCTCCCCCTTTGGCATTGATGGAAACACAAGCAATATAAAATATGCCATGCACATACCAAACATGTGTTCTACAACTCTGTTAACAAATGTTGTAACGATACAAGATCTCCCTAGCTTAATATGTTTAATCACTACGTTACATAAAAAAATTTGTAAGTGAAGACTAACTTCTGTAGATATGATCTTTTCAGCTCCCTTTTATGCATCTCTCTCCCTTTGTCTTTGGCTCCATTTTCTTCTCATATTCTTCATATTGAACTCTCTCCCTTTGATAGAAATGCCAAAGAACAATACAAACATACAGCTCTATAGTAGCCATGTAACTCTCTGTTGTCCAATGTATTCTCTGTATCTTAGTATACTGTTATGAAAATCTGTCCCAGTACTCCAACCTTTCACAACCTTAGATAGAAGTCCAAAGTGTGAACTCTGCTGCATCAACATGTATGATCTTCTGATAAGATTAGACTAATGAAACCTCCAGATCACCTTAGTGACCAGTAGACAGGGGACAGACCCCAAGTCTAGTCCTCAAGTATTCATATATATCCTTCGGTAGAGGCTTTGTAAATATGTCGGCAAGTTGTTCTTTTAATGTAACAAACTCTAGCTTAACTTCTCTTGCACTTGTTCCCTTAAGTAGTGATACTTAATTGATATATGCTTTGTTTTAGAGTGCATCACTGGATTCTTTGAAATATTAATAGCACTAGTGTTATCACAATATATAATCACCGGCTCAGTGATTACCTCATTCATTCCTTTTAACACTCGCTTGATATATGCAATATTTGAACAATTAGTAGCAGCAGCAACATACTCTGCTTCGGTTGTAGACTGAGAAATACAACCTTGTTTCTTACTTGTCCATGTAACAAGTCTTTCACCAAAGAAGAATGCTCCTCTGGTGTACTTTTTCTATCATCCACATTTCCAGCCCAATCAATATCGGTGTATACCTTCAGTTCAAACTTGCCTTTCTTAGGATACCACAGTCCATAATCTTCAGTTTTCTTTAGGTATCTTAAGATTTTCCTTGTAGCAATCATGTGTGACTCTCTAGGGTTTGTGAAAAATCTAGCAACTATTCCAACAACATGTGCTATATCAGGTCTACTGTGAACTACATACATTAACTTACCAATCATGAATTGGTACAGTGTCTGATTTACCTTAGTAGTTCCATCTTCTTTAGTCAGTTTACATCCAGTAACCATTGGTGTTCCCACATGTTTAGCATCTTCCATGCCAAATGTCTTCAAGACTTCCTTTATATATTTAGATTGTGTGATAAATATACCATCATTCTATTGAATCACTTGTAAGCCTAGAAAGAACTTAATCTCTCCAAACATAGATATTTCAAATTCACTTTTCATTTCATCAGCAAATGACTTACAAATTTGATCTTGTCCTCCAAATATTATGTCATCCACAAATATCTCAGCAATCAAGATAGTATCATCAGAATTTCCTTTCATGTACAAATTACTGTTCTCACTTGTTCTAACAAATCCAATACTCAGTAAATAGTTATGCAGCCTCTCATACCAGGCTCTCGGTGCTTGCTTCAAACCATATAAAGATTTATGTAATCTACATACCATATCTTTGTTTTTTGGATCAATGAACCCTTCAGGTTGTTCTTGTAATACCCCAAGAATGGGCTATAGGTTCATTGACCTCCTACATCTTCAAATTCAAACGAAATCAACATCAAAGTCCTAACCTAAGGCACATCTGCACATTATCGAATCCTAATTGATTTTATCATAAATTTTGCATTGAGAATATTCCTAGCAATATTCCTATTTATTCTAATTATCTTTAATTTAATTATTATTTGGCGATAAATCTTATTTATCCTAAAGTTTGATTAATTGAATATTCTGAATATTTAATTAATTAGATTTAATACTGCCACTTAATTATTTAATTAAATTTAATTCTAATTATTCCTAAATTATATTATTTAATTTTGACAATAAATCTAAAATCTCATGACTAATTGATTAAATTCTTATTTAATTAATTAAAGTCAATTATCAATATTGAATAATATAGTTTTAGAATAAAGTTTGATTTAATAATTGATTAACCCATAAATCAATTGTTTTAATTTAAAAAATTAGTTAAGTTGAGAATAAATCACTTTATTTATTTAATTAATTCATAATTAATTGTGCACATTCAAAGAGCAGTTAAACTCAAAATCAAGAAATCAATGCAAGTTGTTAATTTTTGGAAACTCAACACTCTATTTTGAGTTCAAAGCTGATCTAAACTTCTAATTTAAGTTAAAAAGTTGTTCTTGCATGCTTTTGCATGATTTTGTGAGTTAATTATTTCTTATTTCCTGATAACTCAAAAATCAACCTTAGTTTATCAAGAGTGATTTATGGCTTTTCTCATGCACCTCCAAAGCCCTGGATTTCTATAAAATCAAGGCTTCGGCTCTTCTAAATCAATCCACAAAATTGCATCCTCACACTGGCGAATTGGTGATCGAAGAATCTATCTTTGTGAATCAAAGCTGTTGTGAGATTTTCATTATTTTTGAGCATTCATATCATTTAGCATATCAATTCTTAGATTAATTGCATATCATATCAGTTTTTCATATAGAATAGATTCATATCAGTTTCCTTCATCTTATTACATAGAAAACACAAAAATATAGATTAAATTTGCATTCATATAGTTTTCATTCTTTGCATTCAAATCCTTCGTTTAGGTGTTGCATTGTCACTGGTCTCAGTCTGATCTGAGAGTATCGTACTTGCACCTTCTAGAAGGTAGTAAATCACCTGGTTAGTTTAGTTTCTATTTCATTGCACGATTTTGGTTTTTGGCTAACCTCTAATGTTTTATTGAAGTGTTGTGTCTACAGCTAGGTACAAAATTCACACACACATTTTTGGCGCCCACCGTGGGGCCCTGAAATGGGTTTCCATCATCTTTCTATCAATTTCTATCACTTTCTTGTCATTTTCTTGGTTAAAACTGTGATTTTTATTTTTTGTCCGTACATTTTTCGTATGACTTTTTTCATAAAGAAATTTTGGGAGGTACCCACTATCGTACGACAAGTTCAAATTTCAAGGCTTGTATCAGAGAGTACACATTATCATTTGGAAGCATGATTGTCATATGAATAGACACCCATAGTTGTACAAGTTTCTAGACTGTCATCTAGGAGGTAACCCATTGTCATACGAGTTTTGACTCCAGAATTCAATTGTCATTTCATATTTTTTGGCAATTTTTCAGATTTGATTTTCAGATTTGGACTGACAGCTAACCTTAACAATTGAAATATTCTATTTTTTACTGATACTTGTTGAATTTGATTGGGAAAAGTGCAACAAAATTGATAAAATAGGTAAAAATATACTAAGCACATTCTGAGGAATTCAGGTATTCTTCTCAAGTTGATAACATTTTGATTTGGATTAAAATGAACTCTCACATGTCAAGCTTGTGTGATTTTCTTGCTTTCATATCATAGACTTCACTTGGGCTATAAAACGAACATAAATTTTTTTTCTGCATATCTGTTACACATAGTAAATAGGCCCTATGAACACTATTTGTGGATGATCTTGAGAGACTGAACTTCTTCTGCTTGTTTATTCATGTGAAGCTCCTCTTGACGAAGGATCCCCTTGTAGGTAGGGAAGGTACTGAGAGAGTCTCACATTCTACTAGATTCATGTGTCTTCAACTTTTGATTGATACCAAAGAAGTTCATAGATCATAAGTGGTTGACGTCATAGATCTTTGTGAGATAATCTTAGTCTTAGCGTGTTGGATTAATCTTTGTTTTGGTTAAAATTGAAAATGCTAGAGGACTATGCTCTACTCCCTTTTTGGGTAGTATCAAAAACTCAGATCCTTGAATCTGGAACTAGTCTCCATGTGGTATCTTTTGTGAGTCACCTTTAGAGAGGGTTAACCGTAGTGGACATTCCCTTAATTGGGTCAACCACATGGATGGAACCTCAAGTGGTAATAGCCATTTTTGTTGTGGTAGCAGCAGCCGCTATATAAATATCCTTATGGAGGAAATCTTCATAGGTGTGGTCTCTTGTTGGGCTGTCAGATCTCCCTAGCAGCTCCTGATTGATTAATTTCTCAGACTGTGTCAAAACCTCAATGCACCTGGATTGGAATTCGCCCTCTTGAGATCACAAAAGTTGCAGAGTCAGACCATTACTAAAAACCCTAGTGAGGCCAAATTTTTTATTTTTCTAGGAATATGTGTGTTATTGAAAAACTTTTTGGAACATACACAATTAGCACTTCTAGGAATTAGCACATTCAGTCACTTGATTGTTCATGTGCAAGGTTGCTTTGTCCCCTATTCATTGTTTTTAGACATGCTTGGAATCACTTGCTTGCTATTTTGCATGCTTGTTTATCTATCTAACTACCAAAAATGAACGATCTCAGAATAATCTTCAAACCTGGACAGAGAAATTTGTGAATAATCTGAACTTGAAAACAAAAATTTTGCAAAATCTGAAGTCAAAATCCTTTCTGGAGTCAAAAGTTGTTCCATTAGGTCAAAAAGTTGTACGAGTTTTGGCAAGTGTCATTTCAGAACCCCCTTATTATCATATGATAGCTTGTATAGTGTCGTACGAGTTTTGTCACCAGTCAAAAAACAAAAGTAAAAAATCTGCTATCAATTGTCGTGCGAGTTTTGCAATTGTCGTACGAGTTTGTCAATTGTCATTTAACTACATGCCCACTGTCGTACGAACCTCCAAAAAGTCATTTGAAATTTTTTTGTCAAAGAGTGGTCAGAATTGTCAGAAACTCAGTTTTTACAGCCTATTTCTAGAATCTATTGAACCAATCACTATGTCAGGAACATAGCAGAAACAAGAACAAATCCATTCATTTTCCTAAAGTGATCCTTTGAGTCTAATCTTGCCTTCTAGGTTATCGATTTGAGTCTTTTTCATCTTGTTTCAAAACCTTGTCAACATTATCTTCAAATACAATCTTCTTGTCTAAACGGCTAAGTGTTGTGAGCTCATGCTTGCCATCTATTGGGCATCTACCCACACTACTGTGGCACAATATCCTTCATTTACATCCAATCTAATCCTTAATCACTTCAATCTTGACAAGGTTGCGTCATTTGATCTTCTAGAATCAATTCATTCTTCAGTTGTCTTTATCTTGCTTTCTTTGGCTTCACCCAAGGTTAATGGTGGAAACTAGAGCTTCGTCATATAAGAAATATAGAGAGGTATCCCATACAATACCTCTGAATACTCTCAAGGCCCCAACTCTTAAACAACTCTACAATTCTAGTTTTTACGAAGATGACGGTCTTGGCAATTTTCAATTGAAAACTGGTTACATACCCCCTCCATGAACTCATGGAGGTAATCAACAAACCCATCCTCAATCTAATCCAGGGAGCCCTAAAACTCCTAAAATGTCTCATGGAGGGACACAACACGGGTCTCAAGGACACCAATCTCAACATAGTATGGATCAAGAACCTATAATTTTTGAAATTGTTCGATATCAAAATGATGATGACTTCAAAAGAATGATGAAACATTTCTTGAAGGAAGATAGAGAAGCATACTTTCTAGAATTAGCTCATCAAGGAGCTAAACATCCTCCAAAATTTAATGTGGAAAATATCATTACGCATGAGGAAGAAACTCCTATCATGGCTATGATGAAATAGATGCATGCCATGCAAGTCAAACTTAAAAAACTTGAGAAAGAAAAGGAACCTAAAGAGTTATCCATGGAAGATCTATGCCCTTTTCCATTTGATAAAGAGTTGTACATGCCACCATTCCCTAAAAGAGTGGAGATGCCAAAATTTGATAAGTATGATAGAAACTCTAACCCTCAAGATCATGTCAGATAATTTTGTACTCAATCTATGGAGTTTATGCATGAACCAACTTACTTAATGCATCTTTTCCCTCGATCTCTGGGAGGAGCAGCCATTCATCAGTTCTCTAGAATGCCTCCTACTATCAAAACTTTTGAGGAGTTAATTAAACTATTCTATCAACAATAATCCTACAATATTCAACATCTGGTCACTATGATCAACATCTGCAATCTAAAACAATATCCAAGAGAACCATTCCTGACATTTCTCAAGAGATGGAGGAAGAAATTTTCTCTATATGCTAGACCCATTCCCGAAACTGAGAAGTTGGAAATCTTCATCAATAATCTTGCTCTAGAAATCAACTACCCTTTACAAATGCAAAATCATACATCTTTTGAAAAGATGGTAGATAATGCGATCAAAATTGAGAAAGTACTTGTGACAAAAGGAGACATCACACTTCAAAAAGACAAGTATGAATCTGGATCTAGTTCTAAGGACAGGAACAAAAACTGGAACAAGAATAAAGGCATTGTCACAGATGGCATTGTTGATAATATTCATGGCCCATCTAAGGCACCTACTTTCAATCTCACTATTGGTACCCAAGTCATCAAAGCTTCTAAAGCTAAAGCCACAGAGTCCAACAAAAAGTCATCTGATTACAAACCTTGGGCTACTAATCCTAATCGCAAATTCACTCCTTTTGGAGAATCCTTGGAATCTTCCATGAAAACTCTATTGGCAAACAAAATCATCTATTTGCCTGAGATGAAAGTCTTTGATCCTGAACCTAAACTGAAATGGTGGGGAGAGAATGATTTTTGTGAATTCCATCACAATAAAGGTCATAAGACTAATAACTATATTTGTTTGAAGCACATTATACAAGACAAAATTGATAATGGTGACATCATGATTAACAATCATAAGAGTAATAATGATCATACAACATTCACAGAACCATTTCCTAAACATGGTAAAGAAGATTCTTCTTCTCAATGTAATATGGGTGCTAAAGTCAATTATGCCTACTTAGGAAACAATGTTGTTATCAATATGGTTGAACCATGCCTATCTAAGTGTTGCAATGTCATTACAATTGTAAGAAGAGATAGAGATAATCAATTAGCTAATGCAGTTACTCGATCACAAGCTTAGGAACATTTGCAAGGACAAATACCAGATTCATCAAATGTCCTTAAGGTTCCTTTTAATCTTTCATCCGCTTCTAAACAGAAGGCTACATCTAAATCTTCAAATCCTAAAGACACAAGGCCTACTTCATATAGTATTGTCCAACAACTCCAACATACAAATGCTAAAATCTCCATGTTTGAGTTGCTTTGGATATCTCCAGCTCATAGAGCCATTCTAGAAAAAGTTCTGCTCAGATCCAATGTTCCTGATGACCTTGATTTAGATAGATTCAAGACTATGGTTGGTCATCTTATGTCTCCATAGTACATTTCCTTTTCAGAGGAAGATGATAACTCCTTGAGTCATCTGCATAACCAGCCCTTGCATATTGAAGTCTTGATCCAAAACTGTCATGTCAAACGTGTGTTGATAGATGGAGGCACTCTCCTAAACATTTGTTCTTTCAACTTGATTACACAATTGGGATTTTCAAAAATGGCCATTGATCCTAGGAAGAAGATAACTATCAAAGCATATGATGAGCAAGAAAGATCTTCTAAGGGAACTATTGTCCTACCTATCAGAGTAGGTCCTGTCATCAAAGATACTATATGTCAAGTTCTTGATCTACCTTTAGCTTACAATATCCTCTTAGGGAGACCCTGGATACATGAGATGAAAGCTATTCCTTGTACATTCCATCAGTGTTTGAAATTTCCTTATGAAGGAGCCGAGGTGACGATTCTAGCTGATCTGTATACAACTTGCAATACCTTGAAAGAGAGTGTTGATAAACTTGTTCCCAATAATAGAGAATCTTCCACTAAGAAGCTAGACGTTTCTTCAACATCTAAGATGGAAGACATTGTTAAAGAGGTTAAGATCAAATAAAGTGGTATGGGAGAACATACTATAGAGCTAGTCTTATCTTTGACATCTCTGCCTGTCTCTCCTAAGTCTTATGGGAAAACTCTAAAATAGTCCAAGCTAGAGTCTAAAGAACCTCTTGAAGCATATAAAGGAAATTTTGTTGCAGAACAAGTATCTAAATAGGAGTTGGAAGAGGATGAAGCTGTACTTGCATGGCTATACAAAGATGAACCTAAATCTCAAGTTGTCCAAAAATACCAAATATCTCATCTAAGTCATATGGCCCAGGGGATAAATTGATTACAAATATGGGATATAAAGGAAAAGGACCTCTAGGATTAAAAGGTAAAGGTCTTCTATCACCTCTTGATCATCGTGGTAGAGAAAACAAGAATACAAAAGATCTAGGATACACAAAGAAACCTTTCTATCTTAGAAAGAACTCCCCACATATATGAGAACAGATTGAGCCTTTCGTAGTGAATCAACTAAAGGGAGAAATAACTGAACAATCTGATAATGATGATTCAGACACCACTGATGAGCTCATTCCTTATGAGCATTTGCCTAAAGAAATAAAAGACCTCCTTGAAGCTGAAGATGATCCAATCAAAAGGATTAACGTAGTAGAAACACAAGAACCTACTATAGAGCAAGAGATAGTTGCAACATAAGAACTAGCTAATCTCGATGGTAATAAAAAAGAAGAAGGTGGTAGTTATTCTGAGATGGATTCCCATGTGTATGAATTCAAATTAGAATTTGAGGGAAACCCTTCTTGGGGTATTCATCCTGACTTTACTCATGTTCTTAGATTTCCTAGAGGTCTAGATGAAGAAACAGAGGATTAATCAAATGACTATGAATGGGGAGTCATTCCAGAACTAGATGAACTTATTACAAAAAAGCATGTTGATGTTATTCACCAATATGCACCCCAACCTAACATAAGTCTAGAGCGAAGTGATGAACTTATCGAGTCTGATCCACTGATGGCTGAAGTGGACTTCCATAATGATGTTGAGCCTATTCATGAATTGAATGTCTTAAGTTGTAATATCACATTTGAACTCGAGTGTTGGGTTAGGACCAATGATGATAGATCCATATTCATAAACACTCTTTCCCAATCTTTCACCACTTTGACTATCCAACGCTCTGACCTTCTTGACCAAACATCCACAAATATGAACCAAGGTATTTATACCTTTCCCAATGACTATGTCCTTTCTTGTTACCTAAATATAGTTGAGCCTATGAGGACTTCCATCAGTGAACCAAGCATTATCATGATGGAGTCAGACATCAAGTATCTTAGTCAGAAAAATAAGAATAAGAATTTAAAAAAAGGAGTTCTGAGGGTGAGAACCACTTCGTGGCAGTCTCAAAACCTACAAAAGTAAAAACAAAAGACATATCCGAAGGTGAAAACCTCTTTGAAGCACCTAAGGATGAGATATTTGATGTCCTTCTGAGTCATTTATAGGATAGATCTCTAGTTCTAATTGAACCCACTCAATCTATCAACTTGGGAACACCAAAGGAACCACAGTTGATCCATGTAGCACAATCTTTATCAAAAGAAGAAAAGAAAAAATTTACAACATTCTTAATAGAGAAAAAGATCAAATTTGCATGGAAATATTCAGATATGCCAGGGTTGGATCCTAATCTTATAATGTACCATTTATCTATAGCTCCAAATGTTAAACCTATTAAGAAAAAATTAAGAAAGATGCATCCACATGTTGCACTCTTGGTAAAAATAGAATTAGAGAAGCTCCTGAAAGCCGGATTTATCCGAGTTATTGATTATGCAGAATGGATCTCTAATATTGTACCTATTTCTAAACCAGAAAAATCAATAAGAGTGTGCATAGGTTTCAGAGATGTAAACAAAGCATGCCCTAAGGATGATTTTCCACTACCTAACATTGATATGATAGTGGACATGACTGCGAGATTTGAGATGTATTCTTTAATGGATGGTTTTTCTAGATATAATCAAATCAAAATTGCTCCAGAGGATCAAGAGAAAATTGCTTTCACATGTGCATGGGGTACCTTCTATTGGAAAGTCATGCCATTTGGGCTTAAGAATGCTAGTGCTACATATTAGAGGGCTATGACTTCTATTTTTCATGACATGATGCATAGGACTATGGAGGATTATGTTGATGATACTTTAGCAAAATCAATGATTAGAGCTAAACATCTAAATGACTTGAGCAAGATACTAGACAAAATGGAAAATTTAGTCTTAGACTAAATCCTAATAAGTGTGCTTTTGGTGTCACTTTTGGAAAGCTCTTAGGCTACATTGTTTCAAAGAAAGGAATTGAGGTAGATCCAGCTAAAGTAAAGGCTATAATGGAAATGCAACCTCCCAAGAACATCAGCCAAATGAGAACATTACAAGGGAGAGTTTAGTCTATCAGATGCTTCATATCTCAGCTAGCAGACATATCACAACCTTTTACAAAGACATTACATAAAGGTGTGACATTTGCATGGAGCGAGGAATGTGAAAAGAATTTTGATCATATCAAGAAGTATCTATCAAATCCTCCTATCTTGATGCCTCCCATTCAAGGGAAGCCATTGATCTTATATGTCTCTGCAACAGATACATCACTAGGGGCATTGCTTGCACAACATGATGAGAATAAAAAGGAAAGAGCTATATACTATATTAGTAGAACATTGGTGGCATATGAAAAGAACTATTTTATGATTGAAAAGGCTTGTCTAGCTATGATCTTTGCATCATAGAAACTAAGACATTATATGTTGGCTCATACCATACATTTAGTAGCTAAGATTGATCCACTAAAGTACCTACTAAGCAAAGCTACCCTCACAAGTAGATTAGCCAAATGGGTCATGCTCTTAAGTGAATTTGACATTGAATATGTTGAAAGAAAAGCTATTAAAGGCCAAGTTATTGCTGATCAATTAGCCGATGTTGTTGGAATCATTTGTCATTGCACCAAAAGCTCAAACTATCAATACCTGATACAAATGCCAGATTTAACCCGATCCATGGGAGGTAGTTAAGCCATGTCACGAATCTCCAAGGAGGTGCTGACCACCAAGTCAACAATCTCCCCCTCAGCACCAACTGAGCCTTCAGTACCCACTGAAGGGAGACTCGAACCCATGACCCAAGGCTTTGATACCAATTGTTGGAATCATTTGTCATTGCACCAAAAGCTCTAACTGTCAATGCCCGATACAAATGCCAGATTTAACCCAATCCACGGGAGGCGGTTAAGTCATGTCATGAATCTCCAAGGAGGTGCTGACCACCAAGTCAATAGATGCACCTTTTTTTGATGACACACCAATGCAAATGGAATTTCCAGATTCCTCTATCATGAATCTCTCTTCTAGAGAATGGCAATTGTTCTTTGATGGCTCCTATACACAGAATGGATCTAGAGTAGGCATCTTGTTTATCACTCCTCAAGGATACTCCATCCCTAAAGCATTCAGATTAAATTTTCCCTTGTACAAACAATATTGCTGAATATGAAGCCCTTTTGAATGGTATGAAAATGGCAATTGAGTGGAGAGTCACAGAATTACACATTTATGGAGACTCACAACTTGTAATCCATCAAGTCAATGATGTGTAGCAAATGAAGGATGAAAAGCTCATTCCATACAAGATAATGGTAGATGATCTCAAGAAATATTTCATCTCTATCACATTTGAGCAAATACCTAGAATAGAGAAAAGGCTACCGATGCAATGGCAACATTATCTACTTTATTATAGCAACTTGAACATGAGCTACGCTATGAGTTCCTAGTGGAAGCACTATCTTATCCTGCATATGACTCCCCTAATACCCGTATGATCTGCACTATTGTGGGTCATGATTCCTCCCGCTATAAAAACCTATTCTCCTATCTCAAAGACCAAATCATTCCTGATACCTTTAACCATCATGAAAAGAGATACCTTATCCGTAATGCCTCCCGATATGTCATCATTGGTCATAATCTATACAAACAAGGTCTAGATGGTATGCTAATTAGATGTTTAGAATGGGAAGAGTCTCAACGTGCGTTAGAGGAAGTCCATGATGGTATTTGTGGGTCACACTCAAACGGTTTAACACTAGCCCGAAAACTTATTAGGGCTGGGTACTATTGGCCAGAAATGGAGAAAGAGTCTATGAAATTTTCTAAGAACTATCAAAAGTGACAAGTGCATGGAAACTTAATTCATGCTCCAGGGAGAGATATAATTCCCTTCACTACTCAATGGCCTTTTCACCAATGGGAATTTGATCTTATAGGATCCATACATCCTCATTCTTCTAATGGACATACCCATATAATCACAGCTCCAAATTATTTTACAAAATGGTTAGAAGTAGTCCCTTTGACACAAGCAACTAGAAAACAAATATCTATGTTCATCTTGAACTACATCATATGCTGGTATGGTATTCCACATTCTATAGTCACAGATAATGGTGGACAATTTAAGAACAAAGACTTGGATGATCTATGTGCCAAATTCAAGATTACACAACATTGGTCATCTATCTACTATCCTCAAGGGAATGGACAAGCAGAGGCTTCAAACAAGAATATATTAAAAATCTTGCACCATACAGTTAATAAAATAGGAAGAGACTGGCATCTCATGATCAATCCAGCTCTCTGGGCCTATAGAACAAGTATCAAAACACCCACTGGGGCTACACCATTTGCTTTAGTTTATGGGTTTGAAGCGGTACTACCTATTAAGGTTGAAATCCCATCACTAAGAATCAGAATGCATGGTCTAGTAACTGATGATGACTACAGAGTGTCTAGGTTGCAAGAACTTGAACTACTAGATGAGCGTAGACAAGCAGTGTATGATCATCTCAGAGTATATTAGAAGAGAATGTCTAGAGGCTACAATAAGAAAGTCAGACACAAAGAATTTTAGGTTGGTGATCTAGTCTTAAGAGAGAATCCTAAAAATCAATCACATAGAGAGCATCAGGGGAAGTTTGAACCCAACTTGATGGGTCCCTTTGTAATCACTGCTACTTTTGGCTCTGGTGCCTATCAACTCTCAATGATTGAAGGAGAACAGCTCTAAGAACCAATCAACATTCTCCATTTGAAGAAATTCTACACCTAAGGCATTCAGTCTATGGTAAAATGTCCTGAAAAAATTATAAAAATTGGAAAAAGTCCTAAAAAAATGAACATCTTGGTGAAAACCTAGTAATAGGCGCCTTGATGTATCACAAAAAAAAATTAAAAAATATCAAAAGTACAAAAAAAAATTGAAAAAATGAAAAATACAAAAAAATGAGAAAAAGAAAAAGTGCCTTGGTGAAAACTTGGAAACAGGCACCTTGGTAGTAAAAATAGAATCTCTGCCAAGATGGTGAAAACTCAAAAAATAGGTGCCACTTTTTCAAAATTCTCCATCTATCAACGCAATCTTGGTCTTTCCCAACTTTCAGTCTTGCTTTAGTTTGTATATATCTCCTGGTTTGTTTTTGCTTTCCTATTTTTAATAAGTCAGTTTGTACACCAATTAGCTCAAGTGTCTATGTCCTATCAATGCTTAACACTTGGGGGCAATCAAAGTCATATCCTATGGCCTCCAGTATACCTTAGATGAGTCATATCCAGTCATAGTCCTTTGAAGCTTCATTTGAGTCAGTTAGTCTATCTCATCTCTAGAAAGGATTTTGCATCTACAACAATGCAATCAAACACAAAATGAAAACAATCTATGCTTTTTACATTTTTTTATCTCCTTGTATGCTTACTGATTCACATTGAGATTTTTGCATATTGTGTCCCTTTGAGCTCTTCAATGATGTCCTTTACAAGATTTAGAGAGTGATGACTGGGGGCATAATCTTTTCTTTGTTTTCTACTTGTATGTGAAAATCTAACAACTTTGGAAATTCTAGATTGAAATGGTGTCCATCTATAAGAGCCTCTATCTCGAATTGGATGGCCATGTGTACCTCAACCATTGATACCTGGAAAATTCAAGGAAGTTTTATCTAACTATTGTTTTTTTGAGAAAGTTCTTACTCCTACTGTGAAATAGGATCTTACCTAAGGATGTGAATGATAAAGGGTCACTACGGGTAATTCACAATAGACTTAGAATAATCTGTTGACTGCTTGATGTGTTTGTTTCCACAAGGCATATTCAGGTCATCATGACATTTATGTTTTGATGCATATACAAATTGCTATATTGAAATGGACATGATATTCAGGTCATCCTACCATTTGTGCCTTGTTGCTTATATCTAATCTGACATTCTGAAAATACAATCAATATTCATATCTCCATGGTTGCCTAACCAATGGGCATTGTATTGATTCTTGCACATACAAATCAGTATTCATATGTCTATGGTTTTTATAAACTAGTGGGCATTGTATTGATTTATTTGGTTACCTAAAAAAAACTCAATGATGACAAATGACCGACACATGATCAGTGACTAGGTCCTAGGTCTTAGGTTGCATTTTATTTTGCATGTCATTTTTCACTTTGCATGATTGCATGATCTCACAACTTTCTTGACAATCTTTAAACAATCCTTCTAAACTATACTTGAACTGCAAATTGAAGAGCTGAATCTCATACGAAGGT
This sequence comes from Chamaecyparis obtusa, assembly GCA_027943335.1. Lineage (NCBI taxonomy): Eukaryota > Viridiplantae > Streptophyta > Pinopsida > Cupressales > Cupressaceae > Chamaecyparis > Chamaecyparis obtusa. Next base: position 1,946,060 of record BSBK01000335.1, read on the forward strand.
TTTCTCATAGAAACGCATGTAGTCACCATCCTGGATTACATATCCTTTTTGACATAAGACTGAGTACTTGTCTCCATCAATACCTACAAAACATATCATGTGTATCGTTGCATTTTTATTACATATTCATAATTGTTCATTCCATCTATTGCATTACATACATTTACATACATACACTTTCCATAATCAAATACATTTGCATAACATTCATACATATGAAAGAAAATCATTGTATACATGAATCCATACATACCTTCTACTCTACTCATAGCATTTACATCATATGATATCATCATACATAAAAAACATGACAAGTACAAATGAAGTCACAACCAAAAGTCTCGATCTCATATATCATAAAACTCGAAATAGTCAGGGGTGCACTACTAGCACAATGTACAAAAGAATGAGCTCATGTGAGCTATCAGAATAGTATTAGTATCAAAAGAGCAACAAAAAAATTAGAATATCAAGATAGATCAGCTGTTGACCTGATCCTCTCCATCTAGTGGAGGTGGTGGTGGTGCATCTGGTACTTTCTCAACTCTAGGTGCTCTCACTCTCTCTAATGCTATCATGTACTAAGAGTATGAAGGAACTCTCTGAGCAAGTGGAACTGCAGTGTAGTATGCTGAAACATAATATGCAGATCTAGAGGTCTGATGGATAACCTTTGCCTATAATATCTGAACCTCACTACGAAGCTTAGTGCACTGTCTATCTACCTCTAGATATCTCTCCTCCCATTGAACACTGCGCACCTTCAGGTTCCAAACCTATAATCTGAGCCTCCTCATAATCTCTTGTGTAGACAATGGAACACTGGGATTAGCATCTGCCGCTGGCATGTTAGTATCCTTAGCAGACTAGTCTGTGGTCTCTACTCTCTATGCCTTACAATGTCTAACCTCTACACCCAGATCAAAATTGGTATCCTCTTGTATAGGATCAGTATCACCACCTACAACATGCTCAGCTGCAAGTACCTCCTAGGCACTACCAACACTCCCTAAAGTATCACCCTCTCCCCTAGTCTATCTCTGTGAACCTATAGATCTACCTACTATGGAACTAGTGGGATGAGGGGGCCTCATCTATCCTGATGGTCTTTGTGGAGGAGCCATTGCTCTCGGTCTCAGAGGTGTGGGATGTACAATTAGAACCTGTGTGGGTCTAGGACCCTATCCCATCAGAGGACCTGTGACATCCATCACCTCCTCCATGGAGGGTAGCAACTCAATAGGGTTAGAAAATCTATAAATAGGATGATCAGCAAGCCATGCAATGAATCCATCTGTAACTCTAGCATCAACAACCTGTGGCCTATACTCCCAATCTCTACCAATGATAGCATTGTACTCCTATGAACACAAGGCATAAGAAAGCCTTGGGGTCCATCCAAGTTCGAGCTCATGAGCTATCTACACTTAAGTGGCATAATCCTGCGGTGCATCCTACACTCGTCCATACTGACACCATACCCTGGTGATAAGAAATCTCTCTAGTACAGAGGACAATTGTCCTATCAGCACCTAGCTCTGAAAGAAGAAACTAAACTACTCTCATGAAGTAGGCCAAGGCTCAATCTGTAAATAAGGCCTCCATCGTACAAAGGTCATGTTGTCAAGACATCATCTCCAATACTCTACATGGCCCATATGCCCCTATATGACATATCCATCACACACACACACACACAAATATATATATATATATATATATATATATATATATATATATATATATATATATATATATATATATATATATATATATATATATATATATATATATATATATATATATATATATATATATATATATATAATGGGCTCCTGTGGCTGCCTCTGTGAAGTACACACTAGTCTCAAAACTGGGATATGCTCCCATGCCTAGATCTGTAATACTAGAGCACCAGTAGAAAAAGTCTAGCTCTCATGATACACTACCTCATGCATCTCAGAGAACATGTGAACCAAAAGACACTAACCCTAGGCTAACTCTGAAAGAGTCACCATCAAACGTGCAATCATAGGGGCCCAACCCATCAAAAGACTATTCTTCTGATGGTTAGACATGATGATACTTAACACAAATAGATTTCCACAATCCATGATGATACTGCTGATCATCCTGGCTATAATACACTCAAGTCTATGTGACTTTCCATAATGCTACACTAAAGTCTCCCATGAAATGGAACCAGTCAACTGAGTATCATCTCCAAAGAGACGTCTGAATGCTAATAAGCCAGAGTTCCCCAAACTCACATATGCTAGATGCTAACTACTATGAAATGGAATACGAAGAATCCTGTACACATCCTTTGGAGTCACAGTGAGCTCTCCAGTAGGTAGATGAAATGTTTGTGTCTCCGAGTGGAATCTCTCTATCAATGTCATCAAAAGACCATGGTTTACCCTAATCTCAGGTCAATGGATCAAATACTCAAAACCACAAGCAGCAAGATGTACTCTCATCAAATTCGATAAGGAAACATAGAGCCTTTGAGTGGTTGGATGTGACATACATACATGAACATTAGGATATATGACCTACACAACACAGAAACAAGGAACCTATCAGTATTTTGGTTGAAAAATAGGCTCTACATACAGGAATGGAACAGTTTTCTATTTCAGAAGGTAGGTCAAAGACTCAGGAATCAAGCTCAAAGTTCAAAAAATTCAAATTTTTTCCCTAGAAATAAGTTTTGGGCTCACTATTTTTCAAATGACAAATCAGACTGGTAGATAAACTCGTACTAGTTTTCCCTGGTTACCATACGACAAAGCATGATGATACGACACTGCATCTCTCCTCGTACGAGTTATGAGGGACCCGATGAAATGTCGTATGACTCTTGGGTCCCTCTCATACGAGTCTTGGGGGTTAATGATACAAAAATCTAACTAGGGTTGAAAAGTCGTACGAGTCCAGACGGACAGTCGTACGAGTTTCTGTGCATGCAAAATTAAAAATTGAAAACATACGAAACAAAAGTTAAAAATGCTATAAACAAAGAAAAATTGACTTTTCAGAGAAGAAAAGAGGCCCACTTACCAGATGTCCATACTATCAAGGTCTCTGATGCCTTTGACTACGCTCGAAATGATGAGAAGACACAGGTACCTTCATTTCTACCATTTTCTCACTCAAAGGGCTCCACAAGGTTTTCAAAAGTCAATGGTGAAAATGACTCTTTTGGCCTTTATATAGCTTTTGACCTAATTTTTAAAAGTGCTCCATTTTTCATGAAAATTGTACCCTTGGGCTAATTTTGACATTCTGAACCCATTTTTGGGATCAAAATTAAAATCTGAGATTATTTACTATGTCAAAATCATGATTTAAAATTTTTGGACCCAGGATGTCTGACTACTTACACAATCAACCTTCCATCATCATAGAAATCTAGTATTCAACTTAACTAACTATCTTACATCAAACTATCAAAATTTCAACTTGGTCAACCATGGTCAACTCATGGCCAAACCAAGTCAAACTTGGTCTCCTAGACCTCCAAACGATGCAGAATGTGTTCTTGAACGTGTATAACCACTTCTCAAATAAATTCACATGCTTCTAAACTATAACACTGACTTTTCTTGTCAGATTTCAATTTTAATCCTGAAAGGGGGCATGGTATTACACATCATTCAAAGTCTGTAACTGAATTCTATCAATCAAATCTTTCCTTAATAATCAAGACAACAACCACGTCTAGTTGCTTATTCATCTAAAGTCTTCATCGCTTGGGGAAAATCTATCATCTCTTGGGGCATATCAGATTCATCTAGTATCTTAAATCTATCTTGTAAACTATATTACCTTTTTGTAACCAATGGTTCATTAGTGTTATTTCCTTGGTTCTTTGTAACTAATGGGTTCAGGATGTGATACCAATATGATTCATACAAGGACATTGAGGTATGGAATCGGTCACTCACTTCTTTGCAATCATAAGGTTTAGAATCAAGCATTTTGACACTTTTTCATAATCACCGGTTCATTCTTGATATAGCTAGCATGATCTTGATTCCTGGTCATTCTGGGCCTGGGTCGATATCTTTCAATCTTTAATCTTTCAAATCAGTTTCATACGTCTATATCAAATAGAGAATATTCTTTGAACCACTACGCTTTGCACAGTGATTCAAAGAGGGGCAAAATGTAATACCCCAAAAATGGGCTATAGGTTCATTGACCTCCTACATCTTCAAATTCGAATGAAATCAACATCAAAGTCCTAACCTAAGGCACATCTGCACATTATCGAATCCTAATTGATTTTATCATAAATTATGCATCGGGGAATATTCCTAGCAATATTCTTATTTATTCTAATTATCTTTAATTTAATTATTATTTGGCGATAAATCTTATTTATCCTAAATTTTGATTAATTGAATATTCTGAATATTTAATTAATTAGATTTAATACTGCCACTTAATTATTTAATTAAATTTAATTCTAATTATTCCTAAATTATATTATTTAATTTTGACAATAAATCTAAAATCTCATGACTAATTGATTAAATTCTTATTTAATTAATTAAAGTCAATTGTCAATATTGAATAATATAGTTTTAGAATAAAGTTTGATTTAATAATTGATTAACCCATAAATCAATTATTTTAATTTCAAAAATCAGTTAAGTTGAGAATAAATCATTTTATTTATTTAATTAATTCATAATTAATTATGCACATTCAAAGAGTAGTTAAACTCAAAATCAGGAAATCAATGCAAGTTGTTAACTTTTGGAAACTCAACACTCTATTTTGAGTTCAAACCTGATTTAAACTTCTGATTTAAGTTAAAAAGCTGTTCTTGCATGCTTTTGCATGATTTTGTGAGTTAATTATTTCTTATTTCCTGATAACTCAAAAATCAACCTTAGTTTTTGATTGCAGGAAAAAATAGGTTTTTAAATGGGGACCCGAAACCCCTTACAAGCCAAAAAGAATAACAATTAAGATCATCCAAAATGAAATAGGACCAAAGTCTGAAACCCCTATACATAGCGAAAAAAAACCAGATGAAACTAACAAAAACAAAAACCAGCAACCTAGAACCGGCTAGCTTCAGGAACCAGAAGCCACATTGAACACCTTACAGGCGTCATCAGCATCCTATTTAGCAGTAGAAATCTTTTGGATAGAAACATTAAACTCTGAAAGTTCCTAGATTCTGTCATGTATCTTCTTCCTCCTCACTGATCTGTTACATTTTCCAGGGCCCTCGTCATCTAGGTTATCTTCCACATCCTTTGGTTTTTTAGTGGGAGAGCCATTGTCCAGCTTAGACTTGATGATCATGAGGCAATCCTTCGCCAATCCCATAAAGGTATTGTTATCATGCATGTGCCTTTTCATGGTAGTCACCAGGGTTTCCATTCTATTATTTAATTCTTGTATTTTCTTATCATCCTCCTTGGTGGCCTTCTCTTCCCCAGTGCCAGGGATATTCTCTAGCTAGGTTTGTATGGTATCCACTTTCGCAGCAATAGCCCTGTACTTCAGATTAAGGCTTTTAATTTCTTGAAACACCCATTTTATGAGCCTAAAAGAGTAAATGGACATGACTTTAGTAGTTTGAAGGACTCCAAATGGGGGGTCAATTTTTTCATCCATGTCTTCACACAAAAGCTGGACGTTCCTCTCTTGCAGGTCCATAGTTTTCATAAAGGGTATGTGCCGAGAACTCCCCAGATTAGTATCATCCTCCTTTTGAGGAATAGCCTAGTTCTTACCTAGGGACGTGTGAGTCTCATCCTCCTCCTCATTTTGTATGTTTTGTCCCATATCCACCACCATGTTGATCCTAGGGGATATCGACATGTCATGCTCTTGAGAGTTGTCATAATCGACCAAAATTGGCACTTTTTGGCTGCCTTCATCTTCCTTGTCATCCTTCTCTTCCCATTTATTCTTGCTACCAGAGGTATCATCTATCTCCTTGGTACCCTTCTTCTTCTCATTCTTATTCTCTTCAATAATCTTTTTACTGGTGGACATTTTACCCTTTCCTTTAGTCTCAGTAATTTCCTCATCAGTGTTGTAGTCCTCCTCCGAGGTGGAGTTGGAAATAGAAGAAGAGGAATCCCCATCCTTAGTAGAATCCACCATATTATCATATCCTTCCTCACTCTAGGCTGAGGTTTCCATGTCCAAGTTCTCTTCCTTCTCCTTCTTGGCTTTCTTGCTAGAAGAGCCTTGCTCCTTCACAATAGTATCCCTAATTCTTTTTTTCCCAGAACTAGACTTAGAAGGGGAAATTCTAGGGCTAATTCTAGCCATTTTCTTAATATGGTCCACTATCATCCTGATAAGTCCTTCGTGGAGAACAGGTTTTTTTTTCATTTTTCTTGTGTTGAGAAATACTATGGCAGAGCGATTGCAGGATATAAAAAGGCAGAGAAATTCTAATTTTATGCCTAAAATGACAAAGAAGCATGAACTGATAAGAATGGGCTCTCTTAAACCTACCATCTAAAGTAACATACTCCATTATGGTCGTCATAACCATAGCCCAGATTTCTTTGAAGGAGTCAATGTCGTAGCAGCCTCCACTTTCTTTCATCAGACTTTTTCTCTCCAACTTCCCCTTAGGAAACCGGCGAATTGCTTTCCAAGAGATCTTCTTGTCATGGAAGAATTTCATCCCCTTCGTGCTCAGCCCAGAAATTTCAGCTACAAATTCTTCTGTGATGTTCATAGTTACCCCATCAATGGTAACTGTTCCATCTCTCCATGATTCCACAAAAAGCTTGGTGGCCAAATCCACCGCCCCATGCAGCCTGTCCATATAATTCATGAGCTCCCAATTCTTTAAAATTTCCCACACCTTCGGCATGTTCTTCCACTTAGAGCAGTCCTTCGGCTCTCTCCTGTTCAAGCTGCCACCCATCTTGAGGTTTGCAGGGTTTTTGAAATTAGCAGAAAAAATAGGACTGTTACTGTGAATAGTAACCTTGGGATCAAAAAAGGTTAAAATGTGCCTGCAGCTAATGATCTCAAGAAAGCCCCCTCTTTCCATGATGATGCTCTTCCAATAATTAAAGGGATGTCTAATCATCATAACTTAACAAGATTTTCCCAATCCACCGTTCTACTATGAAGTCTATCGTAAGCCAACTTGGCTTTAATATCGATGGTTAGATTTTCCTATCCTCTCCAGATCATGATTTCATTTGCTTTGAAAGTGATATTTTCCAGGTCATCCATAGTATTGTTCACTTCCCTATAAGCATGAGAGATGATGATGTGTTTGAAAGTATTAATTATCTTTCTGGCCTCCTCGATTATCCCCTGTATAGTCCATGATAGTTTTGCCTTTGCATTTATACTTTTGAGGATATTCTGTGAATCCCCCTCAATCCAAACATTCTGAGCCATGTCAGGCTTAACCAGTTTTAGAGTTTCGAGGAGGTCCATTGCTTCAGCCACATGGTTGTTTTGAACGCCAATTGGACAAGCAACAGCCACTAGGCAATTAGCCTTGTCATCATGGATAAGCCCTCCGCTGCTAGCAAGTCCAAGGTTTCCCTTGGCAGCCCCATCAAAGTTGATTTTAATCCATCCTAGCGGAGGAGAAAGCCAAATAGCATTCTCCTGAAGGTGCTGGTTTTTGTTACCAACTTTCTTACCCTAATCTCCATCATTGAAAGCCAGGGTTCTGCCAGTGGCCTTTTTGATATTCTCTCTTAAACTCCTTTTTATCTTCTCCACTATGACCTTCACAGGGAGCTCAATATTCTTGAAAACTCTATCATTTCTTTCTCTCCATATTCTTTATATGACATGAGGTGGAATAATGTTCTAGAGGGTTGGCTCTATGGGGGAATCAGCTTTGTGCCACTGGTTGTAGAAGTTTTCCAGACAATTAGGAAAAAACCACCTAATCTCCCAGCACTGTAAAAGAACCAACTAGACCTCCCAAGCATAAGAACAATCAATAGCCAGGTGAGCAATAGACTCCTCCACCTTTTTACATAAAAAAAATCTATTAGTCAGGATCATTCTCCTTTTCTGGAGGTTATCAATCGTTAAAATTTTATTCTACAAGAGAAGCTAGAAAAAAATGTTAATTTTTGGAATAAGAGAGTTATCCCAGACTTGAAACCAGACAGGGGTAGGAGTCAGTTTATTCAGAAGGAGCTCAGAATAGGAGGCAATTGAAAAGATTCCTGAAGGCTGAATTCCACACAAGAGCCTATCTTCTCTAGAATTCTTAATCATCCAAACTCTAAGATCCTGCATAATAGGTTTAAGGTTTTCATCAATAAGGGTCAAATTGATCCACTTATCATTCCTCCAATAGTCAATGACCTTCGACCCATACTGCTAGGTGCACTGAAGAATAGTGGGTCGTAAGGCAGAAACAATGCTAAGGGGGTGATCTTTTATCCAGCTATCTTCCCAGAAATGGATTCTTCTGCCATTGCCCAAAACCCATCCGACACCTTTAAAAGCTACCTCCTTGGCTAGCTGAATACTGTTCCAAATTAAGATCCTTTCACCTGAAGGTTATTTTTCCAAAAATTAGAGATATGAGACACAAAGTAAAGATACTTATTATGGATGATCTCATTCCACTCTCTTCTTTCTCTGAAAATTCTCTAGACCTGTTTAGCCAATAGAGCAAGATTAGTTACTCTAATAGGCCGAATGCCAAGACCTCCCCATTGTTTAGGAGTGCAAACCTTATCCCAGGAAACTAAGGCCAATCTTTCCTTCTCTTCAACTCCTGACCATAAGAAATTCCTTTGGATTCTTTCTATAATATCTGCATATTTTCCAAGAATTTTGAAAAGGCTCAAAGTAAAAATGGGGAGACTTTGCAGGGAGGCTTTGAGGACCTGGAGTTTACCTGCTTGACTGAGAATGGCTCCTTGCCAACTTGCCAATTTCCTATTAAATCTATCAACAATCCCTCTCCAAAAGGAATCTGGAGGCTTGAATCCCAGAGGAAGACCCAAATAAGTGGCTGGGAGAGAGTCAATCCTATAGCCTATGATTCTGGCAATCCTGAACTGCCTTTCCTCAGGAGTATTAATGAAATATAAAGAACTCTTATCCCAATTGATAGATTGACTAGAGCCACTAGAATAAACTGTCAAGGCTTCTTTTATAGCTTTCACTTCCTGAATAGAGGAGAAACCCATAATGATGGCATCATCAACAAACTACTCATGGGAGCAAGGTCTGGATGATGAAGAGGGAGAAAGACCTTTGAAAGAACCCAAAGAAGCCAATTGCTAAAAAAGATGACCTAAGATTTTTGCAAGAATAGAAAAAAGAATGGGTGATAGGGGATCACCTTGTTGAAGACCTCTTGAAGGTTTAAAAAACCTAGAGGGGGAACCATTAATCAATATAGTTGCAGTCGAGGTGCTAATCATCTGAAAGATAATCTAAAGGATTTTACTGCCAAAACCAAAAGAGCTAACACCTTAATCAACATATCCCAATCCACCATGTCATAAGCCTTGGAGAGGTCTAGCTTGAGAAGAAAACTTGAAGAAGAGGAGACATGAGTCGAGTGGATAACTTCATGGACTTTCATAATAGAGTCAAGAATCTGCCTGCCAGGCACGAAGCCACTCTATTGGAGAGAAATAATATTCAGAAGAATAGCCAACAATCAAGAAGTAAGAAATTTGGACAAAATCTTATAGATAGAGTTGCATAGGCTAATGGGTCTAAAAGCATCCACCAAATCAGCACCTGGTTTTTTAGGAATAAGAGCGATAGGTCACATTGACTTCTTTTAACAAGGATCTGGAACCAAAAAATTCTTTGACAGTGTTACAGATATCTTCTCCAACAATATGCCAGTATTTTTGAAAGAAAAATAAGCGAAAACCATCCAGACCTGGGGATTTATCAAAAGAGAAAGTAGCAATCTTAATCTCCTTTTGAGATGAAATAGCAGTGAGAGAATGGTTCAAGGGGACATCAATGATGATAGGAATATTGCTGATCAGAGCAGCCTACTTTCCTAAATCCAAATTCAAGTCTTTAGAGAGTAAAGAAGAAAAGAAGTTAATCATAGCCTCCAAAATGTCTGAAACATTTGAAACAACTCCTTGATCAGTATTGAGTCTAGAGATTCTATTGGTAGCTTTATGTTTAGAAGCAGATAAGTGAAAAAATCTAGTGTTCTTATCTCCCACATTAAGCCAAATAGACCTTGATCTCTAACACCAGTACTCTTCCTCCCTGGAGATAATGTTGTGGGTTTTCACCAAAGTGCTTTCTTCCTCATCTCTAAGATCCTCCGTGAGACCATTATGCTGAATCCTATCTTGAATTATATCCAAATCCTTTTTAAGTTGATTTTTAGATTTGAAAATATCCCCAAAGATAGTTTTGCTCCAAGTTTTAACATTTTGTTTAACACTTAGAAGTTTTTTTACCACTCTAAACATGGCCGTTTCGTGAACACTAATATTCCACCAATCTTTAATATTATGTTCTATTTCAAGATGTTCAATCCACATTTTTTCAAACCTAAAAGGCAGACATCCCATCTTAGAAATAGGATCCGCATTGAAACAAATCGAGAAGTGATCGGAGCCCACTTTCGAGAGAGAAGATAGAGTACACCCAAACTTATAAAGCCTTCCTCCATCAACCAAAGCATGGTCCAGGTGAACTTGAATAAGATCCTAACCAGCACACCTATTGGACCAAGTAAAGTTGACTCCCTGAAGCTCCAGATCAAAAAGAGCCTAACGGTTCAAAAGATCCATCAGATCCATCCTACCATCTAACATGTTCTGAGAATCACTCCCTCCAAATTTCTCCATATCTTTTAGAGGATAGTTAAAGTCTCCAATAACCATCTAGGGGAGATTCAGAAAGTCTTCTCTATGTTTATCTAATCTTTTCCAGAAAGACAATCTGCTAGTTCTAGAGTTAGCGGCATATATTGTAGTGGCAACCCACTGAAAATCAAGTTTAATGTGAAGAAAATTGATGCTAAGGTAGTTAAGAGCCTCCACAACCATAGAACCCCTAACCACATTCTAGTTCCAAAAAATAGCAACCCCTCCTAATGCCCCCTCAGAGCTAATGCCAGCAACTCCATTATTTTTGAAAATCCTAATCTTTTCAACCTTATCTTTACTCATCTTAGTTTCTTGAACAAAAAAATATCAGGTTTATAGTCTCTTACTAGATTTCTAAGAATGTCTTGTTTATGAGGGGCATTCATCCCTCAAATGTTCCATGATATAAGCTTCATCTTTTAACTAGGCTGTAGCTTTCCTGGATGGTGAGTTGTCTACCATCCACTATTTCCTTTTTGCTTTCCCTTTCTCTGATTTCTCTGTTTGAGTATCTCCCCTGGGATTTTCTGTTGGATCCAACATCTGCCTTCATCATTATGCCTCCTTCTGATTTACTTTGAGTAGTAACTCCTTTAGATCCTGGGGTGACCAATTCATTCTTTTTATCTTTTCTTTTCTGCCTTCTCCCTCTTTGGGTTTTCCAGATTCCAGTCTCCTCAAAATCTCTGGCCTGCAACTCTCCCTCACTACTACCAGAAAAAGTCTCAGGGATGGAAGAGGAATCATCATCATCCACTTTGGAACACTGTAAGGGAGCTTTATCCTCATCCAATCTAAGGTTTGATCCATCTTCAGAAAGGGGAACCAAGACCACTAATGGAGCTGGATCCCTGGAAGGAGTTGTCCTATCTGAAGGATCAGGAAACTCAGTAAAGACACTGATCTTATTTGAAAAATCAACCTTAGTTTATCAAGAGTGATTTATGGTTTTTCTCATGCACCTCCAAAGCCCTGGATTTCTATAAAATAAAGGCTTTAGCTCTTCTAAATTGATCCAAGAAATTGCATCCTCACGCTGGTGAATTGGTGATCAAAGAATCTATCTTTGTGAATCAAAGCTTTTGTGAGATTTTTATTATTTTTGAGCATTCATATCATTTAGCATATCAATTCTTAGATTAATTGCATATCATATTAGTTTTTCATATAGAATAGATTCATATCAGTTTCCTTCATCTTATTGCATAGAAAACACAAAAATATAGATTAAATTTTCATTCATATAGTTTTCATTCTTTGCATTCAAATCCTTCATTTAGGTATTGCATTATCACTGGTCTCAGTCTGATTTGAGAGTATCATACTCGCACCTTCTAGAAGGTAGTAAATCACCTGGTTAGTTTAGTTTCCATTTCATTGCACAATTTTGGTTTTTGGCTAACCTCTAATGTTTTACTGAAGTGTTGTGTCTAAAGCTAGGTACAAAATTCACACACATAGTTCTATGTAGACTTCTTCTTCAAGTATCCCATTCAGAAAAGTTGTTTTGACATCCATTTGGTAAACTTTGAACTTTTTGTGTGTAGCATATGCAAGTAAAATTCTAACTCCTAATCTAGCAATAGGTGCAAATGTTTCACCATAATCTATTCCTTCCTCCTTTGCATATCCCTTGCATACTAATCTAGCTTTGTTCCTTGTTACCTCTCAATTCTCATTTAGCTTGTTTATGAATATCCACTTAGTACCGATAACTTTCTTATCCTTAGGTCTGGGTACTAAAATCCAAGTTTTTTTCTTCTCTATCTGTTCTATTTCCTCTTTCATTGCATTAACCCATTCATCATTTTCTAATGCAACTTTTACATTCTCCAATTCATATTCACAAACTAGACATGTACCTTGTCTTGTTTTACTCCTTGTTTGTATGCCAGATTGTCTGTTTCCAATTATTTGTGTCTTAGGATAATGTCTTCTGATAAAACTTGCTAGTATCTGATTTCTTCTTTCTTGTTCATCCTGTGCAAGTTCATTTGCTTACTCGGTGGGTGCTTCCTACTCGTTGGTTTCTTTTTCTTGTTCCTCGGTATTAGTTTCCTATGGACCAATTGTCACTGTCTTCTACATCGGTAGGTACTCTAGTTGTTCAATGTAACTGAATCTACCATAGTCTTCTGGTTCTTTTGTGCTTTCCTCTACATTCTTGTCATCAAACTCATCAACTCAAACATTAGTACTTTCAATCATTTTATTAGTTACTTTGTTAAGACACTTGTATGCTTTACTTTTAGTGGAATATCCCATAAATATCCCTTCATCACTTTTTGAGTCAAACTTCCCATTTCTTTCATCTTTCAGAATAAAGCATTCACTTCCAAAAATCCTGAAATAACTTACAGTGGGTTTGTGACCAAACCATAACTCATAGGGTGTCTTATTAGTGTCCTTCAGTTATACTTGGTTTAGAACATAAACAGTTGTGCTAACAGCTTCCCTCTAGTATGTCTAAGAAACATTCTTTTGCAACATCAGTGTCCTTGCACAACCAATGATTGACCTATTCCTCCTTTCAGCTATTCCATTTTATTGTGGTGTCCTCAGTGCAGAGACCTATCTTTTAATACTGTTCTCATTACAAAAGTTCATAAATTCACCACCTCGATTAGATCTTAAGCATTTCAATTCTTTACCAGTCTCTTTCTCAACTTTTTCTTTATACTGCTTGAACATCTTAAATACCTATGATTTTTCCTTTAAGAACATGACTGTCATTAATCTAGTATAATAATAAATAAATAAAAAGAATAAAGTATCTATCTCCATAGTAACTTTGAGTTCTCATAGGACCACATAGGTCAGAATGCACTAACTCAAGTAATTTCTTTGTTGAATAATCTTTGCTTTTGAAACTAGATTTTGTCATTTTACCTTTCTGAACTTCATGACACATAACATGATCAGGCTTAGATAAGTTAGGCAGACCTCTAACCTTTTTCTTTTTACTGATCTTAATCATGTTATCAAAATTCACATGACATAATGTCTTATGCCACAACCATGCATCTTCATCTTTCATCATTAAACAAGAAGACTGATCATTATCAAGGTAAAACAAATTACCTCTCGACTGTGTTCCAGATCCAATAAGTCTTCCTCCATCATCATATATCTTCACTTTCTTGCTCTCAAAAGAAACTCAGTGGCTTGAATTGTTTAGCTATGCCACACTTAGCAAATTATAGTTTAGACCTTTTACCCAATAAGCATTATCACATCTTATTTTACCATTTATCTTTAGGGATCCTTTTCCTCTAACCATACAGGGTGCATCACTACCCATTCTAACAGATCCTCCATTGTGTTCTTCAAGATGATCAAATTTCTCTTCATCACCAGTCATGGGATGTGTATAGCCACTATCTATAATCCATGTATCATTCTTATTAACCTTAGAGATAAGTGTTGTCTTTACATACCTTTCATCATCTTTTGATTCATCCTTCATTGCAACAAATACTACCTCTGCATCTTCATCAGTGTCGGTATTGGTGACATCTTCTTCAGCAATGTAGCACACCTTACCTTTGTCATTATTGTCTTGGTTGTCTCTATTGTAGTGTCGGTAACTTTTGTTGCCTCTTCTCCCATAGCTTCCTTCACCAGATCAATCTTTGTTTCTATTGTCATCTTTCCTATGTGGACATCTAGTAGTAATATGACCAACCTCTTTACAATTAAAGCATGCTAAAGGTAATTTACCTCTATACCTTCCTTTACCTTTAGGTAACCTTCTGGCCATAAGAGCTCCAAGCTCATCAAGCTCATCATCAGTATTGCTATCACTATCATCATTCTTATTTATGCTACTAGACTTACCAATCTTTAGAGAAGACATAAAAGCAGATTCAACAGATGGTACAAGACTGTTATCAAAGTTATTTAGTTCAAAGGTTGTAAGCTTACCAATCAGATTATCAAGAGTAAGGTTGTTACTAGATGTAGACCTTGTTTCATGAATTGCAGATATTCTGATTGCATAAACTAACAATAAGGTTCTGAGAACTTTTCTTACCACTGTCTCTTCATCAATAACACCATCAGATGCTCTAATAGTATGTACTACCTCTTTTAGTCTATTTTTGTACTACACAATATTTTCACCTTCCTTCATCTTCATATTATCAAATCTACCCCTTACGATTTCAGCTCTGGTTCTTTTGACATTCACATCACCACTATAAACTTGAGCAATTTTATCCCACATACCTTTAGCAGTAGTGCAATTTTTAATGTCTTCAAATTTGGCATTGGTATAGGCAGCAACAATATCCATCATAGTAACATTGTGTTCATGCATGTCTCTGAGTTGATCAAAGGTCAAGGGACCAGTGGGTAGTGCAATGTAGCCATTCTTCATTAGTGTAAGGGCAGAATTCCCAATTCTAGATACATGCAGCTTCATTCGGCTTTGCCATACTATGATGTTATCTTTGTTCATCTTTGGCACTTCCCTCTTATACATTTTTAAATCTTTTTGTTGAAGTCCTTAAAAATCTATTCCAAGAAACCAATGCTCTGATACCAATTGTTAGAATAATTGAGAGGGGGATGAATCAGTTATCCACAGTCCCAATCAAAATGTATATCCAAAAACAATTTACTAAAACTTCTACAGCTCGGTAAACTAAAATAGTATTTTGTCTGTTCTTTTACCGATTACCAGTTAATAACATATAATGATTACCAATGAAATCCAATATGCAACATGAAAAGTATGATAATAAACAATCATCACAATCAACACATAACAAAAGAGATTTAACGTGGAAACCCTGTGAAGGGAAAAACCACCTGGTACCAGCAACCCAAAAATTGTTCACTCTTCTGAAGTCAGGTCGGTGAAGACCCAACCCTGTTAAAGGTTACAAACACACTGTGAGGTGTGACCTTGTTAGAGGATTTTAGACCAACTGTTATCATCCAACCAACATTCACTATGGGGTTGACAGGATAATAAATGTACACTCTATGAATAACATTACAAGACTTTCTAGTCCACTCTGTTAAGAGATTTCTCTATTTACAATGGTTAAAATGTAATATTAGTTGATCTAATTACAACACAACTTCAATTGTAGATTATCAGATCTATGTTAAGCTCATTCAAATCCTCTGGTCAATATTTCAATTCTATTTCAATCAATATTTAGTAACTTACTGTCACTCGGTAATAGCTTTCTGACGCTCGATAATCTCTGTAGTTCAGTTCTCCTTAACTAGTCTAATCAGGCATGCATGAAGCTTGTTCACGTGATATCTTATGAAATCTCCTTTTTTTGGCATGATTTCATCATGAAATCCTAGTCTCTTAAATAAACAAGTAAACCATTTTAATTACATCCATCAAATTTTTCCGCTTAATCTCCTTTGTTGATTTTTCCACTTAAACCTTCCTCGGCTGATGTGTCAGTAACATGTTTTGTTTCAATCCATTAGATCTTCTTTGAATTATGTTAGCCATCGATCTTCATAACAAATATTATCTTCATCTCTGATTTTGAGGTACTTAACAACTCATTAACTTCCATCAGCTAAACTAGTCATTTAGCTATGTTTTTCTGCTCAGTTAACAAAGAAATGTGTTAGTGAACACAAGCTCAATTTATACTATGATCAGTATACACTCTACTACATCGGTGTATACTGGAATGGTTCTTTAACCAACAACACTACTTTGTTCATTTTTCTCTATCCTTCACCATAGATGAATGCAACATAATCAAGTCAATAACATAAGGTCATAGATCATCCATAAATTACCCAATGTATTCCTTATCCTTATCTATCATATCCATCTTCCTCATGTACATATATTATGTTCTTCATCTCTTTTCTTCTTCTTCTACAGATGTTTGGGTATAGTAACTTACAAGATAAGTACTATCAAAACTAGTTGACATTAATGACAACATATTACTGATTTAACCATCTTACATATCTAATTAGCAACTCAGTGATCTAAAATCATAGATCTTCAAGTTATACAATGTATTCAAATTAGTTGTAGTTCACCAAGTGAAACTTCTTGCGCTTGGTGGAACTTATGCTTGGTGATGCTTGTTTTTCTCGGCATTGCTTGGCTTGATCAATTGTTTCACTAGTGCTCGGTTGTTTCTTTGGCGCTCGGTTGTTCTAGTTTGCCAACTAGAGTTCTTGGTGATTTGGTTGGCCCACTTGGTGCATTTATTGTTGGTATCTTTTGTTGTATTCTCCTATGTATATCTTGAGGCTAATAGAGAATTAAATGTTTGTAAGGCTATTTGAGAGACGACTGTTGTTGCATTTAATATTTGTTTGTAATAGGAGTTGACTTGGCTTAAGAGTTAATTGTGCCATCTATCCGACTTGTGGCTAAAGATTTATATTTAAGGAGTGTTTGGGGTAGTTGTTTAGGCAGATGGGAGTCAGTAGAAGTCATTGATTAGATCTGGATCCTGCGAGATCTTGAAGATCAGATTGTTATCTTATAGTTTTTAATAGAAGAACTAGTGGTTGCTTGCTTGGAGATAAGGATATTTCTTGGAGGCTTGCGAGCTCAAGTTTAGATCTACCTTTGGCTTTCCATCAGTTGCTGATTTGTTTCAGAACTACACTAGCTGGAGTTGGATTGGATCTTTTTTTATCTTGAAGAACTGTTTCTTGATTATAATTGGCCATAACTTGAAAGGCCTTATAGTCAGGCACGTTAATGAAAATTTAGTTGAAAATATTATCTTGTTGTGTTATTCTGCATTGTGGTGTTTGGCTTCTTTTTTAGACTTTCCTTAATTGGATTCTCCTTATCTATCCTATGTCAGGTGGTATCAGAGCTTAAATATATGGAGTGTGTAAACCGATCTCTTGTTGAGGTTGTTTACACCAGGACCTTGTTGGTGACTTATTTCTTTGGGTTTTCAAAAATCTTGAAGGATGCCTCCGAGAAGATTGGACCCTAGAGAAATTGTAGATATATGTGATTATGTGGAATCAAAGATTACAAAGAAAGTTAAAGTTGATTTTAGATCTGAGATGGAATTGATGAAGAATGACATGATCGTTGAGGTCATCAGAGATATTACTGGTATGCCAAGGAATCTTGGTACTGATGATGGTTATAAGGAAGATGCTGAAGACTTTTAAGCTATTGGATCTAGTGGAGATGACTGGAGAGATAGATTTGGTGAAGATAGAACTGGTCGGTTACATAGATCTAGAGCTTGGTTAAGTAATAGTTACCGAATGGAAGTTTCTACTTTCTTTCATACTTTGAGACCCAAGGATTTGATTGATTGGATTGGTGAATTAGAATACTTCTTTGAGCTTGAAGAAATTGAAGATCCTCTTTGAGTAAGATTGGCACAGACTAATTTGAAAGGACATGCTACTCTTTGGTGGAAATAATTACAAAGACATAAAGAAGATGAAGGTGAACTAAAGATCAGTCAGTGGAGGTAAATGGTGACTAAATTGAAATCTAAGTTCATACTTGGTAACTATGAGCTTGACTTGTTTAAGAAGTTGCAGAAACTAAAGAAAAAATATTTGACTCTGGAAGAATATACCGAGGAGTTTATAAGTTGACTATTCAGTCTAGACACAGAGAACTTGGTAAAGAAAAATTAGCTTGATATCTGAATGGTTTGAGATTTAATATTTAGGATGAGCTTGGTATGCTAAAGATTAATTTGGTTGAAGATGCTTATTAGTATGCTCTGAAGGCAGAAGATAAGTTGAAAAGGAGACAACATAGTAATTCCTAAGGGAAGGAGAAAATTGATCACTTGGTGAAGGATAAACCAACTGCTGAAGATGAATCGAAACCTATGGAATTGAATAAGAAGATAGGTAGAGTTATCTTTAAGGGTACTTGTTATAATTATGGTGAGAAAGGACACCATTCTTTTGAGTATACATGGAAGAAGCTTGGTGACCGATGGACTACTATGGTAAATGAGAACATTCAGAATGAACTTGAATCTGAGAACTTCCTGGTTCAGAGAACATTGCTTAGTGCAAAGGAGGAACCTTATCAGAGTAATTTGTTCAGGACTCGGTGCATGTGTGGAGGTAAACTTTATGATGTAATTTTTGATAGTGGTAGTACTGATAACCTTTTTTCTAAGTACATGGTTTAGAAACTTGTTTTGAATAGAATGAAACATCCTCATCCTTATAGGATTGGCTGGTTGTAAAATGTTCATGCTCTAGAAGTGAGGGAGCAGTGCTTTGTTGATTTTTAGATTGGCCAGTATAAGGATCTTGTGTTGTGTGATATTTTAGAGATGAATAGTTGTCATATATTGCTTGGTAGACCTTGGAAATATGATTACAGAGCTATGTATGATTGTGTCAAGAATGTATTTACTATTGAGAAGGATGACAAGAAGTTTTCCTTGATGCCTTTGCTAAATAGAACACTCGGTAGGAGTCTGAGTATTGGTAGCTGAGTTGAGTTGGTGGATCCTGAGAGGAATGATGATCAGTATGGAGAACAAGAATGTGTGTTATCAAGGAAATACTTGAAAAGATAGAGGAAACTGAAGTAGAATAGTATGCAAGCTAAAAACTTGGAGGACATATATGTGAAGAACCAGTTCGGGGTTTATGTGCTAAATCCCAGAAGATGTTCTTCCAGCCTATGAGAACATCTTTTCGAACCTGGGGTCCCTGATGCAGGGGAATTCTATGGTACTCATTGAATCTACATGGTGGTGTTTTATTTTGGTTATGTGTTAGTCAGTTGTAGCTTTAACAGATGGTCTTGGTTATTGAAGGAAGCTTGGTCGCTAAAGGAACTATGTGAAACTTCTTGCGCTTGGTGTAACTTGTGCTCAGTGATGCCTGTGTTGCTCAGTGTTTCTTGGCTTGATCATTTGTTTCACTCGTGCTCAATTTTTTCTTTGGCACTCAATTGTTCTGGTTTACCAACTGGAGTTCTTAGTGATTTGGTTGGCCGACTTGGTGCATTTATTGTTGGTATCTTTTGTTTTATTCTCCTATTAGATCTTGAGGCCGACATGGAGAATTAAATGTTTGTAAGGATATTTGAGAGCTGACTGTTGTTGCATTTAATATTTGTTTATAATAGGAGCTGACTTGGCTTAGGAGTTAATTGTGTCATCCAGTTGACTTGTGGCTAAAGATTAGTATTTAAGGAGTGTTTTGGGTAGTCGTTTAGGCAGATGGGAGTCAATAGAAGTTAGTGATTATATCTGGATCCTACGAGATCTTGAAGATCAGATTGTTATCTGATAGTTTGTAATAGAAGAGCTAGTGGTTTCTTGCTTAGAGACAAGGAGATTGCTTGGAGGCTTGCAAGCTCAAGTTTAGATTTGCCTTTGGGTTTCCATCAGTTTCTGATTTGTTTTAGAACTGGACTAGCTGGAGTTGGATTGGATCTTTGTTGATCTTGCAGAACTATTTCTTGATTGTAATTGGCCATAACCCAGAAGGCCTTACAGTCAGGCATGTTAATGAAAATTCAGTTGAAAACATTATCTTGTTGTGTTATTCCGCATTGTGGTGTTAGGCTACTTGTTTGGACTGTCCTTAATTGGATCCTCCTTACCTGTCCTACGTCATATACGAAGGAAAAATCATCAAAAATATAATAGATTGGTGACAATTTTGAACTTCAAAGGATACACTATGTGGAAATAACTAATGCATGAGGCACTAAAAATCAAAATTGGAAGTAGATTAGTGTAAATTCTAAAATTATGAAAGGTTTCTTTGGAAGTATGACACCGCTCATCGAAGAATGTAGGAAGGAAGTGCAATTTCCAATCTTTGAAGAATAGAACCGATAGACAACTAGCCAATGAATTGGTGGGCTTGGTGATGATAGGCCGAAAGTGCCTGTGACTCCGCAAATTGGAGGCTTGAGGATAAGAGAGTAACCATGGAATTGTAACACATGGCATTGTGGGGACCAGTGATGATAGGTGTCAAATGTTTATGATCTCACATGGTCTGAGATGACAAGGAAAGAGAAAGTGTCTGGGATCACAAAGTTGCCACATGGCTAACCAGTATGTGATTATGTGCCATGATACATAGGTGGTGTCAACATGGTGTCTAGGAAGTGATAAGGCATGGTGGTGAGCCAATAAAAGGCTTCCACATGGTAGTCAATGTGTGGTTGACCATGAGAAGTTTGAGAGAGAAAGTTAAAATTCAAGGCTGAATTAATTTATCGAGTAAGATAGATTTTCAAACATTTGGTTAAGAAACACAAAGATTTTTTTTGTGTAAAGGCACTAAACTTATCAAGAATGGAATCATAGTAATATGATTCCCAAATCTTGAAGAGTAGAACCCGTAGACATACAATATATCGAGAAAAGTGTCATCAGTATAAATTTGCATTGCATAATCACAAAATGAGGGTCACACAGAGAACCGATGGGTGAATCGGTATAACTTGTAGCAATGATTAGAGATACATAGATCTATCAGATAGTCAATTATCCCTACTTTCAAATGATTAATTCCATAAACATTTTTTATTATTACTCAATTGTTTTATTTCTGCAAACTTTGTGACTAATTTGGAAGAGATGTGTCTCTTCATTCATATGGAATCTCCTACTATATAGAGGAGATTATTTTGTAATAAATAAATCATATTAGAATACTATTGACATACACTATATTTCTACAATTTATTTTTGTAAACAATGAAGATTGTTTATTCATAATATATACTAGAAAGTTATTTCAATTTGAAGTTGTGGATTTGATCGTCTTGTATTAGTTAGTCCTTTGTGATTTTACTTCCAGAAATTGAATATGCTCTCAATCTTTGTGTGTGGAAACTATTTATATTATTTTACAAATTTGATCATTATATTTAATAGGCATTATTATCTCTATCTTATTGGTCTCATTGAGTTTGGTTTAAAATTAATAAGACTAATTATAGAATAATAAAGTAACTGAAAGCATCAAAAGGAAGTAGTTGATAGGAACATCTCCCATCTCACATAATTTGTACATAGGATTAAGAAGATACTGTCTCTATATTCCAATTGAAGAAGGAACTAGTCTATCATCTTTTAAAATCCACTGTTTGAAGGATTAAAGACAGAAAGAAGGAACAATTTTCATTTTACATAAATCAATTCCCAAAAGCATTCAAAATACTCTTAGTACAACTATCAAAATATGATTTTAGTGATCTATAAATTATAGAATATACAATTTGGTCTCCCTCAAGACCCCATTTCCATCTTTCAAGATCAACCATAAGCTATAATACAATCATATCTTCTATAAAAATCCTTAAACTAATAGATTCAAAAAAGGAATGGGTACAACCACCTTGCTTGTACAGATCCTAAAGTGCAGGAGAGGAGGATCATAATCCATCATTCTTATTCATTGGCCAACTCAGTTGGAAAGTCTGAGAATTGAGCTAGGAAATCTCATTGGATTTCCAATTTGTTGATTTGGAAACCAACACATTGGCGACTCTACTAGGGAATTGTTCAAAAGTATTTTTCTCAAATCTCTAGAAGACACTCTACTGGATAAAAGAACTCAAAATACCAAAAATAGTATTTTCCTTGAAGAGAGGTGATGACTCTATTCAAAAAAGAATTTCAATCTGTGACTCTACTGAGGGATAAAACCTAGAAGGAGATGAAAATTTTCTTCTTTAAAAGAGGCAGCTATTTTATTGAAAATAATTTAGTTCAGATTGCATCAAAATAAACAACCATTTCAGAGAAAACCATTTATTATAGATGGCATCAGGATATTGGATCTTAGAAGGTTTCAATGTGTTCCAAATAAATTATTCCCTAAGCTTTCACAACCTGTACCCAAGTTTCATGGACAGTATGACGAATTAGCACTTGATCATTTGGATGCATTTTATACATTCATAGAGGATTGTGAGGTTTGTGTAAAAGATTTCATGATGAAACTATTTTTCAATACACTAAAGGATTATGCAAGAGAAGCTTATGAATTACTACTGTGTGTGTGAATTTTGTATCTAGCTGTAGACACAACACTTCAGTAAAACATTAGAGGTTAGCGAAAATCAAAATCTTGTAAATAATTGAAACTACACTAATCAAGCGATTTACTACCTTTTAGTAGGTGCAAGTATGATGTTCTTGGATTGGAATCAAGATCAGTGACAATGCAACACCTAAATGAAGGATTTAATGCTAAAGAATGAAAGATTATATGAATGCAGATTAATCTATTTTTTTTGTATTTTCTATGCAATAAGATGAGAAACTGTATGAATCTAAGCTATATGAATGAAATTGAGATTCAATGCAGATTTAATCTAAGAATGCTATGAATGAATATGAAAACTATGAAATGAAACTATGCAAAACTATGATCAACAATGAAAGATCTCACAAATCACCTGTTGCAAGTGTTTAATCCTTCAATCGTCAATTCACCAGAGTAATTGTGCAAATTTGAGTGTTGATAATTATGAAGAGATGAGCCTTGATTTTATAGAAATCTAGGACTTTGAGGATACAGGAGAAAAGCCATAAATCACTCTTGATAAACTCGGGTTGATTTTCGAGTTATCAGGAAATCAGAGATAATTAACTCACAAAAATCATGCAAAAGCAATTTTTAACTCAAAATAGAGTTTAGATAAAATTTCAACTCATCATCAGATGTTGAGTTTCAATTTTAAAATTCATTGTTAATTTCTAGTTGCCTACTTTTCTGGTTGTGCATGATTTAATAATAAATTAATTTAAAAATAAAGTGATTTATTCTCAACTTAACTATTTTTTTTTGAAATAAAACAATTGATTTATGGGTTAATCAATTATTAAATCAAACTTTATTCAAAAACTATATTATTAAATATTGACAATTGACATTAATTAATTAAATAAGAATTTAATTAATTAGTCATGAGATTTTAGATTTATTATCAAAATAAAATAATACAATTTAGGAATAATTTAATTAAATCCAATTAAATAATTAAGTGGCAGTATTAAATCTAATTAATTAAATATTTAGAATATTCAATCAATGAAACTTTAGGATAAATAGTATTTATCACCAAATAATTATGAAATTAAAGATAATTAGGATAAATGGAATATTGCCAGGAATATTCCCCAATGTAGAATTTAGGATAAAATCAATTAGAATTCGATAATGTGCAAATGTGCCTTAGGTTAGGAATTTGATGTCAATTTCATTCAATTTGAGGATGTAAGAGGTTAATGAACCTATAGCCCATTTTTGGGGTATTACATTTTGCCCCTCTTTGAATCACTGTGCAAAGCGTAGTGGTTTAAAGAATAGTCTGTGTTTGATATATGTATGAGACTGATTTGATTTGAAAGATTAACCAATTCTGAGATAGAAATCAATTGAAATATTTAAAGATTCAAGTTTTGAGATTTAGGTCTTGAGTGACCAAAGATAATGTCAACTATAGCAACAATGAACCAATGATTAAGAAAAAGTGTCAAAAAACCTGATTCTGAACCTTATGATTGTGAAGAAGTGAGTGACCGATTCTAGACCTAAATGTCCTTGTATGAATCATATTGGTATCACATCCTGAACCCATCAGTTATGAAGAAACAAGGAAATGACGCTAATGAACCGATAGTTACGAAAAGTTGATGCAGTTTACAAGATAGATTTTAGGATACCAGATTGATATAGATTTCTATGAATTTGATATGCCCCAAGAATCAATAGATTTTTCCCAAGCGACGAGGACTTTAGATGAATCAACAATTAGACATGGTTGTTGTCTTGATTACTGAGAGAAAGATTTGATTTGCAGAATTAGAGTTACAAACTTTGAATGATGTGCAATATCATGCCCCCTTCGGGATGAAAATTGAAATCTAAAAAGAAAAGTCAACATTATATGGTTTAGAAGCATGTTAATTGATTCGAGAAGTGGTTATACATGTTCGGGAATGTGTTCTGCATCATTTAGAGGTCCTGGAGACCAAGTTTGACTAGGTTTGACCATGAGTTGACCAAGTTGAAATTTTGATAGTTTGATGTAAGATAATCAGTTAAGTTGAATTTTGGATTTCTATGATGATTAAAGGCTAATTATGCAAGCAGTAGGCCGTCCTGGATACAAAAATTTTAAATCATGATTTTGACATAGTAAATGATCTCAGATTTTGATTTTGATCCCAAAAATGGGTTCAGAGCGTCAAAATTAGCCAGGGGTGCAATTTTCATAAAAAATGGAGCACTTTTGAAAATTAGGTCAAAAGCTATATAAGGACCAAAAGGGTCATTTTCAATTCATTATTCACTTTTGACTTTCGAAACTTTGTGGAGCCCTCTGAGTGAGAAAATGGATGAGCTGAGAGTACCTATCTCTTCCCATCAATTTGAGCATAGTCAAAGACATCAGTGGCCTCCGCAGTATGGACATCTGGTAAGTGGACCTCTGTGCCCCTCTATAAATTCTATTTTTTCATGTTTGTAGCATTTTTAGGTTGTTTTTCATATGTTTTAAGTTTTCAATTCTCGCATGCATGGAAACTCATACAACTATCCTTTGTGACTCGTATGAATTTTCAATGTCCTATAGAGTGTCGTGTCATAACCCCTGAAAACTCATTTGAGAGGGACCCAAGAGTCGTACGACATTTCATCAGGTCCCTCATATGTCGTATGATGATCCCTAGAAAGTTGTATATTCATGGTTTGTTGTGTGGGACCCTGCTAAAACTCGTACGAGTTTTGGTGCCAGTCTAAATTATCGTATGGAAAAAAGTGAGCTTAAAACTCATCTTTAGGTCAAATTTTTTTATTTTCTAATTCCTTAGGCTGATTGCTAAGCATTTAATGTACCTTCTGAAATAGTGAACTTTTGAATTACTGTACTGTTAGCCTATTTTTAAACCAAATTACTGATAGGATTTCCCATTTCTATTCCATGTAGGTGATATACCCTAATGTTCATGTGTTCATTTCACATCCTACGACTTAGAGACTCTGTGTTTCATTGCCTGACCCTATGAGGGTTCATCTTGCTTCCTATGGATTCGAGTATCTGATTTGGTTGTCTAAGATTAGGGTTAACCATGGACTATTGACTGCATTGATAGAGCGGTTTCATTCAGAGACCCATACTTTCCATCTACCCACTAGAGAGATTACCGTCACACCTGAGGATGTGTATAGGATACTACATATACCATTTCATGGTCAGCGTCTAGCTTATGTGAGTTCGGGATAGTCTAGACTACATGCTTTCTATACATTGTTTAGAGATGATACACAGCTTACTGGTCCCATTTCTTGGGAGTTATTAGTGTAGTGCTATGGGCAGACCCATAGATTAGAGTGTATCATAGTAGGCATGATAGGAGGTATCATCATGTCCAACCATCAGTAGAATAGTCTATTGATGGGCTGGGCCCTGATGGTTGCACGATTGATGGCGACTCCTTCTGAGTTAGCTTGGGGTCAGTGCATGCTTGCACATATGTTCTCAGAGATGCATGAGATCATGTATCAGGAGGGAAAGTCCTTTGCTTCATGTGCATTAGTACTTCAGATATGGGCCTGGGAGCACATCCCAGTTTGTAGACCAATGTGTCAGCCATAGGGCCAGCCATAAGAGCCGGTCATATATATATACTCTGGTTATCTTACACAGGTGCACATGGGGTCTCACACATAGTATTTTAGATGGTGCCTTGATGATATGACTTTTGTAGTATGGAGACCATAATTTTTGATAGAGGTCTAGCCCACTATGAGGGAGTCATTTAGTTATTTCTGTTAGAGTCATGTACTGATTAGTAGATCCACTGTTGTTATTCAGCGCTTCCTGATTACTAGAGTATGGAGGTATTATGGCATCATTCAAGATGCACCAGAGGAGCTTGCAGCTTATGCATGGATCCATAGAGAGCTTGGTTTAGGATGGGGCCCTAGATTATCATATGCTCTCTACACATAGGAGTATAGTAGTATTGTTGGTAGGGACTGGGATTATAGAGAAAATATCCCAGATGCTTGTGTGACAAATGGATTCATTAGATGGATTGCAGAGCATCCTGTACATAGGTTTTTTGATCCCATAGAGTTGATAGCTTCCATGGAGGAGGCCATGGATGTCATAGGTGTACAGGTTTTGGCTGGTCAAGGACAAAGATGCGCACAGGTACAGATGCCCCAACCTACACCTATGAGACTGAGAGTGATATTCACTCCTCCATAAAGACCATCTGGACAGATGAGACCACCTTGTCCCTCTAGTTCTTCCGCAGGCAAACCTTCAGTTTTGCATAGGAGATCAACTAGAGGAGAGAGTGGTACTTTGGGTACTGTGGGCATAGAAAATGAGGTACTTGGTGTAGAGCAGTATGTAGGTGTCAGTTCTGATCCTTTATAGGATGATACCAATTTTGATCTTAGTACTGAGGTTAGACGTCATAAGGCACAGAGAGCAGAGACCACAGAGAAGCCAACGAGAGATATTGAGATGCCTGTGGTAGATGTAGATCCTAGCGTACCATTGACTCCTCAAGAGATTATTAGATGATTGAGATTATAGGTCAGGGACTTGAAGGTACAGAGTGCTCGGTGGGAGGAGTGATTCACAGAGGCTGATAGACAAAGATCCCAGCTCTGAGAGGAGAACAAGATATTACAGGCAGAGGTTACACATCAGACCTCGAGAGCTATTTATTATGTTTCTACGTACTATGTAGTTGTTCCTATTGCTTAGAGAGTACCTACATACTCTCAATATATGATGGCTTCAGAGGGAGCTAGAGCACCTAGAGTCGAGGCAGTGCTTGATGCACCACCACCACCTCCACCAGATGTAGAGGATCAGGCAGATAGCTGATATGTCTAGAGATATCTTGATATGTTTACCAGTTTTGTTGTTCATGTATACAGTTCTGACATCTGATAGCTCACATGAGCTCATTCCTTTGTACTCTGTGCTAGTGGTGCACCTGTGACTAGTTCGAGTTATATGATATGAGATCGAGATTTTGGTTATGACTTCATTTGTACTTGTCATGTTTTGATTTATGATGATATCATGTGATGTAAATGCTATGAGTAGAGTAGAATGTATGTATGGATTTATGCAATGCAATGGTTTCTTTCAAATGTATGGATGTGATGAAAATGTGATTGATTATGTAGAATGTATGTATGAAAATGTATGCAATGCAATGTAATAGATGGAATGATCATGAATATGTAATCTAAATGAACTGATACACATGATACATTTTGTAGGTATTGATGAAGACAAGTACTCAGTCTTATGTCAAAAAGGATGTTTAACACAGGATGGTGACTACTTGCGGTTCTGTGAGGAAACCTTTATGTGAGATTCAACTCTTCATTTTCAGTTTAGGTATAGTTTAGAAGAATTTTTGAAGTGTTCAAGCAATTTGTGAGATCATGCAATCATGAAAAGTGTGAAATGAAATGCAAACCTAAGACCTAGGACCTAGTCACTGATCATGTGTCAATTTGTTATCATCATTGAACTTTTTAGGTAACCAAATAAATCAATGCAATGCCCACTAGCTAGGAAACTATAGACATATGAATATTGATTTGTATGCACAAGAATCAATACAATGCCCACTGGTCATATAACCATAAACATATGAATATTGATTTTGTTTTCTAAATGTGAGATTACATATAAGCACCAAGGCACAAATGCCAAGATGACCTAAATATCATGTCCATTTTGATATAGTAATTTGTATAAGCATCAAAACATAGACGTTGTGATGACCAGAATACACCTTGCATAACAAACACATCAAGAAGGCAAGAGATCATTCTAAATCCAATGTGAATTACTCGTAGTGACCCTTTATCATTCACATCCTTAGGTAAGATCGCATTTCACAATAGGAGAAAGAACTCACTCAAAAAGACAATAGTTAGATCAAACTTCCTTGAATTTTCTAGGTATCAATGGTCACGGTACTCATGGCCATCCAATTCGAGATAGAGGCTCTTACAAACAGACACCATTTCAATCCATAATTTCCAAAGTTGTTAGATTTTCACATACAAGCAGAAAACAAAGAAAAGATTATGCCCCTAGTCATCACTCTCTAAATCTTTTAAAGGACATCATCGAAGAGATCGAAAGGACACAATATGAAAAAATCTCAATGTGAATCAGTAAGCATACAAGGAGATAAAAACATGTAAAAGCATACATTGTTTTCATTTTAATGTTGATGTTTGATTGCATTGTTGTAGATGCAAAATCCTTTCTGGAGATGAGACAGACTGATTGACTCAAATGAAGCTTCAAAGGACTCTGACTAGATATGACACATCTAAAGATACTGGAGGCCATAAGATATGACTTTGATTGCCCCCAAGTGTGAACATTGATAGGATACAGACATTTGAGCTGACTGGTGTATAGACCGACTTATTGAAAACAAGAATGAGAAAACAAACCAGGAGATATGTACAAACTAAAGCAAGACTGAAAGTTGGGAAAGACCAAGATTGCATTGATAGATGGAGCATTTTGAAACAAGTGGCACCTGTTTGCTGAGTTTTCACCATCTTGGCAGAGATTCTATTTTTTCTACCAAGGCGCCTGTTTCCAAGTTTCATCAAGGCACTTTTTCTTTTTCTCATTTTTTTGTATTTTTCATTTTTTTCAATTTTTTTGTACTCTTGATATTTTTTTATTTTTTTTGTGAGACATCAAGGTGCCCACTACTAGGTTTTCACCAAGATGTTCATTTGTTCAAGACTTTTTCCAATTTTTAATATTTTTTCAAGACATTTTGCAAAGACTGAATGCCTTAGGCATAGAATTTCTTCAAATGGACAATGTTGATTGGTTCTCAGAGCTGTTCTCCTTCACTCATTGAGATTTGATAAGCACCAAAGTCAATAGTAGCAGTAAAAACAAAGGGACCCAGCCAGTTGGGTTCAAACTTTCCCTTGCGTTCTCTATGTGATTGATTTTTAGGATTATCTCTCAAGACTAGATTGCCAACCTGAAATTCTTTGTGTTTGACTTTCTTGTTGTAGCCTCTAGACATTCTATTCTAATAGACTTTGAGATGATCATATGATGCTTTTTTGCACTCGTCTAGTAGTTCAAGTTCTTGCAACCTAGACACTGTGTAGTCATCATCAGTTACTAGACCATGCATTCTGATTCTTAGTGATGGGATTTCAACTTCAATAGGTAGTACCACTTTAGACCCATAAACTAAAGTGAATGGTGTAGCCCCAGTGGGCATCTAGATTGATCATGAGATGCCAGTCTCTTCCTATTTTATTAACTGTGCGATGCAATATTTTCAATAGATTCTTCTTTGAAGTCTTTGCTTGTCCATTCCCTTGAGGATAGTAGATAGATGACAAATATCATGTAATCT
This sequence comes from Chamaecyparis obtusa, assembly GCA_027943335.1. Taxonomy (NCBI): domain Eukaryota; kingdom Viridiplantae; phylum Streptophyta; class Pinopsida; order Cupressales; family Cupressaceae; genus Chamaecyparis; species Chamaecyparis obtusa. The sequence goes on from BSBK01000335.1 coordinate 1,976,289, forward strand.
TGAATTTGGCACATAGATCATCTAAGTCTTTGTTCTTGAATTGTCCACCATCATCTGTAACTATAGAGTGTGGAATACCATACCGGCATATGATGTAGTTCAAGATGAACATAGAGATTTTCTTACCAATTTCTTGTGTTAAAGGGACTGCTTCTACCCATTTTGTGAAATAATCTGTAGCTGTAATAATGTGGGTATGCCCATTAGAAGAATGAGGATGTATGGATCCTATAAGATCAAATGCCCATTGATGAAAAGGCCATTGTTTAGTAAATGGAATTAGATCTCTCCCTAGACCATGAATTAAGTTACCATGTACTTGGCACTTTTGATAGTTCTTAGAAAACTTGATAGACTATTTCTCCATTTTTAGCCAATACTACCCAGCCCTAATAAGTTTTTAGGCTAGTGTTAAACCATTCGAGTGTGACCAACAAATACCATCATGGACTTCTTCTAACGCATGTTGAGACTCTTCTCATTCTAAACATCTAAGTAGTGTACCATCTAGACCTCGTTTGTACAGATCGTGACCAATGATAACATATCGAGAGGCATTGTAGATAAGGTATCTCTTTTCATGGCAGTTAAAGGTATCGGTAATGATTTTGTCTTTGAGATGGGAGAATAGATTTTTATAGAGGGATGAAACATGACTTACAACAATGAAAATCATGCAGGTTTTAGGGGAATCATATGCAGGATAAGATAGTGCTTCCACCAGGAACTTGTAGCATAGCTCATGTTCAGGTTGCTATAATAAATTAGATAGTGTTTCCATTGCATTGACAGCCTTATTCGTTGTTCTATGTATTTTCTCAAAGGTGATAGATATGAAGTATTTATTTAGATCATCTACCATTCTCTTGAATGGAATAATTTTTTCATCTTTCATTTGGTACACATCATTGACTTGATGGATTACAAGTTGTAAGTCTCCATGAATGTGTAATTTTGTTACTCTCCACTCAATTTCTATTTTCATACCATTTAAAAGAGCTTCATATTCAGCAATATTGTTTGTACAAGGAAATTTGATTCTAAATGCCTTAGGAATTGAGTATCCTTGAGGAGTGATAAACAAGATGCCTTCTCCAAATCCATTATGTGTATAGGAGCCATCAAAGAATAATTGCCATTCTCTAGAAGAAAGATTCATGATAGAGGAATATGGAAATTCCATTTGCATTGGTGTATCATCAAACAAAGGTGCATCTGCTAGTTGATCAGCAATAACTTGACCTTTGATAGCTTTTCATTCAACATATTAAATGTCAAATTCACTTAAGAGCATGACCCATTTAGCTAGTCTACTTATGAGGGAAGCTTTTCTTAGTAGGTACTTTAATGGATCAATCTTAGCTACCAAATGCATGGTACGAGCCAACATATAATGTCTCAGTTTCTATGATGCAAAAATCACAGCTAGGCAAGCCTTTTCAATCATAGAATAGTTCTTTTCATATGCCACCAATGTTCTACTGATATAGTATATAGCTCTTTCCTTCTTGTTCTCATCATGTTGTGCAAGCAATGCCCCCAGTGATGTATCTGTAGTGGAGACATATAAGATCAAAGGCTTCCCTTGAAGGGGAGGCATCAAGATAGGAGGATTTGATAGATATTTCTTAATATGATTAAAATTATTTTCACATTCCTCATTCCATGCAAAGGTCACACCTTTATGTAATGTCTTTGTAAAAGGCTGTGATATGTCTGATAGCTGAGATATGAAGCACCTGATAGATTGAACTCTCCCTTGTAATGTTCTCATTTGACTGATATTCTTGGGAGGTTGCATCTCCATGATAGCTTTAAATTTTTCTGGATCAACTTCAATTCCTTTCTTTGAAACAATTTAGCCTAAGAATTTTCCAAAAGTGACACCAAAAGCACACTTCTTAGGGTTCAGTCTAAGACTAAACTTCTCCATTCTATCTAGTATCTTGCTCAAGTCATTTAAATGTTCAGATCTTGTTATAGATTTTTTTGAAGTATCATCAACATAATCCTCCATAGTACTATGCATCATGTCATGAAAAATAGATGTCATAGCTCTCTGATATGTAGCACCAGCATTCTTAAGCCCAAATGGCATGACATTCCAACAGAAGGTACCCCATGCACATGTGAAAGCAGTTTTCTCCTGATCCTCTGGAGCAATTTTTATTTGATTATATCTAGAAAAACCATCCATTAAAGAATACATTTCAAATTCCGCAGTCATGTCCACTATCATATCAATGTTAGGTAGTGGAAAATCATCCTTAGGGCATGCTTTGTTTACATCTCTAAAATTTGTGCATACTCTTATTGATTTGTCTAGTTTTGAAACAGGTACAATATTAGAGATCCATTTAGCATAGTTAATAACACAGATGAATCTGGCTTTTAGTAGCTTCTCTAATTCATCTTTTACCAAGAGTGCAACATGTGGATGCATCTTTCTCAATTTTTGTTTAATAGGTTTGATGTTTGGAGCTATAGATAAATGGTGCATTATAAGATCAAGATCCAACCCAGGCATATCTGAATATTTCCATGCAAAGTTGATCTTTTTATCTGTTAGGAATGTTGTAAATTCTTTCTTTTCTTCTTCTGATAAGGATTGTACTACATGAATCAACTGTGGTTCTTCTACTATTCCCAAGTTGATAGATTGAGTGGGCTCAATTAGAACTGGAGATCTGTCTTATAAATGTCTCAGAAGGACATCAAATATCTCCTCCTTAGGCACCTCACAGAGGTTTTCACCTTCGGATATGTGTTTTATTTTTACTTCTGTAGGTTCTGAGACTACCACAAAGTGGTTTTCACCCTTAGAACCCCTTTTCTTTTTATTCTTATTCTTATTTTTTTGACTAAGATACTTGATGTCTGACTCTATCATACTAACACTTGGTTCACTGATGGAAGTACTCATAGGTTCAACCACATTGAGGTAGCAAGCAAGGACATAGTCATTGGGAAAGGTATAAATACCTTAGCTCAGATTCGTAGAGGTTTGGTCAAGAAGTTCAGGATGTTGGATAGTCAAAGTGGTGAAAGATTGGGAAATAGTGTTTACAGATATGGATCTAACATCATTGGTCCTAACCAAACTCTCAAGTTTAAAGGTGATATTACAACTTAAGACATTCAATTCATGAATAGGCTCAATGTCATTGTGGGAGTCCACTTCATCCATTGGTGGATCAGACTCGATAAGTTCATCATTTTTCTCTAGACTTACGTTGGGTTTAGGTGCATATTGGTGAATAATATCAACATGTTTTTCTGTAATAAGCTCATCTTCCTCTAGAATGGTTCCCCATTCATAGTCATTAGATTCTTCATCTATGCCTCTAGGAAATCTAAGAACATGAGTAAAGTCAGGATGAATACCCCAAGAAGGGTTACCCTCATATTTTGATTTGAATTCATACTCATGGGAATCTATCTCAGAATAACTACCACCTTCCTCTTTGTTTGTGTTATTGCCTTTGAGATTAGCTGGTTCTTATGGTGCAACTATCTTTTGCTCTATAGTAGGTTCTTGTGTTTCTACTACATTAATTATTTTTATTGGATCATCTTCATCTTCAAGGAGATCTTTTATTTCTTTAGGCAAACACTCATAAGGAATAAGATCTTCAATGGTGTCTGAATCATCACTATCAGATTGTTCTGTTGTTTCTCCCTTTAGTTGATTTTCCGTGGATGGCTCAATCTATTCTAAGACATGTGGGGAGTTCTTGCTAAGATAGAAAGGCTTCTTCTTATATCCTAGACCTTTTGTATTCTTGTTCACTCAGCCATGATGATCAAGAGGTGATAGAAGACCTTTACCCTATAGTCCTAGAGGTCCTTTTCCTTTATATCCCATTTTTGTGATCAATTTGTCTCTTGGGCCATATGACTTTGAAGGGATCTTCAGTGTTTTAGCATCACATTTTTGAACAACTTGAGATTTAGGTTCATCTCTCTATAGCCATGCAAGCACAACTTCATCCTCTTCAAAATCTTTTTTAGATACTTGTTTTGCAAAAAAATTTCCTTTATATGCCTCAAGAGGTTCTTTAGACTCAATTTTAGACTATTTTAGAGTTTCCCCTAGGACTTAGGCGAGATAGGGAGACGTGTCAGAGATAAGATTTGCGATTAGGATCTGTAGCCCAAGGTTTATAATCAGATGACTTTTTGTTGGGCTCTATTGCTTTAGCTTCAGAAGCTTTGATGGCTTGGGTACCAACAGTGAGATTCAAAGCAGGTGCCTTGGATGGGGCATGAATAGTATCAACAATGCCATTTGTGACAAAACCTTTATTCTTATTCCAGTTTTTGTTCTTATCCTTAGAACTAGATCTAGATTCATATTTGTCCTTTTGAAGTGTGACATCTCCTTTTTTCACAAGTACTTTCTCAATTTTGATCACACTATCTACCATCTTATCAAAAGATGTATGATTCTGTATTTGTAAAGGGTAGTTGATTTCTGGAACAAGATTGTTGATGAAGATTTCCAACTTTTCAATTTCTGGAATGGGTCTAGCATATAGAGAAAATTTCTTCCTCCACCTCTTGAGAAATGTCAAGAATGGTTCACCAGGATACTGTTTCAGATTGCAGATGTCGATCATGGTGACCAGATGTTGAATATTGTAGAAGTGTTTTTGATAAAATAGTTTGATTAACTCCTCAAAAGTTTTGATAGTTGGAGGCATTCTAGAGAACCAATGAATGGCTTCTCCTCCCAGAGATCGAGGGAAAAGATGCATTAAGTAGGCTAGTTCGTGCATGAACTCCATAGATTGAGTATAGAATTCCCTAACATGATCTTGAGGATCAGAGTTTCCATCATACTTATCATATTTAGGAATCTCCACTCTTTTAGGGAATGGTGGCATGTACAAGTCTTTATCAAATGGAAAAGGGCATAGAGCCTCCATGGAGAACTCCTTAGGTTCCTTTTCTTTCTATAGTTTATTAAGCTTGATTTGCATGGCATGCATCTATTTCATCATAGTTGTGATAGGAGTTTCTTCCTCATGTGTAATGATCTTTTCAATATTAAAGTTTGGAGAAATTTTAGCTCCTTGATGAGCTAACTCTAGAAAGTATGCTTCTCTATCTTCTTTCAAGAAATGCCTCATCATTTTCTTAAGGTCATCATTGTTTTGATATTGAGCAATTTCAGAAGGTGTAGGTTCTTGATCCACACCATGTTGAGAATGGGGTCCTTGAGACCCATGTTGTGTCCCTCTGTGAGACATGTTATGATTTTTTGGACTCCCTGGGATAGTTTGAGGAGGAGTTTCTTGATTACCTCAGTGAGTTGAGGGAGGGGGTATGTAACTAGTTTTTAATAAAAAATTGCCACGACCGGCATCTTTGTAAAGACCAGAATTGTAGAGTTGCTCAAGAGTAGGACCCTTGTGAATAGTCAAAGGTGTTGTGTTAAGTGATTCTCTGGATTTCTTGTGTGAGGAAGCTCTTGTTTCCACCATTAACCTTGGGTGAATCAAGAAAGAAAGATGAAGACAACTAAAGAAGGATCTGATTCAAGAGGATTTAAAGATGCAACCTTGTCAAGATTGAATTGATTAAAGATTTGATCAAATGTAAATGAAGGATATTGTGCCATAGTAGTGTGGGTAGACACCCAACAGATGGTGGGCACAAGCTTACAACACTTAGTCATTTAGTAATAAGACTGAATTTGAAGATAATTTTGACAAGGTTTTGACACAAGATGAAAAAGACTCAAATCGATAAATCAGAAGACTAAATCAGACTCAAGAGACCACTTTAGGAAAATGACTGAATTTGTTCTAGTTTCTGCTCTATTCCTGACACAGTGACTATCTGGAAATAGGTTGTAAAAACTAGATTTCTGACAAATTTGACTAATCCCTGATAACTTTTGAAAATTACCAAAAGATTTTTTGAAAGCTCATATGACACTGGGTATGCTATCAAACAACAATTGCAAGACTCATACGACAATTGCTACCAGGGATAATGTTTCTTTTGATTTCTGGTGGCAACACTTGTACCACAATATACTGGGTACCATACAACATTACAAGGGTTGTGAAATGACTTTTGCTGAAAACTCATATGACAATCTGAGACTATGGGATGACTTTTGACTCCAAAGAGGAATTTCACTTTAGATTTTGTAATTTTTAGGTTTTCAGTTTCAAATTGTTGGCAAAGTTTTTATGTCTAGTGTTTAAGATCTGTGTAATAGTCCATTTCAAATAACCAAGTAGATATCAAGCACTCAAAACAACAAGCAAGGGAAGCAGGCAATCATCTGAAAACAATGAACAAGGGCAAAAATAACCTTGCACATGAACAAGCAATAGTGACTTATTGTGCTAATCCCTAGAAATACTACTTGTGTATGTTCTCAAAAGTTTTTCAATAACACACATATTCCTAGAAAATGAAAAATTTGGCCTCACTAGGGTTTGTAGTAATGGTCTGACTCTGTAACTTTTGTAATCTCAAGAGGGTGAACTCCAATCCAGGTGCACCAGGGTTTTGACACAGTCTAAGAATTTAATCAATCAGGAGCTACTAGGGAGATCTAACAGCCCAACAAGAGACCACACCTGTGAAGATTTCCTCCACAAGGACATTTATATAGCAGCTACTACTACCATGGTGAAAATGGCTATTACTGCTTGAGGTTCTATCCACATGGTTGACACAATTAAGGGAATGCCCACTATGGTTAACCCTCTCTAAAGGTGACTCACAAAGATACCACATGGAGACTAGTTCTAGATTCAAGGATCTGAGTTTCTGATACTACCCAAAAAGAGAGTAGAGCATAGTCCTCTAGCCTTTTCACTTTTAACCAAAACAAAGCAGACAGATTAATCTGACATGCTAAGACCAAGATTATCTCACAAAGATCTATGACATCAACCACTTATGATCTATCAACCCCTCCGGAGAGAGAATGTATCAATCAAAAGTTGAAGACACACAATTCTAGTAGAATGTGAGACACTGTCAGTAACTTCCCTACCTACAAGGGGATCCTTCGTCAAGAAGAGCTTCACATGCATGAACAAGTGAAAGAAGCCCACTCTCTCAAGATCATCCACACATAGTGTTCATAGGGCCTATTTACTATGTGTAACAGATATGTAGAAAGCAAATCTATGTTCGTTTTATAGCCCAAAATGAAGTCTGTGATACAAAAGAAAGAAAAGTCACACAAGCTTGACATGTGAGAGTTTTTTTTTATGTCCAAATCAAAGTGTTATCAGATCGTAGTAGAATACCTGAATTCCTGACAACATACTTAGTAGATTTTACCTATTTTAGCAATTTAATTGCACTTTTTCCAATTAGATTCAGCAAACAACAGTAAAAAATAGAAGATTTCAATTGTTAGGGCTAGCTATTAGTCCAAATCTGAAAATCAAATCTGAAAAACTGCCAAAAATTTTGAAACGACAATTAAATCCTAGAGTCATAACTCATACGAAAATCGGTTACCTTCCAGACAATAGTTAGGAAACTCATACGATAGTGGGTGTCTCACCAAATGACAACCAAGCTCCCAAATGACAATGTATAGCTTATGATACAAGCCTTGATAGAATCAACTATCGTACAATAGTGGGGTCTTCCTGGTATGACTTTCTGACAAAAGTCGTACGAAAAATGTATGAACAGAGAATGAAATCATAGAATGGACCAAAAAATGATAGAAAAATAGATAGAAGTGAATTAGAAGAAATGGAAACCCATTTTAGGGCCCCACGGTGGGCACCAAAAATGTGTGTGAATTTTGTACCTAGTTGTAGACACAACACTTCAGTAAAACATTAGAGGTTAGCAAAAATTGAAATCTTGTAAATAATTGAAACTATGCTAACCAGGCGATTTACTACCTTCTAGTAGGTGCGAGTATGATGTTCTCAGATTGGAATCGAGATTAGTGACAATGCAACACCGAAATGAAGGATTTAATGCTAAAGAATGAAAGATTATATGAATGTAGATTAATCTATTTTTTTTTATTTTCTATGCAATAAGATGAGAAACTGTATGAATCTAAGCTATATGAATGAAATTGAGATTGAATGTAGATTTAATCTAAGAATGCTATGAATGAATATGAAACTATGCAAAACTATGATCAACAATGAAAGATCTCACAAATCGCCTGTCGCAAGTGCTTAATCCTTCAATCGCCAATTCGCCAGAGTAATTGTGCAAATTCAAGTGTTGATAATTATGAAGAGTTGAGCCTTGATTTTATAGAAATCCAGGGCTTTGAGGATGCAAGAGAAAAGCCATAAATCACTCTTGATAAACTCGGGTTGATTTTTGAGTTATCAGGAAATCAGAGATAATTAACTCACAAAAATCATGCAAAAGCAGTGTTTAACTCAAAATAGAGTTTAGATAAAATTTCAACTCATCATCAGATGTTGAGTTTCAATTTTAAAATTCATTGTTAATTTCTAGTTGCCTACTTTTCTAGTTGTGCATGATATAATTATAAATTAATTTAAAAATAAAGTGATTTATTCTCAACTTAACTATTTTTTTGAAATAAAACAATTGATTTATGGGTTAATCAATTATTAAATCAAACTTTATTCAAAAACTATATTATTAAATATTGACAATTGACATTAATTAATTAATTAAGAATTTAATCAATTAGTCATGAGATTTTAGATTTATTGTCAAAATAAAATAATACAATTTAGGAATAATTTAATTAAATCCAATTAAATAATTAAGTGGCAGTATTAAATCTAATTAATTAAATATTTAGAATATTCAATCAATGAAACTTTAGGATAAATAGTATTTATCGCCAAATAATTATGAAATTAAAGATAATTAGGATAAATAGGAATATTGCCAAGAATATTACCCAATGTAGAATTTAGGATAAAATCAATTAGAATTTGATAATGTGCAGATGTGCCTTAGGTTGGGACTTTGATGTCGATTTCATTCAATTTGAGAATGTAAGAGGTTAATGAACCTATAGCCCATTTATGTTCTATGAACAAGAGCAGAAATAGGATTGCATTATGGAGTCAGGATCCTATATGTGTCATTTGGATGTATTTCTCAACATAGAAAGACATGAAGGTGAATCTACAAATAATTTGTTCCGGAGGGTGTTTGAAATTCATCAGGAAATACCTTTAAATATCATACCCCCATTAGTAAATAAAGTTTGTGAGCTTGGAATTTATCATGATCCTCAGCTGAGAAGTATGCTAAATCATATACATGAAGCATTGATGAAAGAAAATTATGAATACATGGAGAAATTTACAAAAGGGACATTGAAAACTAATAGTGTTTTAAATTTGAATGCAACCAAAGTCTATGATCAGGCTGAAAAGGGTCTTGTATATGAAAAAGCTATTGACATTTATGTTGAAAGAGATAAAGATGAAAGGAGTGATGATATGGCACAATCCACAGAAGAAAAAATGGAATTAAATAAATAAATGATTGATTCATGTGTACATGATTATTGTAATGACAGGACTTGTCAAAAAGATGCAGATGCTAGTAATGAAGAGGATGAGGACGAGGAGGAGAAGGAGGAAATTTCACTCAGTAGTGGACAAATTTAAGAACTTTTGGACAAATAATATTAGAAGCATATTCATGAAAATAGTGAAAAAAATTTTCTAGATGACAGGAATACAAATAAGAAATGAGACAATACAGAAAATGAAGCTTTCCTATGATGAATAGAAATAAAATCCATTCACTCTTACAAATAATAATAGTTTGGAGGATTATGATCAGGTTGAAGAATTAGATATTCTTCAAGAGGATGATGGAGAGGAAGAGTCTTCTTGTCCTCCTTCTACATATGAATATGATTATATAGATTATGATTCCTTTGATGAGGTAGCATTTGTAGATAGTTATGAATAGTAGAAGAAAGATGTGCACATATATGAAAATGATTTGTATAATGAAGAGATAGTAAGCGATTGATTCATACCTTGTCAAGGAGTGATCGATGGTAATTTTTATAAGTCTTCAAATCCATTATATGGGGATGAGGAATTAATTTTGAATAATTAGGATATTGCATCAACCTATCAAAACATCTTGTACAAAGTTTGTTAGAATAACTGAGAGGGGGGTGAATCAGTTATCCAATGTCCCAATACAAAATGTATAATTCAAAACTATTTCTTCCTTCATTGCATTTGTTGGTGTTTGAAAACGCTTATGCCATCTAGGGCTGCCAATATGCCTTGAGACTGATGTTAGGAGTGGTTAGCTCCAAGTGTGAAAGCTCTACAAGACAAATGGACCAACTATAGGGACAAGACTGCCCTCTTCTACTTCTGGCTCTGCAAAACCAAGGTGGGTACACCTAATCTAGATAAGACTCAGCTCACTACACACCTCATACTTCTGGATTCATATAGTAGATTATAGTAAAGGATTACTAAATACTAACTAGGTATTCATTGAATCAACTCCACTATGCAAGGTAAAATGGTCTTGTGAAGGGTATTACTACTATCAACCAAATAATGAAAAGACTTGAAATGGTGTTAATATTCAAAGATGCAGGAAATAGCCAAAACCCATCAAACACTAAACTCAACTGAATGTACTAATCCTTGATCAGTGCCATTATCCATTGGGCAAATCATCAAATGCAAGTATAGAAACATGAACCAACTACTGTCAAAGACTCAAAGCCATAAATACAACTATTCCAGCCCATCCACTACTTATAAGATCCTTCTGTAGATGAATCTAATGAATCTATGCCCTATCCAAAGTATTTTTCACTTGATCTTAGATCAAGAACTAAAGACTAGAACATATGCAAAGGTAACCCTATGCAATGGACCAGAAAATCCAAAACTCATAAAACTGACACCAAGGAGAGACTTGAAAGCTTGAAACAATTATATTAAGTATGATGAATCATGTACATGTCTATACCAAAAATGAGACTACCACTTCAATAACTTGCAAAAGATGCAAATAAATTCTATTCAGCCTCCTACAATGCGACAGAGTTTACTACTTCCCACATGAACCAAACAGAATGGAACCCTTACAAAGTCAAAACTTCAACCATTTATACTACTAGCTACCTTGGAATCCCAAAGATAGGATGCAACAAGCTTCGGACAACTAGGGTATAGGTTACAACAGCTAAATCTAAAAACTCACTAGAGGGAAAACCAACACCAATTTGTCAGAAACAAGAATGATCCACAAGAAAGATAAAATCTTCAAATCTGTACCCAGGATCACAAATTCATCATGAATAAAAGTCTGACTAGACCATCAAAACACCTTGAGCCAACAAAAACTATCCTCCCCCACACGGCAAAACATCTACAAGCAATCACTCAACTCACTGGACCACACTGCAACAATCGATGCCACCAACCAAATCAAGAAACGGCCAGAAAACCATCAATTATGGTACTTCATGTCATTGCAAACCCTCTACAAGTTTAAATTTGAATTCCAACGGTCAAGTCTATGGCGGGTACTGACAAATCGGCAGTCGATATTCAAATTGAGACCAACTTTAAGTCCCGTCCATTAGATCCACTCCATCTCGTGGGCTCCACATGCTTTATACTTCTTTAAACAAAATCGACGGTCATCATTACACCGTGATGCTAAAAGTTGAGCATCTCACCTCACCGGTATAGTGACAACCACATGATCTTCACAGACCTCCAGACACTCCACATCCTTTGAAAACTATGGCCCCACTGACAACATCCAGCTCATCACCCCGCTGACCAATCAGAACTGAGCACATCACCGAGCAAGCGGCCCCAGTTTATCTAGCGAACTGGCGATCGAAGAACTTTCACCAGTTCATGAAATAATTTCCACCATCACTAAAAACCTTAGCGATCACACGACCACTATTCGCTGAATCACCAAATAAACTAGGGCATCACCAAAACATTACGCGAACCAGCGAACAAGAAGAAAATTTGTCGAGCCACCAAACTGCTCAGACCCCACAAATGGGCCTGCTTAAGATGAAATCTACGGCTGTCACAAAATCTCAAGGGATAAACATTGTGCAACTTTTCCATGCGAACTTACGCTGACCACTGATCCTGTTCAAACTTTAACCGTGCTGGAAGCCTGAAGAACTGGGTCCCACCGATGAACTACCACCTCACCACTGTAGACACATGTCAACTAGTCACATGATCACATAGCTAAAAATTGGGCTATGTGATCATGAGCAGCCAACCAAAAGCCACCACATGACTGCCAGCAGGACCACACCCTTTCCACCAACCGTCCCTATGGGCAAGAAGTAACTGGTTGCATGGTTGCATATCAAAAAAATCTGACATGCGATCATGCAATAACCAATCATTTTGAAACCTTTGAAGACCTGGGCCCCCCATCCATCACACTTGTGTAGTTAGGGAATGCCAGCAAATAGGAAACTGTGAGGTCGAAAACACATAGGGTTTTCAATGGAAAAGATTGAAAACACACAAGGTTTCTGACACCAAAAGATAAGTGCACAAAAGCTAGAAGGCACAAGGTTGAAAACAATGAGGGTTTTCACACAGACCGAAAACATCATGGATTTTCAAAAACACTGTGGGTTTTCAATGCAAGATGAAACTATGGAATAAGGTGGGATAACTTTAAAATTTGCAGGGAAAAGGCCATTTTCTCAAGATTTTGCATTGACAGGAAAATGGACCAACAACATTAACCCATTCTTCATTCTCTAATGCAACTTTCATAGTTTTAGGTTCAAATTCACAAATTAAACATGTACCATGTCTTGTTTTGCTTCTAGTTTGCATTCTAGCATGTCTGTCTCCAATGATTTGTGTTTCAGGATGATGTCTTCTGACAAAGCTAGCCAAAACTTGATTTCTCCTTTCTTGATCATCCTACTCAGGGTCATTTTCTTGCTCGGTAGCTCCATCTTGTTCCTTACTTTGTGTTGTCTTTTGTCCTGCATTGTTTCCCTCTTAACCAATTGTCACAGTTTGTGGTGTCGGTAGATACTCTGGATGTTCAATGTAAGTGAATCTACCGTAGTCTTCTGGTTCCTTTGTACTTTCCTCTGTGTACTTGTTATCAAACTCATCAACATGAACATTAGTACTTTCAACTATCTTATTTGTAGCCTTATTCAAACATTTATATGCTTTACTTGTAGTGGAATATCCCATAAATATTCCTTCATCTCCTTTAGAATCAAATTTTCCATTTCTCTCATCTTTCAAAATAAAGCATTTACTTCCAAAAATTCTGAAATAACTTATAGTAGGTTTGTGTCCAAACCATAGTTCATAAGGCATTTGGTTGGATTCCTTCTTCAGTTGTACTCAGTTAAGAACATACACAACTATACTGACAGCTTCCCTCCAATATGTCTGAGAAACATTCTTCTATATCATCAATGTTCTAGCATAGTCAATTATAGACCTATTCCTTCTTTCAGCAATTCCATTTTGCTAAGGTGTCCTCAGTATAAATACCTATTTTTTGATTCCATGCTCATTACAAAAATTAGTAAATTCATCAGAGATAAATTCACCTCCTCTATCAGATCTTAAACATTTTATTTCCTTTCCAGTTTCTTTCTCTACCTTAGCTTTATACCACTTAAACATTTTGAAAGCTTTAGATTTCTCTTTCAGGAACATAATAGTCATCAGTCTAGTATAATCATCAACAAAAAGAATAAAGTATCTATCAGCAAAATAGCTCCAAGTTCTCATAGGACCACATAGGTCGGTATGAACCAACTCAAGTATCTTCTTTGTTGAGTAGTCTTTACTTTTAAAATTGGACTTAGTCATCTTACCTTTCTAACATTCATGGCACATGGCATGATCAAGTTTTGTCAAGTTAGGTAGTCCTCTAACTCTTTTCTTTCTACTAATCTTTATCATGTTGTCAAAGTTCCCATGGCATAACCTTCTGTGCCACAACCAGGCATCTTCATCCTTTATTAATAAATAAGAAGACTGATCCATATCAAGATAGAATAGATTACCTCTAGATTGTGTACCAGTTCTGACAAGTCTTCCTCCATCATCATAGATCTTCACCTTTTTGCTCTCAAAATCTAGTCGATGGCCTAAATTGTTTAGCTGAGCCACACTTAACAAATTATAGTTCAATCCATCTACCCAGTATGCATTTTCACATTGTAGTATGTCATTGATCAACAGTGATCCTTTACCTCTTACCATACAAGGTGCATCATTTCCCATTCTCATAGATGCTCCATTATATTCAACAAGATGATCAAAATTCTCTACATCACTGGTCATATGATATGTACAACCACTGTCTATGATCCATGTATCATTTCTACTTACTTTAGATATTAGTGTTGTCTCTTTATGTTTCTCTTCTTCTTCCATTCTCATATTATCAAATCTACCTCTTAGACTTTCAGCTCGGGCTCTTTTGACATTCAGATCTCCACTATATATTTGTGTTAATTTATCCCACATTCCTTTGGTAGTCATGCAAGTCTTGATATCTTCAAATTCAGCATCGGTATAGGTAGCAGCAAGTTCCATTATAGTAACATTGTGTTCATGTTTGTCCTTCAATTGATCAAGAGTTAAGAGACCAGTGGGTGGTTGCATGTAGCCATTCTCCATTAGCTATAGTGCAAAGTTCCCAATTCTAGATATGTGCAGCTTCATTCTGCTTTGCCATACTACAAAGTTCTCTTTTTTTAGTTTCGATACATCCCTCTTATACATCTTGAGACCTTTATGCTTAAGTCCTTAAAACTCTATTCCAAGCAACCTACGCTCTGATACCAATTGTTAGAATAACTGAGAGGGGGGTGAATCAGTTATCTAGTGTCCCAATACAAAATGTATAATTGAATGAGAAAAAAACCTGGTCCTTAGTACCCCAACCAAAAGATTAAAATGTTATCGGTACTAAGTGGATATACAGGAATAAATTGAATGAAAATGGTGAAGTCACAAAAAATAAAGCTAGATTGGTATGCAAGGGATATACATAGGAAGAAGGCATTGACTATGGTGAAACATTTGCACCTGTTGCTAGATTAGGAGTTAGAATGCTACTTGCATATGTTGCACACAAGAAATTCAAAGTCTATCAAATGGATGTGAAGTCAGCCTTTTTAAATGGTATACTTGAAGAAGAGGTCTACATTGAACAACTTGAAGGATTTGTTGATCCCAACAATAAAGATATGGTATGTAGACTACATAAATCTTTATATGGTTTGAAGCAAGTACCAAGAGCATGGTATGAAAGACTGCATACTTACTTGTTAAGTATTGGATTTGTTAGAACAAGTGAAAATAGCAATTTGTATGTGAAAGGTGATACTGATGATACTATTATCATTGCTGAAATATTTGTTGATGATATCATCTTTAGAGGCTCAAATCTTGTCTACAAGGCATTTGCTGATGAAATGCAAAAGGAATTTGAAATGTCTATGTTTAGAGAGATTAAGTTCTTTCTTGGACTACAAGTGATTTAGCAGAGTGATGGGATATTCATCACATAATCTAAATACATAAAGGAAGTACTTAAGACATTTGGCATGGAAGATGCTAAACTTATGGGAACACTGATGGCTACTGGATGAAAATTAACAAAGGAGGATGAAACTATAGAGGTAAACAAGATACTCTACCGATCCATGATTGGTAAGTTAATGTATGTAGTTCACAGTAGACCAGATATAGCACATGCTGTGGGAATTGTTGCAAGATTTTTTGCTAATCCTAGAGAATCACACATGATAGCTACAAAAAGAATCTTAAGATACTTGAAGAAAACAAAGAATTTTGGATTATGGTATCCTAAGGAAGGGAATTTTGAACTAAAAGTTTACACCGATGATGATTGGGCTGAAAATGTGGATGATAGAAAAAGCACCACCGAAGGAGCATTTTTCTTTGGTGAAAGACTTGTAACATGGACAAGTAAAAAGCAAGCTTGTATTTCTCAGTCTACAACTGAAGTAGAATATGTTGCTGCTACTACTAATTGTTCAAATATTCCATATATCAAACAAGTGTTGGAAGGAATGAATGAGGTAATCACTGACCTGGTGATTATATATTGTGACAACACTAGTGCTATTAATATTTCAAAGAATCTTGTGATGCACTCTAAGATAAAGCATGTATCTATTAAGTATCATTACTTAAGAGAACAAGTGCAAGAGAAGCAAGTGAAGTTAGAATTTGTTACATCTAAAGAACAACTTGTAGATATTTTTACAAAACCCCTACCGAAGGACACATTTGAATACTTGAGGACTAGACTTGGGGTATGTTCCCTCTCTATCGGTCACTATGGTGATCTGGTTTTTGCATCAGCTTACTTATATCAAAAGATCATTCATGTTGATCCAGCATAGTTCACACTTTGAATCATGTTCAAGGTTGTGATTAAGTTTGAAAACTTGAACCAATTGGAATATTAGTATTCAGAGATACAGAGGAAGACATAATTGTTTGTTTATTTGTTTCTTTGGCATTGTTGTCAAAGGGAGAGATAAACAATATGAAATGAAAAGGTGAGAGATAAACAAGATATGAAAAGGGACAAGCACTGACGAGAATTATCTAAGGGAGAGACAATCTGAATGAGATAGAGTATTGAAGATTAGTTACAGAGAACAGAAGCAAGAATAGGAGAACTGAAAAGATCACAACTGCAAAATGGTAAAGTTGTACTATTTAATGTTGTTTAGTAATGTAGTGATTAAACATATTAAGTCTATTCAACTTACATCATTTTTTCACTAAGTTGTAGAATATATGTTTGGTATGTGTATGGTACATTTCATATTACTTGAGTTGCCATCAATGCCAAAGGGAGAGATTGTTGAACTACAACTGATTTGGAATCTGATTGAAGAATATGTGATTAAAGATCATTGAGGAGTTGCTGATTAGATATGTAATATGATTAAATTAGTATTATAGTTTGACAGCACTTATCTTGTAAGTTACTATATCGAGACATCTGAAGAAAGGTGAAAAAGAGATGAAGAATAGAGAAATCTACATGGAGAAAGATGTACATGATAGATGAGGATAAGGAACACATTGAGTAGCTTGTTGATGAGTCTATGACTTGATGATATTGACTTTATTATGTTGCATTCATCTATGATGAAGTATAGAGCTGAAAGACACAAAGCAGTGTTGTCGGTAAATGAAGCATTTCTAGTATACACTAATGGAGTGTAGTGTATACCAATCATAGTATCAACCGAGTAGTGTTCACCAACGCATTTCTTTGTTAACCGAATGAAATAGAATGAATTAAATGATCAGTTTAGCTGATAAGATTGATGAGTTGGCAAGAGTATAACATCAAGGTAACATATAATGTTTGTTACGTAGATCGACGGTTGACAAAATTCAAGGAAGATCTAACGAAGAAGATTGAAACATGTTATTGACACAAGTACCGAGAAAGTTTGAAGCAAAAAAATCTATGAATGTGGTTAAGCAGCAAAATTTGATGGTGGAGAAGAAAATGATTTACTCGTCTATATAAGAGAACATAATTTCTTTATGAAAGAATGCTAGAAAAACTAGAAACTACAGGAATATCACGTGAACAAGGTTTTCATGCATTCTTATCATACTGGTTAGTAAGAACCAAGTTGCAGAACAATTACTGAGCTACAGAGAGAAATTACTGATGAATAGTAAGTTGATACAGTATTGAATCTGAAGTGAAATATTGATCAGAAGGATTTTTATGGACTAAATATTGATCTGTAATCTACAAGTGAAGTTGTATTAAGGCAATTTATTTACTATTACATATTTAACCATTGTATACATTCAAAATCTCTTAACCGAGTGGACTCTAAAAGTCTTATGATGTATCATTCATAGAATGAACATTGTTATCCTGTCAAACCCATAATGAATGTTGGTTGGATGATAACTTCTAGTATAAAATCCTCTAATAAGGTCACACCTGATAGTGTGTTTGTAGCCTTTAACAGGGTTGGGTCTTAACTGACCTCACTTCAGAAGAGTGAACAATTTTGGGTTGCTGTTCCCAGGTGATTTTTCCCTTTACAGGGTTTCCATGTTAAATCTCTTGTGTTATGTGTTGATTGTGATATTTGTTTTTTATCATTCTTTACATGTTACCTGTTAGATTTGATCGGTAAACTATTATAGTATTAGACTGGTAATCGGTAAAAGCACAGACAGTGAAAGTATTTATTATTTACCGACGAGCAAAAATTGAAGAAATGGTTTTGAATTATACATTTTTTATTGGGACACTAGATAACTGATTCACCCCCCTCTCAGTTATTCTAACAAAGTTGTGATGGAGCCATTTGATAAGCATGTTGTGGGACCAAAACATGTTAAGGTTAGTAATGATAGTGATCATTATTTTCTTAAGGGTATTGAGCATGATGACACTACACATAGTGTATCATATGATGAGGTTATGGACTTAGACTCAAAGTTTGATTGTGAACCAAAGAATTGTGATGAGAAAGAACCAAAATAAATATTCATGCATCCCAAAAAGATATCATATTCAGATAAACAACATATGGGCCACATCAAAAAAAATTTATTCAGAAATAGGAATCTAGATAAGATTGTGGGAAACATTCATTATGATCAACATTCACAAGAAATAAAAAAAGATAATTGTTCAGAGAAAGATATGGCAGATAATGCATCAAATTTTTCTTTGAGTTATAATCATGATGAAAGAAATGATGAGGCAGTTAGAGAAGTGTGTTTGTTAACTAGTAAATAGATTTAATATCCTAAGCACATATGTAAGGACAGTTCTGAGTTTTCATGTTTGATACAACTAGGTTCCAATAGTAATGAAAACCTTTATGACCAAAGGGAAGTAGGGTGAGATAAGTATAATAAAATACATGAGGGAATTTTAAAATAAAACAATACTATTAGTCAAGGAAATATAAGTGCAAATTTAGATGAGCTTAGAAAGTCATATATGGTCATGATAGAAGCATGGGTATTTTCAGATATACAGGGCATAGTAGCTTAAGGAAATATATCAGCATGCTTTATCAAACATATCTTAGTACCATTTTCAGATTGATGCTATTGCAGAATGATGAAAATAAGATTTTTGATTGAGGAAAATGTAAGCCTTGGGGATGCTCACTATCAAATGGGGTTGTGATGTGATTTTTGAACCAATCTATGCAATTATTCTTCAAGACTTGGTTTGCTTCTACCAAAGATAATTGGATTCTCACTATGCCCATAAGGGGCATACATCCTTAGAAAGAGCCACTAATGGAGCTCAAAACTTTTGCCAAACTTTGGGATCTACATAATGAGAAGACCATAAAAATAACTATCTTTACCCATGAATCATCCACACAATAGAGAAATGTCATTCCAATGAAACAAAGTGGTAGGAGACAATGATAGCGACACTGAGAGAAAAAGGTGACCACCCCATAAAATAATACATTATTACAGGGAAGACATCTTCAAACAAAACATGTTCATCCCATCATTTCCTTATGTTGAACATGAATGCATTTTGAATAAGTTGAAAGAGGGGTCAAAAAAATGAACATTCTTCTCATGTAAAGAATATTAAATAAAATATTGGCAGAAATAAAATATCAAACAAAGTGGGTTATCAAGTAAGCAGGATCAAATGGTAGCATGAAGAAACACTTATTTGTTAAGTCAAGGAGTTTTATTATGGAGTCTAGTATATAGTGTTGAAAAAAATGAAGTTTTGGACAACATTTAAATACAATGTATCGATGGATGGAGTCATTAAAAAAGGGAAGTATGCGGCGGGACCCTTTTTCCCTAAGTGTTAAACAATATGGAACTTCAAATAATTAAATATAGTTGAGTAACGACGGACACATTTCTTTTAAAATTGGTGGGGCCTTTTCACTTGATGCATCCAATAAGATACTACGTCGAGTAACCTAGCCAAAGGAGAAATGATACATAAATTACTCTAAGGAAGAATGGAAAGGCTAAAGAAAATTGGGATATATATCAAGCCCCTCTGATTCCCGATGAATATATCAGCACTACTTTTGGAGATAAGATTTTAAATCCATATTTTCTTGGGATGCAAGATATCAAAAATAGAGGCATAGTAAGTGAAATCCTAAAATTCCAAAGGGAAGACTGGGGCCCACTTATTATGTGTAGAGAATTGACATTCAGAGTATTGATGATTGAAAATAGAAGCGAGGTAGTGTGATTCCTAAAATTTTGAAGGGAAGGTGGGGACCTATGCATTTTGAAGATAAAGTTGTACCAAAGAATATAGAGGAAGGAAAATCATCATAAATATGACATAGTGGTGTAAGGGAAGTCCTAAAATGCTGAAGAGAAGGATGGTGCTCATGGTGCTAATAATCAAGATTGGAAGCAAGGGAGTATGAATCCCAAAATTTTGAAGGGAAGGTTGAGGCCCACATATTTTGAAGTCATAGTTATATGAAGGACAAATCATCAAAGATATGACAGATTAGTGACAATTTTGAACTTGAAAGGATACGTTATGTGCGAAGAACTGATGTACAAGATGCTAACAATCAAAATTGGAAGAAGAATAGTGTAAATCCAAAAACTATGAAATGATTCTTTGGAAGTATGACATCACCCATCGTAGAATGCAAGAAGTGTGATTCATGATCTTTAAAGAATGGAACCTATTGACAACCATGCGGTGAATTGGCAAGCCCAGTGATGATAGGTGGCAAGCGCTTGTGATCTTATAAAGTGGAGACTTGCGGATAAGAGAATAATCATGGAATCATGATACATGGCATGGTGTGGACCAGTGATGATAGGTTTCATACATTCATGATCCCATGGTATGGGATGACATGGAAAGAGAAAGTGCCCAGGATCATGAAAAGGTTCCACATGGCCAACCAATGTACGATGATGTGGTAGGATGCAAAGATGATTCTAGCATGGTGTCTAGATGGCACACAAGCATGCTAGAAATAAAATTAGAGGCTTCCATGTGGAAATTAAGGCATGGTTGACTAGGAGAAGTTTGAGTGAAAAAGTTAAAATTTAAGGCTGAATTAATTTCTCAAGTATGACATCTTTTAGAAAAACATGGAGGTTAAGAACACAAAGTGTTGTTTTGTCCAAAGGCACTAAAGTGATCAAGAATGGGAGCATAGTAATGTGATTTTTGAACCCCAAAAAGTATAACTCATAGATAGTCAGTATATCAAGTGGAGTGTCATCATTATAGCTTTGCCTTACAGAATCATAGAATGAAGGTCACACTGACAACAGATGGGAAAAGCAGTATAACTTATACCGATGATTAGAGATACATAACTCTATCAGATAGTAAATGATCCCTAATCAAATATGATTAATTCCATAAACATTATTTATTATTACTCATTTGTTTTCTTTCTGCAAACTAATTACAATTGATTGGGAAGAGATGTGTCTTTTCATTCATATGGAATATCCTACTATATAGAGGAGATTATTTTGTAATAAAGAAATCATATCAAAATACTATTTGTCCATACACTATATTTCTATAAGTTATTTTTGTAAACAATGAAGACTTTTTATTCATAATATATACCAGCAAGTTCTTTCAATTTTAAGTTGTGGATTTGATCATCTTGGATTAGTCGGTCCTTTGTGATTTTACTTCCTAGAAGTGAAGCTTCTCTCAATCTTTGTGTGTGGAGACTATTTATATTATTCTAAAAATTTGGTCATTAGATTTAATAGGCATTATTATCTTTATTTTATTGGTCTCATTAATTTTGGGTTAAAATCAATAAGACATAATTGTGGAATAATAAAGTAATTGAAGCATCAAAAGGAAGCAAATTGATAGGAACATCTCTCATCCCACATAAGCTATATGTAGGATTAAGAATAAAATATCTCTATAGCCCAATTGAAGAAGACACCGGTCTATCATCTTTTAAAAGCCATTGTTTGAAGGATTATAGGCAGAAAGAAGGAACAATTTTTATTTTACATAAATTAATTCTCAAAAGCATTAAAAATACTCTTAGTACTGCTATCAAAATATAAGATCAGTTATCTATAAATTATAGAATATACAATTTGATCTCCCTCAAGACTCCATTTCTATCTTGAGAGATCAACCATGAGCTATAATACAATTATATCCATTATAAAAATCCTTCAACTAACAGATTTTGTGAAGGAATAGGTACATCCACCTTGGTTCTACAGAGCCTAAAGTGCAAGGGAGGAGGATCATAATTGATCACTCCCATTCATTGGCCAAGGGACTTGGAAAGTATGAGAATTGCATTAGGCAAGATCATAGGATTTCCAATCTGTTGATTTTAGAACCAACAAGGATTTTGATTAGGATTAGGATTATCATTAGGGTTAGGTTTTATACCATATTTAGCATTATGATTTTAAATAATATTTTGATTAGGGTTAGGGTTAGGATAAAAAAAATTGCTCATGCCATGGTTATTTTTGTATTTAGGGCTCAAGTTAGGATGAGGGTTTAACATTCAGGATTAAGTTTTACCATTTATGATTATGGTTTAGTATAGGATTTAGAAATTGGGGTTTAGCATCTAAGATTAGGGTTAAGATTATATTTTAATAATTAGGATTAGCATTTAGAAATTAGGATTAAGATAGTTTTAATATTGAGATATGATTTTTTTAGATTATATATAGAATATTTTTCATTAATAAAATAATCACTTATTGTGTGTAATGCCCCACTAGGGAACCCAAGAGAATATAAACTAAAACATATTGCTATGTTTACAAAATATTTTTTTTCCTAAGAGTTTACAAATAATAATGAATAAAAAAGTAGAAGAAATATAGCATAAAGACACTACATACTCATTTACACATTTCATTTATAGATTACAAATCTCAAGTTCCTTGGCGTAGAATTATGTAAATGTAAATTAATATATTAAGTACAATAACCATACAAATACTCTACATAACGTAAATAAAGTACATAATCTTATAAAGTAATACACAAGTACAACTGATACCACAAGGTATACATGATAGCCCACATACACTGCATAAGTCATAGGGTATGTAAATATAAGTACAAAGTACAATACAATAAATGAAAGATAAGTGTAAGTCTCCAATGATAAAAAAAAGAAGATACAACCACTACAAGGATCATCCAACATTGGTACAAGAATGTTGGAGTCTCAAATGGTAAGAGAATCACTATCACCTGACCACATGGAACCAAAGGTCCACTCCCACTGTGCTGAGGAGATAATAATAGACCCCACTCGGATATAAAACACCAAAATCCAACACAATACAATACCTAGGAAAGGGATCTTGAAAGCTCTATATCTCAAAGAGGTACAACACCAACTGTAAAGATAATACATAATCTACCAGAGGCAACCAACACATGTAGAAAACCTAAGATTCATAAAGGGAAGTTTCATCACATGAGTCAAATCTAGAGTTATCCTGGTAGTCTCTCTAGACCCCAACCCCCTAGTGACTCTATGCGGTATCATTAACCTCTCATACAAACAAGGATACCAACTATGCCTCATCCAATCTATGTAGGCATCCAACATCTTCTCACAACCATCCTAGCCATTACTAGCACTGGATACATGGGTGAGGAACACAAACATCTTATTAATTCATTTTAAACTCTCAATGTATTTAAGTTATCACTTTATTAAGTAACTTGCAAAGGATACCCTGGCAACCACTTATGGGCTCTAGTGCCTCAAAAACAAGCAACTTCCCATCTATACACTCAGATAACCTACCCTAATGCTCTAATAAAAAAACAAAGAGAAAAAAAAATAGAAACCACAAAAGATACTCATAAATCATAAATCATGATAATCACCAAAGTAAAGTAATGGAGCACAACAAAGAACATCACTTCCTATGCCAGGATAGTATTGTCCATCTCATAATGTTAGCATGAATACTGATGGTATTCTTATGGGAGAGTATCCCAATAATGTTGGAGGCATGTTACAATAATTGTGTGTTGCATTCATGATAGAGTTTGTCATTGATGTCAACATATGTTAATGATTGATTGTTTAGAAGCCTGTAGATAGGTTATAGAGAATTGTACAGAATTTGTATAGAGAATTAACACATGTTAACTTAGATGAAGAATCTTCATGATGTCTTCGGTGACTAGATGTGATCGTACATTCTTATGAGTTGATCTGAGAGATTTATGATTGATTTATTGATGACTAGTTCTCAGGAGACAGAAACTGTGATTCTCACAGAGTTGATTGTAGAAAATTTTGGATAGAACTCATGGTTGTTTAAGTTATGATGTGTGAACATAGGTTCATGTTGTACACTATCTCAATCATATGGATTTGTGATCGTACATGTGATGTAATCTATGGCATCTATATTAAAAAGACCTATTTGGAGGCTGACTTGGAACATGTTTCAAGTAATGTGATGACCGAGTTTGACTTACGAATCTGAATGATAAATTGATATAATTTTTATGTTATAACAATGTGAGAGGTTTCATGTGCATCTTTGCATGGGTCTATTTTATATTTTTTAAATAGGATTTATCCAATGAAGGCTGACCTAGATTTAATTGTTGTAACTTGTATATAAGGATTGAAATCCTTAGAAAATAAGTCTGTGGACGCACATGCAAAGTGAAGAGGTGAATACGAGCTTGATGATACATTGGTTACTATTTGGATAATAGTAGTTGTACACTTGGGCACAAGGTGGAGCTTTCTTGGTAGTGGTTGAACACTGGAAGTAGTTTCAGAATAGAATTATCTCAGTCTTGAAGTTGTGAGGTTTGGAGAACCTAAGGGTGGCTTTAACTCTCAAATCTCTTGATCAGGTTGATATGTTGTACACCCCTAATAGGGTTATTCCCTCTAGCAAGGATGGAATCCTAGTAGGGTTGATTCCTTAACATGGATCACATTGTAAAAGGCTCCTAACAGGGTCTATCCTTTAACCAGGACCTACCTATTGTGATACTCGGCTCCTAATAGGTTTGTTATACTCATAGTGAATATATTTTTAGGTATCATCCCTACTAGGTTTTTCCCCTTAATATGGTTTTCCTTGAGAACAAATCTTGGTGTTCATGTGTATGTGTGTTATTGTTTCATTTACTTTTCAACTCAGTATTTTATCTTCATCAATAAGTTTGAAGGTAAAGTTTAAAGTATTAATTATTGGAATGAACTTATTCACCCCCTCTCAGTTGATTAGGACATTTTAATTCTAATAATTAGTATTAGAGCTTTTGGTCCTCAGTCAAGAAGCTTAACATCTTGAGGTAAAGATTAGGATGACCTTCTTCAGAAAGGAGAGTCCTTAGTTTGATGCAAAAAAATTTGACACATGGAAGGAGAAGATGAAGAATCATCTGATGTGTATGGAATTTGAATATTGGCTCATTACCTAGAAAGATGTGCCTATCATAAAGGAGGAATACCTTGAAACACTTACTACTACTAAAGAAGAAAGTAAAAGGTTTGTGTCCAATGTTGTTGTAAAGGAAGCTTTCGTTAATTTATTATCTAATGGTGAATTCACAGAGGTCAGAGATCTAACAAAGGTAACTGAGATCTGGAAAAGAATAGTTTCACTCTATGAAGGAGATGAATACACTAAGCAAGAAAAGTTGCATAAATGGAGGATAAAGATGGAGACAATACAACTTAAGGATGATGAAACAATAAGCATGTATATTTAGAGAGTATCTGAATGTGTGATTGGAATGAAAAACAATGAAAGTACTTATACAGAAGATGAAGTCATAGAAAAGATCTTGAGATCTGTGACTCCTACATACAAACCCAAAGCTCTTTCTTTGGAGGAGACTTCCACAATACAAAGATTTCACCAAAGAAATGTTAGTAGCTAAGATAACTACATTTGAGACTATAGAGATAAAAGATACACTACCTATGGTGGAGAAAACATTTAAGGAAACTATTTAGAGAACTGGATCTGTTGAAGCTGGATCTAGTAGAGTGAACAAGAATAGTGAAGATCCTGGAGAATATGTTGAGGAATGAGAATATATTAAAAGGCTAGATAATCAAGTGGATGAGAAGATCATGACCCTGATCACTGGGAGAGAAATTAAAGGCAAAGGTAAGTTTGAAGGAAAATTATCTGTGAAATATTTTAACCACAATAAGGTTGGTCATTTTGCATCTAGATGTCCAACTAGAATACCTAAGCATAGGCCCAAATATGGTAAATACAATAATTCTAATGAATTATATTATAGTAGTGATGGATTTGAATATTTAGATGATGAATTCAATGATGTGTTGGGTTTTGTTGCTATTAAAGAAGAGGATCATGTTTATGAATAAAAATCATTAGTTTCTTATGTTGATAGGAAAATTGATTGGATAATTGATAGTGGATGTTCACATCATATGATTGGTGACAAGGATAGATTCATTCAACTAAAGAATTTTGATGGTGGAGTTGTAAGGTTTGGTGATAATACTCCTAGAATGATTTTTGGTAAAGGATCAATTACTTTAGATGGAAAGACTAATATTGCTGATGTACTATTTGTGGATGGCTTAAAACATAACTCATTGAGTGTTGGACAGATTGTGGATAAGGATTATCATTTGGAATTCAAGGATGGTCATTGCTATATTGGAGGAGCTAATGGAGAATTGATTGCATCTGGTACTAAGACCAAAGGTAATATATTCAGTTGAAATCTACTAAGGTTAGTTGTTTTGTTGCAAAGATTGATGAAAATTGGCTATGGCATAGAAGGTTTTATCATATGAATTTTGATAACATGGTAAAAGAATCTAAAAATAATGCTATCAGAGATCTACCTAAGATTGTGAAACCTGCTAACACTACATGTAGAGAATGTGTTTTGGGAAAGAAGACAAGATGCAATTTTACAAGAAAAGGATACTCAACAAATGGAAAGTTGGAGATGATTCATACAAACCTTTGTGGACCTACTTAGACCAAGCCATACTTTGAAGACAGGTAATTTATTATATTCACTGGTGATTACTCTAGAATGATGTGGGTTGGATTTCTTAGAGAAA
This sequence comes from Chamaecyparis obtusa, assembly GCA_027943335.1. Classification (NCBI taxonomy): domain Eukaryota; kingdom Viridiplantae; phylum Streptophyta; class Pinopsida; order Cupressales; family Cupressaceae; genus Chamaecyparis; species Chamaecyparis obtusa. The sequence goes on from BSBK01000335.1 coordinate 2,003,392, forward strand.
AATCAAAAGCATTTGAGACTTTTAAGTTTTATAAGGCAAAAGTCAAGAATGAGAAAAACTTGAAGATAAAGTGTTTGAGATCAGACAAAGCTAGAGATTTCACTTCACATGAATTCAATACCTTTTGTGAGAAGCATGGTATTATGAGGTATACTTTCGCACCTAGGACACCATAGAAAAATGGAGTTACTAAAAGAAGAAATAGAATAGTTCTTGATACAGCAAGAACCATGTTGATAGAAGTAAAAGTTCTACACATACATTGGAGAGAAGGAGTCAACACAACAGTGTACACAATAAATTGAGTAAAAATCATAGAAGGTACATACAAGACACAATTTGAGATATGGTATGGTAAGATACCTATTGTTAGTTATTTTAGAATTTTTGGAAGTAAATGCTACTCTACTAGAAGTAAAGGTTATAGATGTTACAATCTGAGAACTAGGAAACTGATTGAAAGTGCTAACTTGAGAGTGGATGAGAATTTTCAAGTTAGAGAAAGATATTGTGACTTTAAACCCTATGAGATTTAATTTGATAATATCAATACAAATTAGGACAATATGAAGACAATAGAGAATGGTAGTGAGAATTAAAAGAATGAAGCATCTCAGGCTCTTTTGATAATTGACAATGGCATAAGTGTAGAGTTGAGAGAACAGACCACACCATAATATCTTCTGAGAAATCATCCTAAGGATCAAATCATTGGTGATAATAGTAAGGGAACTAGAACAAGATTACAAAAAAAAGAAGAGAGGTCAAAAACTACAAATGCCATTTTCTTGATCTCACAAGTAGAACCACAGTCCATTGATGAGGGATGCAGAGATGAATCATGGATCAAAGCAATGAAGGAAGAACTGGAGAAAATTTAGAAGAACAACACTTAGGAATTGGTTCCAAGGCCTAAAGGCAAAAATTTGATTGGTACGAAGTGGGTATTTAGAAACAAGATGAATGAAGAAGGAATTGTTGTTAGAAACAAAGCCAAACTAGTATGTAAAGAGTATTCACAACAAGAAGGAATTTATTTTGAAGAAAATTTTTCACTTGTTGCTAGGATTGAGGTAGTAAGATTATTCCTAGCTTATGATGCTTATAAGGATTTCAAGGTATACCAGATGTATGTAAAATAAGATTTCATTAAAGGATATTTGGAAGAAGTATACATTGAGAAACCTGATGGATTTCCTTTATCAAGAAATGAAGATCTAGTTTGCAGATTTAAGAAGGCTCTATATGGATTGAAACAAGCACCAAGAGCTTGGTATGCAATATTGGATAAGTATCTAATTCATTTGGGATTCAAGAAAGGTAATGCTAACAATAATTTATACTTAAGAATCAATGAAGAAGGTATCTTAATTGTTGAAGTTTTTGTTGATGATATTATCTTTGTAGGAAATGATGAAATGAGCAATAAGTTTTTAGATGAAATGAATAGTGAATTTGAAATATCCATGATTGGAGAGATGAAATTATTCCTTGGACTACAAATTAGTCAAAGTAAAGAAGGGATATTCATATCTCAAACAAAATATCTTAAAGAACTATTGAAAAAGTTTGGCATGGATGATAGTAAACCTGTTGGAACTCCTATGGTAAATGGGGCTAAGATATCCTTAGAAGATGTAGCAACGAATGTACCACATACATGCTAGGATTAGGTAATACTGAGAGGGGGGTTCAATCAGTATTAATGCACTTAGATTTAAACTTCAACCAATTATAAATAAACCATAAGAATGTAGAAATGAAAAGAACATATAAGCACAACACATAACTCATGACACCATGATTTTTTCTCGAGGAAACCCTGGCCAAGGGAAAACCTCAGTGGGGATGATACCCACAACTATGTACTAAACTATTATATCTCTGCTAGGAGATGATTGTTACATAGTACATTTCCTTGCTAGAGGAATACAAATCCTTGTTAGGGGATACAAAACACCTGGTTAAAGGTGGAGACCATACAACTCTTACAATCAAAACTGTCTCAAAAGATTTCTCCAAAATGAACAATACAAGCACTTCCTTTTCTTAGACAGTTCCAGTTGTAGCTTTGTCACATACTAATCTCACAGCTTCTCTCTTCTCTCACATTCACATCATCATCATCATATCCACTATCTCATCCATACATATCACTTCCACATAACGCTCTATACTTATACAAAATATGGCATCCAGTCGGCTTCACAAATACCATAAAAAACATAATAATAAATTATGTAAATGATAAAAATAGAGTCTGCGATCTTGTATTACCAAAGATTCAAAAATATACTTTATCCATCTTACTTATCACATTACCATATCCACTATTCTTGCCTTAATCTTTGCAATTGCTCATATGCCCTGTTACACTGATTCTCTATGTTCGCATACCTTTAGATCACTGTATCTCACTGATCTAATCACCAAAACACATGAGAACTTAACCAAAGAATAAAAATATCCCAAAATACCTTCTACTAACTTTCCAATCCATAATACATTGTATACTATCATCACTGACCAAAATTGTTCCACAGTACACTGTTGTCCTGATTCTGTACTTAGTCATTTTCATGACTGTGACTCTAGTATCAAAAATCTCTGCATGTGATCACTCCAGCATAAGTTTTTCCATGAATAAAAACCATCTAGTGATCCCTAGTACCCCAAAACACCACTTACCAATAATCTCTCCCTTCGGCATTAATGGAAACACTTAGAAAAATGAATAAGTGTTAAAGCACTAACTATACATATCTATTTTTCTTTTCTCTTTTCTACTTTTTTTTATATTTACATATTTTTATTTCTTCTTATTATTTTTCTTCTCTTCCTTTCACTCTTCACATTTTTATCTTTCTCTTCCTCTCCCTTTGACATCAATGGAAAAGGTACTTACTGATGCAAGGGAAGGGTAGATGAAGGCAGAATCCAAGTTAATTGAGACTACTTAAACCCACAAACATGCCCTGCGAAGAGTTACACACATGAGCAATGTAAATAAACTACATGAAATCAGTGAAAAGATAATGGATATGAGACAAGCAACTGGGTGCAACACTGGAACAATTATATTAATCCTTCAACATGCCCGGCTATGAGGCTTTTCGGGTTTCAGCCTTATACAATGAGAATTATGAATTCAGAGTTACAGATCACATATTATCTTCTCAATTACTTCTACTAATTCCAATTGATACTAACTAAACAACCTAAGGTCCAAATATATAGCCAACAAAGCCACAAGTCAGCCAGTCAGGCATTTAATTACAATATAGGTCCACTTAGGAAGAGAAACCAAAACTAAAGCAAGAAATAACAAAACACAATGCAAAGTTGGGTTTAGGTCCACACATGATCCAAGAATAGATCCCCAACTGCGCAAGATCCAATTTCCCCGCACGAAACCACACAAGTTGAAATACATTTCATGAGTGAAACTGGAAAAAAATTGATGCCTGAGGAAAATTGTGATAGCTTCCAGATCCAAATGAATTAGGATGTGCACTCTTAGGAGAATGTTCAAGATTAGTCCACATCACTACATTAACTTTGCAAGGAAAAAAACCAACAGAAACATCAGCTCCAAAACAAACATGAGATTGGTACAGGAAATAGGAAATATATTTTTTTGGTGATGCAAGATTGCTCAAGACCCAAGATGCTCCTGCATTAGACACTTGGGGTAACAAAAGAACTGATGTCCATATCAAGCACTGCTCATACTCTAACCTGAATCATAAAGATCCAACTCAACTTGTGTAATCCATGAACTATCTTCAACTGGCTTATCTTTCCTTTGAACTAGGTATTCCATGTAGTCTTTTCCTCTGGTACTCTTGCTTACTCTATTATTCAAGATCTTCTCAATGTTGTCTCTATTCTTCTTAGGATAATCCAGATCATCTTCAGTCTCATCATTTGATTCAAAGTACTCAAAGATATCAGAAATGTTGCATATAGGTGATATATCCACATCCTCTGGTAATTCCACTTCATAAGCATTTCCACTGTCAAACTTCTTTAGAATCTTACAAGGTCCAAATTTCTTCATTTTCAACTTGTTGTAGGTACCAACTAGAAATCAATTTTTCTTCAAATGAATCATAACCTCATCTCCAACTTAAAAATATTGATGTCTCCTTCTCTTATCTTCTCTCTATTTATATTTCAAATTATTGTCCTCCAAATTCCTTTTGACTTCATCATAAAAAGTTCTCATGTATACTACAAAATCCTCAGCTTCAACACTTCTTCTGGTCTTAGTAGGTAAATATCTCAACTATGTGGTTCCCTTAGGATGAAATCCAATAAAAATCTCAAATGGTGTCCTCTTAGTACTTCTATTCACAGAATTATTATATGAAAACTCCGCTTGTGCCAAAACCAAATCCCAATTAGTAGGTTTATCTCCAACTAAACATCTCAACAAGTTTCCCAAACTTTTGTTCACAACTTCAGTCTGTCCATCTATCTGAGGGTGAAATGTAGAACTAAACTTCAATTCAATTTTCATCTTTTTCCAAAGTGTTCTCCAAAAGTAACCAGTAAACTTAGTATCTCTGTCTGAAACAATAGATTTAGGCAACCCATGCAATTGTACCACTTCCTTGAAGAATAATTTAGCTACATGGAATGCATCAGATGTCTTCTTACAAGGTATGAAATGATCCATCTTAGAAAATCTATCAACTACTACCAAAATAGAATCATTACCTCTATGATTTCTAGGCAATCCAAGAACAAAGTCCATACTCACATCTTCCCAAGGTCTATCAGGTACAGGAAAAGGTGTATACAATCCCAAATTTTGACTAGTTCCTTTCGCTACTTGACAAACTCTACAACCTCTAACCATTCTTTGTACATCTCTATAAATCTATGGCCAAAAGTATCTCTCTGAAATCAGTTTCACAATCTTATCAATTCCAAAATGTCCAGCAAGTCCACCACTATGTTTTTCCTTTATTATGTTCTCTCTCATAGATCCTCTAGGTATGGACAACTAAACTCCCTTAACCAACATATCTTCTTGAATGAAATAAGCAGTCCACTTATCACTCACTTTTTGATCCTTACAAGCTTTCCAACATTCTCCAAAATCAATGTCAGTGTCATACAAACACTTCAAATCATCAAAACCAACTACCTCAACTTTCATTTTTTTTAGAAAACTTCTTCTTTGGCTCAAGGCATCAGCAACCTTATTTGACTGTCCACTTTTATGCTTCAATGAAAAGGAAAAATTCTTCAAGAACTCAACCCACTTCATATGTCTTTGATTCAATTTATTTCGACTTCCCAAATATTGCAAAGCTTAATGGTCAGTATACAATACAAAATCTTTAGGCATCAAATAATGTCTCCATTTCTTCAAAGCTTGAGCAATAGCATAGAATTCTTGGTCATAAATTGAATATTTTCTCTTAGCATCATTTAAATTCTCACTAAAGAAAGCTACAAGTCTTCCTTCTTGACTCAAAATAGATCCAATTGCACTTCCACTAGCATCACATTCAACTTAAAAAACTTTACTAAAATCAAGCAAAGAAAGTATAGGTAATTTTGCAGTTCTTTCTTTCAATGCTTCAAAACTCTTTTTTGCTCCACATGTCTATTTGAAATACCTTTTATCTCCTCTCATAGTTTCAGTCATAGCATTACAAATAGAACTGAAATTTATGATGAACTTCCTATAAAAAAATTTCCATCCATGAAATGATCTTACCTCTCCAACATTCTTTGGTGTAGGCCAATCAAGTATAGCTCTTACTTTCTTAGGATCCATCTTCAATCCATCAACTGAAATTACAAAACCAAGGTACACAATCTCTTCTTTCATAAATAAACATTTGTTCAATTTAATCACCAAATTTTCTTCCTTTAATCTCTGTAATACTTTTCTGATATGCTCAAGATGTTCTTCCGTAGTCTTACTGAATATCAAAATGTCATCAAGATATACAATAACAAACTTACCCAAGAATATTTTCAAAACTTCATTCATCAGCCTCATGAAAGTACTAGGTGCATTAGTCAAACCAAAAGGCATAACCAACTATTCATACAAACCTTCATTAGTCTTAAAAGAAGTTTTCCATTCATCCCCTTCTCTAATTCTAATTTGATGATATCCACTTTTTAAATCAATCTTTGTGAAATACTTTTCTCCACTCAAACTATCCATTATGTCATCCATCCTAGGCAAAGGAAATATGTACTTTACTGTGATCTTGTTTATAGCTCTAGAATTAGTGCACATTCTCCACTCTCCATTCTTTTTAGGTGCTAACACAGCAGGTACTACACAAGGACTCAAAATTTCCCTAATCAAACCTCTTTAAAGAAATTATTGTACTTGTCTATTCAACTCAATCTTTTCATCAGGTGTCAACCTATTTGGTTCTTTATTAGGCAAACTAGCTCCAGGTATCAAATCCATACAATGACTTATACTTCTCATAGGTGGTAAACCATCAAAAATGATGTCATGAAATTTAGTCAACAAAGGTTTAACCTCAAGTGCATGTTCTAACTCATCTTGTTTCTCATTTTTCCTTGGAATTAAAGAAAAATAAACATTTTGTTCTTTCATTTCTCTTACACAAATTTTACCATCAACCAAGCATACTCTGACTGTAGTACAGTGACCTTCATCAAACTTCTCTATCAAAGGAAATAATACTTATTTCTTCCCATCCATCCAAATAGCATATTGATTCAATCTAACATCATGCAAAGTTTTCCTATCATATTGCCAAGGTCTACCCAAAAGAATATGACAACAATCCATAGACATAATATCACACAAGACTTCATCATGATAATTCCCAATTTTGAATTTAACAAGGCATTGTTTACTTACAAGTAGTTTATGCTCCTTCTGGATCCAAGCAATACGATAAGGCTTAGGATGTTTCAATCTCTGCAACTACAACTTGTTAACCAACTCTTCGAATACCAAATTATCAGAACTTCCACTATCAATGATTATCTTGAAACATTTGTCAGCAATCTTACATCTAGTTCTAAACAAATTTTTCCTCAAAATAGGTTCCTTGTCACCTTCTTCATTCCACAAGATCCTTCTTAGCATCAAGTTCTCACCATGTTTAGGTTCATTAGACATTTCCTCAACTTCTTCATAAGACAAATTATTTTTGCCATTAACTCCAGTCTTCTTTCCAGAGTTAGTACATTCAAAGGCTCTACGTCCTTCTTCACCACATTTGTAACAAGAACCTTTAAACCAAGATTTCTCTTCTCTTTTCCCACTATTGTTATTCTTAGAGTAACTAGTATAGCTACCTCTAGAGTAATAACCTCTTCTAGCAGGTTCATCTTTCCATCCTTTATCTTGTACTACATTTTTAGATCTGCTACTTTCTCCATAAGATCTGCCTCTACTTCTCTAAAATTTGCCACCTCTTCCTCTTTGTCTTTGTTCAATCTCTCTTATGCCTTCAAAGAAAATTAGTATGCTTCTTCCACACTATCTATTTTCATATAGCTGATCTCATCTTGAATAGATATCCTCAAACAATTTAGGTATCTAGCCACTTTCTCAACTTCATCATCCACATGTCTAGATCTGATATCCAATTTGTAAATTCCTTAGTATATTATTTCACACTCATGTCCTTTTGTCTTAGATTTTGCATCTTTCTCATCAAACTAAATTGATAGTTAGCTGGAAGGAACTTCTTCTTCATCTTTCCAAGCATCTTCATCCATGTCTTGATCTTTTATTTTCCTCTCTTCTATCTCTCAATTTTCAAATGATCCCACCAAAGAGATGCATGACCTTTCAACTTTGTGACTTTCATCTTAACCTTCTTTTTATTAGGAGTACCTTCATAATCAAATTATTTGTCCATCTCAAAGATCCAATCCAAAAGTGTATCGGTCTCAAGTCTTCCATCATAGCAAGTAGCTTCAACTGCAGGTCTGGAGTTAGCCTTAGATAAAACTCTCAAGAGTCTTTTAGCATCCTACTCAACCTTAGGTTTAGTATTAGGTGTTGCTTCTTCATCACTAACATCTTCAAGATGTGCGCCTCTTCTCTGAGCTATCTCTACAGCTTCAAGCCTAGTTACAATCTACCTCAACATATCCATGATGGCATTATCATTTCCTCTACCACAAACTATCTTGACAATAAGATCATGACCTTCTACAAGTTATAGGTCAAATATCAGATCTGCCACCCTACAACCAATCCAATAAGGTTCTCCACGACCCAATCCACAAGAAAGAACATCTCTCTAATACCACTTGATGCAAGGGTAGGGTAGGTGAAGGTAGAATTAGAGTTAATTGAGACTTCTTAAACCCACAAACATGCCCTGTGATGAGTTACACAAGGAAGTAATGTAAATAAACCACATGAAATCAATAAAAACACAATGGATATGAGACAAGCAACTGGGCACAACACTGGAACAATTATATTAATCCTTTAGCATGCCTGACTATGAGGCCTTTCAAGTTTCAGCCTTATACAATGAGAATTATGAATTCAAAGTCACAGCTCGCATATTATCTTCTCAATTACTTCTACTACTACCAACTGATACTAACTAAACAACCTAAGCTCCAACTATATAGCCAACAAATCCATAAGTTGACCAGCCGAGCATTTAATTACAATATAGGTCCACTTAGGAAGAGAATCCAAAACTAAAGCAAGAAATAAAAAAACACGATGCGAAGTTGGATTTAGGTCTGTTGGGACTAAAAACACAACATGGGTTTTTGAGTACCATGTTAAAATTCTGCAGTTTAAATCCTTTGAAATGCTTTTCATGCATATGTACCCGACTGTCATTTTGAAGCCTATGAGGTGTTCCAGATATTTAACACACTCCATTAAGTATGTGCATGCATTTTATGATGTTATTTTGTCATCACCGAACCTTTCGATGAGGTCCCATTTTGAGCAAGTGTCAATTTGCACATTTTTGCCCAAGTGTCAAACAGAGCATAGTAGCCTAGTTTGCCTTTGAATATATTGCATCCAAAAATATTTCATGACCTACCACTTTGAGGATGTTTAGTACGCATATCAAATGACCTATGTTCCAGTTTTCAAGTCATTTAGAATCCGTTTGATTAGGTTTTGAACCCCTCAAAGTTGGTAGTTTGATGTTGTCATGCACTTGTGTAATTGTTCAGAATTCTGGAAGGGCCTGTTTGACCAGTCATATCTTTGACCCAGTTGACCCTATCAAGAAAATTCCTTTTGTATCATATTCTAGGGGTCAAATGCTTCCTATATTTCAATTTTGAGGTCATGACGAATCCGTTGTCTCAATTTGCAAATGTGATTCCATGTACAATTTCTGCTGTTTTGCAAGTTGTGAAATGTGCAGATTGATTTGTACCCCTGTTCATGATGCTATAACTTTTGATCCATGATTGATGAGCTTGAATGGGTTGTACCACTACGTTCTACTCTGAAAATACTACAAGTATGCCAAGTTATAACTCTTGATGAATCTTTTAGCATACTTTCCCAAGGTCATTCTGTATGCACAAATCATTGTTTTACTATGTTTCCCAGTTTGCAATTCTAAGAGCCTATCTTTGCCTGATTGCCAAATGCACCTTGTTATTCATCATTAACCCTAATTGTGGAATTATACTTTCTATATGACAAAGATTAAATGCCCTTGTTTTCAGATCCTGATGTCATGTTTAGCCTAGTTTTCAAAGCCGAATCCGAACCCAGTTTCTATGATTTTCACTGTTTTATATCCTGATTTTTACTAACGAGCTGATTTTGGTGATTAATTGCAACTGGTTGTTTGATTATTTTGATGAATTGATTATGGATTCATAATCCTTGTATGCAGGTGATTCAGTGCTCAGGATGTTGGGTCTCGAAAGTTTCGTATGGTCAGTTTTAAAAGCCAGTTCCAAGGCTATCTTATGTGATTTTGGGCAGCGTGGATAGGAAGTGTTTCCAAGTGGCCATATTTGATCATTATTTTATTTTAGCTTGAGTCTTTCTAGACAATCTCCTCTGGCAAGTGTAGTGACATGGTAGAAATGTACGAGTCCTCCCACTGGCATGTTCCTGTGATGGCTTTATGTCAATTTTTTAGGCCAGTTTCTGGAGGCCAATTGATGTTCATTGTGTGCATTTGTGTACACATTTCTGGACATTGGTTGCAAATCTTGGCAAAGAGTAAGGGAGAGTGCTAACTCCGGTTTCAAATATGATCAAGCATCTAGCACGCTAATTGAGCAAAAAGAATGAAGATGCCTTCAAGATTAGTTATTTTGAATGGGAAGGTGAAAAATGCATCTAGAGTTGTGTATTCACCATATGTTGTTTCTCCTAATGTTTTATTAAAGAAGGAAGCCCAAGTTACTTGTGAGACTAGTGAACGTCAATAAGAGGTGGAAGCAGCCAAGGCTTTAGAAGCAATAACTCTTAATGCAATCAAAGCTTTGAATGAAATCAAGTTCCCAGGAGGGTCTTCAAGAGATAGATAATTCAATTAGAATGGCACCATCTTTAGAAGAGTACTATGCATTTATGCAAGAGATTATATGAAGCTGTGGAGTAATAATGGAATGGTGGAGGCTTTTGTGGCTTCCTCAGCTTCTTAGACAGACTATGGGTAGAGTATTGGAACAAGGGCCTCACCTTTGTGCGGCAGTGAAAGGAACTTAGATAATGGTTGAAAATCTATTTATAATGTGGCTGCTCGTAGAAAATTATTTATGATTTTAAGTGATGAGTATGCACGTGTTGCAGATGTTATTAGTCGTTATGCATTTTAGAAGATAAATATGGGCTTTTCTTGTAAAAAGGCATGGTGATAAGCAAGCCAGAGGTTCCATGTGAGCTATGGGTTCAAGAATAGATGCATTTAGGTATGTTTATGGTCCATCTGTTGCTCATGAGCTCGCTGAAATAACAGCTTCAGACAATGGTATTTCACACTAAATTTTCAAGTAGAAGGTTTTGTGTCAAGTACAGATTACAGTGCTAAGAAAATCACTATGGTGGTTTTATAAAATGATAGGTTGGTTGAATGCAGCCCACTGAAAAGAGCCTTTGAAGTAGTTTACTTTGCCATTTTCCAAAGGCATAAAAGCCTTTTATCTATATGTTCATCGTGATGCCACTTGAACATGTTGAAGTGAATGTACATCCTACAAATAGGGGAGCTACCTGCGTCATTTTGTTAAGGGGGACTGTTGAAAGCCTTCACAAATCATACCATAGTTAGTGTGAATTTTGAATGAGTAGCCTTGGGTTAAGTCTTGAAAGGGGTGCCTCATGCAAAATCCATAAAGGCTGCTTACGCAATGCTATGGGGGTTGCTAGCTCGTACTCAGGGGATAGCCCACACACTAAACATATGTGGAGACTTGTTGAATAAAGAGGTGTCCACACTATCAAAGGGGGCAACTGAATGTTATGAGGAGCCACTAGTTCAAAAGGGACGTCTGCACACATTCATCTAATACCAGCGTTAACTATGAAAGCAAGCACAATGAAATAGATGATTTATACATTAAGAGGCACTAGCTTTTGTTTTAATTACAATCAAACATGAACAAGAGAAGATCTACGCTAAGAAAGGTGGAGGCTTGTGCAACAAGCAGAAGTCAGTGTAAGTATGATAGGAGATTGAGAAGTGTGTGAGTTAAAAACTAACATGGTGAATGAAACAAATAAAGGGAGTCACCTTGCGTCAATAGTGTGCAGCCAGCAGATTACAAGCCATTGCCATAAGGAGAGAGAGCCAGCGCAAGTCTAATGTGAGGGACCTCTGTATGAAATGAGGGCATCCACACAATGTTGAGGAGGTCGGCACACATATTTGGCACTTACGCATGTCCAGAGTGCTATCTCATGCACCAGATTAGGAAGTCACGCAAGGCCAAGATGTTTACAAAGTGCACATCACACAAAGTAAGTCAAATGAATTAGAAGGTTTTGTAGACTGGAGAGGAAAACCTGCTTGCAAGGATCACCATGGTGGAGTTCAGGCGACCTCCTTTGTTTATGTGATGCAGATATTTGAGATCATGGCTTTTGTAGCCATTAATATAAACCTAGTGATATATTTCAATGGGATAATGCACATGGACCTCTCTCACGTAGCCACCACGCTCACCAATTTTGCAGGGACTACACTACTTTTGTCGTTGGCTGGCAGATTCATTCTGACACCTACCTTAACAGACTCCTGACTAACTTCTTTGCTACTTCTATTGAACTCATTGGATACGTTGTATTGTTAATACAAGGGCACTATGAGAGTTTAAAGCTTCCTCCGTGCAATCCATTGGTTAAGTCTTCTGCATGCGAGAAAGTGAGTGGAGGGAAAGGTGGGATGTTATTTATGGGGTTGTATCTGGTAGCCATTAGAAATAGAGGCATCAAGGCGAGTGTAGCGCCTTTGGGAGAAGACCAGTTTGGTGACATGAGATTGCGCGCAAGGAAATTTTTTGTAGGCAAAGGACTAAGGTTGCACTTTTTGGATTATCCCACATGCAGCAGGCAAGGGGCTTTTGTAATATTTATATACTTTGGGAGTTGCTGTATGAAATAACTAAGAGACAAGAGGCCATTTGGTGGGCCCCTTCACTGGAGGTATATTGTGCGGTAGTGGGCCCCATATTTTGGAGGGAAGTGCAATGTGAAGGTTTTTAAAACTAGAAAATGCGTTATCCCACATTGTTCCTGCTAGGTGCATTTGTAGTGTTTATAAGGAAATCCACTCACATAGAAAAATAGATCAAATAGTGGAGGCTATGCACGCAACCCCCATGCTGCCTACCTCAATGACTAGATGACATGTGGTGCATGCTCATTAATTCACCAAATAAACTTTTGGTTACTTCAAATATCTGGCAACTTGGAGGTGACTGCAGTCGCGTGGTCACTAGAAAACTAATGGTTAGAGGTTAACATTCCATGATTCAGAGATTAGCGTAGTCACCTGATCACTGAGTGTTGATAGTCAAGGAGAAGTCATTCCATGATCCAGAGATAGTGTTGTCGCGCGGTCACTAGAAAACTTGCGGTTAGAGGTCAACATTCTGCGACTCAAAAATTAGTGCAGTCGCCGGATCGCCGAGTCCTGACAGTCAGTGAAGTTTCATTCCGCGAATTGGAGATTTCCTTATTCACCAGATCTCCAGTAGTAAATGTAGTTAAGGATTTCATTTGGTGATTAAGAGATCATGTCATTTGCCAGTTCTCCCAATCGGTGGGTTAACCTGAGGTTTGTCTGAGCATGCAATGAGACCTTGACACATGGCACTCCCTGGTCCATTCTGAGGAAAATGTGAAAATGATTAAAAATGTCAGACTTAAAAGAATTTAAATGACTGATATAGTTGCACTATAGGCTAAAAAATTCAAAAATTTAAATGTCATGACATGTTCACAGAAAAGGAGCTCGAGGATTCATTTTTTGACAAAACATATCAATGTTATATGTTTCCAAAAAGGTCTCGGAATGAGGATTCTAATGGTGATGAGTATTTTCAGTTTCATTCAAGTGTGAAAGAGCAGTTCAGGTTCACACTCTGAGAACAAGAATTAGGATCAGATCAATTTAAGAAAGGATTGCAGAAAGAGGTTGCAAATTTGGAAGGAAAAAGCATTGTAAAGGTGGAATCAGTTGCAGATATTTTTGAGGACTGACAGGTGTAGTTGACTTCCATTCTCTTATATCTGGTTTTCTCTCCATTGTAATAGGGATGTTGAAATTTATGTTGCAGGGCAGCTTCCAGGCTTTTGAATCTTATTTTTGGTTTTTCTTTGTCTTGCAAATGTATTGATTCAGATAAATGACTAATGAGAACAATGGAATCCCTGTTTAGTTCTTATCTGATGTCTTTGTATGTATGGTTTCAATTCTTGTGTATTAACTTGTGAGGCATTTTAATATACCAGTTACAAGGTATCTGTGGGTTTGAATTTGAGTTTCTTTCAAGGAGAGAATAAGTCTTGACTTCAAGTTCTGAGAATTCTAGGTTTGCATATGAATGTGATGTCTAGGAATTGGAATGAGAAGAGTGACTTGTAAGGCACTTCACTTGGTTTCTCTGAGTTTGGAGTTAGGGTTTTCTGGGATTGTATATTTGTATGACTCTGTTGCCCAATGAATAAGGCAGTGGTCTTAGTTTCCTTTGCAGTTTTCAATATCAAACCATTAAATCATTCCATCTTTAATTTCCTATTTAAAAGCATGAATGTTTAGAATCTGTACTGAATAGTATAGACATTATTGGTAATTCATTGAAGAATTGAATCCAATAGGTTAGCCTACCTAAGTTTTGAACTCGAAGAGAAGAAGGGTGAATATCCTTGTCATAATCCACTATTTTTCATGTCTGCATAAAGGGTTTAGTGAGAAAGTGTTGTGTATGCAGATCTAATATGTATTAGGTACACCTGCCTGGGTCTGTGGAGCCTGAAGTGTAGAAGGACTTGGTCCTTATCAATTAGCCTTTTCCCTATAAGAATCTAGAATTGGGGATCTGAGAGTCAAGCTTAATAGCATATTGTGATTCTACACGAAAAAGAGCTAACAAATTGGTGACTCTGCTGGGGATAGTCCTAGAGTCTTGTTGTATTCTGTTTGGGGAAGAGTCTCATAAATGTCATAATCTGAAAGTTGTTTTCAGATCTGCAAGCGTATTACCTGGATTTTCTATTGAAAAAATTTAAAACTATATGTGACTTTGCTGTGAGGAATGCCCAGAATCTGTTGGTGTTTCAATAAGGATCAGTGAAAATTTTGTGTCCTCTGAAGAGAGGTGGTGGCTCTGTGTTAGAATGAACCTGAGATGTGAAGCTTTGTTCCATACTTTAGTTAGATGTGAAGAGAACAACAATAATCAGCAAAGATTTTCCAAGTATTCTCCATTCAGTTTTTAAATGTGTTTATATGGTCCTTATCAAGTGATTTAGTCATTAAAGAAAGGACAGATAAGTGGAATCACATACTTATGGATTGAATATTGAGTTAAGTTATATGTGAGAAGTATGTCAGATTAGTAAGCTTGATAAGAGAAGGTTAACTACAAGTATAGACTTCTTGTTACTGGTTTTCAAGAATTTCAAGAAGAAATCAAAGTTGCAGCCCGTAATGGATGGTCATATAAGTTCTTTTGTCAAATGATATGTGTCATTTTTCTATGATGGCATACCTAGTTTTCCTAATAAGATCCCTGATGGAATCAGAGGACATTTGTCAAATTTTGATAGGAACCAGTCTCAATCAGCAAGGAAGCATGTTCAATTTTTTGCTGATGTGATGTGTGATTTTGATGTAGGCCATGAGGATCTTTGGATGAGGTTATTTGTGCAAACTCTAAAAGGAGATGAAAGAGAATGGTTCTCATTCTTGTCGGCAGCTTCAATTTCTTCATGGGAAGAGTTGAGTTCATCCTTCATTGAACAATTTGATGGATGGGTTGATGTCAAACTATTGCTGGATAGATTTATGGATATTCAGATTCAACAAGATGAGTTGATCCCTAAGTTTAATAGTAGATTTGCTAAAACTTTAAGGGATATCCCTAAGATGTGTCGGCCCCATGATCAAATATGTTTAGTTGTGTATTTGGGTGCTTTGGGCCAAAAGATGGGTTTCCTGTTGAGGGATAAACAACCACAAAGTCTATACCAAGCTTTTGAATTTGCTATGGATATTGAATGCAATCTGAAATATGGAGTTATAAGAAGGTGTGCCTCTACTGGTTTGTGTTTTCAGAATGAGATGAATAATAAGGAAAAAAGTGAGCAGCAACATTACTTTCATTCCCAGATTAATTCCACTGGTCAAAATGATATATGTGAAAGTGGACTGAATGTCACTACTGGAGATGTTGCTGATGAAGAGTTGGAAACTTTTTCAGCCAATGAAGACAATGAACATTTCCAGATTGTTGAGCATACATATTTCCCTTTGCACAAGTACAATGAGGTTAATAATGAAAATAACTTCCCGATTACTAATGTTGATGAAAGTGCTGAGAGAAATAGTGATTATTGTGAATCCCTAGATGAAGAACATTTGTCACTACTACTGCAATTTAAATAGCAGGATTGTGGAATCATGGATCATGCTGAGAATGAATTGGTTTTTAATAACCAATCACAGGTTTCCTCTCATGCTGCAAATTTTTTTTATTTTCAATCTTCTATATGTTTAAATGATAATGAAGTTGAATGCGAAGTACTGAAGACTGAAGACAAAAGGGAAAATTCATTATCCAGTATTTGTGAAGATGATTTGACTGATTATAGTGTTGATTTTTCATGTGATGACAACAGTTGTGGTGAATCATGTTCTGGTTCAGATTCTGAGTTTTCTTTCTCTGCTAAAAGTGTATGTGCAGATAGATGTAATGGCATGTCTTGCGAAGTTACTAATGTGTTATTTGATGAAGACATAGATGTAAATCAGCCGGCACTTTGTTTTAATGTTTATGAGAAACATTTCCATGTAGTTTCTAATCCATTGTTTGAAGAATGTGCCCGGGAAATAGAACTTGTTGAAGATAACTCATTTTCAAATTCTGGTATCAGTGGTATGCCTGAGTCTGATCTTCCAACTCCAATGAAGTCAGTCGTAGGAAATGTAATGCAAGGTGAGAGTTGTTCATTTGATGAAGATGCATTATATATTGATAGTTTGGTCATTCTACCTCCGGGTATTGATGATAATGAAGGTGATCCAATTTATGGTTTTGATTGTATGAATCATTTGTATGAGGACAAAGCTGTGATTTATCAAGAGAAATCAGATTTGTTTAGTCTGATTGGTTTGACATATGAGGATGGTTCAGATTTCTTGGTTAATGTGAATGAGTGTGAGTATGCTTGCTTCTCTTTTGATATGCAAGCTTGCACTAAAGATGAACCATATGTTCGCATCCAAGGAGAAAAGGTACCAGTTGTTTGTCCCCTTTCATATATTTCAATGCATGATGATTCCGATGATGTTTGCTTTCCGGATAATGAGTTTGTGGGCGGACATAACAAAGAGGGCATAGGTGATTTTAAATTTGAAGTTATATTGCAGCCTATGTTCCGTAATGTTTTTTATCATCACAAGTTTAGTGGAAATCTCACATTGTCGGTTGATTTCCAAAGAAGAGACCAAGTTTTTGATAGAGGAAAATGTTCACTCATGCTGACAGAATTCTGAAGTCCTTTGTAAATACTTGTAAATTTTGTACAGTCGCTCTACTTTCAGTTGTGTGTTTACTTTCAATAAAAGGATTCCCAGTTTGAGAAGAGAGAGAAGGTATAAGAGAAAAGTCTGATTCCTATATTCAGGGTGGTCTGCTTCTACCATGAGATTCTATGGTTCTCTACATGCCCACATGAGGCACACGTCCACATTCAGAGCCACTGTTGGGACTAAAAACACAGCATGGGTTTTTGAGTACCATGTTAAAATTCTGCAGTTTAAAGCCTTTGAAATGCTTTTCATGCATATGTACTCGGCTATCATTTTGAAGCCTATGAGGTGTTCCAAATGTTTAACACACTCCATTCAGTATGTGCATGCATTTTATGATGTTATTTTGTTATCACCGAACCTTTCCGTGAAGTCCCATTTTGAGCAAGTGTCAATTTGCACATTTTTGCCTGAGTGTCAAACAGAGCACAATAGCCCAGTTTGCCTTTGAATATATTGCATCTAGAAATGTTTCATGACCCACCACTTTGAGGATGTTTAGTACGCATATCAAATGACCTATGTTCCAGTTTTCAAGTCATTTAGAATCCGTTCGATTAGGTTTCGAACCCCTTAAAGTTGGTAGTTTGTTGTTGTCATCCACTTATGTAATTGTTTAGAATTATGTAAGGGCCTGCTTGACCAGTCATATCTTTGACCCAGTTGACCCTATTGAGAAAATTCCTTTTGCATCATATTCTAGGGGTCAAATGCTTCCTATATTTCAATTTTGAGGTCATGATGAATCCTTTGTCTTAGTTTACAAATGTGATTCCAAGTACAATTTTTGCTGTTTTACAAGTTGTGAAATGTGCAAATTGATTTGTACCCCTGTTCGTGATGCTAGAACTTTTAATCCATGATTGATGAGCCTGAATGGGTTATACCACTGCGTTCTACTCTAAAAATACTACAAGTATGCCAAGTTAGAACTCTTGATGAATCTTTTAGCATACTTTCCCAGGGTCATTCCATATGCACAAATCATTGTTTTACTATGTTTCCCAGTTTGCAATTCTGAGAGCCTATCTTTGCTTGATTGCCAAATGCACCTTGTTATTCGTCATGAGCCCTAATTGTGGAATTATACTTCTGTATGATAGAGATTAAATGCCCTTGTTTTCGGATCCTAATGTCATGTTTAGCCTAGTTTTAAAAGCCGAATCCGAACCCAGTTTCTATGATTTTCATTGTTTTATATCCTGATTTTTACTAACGAGCTGATTTTGGTGATTAATTGCAACTGGCTGTTTCATTATTTTGGTGAATTGATTATGGATTCATAATCCTTGTATGGAGGTGATTCAGTGCTCAGGATGCCAGGTCTCAAAAGTTTCGTATGGTCAGTTTTAAAAGCCAGTTCAAGGGCTATCTTATGTGATTCTGGGCAGCGTGGATAGGAAGTGTTTCCAAGTGGCCATATTTGATCATTATTTTATTTTAGCTTGAGTCTTTCTGGACAATCTCCTCTGGCAAGTGTAGTGACATGGTAGAAATGAACGTGTCCTCCCAGTGGCGTGTTCCTGCGATGGCTTTATGTCAATTTTTTAGGCCAGTTTCTGGAGGCCAATTGATGTTCATTGTGTGCATTTGTGTACACATTTCTGGACATTGGTTGCAAATCTCGGCAAAGAGTAAGGGAGAGTGCTAACTCTAGTTTCAAATATGATCAAGCATCTAGCGCGCTAATTGAGCAAAAAGAATGAAGACGCCTTCAAGATTAGTTATTTTGAATGGGAAGGTGAAAAATGCATCTAGAGTTGTGTATTCACCATATGTTGTTTCTCCTAATGTTTTATTAAAGAAGGGAGCCCAAGTTACTTGTGAGACTAGTGAATGTCAGCAAGAGGTGGAAGCAGCCAAGGCTTTAGAAGCAATAACTCTTAATGCAATCAAAGCTTTGAATGAAATCAAGTTTGCGGGAGGGTCTTCAAGAGATAGATAATTCAATTGGAATGGCACCATCTTTAGAGGAGTACTATGCATTTATGCAAAAGAGTATATGAAGCTCTGGAGTAATAATGGAATGGTGGAGGCTTTTTTGGCTTCCCGGCTTCTCAGACAAACTATGGGTGGAGTATTGGAACAAGGGCCTCGCCTTTGTGCGGCAGTGAAAGGAACTTAGATAATGGTTGAAAATCTATTTATAATGTGGCTGCTCGTAGAAAATCATTTATGATTTTAAGTGATGAGTATGCACGTGCTGCAGATGTTATTAGTCGTTATGCATTTTAGAAGATAAATATGGGCTTTTCTTGTAAAAAGGCATGGTGATAAGCAAGCCAGAGGTTCCATGTCAGATATGGGTTCAAGAATAGATGCATTTAGGTCTGTTTATGGTCCATCTATTGCTCATGAGCTCGCTGAAATAACAGCTTTAGACAATGGTATTTCACATTAAATTTTCAAGTAGAAGGTTTTGTGTCAAGTACAGATTACAGTGCTAAGAAAATCACTATGGTGGTTTTATAAAATGATAGGCTGGTGGAATGCAGCCCACTGAAAAGAGCCTTTGAAGCAGTTTACTTTGCCATATTCCAAAGGCATAAAATCCTATTATCTATATGTTCGTAGTGATGCCACTTGAACATGTTGAAGTGAATGTACATCCTACAAATAAGGGAGTTGCCTGCATCATTTTGTTAAGGGGGACTATTGAAAGCCTTCACAAATCTTACCACAGTCAGCGTGAATTTTGAATGAGTAGCCTTGTGTTAAGTCTTGAAAGGGGTGCCTCACGCAAAAAACATAAAGGCTGCTTATGCAATGCTATGGGGGTTGCCAGCTCGTACTCAGGGGATAGCCCATGCACTAAATATATGTGGAGACTTGTTGAATAAATAGGTGTCCACGCTATCAAAGGGGGCAACCGAATGTTATGAGGAGCCACTAGTTCAAAAGGGAGGTCTGCACACATTCATCTAATACCAGCATTAACTTTGAAAGCAAGCACAATGAAATAGAGGATTTATACATTAAGAGGCGCTGGCATTTGTTTTAATTATAGTCAAACATGAACAAGAGAAGATCTGAGCTAAGAAAGGTGGAGGCTTGTGCAACAAGCAGAAGTTAGCGTAAGTATGATAGGAGATTGAGAAGTGTGTGAGTTAAAAACTCACATGGTGAATGAAACAAATAAAGGGAGTCGCCTTGCGTAAATAGTGTGCAGCCAGCAGATTACAAGCCATTGCCATAAGGAGAGAGGGCCAGCGCAAGTCTAATGTGAGGGACCTCTGTATGAAATTAGGGCATCCACGCAATGTTGAGGAGGTCGGCACACATATTAGGCACTTACGCATGTACATAGTGCTATCTCATGCACCAGATTAGGAAGTCACGCAAGGCCAAGATGTTTACATTAAAGAGCACATCACACAAAGTAAGTCGATTGAATTAGAAGGTTTTGTAGACTGGAGAGGAAAACCTGCTCACAAGGATCACCATGGTGGAGTTTAGGCGACCTCATATTTGAGATCATGGCTATTGTAGCCATTAATATAAACTTGGTGATATATTTCAATGGGATAATGCACATGGACCTCTCTCACGCAGCCACCATGCTCACCAATTTCGCATGGACTATGCTACTTTTGTCATTGGCTGGCGGATTCATTCTGGCGCCTACCTTAACAGACTCCTGACTAACTTCTTTGGTGCTTCTATTGAACTCATTGGACATGTTGTATTGTTAATACAAGCGCACTGTGAGAGTTTAAAGCTTCCTCCATGCAATCCATTGGTTAAGTCTTCTGCGTGCAAGGAAGTGAGTGGAGGGAAAGGTGGGATGTTATTTATGGGGCTGTATCTGGTAGCCATTAGAAATAGAGGCATCAAGGCCAGTGTAGCACCTTTGGGAGAAGACCAGTTTGGTGACATGAGATTGCGCACAAGGAAATTTTCTGTAGGCAAATGACTAAGGTTGCACTTTTTGGATTATCCCACATGCAGCAAGCACGGGGCTTTTGTAATATTTATATACTTTCGCAGTCGCTGTATGAAATAACTAAGAGACAAGAGGCCATTTGGTGGGCCCCTTCGCTGGAGGTATACTGTGCGACAGTGGTCCCCATATTTAGGAGGGAAGTGCATTGTGAAGGTCTTTAAAACTAGAAAATGCATTATCCCACATTGTTACTGCTAGGCACATTTATAGTGTTTATAATGAAATCCACTCACATAGAAAAATAGAGCAAACAGTGGAGGCTATGCATGCGACCCCCATGCTACCTGCCTCGATTTTCATGCCCGCACCTAGAAAAAAGTTAATTTTGCAAAAGACACGATTCAGAGATTAGTGTAGTTGTCGGATCACCGAGTCCTGACAGTCAGTGAAGTTTCATTCTGTGAATTGGAGATTGCCTTATTTGCCAGATCATCAATAGTAAATGCAGTTAAGGATTTCATTTGGCAATTAAGAGATCATGTCATTCACGAGTTCTCCCAATCGGTGGGTTAACTTGAGGTTTGTCCGAGCATGCAATGAGAG
Organism: Chamaecyparis obtusa; assembly: GCA_027943335.1. Lineage (NCBI taxonomy): Eukaryota > Viridiplantae > Streptophyta > Pinopsida > Cupressales > Cupressaceae > Chamaecyparis > Chamaecyparis obtusa. The sequence goes on from BSBK01000335.1 coordinate 2,025,112, forward strand.
CTTGACACATGGGGCTCTCTGGTCCATTCTGAGGCAAATGTAAAAATGATTAAAAATGCCATAATTAAAAGAATTTAAATGACTGATATAGTTGCACTATAGGCTAAAAAATTCAAAAATTTAAATGTCATGACATGTTCACAGAAAAAGAGCCTGGGGATTCATTTTTTGACAAAACATATCAGTGTTATATGTTTCCAGAAAGGTCTCGGAATGAGGATTCTAATGGTGATGAGTATTTCAGTTTCAGTCAAGTGTGAAAGAGCAGTTCAGGTTCACACTCCAAGGACAAGAATTAGGATTAGATCAATTTAAGAAAGGATTGCAGGAAGAGGTTTCAAATTTGGAGGGAAAAAGCTTTGTAAAGGTGAAATCAGTTGCAGATATTTTTGAGGACTGGCAGGTGTAGGTGACTTCCATTCTCCTATATCTGGTTTTCTCTCCATTGTAACAGGGATGTTGAAATTTATGCTGCAGGGTAGCTTCCAGGCTTTTGAATCTTATTTTTGGTTTTTCTTTGTCTTGCAAATGTATTGATTTAGATAAATGACTAATGAGAATAATGGAATCCCTGTTCAGTTCTTATATGATGTCTTTGTATGTGTGGTTTCACTTCTTGTGTATTAACTTGTGAGGCATTTTAATATACCAGTTACAAGGTATCTGTGGGTTTGAATTTGAGTTTCTTTCAAGGAGAGAATAAGTCTTGACTTCAAGTTCTGAGAATTCTAGGTTTGCATACGAATGTGATGTCTAGGAATTGGAATGAGAAGAGTGACTTGTAAGGCACTTCACTTGGTTTCTCTGAGTTTGGAGTTAGGTTTTTCTGGGATTGTATATTTGTATGACTCTGTTGCCCAATGAATAAGGCAGTGGTCTTAGTTTCCTTTGCAATTTTCAATATCAAACCATTAAATCATTCCATCTTTAATTTCCTATTTAAAAGCATGAATGTTTAGAATCTATACTGAATATTATAGACATTATTGGTAATTCATTAAAGAATTGAATCCAATAGGTTAGCCTGCCTAAGTTTTGAACTCGAAGAGAAGAAGGGTGAATATCCTTGTCATAATCCATTATTTTTCATGTCTGCATAAAGGGTTTAGTGAGAAAGTGTTGTGTATGCAGATCTAATATGTATTAGGTACATCCACCTGGGTTTGTGGAGCCCGAAGTGTAGAAGGACTTGGTCCTTATCAATTAGCCTTTTCCCTGTAAGAATTTGGAATTGGGGATCTGAGGGTCAAGCTTAATAGCATATTGTGATTCTACATGAAAAAGAGCTAACAAGGTCCACACATGATCTAAGAATGGATCCCCAACCACGCAAGATCCAATTTCCCGACACAGAATCGTGCAAGCCAAAATACCACACGTTTCATGAGCGAAACTAGCAGAAAATTGATGCCTAAGGAAAATTGTGATAACTTTCATATCCAAATGAATTAGGACGTGCACCCTTAGAAGAATGCTCAAGATTAGGTCCACATCACTACATTAACTTCAAAGGAAAGAAACCAACAGAAACATCAGCACCAAAATAAACATCAGACTGGTACAGGAAACATGAAATATTTTTTTTGGTCAGGCAAGATTGCTCAAGACCCAAGATGCTCCTACATCACTTACAAAATTTTATAAACTACTAAGCACAAAAAGACTTAGTTCTTACTCACCAGTTTTAAGAGATCTTGGAAAGATTTTCCAAGGTCTTCACTTCCTCAGCCCATGATTTGATCAATAGCTCACTAACATAGATCAATCCATTTAGTGCATATGATGTTGTCTCTAGTGCCTTAAGCCTAGTAGGTGTAGACATGGACATTGATCCTTCCACCTTTTCCATCTCTGATAAATGTCTCTCTAGCATTGAAATCTTAGGGGTTATCGGGCTCTTCAACAAACCAAATATATCTACCACTCTCCCTTTGTCTATTTCTAGTACATTGATTTTATCCAACAACTTGGATGCTTGTTTATCCATTTTAATCACAGTTAGTGAAGATGTTTCAAAATTGTTCATAAGACTATCAAGAGTAGCCCTACCCTTGGCTATAATTTTCTCAATATTCTTTACATGACTTCAAAGACTTATGCAGTAATTGTAAATCTTTCTGCCTTGTGCTACACAACTCTTAGCCTGAATCGTAGTGGCCTTGAGAATGTCTAAGTCCAATGAGATGAACTGACATACTTCTCTCAGTTTCTTCTCCATGAACCTCTTCTCTACCTTATCTTCTTTAGTCTTTAGAAATGACTCAAAGTTATTTTCAAAGCTATCTAGTGCCATGCCTAGGTTCTCTACTTCATCCTTACCTTGAAAATCAATCAGTGTAGGAAGTAGTTTGTTTACTATCTCTACAACCCTAGTCATGAGTTTTTCTCTTTTATCCCCTTTCTACACTAACCTTTCCTTAGCCTTGGAAAAGGCCATGAAGGATAGCCTCATAAGCTCATCCTCATCCATGATATCTACATCAGCACTTACCAATTTGGCCATACTCGCCAACAATAAAGTAGAGGAGGTGTTTGATTCTATCTTTTGTTCCATTCTTACCTCAGCTACTTTCTCTATTCTAATCTCTTCTTCCTTCCTTTCATGTAACTTCTCTTCTTGTTTCTCCTTTGTTTTCTCTTCCTCTACTTGTCCTTGTTCTTCAATTTCAATCAAAATTTCCAACTTATCCAAAAATGGATCATTAACATCATGCAAAGTGTCAAGGATCACAGGAACACTAGAGACAAAGAAGTCTGGTTGCATGCTAGCTTGCTCACTTACATCTACTGCCTTTGAAATTTCTCCTAATCCCAAAGATGTAGGCTTGGTGACCTTAGGAGGTGAGGTTTTATTTGGAATATCACTCATAAGGATTTGATCTAATGCCTTTTGAGTGTCCTCAATCACTTCATCATACTTTCTAGCCATGATTTTTACTAGTTTGGCCTTTGTCGTCAGCAAGGGTTTTAATTCATTTATTATCCTCTCCCTTTCTTGTATAGATATGCATGTATTCTATAACTTTGTTCCTTATATTCTCATCTTCTAACTGTGCCAACTACTTTCTGATTTCCAACTTACTGTATAGTTCCTTAGGGATACTTCCTTCAATCTCTAATAGATTTTTCTAATGATAGTATCTTCAATGAGTGCCTGATTCTCAGAATCATACCTCTCATAATACATGTCCATTATCTTCAATTTTCCATCTTTAATCACTCTTTTTTGCAATGATTTAAGGTCTAGTTTCCACAAGGTTTGTGGATCCTTTGGTGCTACTTTTTCCTCTTCTTTCTCAGTTGACTTTACTTCCTTTTTCCTCTTTTCCACTACTACCTTTTTTTCTTTTGGACTGCCTTTCTTGGTAGATCTTTTAGATCTTCTAGGAATACTCATAGGTATAATTTCTTGTACTGTTTCCTCTTGTGAAGGTGATAGGTCAATTATGTCTAGTGTAGGATTAACTGACTTTTCTACCTCAAAAGGGGTAAGTGCATCAATAGCCATGCTAGAAGATGCCTCCATCTTTATTCTTATGCTTTTCAACTACTCCTTAGTTATTCCTACCTTCGTAGTGATATCTTTAATAATTTTACTAATTTTTCTCTTCTTTGTCACATTCTCTTGTTCTTCTCTGATCTTTCCTAAATTCTCCCTATAAGTTCCCCATCTCTCCTCAGTAGGGTCTATCTCAGCTTCCATTACATGCTCTACTTGCATAGTCAAGATCTCATAACTTACTTCATACCCCATAGGGTAACACCATTTCTTCCTTGGTTCTACTATCTCAAAATAAACACAATCAGTTTCAACCATGAAAGAGATAGTGTCCTCATACTTCTCAACTATATCTTCAGGTATCTTATACCTTTCCTTCATCTATCTTTGAAGTATCTTGGTCCAAGGAAATAGTTCACCATCAACCCAATTCTTTTCTTGTCTTCTATAACTCTTTGAAATCTGAATTCCAATGGGTACATTGTCTTTCCATGCCCTCGGGTGCATGCCAGGGAACTTGTGAATGATATGAATATACATGTGAACCAACAAGGATCCAAACCTGAATTCTTTAGTCCTATCTTTCTTTATCACCTTTAAATTTTCTAGGAACTGCTAAGCTAACATTTCACAAAGGTTATACTTCTTGTTTTCCTTGACCATCCTATAGGCCATCATAATAACACCAGCAAAAACTAATTTTGGTCTGTTTCTATAGTATAGTTTGTAGCCCGATATCATTGCCACCAATCTAACATCTTGCTAGAAGATGTCATTAACTGTCATTGCCCTCTTATTCCATTTTGAGTGTGTTAGGGTTTTTACCTGTTTCCTTAAATTATTTTCTGCTACAAGAAGGGCTCCTTCATTATCTAATCCAGTTATGTCATGGATCATCTATGCACATATTTTCACTGTTTGTCCTCCAATCCATATGAATTGATCATGGATTCTACTAAGAATAATCTTGAACCATTCTATTTCCATTAATTCTGTAAGTAGGGTTAGGTTAATGATAGAATGATTCTCTAGGTGCTTGAATTCCTCTACCATAGATCCATCTATTTCTATCATAGCATCCAATTGACTATAAATATTCACATCTCCTATAATCTCATATTTGTAGTAAATATAAGCCCTAATATCTTCTACGTGCAATACACCAACTAGGGTTTCTAAAAATGCTCCTTTTGGATCATCCTCACAAGACTTAAATGGATGTCTCTTAAACTTGTACCTAGGTCTATCCACAATATCAAAGATAACCAGTGCATCCATAACTTCTCAATGAGTATAGGTCTAAATACCTTAAAAATACTTGAATCTGACACTTTGTTTCACGCGATCATGAAATCTCTCTGCTAGATGACTGCAATGCTTCACAAATCTACTCTCCTTAGTCATTGATCAACAAACAGTACTTGAAATGATGTTCCCCAAACTCTTTTATCCAAGTCACAATTTGAGAAAGTGCATTAAACAGTGGTAGCTCAACTCTGCATGTCATCCAGTCAACACAAAACTCATGAACATGGAAAATGGATCTCCAAGTGTTGTGCTCTCAACCATAAACTCCATAGTTTTTGTACACATCATACATAAGCTCTCATGAGCTTACTCCACACATATAGGGGCTACATATATTCTGATATCTACATCCAATGCTCCCCCTAAGGCCATGTGGCCTTCTAGGTCGATGTCTCAAATAATTCATCATGTGAAGACACATTATCATCTACTGTCACTCCCTGAACCAATTCCTTATTGAATTCTTTCACCTTCCCTAACTTGTCATCCTCTTTTCTTTTTTATTTCTTGAAATGACTCTCAAATTCATCCATGTACTCATTAATACTTTTGCCACTGTCACTAGCATTCTTCCTTATAACCATAGGAGGTGGTCCTCTTTGTTCTCTTGGTCCTCTTCTATTGTTCTCTCCATTGTATCTACAAAACTTCACTATATGCCCAAGGTTGTTGCATTTGTAATATGTAGGTGGTCTCCTTCTTTCTTGATTTACTTGTGGCTTGCAATATCTTGGAGTATGCCCAAAGTTATTCCATTTAAAACATGTAACCTTAGTTGTTGACTCTTCTCTGACATAATCTTTTTTATACCTTGACTGATCTAGTTTTTTACAATCTTCTTTCTTGTTTCCATAATCATAATAGTTATAACAGTAACTGGTAAAGGGTTTAGAGGTACCTTTACTTCTGCAATCTCTTTTCATGTGTCCAACTTTTTTGCATCCAAAGCATCTACCTCTGAAAGGTCTGATCTGTTCTTTAGGTTCTTCATGAGTAGGTATTTCTTTAGTCTTTGCTTAATTTTCTTCTTCATTGGTGTTAGAACATTATGCTTCATTGAATCCAACTCCATTCATTTCTCCTTTAGGTTTCTATCTTTCTCTTTGCTCATCAATTTTATCACTACTCATGTGCAACTTCTCAATGTGCGATTTGGATTGAGTGAGTTCTCCTTTAATGATCTAATTGTACTTCTCCAATTCCTGACATTTATCCTTTTAGTGATCAAGTTCAATCTTTATTTGTCCTATCTTCTCATTTTCTTCTTTTAGTGACTCTTCCACTTTTTTCCTTGCATCCTTTTCATGTTGAATCTCTTTAATCATCAGAAGATTGATTTTTTCTTTTTCTTTCTCCAGCTTCTTTACTTGATTTGATGTATCATTGTCTGAATCTTCTTAGATCTTGTCCATAAGGTCTTGTTTCTGATTTCTTGAAGTTTCAAGTTGTTCCTTTAGTTTCCTAATGAAACCTTATGCTCTTCTCAATTTGAATTTCAATATACCATTCTCATCCTTCTCTTTGTCCAGATCTTCAAGTGCTACTTCAAAGTTCTCTTGCAAACTTTTTGAATCCATTCTAATCTCCCTTAAGCTATTAGGCTTTCTCTCCAAGGGCCAATAGATTTGATACTAATTGTTAGGATTAGGTAATACTGAGAGTGGGGGTGAATTAGTATTACTGCACTTAGATTTAAACTTCAACCAATTATAAATAAACCATAATAATGCAGAAATGAAAAGAACATATAAGCACAACACATAACTCATGACACCATTATTTTTTCTTGAGGAAACCCTGGCCAAGGGAAAACCCTGGTGGGGATGATACCCACAACTATGTACTAAAATATTATATTCCTATTAGGAGATCTAGCCTTGTTAGGATTTGATTGTTACATAGTACATTTCCTTGCTAGAGGAATACAAAACCCTGTTAGGGGATACAAAACACCTGGTTAAAGGTGGTGAGCATACAACTCTTACAATCAAAAGTATCTCAAAAGATTTCTCCAAAATGAAAAATACAAGCACTTCCTTTTCTTAGATAGTTTCAGCTGTAGCTTTGTCACATACTGATCTCGCATCTCCTCTCAGATCTCAAATTTACACCATCATCATCATAATCATATCCACTATCTCATCCATACATATAGCTTCCACAAAACACTCTATACTTATACAAAATCTGCCATCCAGTCGACTTCACAAATACCATACAAAACATAATACTAAATTATGTAAATGATAAACATAGAGTCAGTGATCTTATATTACCAAAGAGTTGGCAATATACTTTATCCATCTGACTTAGCATGTTACCATATCCACTATTCTTGCCTTAATCTTCACAACTTCTCATATGCCCTGTTACACTGATTCTTTGTCTTCGCATACCTTCATATCATTGTATCTCATTGATCTGATCACCAAAATATATGTGAACTTATCCAAAGAATAAAAATATCCCAAAATACCTTCTACAAACTTCACAATCCATAATACATCTTATACTATCATCGCTGACCAAAACTGTTCCACAGTACACTGATGTCCTGATTTTGTACTTAGTCATTTTAATGACTGTGACTCTAGTATCAAAACTATCTACATGTGATCACTCTAGCATAAGTGTTTCCATGAATGACAACCCTCAAGTGATCCCTAGTGCCCCAAAACATCACTTGTCAACAAGTAAAGGTATTAATCCATTATTGGAGGTCTTCAGTAATTGACACATACTAGACCTGATATTGCTAGTGCAATTGGAATTGTTGCAAGATTTCAAGTAGATCCTAAATAATCTCACCTTATGGAAGTAAAAAGGATATTTAGATATCTAAAGGGCATAGTTGAGTTTGGTCTATGGTATGATAGATCAGAGGACTTTACATTTCATGATTTCACTAATACTGATTGGGAAAGGAATGTAGATGATAGAAAGAGTACAAGTGGAGGAGAATTCTTCCTTGGTAAAAGGTTTATTTCTTGGCTTAGCAAGAAGTGGGACCGTATTTCTTAGTCTACAACAAAATCATAGTATGTTGCAACAACAATCAATTGTACACAGATCATATAGATGAAGCAAATATTGAAAGAAATTGGAGTATGTCTTGAAGATTTAGTTATTATCCACTATGACAATACTAGCACAGTAAATATGTCAAAGAATCATGTTATGCATTCAAAGACAAAACATATAGAAATAAAGTATCATTTCTTGAGAGATAAGGTAGCAGAGAAAGAAGTGAAGTTAGAATATGTGAACACAAAGGAAAAAATAGAAGACATTTTAACAAAACCTCTATCAAAGGATACATTTGATTATTTAAGAGGTATGTTAGGGGTCATGTCCCAACCTACTCTTGAATAATTAATGCAGAAATTGCATTAGTCCAGAAATATCAGAGCACTACTTCATTATCTGGACTAAATTCTTGATGCTTCTCCTATGGGGGAGTGTATGTATTTGAGCTGAGTTACTAAGAACTCTTGGAGAGATAATGACACCGTTGACATTGATTTCAATGGGGGGGAGAATAACACATGAAAAACAAATATGAGAAAAATAGTATAAGAGGATCATCCCTTGGGGGAGAAATGTTTAGAGGGATCTATGTTGATTGATGAAGAGGATTTGAAAAGATGCTAATGCATGGGGAGAGTAACAGATGCAGTATAGGCATGTTTTCTATTTATGGAGCTTAGATGTTTTTCATCTATGTTAGCATCAATGACAAAGGGAGAGATTTTTATAATCATGAATGTTGATGGTATTCCTATGGGGGATTATCCCAGTAATGTTGGAGGCATGTTACAATGATTGTGTATTGCATTCATGATAGAATTTGTCATTGATGTCAACGTATGTTAATGACTTATTTTTTAGAAGCTTACAGACAGGTTGTAGAGATTTGCACAGACTCCATACAAAGAATTAGCATGTGAAAACTTAGATGAAGACTCTTCATGATGTCTTGGGTCACTGTGTTGGTGCCCAAAAATTATGGATCAGATTTGGCCAACTGACAAGTACAAATTGATACCTCTGCAATTCTGACTTAATCAAGCCAAGGCTGGTAGGCCTAAATTCACTGTGAACTATCAAATTCTCTATGTCACACAACTGTGTACACACAAAAAAATTCCTCCAAAGGTGGTGAATGATCCTTTGAGGAAAGCAACAAATCTCCTGAAAATATCTACTCTATAAAACATGACTAAATGGATTATACTAAGGACCAAAAAGTAATGTTTTTGAAATAATGATTTAATGATCTACAAACTACAAATGAACTAATATAACAGTTTCCAATTAATGATTAGATCAGTGCCTTCTAAATACTTGGGTTATAGAGTCAAAACACTTTCAATCCTACGTACGATCAGAGACGGTTTTAAAAACTTGCTTTAATAAGACAAGACCATCACTTCACAGGCTTCCACTTGACTTATAATTCAAATCAATCTACATAGCTAATCTTATCGAATTTAACTCAAATTAAGAGACCGATAAAAACAAGAGAAGATACACAGATCTTTCAATTGATATTTAAACTATATATATTAATTTTGAATTATGATACTTAGGGAATTCAACACAATGAAACACTCTATTTAATAGAATATTTGAAAGACTAATTGAAAGCATACAAATAACTAATAACCACAAATAAAATAAATGACACTTATCTTTATTGATGTTGAAAAATTGGTACATAAGAGTTCATATTTGCAGTTGTTTATCAAATTATATTCTATGAAAATATATCTTGTATTGTCTTGTCTCTTTTTACATTATGTATATATATATATATGTGTGTGTGTGTGTGTGTTTGAGTGGCTTTCACACCTCTTTAGGGTGAAAAGACACAACCCTTATTACAAATTATTTTGAAAAAATAATAAACTAACTAAAAATAACTACCCAACTTTCGGATTTGGGTCTGGTTGAAAAACCAAAAAACCTTGTGGAAAGCTAAGATATTAGGGGAGATAGGAAATTTGATTTCTTGAACTGGGTCATTTTTAGATTTTTAAAATTCAACCAGCTTCAACCTCTGTCGGCACCATCTTTGCAGCAGGTCGAAATCCAGCATTTTCTGAAGGCTTTGATCATAGAATTTTGATTGTTCTTGTCACAGAGCCTTCTTCCTTAATATCTCAACTTTTTAATTGAAAATTAATATAATTTTTTCATCCCATTTCATGTAATCCACCATTAATTATTGGGCATGGAGTTTAAGAGGCCATTTTTTAGGGTTTTATCACTATATAGGACTCCAAATTTTGCCCAAAATTTAGAGCTCCAACACACTGGATGTCATTGTACATTCTTATGATTTGATCTGATAGAGTTATGATAGATTTACTAATGACTAGTTCTCAGGAGATAGAAACTTTGATTCTCACATAGTTGATTACATAACTTTGTGGATAGCACTCATAGTTTTTGAAGTTATTATGTGTGAACATAGGTTCATGTTGGAAATTGGATTGAGAGTTCATTGTGATCATATGAAGTTTTGATCGTACATGTGACATCGTTTATGGTGTGTGTATTGGCAAAGACCTATTTGGAGGCCAACTTGGAACATGTTTCAAGTAATGTGATGAGAAAGCTTGACTTATAGATCTAAATGATAAATTGATATAATTATTATGTTATAACATTGTAAGAGGTTTCATGTTCATCTTCGCATGGTTCTATTTTGTATTTTGTAAATAGGATATATCCTCTATATAAAGGCCGACCTAGATTTAGTTGTTGTAACTTGTATATAAGGATTGAAATCCTTGGAAAATAAGTGTGTCTCTACACATGCGAGGTGTTGAGGTGAATGTGAGATTGATGATTCATTGGTTACTATTTAGAGAACAGTAGTTGTGCACTTGGGTATAAGGTGGAGCTTGATTGGTAGTGGTTGTGTACTGGAAGCAGTTTCAGAACAAAATTATCTCAGTCTTGAAGTTGTGAGGTTTGGATAACCTGAGGGTGGCTTTAACTCTCAAATCTCTTGATTAGGTTGATATGTTGTACACCCCTAACAGGTATATTGCCTCTAGCAAGGCTGGACTCCGAGCAGGGTTAATTCCTTAATAGGGATCACATTGTAAAAGGCTCCTAGCAAGGTTGTTATACTCATAGTTCTAATATTTGTGGGTACCTTCCCCACCGGGGTTTTTCCCTTAACAGATTTTTCCTCTTGAACAAATCCTAGTGTTCATGTGTATGTGTTTTATTGTTGCATTTACTTTTGAGTTCAGTATTTTGTCTTTAGCAATAAGTTTGAAGTTAAATTTTAAAGTATTAATTATTGGCATCAACTAATTCACCCCCTCCCCTCTTAGTTGATTAGGACATTGTTATTCTAACACATAATGGATATCTCAAAGATAATAACAATCCACAGAGTCTCATATCATAAGGCCAATGATAATCACAAAATCAATGACATCCATCTTCAAACATGAAGTAACATAATCCATAATGATAATCATTTAGAATGTAGAACACTCATAGTAGAGAATATAAGATGACCAAGTAGATTAGACTTAATCATAATAGTGGTTGTCAACTTTTGGTCAACTAAAATAAAGATCAAGACATAATACAACATATGAGATCACTCACAGACATCATAGAATCATACATGATCCAATCAAGACCTCAAAATGGTTATAAATATTCTCCACATAAAATTAGAGATCAATAGAAAAATACTTCAAAGCCTCTAATATATAATTTATAAAAGTCAACATAATTGTATCATCTTAAAATGGACACACTCCTCATTTAAGACATTTTATCTCCTGTCATTTATTGACTTTTTGGACCATGGATGGATTTGTTCTTAGTTCCCTTTTTCTCCCATTTAGCCATATTTTTCTCTCTTTACAACTATGCAGTCTCTGAGACCTCTCGGTTAGCTCCCTATGGGCCAACCCTAGAACAGGTCCACCAAGTTGACCTTTTCTAGAATAGGTCAACCAAGTTGACCTATTCCTTGAGAATAGGTTGACTAGGTTGACCTATTCTAGAATAGGTCGACCAGGTCGACCTATTCCCCGGGGGTTGTGAGCCTTGGGCCTAGTGTTGTCTCAATGATTTAATTTGCAAAAATTTGGTAACCCCGTCGGATTGCTTTGTTTTCCCACCTGGAAACTAGTATAAAAGGAATCCTAGGAACCATATTTTCAGGAAGAGTAAAAGAAGAAGAGGAGGAAAATTCATGATAGAAATCTCACGTTCAAGCATTCAAGCATTCAAGCATTCAAGTCTTCAAAGATTCAAGGATCCTTTGTGGGAATCTTTCCTCTTCAAGATCTAGCATATTGTTGGCCGTCAAGGGAGGAGATCTACATTGAGGCTTCATAATATTATTCATTTTATGCACACTTACATCCATGGCTCTATGAATTGATTTTGGTAGATCCATAACATTTGTGGAGATTTCCTACATTTCAAGTTCAAGATCAACATACAAACACAACACAATCCTTATTAACAAGGTTTTATTCAAGAAAGGTGAATATTTACATTTATTGTGTTTTATTTACATATTTACATTTCAATTAAAGGTTGATTCCTCAATCTAGGGCTTGACTAAGGCAAGTTCTTATCCACCCCAACTCCAAAACCTAGTTTAATGTGTGCAAGAGAAGGATCTCAAAATTGCAGGTACAGATCTAGAAGTTGTAGACAAAGATCACAATTCCACAATCACAATATTTCTTCAAAAAAAAAGCTTTCAAAACACATTTTCATACAAAAGAAGAATTACAAAACTACCATAAACAAAATCTGACAGGCACAAAGTAAACAATCTTTTAAAAGAAAATCAGATCTATGAGGGTTTCAAACCCTACCTTAATCCACCAATTGACATAAGCTACAAAAAACAATCCAAAAACCTTGAAAATTTTTAAGCTTTCATAATTTCCTTCAATTCAAACTCCAAACCAAAACATGTAAAATTGTGTGTAAAGAATAATGACCAAAATACTCCTAATAAAGGAAAACTAAGCAACCTAGGGTTTTCCAAAACTCATGCAAAATAAAAAAATGAACTCAACCTTAAATTGAGTTAAAATAATTTATTAATTAATATTTCTGGTTTTTATCAATTCACTCAACTTGAATTTTAAAAGCTAAAGTTCTAATTTCTTAATAAAGTATTTTCTAAATATGCAACTCAACATTAAAATCACTTAATTCCTTTTGCATTTAAATATCAATTATTTTTAATTAAGTTAAAATTGTTAGCATATTTGAAATATGCAATTTAATAATAAATATTATTTATATTTTAATTATGTATTTAAATTCTAATGTAGACTTAGTATTTAATTAAATCTCCACTTTCCATAACTAGACTGTTTAATTAATTATTTTTAGTAAACATAGGTATTTAATTAATTCTCATGAATTAAATAACCTTATATTTTAATATTCCAATATTTTATAAGATGTAAGTAATCAATCACATAATTAACTTTAATTAAATCTTTTATCTATTTTAACACAAAAATCACATCAAACCTCCAGGCATGCAAAACTTGAAGAAACTGACTACATAAAAAATACTAAATCAAACACAAAGGAAGGGTTCATGAATGATGTCACCTTGATGAATTCAGAGGGTAATGAGTAAGATACTTGTACACTATTTCTGGATAATAAATGGTTTAGGTTAGGATTTGAACTTGTATGTTATCTCCCCTCTCTTACTATTAAGATATTACGATAAGGCAAGCTCATCCTGATAATTTAGGGAAGTCAATTCCCAGTACCTGATATCCTGCATAAAAGAAGTGCATGTACATACATGTATAAATATATAAAATACAATGGCAGGGATCAACCGATCATGTGGATCTTACAAGCAAGTAACTACAACTTCTTCCCTCAACCACATCAGACACATCAAACATAAATATAAAACATACACGCCAACTATACACATGCAAGTATGGGGTCAGTAAAACCATGAATATAAATAACATCATCATATGCAGATAATCGACATGAAGGGTGGTCTAAAAGAGTTTACTCATATAAACTAAAAAGAAAACTATGGGAGGGGTATTACATTGTGATCTATCATCAACATAGGAGAGAGATAAAGATGTTAGATAACTGAGAGGGGGGGTGAATCAGTTAATTCCAGATATCCTACAGTCCCAAACTCCCAGATGTATATATTCAAACTTTTTCAAATAAATAACCAACTTGGTAAGATAGAAATAACAATCTTTCTTTTCATTTACCGAATACCAGTAAAATCAATACTGTGTTTACCGATTAATACAAAATATGAAATGTGTAAAGTAAGCTAACAATCCAATCACATCAAATAACACATAACATAAGGATCTTAACGTTGAAACCCTTCAAAGGGAAAAACCACCTAGGACCGGTAACCCAAAATATTTCACTCTTCTAAAGTGAGCTCGATTAGGAGCCAACCCTGTTAAAGGTTACAATGCACACTGTAAGGTGTGACCTAGTTAAAGGATTTATCACTACCAGTTAACTCTTGACCAACATTCACTATGGGGTAAAAAAAAACCATCAACATTCATAGAATGTCATATTGAAATACAAATAAGACTGTTATGTCCACTCAGTTAAGAGATTTAGCTGTAATAATGGTTAAAATGATACAGTAGTGATCTGATTAAAATACAACTAAGATTGCAAATTTTCAGATTTAAGCTAAGCTCATAATACCTTCTCTAATCACTAATCACTTCAATCCTTCAGTATATTCAGCTCGGTCAACAATACTCTGACACTCGGTTATGCCTACAATTCTTCTTGATTACATTTGTAACTAGTTTGATCAATGGTGCATGAAAACCTTCCTTTCACATGATTTCTCCTACAAATTCAATAAGCTCTTTATTCAACAATGAATCTCATGTCTCTTTAAATAGACGTCATAAACCATTTTCATCTCATCCATTAGATTTTGCCTCTTAATCTCATTTGTCCATTTTACTGATTCAAGCTTCCTCGGCAGATGTGTCAATAACACATTTCATCCTTCTCCATTTGATCATCTCTGAATTTTTTGAGCCGTTAGATCCTCATAACTAACTTTATCTTTTACCTTAGAATCATACACAATTTGTCAGCTCATCAATTTAGTCGACTGTTATAACATTTAATTATTTTCACTTCACTCGGTTAATACATAAATGTGTCGGTAAATACTAACTCGGTTATTACTGATACTTGGTATACATATAGTGGTTCGATGCATACATAAATCTTCAATTACCGACCATATTAACTTGTTCAGTTATGATCTTTAATGCATAACAAATTCATGTAATACAATCAAGTCAACAAAATGATGTCATAGACTCATTAATAAGTTACCCAATGTATACCTTAGTTATATCTCCATATCCATCTCTTCGTCATGTAGATATCTCTTTCCTTTACCATTTTTTTTCTTCAAATGTTTGTAACTATCATGATAAGTATAGTCAAAACTAGTTGACATCAATGACAACATATGGACTGATTTAATTGCCTTACATATCACTTTAATAGCTCGGTGATCTCTAATCACTGTCTTTCATTTATCCATTTAGTTCATCATGTTATTCAATTAGTTTTAGATTATCAAAAGATATATAAAAATGAAAACTTGCAAATCATGACCAAAAATAAATTTGTAACTTAGTTTTCTAACCGTGAAAATATTTTTTAACAATTCTGATCTTTAAACAAAACAAGGAAGCCATTTAATTTTGAATTTATTCTACTCATATGTAATTGGTCCAATACTAAAATTATCTTTTTTTATCCATTGAAATTATTTATTTTGAAGGAGAACCATTATATTTTGGATCCAAAAATTATATTAGTTATGAAGATTGGGGTTTATCATTTAGGATTATGGTTTAGTTTAAGATTTAGGATTCAAGGTTTACCATTTGGGATTAAGGTTTACCATTTAGGATTATGGTTTAGTTTAGGATTTAGGGTTTAACATTTATGATTAGGTTTAATATTAGGGTTTAAGAATTAGGTTTAGGATTAGGGTTTAGAAATTAGGGATATGACACTTGTAATATCAAGCTATGGAGTATTTGGATTATATATAGAATATTTTACGTCAATAAAAAAATCACTCTTTGTGATCCATCATCAGTATAGAAGAGAGATAAAGAGAGTAAAAATGACAAGTTGGAAATCATGACTAAAATAAATTTTGTAACTTATTTTTTTAACTGTGGAAATAACTTTTAACAATCTTTGTCTTTAAATAAGTTATGGCTTCTAGTAAATTTAGCTAAATTTCTTTAACACATATGTAACTAGTCCAATACTAAAGTTATCTTTTTTTATCTATTACATTTTTAAAAAAATTAAAAAGGAATTATTTTATTACCACTTCCTAATTGTTTTATAGAATAAGATAAATAAATTTCTATTAGATACTATAAAAGGAAATTATATTTTAATATAAAAATTATTTTCTTATTACATCTAACTATTTTCTAAGATAAAATAAGAAAAATTTCATTCCATATTCTATTATCAAAATACTTTCTAATATGAAAATTAATTTATTATCACCTCCAACCATTTTACAGAATAAGGAAATTTTATTAAACAAATTTTCTTTCTAATATGAAAACTATTTTATTATCATCTCACACTATTGTATCCAATTAAAAATGGAAACTTTTCTTTCATATTCTATTAAATAATAAATTAAAGAAACATTTCATTCCATATTCTGTTAAACATATATACTTTCTAAATTATCTTATTACCACTTCTAACTATTTTATAAAATAAACCAACTATTTCATAAATTAAACAGATGTACTTTCTAATATGAAAATTATTTTAATATCTCTCAATATTGTTTCTAATAACATATAAGGAAACTTTTCTAATATATTATAGATCTCTAATAATTTACAATAATGTCTAATCCTCTCCAATATATTTTTAATAGTATTATGGGCAACAAATTTTCTTAGAAACTCTTGTATGCTAAAGAAACATCTCCCAATATTATTTCTAATAAAATAAGAAACTTTCCTAATATATTACAAATGTCTATTAATAATAGTTTAAAATACTATTTATTTCTCTACAATAGAGTTTTAATAATATTATGGGCAATAGATTTTCTTAGAAATTTTTGAATGTTAAGAAACTATTTTGAATAGGATATTTTAAAAAAAGTGAGATAAAACTTGATAATATTTTTGTAATTAAATTATTTTTTTAATATTATTAATATTTTATAAAGAAATGAATAAACATGAATATTCCACATATTTCTTTCTTTTTTTTCTACCATTTTAAAAAGTGGTCCCTCAAAAGAGAATCATGGTTCAATATTTATTTATTTTTTATTCTTTTCTATTTTAAAATAATATACAAACCATCAATTCATTTGATACATCTTGAAAACCTTTCTACACTAATTTATGATGATTACAGAGTTCTATTAACACAATATCATTCCCTAAATAGCTTGCACTTTTCTCTTGGTCAATTTACATATCCAATAATTAATAAAGACAATTACTCAACTTAAAACATATTCTGAAATACTTTGATACAAAAATCCACCAGAAACCCTCTATTGTTACATATGTGTATCTTCCCTATACAAAAACTCTGAAATTTTCCAAAAAATCTAAACTAAAACATTTTTCCATCAAATTCAAGTTGCCAAAATTTACAAATCCCCCCTCATTGAGAACACAAAAATGAAAAATAAACCTTAAGCTACCTTAAGCTACTCTTTGAAGAAATCGTAGGAAATCAACCCAGAAAGATCGTGTGTGAAGAAACCTTAACTGAAAGAGAAAACCAAATTCCAGGAGAAAAAATGGAATGAATCTCCAGACACGGGCTAAGAATATTAATCTTGTCACTTTGAAATGGGTGAAGTGGCTAAACCATACTTGTACCATGGGAAACTAAAGGTCGCATGAGCCAAAATGATGTTTCCATTGTTGTGCATGTGCGCTTCTTTATTGCCACTTCCACCTTTAGAAGTGATAATAATGAACACCTCACCACGCATGATGGTTGCGGTTCCTATTCCTGATGACGCATTTAGTGGTCCAAAAAAAAAGAGCATAATGGTGTTGATAGATTTTTTTTTTTAAAAAGATTTTCTTAAAATTAATGTCGTTGCACTCACACGTCACTTTCTATTGTTCATATTCTATTGTTGTTACTGTCGTTCATATTCCATTAGTAATGAGGAATTTTTTTGGTCCCGATATTTTTGATTTTTTCTCATGCACGGATAGAAAATTGTGAGTTGGTAGAGAAATTTGAAGGGTTTTTTTTTCTTACACCATTTGTTAGGATGACCTCATATACAGAGGTTTGATGCCACTATAGGTTTATGCCTCTTGGCGTAAAAATATATATAATGAGATTCTTTTTTTCACTTTTTTGCATCTTTCTTAACTTCTTTTATCAACTTGTCCATCATCTGCCTCAGGATCCAACTCTTCTTCTTCTTGAAACTCCTCCCCTTCCCTTACTTCCTCAAACTCACTCTCTTCCTCTTCTATGATTTGACCCCAGGTCAACAAGCCTTCCCAAAAAAACATTATGAGACTCTACCAACTTGGCATGGTTCTCCTTTAACTCCTACAACTCCCTAGCAGTGCCACTATTCTTAGGAGGCATCTTTTCTTCAACCTCTTACTCATCCTTCTATCAACCTTCTAATATCCCCTTAAAGGACCCACTTCCTTTTTCTAATACTAGTTGATTCAAATCCTTCCTTTTTGCATTGAAACTCACTATATACCTCTTGACAATGAATCAATACCATGGACTTATAAGGAGTTTCAAAATACATCCCACTAGTTAGCTTTGGGACACACCTTCTAGGCTTCAAAGCCACATCATGGTTCAAATAAACCACATAAGGCGACCTATATTATGAGGTCTTTCTATGCATTCTAAGACTCCAAATGAATCATCTCAACCAATGACAATCAAATTAAATAACTCCCATTAATCATTCCCTCTTTGAATGCCACTAGGTTTATTAGGCCTAATTGACTTATTTTTATATCATAAATCTTCAAAATATGAGCTCACACACACAAAAAAAAAGGACCTTTTTTATAAAGTCTTAAAACATGTCTAAAATATGGCACAAGTTTCTTTCAAATAGACTTGTCAAAAAGAGGACTGTCACTATTTTTGGGCTTTAATTAGGGCTATTTAAAAAAGAAACTACCCTATAAAAAACCCCCACACTTTCCCACCAATGGAATAAACACACCCACCTTTGCTCCAAACTGTAATATCCATAATTCTTTGGAGCCCAAACCTCTCAAATTTACACCAACATTGAGAAAAACATTCATAGATGTAAAAATCAGTCATTTTCTACTCTTAAACTGACCTAGGGCATCAAATTTCTTACAATAGACTTCACCTCCTTATCCAAGACCACCATGACCCTTTAGAAGACCCTCTCATTCTCCCATTTCACCCATTTTCAAATTTTTCCCATGGTGAAATTGGGAGCTATAAGAAAATCTTCCTCAAAACCCTTGTCAACTAGGTTTTACAGACAACTTTTACAAAAAATGATGGTTCTCCCTCAAATATTCATGGCCAAACACAAAAAAGGTCTTGAAATAAATAGTATTCACTATATATTCTAAATATATAATTTTTGTAACCATATTTCAAAGCATATTCACATTCCAAGCAAAAATCAAGGACTAATTTTATAAAAATACAAGAAAATCAGACTTTTCATTGATAAAACTTCTTACAAATGAAATCAAAAACCTTTGTCTTGAGTTCATGAGGCTCTTTTATCATCATACAAAGGATTCCCAATGGTACTAACTGATTTTTTCATTAAGAAACCATTGGAGGTGACTTATTGTTTAAATGTGCTTGTTAAGCAACTTTTCAAAATTGAAAAGTTGCTCAAGAACTTTGACAACTTTTGTAATCCTTACATTTTATGAACAAATTAATATTCCAATACTTCCTAATGACCTATAAAAATATAATATTCATAAAATAGGTCATCTTGACCTTATTACATCATAATGTGTCACGAAAGCCTCATTAATAACTTTTGGCTCCACATAGCAACATTGGCAATTTTGGAAAATTTTTACAATTTGGACCAACTATGACCTTCCAAGCTGTGAATTGATTACAAAATCCCTTAAAATGGTCCTTGAGACCTTATTTATGACCTTGAATCATCAGACCACAAAAGATTCATATTTTTCCTCATAGAGACATGATGATACCTTGGGTATTCCTACACCATACCATGAATCCACTGTGAAATCCATCCCCCAAATCCAATACTATTAGCATACAATTTTTCCTTTTCTTTAAATTAATCTCAGACTTCTTTAAAGAATGAAAAGAAAAGAAAATCTCAACACTAACAAATGAGTTTCTTTGAAAGAAAACTCTCTGCAAATTATAAGGTGTAACTACCTTCAAAAAAGATTTTCAATATGATCTTATTGAACACAGAAAAGTAAAACCATGTGTGCTTTTCACCAGAAAACACTTAAGGTAAACATCCAGTTCATCAACATGAAAAGAATGTGCAGATTTTAAAAGAAAAAATTCTACTTCTATCACTGTCTCAAACTTTGAAATCTTTAAATCTAAAACTTCAGTAAAGATTCTCTCTATTACTCTAAGCACAAAATCCACCCATATCACAGTTGAGCTTTGTTTAATATAACTTATCTCCACAAGAAAATAAATCACATAAGATAAACAATAGTATTTATCGATTCAAAAGCTTAAACACATATGCAATACCATATGATATTTCATATATTCTGTAATATCAGTATTCAAAAAGCTTGAAGCTTAGTTCTTAGAAAATAGTTCCTCAAAACTCAAAAAGCCGACCCCTTAATAAGTTAAAAGTTTTCAAATATATAGCCACGCAAGGCTTATGCAAATAACTGAATGAAACTATCTTTTTCTAGAAGTAAATGCTTTTAAACTTAATAACTATCCTAAGCATAAAGCAAAATAAAATGAGATTAGGCGCACATCACCTTCAAAACAAAGCCAAGTGTCCCAGAGACTATGGTGTTGAAGCCGCTGCAAGCTGTGCTGCCTTCTAATCTTGAAATGCGACTGTGAATGCAGATATTACTTGCTGGTGCTGCAACCCAAGGAAATTGATTTGTTGTTTCCATACTTCCTTTTCCCTCTTGATTTCAGCTATCTTTTCTTTGTGCATGACTAAGTGATCCCGCTAAATTATAAGCATCGATTCTATCCGTGCAACCTTTGTGAATTCTTGGATTGTTGGTGCCTTCATTCCTTTGAGCTCATCAAACTAGGTATTGACATTCTTAATTACCTACTAAATCGGTCTATCTAATTCCCCTTGACACTGTTTATCAAACCAATTTATATCATTGGAGATAATATCCCTGATGATTCCCAGCCCCTTTAGGAGGTTTTTTATTTCAGAAACTCCTTGTGCTACAACTTCATTTCTCCAGTCTATACACTCCTTTATAACATAAAGGGTTTTGTCATCTAGCCCTGGTACTGGCTTTTCTTCGAGGAATTTCTGCAAGCCGTATTCTTGGGCCTCTTCCATCCAATGGAGTTCTTTTGTCCAGGTTGTCTTTTCTATCTCCCACTCCTTGATACTTGCCTCAGCTTTCTTTATTAAATGACTTCCTTCAATGTGAGCTTGATCTAAGTGAGTTATTTGCTTAGCAGCTTTTAACTTTACATGCTCCACCCATTCCTCATATGCTCTGCTAATCACCTTGTTTATTTGCACTTGGTCAAGAAACCTTTGATTATCTGGGGATTTCACATCAATGGAGGCTAGCATTTCACTCAAAGGAAAGGGCTCTGAATTTTGGAAGGTGTTTATGTATTGGGCCATATTTTTCATAGCCTCCTTCATCTCCTATTTTTCTTTAGCGTCCTTCCAGATTCTATTGGCAATCTTCTTATTCAAGACCTCAAAAAAATTCATGTCAGCAGCTCTGCTATCTCTCCCTAAGTCAACTTTGGATATCTGGAAATCTTGGGTTGAAACCTCTCCTTCAACCTTGTCGCTTACTAGCTTTGCAATTTTTGTCATCCAGTGGCTACTGCTTTCATCGAAATCAATTCTAGATTCCATCCTTGTCTTCTTAGTCTTCGGAGTTTTTCCCAAACACCTTCTCACAACATCTTTTTTTAGGGACGGATATAGGAACCACACTTTTCCTTTTGGCAACATAATTCTCTAGCCATAGTGGAACTATAGAGGACTTCTTTTGAGTATCATAACTACTCAGAAGAGCCAGTGAATCCTTTGAATTATTTTATGTTTCATCCTATAACTACTGATTATCTACCATATCAGGTATACTGGAGCCTGTAACTAGATTCTCTTGTGAATCAGCTTCTAGTGGATCCAAATTCATGATGACACTAGGGGTCACTTCCTGCCACTTGGCCTTGTTCTTTGCCCTAGAACTTGATCAGGTGACTCGAGCTACAGGTTCATCTTAGAGTTGAACTTGAACTTGAACTTGTGGAGAAGTTGGTTCAACTTCAAGTTCAACTTTTCTTGCAAAAGATTGATCAATATTCACATTAGTTAAAACATAAGTTTTCTTCAACGAAATCCTCTTCTTTGTTTTCACTTGTTTCTTGGCAGGTTGTGGAGGATTTATAGAAGCCATTTTCTCAAGCAACCATGCCTTTGTTCTTTCAATCACCATGTTCATTCTCGCTTGCAAGTTATCTTCCTCTGGCTTCATCCAATCTAACTCAAGAATAGGAAGGGCGTCTACATTCTCCAAGAATTGGGGATCAATAACATCAACCTCATCATCCTCTTCTACCCCATCTGTATTCATATCCAGTCTGAAAGTGATAATTTGTTTCATGGTTAATCTAGACCACAACCTTTTCCTTACTTCTAATTCATCAGAACAATTGGCCCAAAAATCCTCCAACTCAAAAATATGCATGAAAGTGTTAGGAACATTAAGGTTTTCTCTAGCAAAACCTCTGTAATCAAAATTGGTTTTGGGTGTGTAAGTCTGCAAACAGAAAGCAGACAATTCTTCTTCCATAGTTAAAGCATCCTATAAACTCTTTCATCTGTAGTAACCCAACTCGATAGGAAAAAGAACACCTGAGGATTTCTTTGAGCTACCATATTTTTGTTCAACAATAACAAGTTTCCTATAGAGTTCCATTAAGACCACATTGTCTAAACAAAACCTAGGAAGTCGTAATGGTTCTTCATCAAATGCTCCAACCCTAAGGTAGGTGAATCTAGGAAATTGTATGAAATGACAACCATATACATTTACCACCTGCTTGGCTTCTTCAGAGAGTCTGCAATTTTCTTTTCCTCTCAATTCAAAAACTAACTTTGCTGAGAATCTATCATTAACCATTCTGAATACACTAGGTAACTTTTCACTCTGCAAACATGTGAAATAGTCATATATTCTCATATAATTTGTCCACAACTCATGGGGTAACCCCTTCCAAGTCTGGCAATAGGATAAAATATAGATAAGGTAGAAAGACATATAAAAGGCGGTCACATTGGTCACATTTAGGAGCTCTTTGTGAAGTTTCTCTGCTATCAAATCAGCCTAATAAATAAATTTATCCCCTTCTAGAATTTTCTGAATAAAATAGTACATCCAATTTTCCCAAAGGAATGTGTGTGGGTTCCCTTTCACCATGTTTAGAAGGAAGACAATATCAGCTATATCCTTACATAATGGCTTGATTGTTAGAGGCTTAGGCAATCTAGACCCCCCTTTCTCTGGTTTCTCAAGCCATGTTTGGGCTATCGAGGAGCTATACTTTTTCTTGTCTGCCTCATACATATGATCTGCCTCGGCATAGGTCCAAGGTTCATACGGTTCCTTATCTGGAATCCACAAAGCTTCCATTAATTTTTCCCTACTAATCTTGACCAAAACTTCTCCTGAAGCATCTTTGATACATATGCTCTTAGCATCATACTTATTGGCGCATTCTAACACCAGTTTGGGACAAACTAGAGCTAGGGGAAAAGCTGCAGCCTCCACAAGTCCACTCTCTGGTAGCCTCTTTGAAAATGAACCTTATGAGGAATTCCTAACCCTATCACATAGTTCCCCTAAACTTACATTCACCAAAGAGGTATCACCACTGTCTGGGAGGGAGATTAACAGGTGGGTTCTAATTTCCTCTTTTGGGAGTTTGGGGCAAAACAAAGGCATTTTACCAGCAAGCAGTGAAAAAGACTTACAACATAGAATGACCTCTTCTGAATAAATTGAAAACTATAGGGAAGAAAGGAACTCACCGATTTTCTATGCACCAAATTACTGTAACCTTCTCACCACCAAGTCCATCGCTCCTTCTTCCTCAAGCTAAAATAATTAATGGAAATGTCTTAACCATTCTTCATTTATTAACAATGGCTCATAAGATTTAGTAAATCCCCACAACACAGCTTTAATAAATGTCTTAATGAAGGAATGATTGACATGACATCTGGAGTTACTCATCATTAATCTTCAAGTTAAATTGGCACAGAAATCTCAATTCCCTAGGACATTCCCTGATTACCATATCTTTGCAATAATGACCCTTACTCTATCACGCCATCAGTTGTCACCTCCACTACTTCACATGCATGAGCCATCTTGTCAGATTTAACAACCCTGTATGGCAACTTCCCAAAATTGATTAAACACCCGAAGTGCCTGAAACTAGCAACCTTCCACGGAATGAAAGAACAATCCTGCTGAATATTCCATGTGTTATTCATTGTATTTCAATCATGAACTTGAACTTCAACTAAATTTAAGGTTCAGGACTAGGTTCAGGTTCAAGTTTGACTTTGAAGACCGACAAACTTTTGAAGAGACGGACAAAACATTGACACTACATACACTAGTACATTTTGCACCATTTTTCTACCAAAATTTTTGACCATGAAATAAAAAGGTTTGGGTTGGTCGGATAATAGAAGGAAAACTTTCATTTTTTTTAATCCATGCCCGTGTTAGTCAAAATTTTGACCACTACCATGTACATCAAAATTTTGATGAACACGAGCATAACTTTAAAAAAAAAGAACTCATTTCTAATTTCGTTATCACCACGGTGAATTGTTTGAAGGGGCAGCGTGTGAAACCTCATCTGCCAAGGTGGATTTGGCACTGTGTATAGGGGTTGTAGTATAATTCATTTCTCATTTGATCATTATCACCACAACAAATTTTTCAAGGGGCAACATGCAAAACCTCATTGGCCAAGGCGGATTCAACACTGTGTATAGGGTTTGTAGTTTTTATCTAGACTTGGGCCTTTGATCTTCGAGCTTGGTTTTGGAAACTTGGCTTTTCCTCTCCTTATCAAATGGAAGCTCATTGAGGTAGGGATTGTTTCATTATCTCCTCTGCATTTTGATAGAATACATTGCATTTGATCATTTGATTGAATACCATCATGTATTTTGACGGCACATCTTACTGTGATATTCATTACTCCATGCTCTATTGTATCCATGGCATTGAGTTCATTTCTTTAGATGATTTGATTATGGCATTTGTTGTGTTAGTGAACTAGGGCATCATGTTAATGTGTGTTCATTAGATTCTCTGGTTACCCACGAGCTAGGGCATCCATTTATACAAGCTAGGGTATCATTGATTATTTCCTATCAATTATATGGCACTGGTAAGTCTTTCCTAGCCCACACAATGGTTATTAATACCAATATGAATAGACATGGCTGGCATCATTTTATTATCAATTGATTGGCATCATTTCATTATCTTACACAGTGATACGAATAACCACTAATTATTGGTTATTGTAACACATTAACAATGTGTTACAATAACCATTAATTACTGGTTATCGTGTGATCAAGAAATAAACTAAGTCGATCTTAACAGTGATTGGTTAATTACCCTATTCCAAAGCTCCCATTTTGGCACAGGCAGGGAGGATGCTGGCAAAGGTTAACAAAATAGTTCAGGACATTCAATGACTTAGGTTTTGCACACACAAAGACATTCAAAATGCTCCCTTGCACATCTAATGGAGAAGATCATTAAAAGCATATACTCCAATTTCCAACTATTAAGACAAACTTAATGCCTACTAACTATACTTCCAAACCTTCTCACTATAATTATAGCTAGCCTCTATTTTCTCTGCTACTATAGATTATGTGGATTTTATTGTTAAACAATCAATCTCCTCTACAAATTATACAATGACATTTTCATTTCATAAATTGTTATAATTCATCTGCCTGAACTTTCTTATTCCTTCACAACATTCAAAGTTAATTTGAAGAATACATACAAAATGTATGAAAATTATTATATTTGAAAAAATAAAATAAAACATAGAATGATTTAAAAAGTATTTAAATAATTTTAAAAAGATAGAAGGCTATCTTAAGATAATATTTAAGAGTTATTTTACTAAGAATTTATTTTATTTTAGCCTATTTTTATATCATATTTAAAATATCTTATAGTGACTGCATAATATATATAATGTGACTACATAATATATTAACAGTGACTGGTTAATTACCCTGTTCCAAAGCTCCCATTTTGGCACAAGCAGGGAGGATGCTGGCAAAGGTTTTGGAATTTAGCTTTACACCTGCCATTTGCATTTGCTTGAAAATTTCTAAAGCCTTTTCAAAAAATCCATTTTGTACATAGCCAGTAATCATGGCATTCTATGATACCACATTTCTTTGATGCATTTTGTCAAAGAGTTCACGTGCCTTGTCTATAGTTCCACATTTTGCATACATGTCTACTAGGGCAGTTGCATCTACAACATTTGACAAAATTTCTTTATCTTTTATGCTTTGATAAAAAGGTTTGAGATTTGCGCTCCTCCGTGTTACAATGATGTTTATTTATTTGGTTACGGTAAAGGGAGAAAAACTCTTTGCTCCCTCCTCCATCAAGCATGTGGCTTGTCACTCTATGTTATTTCCTTTTAAAGTTTATTACTGTTACTATGTGAAGAGTACAAATATGTATTTGGTAACATTAAAGGATGAGAAAAATGGATTTAAGCAGAGTGTGGTTGTTGAATTCCATATGGATACTAAACCTTATCCCGCTGAAAGCATGGCGCTTCTTGGCCTCAATCTAAAACCAGGAGAGGGTGAATTTTGTCACTAGGTATCTAGCGATACACTTCTTTTTATCGAGAAGGTATGAATATCAAGTGATAATGCTATCCAATTTGAATAAAGTAGCTTAGGAAATCCTTGATATAAGATCACAAGAGCAAGGAATAACTAGCTTCAACTTATGTGTCTATAATGTCTATTATTCTCAAATAGGAGCTTTGAAATCCCATGATATAAGATCACAAGAGAAAGGATGAGATTGGCTTTCGCTTATTTCAATAATATCTATTGTTTTCAAATAGGAGCTTGGAAATCCTTCTTATAATCGAAGGATGAGATTGGCTTCAACCTATGTTAATAATATCTATTATTTTTTGCTCATTATTTTCTTCATTGGTGTTTCATTTTTGCAATTAAATGAAGATTGACCTATTACTATGCTTAATGCTTAAGGATTGATGATTTTATAAGATTAAATGCATGAAAATACCAGGGATGTATCAATAACTTGATACCTCAAGTACTTATAATCAGTATGCCAGACAAACAAAGACTTAGTAGTAAAAACATAAGGTAGATATTTGTTGCTGATTTCATGTTTATCTGTTATGTATGCTATTTAATGCAGAAAAATAGAACCATTCATGAATTTAGAAAGAAAGAAGAAGATTTTCTAACTAATTTTGAGGATTAATATAAAAACAGATTTCTATAACAAGGCTTCAAAATAATATAGACTAATGTAAAATAAATTTCCATAAAAAGACTTTATAATAATAAATTTTATATCAAATGTGGATGTGGATGTGCAACCTATATAAGTCATCGTCATCTTTATTATTTTCTATAGTAAATACATCTAAAGCACTAGCAGAAGCACCATCAAGTCTGTCTGGAAATTAAAATTCAAAACCAAAGCCTCAAGATTGTTGTAGTGTTTGTGAAAAGGCTTGATACTTCTGAATATCAGCATCACTAACACTTCTTCGGGCATATTTCATTGACTCCTCAAAATGAGCAACCTTTATTTCAGCTACCTTGTCACTATCATCCTCATCCACTGCCTCAAGGTTCTCACTTCTTTTTCTTTCACGTTCAATATTCTGTAAAAGTGCAAAGGAAAGAGAACATGACAAATTATCTTTAGATGATGTTTGAGTTCCTACACCACCGCTTTGATGTTGATAGTCATTGTGTTTCTTTATATTAGAGATTACTTATTGTGATCCATTGTGCTTGTTTTCATGTATTCATGATGAAAATATAAACCTTGTTAACTTTCAAAACATGAAAACATCAAACCTGTTCTTTGACGGCTCAATGTCAAAGATGCCTTTTATGTTGTGTTTAATGACAATGCTTGTCATTTATTGTTTTAGTTTGCCTTATTTTGAAACATTGCATTTGTTTAATTTATGATATTGTAAAATACTATTTTGATCACTGGAGCTATGTATTGAAGCACCTTGCTATCATATACTTTGGAATGCTTTAATACATTGATGACTATTTGGAAAGTATTTGGTGGCACTAAAATAAAAATCATTTGTGTCACTGTTTCTTTTCTCTATGATTGATTATAAATATCATGGTGTTTTATGGCACTTTCATTAATTGTATCATGGTCGTGCTCTACTATTGTACTTAACCTTTAACATATCTCCAATGATTACAATGACTTGCACATGCTTGTACCTTATGGTTGTTCCATCTTCTTATTGTGATTGGTTCTGATATAAGGCATGATATGTCAATGTCTTCTTATTGTATTTATTCTATTAGGACTTCAAACTGAGTGACATTTCCTTTTCACATGAGCATAGAATTCAAAATTGCCTCTATAGAAGAAATTGTTCATTAATAGTAGATAGATGTGTTTTTCCCTATGATCTCATGATAATGGCCATATTCAATAACTCTATAACATGATGGTTGTTCCTTTTAAGAGAGATGGTTGTTCCATTGTTCTAAAAACTACACTTTGTTGTCCTTTTGACATGATAGCATTATATGTTAGAAACTTTGAGGTTCTCTTACCTTTTGTATGTCATGGCTTCACCTCTATGTAGCTAAATCTCACTCTAAAAATGACCTTCTTTTAGGAAACAATGAAAATCCTCTATGGGTTCATACTTATTGTGACTTCCCATGGCGCACTATCATTGCTTGTACACTATATTTTTCCAATACTTTTAAATTGTCACTGTCTTTGAAAATTAATGCCATATGTTGCTTACATTTGATTCAATTTCCATATTAATTACTCTCTTCATTTGTATTAGAAACTTTTTCCTTAAGCATGTGTAATGCAAACCTAGATATAGATGGGCATTAATGCATTAATGCTCAATTGAATGCCTTAATGCAGCTCCCAGAGAAAGGCCATTTGGAAGCTTTAGAGGAAATAATTTGTACTAGGTATGGAATCACCTCCACTACAATGCCAAATTTTGATGTGTTATTATCTTCAATTGCAAGCTTCTTTTGCAAAAATATATTGTATACCTTTACATACTAGACAATGTGACTATACAACTCCAGAATATATTCTCTATAATCTCTAATTTAGTAGTCTAGTGAGGAGATTTGTGTAACTCCCAAAATAATAATAACTCCCAAAATACTTATCCTTTTCAATATTTTGTGGTCTAGTGAGCATGATTTGTGTGTATATTTGTAAATCTTGTATAATCTTATAATATTTTTTTATTATTATTATATACAAGATACTACTAATGTTTGTATGTTTACATTTTGTATATTTATAGCCTGTGAAGAAAGTCCACACCTGGCAATATGAACCCAAAACAAAATAACGAGACACATCAAAAGCCACACAAGCGAGATTAACAAAGGTTGGCCAACACAAACTTGGCTCTGGTGGCTATATGAAATTTCACTCTCAACTTGTAAGTAGTAGCATTGGAATTTCATATCAAATTTTTATATATAAGGTTGCAAACAATTTTGTTTAATCAAATCATACATGTAAAAGTGATGATATTAAACAAAAAATACAGGGCACAGAATTCAATGTAGAGCCCATAGATGAAGACAAGAGAATAGCCTTGAAGGAAGGCTATGCAGTCGTGGCTGCACACCTACACCAAGCATCCCAAAGCCATAATGAAGAATCTATTGCACCAGATGAGACACAGGTAAATTGGTCAAATGAAAAGTAAATCAAATTGAATAGTTAATTTCAAACATAAATTGACTATTTCATGATAACAATGTGCATGACATTTCACTACAGCCTTCAAATCCTACCACAAAACTTGGGCGTGATGAAGGCCATGATGTGCATCATAGTGCTAGAGGTATTAATTTTCTATTGGAAATAAATTACATAATTATTAATAGAATTTAACATCTTTAATTGCAATTGGTTGTGTAACCTTTTTTTGAATATTTTAGAGCATGTTGAGCATGTTGAGGTGGTGGAAGATCAAAATGTTATTGTACATGATGATGTGGCATTGTTAGGTAAAGAAAAATGCATGTTATGTTCTACTAGTTAATGAAATACATGTAACAGTATAAAAAGTATGCAAATTTAACCCATTTACTTGTTATTGCAGCAGACCCCCCTTTAGTGCAGTAGTGTCATCCTCCTTGAGACATGAGGAAGCATCATAATTTGAGATCATAACCACAAGAGGAGGAAGATAATATTGATGGTCCTGTCAGCCTTTACCTAAATAAGAAATCTAAGAAAAACCTAAAAAAGAAATGATTTCTTAAATATGCTCTTTGATAAAACTTGTTTAATTAACTTTGTTGGATAATGAAAGAACATTGTTTTAAGTAATTATCTATGAATGTTGTGTATTAATATTGAATTATATGTCATGTTAATGAATATTGTTATGTGTTAATGAATTCTTGATTAGTGTTGCGTATTAATGAATGTTATGTGATTGTATTGATTGAATGTTATAGTTCATAAATGGATGAATGAAGTGTGTAATTAGATGTTAATGGGGAATTTAGATTGATGTTAGGGGGAGGCGGGGGTGAGGCCATATGAGCTTCCACCTTCATGTGGTTGGCCTTGTTAAGTAGAGAATATTAAAGTATTCTCGAAACCAAGTGAAGCTCAAACTAACACACCTTCATTATTTAATCAATTTCATTCATTCTAGGTCTTTTCTCATAAGTGCATTTTGAATGTGTCATTGTCAGGAAACTATCAAATAAAAAACTAGAAGGGCCAATAGTCAACTTCTCATTGTCATTGTCTGGCATGATTTGGCTTCATTTTGTGTAAGTATTCTCGTATTGAATGTGTCAACCTCTCTTGGCCTAATGTGGATTATTTCATTGGTTTGTGTTTTTGAGTAGGTGAAGTGTTAAATCAGATATCAGTTGGATCTATAAGTAGCATAGATATTCTATAGCTAATAGCCTAATACACCCACATGAATAAATTTACTTGTTGTCCCCTTAGGATTTACTTAAGCAAACTGTCCTTATGTGCTAAAAAATCAGTTGTTTTAGTGTTGCAATTGTAGATGATTGTATGCATGAATTCAATGACAAGAATTGAACATTTAGGCCCTATGATAATGCTTGTCATCAAGAAAATGAATCCAAGAAGGAATCTTTCAAGAAATATTTGGAGTCAAGCGGCATGCTTGATACCCTCACAAAAGGTCTGCGATAGTTCTTCTTATATGATGAAATGCTGAATCTAGAAAATTAATTTGTGAATTTGCATCTATTTGTGAGATAATATATTAATATTGGCAGTTCCTCTTATATGATGAAATGCTGATTTTAGAAAATTAGTTTGTGAATTTGCATCCATTATTTTTGGATGCCTGAATGTTATGTTTGCCTTGTGAGGATCCAAATTAATTTGATTGATATGATCTTTGAAATGGTGTAGTAGTCTTTTAGATTAATGTGATTTGTATTATCATATAATATCTCTGCTCTTATAAACTACCTTGTTTCCATGTATGATTTATAGTTATTCGTTCCAGTGTTCCAAAGATGAATCTAGATGATATCTTTGAGAAAAAGAATGAGGTTGCTAAAGTTGTTAAAGAACTTGAAAAGGTTGATATATTCATATCAGTTTCATTTATTTATTTATGTGTATTGTCAATTGATTACTGTAAAATATCTCTTAAATATCAAACAAGATGAAATTTGAATGCAGTATGATTCAATCGTTCATTTCTATGCTTATAGGCTATGTCAAACTACAGATATGAGATAGTTCAAACACTTATTATGGATATAGAGGGCGATGTGCATGTCAAGAAAGCAATGAATAAAATAAATGCAGACAAGACTGTTACATCCAATACTAAATGTCCTTTTTACCATGATATTGTTGGAGATTGCTAGAATATACTTTTGCATTTTGTAAATGGGTTGATGGTATTCATTTATTTAAGAAAAACCCAACTCATTATCCTCAACTTTGTTTATATTTTTGTTCTATATCTATTTAGTTTATTTA
This sequence comes from Chamaecyparis obtusa, assembly GCA_027943335.1. Lineage (NCBI taxonomy): Eukaryota > Viridiplantae > Streptophyta > Pinopsida > Cupressales > Cupressaceae > Chamaecyparis > Chamaecyparis obtusa. The sequence goes on from BSBK01000335.1 coordinate 2,057,554, forward strand.
CCCAAAATTTCTCTCAATTTCACCATCATTCATTTCATTCTTTTATATCAGTTGCAAGAATGAGGGTGGCAACACAAGAAAAAGAAGAGGTAGAGAAAATTTTACAAATCAAGAGAGCAGAAGCTTTCCTTATTTTATTTGTCAGTATGCATCAACACTTCCTTTTATGTTATATATGTATATTTTATAGATTTGTATATTTATAATTTTAAAAGTTGTATGTAATATATATCGGGTCTGTTTGTAGCACCAATAATGAAAATTGTTTTCTTGGCTGTCATACCATCCATCTCTATCAACAACTAGTTAAGGACTCTGTATGCGGCACCACCAACATCCCCAACACTGCTTCCACGTTGTAAACATGCAAACCAGTTATGCATCACCAATCAGAGAGCCTATCTCAAATAGTTCAAACAAAATTCCTACTCAAATATATTCACCATCCTCAACTTGAACTTCACTCATAAAAAATCAACACACCTGTGTAGCAATAGAATCAAGCTCATCAAAAAATAGGACGCAAGGAGCCGATCCTCTATCTTTATTAAAAATTTCCCTCACATTAGCCTCACTCTCTCTAAACCACATTGTTAACAATTTAGGGCCCTTCACACTGATGAAATTGGCCTGACATTTGTTAGCAATGGCTTTAGCAGATGGATTGCTAGCTGAGCCCAAAGCAGTCTGGAAGTGCTCATTACTAACGGCCATGGAGTTTAGAATCTCAACATCTATTGTCTCATCTTCTAAGTCTATAACATCCATCTTTTCCCTAATGCACTGAAGTGTAGCCTCAGTACACAAAGCAACAAGATCTGCTCTAACATATCCATGGGTATCCTTAGCAATCTTTTCAAGATCAACCTGTAACAAGAAAACTAAAGATAAATAGATACTCCATCAAGAAACATAAAGATTAATAAATTCTTTCAAAAACCAAGAATTGTTTAACATTAGATATAGAAGTACAAAAAATAAGTCCCCAATATATGTATATCATCAGAGAGCTTCATATTCTTTGTATGGATGTGAAGCACTTCCAACCTGCCCACTTCATCCAGAACCCCAATATCAATCTCCCTGTTGAACCTTCCAAACCTTTTGAGTGCTAGATCAATACTATTTGGTTGGTTAGATGCTCCCATAACAATAACATGGGCACACGATTTAAGTACATCCATAAGTGTAAGAAGTTGAGAAATAATTCTCCTCTCAACTTCACCGTGGGTTTTTTCCCTCTTGGGAGCTATAGAATCAATTTCATCAATAAATATAATGGACGAGCCATTCTTCTCAACCTCCTCAAAATCCTTCTAGATATTGCTTTCACTTTCTCCAGCCAACTTTGACATGATCTGAGGTCCATTGATAGAGAAAAAGAAGGCACGGGTTTCATTTGCCATTGCCCTAGCAATTAAGGTTTTCCCAGAACTAGGAGGCCCATAGAGTAGAATACCCTTTGGGGGCTTCACACCAATAGATTTGAAGAGTTGTGGGCATCTAAGAGGAAGCTCTACCAATTCATGGATCACCAGTCAGAGCCTATCTCTCAAATAGTTCAAAAAAAATGAAAAAACCAACAGTTTCATGCAAAGTAGAGAAGATGGATTACTAGAGCCCAAAGCAGTCTGGAAAATAGAACGAGCAGGAACCTGCTGGCAACAAGCAACAGAATGAGTGTGGACACTTGAAGATAAATATCTAGACTAATCACCGATCAAGATGTCATTGGTGAATAGTCTGGATATTTATCTTCAATTTTTTTTTAAACACTCCGCGTTGTGTCAAAATTTTGACCCACCTGCATCGTCTAGCCTAAAATTGACCATTTTGTGTCGAAATGTGGCGTCACGAGTTTGGCATCCTGGTCGAAGCTGCTAAATATTTCAACCAAATTTGGTCAAAATATGACCATCGCGAGTTTGGCATCCTAGTCGGAGCAACCAAAGTTTTCAACCCATATTGGTCGAAAGATCGACCAATACACAAACACTTACCAATGTTATCTTCGGCCTAGGTTGCCCTCATTTTCAACCAAAATAGGAGTCGATCATTCGACCAGTTCTGTAATGGGTCGATATTTCGATGCCAATAATAGTGACAAACCCGTTGGTCGACCATTCGACCGAGTTGGGTAGAAACTTCGACCAATAGTGCGTCAAAAAATGGTGCAAAATGTACTAGTGATAACTCAAATGGAAATGAACTTGAACTTGAACTTGACAAAGTTCAACTTCAACTTCAACTTAGGATTTTTACTGACCAAGACTATAACTGAGAGTTAATAAAAATTGAGGGTAACAACTGGCTCTGACTAGGGACCAGGACTACTCAGGACCAAGAAATGAACCTAGAAGCTCAATTTTACAAGATAGTTTTAAACCTATTAGACCAAGTCGACTCATCACAACAAAATTTTCTACTCCTATAGACACAAGCCAAAACTTATATACAAACAAGGCAAAGAAAACTTACAGCTGGAAAAGCTTGAGATCTTGCCCATTGTAGGATAGGGGTAATTCATCACCGTCAATATACCTTAGTTTAAAGGCATTTGGACCAAGAGCTTGAGAGATCTCGAATGGCCCCTTCCAGAGAGACTTGAACTTTCCATGTGCCCCTCGTGGCTCTCTATGCCTATCCCAGAGCAGAACCTTATCTCCTTCCACAAATTTTCTTGGTCTGGCATGGCAATCAAATATTCTTTCACCTTTAACTGATGACTGGTAATGTGATCAACTAATTCTTCCCTCTCCTCTTCTATCTTTGACAAATACAAAATCCTCTTCTCCAATGAATTCTGAAAGACTTCTGTGATGCCCCATAAAAGGTGAATGTTTGTTTATGATTATCTCTTGATTAAGGTTTCATTTTCTTGGGTTATCTAGTCCAATTCTACCTTTTACAATTTTTTGCACTCTTCATGTCTTGTTGATTCAATATCTCCATAATAATTCAAGATGTCTCAATTGATTTAATTTCGATCAATAGAACTAAACTTATTATAATGGTAGTTGAATATAAAGGAATGCAAATCAACTTGTAGGTAGGGTTGCAAATGATAATGACCATGTTTTATTGTTCAACCACATTTTTATGCTTCCAATACTCCAAAACACTAATCATCATTTTAGATTTGATAGGGAATACTATATATACTCCCATTAACCCTTTTGTATTCATACTTTATGCCTTTTTTGACCATTTTCTTAATTAGTGTAATGTTGGGTAGAGTTCTTTTGGTGTGGCAAACTAATGAGTCCAAAGAGGGCATAATGAAATGTATATACAAACAATAAATCTTGAATAAGATCCACATAAATTGTATAATACAAAAATAAAAGTTTCCCTTGATGTGTTATTCAAGTTACTTGGTTATTTCATAACAGGATAAGTATGAATAAATTAATGTATTTTCAATTTTGCTTAGTATATCTACTTATTACTATGTGGGAGTTTCTTTCAAGCATGGGCTTGAGTAATCAAGAGGGTGGAAACAATGTTTGAGTGCTATGAGTCTTGATGTACAAGGATTTAACCAAAAGACATGGATCCATCATGAAAGGTATGGATTATTACTTATCTATAAATTTTAGGCATTGTTCATATTTTCTTAAAATGTTTATGAGTTAATATTCTTATAACCCTTAGAGAGTAGTCTCAAGATTAACATGATGCCATTATATAATGACTAAGTAGATAATAAATGAGCAATGATTCCACATATGTAGTATTTTGTACATAAGATGAAATAAATATATTTTATTATAATTTATTTCATATACAAATAAAAGGGTTGAGTTATCTATGCCTATATATACCCTTTTAGAAAATATTAACGAAATGTACTTTAATTAAAAAATATATGTTTCTAATCTTGATAAGATTATTTTATTAAAGTTGTAGATTGATTTAAAAGAATATATAATTTTTTGAATGCTCCATTTAAAATAATGAATACATACGAAATGATTTAGAATTACTATACAAATAGCATTCACATAACTTTAAAAAGAAAAAAGAAAAAAGAGATATTTAGTTACTTGCAATATATATGATTGATTAAATTTGAACATTTTAAGCATGTAATAGAGACATTTAAATATGTCTAAAATATATTTAGATATGTATACTTAACTTTAAGAATCCTTTGAGATTGTAGTTGTTCATTGAATACATCCTTCTAGGCATTTTAGAAACTAGGTAGAATTAATGGCCAATATTGAAGAGGCATGGTTATCTTAACCATTATTTTGACCAAAAGATTGAAGGTCATTTCAAATTGCCAACTGTCATGACCTATGGTCTTGCAGAAACTCCATTAGAGTCCATCATAGGGACCTCTGTCGACAGATTACAATGCATGTAATCAATGAGGTGATGCTGTAGGATTGCATTTAATTGTCCCTATTTGAGTGTGAGTCATGTTACTCTATTGATCATCCTCCACCTGTCATGAAAGAAAAACTCCTTAAATGTGGCGAGGAGATTTGTCAGTGAGACTTATGTACTAGTGACAAGGAGGCGTGCTGATGGCCTGCAATAAATTAATGTAGTGGAGCTGGTCAAATGAGGATGGTACCTTGATTTCTAATGTAATTCCCTCCACCTCCTTGTCCTAGGCTGAAAACGGCAGGGGAGTGTACAAGTTCTGGATGAGGAGGAGTTGCAATGGGGCTATCCTTGCAAAGGGATGCTGAGGATTTTACTTTCTTGGGGCTGGCAGTCGAGGAGGGGAGAGAGGAAGCCTTCAATTCTGGAATCGCAGAGCCTCCCTACTCCACATCCATGTTTCAAACTTGTGATTCCATCACAGCTCACCAAGAATGTTCCTGTTACTATATCTTGTGTGTAACTTGGGCTTTTTCTATAAGATTTTTAAGAGGTTCTTTTCATCGGCTTATTCTCCATCTAAGAAAGGTAGAATGTCAGCAAGTATTCATTGTTGAAAGGGCTTGTAGTTTGGCTTTGTATTTACGTTTGTTCTAGAACCCATAGATAGATAGATAGATAAAATTTTAACGTCTGCGAGGCTAAAAATAGCCTATGGGATAGCAAAACAACTTAAGCAGACTTAAGTAACTCCATGTGTTTCTTGTGCAAGTTGATGATGAGTCCACCCAATTGCTCAATGTACTCTTCGTTGAATAGGTTATGCCAAGAGCTATCACATATAGTATCCACAAATTTATCTCTGTTGTCTTTGTAGGCCTCACATTCTAAAATAAAGTGTTGTTCAGTTTCCACTTTCCCAAAATTGCAAAACCTGCAAATTCTCTCTTCCCAAGCCTCCTTTGGCCTCTTCCAATGCCCGGTATCACAAAGAAGTTGGTGAGAGTTGGTTCTCAGCTGAGCAATAAGAATTTTAGCCCTCCAAGAAATGTTGGCTCCTAAGTATGCTTTTTGGAGTTGATCACATGTGGGGTTGAACTCTTTTATATAATATATTTTCTTCCTCCCGATCTCATTCCCCCAATTTCTCTTATAGAATTTCTCCATAACAAAGACCTTTATTTCTTTGTTATTTGTGGGGTATATATTGAATTGAATATTCCATTTACTCATCCATTTTGATGGTTTGTGCATCCATGTCTTTTTTCGTTTACACAATGTATCATTAAAGACAACTTTAGGCCATCTATCTTCTTCCATTTTTTTGATTCTTTTTAGGTAGCTTATAAGGTGAACCATAGCAAGTGCCTCGATAGGTGCAGCCCCCATTTCACTTAGCATGATATCATATGGAACGGTGCTTTTGATTTTAAATTTGCTTGTGATCAAACACTCTTGAATTCCTTCGATTTGTTTCCATTGTGCTATTGTAGTGTTGTTGCCCCATAATTCACACCCGTAAAGAACAACCGACAGCACAAGAAAACCAAACAAGATTTGAATAGTTTTCCAATCCCAAAGCTCCACTTCACGACACCTATTCTGAAGAGCATATAATCCCTGCCGAATCACCTACATGAGTTGCAATCCTTGTGTTTTGCACTAAAATCCCATATGATGGTGAGAGATACCACGACATTTTTGCTAAGGCCAAGCGCCCTATTTTACTGAGAAGACGGTCAATATGGTAGGATTTCGAAAGGTAGGATGCATAGTTAAAAGTGCAAGTGTTATTTTTCTGGGTTTAGCTGCAAGGTTAAGATGTACAGGTGTAGAGCCTATACAAATGACAGTACACTCAAATAGTATGAAGAGGTGAAGTATTGTAAGGAGTTTAGTGTTGAATATGAAACCCAACAGTCTGTTTTCCTCCAATTTATTCTAGCTATTCAACTTCGTCATTCGAAGACATGTGGATATTGGAGTTGTGTATATATTGGTTGTATGCTGTTGTAAATGTAATTGTACAAAGAATAGTGATTAATAATATGTTTTTATACCATGGTTGGTCTTAAATCCAAGTCGAGGGTTAGTGGCGATATTGCAGTATGTTCCAGTTTAGCTAGATCGATAGAGCTGTTGAAGCCTGCGATGTGCATCTCAAGCAGCTCCCTCGCATGCCATGCTCTTCATTCTCGCTAATGGTGGTAGCTGCAAACAAAGACCACAATAATATTATTTTGGAAAGAAAGATCACAGTCCATATTTATGCTTACAAAAAATGATCCAACCAAATTCACCAGGAAGGAAGAAACTTGGCCTCGCATCCATACTGTGCATTTTGGGAAAGTTTCTTACAAAACCTAATAGTTGATCTTTTCCGCTAGTAATATTTCTCTTCCCCACTGTAAGCATTTCATGTTCATTTAAACATAGGAACCAAATTAGGTTAATCTCAGTGTTAGTATATGTCCTTTCTAGTTAATGAGTTTTAGTCAAATTTTCTTTAAATCATGTGAAGTAAAGTTTGACTTTTTTTTTATTGAATGTTTGTCAGAATCAATGTGCATTTATATTGAACCACTATGTTTGATAAAAGAATACTTTCTATTAAACACAAGTTTAGTTTGTTTTTAAATGCATCTATTAGCATTATCTTACATCGTGGACACCTTTTTACAGGAATCTTAGATTCATTTAAAACAAAAGTACCATATTTTATTGTAGAAGAAATATGAAATATGTTCTCTCCTTGATTTCATACCAATATACCAATTACTTATGGATGCCCACTCGACTATGTGATATTTAAATTTATATGATTTGAATAGATTTTTAATTGGTATTGAGTTGCAATAATTTCCAAATAGTGCATGTCAACAAAACATTATTCTAGTATGGATAAAGCGTTAAAATATATAGTTTTGTATCATATTGTACTTAATTATTAAGATTCAGCAAGTTGATATCTCATTGCAAACTATAAATCTTATAGAGTGATTCTCAAGGCCCATCATTTATGTATTCAATAATTCTAGTTGTATAGTTAGAAAATATATTGGTATTTTTTGTCATTCATAATTAATAAATTATCTATAAGTTATTATCTTTGCGATTTATGCATTTGCATCCACAAATATGGATTTTGATCAAACATATGATAGCATTGAGTGCTATAAATTTCATAGAGAGTTGATTGGGGAATTTTAGTGTAATATAGATTGTAAGTACTGGGAAATGAATTATCTTGTGGGATATGTATGCTATCCACTTAAGGAAATTTTTGATGTTAACACTTTCTTACGTTTAAGTTTTAACTAATAAACATTTAGGACCATATGTGAATCTCAGTGACCTCATGCAAATTTTCACAGTCTATCATAAGCCTTGTTAGGTCGTGTCAATATTTCCTTTGAGTCGTGGTTATAGTGTTAGTATTCCTTACTCTCATAATATGATGATTAGCTATTTGTTTTTAAAAAGGGTATATAAATTAAAGTATGGATCTATCTATTTACTTCATCTAGACTTTATCATTAGGTTCTTTTAGATTGTGTGGTATCAAGATGAAATGTGGTTCAATTAAAACTATTATCAACTTTATAGAAAATATTAACATAATGATGATCGAAATTAAGTTTTTTAGAGTTGCTAGGATCCTTAAGTAATAATTTGTTAATGAGTTGTTGTGACATGGAAAGGAAGCTCACCATTGATCATAATGGGAGCCAAAAAAAAAAAAACTATTACTTGCTTGGGGGTTGGCTAGGACCTTAGAGATCTCATGATGCCATTTGGATGGGAGGAGAGCATGTACTTTGTTATTATATTTCCTTTAGGAACTCATCTAATGATAAACATACATCAAATTTGAAAAAAATTCTCGAATGAAACTTTAGGGTAATGGGAAGAAGCTTATTTGGTAACTACTTAGTAAATTTACTTTAATGTGAATGTAACTATTAGAGATCTATTTAAAATAGATTCCTTGTAAAGACTTTGGTAAATTATCCTTGAAGAAATAAAATAATATTTGATTACTTTTCCTTCATGACTCATTCATTTCTTTCGTGTGCCATTACTATGATGCAACTACTGTTTAATTGTCCATTTAACATATTGAAGAGGAAATTTACCTTCCTGATCATGTAGTTAACTTTTAACGAATATCATATTATGCACCTAGTCTTGTAGTCTTGTATGCAGGCACAAGTAATTCAGACGAGAGAAAAAAACAAAACAATAAATGGAACATGAAGAGAGTCTCAGGTATGCAATTTTAAGTTATGTTCATTCTTTAAACATTGTTATAAAGTTTATTATTCTAGCTAGACGTGTTATCATGTTACAAGAGAAACCTTATTGTATTTCATGATATATGTAGCATGTCCTTGCATATAGAAAAAAAAAATTGATGCTATTTCCTATTTTTGAGTAGATTAAATAGGTTGTGTGATGTCTAATATAGTGTTTAAATTTTGGGTATTACAACTTCATTCTCCACACACCTTTGTAACTTGGCAGAAGCTAGTTCCAATGGAAGTGATAGTTGTGCCTCAACTCCGAAGACTAACTCAAAAGGTGACATACCAATAGCCCTTTTGGGGGAAGTTCTATTCACCCAAAATGCTTCATATAACTTTTTATACCAGTCTTTTCCCTTCTCATCCACCAGCTTCTTCATGATGTTGATCAGATTCTTATTTGTGGATTCTTCTTAACCATTTCCCTGTGGGAAATAATCTGAAGAGTGGGATAAATTTATACCATGATCATAGAAGAAGATTTGAATCTCTGGAGATGAGAAATTCTAAGCATTATCAACCACTATCTTGAGGGGAACTCCAAACCTCATGACAATATTTTCTTTTAAGAATCTACAGGCTACCTCAGAAGTGGTTATTTGACTAGTATCGCCTCGACCCACTTGGTAAAATAATCAGTCACCGTCAGGATATGCGTATTTTTTCCACTTGAAGTTGGGTTAATCGAACCAATAAAATAAAGCCCCCATTGTTGAAATGGCTCTTCTATGATCACTGGCCTCATAGGTAAAGCAGCTAACGAGGGCTTACCCGAGAAGAGTTTACACTTTTCACAATTCACCACCCACTTATATGCATCTTTAAACATCCTAAGCCAATAATAGCAATTTCTCAGGATCTTGAAAGCCATTACGGATGATGAATAATGTCCCCCACAGGCTTCATTATGGAATGCTTGTAATAAATTTTGTTGCTGATCTTTGTCAATCCACCACAAGAACATCCCATCCAACCCTTTCTTATACAAAACATTATCTACTATGAAATACTTCGCTGCCTTCAGCCTTAGGTTTCTTCTCTCTTTGGCTAATAGGTGGTCTGAGGCTTCTCCATAAGTCAGAAAGAAAGCTACATCTGAAAACCATGAGTCATTTGTCACTATGAACAAAAAATTGCGTAAACCTTGCCCTTCTTGATTCTCAGCCATCAATTTACACAGGCCATGTCCTCTTACTAGTTTTGTTGGCTCAATTTTCAGATCAAACTCCTGCACCTTTGCTACCTAGCTAGCCCTGTTATTCATTTCCACTTCCTATTGAGTAAGGATGCTCTTAACAGCAGAATTTGGAACGAAGACTACAAAATGTGAATGAAGTATGTAGTATTGGAATTGTTTAACTGCCTTTACCACTGCAAATGCCTATTTTTCAATTTGGGAATAATGCAACTCATGTTTTTTAAGTAGTATGCTCATGAAGGAAATAGTTACCTCTTCATCATTCTCATTTTTTTGTAACAACACTCCAGACATCATGTGTTCTGATGCATAGCAATAGATGATAAAATATTTTTTAAAATATAGGTGTATTAATGTTGGAGCACTAGCTATAGCTTCTTTTATCTTCCCAAAAGATTTAACCACTGGTTCATCCCATTTGAAATTTTTCTTTTCACTTAACATGTCTACCATTGGCTTTGATGTCTCGGCAAAATTAGGAACAAACTTTCTCAAGAAATTAACTTGACCAAAGAAAGACTTTATTCCTTCCTGATTGACAGGAAGACACAACTGCTAGATTGCTTTTACCCTTTTTGGATCAATTTTAATGCCCTCCTTTGAAACTAAATGACCCAACAACTTCCCTTCTGTCACACAAAAGATTGACTTCTTCAGATTTAAAGAGACACCATGATCCCTGCACCTCTGCAAAACTTCTTTCAAGTCCCTGAGATGTTTCTTGTGCCTCCTGGAAAACACCGTCATGTCATCTAAATAAATAGTAATGGTTTTATTTAACAATTGGCAAAAGTAGAGTTAATGGCCCTCTGAAATGTGGCTCTAGCATTAATTAAGCCAAAAGGCATTCTTCTATAGGTGAAAGTGCCCCACGACGTGGTGAAAGCCGTCTTATGCTGATCTTCATCTATGATGCTAATCTAGTTGTAGCTTGAAAAATCGTCAAGAAATGACAACATCTCTGAGCCAACAACAGTCTAAAGCATCTGATCCATCATAGGCAAAGCAAAGTTATCTTTAAGGCTTGACTGGTTGAGGTTCCTAAAATCCACGTAGATTCTAATCTCTCCATTCTATTTTTGCACAAGAAAAATATTGTCCACCCATGTTGAATGGTGAATGGGGAAGATAATGCATTCCTGAAGCATTTTATCAATCTCTTTAAAAATGGAATCCGCCACCTTTGGATTATAGGTCCTTAATTTATGATGGAAAGGAGATGTTCCTGGTTTCAGGGGAATATGGTGTGTAAACTGTCCCTACCTTAAATTCTTTAAATCATCATAGGTCCAAGAAAAAACATCCCCGTACTCTTTTAACAGCTTGGTAAAATGACCCTTTTCACCTTCATCACAGTACACCCCTAGGTTTACCATCTTGGGATTAAATTCATCTCCAATATTAATATTTTCATAGTCACCTGAAGGGACATTATCTGGTTTGACAGGTTGGTTTAAATAACAATCCCTCCTATCAAACAGTTTCTCTAACTCTACTAGTCCTTTGGGTATGGAGTTACCTTTAAGTTGAGTCACTTCCTCTGAGGAGCTAGCTCCCTTTTTTGGACAAAATTCATGACACTCAGATTCTGATCCTTCAAAGTAATTGGTTGATAATTTATCCAATCCCTGCAGAAATTCATTAATGTGGGCATCGTCTCTGAAAAATTTCTAGGAACAAGAATTATTAGGTACACTAGGCCTATGTATGACCTCAATGGTATACCGATCCTTTGTGAAGTTTGGATGTGGTATCAACAAGGATGCTGATCCTACAAGAGCATTAGCTCTTGAGTTATATTCCTTGGGAATTGCTTCAATGGAAAAAGCTTCAAACCATTTGAGTTCATCCCAAACCCTATTTCTTTAATGCTTCAGTCTCTCATTCTTCACTGGAATAAGTTCTTAACCTATTTGACAATTAGCTCAGCATCACCACGTGCCTTTAAAATCTTAATTCCTTTTTTCTTTTCTTCTTCTAAACCCAATAGCATGGCTTCATATTCTGTTGTATTGTTCGTGTTCTCAAATTCAAGCTTAAATGAAAAAGGGAGTTTGAGACCAGAAGGAGAAATAAGGACTACCCCTACCCCTGAGCCTATGGAAGAGAAATTTCCATCAAATTCAAGAATCCAAGGAACTTCTTCATCTACAACAACTGGACAAGGGACATCATCTTCTGATAAGATAACATAGTTAGAAAAATCAGACTCTTGATACAAAATCTGAGATTTAGGATCTTCTGAGGGAAAAATATTGTACTTGGACTTGGGTTCTGGGAGTAGAGTAACCTTCTTATTTCCTATAGGAACTATGGCCTAATACCAATCCAACTTTACCTCACCACCTAGATCTCTACAAAAGGTTCTGCTTAGTAGCATTCCATAGCTAGCTGGAATATCAGCTACTAGAATGGTTAGCTTTAATCTTTTATCAGGGAAATTTGCCAAAGCAACTTGAGCATCTTTAATTTGACCTAAGAGAGGAACCTTCTTAGCATCCATGGAATAGCAGCGGCCAAAAGTGTCAGTCATGGGAAGATCTAATGCTTTGGCTATAGATGAAGGCATGATATTATCTGATGCCCCTGAATCAATGATACAATTGTTTATTTTGAAACCGTGAATGAATAAGGATACATAAAAGGGTTCTAGTTTCAAACTAATGAGAATAGTAGAAATGGGCTTATCTACAGGCTTTTGTTCTACTTTGTCCTCTTTCTTTACAACTTCTCTTTTAAAACATGCATTATTAGTCTATTGAGCCTTAGGTTCAATAGAGGAGCCTTTAACATAATTAACTAATTTATCTAACTCCTGAGGGTTCCTTTTCAAATAATCTGTAGCAGAGATTTGTACTTTAGAAGTTTTACAGAAATCTACTATACTAAAAGAAGATTTAGATTCAGACCTTTTCAAGATTTGTATCTCTAGACTACCTATCTTTGGGGCCTTCAAATTATCATTGGCCTAACTTCTAGTATCCTTGGTTGCTGCATTTGACCAACTACTCACTTTTCCTCCACACTGGTTTCTTGTTAAAACTAAGCAAGATGTATCCCCTAAAGTTACCAATATGTCATCACCCCTATCGAAGTCAAATTCATATTCAATATAGAAATTTCCAAAGTCACCAGGTATTTCAAAGGATGTGTCTTCAACAGTTACCTTCGTTGTAGCTTCTTTTTCAGCTTCAAGTTGTACATGTCGTATATTTTCAGGGCATGAACCTCCTTCATGCTCATTGGTAAGATGGAAAACACACATGTTGCCTCTATTTGGTGGAGGTTCAATTTGTAGTCTCTGCTGTGTAGGAGGCAAATTGAATTGTTTATTTGAGCCTGAGACTCCTTGAGTAGGGTATTTGTGTGGGATATCTTGATAAGGACTTGTAGCTTTAGGTAATTGTCTCTTGATTGTAATTAGGTCATTCATCAGTCTTTGTATTACAGGGTCTGATGATGAGGAAGTGAAAGGCTGGGAGCTAGTAGTTTGTACATCTTTCCTCCATTTGACACTTGTTATGAGATCATCTTCTAATTTAATAGCGAGAGTCTGAGCAGCTCCTAAGGTGGCTGGCCTAGCTCTTTTTAAAGGAAATGCAACATTAGGAGGCATAGCATTCAAGAAAAACCCCTTTTGATTTTCATCATTAGGTCTTCTTGTAGCTGGAATTACCTGAATTCCCTTGTTAAATCTTGCCATGAACTCCCTCATAGGTACTTGAATCTCCTTCTTCATTTGACTTAACTGGATCAAAAGAGTATTAGCATCATCAGCTAACTTAAACCTAGTCTCAAATGTTGTTTTCATGGTATTCCAATTGGTAATAGAGGCATGTGGTAGATTATGAAACCATTCTGATGCTACATCTGTCAATGTCAGGACAAAGACTCTGATAGCCACATCTAGAGTACCAACAACCAAAACTCTGCATGCTATGTTAAAGGCATTCAAATGGTCTTCTGGAGACTTCTTTCCATCACCACTAAATTTAGGTAAAATATCACGACCTTTAGGCAAATTTCCCAAGTTTTCTCCTAAGCTTAAAGGTCCTACAGCCGCACCCTAGGTTTGATTCTGAGCCATGGTAGGTAAGATGAAATTTAAAGGCTATAGATTTATGAAAGTAGGGGCTAGGGTTCCCGGTGGTACCAAGGATTGAAAAGAAGACACATGGGTAAATTTGGCTGGGGAAGAAGGCCTACTAGCTGTCTTGTACCACCTTTCTCTTAAGGGAGTTTGGGGTTTAAAATCAAGCTTTGCTAGGTCTTCAAAATCAGAGTCAACAAGACCCTTTGCCCGGTCTCCCCTTGTAAATCTTTTATCAGCCAACTTACTTAATTGAACTGAACAAAAATGAAAAGAAAGACATGATCTCAAGGTCTCTGGACTACTCTGTCCACTATAGCAGCCTCTTGGGCTATGATTAAGCCCCTTAACCACTCTCCAATTTCCTCCTCCTCTTCAAGAACTAACCTTACTTGCTAATATTGTTGACCACTTGTACTCAATTTCCAAGTAGTTTCATTAAGGTCAGCAATTATGTCTTCTTCAACATCTGAAAAATCAAGGCCTGGTTGCAAAATCGGAGGAACTTCTTGTTGGCCAGGAATAACCTTAGCGGGTAGCACCATAATTGATCATTAAATAACAAAGATGCCAATCCTAGTCTATTCTTAGACTTTCCCCAGTAGAGTCACCAAAAACTGTTAGCATACAGTTTTTCTTTTTCTTTAAATTAATCTCAAACTTCTTTAAAGCATGAAAAGAAAAGAAAATCTCAACACTAACAAATGAGTTTCTTTGAAAGAAAACTCTCTGCAAATTATAAGGTGCAACTACCTTCTAAAAATATTTTCAATATGATCTTATTGAACATAGAAAAGTAAAACCATGTGTACTTTTCACCAGAAAACACTTAAGGTAAACATCCAGTTCATCAACATGAAAAGAATGTGCAGATTTTGAAAGAAACAAATCTTCTTCTATCACTATCTATAACTTTGAAATCTTTAAATCTAAAACTTCAGTAAAGATTCTCTATGTTACTCTAAGCACAAAATCCACCCATATCACAGTTGAACTTTGTTTAATATAACTTATCTCCACAAGAAAATAAATCACATAAGATAAACAATAGTATTTATCAATTCAAAAGCTTAAACACATATGCAATACAATAGGATATTTCATATATTCTGTAATATTAGTATTCAAAAAGCTTGAAGCTTAGTTCTTAGAAA
Source organism: Chamaecyparis obtusa (assembly GCA_027943335.1). Lineage (NCBI taxonomy): Eukaryota > Viridiplantae > Streptophyta > Pinopsida > Cupressales > Cupressaceae > Chamaecyparis > Chamaecyparis obtusa. Next base: position 2,072,635 of record BSBK01000335.1, read on the forward strand.
ATAGTTCCTCAAAACTCAGAGAGCTGACCCCTTAATAAGTTAAAAGTTTTCAAATATATAGCCACGTAGGGCTTATGAAAATAACTGAATGAAACTCTCTTTTTCTAGAAGTAAATGCTTTTAAACTTAATAACTATCCTAAGCATAAAACAAAATAAAATGGTATTAGACACACAACACCTTCAAAATAGAGCCAAGTGTCCCAGATGACTATGATGTTGAAGCCGCTGCAAGCCGTGCTGCCTTCCAATCTTGAAATATGGCTGTGAATGCAGATATTACCTATTGGTGCAGAAACCCAAGGAAATTGATTCACTATTTCCATACTTCATTTTCCCTCTTGATTTCAACAATCTTTTCTTTGTGCATGACTAAGTGATCCCGCTGAATTATAAGCATCGATTCTATCCATGCAACCTTTGTGAATTCTTGGACTGCTGGTGCCTTCATTCTTTTGAGCTCATCAAACCAAGTACTGACATTCTTAATTACCTACTCAATCGGTCTATCTAATTCCCCTTGACATTGTTTATCCAACCAGTTTATGTCATTGCAGATAATATCCCTGATGATTCCCAACCCCTTTAGGAGGTCTTTTATTTCAGAAACTCCTTGTTCTACAACTTCATTTCTCCAATCTATACACTCCTTTATAACATAAAGGGTTTTTTCATCTAGCCCTGGTACTGGCTTTTCTTCGAGGAATTTCTGTAGGCCATTTTCTTGGGCCTCTTCCATCCAATGGAGTTCTTTTGTCCAAGTTGTCTTTTCTATCTCCCACTCCTTGATACTTGCCTTATCTTTCTTTATTAAATGACTTCCTTCAACGTGAGCTTGATCTAAGTGAGTTATTTGCTTGGCAGCTTCTAACTTTACATGCTCCACCCATTCCTCGTATGCTTTGCTAATCACCTTGTTTCTTTGCACTTGGTCAAGAAAACTTTGATTATCTAGGGATTTCACATCAATGGAGGCTAGCATTTCACTCAAAGGAAAGGGCTCTGAATTTTGGATGGCATTTATGTATTGGGTCATATTTTTCATAGCTTCCTTCATCTCCTATTTGTCTTTAGTGTCCTTCCAGACTCTATTGGCAATATTATTATTCGAGACCTCAAAAAACTTCATGTCAGTGGCTCTGCTATCTCTCCCTAAGTAAACTCCAGATATCTGGAAATCTTGGGCTGAAACCTCTCGTTCAACCTTGTCGCTTATTGGATCTACAATTTCTATCATCTAGTGGCCACTTCTTTCATCGAAATCAATTCTAGATTCCATCCTTGTCTTTTTAGTCTTCGGAGTTTTTCTCAAACACTTGCTCACAACATCCTCAATAGGGATAGATATAGGAACCACGCTTTTCCTTTTGGCAACATAATTCTCTAGCCATAGTGGAGTTGCAGATGACTTCTTTTGAGTATCATGAATACTCAGAAGAGCCAATGAATCCTTTCGAGTATTTCTTGTTTCATCCTGAAATTGTCGATTATTTTCCATATCAGGTATACTGGAGCCTGCAACTGGATTCTCCTATGAATCGGCTTCTGGTGGATCCAAATTCACGATGACACTAGGGGTCACTTCCTACCACTTGGCCTTGTTCTTTTCCCTGGAACTTGATTGGGTGACTCGAGCTATGGGTTCATCTCAGAGTTGAACTTGAACTTGAACTTGTGGAGAAGTTGGTTCAACTTCAAGTTCAACTTTTCCTGCAAAAGATTGATCAATATTCACATTAGTTAAAACAAAAGTTTTCTTTGACGAACTCCTCTTCTTTGTTTTCACTTGTTTCTTGGTAGGCTGTGGAGGATTTATAGAAGCCATTTTCTCAAGCAACCATGCCTTTGTTCTTTCAATCACCCTGTTCATTCTCGCTTGCAAGTTATCTTCCTCCAGCTTCATCCAATCTAACTCAGGAATAGGAAGGGCCTCTACTTTCTCCAAGAATTGGGGATCAATAACATCAACCTCATCATCCTCTTCTACCCCATCTGTATTCATATCCAGTCTGAAAGTGATAATTTGTTTCATGGTTAATCTGGACCACAACCTTTTCCTTCCAATTCATCAGAACAATTGGCCCAAAAATACTCCAACTGAGGAATATGCATGAAAGTGTTAGGAACATTAAGGTTTTCTCTAGTAAAACCTTTGTAATCAAAATTAGTTCTCGGTGTGTAAGTTTGTAAATAGAAAGAAAAAAATTCTTATTCCATAGTTAAAGCATCCTGCAAACTCTTGCATCTGTAGTAACCCAACTCGATAGGAAAAAGAACACCTGAGGATTTCTTTGAGCTTCCAAATTTATGTTCAACAATAAAAAGTTTCCTACTGAGTTCCATTAAGAACACATTGTCTAAAGAAAACCTAGGAAGCCATAATGGTTCTTCATCAAATGCTCCAACCCTGATGTAGGAGCATCCTGGGTGTAAGAGCAATCTTGCATCACCCAAAATTATTTCTATTTTTGTATTCAATAAGGGCTATCTTGTGTAGAGAAGCTATTTATGGAAACTTTCTATTTTTAGTAAGTTGGTCATTCAATCTTAGAATATTCTGATTTCTTCCTTGGAGGTTCATTTTGGTCATATTAGTTTGCCAGTAAATTTTCATTGACAGATCAAGTCTAGCCTTGTAGATATTGAAGATTTTCGGTATTGGCAACAGGGTACATAAACTTTGAACTTAGTTTTGAAAGATTTAGAGGCCCCGAATGAGGTTGACAATTTGGGTGACAAGTGCTTGCACTAGTCAAGCCTGTAGAGCGCTTCGTGGCATTTTCAAAATGGGGTTATAATAGTCAATCAGGTCAACTGGTGATGACTTATGGTCTTCGGAAGTTGGGTCACCTAAAATGGCGAAAAATGATTTTCCTTAAAAAATTTTGTTTGGGTTTCAAAATTTATTTTGAGCCGAATTTGATGTAATAAATTGTAAAATAAAATAATTCTAAGTTTGGTCGGCCTTGTTGGCTAAATTTTGGAACCTTCCTAGGTGATGAAAAATTGCCTATATAAGGAAGGCTGTAGTGTTGTCTTAGGAGTTCGAGACAGTTTTGGGTAGATTTGGGTAATTATTCGAGGCTTTGTCCTACAGAATGTTGTAAAGGGAATGCCCATGTGGGTTTTCTTATTGTAATTCTAAAAGTTTGTAATTTCCACCTTTGTGGAGATAATAAAAAGCTCATTTTCTATTCTTGTATATTGTTGTTGTTTCTCTATTTCTATTATGTGTTTGTGGTATTAAGGGGAGCACCCTTCATCAAGTGGTATCAGAGTCGGAGTTCCTGAGTGTGTAAACAAATCATTGATTGTGAGGCAGTTTGCACCAGGACCATGGGTTAGGGTTTTTGTGTAAATAGATCACCGACTGTGAGGTAGTTTGCACCAGGACCGTGGTCAAGATTTTAGTGAGAAGGGAAAAAATACCTCCATGAAGGGAACGTGGTGGAAGAGGTGGTGTTGTAACACTTGAGGTTATGGCACTACAGAGACAAGTGTGAGCATTAAAAGAGGAGATTCACAGAGGAATGAATCTTAATGTCAGAGATGAAAGTGAGGATGAAGCTGAAGAAGAAGATCAAGAAGGAGAAGTCGAAGTTGTGAACCAGGAGGAAGAAAGACTTTTCTGAGCCATCTCAAAGATCGGGAAAAGAACTAAGATTGAGGTTCTGAAATTTTTTGAAAATCTTAACCTAGAGGAATTAATCGACTGGATCAATGAATGTGAAGAATATTTTGAGTATGAAGATATCGAGGATCCTGATTGGGTCAAGTTTGTGAAGGCCAGATTGAAGGGTCATGTGAAGATCTGGTGGCAAGAGATTCAATTGGAGGGAAATTGAAGAGGAAAGGATAAAATCATAAGATGGGAGTGGATGGTGGATAAATTTAAGTGATAGTTCATCCCTGTTGATTATGAGCTTGACCTACTGAAGAAAATGAAAAGCTTGAAGCAAGCGGGAAGATCTGTTCAGGAGTATACAGAGGAGTTCCATCGAATCCTCATCAGAATAGGACATGTGGAGACTGATAAGGAGAAAGTTTCCTATTACCTTAATGGGTTGAGGCTGGGCATTCAGGACAAGTTGAATCTGGTTCAAATGAACAATATTGAAGAGACATACCAGCTTTCCCTAAAAGTAGAGGAAAAGCTAAACAAGAAGTTTGAGAGCATACAAGGTGGAAGAGGTCATGATGGAAGATCTGGTAGACGGTCATATGAAGATTGAAATAAAGATCTGAAAAGGTAGGATGAGGCTAGTAATAGTCAAAATCAAAGAGGAGATAATTTCAATCATTTCCATGATTAGAATAATAGAGATCAGAGAGGAAGAGGAAGAGGACAAGGATTTGGAAGAGGAGGCTTTCATGGAATATGTTTTCGTTAAAGAGAAGAAGGTCATAGGGCATTTGAATGTCCTCAATGCCAAGGAAGGATGGATAGGAGGAATGAAGGCTAGGCCAGAGTTGCACATGTTGATAAAGATGCTAGATCATCAAATTTTGAAGATGTTGAAAGAGGAGAAATGTTGATCAACAGAAGAGTCCTGCTGAGTGGTGAAAATGAACCTGAGCAAAGGAGATCTTGTTTCACACTTGGTGCAAGTGTGAGGGTAAGTGTTGTGATGTGATTATTGATAGTGGTAGTAATGATAATTTGGTTTCAGAAGAGATGGTGAAAAATTTGAAGCTCAAGAGGTAGAAACATCCACATCCATATCAGGTTCCCTGGGTGCAAGATGACCATAGGGTAATGGTTAGTGAACAGTGCCTAGTAAAGTTCAAGATTGGTGGGTACCATGATGAGGTACTATGTGATATCATATCTATGGATGCATGTCACATGTTGTTGGATAGACCTTGGAAGTTTGACAGATGTTTTGTACATGATGGTCATGCGAATACCTATTCCCTGACAAAGGATGGAGTGAGACATAAGCTAAAACCATTGAAGGAAACACAAGAAAAGGTATGTGGTAATGCAAGAATAACTTTTGTTGATAGAGGAAATTTCTCATATAGTATGTGGCATGAGCATATGTGTTTTACCTTAATTCCAAAGGTTGGGAAAGAGGAAGTAGAAGATGTACATGTAGAAGTTGTTGAATTATTGAATGAGTTTTAGGATATTGTATCCGATAATGTGCCTGATGGATTACCACCAGTAAGAAAGATCAGTGATCATATGGACTTGATTCCAAGAGCCAATTTTCTAAATAAGGCATCACATAGAATGACACTAGAAGAAAGTGAAGAGTTGAAGATAGATTTGAAGTTTAGTTCATCACATCATCCACAAATTATATATGGAAGTAGTCCCAGAAATGCATCTGAGTTGAGAAAAATAGATAAAGGAGAAATAAGTAGTGTTGAAGCTGAGGATTTTGCAAAACATTTGAATAACATCCATGAGGAGGTGAGGAAGCACATTTCCAAAATGAATGCGCAGTATAAGGCTAAGGTATATGAGAAAAGGAGGCATAAGGAATTTTAGGTTGGAGATGAAGTCATGGTTCATTTGTGGAAGGAGCAATTTCTAGTTGGTACATATAAGAAGTTGAAAATGAAGAAGTTTGGGCCATGTAAGATACTGAAGAAGCATGATTCAAGAAATGCATATGAGGTCGAGTTGCCTACTGAGCTGAATATTTCACCAGTATTTAATATTTCAGATCTGACAAAGTATCATGAAGGAGGTGTTGAAGATGAGGTTATAGTCGAACAGTGGAGTATTCCAGCAACCAGTTCAGCTATCAAGGAGATTGAGAACATACTGGATAGTCATGTTGGTAGAAGCACAAGGAACAAGACATATGAAGAATATCTAGTCAAGTGGAAAGGATGACCTATTGAAGATTCATCATGGCTAACAAAGGAGGAGGTTAACCATCTTGGTTTCCCTCTGCACACTTGAGTCATGACAGGGTCACTTCTCAAATTACCCTAGGTGTCTGATGCAGGAGCATCCTAGATGTAAGAGCAATCTTGAATCACCCAAAAATATTTCTATTTTTGTATTAATTAAGGGCTATCTTGTGCAGAGCATCTATTTATGGAAACTTTCTATTTTTAGTAAGTTGGACATTCAATCTCGGAATGTTCTAATTTCTTCCCTGGAGGTTCATTTTGGTCATATCAGCCTGCAAGTAAAGTTTCATTGACAAATCAAGTCTAGCTTTGTAGATATTAAAGATTTTCGGTATTGGCAACAGGGTAAAAAAACTTTGAACTCAGTTTTGAAGGCTTTAGAGGCCCCGAATGAGGTTGACAATTTGGGTGACAAGCGCTTGCACCAATCAAGCCTATAGAGTGCTTCATGGCCTTTCTAGAATGGGGCTATAATAGTCAATCGGGTCAACTGGCGATGACTTATGGTCTTTGAAAGTTGGGTCACTTGAAATGGCAGAAAATGATTTTCCTTCAAAATTTATGTTTAGGTTTCAAAATTTATTTTGAGCTGACTTTGATGTAATAAATTGTAAAATAAAATAATTCTAAGTTTGGTCGACCTTGTTGGCTAAATTCTGGAACCTTCCTAGGTGGTGGAAAATTGCTTATATAAGGAATGATGTAGTGTTGTCTTAGGAGTTCGGGATAGTTCTAGGTAGATCTGGGTAATTATTTGAGGCTTTTTCCTACAAAATCTTGTAAAGGGAATGCCCATGTGGCTTTGCTTATTGTAATTCTGAAAGTTTGTAATTTGTACCTTTGTGGAGATAATAAGAAGCCCATTTTCTGTTCTTGCATATTGTTGTTGTTTCTATGTTTATGTTATGTGTTTGTGGTATTAAGGGGAGCACCCCTCATCAAGTGGTATTAGAGCAAGAGTTCCTGAGTGTGTGAATAGATCACCAATTGTGAGGCATTTTGCACCAGGAGCGTGGGTTAGGGTTTCTGTGTAAACAAATCGTCGACTGTGAGGGAGTTTGCACCAGAACCATGGTTAGGGTTTCAGTGAGAAGCATGAAAATGCCTCCACGAAGGGAACATGGTGGAAGAGGTGGTGTTGTAACACCTGAAGTTAGGGCATTGCAAAGACAAGTGCAAGCATTGCAAGAGGAGATTCGCAGATGAATGAATCTTAATGTCAGAGACAAAAGCGAGGATGAAGCCGAAGAAGAAGATCAAGAAGGAGAAGTTGAAGTTGTGAACCAGGAGGAAGAAAGACTTTTCTGAGCCATCTCAAAGATCAAGAAAAGAACTAAGATTGAGGTTCTGACATTTTTTGGAAATCTTAACCCAGAGGAATTGACCGACTAGATTAATGAATGTGAAGAATAATTTCAATATGAAGATATCAAGGATCCTGATCGGGTCAAGTTTGCAAAGGCTAGACTGAAGGGTCATGTGAAGATCTGGTGGCAAGAGATTCAATTGGAGTGAAATTGAAGAGGAAAGGATAAAATCACAAGATGGGAGTGGATGGTGGATAAATTGAAGTGACAGTTCATCCCTATTGATTATGAGCTTGACCTACTGAAGAAAATGCAAAGTTTGAAGCAAGCTGGAAGATCTGTTCAGGAGTATACAGAGGAGTTATATCGAATCCTCATCAGAATAGGACATGCAAAAGCTGATAAGGAGAAAGTTGTCTATTACCTTAATGGGTTGAGGCTAAGCATTCAGGAGGAGTTGAATCTGGTTTGAATGAATAGTATTGAGGAGGCATACCAGTTTTCCCTAAAAGTAGAGGAAAAGTTGAACAAGAAGTTTAAGAGCAGACAAGGTGGAAAAGGTCATGATGGAAGATCTTGTGGACAGTCATATAAAGATCAAAATGAAGATCTAAAAAGGTAGGATGAGGCCAGTAATAGTTAGAATCAAAGAGGAGATAATTTAAATCATTTCCATGATCAAAATAATAGAGATCAGAGAGGAAGAGGAAGAGGACAAGGATCTGGAAGAGGAGGCTTCCGTGGAACATATTTTCACTATGGAGAAGAAGGTCATAGGGAAATTGAATGTCCTCAATGCCAAGGAAGGATGGATAGGAGGAATGAAGGTGAGGCCAGTGTTGCACATGTTGATGAAGATGTCAGATCATCAAATTTTGAAGATGCTCAAAGAGGAGAAATGCGAATCAACAAAAGAGTCTTGTTGAGTGGTGAAAATGAACCTGAGAAATGGAGGAGCCTGTTTCGCACCAGGTGCAAGTGTGAGGGTAAGTGTTGTGATGTGATTATTGATAGTGGTAGTACTGATAATTTGGTGTCAAAAGAGATGGTGACAAAGTTGAAGCTCAAGAGGCAGAAACATCCACATCTATATCGGGTTGCCTGGATGCAAGATGACCACAGGGTCATGGTCAGTGAACAGTGCCTAGTAAAGTTCAAGATTGGTGGGTACCATGATGAGGTACTATGTGATATCATATCTATGGATGCATGTCATATATTGTTGGGTAGACCTTGGCAGTTTGACAGATGTGATGTACATGATGGTTGTGCGAATACCTATTCCATGACAAAGGATGGATTGCGACTTAAGCTAAAACCATTGAAGGAAATAGAAGAAAAGGTATGTGGTAATGCAAGAATAACTTTTGTTGATAGAGGAAATTTCTCAGATGGTATGCAGCATGATCATATGTGTTTTACCTTAATTCTAAAGGCTGGGAAAGAGGAAGTAGAAGGTATACCTATAGAAGTTGCAAAATTATTGAATGAGTTTTAGGATATTGTATTTGATAATGTGCCTGATGGATTACCACCAGTAAGAAAGATTAGTGATCAGATGGACTTGATTCCAGGAGCTAGTTTTCCAAATAAGGTAACACATAGAATGACACTAGTAGAAAGTGAACGGTTGAAGATAGATTTGAAGTTTAGTTCATCACATCATCCAAAGATTGCATATGGAAGTAGTTCTAGAAATGTATCTAAGTTGAGAAAAATAGATAAAGGAGAAATAAGTAGTGCTGAAGCTGAGGATTTTGCAAAACATTTGAAGAACATCCATGAGGAGGTGAGGAAGCACATTTCCAAAATGAATGCGCAGTATAAGGCTAAGGCAGATGAGAAAAGTAGGCATAAGGAATTTTAGGTTGGAGATGAAGTCATGGTTCATTTGCAGAAGGAGCAATTTCCAGTTGTTACATATAAGAAGCTAAAAATGAAGAACTTTGGGCCATGCAAGATACTAAAGAAGCATGATTTGGGAAATGCATATGAGGTCGAGTTGCCTACTGAGCTAAATATTTCACCAATATTTAACATTTTAGATCTGACAGAGTATCATGAAGGAGGTGTTGAAGATGAGGTTACAGTCAAACAGTGGAGTATTCCAACAACCAGTTCAACTATCAAGGAGATTGAGGACATACTGGATAGTCGTGTTGGCAGAAGCACAAGGAACAGGACATATGAAGAATATCTAGTCAAGTGGAAAGGATGACCTATCGAAGATTCATCATGGCTAACAAAGGAGGAGGTTAACCGTCTTGGTTTTCCTCTGCACACCTGAGTCATGATAGGGTCACTTCTCAAATTACCCTATGTGTTTGATGCAAGAGCATCCTAGGTGTAAGAGCAATCTTGCATCACCCAAAAATATTTTTGTTTTTGTATTCAATAAGGGCTATCTTGTGCAGAGTAGCTATTTATGTAAACTTGCTATTTTTTGTAAGTTGGTCATCCAATCTCATAATGTTCTAATTTCTTCTTTGGAGGTTCATTTTGGTCATATTAGCCTACCAGTAAATTTTCATTCACAGATCAAGTCTAGCTTTGTAGATATTGAAGATTTTCGGTATTGGCAACAGGGTACAGAAACTTTGAACTTAGTTTTGAAGGCTTTAGAGGCCGCAGATGAGGTTGACAATTTGGGTGATAGGTGCTTGCGCCAATCAAGCTTGTAGAGTGCTTTGTGGCCTTTCTGGAATGGGGTTATAATAGTCAATCAGGTCAAATGGGGATGACTTATGGTCTTCGGAAGTTGGGTCACCTAAAATGGTGGAAAATGATTCTCCTTCAAAATTTATGTTTGGGTTTCAAAAGTTATTTTGAGCAGACTTTGATGTAATTAATTATAAAATAAAATAATTCTAAGTTTGGTCGGCCTTGTTGGCTAAATTCTGGAACCTTCCCAGGTGGTGGAAAATTGCCTATATAAGGAAGGTTGTAGTGTTGTCTTAGGAGTTTGGGACAATTCTGGGTAGATCTAGGTAATTATTCGAGGCTTTTTCCTATAGAATATTGTAAAGGGAATGCCCATGTGGCTTTGCATATTGTAATTCTGAAAGTTTTTAATTTCCACCTTTGTGGAGGTAATAAGAAGCCCATTTTCTATTCTTGCATATTGTTGTTGTTTCTCTATTTTTGTTATGTGTTTGTGGTATTAAGGGGAGCACCCTTCATTAAGTGTTATGAAAGCAGGAGTTCCTGAGTGTGTAAATAGATTGTCATTTGTGAGGGAGTTTGCACCAGGACCATGGGTTAGGGTTTCTGTGTAAACAAATCACCGACTGTGAGGCAGTTTGCACCAGGACCATGGTTATGGTTTCAGTGAGAAGCATGAAAATGCCTCCATGAAGGGAACGTGGTGGAAGAGCTGGTGTTGTAACACCTGAGGTTAGGGCACTATAGAGACAAGTGTGAGAATTTCAAGAGGAGATTCACAGAGGAATGAATCTTAACGTCAGAGATGAAAGCGAGGATGAAGCTGAAGAAGAAGATCAAGAAGGAGAAGTCAAAGTTGTGAACTAGGAGGAAGAAATACTTTTCCAAGACATCTCAAAGATCAAGAAAAGACCTAAGATTGAGCTTCTAACATTTTCTAGAAATCTTAACCCAGAGGAATTGATCGACTGGATCAATGGATGTGAAGAATATTTTGAGTGTGAAGATATCGAGGATCCTGATCAGGTCAAGTTTGCGAAGGCTAGACTGAAGGGTCATGTGAAGATCTGGTGGTAAGAGATTCAATTGGAGTGAAATCAAAGAGGAAAGGATAAAATCACAAGATGGGAGTGAATGGTGGATAATGTTGGTTCTTTAAAAGATTTTACACTCCATGAGATACCAATATGCTTATGACTAATGTTAAGGAGAGGTTAATTCCAAATATGGGAAATCTATAAGCAATTGGACCAACTATAGGGACAAGACTACCCTCTTCATTTCTGGCTATGCAAAACCAAGGTGGGTACACCTGATCCAATAGATTCAACTCTATTCCTTACTCAATACTAGATCTTACAACAGATGATAGTGAGAAAGTACTAAATAACAACCTATTATTCATTGACTCTCCGTCATTGGGTACAACAAATCATATAAAGTAAATAAAATGTAAAAGACTAGTATTGATGGAATGTTTTATGATTACAAGATTTTGATCATTCCCCACAAAGGAAAGATAGGAAAATACAGGCAAGTGCCCTATCCATTGGGCAAAATATCAGAAGACAGAATGAATACAAAGATTTTTTGAAAAGAACTGGTCTTTAAACATAAATACAAACACCTCAACTCTTTCCTACTTATAGAAAATCCTAAAACAGATTCTATAAACATGTATCCCACCCTGAGCAATATTTAATCCAATCCTAGATTAGAACTCAAAGCCAAACACATACATGTAAATCTCAAAAAGATTTAAAGATTCACAGAATAAATTCAAAGGAGAGACAAAGATTTGAGATTTGTATTAAGTATAACCTTGAAGGTCATATACATCATATTCTGAAAAGTAAGCTTGCAAAATAGCAACAGCAACCTGTACTTCTTCTCTATTTCTTTGATAAAAATAATACAAAAAGTTACAATCCTCGACTGAGGGCTAGGGTTTCAGAATCTCTATCTTTTTAACACCTAAACTCTCAATTCCTAGAATGATCGTGGAAAATCCTTTATATACAAGGAAGTGCAACAAGCTATCAATCATTCTAGAGTTTTCAAAATTCCTAACCTAAGAACTTTACAACAACCGTATTGGGTTTACAATAAATACATTGATCAAACAGGTGAGATATTATGTGGATGAGCTTCCTTGCTTCATATCTTCAATGTTGTCCTTGGCTTCTTTCAACAAATCTGATTACAATATCTCACTGTCCATCTTGCAATAAATGTCTTTCTGCTTCTCAACAACCCTGATTTCTCAAAAAGTAACTATTTTACTTGTTTCAAGAGGCTAGCGGAGTATTTAATTTTTCAACATGAGGTATGTACTGATACCTCCACCTATTGTACACCTCTTCACTTGGGAACTCAAAACTTGCAAATTTTGCATTTTTGACAGACAACTATCCCCACCTAACTTCCAATTTACTAATCTCTCGCTAAATAAAATCAAACTTAGACTTAGCTGAGATTAAAGTCTCAATAGTATGAATAAAGAATAAAGTGTTTTCCAAGGTCAAAATGCTAGTCATCCTAGCAAAGAAATCATCATCAATTTGTGCTCACCACTTGATTAATTCTTTGAGCTCACCATTCTTCCTGAAAACCCCTTAAATCAAGTCATGGCTGGGAAGTGTTAATTACTTCTTTATTAAATTTTACTTCCTCTCAAAATCACCTAAGAGTATGCCATGTTCCACTAGCTTCTTTACATTCTAGTGTAATGGTTTGATCAGTGGATCAGGATCATTTTGAGATTTAGATAAAAATCTGAATAATCTCACATTTGGAGATCTCTCAATCCATTTCCTCAAAACTAGTTCAAACTCACTCTTGTATTTATCCAACAAAGTGAGTAATACTTTTAGCCTTCTAGCATGATCAAACAAGATGGTGGGGTTCAATTTTGTAGCAAACTACATAACAGCTTCTGTCACCTTGTCTTCATATTCTTGCTTCAATAGGCTCTTATCCTTCAAATATTCTTCCCTTATCCTATCCAATTCCTTCCTCTTCCTCTTGAAGTGATTGGTTTCCTCCAACAATTACTGCTTCTCCCAACTGAGTCTTGCATCTGAATGTGTCTCTGGGTAGGGGGATGGTGGAAACTCAACAATTGGGCTAGAGGATGAACCCACTGTAGGTTTGTCAGCTATCATCAGTTGTGGTGATCTGTGATCTTGTGGTCTTGATAGCTCAGAAATTAACGTATCCTTTTGAATTAGCTCTATCTTGAGCTCATTGTAAGACTTGAGGACAGTTTCAAATTTGAACCTAAGCTCTTCTTTTTCTTGAGCATCTTTCTCTGCCACTTTGACATTGAACTTGGCAGTCTCCAAAATTAGGTTTGAAGCTTCTACTCCAGAAGTCTCACCTACTCTTTGTACCAATAGATTGACTACATATTCTGTAGAGAGAGCCTCTCTTTTTCCTTTGTCTTCCTCCCTCTTAAGGGACCTAATTACTAAGGCAGCATGATCTTCTGAGAAAGCAATTCCACTAGTAGCTTATTGGGCCTGTTCTACAGTAGCAAGAGTCTTTACCTTGCTCTTCCTGACTTGATCAAAGAGTATTGCATCAACAATATTCCACTCTAGCCAAATTAGCACCCGTGTAGTATGGACCATAGCCCTCCCTTCCTTAGGAGTAATCTTTTCAAACTGCTTCACCATTTCTCCCTTGGTCTCATTCTCTATCTCTATGATGTCCCTATTAGGGAACTCTTCTTTCTTCTTCTCACAGATCTCCTTAAACTAATTTATTTTCATTCTCCACAAGAATTGAAAAATGCCCTTGTCCTAACAAATTTATCATCGGCAACAAAAGAATCACTGGCTTGTTTTAAAATAGGGTCCATTTGTTTACCCTCAAATTCAGCAATAGTAAGATCCATGGAAACCCCCTTAGGTGCCTCCAACATTCCTTCTTACAGCTCATCATTGGAAACAAAAATATTTCCCTCATTTCTTAGTTGTACCAACTGTTATGCTACCCCATGTTCATCCAAATGTAAGGGGGATTGAGAGGGAGAGTATACATTTTGCTTTGATCCTGACCCTTCTTGTCTTTGCCTCTTTGGAGAGGGTTTTTGCATTACTGGATCATTCATGGGCCTCTTTCCCCTAGAAGTAGAAGGAATATCCTAACCTCCTTGATGTGATGGTAAGAGAACAGTGTACCCACTTCTCTTCTGCATTATGTAAACTCTCGTTGGAGTCAATTTTACATATCCTGGCTGGCTCAAAATCTGCCTAGCCCTATTAGGGTCTGTCTTACTCACAACGGCCCTCTTCTTTTTTACTGCATGCATAATGCCTTCAAAATTCTCCATAAGAGCCTCTACTTTTCTTTCCCATGGCTCAAAGCCCTTTAATGGGTCATAAGCTCTATCAAAAATTTTAATGAAATCTACAGTCTTCTTGTAGATCACCCATTTCTCTTTCTTTATTTCTTGAGTTTGGAGGTCAAACTCATTTCTTATTATATCCTCAAGAAAATAAAATTGGTGCTCCATAAGAGCACACCTAATCTTATCTCTAAACATTCCTAATAGGAAACCCTCATTATCTGTACATCTTGATGTAGTTGTAGGCATTCTGTAGGGTTGCAATACCTGTTTCAAGTATACCCATCCTCCTTTAGTTATAACAAATTGATGAGCAATTGTTATATCAAGGAAAAAAGTCCCTCTTCCTTTACCAGTAAGGGCACTCTCTTGTAGGTCACCAATCTATCTCAGAATCTCAGCATATCCTACCTTCAATGGAACTTGGTAGGGAAAAATATAAGGTGCCTTTCTGCAACCATAAACTCTAAAAACTATAGAAACAGGGTATAAAATGATATCCCCAGAATTATGGACTATAGTAATGTCCTAACAGTATTCCTTTGGTCTGATTAATCTCAGTAACTCCCTTGGGATTCTAGGATTGTCAAAGAATAACAGTGTCCTAAGTCTTGAAGCAAAATCTCTATCAAAGGCAATGAAACTAGCATCAACTCTATCCCATGACAAACCTATGGTCCACAATTGGATAGGAATGGTTTCTCCATTTCTCTCCTTCACAATGTTGACTATTGAGCTGAAAAATGCTCACCCTTGTACAAGAACATATGCATAAGTATTGAATACCACCCAAAGGGCTTACTAACCTTCATATTCTTAATTCCCATTAATCCCTCACGAATCAAGTCAGCCAAGTGAGAGGCAAAATTAAAAATCAATGCCAATTTGGGATGTAGTGATTGTACCATCATGAACATATATGGTATTGGCATATGAGTGGCCTCATCATGCCCTAGAATTAAAGTCAAAGACTTGCAGAAACCCTATGCTCTCTTACTGAATAAATCCATCCTGAAGGGCTCTGGTGTACTTGAACTAATGACACACATGGATCCAATCTATCTATGAAATCCCTCAGAGGCCCTGCACTTAAATAATCCCTTTGAGCCTCATATACCTCTATAAATTCTGTAAAATATATCTTCTCCAACCCAACAGAAGGGTCGTTTAATGAGAAAACCTCCCTAATTTCCTGTTCTGTGATACTAATCAAATTATTTCCATTTACATCCTTGACACACTTTGTCACAGGATCATAGCACTTAGCAATCTGTATCAATAATTCAGCATCCATAAAAACTCCAGAGACTACTAACTTCCCAATATCAAACTGCCATATGTTGCTGAGGGTGGCACAAGAATTCCTTTGTGAGTAAGATGGTTTGAACAAAATAAGACCATTATGATCTTCACCCACCCTAGCATCTCTCATCCAATTCCCTCTGTCATGGAGTCCACTGCTAACATAATCCCTAGGGTTTCTCAGAACTAGTTCTTTTAATCTAGCTACCCCATTATCTGAATGTGGTAGTAGTTGCATTAAGTCTTCAAAGACACCTCTATCTTTGTACTTTGTTTTCCCAGATAGTCCTCTCTTTGGTGGCAGTTTAAACTAGGGTTTCTAGAACAATATATGAATGCCAGAGAAAAAACCCTAAAAATATCAACAAGCAACTGGATTTTCCTCCCACAATTCCTTCACAAACTTCAAATAATTTTGTAAGTTAGAAAATTTTGACCTACCAAGCACCTGAAAAAACTTCACTTGATATCACTCCAAAGGAAAATCCAGTTCACAAAAATGCTTATGAGGGTGGTAAAGAGAAACAACGATCAAATTTTGATATATAATGTTGCCAACCATTTACAATTCATCCGCATGTAGCTCATTAAGTCCACCATTACTAAAATTTGGCGGCCTCAACATTCATAGGACGTGAACAACGTCACAGAGTAAAAATTTGAATTCAGACCGTTGATATTATTTCCCTTTGGCACATTAGACGATTAGCAAAAATAGCCGCGCAACCCTCATTTTACTTTTCCCAAACAAGTTCCCAACCAATGAGAACAGTTCAAATTAACCATGTGGGGAAAGAAACACTTAAATTTACCATGATCAGAGTGGACATGTGTCATTTCATCGCTAAAGCGCGGGCATAGAATCTGAGCATCTTCATCCAGTGGTGTAACGACAATCACAAGATTCTTTCCAAATCATAGCGCTTTATCTATTCCCCAAGCAATGACCCCACATTCCTTTTTGAAATCCTTCATCGAATCAGGGAATGCCACATCAGACAGGTCATGATGCAGGAGCATCCTAGGTGTAAGAGCAATCTTGCATCACCCAAAAATATTTCTATTTTTGTATTCAATAAGGGCTATCTTATGCAGAGCTGCTATTTATGGAATCTTTCTATTTATAGTAAGTTGGTCATACTATCTTAGAATGTTCTAATTTTACATGTGGAGGTTCATCTCTGTCATATCAGCATGCCAGTAAAGTTTCATGGCTAGATTAGGTCTAGTTTTGAAGATATTGAAGATTTTCGGTATTGGCAGCAGGGTACAAAAACTTTGAACTCAGTTTTGAAGGCTTCAGAGGGCCCAGATGAGGCTGAAAATTTGGGTGACAACCACTTGCGCTAGTCAAGCTTGTAGAACACTTCGTGGCCTTTTCAAAATGGGGTTATGATAGTCCATCAGGTCAACTGGTGATGACTTATGGTCTCCAGAAGTTGGGTCACCTGAAATGGCAAAAAATAATTTTCCTTCAAAATTTTTGTTCGGGTTTCAAAAGTTATTTTGAGCCGACTTTGATGTAATAAATTGAAAAATAAAATAATTCTAAGTTTGGTCGGCCCTAAGGCCTAAATTTCTACAACCTTCTCAGGCGGTGGAGAATGCCTATATAAAGAAGGCCCATAGTGTTGTCTAGGGCAGTTCTAGGTAGTAGATCTGGGTATTGATTTGAGGCTTTTTCCTACAGAATATTGTAAGGGAATGCCCATGTGGCTTTGCATATTGTAATTCTGAAAGTTTGTAATTCCACATTTTTGGAGATAATAAGAAGCCAATTTTTTGTTCTTGCATATTGTTGTTGTTTCTCTATTTCTGTTATGTGTTTGTGGTATTAAGGGGAGCACCCTTCATCAGGTTAGTAGGTGGAGAGCCATAACTTTCTCCTCGGTGTTAAGTATACTGACAACTTGACATGTCATTTCTGCCCTTGGCCAATCAGAAACAACCGTGTCATCAAGAACTAGCAACAAAGGACCCACCTTCCAGTCCTCATCTTTAAACAAGATCAATGGTTGTCGCTATACCGCTCACCTTAAAAATCATGCACTTTATCCCAACGGTATAACAACAATCATGAGATCCTATCGAACCTTAACCATCCACAAAGGTCAGCCCTACTATGACACTTAACTTAACTTTTTGTCGAATTAAAAAATGCCACATTTACAAGAACAGGCCCTCTCGTCATTTCTTTTTTAATGTTAAATATCTTGTCAACCACCACATCACATTATTTCAACCAATCAAGAACACACATGTCAGAGTGAGATGGTAGTTTAAGGCCCTACTCACTATGTGTGCTTGAATGTGACCTCTAAATCAACCACATACGCAACATATTCATTACTCCTATGGTCAAATTACGAAGAGAATATGAATTATTCAATCCGAAATTCGTGAGGAAGCGACCTGTTGCCTCCTATGTAGGCGGGGTGTATAATTGCTCTCAGATTGGAGAAGCAACAACCATCAGACCGCTACTACAACGGAGGATTTTCCAAGAAAGACATAAAGATGATATGCAAAGCTAGAATCAAACTAAGATGAATGCAATTAATCTAAGAATACTTTGAGAGAAATATGCAATTAATCTAAAGTACTTGAAAGGAAATATGAAATGCAAATTTTTAGTTGATTTTGGAATAAAAATGATCTTAATCTAAGAATAATTAAGCAAATTTAATCTAAATGAGAAATGCAATTACACATAAAATGAGAAATTAAACTAGTTGCAAATGAAAGCTTGAAATTCAATCAAAAATTCACTATAGTGCCTTTACTCTCAAAATTGTCTTCTTTTGAATGAGAAGAAGAGGCTCATTAAATAGAAAAGCTCGGGAGAGGAATGAAGAGTTTCTTGATTTGAAACTCCTGACTCTTCATTCCCCTTTGAGACAAAAAGGTATGAATTATTTAATTAAAAGAATGAAATTTGCCACATGTGGGGAGTGACCTTTCGAGTAATTTGAATTATTAAATTCAAATAAAGAGATGTCCATTCAATTTAACTAAATATTTATTAATTCCTTTCAAGGGTATTTAGCTAAAGGGGGTGGAGTTTAATTTAATTAAAAGTACTTAGGACTTCATAATTAAATTAACTTATCATAGAGATTATTTAGCCAAATAAATTCTAGGACTTAGGAATTATTTTAGCGTTTGATTATTGCAATTTATGGTCTTTGCAATTGACATCAAGTCAAATTAAGTCAGATATGAGAGAGAAAATTGCCTAGGGAACTAGGACTTTGGTGATGTAAAATCAAGATAATGCACCAAAATTGATGAAATTAAATAGGTGCCAATTTTGGGGTATTACATTTGCCCCTCTTTGAATTGATGTGTGAACAGCGCGTTGATTCAAAGAATAGTCTGAAGTGATAGATGAAAGTAGATCAAAGCATGAATTTTTTCGAAGTCTAAGTTAGATTGCGAAGACAACAATCTGAAAAGAGAACCGGAATCGGGGTTAGATTGCCCCAATACCAATTGATGAAGATGCAGATTTAGGACTGTCTCCGAATTAGGGTTAGATTGCCCCAATACGAAGCTTAGTCCTCCGAGACCCAGGTTAGATTGCCCAGATAACAGTCTAAAAGAGAACCAGAATCGGGGTTAGATTGCCCCAATACCAATTGATGAAGATGCAGATTTAGGACTATCTCCGAATCAGGGTTAGATTGCCCCAATACGAAGCTTAGTCCTCCGAGACCCAGGTTAGATTTCCCAGATAACGGTCTAAAAGAGATTTCAAGAGTCATCTCCAGAATGAAGCTTGACTCCCAGGAATTAGGGTTAGATTGCCCCAATACCCAAAAGATTTCAAGAACCATCTCCAGAATGAAGTTTGGTCCTTGAGGATCCGAGTTAGATTGCTCAGATACCTAAAAGATGGATGATAAGATAACAAGATGCGAGGCACCAAGATGCCCCTAGCGATGAGAACTGACGATTCAAATCAGACTGATTCAAGAATAGATTTGACAAGATTCAAATGATGTAATCATCCTGCCCCCTCGGGAGCGAAATGGAAAGATGACATGTCAGAAGGATGATAAACAACAAGAGATTGCAGAGCAAAAGAAATTAGACTAGATTCACGAAGCTATAGAAGTGAAATGGAGCAAAGCAGAGGTCTTGTTGACCAAGGTTGACCATAGTTGACCAAATTTTGACTAAGGTTGACTTGATGAAAAGAAGCAAAGATTTGAGAACATGATGCAAAGATGAGGATCTGGCAGGAAGATGACACCAGAAGGCTGACTGCACAAGCATCCGATCCAGAAGGAGTCCAATATTTAAAACATGATTTTGAGCCACTTGGAGCTGTCAGATTTTGATTTTGATCCCGAAAATGGATTCAGAACAGTTGATTTAGCAAAGGGTGTAATTTTCACGCAAAATGGAGCACTTTCAAAAATTAGGTCAAAAGCTATATAAGGCCCGGAGGAGTCATTTTCAAATCATTATTCAGCGTTGTCTTTCAGTGATTCTGAGCTCTAAGATAGAGAAATGGAGGGTCTGCCACTACATACACATCGATTTGAGCGTTCTCGATGACATGCCCGGCCATCGGAGTATGACGCACCTGTAAGTAGTCGATAAACTGCTTTGCATTTCAATTCGTACAGCGTGATAGGTTAGATTTCTTTTTTAAAAAAAATTAGCATAATTAGGAAAAAGTATAAAATCTCGCGCGAGAAAGTAGTTCTCTCACGTGAAGGCAGGTTTCATTTCGTGTGATAAAGTAGTTTTCTCGCGCGAACTAACAAGCTCCAAGGATAGAACTTCATGCGAGCTAGAGGGCTATTCCGCACGAGCATTCTATTTTCTCGCGCGAAGTGGTAGTGTTCTCACGCGAAGTGGTAGTTTTCTCGCGTGAAAGAACACTTTTCTCGCGTGAAAGACTATTGCGAGTGTCCAAATTTTATCAGATTTGCATGAAATCAGCCAAATAAAGTCTTGAAGAGCCTTGTCATAGGATAGATACTCTGTTGTAGTTGCTGTTGTAGTAGTGAAAACCAACATGATTGAGTTACTGACCCAGTGTCATCATTTGCTTTGCAGGTTGACTTTCCAGATATCACATTTCGAGCACATCACCTTGTTATTACTACATTAGTTCAAAGACTGACAAATGCTGAGAGTGCTCACATTGATGCTCTGGACTTGGGATATTTGCGTGAGGTACCCGACATTCGGGTGAATCACAGTCTTCTTACTGCATTGGTAGAGCGTTTCCATTCAGAGACGAACACATTTCATTTTTCGATGGGGGAGATGACAGTGACCATCGAGGACATATATAGGATCCTGCGGATACCCATTCATGGTACTCGTGTTGAGTATAATACACAGCCGCGGCAGGGTACAGTGGCCTTGAGGACTATCTTCAGGGATGATCTTGTGATGGGTCAGGCCATCTTTTGGGAGGATCTGGTGCACAGATATGGTGGAGTGCATCCATTCCAGGTCATGTTGGCTATATTTTTGAGTTGTTACCTCATACCTGATCGAGGTCAGCATGGACTAGAGTGTGGTTGGGGTACTATGCTGCAGAGGATGCTGGACAGACCAGCTGTGAGATTTGGATGGGGGGAGTGTATGCTGGCACACATGTATCATGAGATGCATGAGATTGTGTACAGAGGTGCGAGATCGATGGCAGCAGGAGTCTTCATCTTACAGGTCTGGGCCTGGGAGCACCTCCCCATTTGTAGACCCCTATTCCATGATACGCGACAGGCGCTGGAGCCTTATATTTACAGATATTCAGGTGTGATGACCCAGCCCCTACTGGGTAAGACAGAGCAGTGGAGAGCACAGTTGGATGACATGGTCGCTGTAGTTTGGAGACCTTGGATAGCTACTGAGCCCTGGGACGATGCTCGGAGAGAGCTTGCTACCATGTTTGTATCACGTCCACTGATTGGATGAACTATTTAGATGATTGAGAGATTCTTGGTTACACGTGTCCTGCGCCAGTTTGGCAGACAGCAGGATATTTCACAGGAGTACTGCCCCTACGCTCGCTTCTCCGACGAGGAGAAGAAGGGGTGGCGTGCACGATTGGATCCAGGGCGATGCGTGATAGAGTCACGCATCCCACCAGCATGATGGGATTACATGGTGGATGTCACCAATGTAGGGGTGACACCTGCATACAGGGACCAGTTGATTGCATGGCCTCATCCGAGGTTCACAGATCCAGTTGGCATAGGAGCGCAGCAGCAGGCACCACAGTAGTAGCAGGCACCACAAGATCAGCAGGCAGCATAGGATCAGCAGGCGCAGGTAGAGCAGCCTATACAGCAGCAGGCACCACAGCAGAGACCTGGGTAGAGATTTTTGAGGCCCTGATCAGGACAGGTGAGCATCCCTGCTAGGACCATGGGCTCAGATCCTAGAGCAGGGAGTAGCGGTACATAGTAGAGGTCCACGAGACCACATACAGCTGACATATCCCAGCAGGTACCACAAGGGGAGGATACTGACATGCTAGACGTGGCAGCTGGAGCAGGTGTAGGACCGGTGCAGGAGGCTCTCAGGAAGAGCTGAGAGAGAGTACAGTAGGTGCAGCGTGAGCGTGATGATTTTCACACGCATCTTATCTGAGAGGAGACTCGAGTAGCAGATAGGGATGCAGAGATTAGACAGCTACAGGCGGAGTTAGCGCATTCAAGATTAGAGACGAGATATGAGGCCGCCCAGGCGGCTTATTACTATGCAGCATACTGCGAGGCTGTTCCAGATATATCAGAGCAGGTGCCACTATTTTCTGAGTATGTTGGGGCTCCCCAGGCTCCTCCCCTAGTACCTCCATAGGTTCCTCCACAGGCTCCTTCACGGGCTCCTCCACAGGCTCCTCCACAGAGACCGATGCCACCACCGCAGACATTAGGACAGCAGGCTCCTCCACCTCCACCCCCTCCCAGTGGGAGTGGATCTTGATTGTATCATAGCTCATTTTTGTTGTTTTGGTACCATGCTCGAGTAGCACCTCTTTGTATATGACATTTGGATCGAGAGATATATATATATATATATATATATGAGATCGATGATTCTGTTGATATCATTGTACTTGTTGCAAATTGCTTGAATGTATGATGTTTAGGAGATGTGCTCTTATATGCTTTAGATGTATGAATAGAAATGTATGCAATGTAGTGATAGATAAATGGTTTATGCTTATAGCGGATACACATGTTGATGTAGATGCAACGATTTTATGGATGGAAATAAAATGCAATGGATATGGTACTAATCATCTCATGCAGGATTGTAGCAATATTTAACAGGTACTAATCAAAGGATAGATACGTTCGAGGATCGACAAGGAAGACCGGATACTTGTGCAACCAAGAAGAACCCGAGGCAATAGATGAGAGCCTTTGATGAAGACTATTAAGAGAGTAAATAAGGCATCGTCTTAAGTTCAAAGCCTAAGCTAAAGATGCAAGCTTAAAATGAAAATGCAAACCCTAGGACTTGGTTGTTGGACTCACCGTATTTATCATCATAGAGCCTTTCAAGTTCGGACAATCGCAAGATGTCATACAATCCTTACTAATATTGCTATCATGGTCAGAATAAATGTTTTCTCCATTTCTCTAAGCTTAGTGTCATAGAACTCAGTGGAGTCCCTATTGGCAGGAACAAAGCTATCTGTAGTTTGCATGAGAGTATTACAAGAGAGATTGGTGTTTGCGGGTACAGTGACTTCCGCCCCGTGAAATGGGAACTTGATGCATTGATGATATGTGGATGGAACAGCCTGCATCTCATGAATCCAAGGCCTACCCAACAAAATGTTGTATGCTAAAGGAATGTCGAGCACTTGGAAAGTAACATCTCTCTCAATAGGACCTACGCGGATAGGTAGCACAACTAAACCCTGGGACTTGCGTTCTTCTTCATCATAAGCTTTTATGGTAATCTTCTTATGGGAGTCTATGCAGTCCTCATCATAACCTAGCTGAGTGAGCAATGTAGTGGAACAAATGTTAAGACCAGCGCCATTATCAATAAGCACACGACGGACACGTTTGGGACCTATCATAACCTCTATGTGTAAGGGAGCATTATGCGGGTGGTTCAAAGAATGATCATCTTTCTCTGAGAAGGACAAATAATGTGGTGAGGTCAAGTGACCCACCATATATTGGAACTGGTTTAGATCAAGATCCTTGGGGACATTTGCTTCAGCGAGGGCTTTATCCAAAATTTGCCTATGAGCAGGCAAGATTTTTAACAACTCAAAAATAGTAATCTGAGCATTGGTTCGCTGGAGTTGATCTAAGATACTATAACTAGTAACACTAGATGTGGGAGTCGATTTAGAAGCTTTGTTGGTAGGGCCAGTGGTAATCTTATCCATCGTTTGTTTTGAAGCAACCTTGTCTATGATTTGTCTCGAAGTATCCTTGTCTACAGTTTGCTTTGGAGGATCGGGACCTTTCAAAACAACTCTTCCACGTGATCGAGTGACAACAGTTGCACAATCTTGAGTTTGTTTAGATTCAGATGAACAAGATGTGGAATTTCATAAGATGAAAGGAACTCTAGGCTTGGGAGCATCACCACTCCCCTTAAAAGTGATCACATCACAATATTCAACTCCCATAGGTTCAATCATGTTAATAACATTATCGGTAGAAGGGTAAGTGTAATTCACCTTAGCATTGTTGTTCTTAGTTGTAGAAGACTCTCCTTTCTCATGAGGAGGGAAAGGATCTTTAAATGCCTGATGATCAGAATTCTTATTATGACCATCCACAACAATATCACCGCTGTCAATCAAATCTTGAACTTTATGTCTCAACTGAAGACAAGTGGATGTCTTATGACCAATATTTTGATGATAGTCGCAATAATCATTGTCATTCCACCAGTGAGGTCTTGGTTGTGGGTCATAAGTTCGCTTGTCCAAAGGAGTGAGAATCTGATTTTGTATGAGAGTTTTAAAGACTACATTAAGAGGCTCTCCCAAAGAAGTGAAATTATGCTTAGGTCGAGGAGCCCACGGTTTATTTCTAGAAAATCTTGAACTATGCTGATTATCTGTTGTATTCTTTTCGACAGCCTTAGCCTCTTGTATGCTAAAAGTAAGATTAAAGACAGGCTTTGAAGGCTTTGCGGTGACATTATCGACCACTCCATCATTTACCACCTCTCTATTCTTGTTTACAGACTTCCCTTTATCCTTGTTCGTTGAGAATCCTTGTTTATTGTCTTTATTCAGAATTAATTCTCCCTTTTTGACCATAAAGGCTTCTATCCTCACAGCTTGTTTGATCATGCTGTCAAATGTCAAAGGACCTTGTAATTGTACTTGATATCCAAAGTCTAGAAGAAGGTTGTCTAAAAAGATATCAAGTTTCTCAGATTCAGACAATTTACGAGGATACTTTGTACAAAGTTGTCTCCACCTCTGGAGAAAAGACAAGAAAGGTTCTCCCTGTCGTTGTTTCGAATTACACAAGTCACGAATATTGATAGGGTGTTGGATGTTGTGAGAATAATGCTGAAGAAAAAGATTGGCAATCTCGTCAAAAGTTTGAATACCAGGATGTAATCGGCAAAACCATTCCATAGCTGGCCCACCCAAGCTGCGGGGGAAGAGTCTCATAAGATACATTTGATCATGCATGAATTCCATGGACAGCGCGCCAAACTCTCTTAGATGATCTTGAGGATCATTTGTACCCATGTACTTGTCATATTTGGGTAACTCTACTCCTCTTGGAAAAGGAGGCATGTAAACATTCTTATCAAAAGGAAAAGGACATATATTCTCCAATGTAAATTGTTGTTTGGGCTTATCCTTTTCTTTTGTCAGTTGAGTAATTTGATCTTGCATACTTTGAATCATCTTTTGTAGCTTAGCGGTTTCAGTTTCTTCTTCTTTAGCTACAATAGTTTCCACTTGGAAATTCGGAGGTAGTTTGGCTCCTTGCTTAGCCAACTCAAGAAAATACTTTTCCTTATCTTCCAAAAGAATAATTTCCATCATTTTAATGAGATTCTTGTTAGCTTTCGCAGCATTTATATCATTCTGAGTAATTACATCATCCTCGTTACCAAGAGTCTCATATATGCTTTGTGTGTGATCTTGTTGATCATCTTGATTTTGATCATAAGGAGGAGGGTGATAGTTATATGCTGCTTGTTGATCAGCTTGAGTTTTGTTGCGAGATTGATCGTCATTATGAGACTGATTGTGATGAGTCTGATTTTGGTCATGAGAAGATTGACCATGGTATTGATTATAAGTTTGACCGTATTGGCCTGATTGAAAGTCAAATGGGTTCTTGGTTCCCATCTTGTCAAGATGAATTTGTGCTGCAATTGAAGCTTCAGTAAAGTGATGAGAACGATGTCGAAAAGGTGCAGCCAATGTAACTTTTGGTGTGTGAATAGCTTCAGATGAATCACTATCTTCAGTGGGATCAATAGTTTCAATAATAGGTTTCGTCCGAGGAAATGATCTCCCAAAGCCACAAAACAATGAATTGTTTTGAAAATAAGAGTTGTCTTGTTCTTGGCGTGATGAACTAGATTGCGAAAATAAAGGATTAAAGCACTCTTGGAAAACTGGAGGAGATGTCTGAGACAAATTATCTTGTGGAGTGCTTAATGACGAATTTGAAGAACTCTTACAAAGTTCAGACTTCTCAACAAATTGGAAATGACCTATGTTTTGATTATGAGATTTACTTTGATCTTGATCAGCGTTCTGGATAGGATAAGTCTTACCACTTCGAGTCGTGATAGTCATAGATGAAGATGTAATGAGAAAAGATTCAGGATAAAGCTAGACTTTGTCTCTAAGATAACGAAAAAAAGATAAATGGCTAGAATAGACAAGATGCAAGATGGACCTGGTACGAACTGTCAAAAAGAGATGGCTAGAACAGCCGAGATAAGACAACCGCAATGTGAGGTACAAAAGGCATAAAGAGATAAGATGAATAGATGAGAGACAACATGAACCAAAGCAAAGGTCGATCGATTCCTAACTCAACACAACCAGTTTCTGAAGGTAAACAACAGGGAAGTAGAAAAACAAACCCCAAACAAAAAGTAGACCAGATAAAAAGTCAAACAGTGAACTGCAAATAGGTCCCTGTTTTGGAAAACTGCGCTACAGGTTCACGCGAGAAAATGCCTGACCGCATGAGGAAATGATAGCTCACGCGAGAGAACACAGAACTTCACGTGAGAAAATACAATCTCGCGTGAGGAAGTGCTCTGAAGCTAAAAGCTCGCGTGGGAAACAGGCAAAATCTGACAGTTTTGATGCAATTTTTGAAGTTTGAGTTGAATTTTGAGGTACAGTCTGAACTGATGTCTGACAGAAAATCCAATTTCCTGACAGGTTGACAGAATTGTTTAATCAACACACTCATTTTAGGATTCCAAGCATTCGTTTAAAGACACAATGGTTTAGATCAAGCACTTGTGAAGCAAGAAGTAGTCATTAACAGACCTATCAAGGACAAAGCAACTTGATAGCATCAGGGGAGTCTTTGTTTGATAATGTATGGACAATGTTTAAGACTCAATAACAAGCACATAGCCTAGTCCTACAAAAAAAATGGTGAGAAGCCAAAACCTTTGCCCCATTGCTTGAATGCATACGTGTACCTCACACAGCCGTGTCACCCCCTAGAGGGCGCCCGTGTTTTTGGTGTTTCCAAGGACTCAACAGTGCACATTCAAAGGTTACCCTTGTAGCAGGGGCCAGTGTCGCAACCACCTCCAAACGTCCAGGTGTATGCCTATGATGGGAATCTGTGTATGATAAACATACGGAGAGATTCTTCCCCCTCCTTGCGCAAAGATAATGACTTCTTTCGGAGATGAACCGGGTAGGCCACTAGCTAAGAAGGTTTTTTACTAGGCTTCCATTCACAATAACCTTCGGTGCCCCTGATACAGGGTTGAGGCCTTGCAGCCACACCAACACCTGAAAATCACACACCCTTGCAAGCAGGGCTTGGAGCAGCGCCGCTTAGTGTAATAGACAGGGCCTTTCCATGATGATCATCAAAGTCATGAAAAGGAAGTTACCATGGTTTTGGAGTCTTTAGACTCAACAAAACTTTCTTTATTATAGTGAGGTGGAATCACCGGCAATAGGTGTGTACTCACTTGGGTCGTTCCCGGAGGTTCAATACCGGCAGGCCCTCTAAAGGTGACACTAGACTTGGTTTAGATTCAGGAGTCTGATTTTTTGATTCTCCCAAAGGGAGAAGAGCATACTTCTCTATCCTATTTCCTCACCCAAACACATCAAGAAAGTTCATCACCGAGTTAGTTTCACCTCACCAAATCTATACGCTTTTGGGTTTCTGATTCTCTCTCAAGGAGAGAAGAGCATAATTCCCTGACGAATAGAAATGTTAAAGATTCACTAACTTTCTCCGCTTCCCCAAGAATTCGTCATATTAGTAAGATCATTAGAATTCCGGATTCATTCATGGTCATCACCTCCATGTAATGAAGAGCCAAAATTCCTACTCACTATCGAAATTCTCAAGAAATTTTAACGGAGCCCTATTTATACTATGTGAATAAAAGCAGGAAAAAAACACAACGTTTTAGCAATCTTCAACTATTCATCCTGCAATCAAACCATTAGTATGTTTTCAAATTCTTTGACAAGCGTCCTGCAGAAACTGTTAATGCTGTAAAATATCAGAGAGATAAAAATCAATAGTTATCAGAAGTTATCAAAAATTAAGAGCAGAAAGAACAAGAAAACTGGAAACTGGAAAAAACTTTAATATAACTTCGCGCGAGAAAGTACAAATATGCGTGAGAAAGTGCACTATCTAGCGCGAGATAACTAAAATCTCACGCGAGGAAGTACTCCAGTGCGCACGAGAAAGTGCAAACTCTGGGGCGAGACAGTAAAATATCACGCGAAAGAGTGCTACAGGAGCAAAACTTCACGCGGGATGCTCTGGATTCTCGCGCAAAGATCCGTACACATACAGTACGAATGCATGATAGAGCTTAAATTTTTGTCAGAAAAAAAATGATAATGAGGCCAGAAATCAGATTTTCTGCCCCACGGTGGGCGCCAAAATGTGTGTGCTTGAATGTGACCTCTAAATCAACCACATACGCAACATAGTCATTACTCCTATGGTCAAATTACGAAGAGAATATGAATTATTCAATCCAAAATTCGTGAGGAAGCGACCTGTTGCCTCCTATGCAGGCGGGGTGTATAATCGCTCTCAGATTGGAGAACCAACAACCATCAGACCGCTACTACAACGGAGGATTTTCCAAGAAAGCCATAAAGATGATATGCAAAGCTTAGAATCAAACTAAGATGAATTCAATTAATCTAAAGTACTTGAAAGGAAATATGAAATGCAAATTTTTAGTTGATTTTGGAATAAAAATGATCTTAATCTAAGAATAATTAAACAAATTTAATCTAAATGAGAAATGCAATTACACATAAAATGAGAAATTAAACTAGTTGCAAATGAAAGCTTGAAATTCAATCGAAAATTCACTATAGTGCCTTTACTCTCAAAATTGTCTTCTTTTGAATGAGAAGAAGAGGCTCATTAAATAGAAAAGCTCGGGAGAGGAATGAAAAGTTTCTTGATTTGAAACTCTTGACTCTTCATTCCCCTTTGAGACAAAAAGGTATGAATTATTTAATTAAAAGAATGAAATTTGCCACATGTGGGGAGTGACCTTTCGAGTAATTTGAATTATTAAATTCAAATAAAGAGATGTCCATTCAATTTAACTAAATATTTATTAATTCCTTTCAAGGGTATTTAGCTAAAGGGGGTGGAGTTTAATTTAATTAAAAGTACTTAGGACTTCATAATTAAATTAACTTATCATAGAGATTATTTAGCCAAATAAAGTCTAGGACTTAGGAATTATTTTAGCGTTTGATTATTGCAATTTATGGTCTTTGCAATTGACATCAAGTCAAATTAAGTCAGATATGAGAGAGAAAATTGCCTAGGGAACTAGGACTTTGGTGATGTAAAATCGAGATAATGCACCAAAATTGATGAAATTAAATAGGTGCCAATTTTGGGGTATTACACTCACCATCTCATTCATCGTATAGCATCAAACGGTCATCGCTATACCGCAAAGCTTAAATACTTCACATCTTCCATCAGCGGTATAATGACAACCGCGAGATCAAACTATGATTTACCCTTTGAAAAGTATGACCCCATAAATGTTACATCACCAATGACAGGTGTCAACCTGGAAAACACACCACTAAGACTGTCATGTCAAGAATCCTACTGCTGTCAGCAAAGCTTGATCAGACGCTTGTCATTATACCACTATGCTTAAAAAGGAATCATCTCAACCCAATGGTATAACAACAGTCATCGATGAATTGTTCTGTTTAACTGCCAACATAACACCGAAGATGGGCCCACCGAGATAGATGTCCGCTGTCACTAGATCACTTGTTAGAGATTCTGACAACAGGGAGCTATGAGATTTAATGATAGCCACTCATTTTAAAGGGTGTGTTACTTAGGAAAATACCATGGGAAACTTAGGCTTTGAGGGAAATATTAAAAAGGGTCCTGTATAATAACCTAACCACATAACATGTAAAGTGGTCACTAAAAAGGTGTCAAAAATGGCACATGTTTTATTTGGAGAGTTAGTGAGCCAAAAAGGTAATGCGAAATTAGAACAAGGCCTAAGACTAGCTAGGGCTTCTGTCAAACTTAGGGTTTTCACCATAAAACCTTTCCATCAGGTCTATAAACTAGATTTTTTCAAAAGTTTTAGCATGAGGATGAGAAATTTTAGAATACTACCAATAGTGGCTCATGCTCGGGGACATGTATCTCCTGCAGATACAATGAGAAAACTTGAATCTCCTGGAAGAGTAGACCAGAAAAAAACTTTGACTGGGAAACAAAAATGCACAAAAACCCTAAAACTAAACCTACACAGGGACTCAGGAAAACATCTAAGAGAAGTAAAATTTTAAGAATTGACCATGAATTGGCAATTCCATGAGCTCTCCTTTTAGATTTTTCAATAAATAAGAATGTGTTCCCCATTTCTCTTCAATAATATATGGTCCTAAGCAGATGGGGTCAAATTTCCCATGCTTTCCTTTATCTTCTAATCTTGCATTCCACATCAGGACCAAATCACCGCTTGCAAAATTTCTCTTAGTCCTTTTATCATACAGGGCTTTGCACTGGGCCTGCATCTTCTCATTTTTAACATGTGCATCATTTCTTACCTCATCAAATTGAATCAAATTATTTATTCTGATAGTGATATCTTCTTCCACATCATCATCATATGCTTGTATGAACTGATACATCTGTAGTAGATTGTTTTGGGGTAATCTTACATTTATCCCATATACTAAGTCAAAAGGGGCACATCCTATTGCTTTCTTTACTATAACCTTGTCAGACCATAGGGCTTGTAACAATTTGGAATCCCAATCCCTCTTATTCTTATCTAATACTCTTTTCAAAATTTTAATCAAACTCTTATTACTAGATTCTGCCTGGCCATTTCCTTGTGGATGATAGGGAGATGAATATGAGATTTTTATACCATTGTTTTGACAAAAGTCAACAAACTCCTCTAACCTAAAACACATTGCATTATCAACCACCAAGGTTTCTGGGCAACCAAACCTTGTAAGGATATTTTTCATGATAAAATATGTTACCACCTTACTAGTTGCCCTCCTTGAAGGGATTGCTTCAACCCACTTGGTGAAGTAGTCAATTGCCACTAGGATATAAGAATGTCCACCACTAGACTTATTAGGGATTTCACCAATAAAATCCATACCCCACTTTTGGAAAGGAGCCTGAACAGTAACAGGTTTAAGAGGCAAATTCCCACTAAATTTCAATTTCCCTGCAAACCTTTGACAAGGATCACACCTTTTTACAAACTGATGGATATCTTTGAAAAATGATGGCCACCAAAAACTTGACCTAATGATCTTATGGGTTGTAGTCTTTTCCATATAGTGTCCTCCACAAATCCCATTATGCATTTCATCCATCAAAAGCTTGGCCTTATCCTGATCTACACACCTAAGCAAGACACCCTCATTGCTTCTCCACCATAACTCTCCACCTATAATTGCATATCTTATGGAATGAAGCTTAATAGTTCTTTTCTTTTTATCATCTAGTTTAGGAGGTAAAACCATCTTTTGCAAATATTTGACAATATCCTTATACCACTCACAACAATCCATGTTACATACAAAAGGTCTTTGATCCTCCTACAACATATTTATCTAGTTTGCATTTAGATTGCTTTGGGCCATCAACTTTTCTAGGCCCAACCCTCTTACCAACTTTGTAATATTAATGTTAATATTAAACTCTTGAATCCTATTAATCCACCTACATCTTCTTCCTAAAACTTCTTGCTGGACCAATATATCCTTGACTGCAACACTTGGAACATAGGCAACCACTGTGGCTCCAACCAGATAACATCTAAATGTTTTAATAGCCTTCACCAAGGCATAAGCTTGCTTTTCAATAATATCATAGTTCAATTCTACTACCTCCAAGGTCTTGCTAAAAAAAGAAATAGGCTGTTCAAAACCATCAGCATTTTTCTGTAACAATACTGCTGCAATGGTATGGGTAGATGCAAAGGAAAAGATCTGTATAGGTTTTCTATAATCTGGTGTTTTCAAAAGTGGGGCATGCTTGATAGCCCTTTTTATATCATTAAAAGCTTGTATTTCCTCCACATTCCATTCAACCTTTGCTCCCTTTTTTAACATTCTTGATATGGGAATGCTAATCTCTGCAAAATTTGTAATAAATCTCCACAAGAAATTGACTTGTCCTAAAAAGGACTGAATCCCCTTGATATTCTTTGGTAAAGATAGTTTATTAATAGCTTCCACCCTTTCAGGGTATATCCTCACTCCATCCTTTGAAACAATATGCCTTAGAAGTTTTCCTTCTACCACACCAAAAGCACACTTCTTTGGGTTCAAAGAAACCCCATACTCTAATGCTCTAATGAAAATATTTTCTAGATGTTGGCAGTGTTGTTCCTCCTTGGCTAAGAAAGCTGTTAAATCATCTTGATATACTACCATGAATCTATCAATGAAATATGCAAAGGCTACATCCATTGCCCTTTGAAAAGTGGCACCAGCATTAGTCAACCCAAAAGGCATCCTTACATAAACATATGTTCCCCATGGGGTTGTAAATGTAGTTTTAAATTGCTATGTGTCCTTAACCATAACCTGATTGTAACCTAAAAAGCCATCCATCATGGACATCAATTCTAACCCAGTGACCTTGTGCAACATGTTCTCCATATTTGGCAATCCATAGTTATCCTTTAGAGAATTTATGTTAAGATTTCTAAAATCAACACAAAGCCTAATGTCCCCATTCTTCTTTCTAACAGGCACCAAATTTGAAACCCAAGTGGAGTGTCTAATAGGCTTGATTATTCCAGCATCCATCATCTTCTTGAGTTCACCCTGCATTTTAGGTGCCAAGGTAGGGTTAACAGGTCTCAATTTTTGTCTAAAAGGTATTGTGCCTTCTTTGAGTGGAATCTCATGTTGAAAGAGGTCCTCCTTATAAGCTTTGAGATCTTCATAAGACTAGGCAAAAACATGCCTAAATTTTCTAAGGAGGTCAATCAAATTTTTTCTAGTTCTTGGGGACAAATATTTACCTATATAAACCTTCTTGGGGACAATTCTTGTGCCCAAGTTTATTTCTTCAAGCTCATTAGTCTTATCAGTACTAGCAGAAAAAGCCTTGTCTTTATTGTCAAATGCCCTTTCAAGAGAAACTAATCCTTTGGGAACTCTATTTGATTTTAACTGCAAAACCTCTTTCCAAAAAATGACATCTTTACCATTCACTGTATCAACATAAGTACTAAAATCTATTTCTTTGTCACCAAAATGAGATTCACGCTAGAGAAATCTTCATATGTCTTGGTCATCAAAGAAAACCTGCCAATTATCTACATTATCAGGGATGGAAGGCCTGGCTTGCACTTCTATATTGGAAATATCAGCAAATATAACATCTTCAGGTCTAAGGGCCACATTAGCCAATAATTTTTCCATTCTATTGTGACTTCTTTCCATCCAAAAAATGTTAAAAGCACTCAAGCTTTCAATTTCATCTCATACCGCATTCCTATACTGCTTTAATTTCTGATTTTTTGAGGCATACTTTGATCTAACTTGGGAGACAACTAACTTAGAGTCACCCACTACTTTTAAACATTTTATACCATTCATTGATGCCAATCTTAAACCTATCAATAGAGCTTCATATTCTGCAACATTATTTGTGCATGAGAATAGAAAAGTAAAGGAGAATTTGAAAGTTTTACCATTTGGAGATATGAGCAATATTCTAGCTCCAGATCCTTCCTTGCTATTTGCACCATCAAAATACATGGTCCACAAACTGTCAAGATCAATCCATCCCTCCTAGCTTTCTAACTTATGTGTATTTTCAACATTCTCATCATTAACTTTATCTTGAACCTTGAAAACATTAATGTCAATGTCAAGAAAACAATTCATGGTGTCTTCTTCTTCTTCAATCATATGTGGAGTTCTGAGTTCTCTAGAAACCTTAATGTTCTATCCCTCCAAGTTGAAAGTGGCAAATGACAAATCACACTGTATGTTGCCTCCCATGGAAGCACTCCACTTTTTGATAGTAACATCCCATACTGGGGAGGAATATCCACTACCAAGACACTCATGGTCAATTGTTTGCTAGGGTATGCAGCCAGCCTATAAGGTAGAGCCTTAATAGTACCCACAACTGGTACTTCCCTTGAGTCCATTGCTTGACACCTACCATGAGGTGTGTCCACCTTTAATCCTAATGACTTCATAACCTCAGTAGGCATTGTTACCCCAATTTTCACATACATGCAAATTTGGCTAAAACCTATCCCAAGATCTCTATTTTCACCCTGCCAGGCATCCCTGAAAATTTCATGGGTTTATGTCCTTCCTTCTGGTCTTTGCAATTTGTTTCATTCCCTGGTCTGTAGGTCAAAATATTTGAAAATGTAGCCATTGTGCTAAAAAACCCTAAGTAACCCTAGGCCAGTTTCTATTTTCATGTTACTGTATCGACAACTTAAAAGTCCCAATTCCCATGTGCGAAATTCTTCCTTCAGTCACCAAATCTCTAATTCCCAGCAGTCAAAGCCCTAACACTTAGCGATCCTATGAGCGATTACCATTTCGGTTGGTGGTCTCAGTTCAGCAGCCAAGTCAAGATTCTAGATCTGACGGTTGTCGCATGTTCTCATGGCCTCAAAAGATTCCATGAGATCTTGTGACAATTATTGATCTTCCTGCCTGTAGAGTTCATTTGTCAGTGGGTCCTGCCATGTAGCTTGAGCTGTGCATTTGTGATTGGTCAAGACTTGTGATTCAATGCCATGTCAATGTGGGCCCAATGGTTGTCAGTCGACGATGATCTAACAACTGGTGCATGATCTGAAGGAATCTTTTTGACATATGAGATCATGCGCTCACCATTGATCTTGCTTTATCTCTGGGCTCTGTTAGGTGGGTCCTCGGTTTTTGACATGCTCATTCTTCATTAGTTGGTCAGATGATAGTTGTGCTCTATTGGTAGGACCATGTCAGAGTATCTGCAGGGATGTCAGTAGACTAAAGATCTACGGTTGTCTCTTGATCACAAGGGATCTTCCAAGCCCTTGCGATCTTGCAACAACCATCTGATGCTCTTTCTACAGGTCGTGGGTCTGCATTGTCAGATGGGCTGATGTGTGAAGCATTTGATTGGTCCACGTGGTGATGATTGGATTTTTAGTGGGTCCATTTTTCAGAAGGGTCTCAATCTAATAAAGATCTACAACTGGTGTAAAAGTGCAAGGAATCTTTCTGACATATAAGATCATGCGCCCATCATTAGATTGGAATCTGAGCTGTAGTGGGACCGTGTTAGAACTTGTCAAGGTGTATGCCTATAGAGTAGTCAAGGGTGAATAAAAGAATGACATGTGGTAGTTCTGGGCCCAAGGTTAAGAGTATTCTGTGAGTCTGCAACTAAAGAGCTTTTCCATGTTCACCAAACTTAACTAAGGTCAACCAAAAGTTTAAACAACTCTGCGACTGAAGTGAAAAGGTAACCTGAGGTGAACTTGAGGTTAATTCTACAGATGAATAGTTCCTAGGTAAATAAGAAGATCTAACGGTCATGTTTTAAAAGGAGATTGAGATTTAAATGTTGGCCGTCGATGGAGGAAAAGTATGGCGCCACCTACTAGCTGTTAATATTTAAATTCAAAATTATTCCTTTGCAGGGTTTGGGCTAGGTTTTGATCCAATAGTCGTTTGGACAGCGTGGGTAGATAGAATTTATGTCTTCAGGAAATTTGTAATTGAAAGAGGATGATGAGGAGATCTAGGTAGTTGTCTTGGGTCATTTTTCATTTCAGAAAGGTACCAGTTATGCATTCATGGCAAGACTTTGTGCAGGAGGTAGATGAGTCTAGGTTGCTTGCCTGCAGGCTGATTGTAAAGTACAGGGAGGGGCACTCAAAGAAGTATATGATCAACTATGATTTTGTAGATATATATTTATGATCAGACTTGATAGAACTAGGGTTTATCATTATTCTAATGCAAAATTCTTTAACCCTAGTTAGATTTTTTACTCTTCCCTGCGTGCAAAGGAGGATGTATATAATGTCTTTTTAGAGCTTTTTGAAGCTTAGATTTGGACAATTGTAAAAGAATTTCACTTTTCTTAAGGGTCATCTGTGGTATCATTTCTACCCTCTGGCTTATACAGTTGTAAATCTTTCATTGATAATTCAAGTATTGCAGAGGTATTTTGTGACAATCCTTCATGTCCCTATGCTTCCTTGTATGAATTATCTCTTATTGAATCAAATTATATGATATTTTTGGTGATATCTTAGGGTTCCTGATCACTCTCTCTTTCTGCAACTATTGTGTGTTATTGTGGATGATTGGATGTGAATGCTTTTGTGGGTATACTTCAACCCCCTAACAATCTTGTCTCATTCCTATGCCGAGTTGTAGAAGTGAATGTTTGTTTGCAGGTCATAAATTGTGTCTAAATCCTCAGTAATGCTATTGTTTGTGAAATCCTCTTTTCCCTGAATAGCCTCTTTCTATTGCAGACCCTTCTATGAAACACTTATGCAAGCCTATTTAGTGAGTTGTGACCTCCTAGACCTAAGTTGTTCATTAATTTCATCCTCTATACTGAGATCCAAACCCTAATTTCAGTGTATCACCTAGTAGGTAGTTTTCTTTCAAGTCTTTTCCTTTTCAAGCATTCCTTCTATCCCTTTCCCTCAAAAGATTTACTTTTCATGTCAAGAAGCAAATTAAGGTGATTATCCAAGAGGAACCAGCCTAGAACCTAGAGGTCTCATCTTAGTTAGCATAGGTCCCACAACCTGGAGATGATTCCCATGTTATACTAAGTTATCAAGACTACGATAGCTTGAAACAAGGGTGCAAATTTAGTGTATAACAGGCATAACAGTGTTTGATGCTCCAGAATCAATCATACAATTTTTTAGCAACTTTCCATTTATCTGCAGAGTAAAAAAGAAAGGATCAACTGTTCCTACTATGGTGCTAACAAAATTTGCATCCAAATAAATTTGGGGAATTTCAAAAACAATCTCCTCATTTCAATTTTCATTTTCATCACTCATAGTTGCTACTTATTTCTCAACCCTTTCTATTTTTTGAGAATTCATGGGTACCACACCATTTACCCAATTTAGGGCCTTTTCCTTATATTCTTCTATTCTCATCATTTCCAACAAAGGGACTTTGAGAGTAATCTATGACAATAATTTTCTCATATCAATTGGAACATATTTTGAATCAGAAACATTTGGCTTTGAATTAGCAACTTCTTTATCAATCTCTTGGGTGGATATGTCTGCAAGTTTTTTAATATGGACTCCATCCTCTTTCTGCAAAGCTGGGACAACTTCAACTGTGGGCTTGGATTTTACCTTATAAACAATGTTAGGTTTAGCATTTTTCTTTATTTTGACCTTATCAACAACATTAGCATCCTTAGACTTATCCTGTGATGTTTTTACATCTTTGTCTATTTTCTTGATGAAAATTCCAACAAGCTTCTGATTTGGATTACCAACCACTCTATTTCTCAGGTTGTAATTTGTTTTAGCTTGAGTAACCATATCTACTGTTATCAAGGTGATTTCCTCATCAAAAGGCCTCCTCAAAACAAGTGTCTCCTTAATTTTCAAAACATTGCACTGGATGTTATCAAGCTCACTATCTTCATCTGAAAAAACTTGTTGATGGTATGATTCAGTTTTGGTCTGAGAATTAAAGACATCTTGGTTTTCATCCTCTTTAGTAGAATCCACTTCATCCCAAACATGGGAAGAAATCATTCCACATCCCTGGTCATCATAAGGC
This sequence comes from Chamaecyparis obtusa, assembly GCA_027943335.1. Classification (NCBI taxonomy): domain Eukaryota; kingdom Viridiplantae; phylum Streptophyta; class Pinopsida; order Cupressales; family Cupressaceae; genus Chamaecyparis; species Chamaecyparis obtusa. Next base: position 2,110,630 of record BSBK01000335.1, read on the forward strand.
TATTCCTCATTACATTCTTGCTCCTCTTGTGAGGAGACACTTTGGGATATAAAACAATAATTGGGATCGTGTGGTGACTGACAAACAATACACCATGGGAAATCCTCCACCACATTCATTGAATTAATTTTTAATGGATCAGGGGTCCTATCATTTTGTTTATTGTTTCTTTAAGGAAGAATAGGCCTCCCATCTTTCCATTGAGTATTATATGGGTAGTTCTGCATTCTTGGCAATTTGTTGAAACTATTAAAGGCAAGTTTATCCCCTCCTATAACTTTATTATTTCTATTCTCACTAGGCTTTAAATCCTTTATTGCCTTCAATATTTTATTTAGGCTATCATCATCCTTAGGTTTTACACTTATAGGCTTTCCTGGATCTTTTCTATTCAACAATTGTGATTTGTTATCTTCCCTTCTTCCCAACTTTCCTGAAATTCTTCGGTTACTCTCTATGTTCACAGCTAGTTTGTAAGCTTCAACAAGACTCCTTGGGTTTTTATCTCTCAAAAGTTAGCCCATCTTAGAATCAAAAGCATTTAAATATGTGACAAGACATACTCTATCATCCAATCTAATGACTTGTAAGAGTTTATGCATGGCCTTTTGGAATCTGACATTAAACTCAACATCCTCATTGAAATTCTTCTTAATGTTATTAAATTCATTTAACATAAAACCCTCATGTGTTTTATCCCCATACTATTCCTTGAAACAATGCCTAAGCTGATCCCATGAGCCTATGCTACCATGTGGAAAAGCCCTAAACCAATCCCTTGAATCTTCTGTTAGGGATTGTACAAATAATTCCATGACAAAATCATCAGGCGCAATGTTATAATCATCAATCACATCAATAAAAAATTTTAGGTGTTCCTCACAAGTAACAACATTACTTCCAATAAACTTAGGAAGTTTCTTCCTGATTTCTTCAAGGATGGGGTTAGGATACCCAGGGATGCCAGTAAAAACTAATTGTTTGCATCTTTCATGTATAACCCCTGTATTAAAAATACCAGCACCCTAAGATGCACATGCATTAGTATTTGTCATGGCAGAAACTCTAAGTCCTCCTAGTGGGGGAACACCAGTTGTCTGATTTGCTAAATTTGCAACATTTGCCCCTTGTGTAACAATAGAATTAGCAAAGTTAGTGGATCTTGCAGACCGTCTAAGAAAATCAATCTTATTTTTCATTTCTAATGCTAAAGCTTCCAACTCTGCCTTTTCCAATTCTTTAGCGAGAAATTCTTGTTCGCTTTTATCTTTTTCAAGGTGTGATTCCAATCTTAAAGTGGAATCTATGGGAAATTTGGGGCCTACATGCTCATTAATTGAAATACCCACTACTTTCTGCTTTCCCTTATCCCTTGGATTCCTTGTTTCAAACACCTATTGGACAATGGGCTATTCACTTGTCTGTTTAGGAATGGGAACATAATTTATAGCCTCTAAATTTAACAATTTCCTTTTTAATTGGTCAGCCCTTATCATGGCATGCCTAATTTTTTCTTCTCTTTCCTTTTCTCTTTTCTACCTAATAGCTACTTGTTCATGAATTCTCCTTTCCAATTCATATATTTCCTCAAATATCTCCTTAGAATCAGGAAAGGTTGTCTCAGATTCAACCTATTGTGCTTGAGGCTCCTCTTGTTGATCATGAGACTCATGGAGGCCTTGGGGCAATGATGAACCACGAGTGAAAGGGGGGACAAATTCTTGTCCACTCTTGCTTTTACTTCTAGCTCTTATCTCCCCTCCATACCATTTATTAGGGATTATCTTCCTATTGTGAGGTAACCTTTCACCCTCTCTTTTTGTGGGAGAATAATAATCCTCATACTGGTTTAAGCCTAGATCAACTACCTCCTCATATTCTAAGGCATTTCCCTCCTGACTAGGAGGAGCAAGACATTATTATCTTGAGTTTCCTTTTTGTTTCCAGGTAAGAGACATGTCATTAGTACTTTTTTCTCTTCTTACTTGACCTCATCTAGATGTAGTTGGAAGCTCACCTTGCAAAGCTTCCTCTGGGTGTTCCTTCCTCCAGGACCTTGTATTTTTGAAACTCATAGTGATATAGTGATATTCTATTAAGCACTAGTACAGAGAAGTTTTAGAGTCACCACCCAAGATAAATGGGATTTTCTATTATTTTAAACAAATAGGAGGGTAGGAAAAAATGAAAAGGAGTCAACTATGTATGTAAGGTAACTAACTAGTTTTGAAAATAAGCAAGCCAGGAGTCTAGCTCTACTTGTACTTGCATTATTTTATGCAAATCTTTACAACTTCCCCAGTGGAGTCCCCATCTTGTTGGTTCTTCAAAAGATTTTACACTCCATGAGATACCAATATGCTTATGACTAATGTTAAGGAGAGGTTAATTCCAAATATGGGAAATCTATAAGCAATTGGACCAACTATAGGGACAAGACTACCCTCTTCACTTCTAGATCTGCAAAACCAAGGCGGGTACACCGGATCCAATAGATTCAACTCTATTCCTTAATCAATACTGGATCTTACAATAGATGACAGAGAGAAAGTACTAAATAACAACCTATTATTCATTGACTCTCCATCACTGGGTACAACAACTCATATAAAGTAAATAAAATGTAAAAGACTGGTATTGATTGAATGTTTTATGATTACAAGATTTTGATCATTCCCAACAAAGGAAAGATAGGAAAATACAAGCCGGTGCCCCATCCATTGGGAAAAATATCAGAAGACAATGAATACAAAGATGTTTTGAAAAGAACTGGTCTTTAAACATAAATATAAACACCTCAACTCTTTCCTACTTATAGAAAATCCTCAAACAGGTTTAGTAAACATGTATCCCACCCTGAGCAATATTTAATACAATCCTAGATCAGAACTCAAAGCCAAACACATACATGTAAATCTCAAAAAGATTTAAAGATTCACAGAATAAATTCAAAGGAGAGACAAAGATTTGAGATTTTTATTAAGTATAACCTTGAACATTGTATACATCATATTCTGAAAAGTAAGCTTGCAAAATAGCAGTAGCAACCTGTACTTCTTCTCTATTTCTTTGATAAAAATAATACAAAAAGTTACAATCCTCGACTAAGGGCTAGGGTCTCAAAATCTCTATCTTTTTAACACCTAAACTCTCAATTCCTAGAATGATCATGGAAAATCCTTTATATACAAGGAAGTGCACCTATTGTACACCTCTTCGCTTGGGAACTCAAAACTTGCAAATTTTGCATTTTTGATAGACAACTATCCCCACCTAACTTCCAATTTACTAATCTCTCGCTAAATAAAATCAAACTTAGACTTAGCTGAGATTAAAGTCTCAATAGTATGAATAAAGAATAAAGTGTTTTCCAAGGTCAAAATGCTAGTCATCCTAGCAAAGAAATCATCATCAATTTGTGCTCACCACTTGATTAATTCTTTGAGCTCACCATTCTTCCTGAAAACCCCTGGAATCAATTCACGGCTGGGAAGTGTTAATTCCTTCTTTATTAAATTTGACTTCCTCTTGAAATCACCTAAGAGTATGTCATGTTCCACTAGCTTCTTTACATTCTGGTGTAATGGCTTGATCAGTGGATCAGGATCATTTTGAGATTTAGATAACAATCTGAATAATCTCACATTTGGAGATCTCTCAATCCATTTCCTCAAAACTGGTTTAAACTCACTCTTGTATTTATCCAATGAAGTGAGTAATACTTTTAGCCTTCTAGCATGATCAAACAAGATGGCGAGGTTCAAGTTTTTAGCAAACTGCATAACATCTTCTGTCACCTTCTCTTCATATTCTTGCTTCAATAGGATCCTATCCTTCACATATTCTTCCCTTATCCTATTCAATTCCTTCCTCTTCCTCTTGAAGTGATTGGTTTCCTCTAGTAATTGTTTCTTCTCCCAACTAAGTCTTGCATCTGAATGTGTCTCTGGTTAGGGGATGGTGGAAACTCAATAATTGGGCTAGAGGATGAAGCCACTGTAGCTTTGTTAGCTATAATTAGTTGTGGTGATCTGTGATCTTGTGGTCCTGATAGATCAGCAATTAACTTATCCTTTTGAATCAGCTCTATCTTGATCTCATTGTAAGACTTGAGGATAGTTTCAAATTTGAGCCTAAGCTCTTCTTTTTCTTGGGCATCTTTCTTTGCCACTTTGACATTGAACTTGGCAGCCTCCAAAATCAAGTATGAAGCTTCTACTCTAGAAGTCTCACCTACTCTTTGTACCAATAGATTGCCTACATATTCTGTAGAGAGAGCCTCTCTTTTTCCTTTGTTTTCCTCCCTCTTAAGGGACCACATTCCTAAGGCAGCATGATCTTCTAAGAAAGTAATTCCCCTAGCAACTTGTTGGGCCTATTCTGTAGTAGCAAGAGTCTTTACCTTTCTCTTCCTGACTTGATCAAAGACTATTGCATCAGCAATGTCCCACTCTGGCAAAATTAGCACCCGTGCAGTATCGACTATAGCCCTCCCTCAAGAGTAATCTTTTAAAACTACTTCACCATTTCTCCCTTGGTCTCATTATCTATCTCTATGATGTCCCTATCAGGGAACTCTTCTTTCCTCTTCTCATAGATCTCCTTAAACTAATTTATTTTCATTCTCCACAAGAATTGGAAAAATGCCCTTGTCCTAACAAATTTATCATCGGCAACAAAAGAATCACTGGCTTGTTTTAAAATAGGGTCCATTTGTTTACCCTCAAATTCAGCAATATTAAGATCCATGGCAACCTCCTTAAGTGCCTCTGGCATTCCTTCTTGCAGCTCATCATTGGAAACAAAAATATTTCCCTCATTTCTCAGCTGTACCAACTATTCTGCTACCCCATGTTCATCCAAATGTAAGGGGGATTGAGAGGGAGAGTATACATTTTTCTCTAATCTTGACCCTTCTTGTCTTTGCCTCTTTGGAGAGGGTCCTTGCATTACTAGATCATTCATGGGCCTCTTTCCCCTAGAAGTAGAAGGAATATCCTCACCTCTTTGATGTGATGGTAAGAGAATAGTGTACCCACTTCTCTTCTGCATTGTGTAAACTCCCCTTGGAGTCAATTTTACATATCCTGGTTGGCTCAAAATCTACCTAGCCCTATCAAGGTTTTTCTTACTCATAGTGGCCCTCTTCTCGTTTACTGCATGCATAATGCCTTCAAAATTCTCCATAAGAGCCTCTACTTTTCTTTCCCATGGCTCAAAGCCCTTTAATGGGTCATAAGCTCTATCAAATTTTTTAATGAAATCTACAGTCTTCTTGTAGATCACCCATTTCTCTTTCGTTATTTCTTGAGTTTGAAGGTCAAACTCATTTCTTATTATATCCTTAGGAAAATAAAATTGGTGCTCCATAATAGCACACCTAATCTTATCTCTAAACATCCCTGATAGGAAACCCTCATTAGCTGCACATCTTGATGCAGTTGTAGTCATTCTGTAGGGCTGCAATACCTGGTTCAAGTATACCCATCCTCCTTTAGTTATAACAAATTGATGAGCAATTGTTATATCAGGGAGAAAAGTCCCTCTTCCTTTACTAGTAAGGGCACTCTCTTGTAGGTCACCAATCTATCTCAGAATCTTAGCATATCCTACCTTCAATGGAACTTGGTAGGGAAAAATATAAGGTTCCTTTATGCAACCATAAACTCTAAAAACTATAGAAATAGGGTATAAAATGATATCCCCAAAATTATGGACTATAGTAATGTCTTGACAGTATTCCTTTGGTCTTATTAATCTCAGTAACTCCCTTGGGATTCTAGGATTGTTAAAGAATAATAGTGTCCTAAGTCTTGAAGCAAAATCCCTATCAAAGGTAATGAAATTGGCATCAACTCTGTCCCATGAAAAACCTGTGGTCCACAATTGGATTGGAAGGGTTTCTCCATTTCTCTCCTTCACAATATTGACTGTTGAGCTAAAAAACTACTCACCCTTGTATAAGAACATATGCATAAGCATTGAATACCACCCAAAGGGCCTACTAACCTTCATATTCTTAATTCCCATTAATCACTCATGGATCAAGTCAACCAAGTGAGAGGCAAAATCAAAAATCAATGCCAATTGGGGATGTGTGTTATTATACCATCATGAACATATATGGTATTAGCATATGAGTGGCCTCATCATGCCCTAGAATTAAAGTCAAAGACTTGTAGAAACCATGTGCTCTCTTACTAAATAAATCCATCGTGAAGGGCTCTGGTGTACTTGAACTAATGACACACATGGATCCAATCTGGTCTATGAAATCCCTCAGAGGCCCTGCACTTAAATAATCCCTTTGAGCCTCATATACCTCTATAAATTCTGTAAAATCTATCTTCTCCAACCCAACAGAAGGGTCATTTAATGAGAAGACCTCCCTAATTTCCTCTTTTGTGATACTAATCAAATTATTTCCATTTACATCCTTGACACACTTTGTCACAGGATCATAGCACTTAGCAATTTGTATCAATAATTCAGCATCCATAAAAACTCCAGGGACTACTAGCTTCCCAATATCAAACTACCATATGTTGTTGAGGGGGGCACAAGATTTCCTTTGTGAGTAAGCTAATTTGAACAAAATAAGACCGTTATGATCTTCACCCACCCTAGCATCTCTCATCCAATTCCCTCTATCATGGAGTCCACTGTTAACATAATCCCAAGGGTTTCTCACAACTAGTTCTTTTAATCTAGCTTCCCCATTATCTGAATGCAGTAGTAGTTGCATTAAGTCTTCAAAGACACCTCTATCTTTGTGCTCTATCTTCCTAGATAGTCCTCTCTTTGGTGGCATTTTAAAATAGGGTTTCTAGAACAATATATGAATACCAGAGAAAAAACCCTAAAAATATCAACAAGTAATAAGATTTTCCTCCCACAATTCCTTCACAGATTTCAAATAATTTTATAATTTAGAAAATTTTGACCTACCAGGCACCTGAAAAAACTTCACTTGATATCACTCTAGAGGAAAATCCAGTTCACAAAAATGCTTATGAGGGCGGTAAAGAGAAACGATGATCAAATTTTGATATATAATGCTGCCATCCATTTACAATTCATCCGCACGTAGCTCATTAAGTCCACCATTACTGAAAGTTGGCAGCCTCAACATTCACAGGATGTGAACAATGTCACATAGTAAAAATTTGAATTCAAACCATTGATATTATTTCCCTTTGGCGTATCAGACGATCAGCAAAAATAGTCACGCAACCCTCATTTTACTTTTCCCAAACAAGTTCCCAACCAATGAGAATAGTTCAAATTAACCATTTGGGGAAAGAAATGACTTAACTTTACCTTGATCAGAGTAGACATGTATCATTTTGTCACTAAAGCATGGGTGTAGAATCCAAGCATCTTCATCCAGCAGTGTAATGACAACTGCAAGATTCTTTCCAACTCATAGCACTTTATCTATTCCCCAAGCAATGACCCCACCTTCCTTTTTTAAATCCTTCATCAAATCAGGGAATGCCACATCGGATAGGTCAACAACTAGAGAGCCATAACTTTCTCCTTGGTGTCAAGTATACTAACAACTTGACAGGTCATTTTTGCCCTTGGCCAATCAGAAAAAACCGTGTCATCAAGAACTAGCGATAAAGGACCCACCTTCCAGTCCTCATCTTTAAACAAGATCAACAGTTGCCGCTATACCGTTGACCTTAAAAATCATGCACTTTATCCCAGTGGTATAATGACAACCATGAGATCCTATTGAACCTTAACCATCCAAGAAGGTTGGCCCTACTATGACACTTCACTTAACTTTTCGTTGAATTAAAAAATGCCACATTTACAAGAACGGGTGGGCGGGCCCTCTCTTCATTTCTTTTTTAATGTTAAATATCCTGTCAACTGCCACATCACATTATTTCAAACAATCAAGAACACACATGTCAGAGTGACATGGTAGTTTAAGGCCCCACTCACCATCTCTTTCATTGTATAGCATCAAATGGTCCTTGCTATACCGTGAAGCTTAAATACTTCACATCTTCCATTAGCGATATAATGACAATCGCGAGATCAAACTGTGATTTACCCTTTGCAAATTCCAACCCCACAAATGTTACGTCAACAATGAAAAATGTCAACCTAGAAAACACACCACTGAGACTGTCATGTTAGGAATCCTACTGCTGTCAGCAAACCTTGATCAGATGCTTGTTGTTATACTGTTGTGCTTAAAAAGGAATCATCTCGACCCAACGGTATAATGACAGTCGTCGATGAACTATTCTATTTAACTACCAACACAACACTGAAGATGGGCCCACCGAGATAAATGTTTGCTTGTTTCTAGATCACTTGTTAGAGATTCTAACAATAGGGAGCTATGAGATTTAACGACAACCAATCATTTTAAATGGTGTGTTACATAGGAAAATACCACAAGAAACTTAGGCTTTGAGGGAAATATTAAAAAGGGTCCCGTATAATAACCTAACCACATAACATGTAAAGTGGTCACTAAAAAGGGGTCGAAAATAGCACATGTTTTATTTGGAGAGTTAGTGATCCAAAAAGGCAATGCAAAATTAGAACAAGGCCTAAGACCAGCTAGGGCTTCCGTCAAACTTAGGGTTTTCACCATAAAACCTTGCCATCAGGTCTATAAACTAGATTTTTTCAAAAAATTTTGCATGAGGATGAGAAATTTTAGAATACTACTAACAGATAAATTGAAGCGATAGTTCATCCCTGTTGATTATGAGCTTGACCTATTGAAGAAAATGCAAACTTTGAAGCAAGCAGGAAGATCTTTTCAAGAGTATACAGAGGAGTTCTATCAAATCCTCATCAGAATAGGACATGTGGAAGCTCATAAGGATAAATTTTCCCATTACATTAATGGGTTGAGGTTGAGCATTCAGGAGGAGTTGAATCTGGTTCAAATGAATAGTATTGAAGAGGCATACCAGTTTGACCTAAAAGTAGAGGAAAAGCTGAACAAGAAGTTTGAGAGCAGACAAGTCGGAAGAGGTCATGAATGGAAGATCTGGTGGATGGTCATATGAAGATCCAAAAAGGCAGGATGAGGCCAGTAACAATCAAAATCAAAGAGGAGATAATTTCAATCATTTTCATGATCAGAATAATAGAGATTAGAGAGAAAGAGGAAGAGGACAAGGATCTGGAAGAGGAGGCTTCCATGGAACATGTTTTCACTATGGAGAAAAAGGTCATAGGGCATTTGAATGTCCTCAATGCCAAGGAAGGATGGATAGGAGGAATGAAGGCCAGACCAAATTCGTACATGTTGATGAAGATGCCAAATCATCAAATTCTAAAGATGCTAAAAGAGGAGAAACGTTGATCAAAAGAAGAGTCCTGCTGAGTGGTGAAAATGAACCTGAGCAAAGGAGGAGCCTATTTTGAACCAGGTGCAAGTGTGAGGGTAAGTGTTGTGATGTGATTATTGATAGTGGTAGTACTAATAATTTGGTGTCAGAAGAGATGGTGACAAAGTTTAAGCTCAAGAGGCAGAAACATCCACATCCATATCGGGTTGCCTGGGTGTAGGATGACCATAGGGTCATGGTCAGTGAATAGTGCTTAGTAAAGTTCAAAATTGGCGGGTACCATGATGAGGTACTATGTGATATCTGTATGTGACTAAATGTGACCTCTAAATCAAGCACAACACAACATGGTCATTATTCACTTGATAGAATTTGAGAGAGAGTATGAAGAACTCAATCCAAATTCCATGGTGAGGCGACCTGTTGCCTCCTATGTCAATGGGGTGTTTGAATACTCTCAGAACGAGAGCCAACAGCTGGGAGACCAATTCAACAATGGAGGATTTCCAAGAATCAAATATGAGCAAAATGAAACTAAGCTAAGAATGAATGCAATTAATCTAGAAAACTTTGAAATAAATATGAAATGTAGATTTTTATTTGATTTTGAAATAAAGATGATATTAGACTAAGAACAAGTAAGCAAATTTAATCTAAATGTGAAATGCAATTACACTAATATGAGAAATTAAACTAGATAATGCAATAAAAGAGCTTTGAAAATAATGACTTATGAGACTAAAAAAAATGCTATAGTAAGGATGCTCTCAAAAATTGCCTTTTCTTGAATGAGAAAAAGAGGTTCATTAAATAGAAGAGCCAAGAGGAGGAGGAAGAGTTTCTTGATTCAAAACTCCTGACCCTTCATTCCCATATTGAGACAAAAATGCAAGAATTACTGAATAAAAAGAATGGAAAATGCCACACAGGTGACCTTTTGAATATCAAGAATTATCAATTCAAAAAAGTGTGTCCATTCGAATATCAAGTAATTATTAATTCCTTTTTATGTGTATTAGCCAAAGGGGGTGGTTTGATTTAATTTAATTTAAAGCACATAGGACTTTACAATTAAATTAATGTATCATAGAGATAATTTAGCTAATAAAGTCAAAGAGACTTAGGAATTAATTTAGTATTTGATTATTGCAATTTAGGGTCTTTGCAACTGACATCAAGTCAAATTAAGTCAGATAGGAGAGAGAAAATTGCCTAGGGAACTAGGACTTTGGTGATGTAAAATCGAGATAATGCACCAAAATTGATGAAATTAAATAGGTCCCAATTTTGGGGTATTACAATATCATATCTATGGATGCATGTCATATGTTGTTGGGTAGATGTTGGTAGTTTGACAGATGTGTTGTACATGATGGTCATGCAAATACATATTCCCTGACAAAGGATGGAGTGCAACATAAGCTAAAACCATTGAAGGAAATAGAAGAAAAGGTATTTGGTAATGCAAGAATAACTTTTGTTGATAGAGGAAATTTCTCAAATGGTATGCGACATGAGCATATGTGTTTTACCTTAATTCAAAAGGCTAGGAAAGAGGAAGTAGAAGATGTACTTGTAGAAGTTGCAGAATTATTGAAGAAGATCACGATGATCAAGAAGATCATGATGATCACGATGATCAAGATGATGATGATGATGTAGATGACCTTGATGTACCTATACTTGAGAAGGCATACTAGCCCCTATACGAAGGCTCCCAAACAACTCTTCTTGCCACTGTATTGTTGTTGGTGAACTTGAAGGTTATGAATAGTTTATCCAATGTAGCAATGACACGTATGTTAAGGTATGTCATCTTTTTTCATTTTTTAGTCATAATTCCCTTACAGTAAACAAAGGGTGAATCATGTAGCAATTAATATTCTTTATATTAGCAAATTATATTTTTGGTCGTAGGTTGATAGGTGAGTGTTTGTTACCACCATCAAACATTCTACCTCACTTGTACCGAGAATTATCTTCCATTATGAAAGATATTGGAATGGAGTATCAAACAATACATGCATGTCCAAATGATCATATTATATATCATAAACAACATGAATTTGCAACAGAATGCCTTGATTGTCATATTAGTAGATATCGATCAGATCGAATAATAAAAAAGGTGCCTCACAAGGTTCTTTGGTATATTCCCATTATTCCACGTCTACAATGATTATTCAGGTGCAATAGCTTGGCACAATTTATGGATTACCATGCACGCAATAGAAGTTGAGCTGAAATTATGCAAATGCCTGTAGATGTTTCGACATTTAAGGAAATAGAGGAAACTTGGACACACTTTAAAGAAGAAGCTCACAATCTCAAGCTTTCATTGGTGGTGGATGGTGTCAATCCATTTGGAGAGATGAGATATGTTTACTTGGTGTGGCCTTTTTTTGTTATCAACAATAACATTCCTCCTTGGATTTCCATAAAGAGGGAGCACATAATGTTGGCAATGATTGTTCCAGGTATTTTTTCATTTAATAGTCATCTAAATTAATTTATTATAAATAATCCATCAAAATGGTCATAATAATTATGTAATCTTTTTGTTCAATCAACTAGGTAAGTACCAAGTTAAAGATATCAATGTATATATTGAGCCCCTTATCAACGATTTGATGGTGTTATGGAATGGGGTCACTATGTATGACATCTCTATACTAATAGGACAAAGACAATTTCAATTCCATGCAATGCTTGTATGGAAAATACATGACACCCTTGGGCTAACACATTTTTGTGGTATGTTCTCTTCTTAACACCTCTTTTTTGGTATGTTATAGTGCTAACACAAAATTAACATATTTAATCTAATTATACATGATCTTGTAGGTCTTTAGACAAAGGGAAAATTTTCATGTCCAGTTTGTGGTTCAAAGATGAAATCTCATCATTCAAAAAGTTTAGGAAATCATGTGTTCGATGAGTATAGAAACTTTCTCCATAGAAATCATAAGTACCAAATTACCAAAAAACATCTTTTCAATGGGAAAGAAGAGACTACATCAAAGCCATAGAAAATGACACCTCACCTATGGAAGTTGGAATGCAATAAAATAAATTGTCAAGGTAATGTCATTTCATTTGATGGTTTTTGTTTGAAATTTATATTTTGATATTGTGTTTTGTTTATTGATGATGTAATTGATGCTCGTGAAGGTCGTCAAGGCATTAATGATCAACTTCCAAAAGGACTAAAAAATTATCCTACGTAATTTAGTAGGTTGCCATACTATGAGCAACTCCCAATCATGTATTTGTTTGATGCTATGCATATTGGAAAGAATGTAACAGAGACATTATGGAAAATATTGGATGGAAGGCATGACAAAGACAAAATTGTCAAAATTTGTAGTGACATCGAAGAATCCAACCATGCAATGAAAAATGTCATTCGATCAAATAACAATGGAGACCAGATTGATACAAGTGCCCTTACTTGGTTATTGTTGGAGAAACAGAGTAATGCTATAAAAGAAGTCATAAAAAAAAAATGATTTCCCACAGGATTTGCTGCGAACATAAACAATCTCATATCAAAGAAAAGTGAATTTGGGCCAGGGATGAAAACACATGATTGGCATACATTTATTAAGGTAATTCATGTTATTTTGTATTCACTGTATATTTGTATACTGCATGTAGTTTTCATTGCATTCTTTTATAAAATATTGATAAGATTATTTTACAAATATTGCAGTATGTTCTACCTCTATCTCTCCCACACCACTTTGACAACTGTGTCAAACAAGTTATATATGATCTTGGAAAATACATGAGGTGGTTGTCATCAAAAGAAATCAATAAAGAAAATATAAAATATTGGAAGAGGAAAATTCCTTAGCTTATGTGTGAAATGAAAAAGTGTCTACCTTCAACTTTTTTCAATGCACAAGAACACTGCATCATACATCAAGTTGAGGAGATTGAATTGCGTGGACCTCTACAAGTTAATTATAGGTTAACAGTCTATGCACTTGTTGGCAATCAATGCTTATGACTTCAAGTACTATTAACATTTCTTATTATCTCTCATTCTTTCACTTCCATGCCTAACTGGAAACAAAAAGATACAAGAGTCAATATTCTTTGTTAATGCAATAAACCAAACTAGTGTGCTATACTATATTTGTTATCCATTCCATTGAAATCCAAGAAAGGCAAGGATATAACCAAGAAACTTCAACTCAGAAATTCATCTATACATAATGCCATCAACAGGAATGCAATTACCCTTTTAGCAGGTAAGTATAATGGCATAGAAGAAGGGAATGTGTCATGTATCTTAAGAAAGAAAGAATTTAATCATCACTCACTATTCAATTTTCCATTTACCTCTCCATCTAAATCACCATTTTAAAATACTGAGTATCTAGCATAACACAGAACCTTCAAAACAAGAATATGGCCATGCTGAACAAGTCTATATACTGTGCTTTTGGTACTGCTAAATTTATTTTCATTCATAATTTTATCAAATATTACAAATGGAATAAATAATATGTAGAACTGATCTATATCATGATATAATGAACTATAAAGGAACCTAGAAGAATCAGTTGGGTTGATTATTATAGTAGTATGTCTTTACTGGCTCCAATACCGGTTAGAGGAGGATGGTGTTGTAGGTGTCTACTAAGCATAATGTAAGCTAGGACATCCATTCAATTTTGAATTCCAATCAATTCCAATCACTATAATATATTAATAGATTTGATAATATATATATTTTTAAAAAATTGAATTTTCTATCACTTTTTCGACGGTCAAAGAATATACTTTCGAGGAGAATTCTATATACTCGATGACTATTCTGACCACCACTCATTGCAATTTTGACCAACATTGTTTTATCATTTCGACGAGAATTCTATATGCTCAATGACTATTCCGACCACCACTCGTCACAATTTTGACCAACATTGTTTTGTCATTTCGACGAGAATGCTATACACTCAACGACTATTCTGACCATAAGTCCTCACAATTTTGACCAACATTGGTCAAATAGATGAAAGGCATGCCCGATAATTCTTCTAGATTGAAGTGATTATTTCAATGGTAGATACGTCGATAATTCAACCACTATAGAGGTCACATTTTCAACGATGATTTTATGTGTCAAATAATCGACAAAAAAACTTTGACAATAGTTATGGTCGTTTGGTCGACTAATTTGCATCTAAAAATTGACTAATCATCGTCAAAATTCAAGCTAAAATTTACTAGTGATTGAAATAGAGTGAAGATGGGATTTTCCAAGGAGGAGAATTCCATTACATTATACATTTTCCAACAAGAGTCTTCATGCTTTCCAAAGGCTACCATATCAAAACTTTCATACACAAGATTTCATCATTATCATCCTCAAGATGCAAAGATTACAATATGGCTTCATGGAGCCCATACTCCATGAGAATTTCCCTCTTCTCCAAGAGAAGAGATTCTCAACTACAATGGAGAGCCCAACTAACCCCTTCACCCAATGCTACTACTTCCCTTCCCAAGGGTAAGTGATGCCTTCAACTCCCATGAACAACACACCCCAAAACCAAAAGAACAAAGAATGATTCAAAATCCAAATATATCCCAACCCAACACACAATAACAAGATTCATAATAAATATTGCATGCAAGATTTCACATATTCATTCTACACTACAAAAGATAAAAAATACAATGCAATAAGCATTGCTTCATAGCAAGAATCACCAACCTTGATCCAACAAAAATGGCAAGAAAGAAGTTGAGAAGAGCCCTTATCCTTTTTCCATTGTATTTTCCTTTCTCTAACCCTAAGTGTCTCTAAAATTAGAGAGTGGGTGAACACCCACTAAGTCCCTCCAAGCCCCCTAAAAAGACCTCCAAAATCCTACTCATGAACTAGAAATTAATGAGACATGACCTCTAGTCATTGGCATTACCTCTTGTCCCCCCTCTTAATGGTGAGTTTAGAAAGAAGTGTGGGACAAGTCAAATGCATGTGGCCATCTCCATTTTCTCTACTCTTGAAGAGTAGCCTTCTTGGAGGGCCATAATGGTGATCTAGACTTTCCCATAGGAAAAATATAGCCCCTAACTTGAGGTACCCCCATAGGGTTAGCTAATTTTGGCCAAAAATGCACTCTAGTGTCACTTTTAACCCCTCTAAAGTACCACTTAAGCTCAAATCCGAATTCCAACTTGATGTGATCCCTACAAGACATCTACATGCAAGTGGTATTATTATAATATCCTATTAGGCTGGGTGATTATTTCCAAACCCTATATTGACATGTCACTATCCACATGGACATTACAAGTGTCAAGTGACACCATAAAATACACATCACATTCACAAATGACATGTCCAATTAACAACATGAATTTAATCTATTAGCATACATACCAATTACGTTTACAAATAGAAATCACACTACAATGAGGTTTCAATCTCTTCATTAGATTAAACCTTAGCTTACTCAGTTGCACACATGTTTAGCCTTGATTCTCCAAATAATTCTATGTTTCTCTTTCCTGCACACTAAACTCGAGCATCAGTAGTCCAAGGAAGTAAAATCACACACACACACACACACAATTCAATGTTGCATTATTGTAGACAAAATTCAATATGAAGAACTCAATTTTCAATTAGAATTTCCATTAAAGAGATGCTCAAACATAGTACCTTCATAATTTAACATCATGACATATTATCCATGCTATTTCCTAGCTTTAAAGCATAATCCATGAAATAATCAAATCTAATCATGATTAAGTCTTTTCTCATCAAATTACATATCTAAGCATGTATAACAAAAATTTAAAATATGTTCTAGGTTCTAATCCGCATCAAAATATAATCCACATAATATAATAATCATCATAAAACATAATATCATGAGTCTCTGCCAGAATGATTAGAAAGTGTATCAAAGTATCAAATCATAAAGTATAAAATCATAAAGTATCAAAATGTGAATGTATCAATAGTGCTATATGGGTTGGGGTGAGGCCTCACATAAATATAAAATTCCAATAGCCTTGATGTTCATGGCCATGAGAATTAAAAACCTCGAGGTGAATTTAGAGTTTGATTTTGCTTCTGAAATAGAAAGGTTAATTCACACTCAATTGGTAGCACGACAGTAAAAGAAGGCATGCAACTTATATCATTATTATTTTCTATGTTATTTTATTCCCTACTAGAATAGAATAGGTTTTAGTCAAGGCCTAAAACTAGGGATGATAGATAACCGAGGAAAAAGATTGTCGGTTTTAAGAGGTGGCATTATTTGTGGGAAAAGAATTACAAGGATTGTAGTTACTGTAATACCCCAAAAATGGGCTATAGGTTCATTAACCTCTTAAATCAAAAAATCGAATGAAATCGACATCAAAGTCCTAACCTAAGGCACCTCTGCACGTCAGTTTATCAAAAACCTAATTGATTATCTTAATTCTGCATCAGGGAATATTCCTTGAATATTCCTAATTTATCATAATTATCTTTAAT
The DNA here is from genome assembly GCA_027943335.1 of Chamaecyparis obtusa. Classification (NCBI taxonomy): domain Eukaryota; kingdom Viridiplantae; phylum Streptophyta; class Pinopsida; order Cupressales; family Cupressaceae; genus Chamaecyparis; species Chamaecyparis obtusa. The sequence goes on from BSBK01000335.1 coordinate 2,127,469, forward strand.
TGAATATTATTTGGTGATAAATGTCATTATTTATCCTAAAGTTGATTAATTGAATATGATGAATATTTAATTAATTAATTTAATTCTGCCACTTAATTATTTAGTTAAATTTAATTGCATTTATTCCTAATTAATATTATTTTTATTTTGGCAATAAATCAAAATTCTTACAAACAATCAAATTGAATATTTATTTAATTGATTTAAAATCAAAGTTGTCAAATTTAATGATTTAATTGGAATAAAGTTTGATTAAAATAATTGATTAACCCATAAATTAGTTATTTTAAATTCAAAATCAGTTAAGTGGAAAATAAATCACTTTATTTATTAAATTAATTCATATTAAATCATGCACAATCAGAAAAGCAAGCAACTAGAAATTAACAACCAATTTTAAATTTAAACTCAACATGTGATTGTGAGTTGGAAATTGATCTAAAACTCTATTTTGAGATAAAAACTATTTTTTGCATGATTTTATGAGTTATTTATTCTAATTTCTTGTTAACTCAAAAATCAACCTAGTTTTTTATTACGGTAAAAATAGGTTTTGAAGGGGCCCCAAAACCCTTTAACAAAAGATAAGAGAGATAAGCATGAAGACCCTAAGAATAGCTAGCTACCCCAGAGAAGGGAACAGACTACAAAGGGACAAATCCCAGATATTCAAATACCACCTACATGAACAAAAAGCAAAAAATGCTAGAAGAGAAACATAGAAGAAAAGACCACCAGCACCAAGATCAAGACATTGTCTTCAAAAAGCCCTCAAAGTCCTCCAGCTAGGCCTGCATGATCTTAACATTATCTTTCAGTCTCTGAAATTCCTGATCATCAATCTTGAGCTTCTTTTTAGACCTAGTTCTGGTACTAGGACCCATCTGCTGACTAGGGTCAGTCAGGTCAATTTTGTCACTCAGGGGGGCGTCTGTATTTCCTTCCAGAATTTTGCTGAGATTGTTAAAGTTTTACAGAGTAGACTTCATTCCAGTATTAGCCAGGCCAAGAAGACATTTTAACATATCCTCAATCCTGCTAGTCTTCTCCTGAATAGGGATCATAGCTATCTCAATAGCTTTTTTAACTTTATCATCTAGTTTAGAGCCGTAATCAAGAACACTAGCATTAGCATTGAGATAAATCTCCTTTCTGATATTATCAACCATTTCCTCAATAATAGAATTCTTGTTTTCCAATTTGATACATCTATTCTTCAATTCAACCAAATCATTCTAAACCCATTTGTCCAAATTATAATTGTAAATGGACTTGTTTTTTGCAATTTCAAGGGCGTCATGATGATAGTTTTTTTGACTTGCGAATCCATCTTTTTGATGTCATCCTGAAGAGTATGGGTCCTATTATAATCAAGGGTTCTCTCACTGTCATACTTCTTGTTCTCCTTCCCATAGTTGGGGGTGTCGTGGGTTTCCAAATTATCTTCTTCCATAATCCTAAAACTGTTATTCCCCAAATCGTCAGCATTGCTATCAGTAAGATTTGTATCAGCCCCTTTGGCATTACTGTCATCAGCTTCAACCTCAATCTCAAAATTATCTTTACCTTCAGTATTACTAATCTCCAGAATAGGGTTAGGCATGACCCCACTATTCTGATTATCCTAGCCATCCTCGAGACTACCCTTGGCATTGGTAATATCAGGATCCTCTGAGTCCTTCTCCTCCGGGGTCTGGGTAGTGGGGTTAGGCACAACATTAAGACCCACCTGGGTATTCTGATCAATCTCAGTCTCATTATCTAGGGGAGTTAGATTAACACCTTCAGGACTTGATAGGACAGGGCTAGCAGAGGGCTCCAAAACAACTTTATCAGAGACAGAGGCATCACTCTTCAGACTGTCCAAAGGCTTAGAGGAGGCTAGCTTAGAAAGGGAGAGGGCTTTCTTGGGTTTCAGTTTCCTGGGTTGAGAGCCACTATTCTTTCTTTTTTTGACCTGGGCAGGGATAGGATCAAGAATTTGGTCTCTCGCATATTCTGCAATAAGGAGGATGAGCCCGACATGGAGAACAGGGAAGTTCTTCACTCTATAATCAGTAATGCTCTGGTTGAGTGAACAGAGGAGAAAGTAGGGGAAAGAGATTCTTATGTCATGTCTGAAGTGATTGGCTAGGGAAAAATGGTAGTTATAGACCCTATAAAATCTCCCCTCAAGTGTGAAATATTCCATAATAACCTTAATAACAAAACCCCAAATTCTATCAATATTATCCATATCAACATAGTCTTTCTTACCTTTAACCAAAAGAGCCCTCTCCTTGTCAATGATAGGAAATTTATGGTAAGCTCTAGTTCTGACCTTGATCTCTTTTGAATACTTCAAACCATCCAAAGGGAGACCAGTAATTTTAGAGAGGAGCTTGAGACTGAGGCTAAAGGACTTGCCAGCCAAATTCACCGTGCCCTTATCCCAGCCATCAGCAAAGGCTTTGGACACATCATTATCAAAACCATGGAGTCTCTAGAGAAACTGATGAACATGGCCTTTCTTCAAAATACTCTAGACTTCCTTATCCTACTTCCACTTGCATTCCACTGGCTCTTCTCTCCTGAGATCACCACCCATGTCTGAACAATCACCCTGCTCTTTTTTCATATGCTTCTTATGCTTAGATGAGGAAATGCTATCAATTTGATAGTTCTTTGGCATTAAAAGGTTGTTTAACAGGTTCACAATCCTATTCACATGCACGAACTGGAAATAGTTACTAATTATGATGACGACACTCATCAGATTATAAGCTTTCATTATGGGATTCCGCATCTTGGAATTGTACTTAGCATTATTTTGAATGACATTCGATATCATCCCAATCTGAGTAGAATTAAGTAATATCATTAATAATCCTATTAATGACTCCTTTTTGCTTGATTTTGTCATAATTAATAGCTAAGATGACATCATCATAACAAATTGTGTTGCCGATCCATTTTTGAATCCCCTCACTTTTGGCTCCAATATTGGCAAGGCAGTCAGCAACCTGATTGGTCTCCCGGTAATTGTGAGTTATATGGGATACCTCAAAGGACTGGACTATGGTTTTAATTTTGGATATTATGTGTTCAATTGTCTAGGAAGGAGAAATGATATCTTTAATATTATTTTTTATATTTAAAGAATCACCTTCAAGCCATACTCTTTTGAACCCTATCTCTTCCACCAATAGGATAGTTTCGAGGGCAGCCAAGGCCTCTTCCCTATGATTAGTCTGGATTCCCAAAGGGATTGAGATGGTGCCTAAATAGTTACCATTGCTATCTTTGATAATTCCACCTCCCCCAGAAACACTAGGGTTTCCTTTGGAGGCCCCATCAAAATTAGCTTTAACCCAACCGATAGGAGGAGCAATCCAAACTAAGGTGTCTCTAGGAGAGCAAGACTGAGATTTATGGTGGAGAAAACTCCAAGTAGACCAATCCACATCAGGGAGAAAATTCCTAAGCTTACTCTTGCTATTGATGATGGCATTGTTGAAGTTTTCCTTAATAGCTCTAGAAAAGATGTTGAAGATAATTTTAGGTTTGGCATATTTCTCTCTGAAGATTCTATTATTTCTTTCCTTCCAGATACACCAGTAGAGATGAGGCGGAATGAGATTCCAAAAGTTTCTAGCAAAATCATTGTCAAAAGGAAATCTCCACTGAGTGATGAAATCCTACCAAGAGTTAGGAAAGAACCAACACAAGTTCCAATTTTCAAAAACCAAGGACCAAACTCTCTGAGTGAAACTACAATGAAGCATAAGATGGTCACAGGATTTAGCTTGATCCTTACACATAATACATCTATTAACATGATAGAAACCTCTTTTAACTAAATTATCAATGGTAAGGGGCTTATTCTGGATAAGAATCCAATAGAAAAAATTAATCTTTGGAGTAAGGAATTTATACCAGATAGTAGCACACTGAGGCTTAACCTCCTTAGAGAAGAAGGAGTGGGTAGAGGCCACTGAGAATTCACCATTAGAAGAAGGATTCCACACAATTTTTTCAGGATGATTAACTTCTCTAAACCAGGTCTGCAACTCAATCATAAGGGGAGACATATTTCTATCAAGGCTAGAAAGATCCCTCCAAGAGTTATTAAGCTAGTAATCAGAGACTTTACAGCCAATAGTATTTTTAGCTTGCGTTATAATATCCTTCCACTCTCATCTTTTTGATAGGGGGAAATCATGGATCCAAGGATCATCCCAAAAGTCAATATTGGTCCCATCTCCTAGTTTCCACCTTATCCCTTCTCTCAAAAACTCAATAGAGGAGCAGAGGCTATTCCAAATGTAAGATCCATTCACCCTTGCATCATTGTTTAAGAGGTCCTTCAAACCATTGGAGTTAAAAAGGTATTTGCTTCTAATAATGCCATTCCATTGCTTAGTATCCCTAAAGACTCTCCAAACCTGCTTAGCTAAGAGGGCCTTATTGACAAGCTTGATAGGTCTTAACCCCAAGCCCCCTTTGCTCTTAGGCTTATAGATTTTTTCCCAAGCAATCAGACTCAGTATTTTTTTTATCTTCAACACCAGTCCATAAGAATCTTTTTTGGATAGTTTCAAGCACCATCGCAAACTTGTGAGGAATCTTGAAGAGACTCAGAGCATACACAAGAAGGTTTTGTAGAGTTGACTTCAAGAGATGAAGCTTACCAAAGCTGCTGAGGAGGACACCTTTCCATCCAGCCAGTTTCCTATTGTATCTATCAACAATTTGATTCCTGAAACTATCCGGGGGTTTAGAGCAAAGAGGGAGACCTAGATAGGAGGAGGGAAGATCACCAATGTTACAACCAAGAATTTTGGAGATCTTATCCTATCACTCTAGGGGGCTATTGATAAAGTATATGAAACTCTTGTTCCAATTGATAAGTTGTCTTGTAGCTGAGGTATAGATAGACAGGGCTTTTTTAAGATTCCTGGCTTCTTTAATAGTAGCTTCCCCCATAAAAGGGGTATCATCTACAAATTTTTCATGGTAATAGGAGGACCTAATCGATGAAGGTTGGAGGCCAAAAATGATTCCATCATTGACAAGTTTAGAGATATATCTTCCTAGCCCTTCAGCCAAAATAGAAAATAGAATAGGAGATATAGGATCCCCCTACCTAAGACCCCTCGAAGGTTTGAAGAAATTGGAGGAGCCACCATTCACAATAACAGAGGAATAAATAGTAGAGACCAACTGATCAATGATTTTGATAACCCCCACATCAAATTCAAAGCTTCTTAAGATTTCTTGGAGAAACTGTCAGCCAACCCTATCATAGGCTTTAGGTAAATCCAGTTTCATGAGAAAGCCCTATTTCTTGGCAGCAACAAGGGAATGGATATTCTCATGAGAAACCACAATGGAGTCAAGGATTTGACTCCCTGGGACAAAACCCTTCTACTGGGGGGAGATAATAGATGGTAGCAAAGAGAGAAGTCTGGAAGTCATAACTTTGGTTATGATCTTGTAAATCCCATTACAGAGGCTAATAGGTCTAAAAGAGTCCACCATATTAGCACCATGTTTTTTAGGAATAAGGACCAAGAAAGTGGCATTGAGTTCTCTTAGAAGAGCTTTAGTACCAAAAAATTCTTTGACAACATTCAGAACATCTTGACCAGTGATCTCCCAGAACTGCTGAAAGAAGAAAAGGGGGAAGCCATCAGGGCCCAGAGATTTATCACCTTCAAAGGAGAAAACAACATCTCTAATTTCCTTATCATTTGGAATAGCTTTGAGTCTAGAGTTGGTATCTCTGTCTATGATTAAGGGAATAGCAGAAAGAATCTCATGTTGACTCTGAGAATCAAGGTTGTCTTCTTTGGCTAGGAGAAGAGAGAAAGAGTGAAGCATTTCCTTTCTTATCTCATCTTCCTTAACCAAAGTCTTATTATTCACAATAAGGGAGGAAATTCTATTAATAACTTTATGTTTCATGGTAGTTATATCAAAGAATCTTGTATTTCTATCTCCATCTTTAAGCCATAGGGTTCTTGATCTTTACCTCCAAAAGGACTCCTCTTTAGAAATGATATTATGGTACTCAGCCACCAGCACATTCTCAGTTCTTCTGTGCTCATCAGAGAGACCCTCTTTTTGAATAGTCTCTTGAATGACCTTGATCTCTTTCTGTTTCTTACTTTTTGCCTTGAAGATGTCTCCAAAGACTTCATTATTCCAAATTTTAACATTTCTCTTGACGCTACTCAACTTTTTAGCTATTCTATACATGGCACTTCCTTCCTGATTGCAATTCCACCAATTGAAGATACAATCCCTCAGATTAGGGTGGGCTAACCACATCTTTTCAAAGTGAAATGGGATATTCTTTTTGCCATTCAAAATGTTAACATTGAAAATAATAGGGAAATGATTAGAACCAATCCTAATGGAAGAAGATAAAGAGCAGGAGAAATTAGAGAGCCAATCAAGGGAGAGGAGAGATCTGTCAAGTTTCACCTGAATGAGGTCATCACCAGTTCTCCTATTCGACCAAGTGTAGGAAATCCCTTCCAGCTCCATATTAATGAAAGATTGATCATTAATATACTCCATGAGATCCATTCTACTATCAACTTGAGATAGAACTCCACCCATTTTATCATCAGCCAGCAAAGGGGTGTTGAAGTTCCCATAACCATCTAGCTAGGAGTCTGGAAGTTATTTCTGATTTCTTTTAATCTTTTCCAAAATTTGAACCTGCCACTTTTGGTATTAGGAGCATAGATATTCATCAAGTTCCAAGAGCAATCAACTTTAAGGTGATTTACATGAATGAGAATAATGTTCTTCTCAACATGGAGCTTCGTGCAATTAACAATAGAGTTGTTCCAAAAGATAACAACTCCTCCGAAAGCACCATCAGAGTCGCTGCCAATACTACTTCCATTCTTAAAAGGCTTAATTTTTTCAACTTTCTCTCTAGTCATTTTAGTTTCCTGGATAAGCATAATATCAGGATTGATATCTCTAACAATATTCCTAAGAACATCTTGTTTGTGAGGGCTGTTAAGACCTCTAATATTCCATGACATGATCTTCATTTAGAGGGTTGGGGAACAAATCTCTGGGATAGTAGATTGTTTACCATCCGTAATGCTCTGTTTTGCTTCTAGCTCTCTCACAGCTTTCTAGGTAGGTCTACCTCTTCCCCCTTGAGGCGATCCAACATCATCTTTCTTCCTTCTGGTCTCGACTCCCCCCAAGGGAGTATTTTTTGCCTTTTTCCTTGATTCAGGAGCTTTTAGGATCGGGACTCCCTTCTTAAAGATTTTTTTGATTCTCTTGTTATTTTTAACCTCAGACCAAGGAGATTCCTGCATTTATGAGATAGGAGAAAATTCATCAAAGCTTTCTTTTTGAATGTCCTCCTCACTAACTTCAGACCAACATTTGTTGCTATTACCATTGACATTAGGAATCACCTACTCAATAATAGGGGGAGGTTCTGATTTGTCTAGCACATTGTTTCCTATCCATGTAGAAGTAGAGTAGTTACCCTTCTCTTTTTGCAAATCTATTATTGGACTTGGTGGCTCTGTTTCAATACATCCTTCTTGAGGAGCAACTTGGGGCTGAGAATCCATCTCCCTATTCCCAGTTGAAGGACTTGAAGAAATAGAAGTGGGATCATTTTCCACTTTCTTCTCTTGTTCTGAGATATTTGGATTCTCCTGCTCAAGAGTTTGGGGATGGTCCTTTTTGGCTAATTCCTGGTTCTTGTCTCCCTCTAACTAGATAACTAGATTAACAATCTAGGCATCTTGTATTTTAACTTCCTCAAATGAGTTAGGAGGAATCAGAAGAGAAGAGGAAGGTCCATTTTTCTCTCTCCATTTAGCTCTTGGTTCTTTCTTTTTAGGCTTAACAATAGGTTTTAAAGGGCAATGTTTTGCCCAGTGCCCATATTTCTTACAAGTGAAACATGCAAAGGGGAGGGACTCAAACTCCACCACTTGAATATGGGTTCCAAGCTTGGAATTAATAATAATAACTTCTGGGAGGTATTCCTTTTGATTTATGTTGACATAGACTCTAGCATACACTAGTCTTGTCTTAGCAGCTGTCATTGGATCAATTGATAGTAGCTCCTCAAATGAGCTAGCCAATACCAAAAAGACATCTTCATGCCAATATTCTAGAGGAAGACCCTAGAACTGAACCCACACTGGGGCTGATTCAAACATATCCATATTAAGATCAAGTTTAGCTCCCCATTTCTGAAGAGCCAAGGATGATTTACCGAACATCTAAGGACCTCCGCACAAAACATCAAAAAGATCCTCAGAGCTAGAGAACTCAAAGGTGAAAAACCCTTTTGGCAGAGCAGCTATGTCGACTTGACCCTTAAGCTTCCATTTCCTTGCTACAAAAACCCTTACTGCATCTATGTTAGGTCTTGGACCCATGAACTTTCCTACAATAATTTTTTTCATAGAGGCAACAGTATGATCAACCAGAGAATTAGGAAGAGAAATGCTAAATAATCCCTTCTCAGGATCAGATGTGTTGTCAACTAGGGGGAAAGAATATTTTCCAGTAGGTTTCACACCAAATAGAGAAGTCCAACTACCTTTAGCAGCATTTTCAAAGAAATTTTGACCATCAATCACTTCAGCAGAAGACTTACCGACAACTTTCCTTGCCTTTGGTTCTTCTTCTTGATTATGGGTTCTCAAGAGAGAGTTGTCCCCTTTAATCTCTATTGTGCAGCCCTCGACTACTACATCTTTGTCCTTTTTCTATGTTTTTGGTGTGGGAGATCTCTGAACATTTCCAGAGGAATCTATCATGCTCATATCATGATTCAAAAAGCCCCTTTTCCCACCTTCACAGGGCTGATTCCGGTCTGGGTCTTTGTCCCCTTCTGCATCCTTCTCACCTCCCTTGGAAATCTTGATGCCTACCACTGTATTTGCCTGAGATCCTCCTGCAGTAGGATTCCTGCCCAAAGAAGGGTTTGAAAATCCTCCAGCCGCTCGCGCTCCTCCACGTCCGTTCACCATCTCAAAAAAAAAAAATCAACTTGAGTTTATCAAGAGTGATTTATGGTTTTTCTTATGCATCCTCAAAGCCCTGAATTTCTATAAAAACAAGGCTCGGATCTTCATAACATAATCCCTCAAATTTGCATCTTTACATCTCTCAATTTTGCACAATTACTCTAGCGAATTTACAACTGAAGAACAAAGCTTTTGCGACAGGCAATTTTGTGAGATCATTTCATATTTTTTCATAGATTTTGCATACTTTTTCATTCATCTTCACAACATTGTTATATTAATTTCATATCATTTCAATTCATTCTAGATTAGTTTCATATCAAGTTTTTTCATCTAATTGCATCAATAATCTAAAAAATAGATTAATTTGCATTCATATTTCATTGTTTTCATCATTTTAAATCCTTCATTTAGGTGTTACATTGTCACTGATCTTGGTCTAATATGAGAATACCATACTCGCACCTACTAGAAGGCAGTAAATCACCTGGTTAGCTTAGTTTCATTTATTTGTAGATTTCGATTTTGCTAACTTCTAATGTTTTACTGAAGTGTTGTGTCTACAACTAGGTACAATTTTCACACACACATTTCTAGCACCCACCATGGGGCCCTAAAATGGGTTTCCATTCTATTCTATTCTATCAAATTTCTATCATTTTTCTCGAACCCACGACCACAAGGTTAATTTTTATGAATTTTGTGATAAATTTCTGGGCTGTTTTTCCAAAAATCTGACTGGTATTTTTATTCATACATGCACATATGACATGATACAGATCAAAAATTTATATTTTTGGAAATTTATTTGAGTTATCTTTCATTTTCCATTGGTTTAGATTAATTTTATTTTAATTTGCAAAAGTTATGATCATTTTAGTGCAGACTGGTCAGAACTTGATTCCAGAAATTTGACTGATGTTTTTATTGATACATGCACATATGACATGATAAAGATCTGAAAATTTATATTTATAGAAATATATTTGAGATAGATTTCATTTTCCATTGGTTTGAATTAATTTCATTTTGATTTGAAAAAGTTATGATCATTTTAGTGAAGACTGGTCAGAACCTGATTTTATGAAATCTAACTGATGTTTTTATTGGTACATGCACATAAGACATGATACAGATCCAAAATTTATATTTCTGGAAATTTATTTGAGTTAGATTTCATTTTTTATTAGTTTTGATTAATTTTGTCTTGATTTGCAAAATTTATGATCATTTTAGTGCAGACTGGTCAAAACCTGATTTTATGAAATCTGACTAATGTTTTTATTAGTACATGCACATATGACATGATACAGATCCTAAATTTATATTTTTGGAAATATATTTGAGTTAAATTTCATTTTCCATTGGTTTGAATTAATTTTGTCTTGATTTGAAAAATTTATGATTGATTTAGTGCAGACTAGTCAGAATCTGATTTTTTATGACAATAGATTTTTTTATTATCAAATGACATATTATCTTTGACTAACCTGATTTTCTACCACATGGGGTTGAAAATTTATGTTTCTTTTTTTTATGGATTTTTATAACAGTGGGTTGCATGTACAAGAATAGGTAATTTTTCATAATAGTGGTTTGCAAGGGCAGATGCAGGTACATCCTGTGGGTACAAAAGATAGAAGACAAATGCTCAAAAATTGCTAAAATAGGTAAAAATATACTAAGCACATTGTGAGGAACTCAGGTATTATGTTCAATCTGATAACACTTCAATTTGGATATAAAATGAACTCTCTTGTGTCAAGCTTGAGTGCCTTTACAACTTTCATAATTCACACTTCAGTTTTGGGCTATAAAATGAACATAGATTTGCTTTTTGCATATCTATTACACATAGTAAATAGGCCCTATGAACACTATTTGTGGATGATCTTAAGATATTGGGCTTCATTCACTTGTTCATGCATGTGAAGCTCTTCTTGAAAATAGATCCCCTTTTAGGTAGGGAGGATATTGTGATTGTCTCGCATTCTATTGGGTTTGGTCCTCAGCTTTTGATCGATACGTTCTCTCTTTGGAGAGATCGATAGACATAGTTGTTGACATCACAAATCTTGGTGAGATAATTTTAGTCTTAGCATTTTAGATTAATCTATCTACTATGTTTGGGTAAAAGTGATAAGGCTAGAGGATTATGCTCTACTCCCTTTTTGGGTAGTATCAGAAACTCAAATCCTTGGATCTGGACTAAGTCCCCATGTGGTATCTTTTGTGAGTCACCTTTAGAGAGGGTTAACCATAGTGGACATTCCCTTTATTGGGTCAACCACGTGGACAAAACCTCAAGTGATAATAGCCATTTTTTCTATGGTAACAACTACTATATAAATGTCCTTGTGGAGGAAATCTTCACAAGTGTGGTCTCTTGTTGGGCTATCAGATCTCCCTAGCAGATTCTAATTGATTAAATTCTCAGACTGTGTCAAAACTATGGTGTGCCTAGATTGGAGTTCACCCTCTTGATATCATAAAAGTTGTAGAGTCAAACCATTACTACAAATCTTAGCGAGGTCAATTTTTCATTTTCTAGGACTACGTGCATTATTGAAAAACTTTTGAGAACATACACAATTAGCATTCCTAGGGATTAGCACAATAAGTCACTATTGCTTGTTCATGCGCAAGGTTGCTTTTGCCCTTGTTCATTGTTTTGAGATGATTTCTTGCTTCCCTTTGCTTTTTGTTCTATGTGTTTACTGTCTATTTGGTCCTTTGGAAATGAACAATCCCGAACTATTACAGAGATTTGCAAACTTGAATAGAGGATATCTTACAAACAATTTGAAACTGAAAATTGAAAAATTGCAAATCTGAAGCAAAAATCCTTTCTGGTGTCAAAATTCATCCTAAAATTTCAAAACTCATATCAAAGCTAAAGTCAAAGTTGTCAAAAGCCTTCAAAATTTGTCAGGAATCTAATTTTTCCAGCCTATTTCTAGATTCTATCAAAATATTCACTATGTCAGGAACATAGAAGAAACTAGAAAGAATTCGATCATTTACCTAAAGTGGCCTCTTGAGTCTGATTTAGCCTTCTGATTTATCAATTTGAGTCTTTTTCATCTTGTGTCAAAATCTTGTCAAAATTATCTTCAAATTCAATCTTCATACAAAATGTCTAAGTGTTGTGAGCTCATGTCCACCGTCTTTTGGGCATCTACCCATACTACTAGGGCACCATATGCTTCATTTACATCCAATCTAATCTTCAATCAACCTATTCTTGACAAGGTTGTGTCATTCAATCTTCTTGAATCAGGTCATTCTTTAGTTGTCTTCATCTTGTTCTCTTGCTTCACCCAAGGTTAATGGTGGAAACTAGAGCTTCCTCACACAAGAAATCTAGAGAAGCACCCAATACCTTACCTTTGCCTACTCATGTGGGTCCAACCTTTGAGAAAATCTACAATTTAGGTCTTTACGAAGATGATGATATTGACAATCTTTGATTAAAAATTGCTTGCATCCCCCCCCCTCCATCAACCCATGGAGGTGATCAACAAACTCCACATCAATCTATCCCAGGGAGTCCTAAAAATTCTAACATGTCTCAAGGAGGGACAAACCATGGTTCCCAAGGACATTAATCACAACATGGTGTGGATCAAGAACCCACACCTTCTGAAATTTCTCGATATCAAAATGATGATGACTTGAAGAAAATGATGAGGCATTTCTTGAAGAAAGACACATAAACATACTTCCTAGAGTTGGCTTGTCAAGGGGCTAAACTTCCTCCCAACTTTAATGTTGAAGATATCATTATGCATGAGGAAGAAAATCCAATCACCACTATGATGAAATAGATGCATGCCATGAAAGTCAAGCTTAATAAACTCGAAAAAGAAAAGGAACCTAAGGAGTTTTCCATGGAGGCTCTATGCCCTTTTCCATTTGATAAAGACTTGTACATGAGACCATTCCCTAAGTGAGTGGAAATACCTAAATATGATAAGAATGATGGAAACTCTGATCCTCAAGATCATGTCAAAGAATTTTATACTCAATCTATGGAGTTCATGCATGAACCAACCTACCTAATGCATCTTTTCCCTCATTCTATGGGAGGGTCAGCTAGTCATTCATTCTCAAAAATGCCTCCCACTATCAAAACTTTTGAGGAGTTGATCAAGCTATTCTATCAACAATACTCCTACAACATCCAGCATTCAGTCACTATGATCGACATCTGCAATCTAAAATATAACTCAGGAGAACCATTCCTAACTTTTCTCAAAAGATGGAGGAAAAATTTTTCTCTATATGCTAGACCCATTCCAGAAACTAAGAAGCTAGAAATCTTCATCAACAATCTTGTTCCAGAACTCAACTACCATTTGCAAATGCAAAATCATACATCCTTTGATAAGATGGTAGAAAATGCAATCAAAATTGAGAAGGTACTTGTATAAAAATGAGACATATCACTTCAAAAAGACAAGTACGAATCTGGATCTAGTTCTAAAGACAACGGCAAAAATTGGAACAAGAATAAAGGTGTTGTCATAGACGGTGTTGTTGATAATATTCGTGACCCATCTAAGGCACCTGATTTCAATCTCATTGTTGGCACCGAAGCCATCAAAGCTTTTGAAGCTAAAGCAACATTATCTAACAGGAAGCCATCCAACTATAAACCTTGGGCTATAGATCCTAAATGCAAGTTTACTCCTCTTGGAGAGTCCTTGGAATCTGCCATGAAAACTCTGTTGGCTAACAACATAATTTCCTTTCCTGAGATAAAATTTTTTGATCCTGAACCTAAACCAAAATGGTGGAGAGAGAATGATTTGTGTGACTTCCATCTCAATAAGGGTCATAAAACCAATAACTGCATATGTTTGAAACACATCATACAAGACAAAATTGATAATGGAGAAATCATAATTGACAATCATAAGAGTAATAATGATCATACAACATTCACGGAGCCATTTCCAAAACATGGTCAAAGAGATTCATCTTCTCAACCTAATGTAGGTGCTAAAGTCAATTATTCTTACTCTAGAAATAATTTTTTCATCAATATGGTTGAACCATGCCTATCTGAGCATTGCAATGTCATCACAATTGTAAGAAAAGATAGGGAAAATCAATTAGCAAATGCAGTTACTCGATCACAAGCTCAGGCACATCTGCAAGGACAAATCCCAAATTCATCAAATGTCCCTAAGATGTGTTTCAATCTCTCATCTGTTTCTAAATAGAAGGCTACCTCTAAATCATCAAATCCTAAAGACATGAGGCCTACATCATATAGTATTGTCCAACAACTCTAGCATACCAATGCAAAAATCTCCATGTTTGAGTTGCTTCGGATATCTCCAGCTCATAGAGTCATTCTAGACAAAGCTCTACTCAGATCCAATGTTCCTAATAACCTTGATTTAGACAAATTCTAGACTATGGTTGGTCATCTAACATCTCCATAGTATATCTCCTTTTTAGAGGATGATGATAACTCCTTGAGTCATCCGCATAACCAGCCTTTACACATTGACGTCTTAATCCAAAACCATCATGTGAAACGTGTGTTGATAGATGGAGGCACTAGTCTCAACATTTATTCTTACAGCGTGATCACACAGTTGGGATTATCTAAAACTTCCATTGATCCTAAGAAGAAGATAACTATCAAAGCATATGATGAGCAAGAAAGATCTTCCAAAGGAACTATTGTCTTACCTATCAAAACATGACTTGCTATCAGGGACACCATATGTCAAGTTTTTGATCTACCTTTGGCCTACAACATTCTTCTAGGAAGACCCTAGATAAATGAAATACAAGCTATTCCTTCCACATACCGTCAATGTGTGAAATTTCCTTATGAAGGAGTAGAGGTGACGTTTCCAGCGGACCTATACAAAACTTGCAATGCTTTGAAAGAAAGTGTTGATAAACTTGTTCCTAATAATAGAGAATCTTCCACTAAGCAGATAGACATTGCTTCAACATCCAAGATGGAAGATATTGCCAAAGAAGTCAAAATAAAAGATAATGGTATTGGAGAATACACAATGGAACTAGTTTTATCTCTCATGTCTCTCCCTTTGTCCCCTAAATCTTATGGACAACCTTCTGACAAAGTGAAACCTACAGTTAAAGAATCCCAAGTCATATTTAATGGAAGCCTTGTCACGTTACAAGTATCTAAACAAGAGTTTGAGGAAGATGAAGCCATGCTTGCATGGTTATACAAGGATGAGTCTCAATCCAAATCAGTCTAGAAATGTGACTCCTCTTCAAGCAAAATTCCTCAGAAGTCATATGGACCAAGAGACAAATTGATTACAAAAATGGGATATACTAAAAAAGGACCTCTAGGAATACAAGGTAAAGGTCTTATATCACCTCTTGATCACCATGGTCGAACCAACAAGAATACAATAGGTCTAGGATATAAGAAGAAGCCTTTCTATCTTAGCAAGAACTCCCTACATGTCTTAGAACAGATTGAACCAACAGAGGAAATAACAAAACTGTTCAAGTTTAGAATTGTCACCCTAACTCAGGCATTAGGGATTTACAACAATTCTATCCTGATAATGGAAACCTTCTTGAGCTGTGGGTAGACTCTGAATAAGGAGGAATCTCCAGATTCTAGGTTGGTTCCTATTAAATATGGAATATCACTTTCCTGATCTATAACTTGTTGGGAAAAGGGAAAATAATACTTATAACTACAAATAGATTAGGGTGATACACCAAGAAATATTTCAGACTTTGCAGAAAAGATAAAACATCAATTCTAACTCATAAATGAAGATTCCAATACTTTGAATCTCTGCTCAACATATAGGTTGACAAAACTTAGTATTAGGGTTTTACCATGAATAAATTGGATAGTCAACAGACATGCATTTCTCATGCAAGTCCTTGAAGCAATTGATTACCCTAAGAAGGAACATAAATCTACTCACTTCCTTTGGACAAAAATGAATTTAGCACTTGTTAGAAAAGATGAAGACAAGATTCAATATTAAAACAACTCCACAAATATGAATCAAAATCTCTTCTTTATTCCCTCCAAAATCTAGCAAAAGTGATTACAAAAATGGCCTACAAAGCACCTAGGAACAATGAGTTCACTATATGCCCTCTCTCCAAAATCTGCAACCCCTAAATTGATCATAAAAAATCAATTTTATAGCTTGCCTATGCCTCAAATCTGAAAATCCAAAGCCAATTTGGCCCCAAAATTATGCCACAAATACAACCTATAACTAAGCCTATGAAAGCTCGACTCTAAGTGCCCCTTAATACTGGCTTATAATAAGGAATTTATCCTTTTACAATTTCTAACCAATATCAATATTTACTTAATATTAGATAAAATCTAATATTAAATAACCTAACTCTCAACTCCTAACTTAGATAAAGAAAAATCTCTAAGTGTGAAATATATGCAAAGTGGAGAAAATTGACATGACTGTTCAATCCGCTTGCAATACAATATAAACAATGAGATGAAAGTGTGAGGTGGCATGTTGTGGTTTTCAAGACTCTACAAGAATGTGACATCTGCATTAATGGCATTGAATGCTATTCTTCTTGTGGACTCCAAATTTTTATGTTCATTTTTCACTCTCGGCACTTGTGCTTATCTCATTCTTCCTGGAGAAGAATAGGGAAGAAGAAACCCTAACTTATGAAAGCTTCAAAAATTTTATGAAGGAGATCAACATGTTGACTGTGAATGCATCCGTCTGTCAAACTCAAGCTTACTGCTCCTATTCTTCATTGATTGTGCATTGAAACAAAGAACTCATCATTTGGAAAACTTCGGGTTGACTGAAATCTTTGATAACTTGACAAGCAGCTATAAGTTATCTTTGACCACGGTTTATCTCTTGGAGTTTTATTTTCTAGTAATGAATCCCATGGAATTGTAACATTTCTCTAGCATAAGTTGTGACCTCTCATTTTGTTATCTATTCCTTCACTGGTGTTTTGAAAATATGACTATTGCTTTGATAATATGAGGCTATGAATATGAGTCACCGTTGAATGGTGTATACCATAACAAACTCAGCCATGTTGGGAGTTCTCTTTGATTTATTTTCTAAGCCATGAGCTTCATTATGACTCTGCGCTAACAATCATATGACTGGTGTTATTTTTTAGTTTATTTCAACTTGTAAATCACGAGCTGTGACTTGAACCTTGCATCATATATTTGGTTCACTACTTATGTCATTGAACTGTAACTGCTCTTTGTTTTCATGAGCTCCACACTATGATTCTTGGCCTCTATTGTTGTTTCATTTCTTTTCTTCTCTTACGAGTTCGAGCCTGAAACTGTTCAACCCACTTTTGATAGCAGTCACGACTTTGTATGAGGAAATCCAGGTATACCAAACTAAGACTGATGCTTTCCTTGTGAATACAATGGTGAATACATCTTATGATTCATGATCATTTGTGACTAGCACAGAACCATTAGCTTTATATCATGATCTATTAAGTCATGACTATGACTGTTGATTCCTTTTGTTTGAATATAAACCCGTGACTTCATTATTTTGAAACTCTTCTAAGTCACAGCTCTTGGATTTTTTAAACAAAGAGTTTAAGACCCACATACCATTTGTTATCTTGTAGTCTAGTATATAGCTTGCGGGTTTTAAGTGAAGTCAAATGTTTTCCTTTCATTCCGTGTGCCCATTCTATGAATCATTGTTTGTAATGGAAGCTTGCTTTGCACATTTTATCTGAGAATGAACTTGGATTATATTGAGAATGAACTTGAATTATTCTGAACATTTGTGCTTGTCTCGACCTAGCTCAAGCCTTTGACTGGTAGACATTTCATGATTTTTTGTTGTGTAACATGAAGCTCATTTGAACATTTGTTCACACATTCCACACTTACATGGACATTTGAAATTTACTGTCAGCAATGACTTTATTAAATTCTATCTTTCTTTAGCATATAACTGTGACAATAATGAAAACCAAAATACTTTGATCAGGAATTTGACATAATAGATAATTTCTCTTTTCTGATTAGCTTCATAAAAACACTTTGTATAAACAAGCAATTACTAGAAATTGATTTTAACAGCTCTCTATAGTTTGTACATAAACTATAATTGTAGCATATAGCATCCACACTACTACATTCCAGTGATATGAATAAATATGTGTAACAATAGCAGTGAACTTGATGAGCTGGTGAACTCATTCTGATAGAGCAATGAAACTGAGCCAATTTGAAAATGGTTCAAGCTGAAACTACAAAACCCTTCTGAGATGAATGAAAAACCATCAACATTCAAACTATTTCATTCTTTTCTGGTTATTTCATCAAAGTTGTGAGCTTGTGACTAAAAGATGTAATACATGTATTCAATTTTGTTATGACATCTTTCAGTCATAAGCTTCAAAAACTTTGGGAGCTGACTAAAAATGACCGAAAAACATCAAGGAATAAAAGTCACTATGCCCATAACAGATAAGTACTTTAAACTTTCTTTACTGATAGATTTGCAATTTCCTGTACTTTCTATTTTCACTGTTACTTTACAGCTTGAATTCCACTTGATTTGTAACTTAGCTTTTAGCATCATAGATCCTACAGTATGTCCACTGTTAACAATTTTTCTTTGATGCTGATTTTGCACTTAAAATATGAGAAGTACAACAAGATGAAAATGTTTGTTCATTATTAATGAGGTTTGAGCATGGGCTCGTGACACTCAAAAACACCGGAATGCTACTTAATGAGGTTCAAACATGGGTTCATGACACTCATTTAAAAACAAACTGTAAACATTTTATGACTTTATGACTCAATCTTGAAGCACTCTTTTCAATATTCAACAACAATAATGTTATTAGTTGAAAATGTACCTTTGAAACAACAAGGACATATTATACCAGTATTTTTGTAGTTGCATTTGTAATTTGAACTTTGAATATTGGCAATCATTGGCAATTTATGTAGCACTTTTATCATGGAAATCCAGCTTGATCTGCATCTTTGACAATGACTGAATGTGAAAACCAGTCAACTGTTATCTGCAAAATAATTTGTTAAGCTCTCAAATAACATCATTATGAAATGCATTATCTAAAAAAGGTTTCTCAGTCTAAAACATACTAAGTCCCTTTAATTTAGACACCTAGTTAATAAAAAGGACAACATACACCAAAATGATCATAAGTAGTAAAAGGTTTCATGTCAAAAACAAGTCCCTTTAACACTACCTTGCAGTGAGTGTCAGTGTACATTTCCTTATTACATTTACTTTTCCAGATTGATATGCAGTATTGAAAACTTGATTGCTAGAGTATGTTATTTGTTTCTCATGTATTTCTTAGATCCAATAGGATCTAACCATATTTTCTCTCTCATGCAAAAAGGAACCCTAAAGACCTAAATGTAGATGAAGACCTGGAGTATGAAGACCTAAATGCAGAGACCTAGCAGACAACCAGCTGACACAAACCAATACAAAGGCAATGCATGGGACCCCAATTCCATACTTCAATCTTATTTCAATTCTGCAATGTACTCTACTTATTGATATGAAATATGAAACAAGAAAGGACATTTGTATATCACATTCAATTTGAATGCACAATGTAATGATCATTTATGAATTTTGGAATGCTTTGGCATAATAATCAATACTTAGAGTACAATGATGACATCTAGAATGAATGTAATAATGACATGTAAACTAACAAAACCTGCAAAGTAGTGTTAATTAGACAAACAAATGCAACCTTTTCCTACTTATGCTTATTGTATTGTATGCTGTAATTTTGAGTAACAATTTTGGTGACTTCTACTGGATGTCTACCTACTAGACATGACTTGTAGACTTATCATAGGGCAACAAAAATTAGGAAAACTAAAACCATGAATGCAACCTTTATTGAAATAAAAATGCACCTAAACTAGACTCAATGCAACCTAGAGACCTAGTGCTTTGGAAAACACTTATTGAACTTGAAAAACTAAAACTAACCTAACCCTCAAAACAAAGCTTGAGGTGTATTCTGTTAACTGGAATTTGCAAATCTTCCCCCTTAGTTGTGGACAACTAAAAAACATTATTTTCCTTACAGGCTGTTATAACAAAAGGGCCTGACCAAAAATTATCAAACTTATCATGTTTCCCTAGCCTACTCTTTAACACATCCCACTTGAGTACTAAATCTCCTTCCTTGAATTCTCTGAACTTAGATTTCCTATCAAAAGATCTTTTAGTTTGTGCTTGCTTAAGTTCCATTGTTTCCAATGCTTTTCTCCTTTCCTCTTCAAGCTGTAGTAAATCAGCATACCTTAATTTAAGGGGATCTTCTTCTTCAAATAGTAACATCTGATTAGCCAGCTGCAAGGCTAGAAATTCAGTAGAATCTGGCAATCTGGCTTCTTTACCATAAACTAGGACATAAGGAGAATTCCCAATTACCTATTTAGGTGTAATCCTATCCAACCATAAGGCTACCTTCAATTTAGAATGCCAATCTCTCTTATTTTCATGCAGAGTCTTTTTGATAATTCTGATTAGATTTTTATTTGTAGATTCTACAAGACCGTTACCCTGAGAATAATAGTTAGAAGAAGTATTCAAATAAATCCCATTCTTCACAACCCATTATGTAATAGCTAAAACAATGAAAGCCATAGCATTATCGTAAATAATTGATTGAGGGACTCCAAACCTGGTCATAATATCTTCATAAAATTTTAACACAGTAGGTCCAGTGGCCTCTTTAGTGCAATAGCTTTAGTCCATCTCGTGAAATAATTAGTAGCAGTTAAAATCCATTTATGATTTGTACTAGAATTAGGATTAATAGGACCAATAAAGTCCATACCCCACTTAGTAAATGGGTGATCAACCACAATTGGCTTTAATGGCAATGCTACCAGCCTTTGTTTACCTGCAAAAATTGCACATTTCTGACATTTTATGGCCCAAACATAAGCATCCTTAAATAAATCAGGCCACTAATAGCCTGCCTTTAGTATTTTCCAAGCTGTAATCTTAGGTCTGAAATGTCCTCCACAAGATCCATCATGAAATTCAGATAAAATTCTATCCTAATCTAGTGAATCAATACATTTAAGAAATATTCCAGAATAGTCTTTTCTATATAGTACACCATCAATAAGAACATAGGGAATAGATTGCAACTTGTAGTATCTCCTCTTTGCCTTATCAAGATTGTTTGGGCACTATCTAGTTTGCAAGAATCTTGTCATATCTGATAACCAAGTTGTAGGATCATTGAATAATACAACATCACCTTGTAAATTTTTGGATTCTTTGGAAGCTTCAGCCTGTTCTTCCTCTTCTGCCATTTGAGCACAAAGGCTTTTACCTCTAATTAGCTTAGTCACATGAATCTGTACATCATACTCCATAACTCTTGTTATCCAACCAACCCTTTTTTCATTAACATCTTTATTCAATAAAAAATCTTTGATACTAGGATGAGCAACCATTAGGTGTACTTTATATCTGGCAATTAAATGCTTAAACTTCTTCAAAGCTTTAATAATAGCCAGTACATGCTTTTCAATAAAAGTGTACCTTTTCTCATAGTCATCCATACCTTTGCTGAAAAAAGCAACTTGCTGCTCCCATTTTTCATCATTCTTTTGAACCAACATTGCTAAAATGGTATCAGAACCACCATAGGCATACAAAATAAAATCTTTAGTAAAATTAGGATTAACAAGAGTAGGGGCTGAAGACAAAGCCTGTTTTATCAATTCAAAATTCTTTTTTCCTTCATCAGTCCAGCTAAAAGGAACATGTTTTTTAAGCATGGTAGTCAATGGTTTTAACAAGTTTGCAATATCAGGGATAAACCTTCTTACAAAATTAATTCTCCTAATAAAACTCTGCAATCCTTTCTTGTGTTTAGGCAATGCAAGCTCAAGAATTGCATGAATTCTCTCAAGATCTATTGTTGTTACTTCCTTAGACACCTGGTACCCTAGGAGTTTTCCCTCATGAACTGCAAACATAGATTTCTTGGGATTTAAAGAAATCCCAAATTCTCTACATCTTTGTAATATCTGTCTCAAATGATCAATGTGCTGATTTGCAACCTTGTTGTAAATTGTCACATCATCTAGGTACACTAGAACAAACTTATACATTAAGTTCTTGAAAGCCATATCCATTGCTTTCTAAAAAGTGGCTCCAACATTTGATAACCCAAATGGCATTCTTGTGTTAGCCATGGTACCCATTTAGTTGTAAAAGCTATTTTAAATTGATCAGATTCTTTGACTAAAATTTGGTTGTAACCAGAATATCCATCTAAGAGTGAGAATCTCTCAGAACTTGAAACATATTGTAAAATTTGTTCCATGGAAGGAAGAGGGTGTCTATCTTTCAGACATGCCCTATTAAGGTCTCTAAAGTCTACACAAAGTCCTATCTCTCCATTCTTCTTTCTTACTAGAACTAAGTTAGAAACCCAAGATGTGTGCTTAATAAGAAATATAATACCACCATCTAGGAGTTTTCTCAGCTCTTTTAACATTAATGGCTCTAACTTGGGGTTTATAGGCCTTTGCCTTTGTCTAATTGGCCTAGCATTAGGCTCCAATTCTATAGTATGTTGGGTTAATTGGGGATCAAAACCCTTTAGATTAGAATAGTCCCATGCAAAAACATCATTATATTCTCTAAAAAGATCAATAAATAGTTCTTTTTCTTAAGGAGAATTTATTTTACCAACCTTCAACAACTTATCTCTGAAAATTTCCACTTCCTCATAATGATCTTCTTTAATCAGCAAGCTCTTTTTACCCTTTATGAACTGATCATCAGAGTTGAATGTTGATTCCAAGTTGACTAATCCCTTTGGAAGCTTATTGGTTTTCAACTGAATAATCTAGTCTTCCATTTGCTGAATGTTTTTGTTACTTCTAAAAGCTGAAAAACCATCTGTTTCTATCAAAAAATTAAGATATGTTCATCAGTATTGAAAAATTGCCAATAAGTGTCATTATTTAGAATGGATGGTCTAACAATTATCTTAATATGTGACTGGTCTGAAATCAGTCCTTTATTTTTGGTTATTGCAATATGAGCACCAATACCAGCCAACCTATCAGCATGCAGATTTTCCCTTCTAGGAATTGAAATCAGGTTGAAAGCATCAAATTCATCTAGAATGTCAGAAACTCTAGACTTATACATCTTAAGCAGATCATTTTTAATTGTATTGATACCTCTCACCTACTTAACAATAAGCTCACTATCTCCAAATGCTCTCAAACACTTAATACCTCTCAATCTTGCCCACTCTAATCCCTGAATCAAACTTTCATATTCAGCCACATTGTTAGAACAAGGAAAAAATAACTTAAATGCAACATAAAATATATCACCATCAGGTGATACCAACATAACCCCTGCACCAACTCCACCCTTATTCCTTGACCCATCAAAATACAAATCCCAAAGTTGGTTAGGTACATTAGATTCAAATTCTGGATCTTTAATCAAATTAGGCACTACTGAATCAGACTCTAAAATCATGTAATTTCCAAAACCAACATTAAACTTGTCATCATTTTGTTAATTCCTAGTAGCCCATTCATCTAGAACAATATCTGGATATGCTTCAGTTTGAGTATTATAAGTTGAATAATCAGGTATTTCATCTTGATCCATAATCACATAGCTTGCATTAATAGGACTTCGATTATAAGTCTCTATGTGATTTTTGGCCAATGATTCTGATTTTATGGTTACCTTAGTACCATATCTAGTTCTGAAGTACAAATGTGACCAATCTGATGACAAATAGCCATCTATTTTGGCTGTGAAGTCTCTGGACAAACACAACAAAATATGTTGGTAAATCAATAACATATATATCCTAAGGTATTGAAAAATTTGGGCAGCAATGTAAGGTCAAACTTGCATTTTTAATGACTCCTAAGGTCTTAACTGAAGTTCCATCAAGCTAGACTACACCCTTCTCAAGAGGTTCATATTTCAAATTTAGTAAATCTGCTATCCTTTTAGGCATGACAGTGCTAGTTGCACCACTATCAACCATACAATTATGAACTAATTTGTTTCCAATAATCAGAGAGACATAAAAAGGAGGCTTTTCATTTGTAAATTTCTTACCTTCCTTTTCAAATGTCTTTTGTACATTTGTCAGTTTCTTATCAGTAGTTACTACTATTTTTTCAATATTTGCAGCCTTCTTGACTTCTGGTACTACTAGTTGCTAAACTTTAGCAGACTTTTTATCTTCTCTTGCTGGCTTTTCTTGAACCTTAGGAGGCTCAGAATTAGTCATGACCACACTTGGTGACTTTTGTACTATTTTCTATGAATTAACTACCAACTTGGACAACTCTTCTTTTAAAATCTCAATCTATCCTGTAATAGATAGAGTTTCCCATGCAGACAAAGTAACATTTGTTTTTTTCATTGTATCAACAATATTGAATGGAATAGTAAACTGAACCTTATGTGATGACCTAGGAGAACTCTGATTAGCATTCCTTTGAATTTGATCTTTATTAGTGGAAATTGATGGATTCTTTAAAATAGAAACTGGTGGAGAAGAAACATTACCAATAGATTGATCTACTTCAAGGGCTCTCTTTTTGCTCTAGTATTTACTGCTATTGATGAATCTTCATTAAGTCCACACAATTCTTCCTCTTGCCAGTTTAGGAAACTGGTATCTGTAGCACTTTGGTCTGGTTGATTTTGGACCTCTTCAACAGACACATTCTACTGTGAATTCATTGAATTTTGTACCATAAGGGCTTGATTAAGAATTCCATTAGAACATGTAAACTGATCATGTGGCTCATTGCATGGAAAACACCAATTAGTAGCAATGTTATTCTAAGTAGGAACAATATCCCTAATAGTATTAAGAGGTGTTGGATTTTACTGTCTATTTGGTCTCATATTCCAATTCTACCTGTTTGCATTAGTATTTCCTTGAAATTGCTACCTATTAGCCTAAAAATTAGGCTGATTAGGATATTGAGAAGAAGAACCAACAAACTAATTTTGAATAGCAGGGTTTTTCTGAGCTTGATTCCTCTTAAGGGCCAGTAAATCATTACCAAAAGATTGTAGCAAACTTTCAATTTTTTGTTGACTGTCCTTAATAGTCTATAATTCATTCAGAGGAGCTATAGGAGCTATCTCCAAGGGTTTATAATATGGGATAGCAGATAATGGTGGAACTACCAATGGCATATTAGACTGTATATTAGGAAAGAAAGGCATAGGAAGCCTATGAGCTATCTTTCCTACCTAGATAAGACTATTCTTTGCCCTAATAGTAGTATCAAAAGCTTGGGGTAAAGTATTACCCCCCATAGATTGAATCATAACAGAGATATCGCTATTTAAACTCTTCAAATAATATAAAAATGCATATTCAGCTGAAGGTCTTACCATAACAAGAATATGATTCCAAGTCTTCTGAAAATGAAGATTAAAAATCACTCATCTCTTCTTGTGGGGCTCTCTTGATAGTAGTTAGTTTCTCCACAAGGGACAAGTTATCAGATTTGTCCTCAAAAAGTTTAGATAGCCTTTTACCCAGGACATCCCAAGTAGCAATAGAGTCCACCGGGAGAGTTCTGAACCAATCAAGGGCTTTACCCTTGAGTGATGCAACCAACAATTTCAAAGCTACATCTTCTTCCGTAACATGATGAACATTGCAAAGAGTTGCAACATCTCTGATGTGTTCAATAGTTGTTACTAGTCCTTCTCCAGTAAATGATGGCTTGCCTTTAAGAGAAGCCAATGGAACATTATTATGATTTTCAATCCTTAAAGGACCATCTTGATTGAATGTAACAAATGGTAGATTCCTAGCCATTTCTTGATGAGGAGGAGCTTGCTGCTGAATAGCTGGTGTAACAAAAGGCTGGGCAGACTGAACTACCTTCCTTTGATAAGTCTTTAGATTTTGGGGAATTGCTACAGAATCACTTGTAGAAGCTCCAAGAATAGAATTATCTATAGATAAATTTTCAACACTTGGAAATTTTGATCCAGTATGATTAGGAATGTCTAGATCTTTAGGGAGATTGAGCTCTTCAATAATAACCTCAAGTTCTTCCGAATTTGTAGCTTAATTTTCAAAAATAGGATTATCAAATGATGAGAAATCTAAATTCAAAGAAGTACCTCTTAGATCTTGTGATATTCTTCCACCTCTGGATGATATTCCTCCCCTTCTGTAAAAAATACAACATACAATACAATAAGCATAAGTAGGAAAAGGTTGCATTTGTTTATCTAATTAACCAACAGAGGAAACAATAAAATAATTTGACAATGATGATTCAGACACCACTGATGAGCTCATTCCTTATGAGAATTTTCCTAAAGAAATAAAAGACTTCCTTGAAGCTGAAGATGATCCAGTAAAAAGAATCAATGTAGTAGAAACACAAGAACCTACTATAGAACAAGAGACAGTTGCACCACAAGAACTAGCTGATCTTGAAGGCAATCAAACAAACAAAGAAGAAGGTGGTAGTTATTCTAAAATAGATTCTCATGAGTATGAATTCAAATTAGAATCTGAGGGTAACCCTTCTTGGGGTACTCACCCTGACTGTACTCATGTTCTTAATTTTCCTAGAGGCGTAGATGAGGAATCAAATGACTATGAATGGGGAGTCATTCCAGAGGAAGATGAACTTATTATAGAGAAAAATGTTGATGTTATTCACCAATATGCACCTAAACCCAACGTAAGTCTAGAGTGAAATAATGAACTTAACGAGTCTGATCCATTGATGGATGAAGTGGACTCCCACAATGAAATTGAGCCTATTCATGAATTGAACATTTTGAGTTGTAATATCACCTTCAAACTTGAGAGTTGGGTTAGGACCAATGATGACAGATCCATATCCATAAACACTATTTCCCAATCTTTCACTGCTTTGACCATCCAACATCCTGAACTTCTTGACCAAACCTCCATGAATCCAAGCTAAGGTATCTATACCTTTCCAAATGACTATTCCCTTGCTTGCTATCTCAATGTAGTTGATCCTATGAGGACTTCCATCAGTGAACTGAGCGTTAGCATGATGGAGTCAAACATCAAGTATCTTAGTCAAAAGAATAAGAGTAAAAAAAAAAAAAAGGAGTTCTGAGGGTGAAAACCACTTTGTGGCAGTCTCAGAACCTACAAAAGTAAAAATAAAAGATGTATCTGAAGGTAAAAACCTCTCTGAGGCACCTAAGGATGAGATATTTGATGTCCTTTTGAGTCATTTATAGGATAGATCTCCAGTTCTAATTGAGCCCACTCAATCTATCAACTTGGGAACAACAGAAGAACCACAATTGATCCATGTAGCACAATCCTTATCAAAAGAAGAAAAGAAAAAAATTACCACATTCCTAATAGAAAAGAAGATCAAATTTGAATGGAAATATTCAGATATGCCAGGGTTGGATCCAGATCTTATAATGCACCATTTATCTATAGCTCCAGGTGTCAAACCTGTTAAGCAAAAATTGGAAAAGATGCATCCACATGTTGCACTCTTGGTCAAAGCTGAATTAGAAAAACTACTAAAAGTTGGATTCATCTGTGTTATTGATTATGCTGAATGGATTTCAAATATAGTGCCTATTTCCAAACCAGACAAGTCTATAAGAGTATGCACTGATTTTAGAGATGTAAACAAGGCATGCCCTAAGGATGATTTTCCACTACCTAACATTGATATGATAGTGGACATGACTGCGGGCTTTGAGATGTATTCTTTGATGGATGGTTTTTCTAGATACAACCAAATAAAAATTGCTCCAAAAGATCAAGAGAAAAATGCTTTCACATGTGCGTGGGGTACCTTCTATTGGAATGTCATGCCATTTGGGCTTAAGAATGCTGGTGCTACATATCAAAGAGCTATGACGTCCATCTTTCATGACATGATGCATCAAACTATGGAGGATTATGTTGATGATACTTTGGAAAAATCTATGCTAAGATTTGAACATCTGAATGATTTGAGAAAAATACTAGAACAGATGGAGAAGTTTAGTCTTAGACTGAACCCTAAGAAGTGTGCTTTTGGTGTCACTTCTGGAAAGCTCTTAGGCTACATTGTTTCAAAGAAGGGTATTGAAGTAGATCCAGCTAAAGTTAAAGCTATCACGGAGATGCAACCTCCCAAGAATATCAGTCAAATGAGAACATTACAAGGGAGATTAAAATCTATCAGACGCTTCATATCTCAGCTAGCAGACATATCACAACCTTTCACAAAGACATTGCATAAAGGTGTGACTTTTGCATGGAGTCAGGAATGTGAAAAGAACTTTAATCATATCAAGAAATATCTATCAAATCCTCCTATTTTGGGGAAGCCTTTGATCTTATATGTCTCCACCACATATACATCATTGGGGGCATTACTAGCACAACATGATGAGAACAAGAAGGAAAGAGCTATATACTATATCAGTATAACATTGGTAGCATAGGAGAATAACTATTCCATGACTGAGAAAGCTTTTCTAGCTATGATCTTTGCATCATAGAAACTGAGACATTACATGTTGGCTCATACCACACATTTTCTAGCGAAGATTGATCCACTAAAGTACCTACTAAGCAAAGCTGCCCTCACAGGTAGATTAGCTAAATGGGTTGTGCTATTAAGTGAATTTGACATTGTATATGTTGAAAGAAAAGCTATCAAGGGCCAAGTAATTGTAGATCAAATGGTTGATGCACCTTTGTTTGATGATACACCAATGCAAATAGAATTCCCAAATTCCTCTATAATGAATCTTTCTTCTACAGCATGGAAGTTATTCTTTGATGACTCCTATACATAGAATGGATTTGAAGCAGGCATATTGTTCATCATTCCTCAAGGATAATCAATCCCTAAAGCATTCAGAATTAAGTTTCCTTGCACAAATAATATTGTTGAATATGAAGCCCTTCTTAATGACATGAAGATAGCAATTGAGTGGAGAGTAATAGAACTACACATTCATGGAGACTCACAACTTGTAATACACCAAGTCAATGATGTGTATCAAACAAACTTGATGGAAAGTTAATCCCATACAAGAGAATGGTAGATGATCTAAAGAAATATTTCATATCTATCACCTTTGAACAAATTCCTAGAATAGAGAATAAAGTTGCTGATGCTACGGCAACACTCTCTACTTTATTACAGCAGCCCGAACATGAGCTATGCTACGAGTTCTTGGTGGAAGCACTGTCTTATCCCGCATATGATTCCCTCAAAACCCACATGATCTACACTATTGTTGGTCATGATTCATCCTGATACAAATTTTTTTTCTCCTATCTCCAAGACCAAATCATTCCTAATTCCTTCAATCACCATGAGAAATAAAACCTTATCCAACATCCATCCTGGTATGTCATCATTGGTCATGATCTGTACAAATGAGGTCTAGATGGTACACTCCTTAGATGTTTAGAATGGGAAGAGTCTCAACGTGGATTAGAGGAAGTCCATGATGGTATTTGTGGATCACATTCCAATGGTCTAACACTAGCTCAAAAACTTATTAGGGCTAGGTACTATTGGTTTGAAATGGAAAAAGAGGCTATCAAGTTTGCTAAGAACTGTCAAAAGTGCCAAGTACATGGTAACTTAATTCATGCACCAGTGAGAGATCTAATTCCCTTTACTACATAATGACCTTTTCACCAATGGGTATTTGATCTTATAGGATCCATACATCCTCATTCTTCTAATGGACATACCCATATTATTACAACTACAGACTGTTTCACAAAATGGGTAGAAGCAGTCCCTTTGACTCAAGTGACTGGCAAACAAATATCAATGTTCATCTTGAACTACATCACATGTTGGTATGGTATTCCACATTCAATAGTCACAAATAATGGTGGCCAATTCAAGAACAAGGACTTAGATTCCTTATGCTCTAAATTCAAGATTACACAACATTGGTCATCAATCTACTATCCTCAAGGGAATGGACAAGTAGAAGCATCAAATAAGAATCTATTGAAAATATTGCATCACACAGTTAATAAAATAGGAAGAGACTGGCATCTCATGATCAAGCTAGCTCTCTGGGCCTACAGAACAAGTATCAGAACACCCACTGGGGCTACACTATTCACTTTAGTTTATGAGTCTAAAGCGGTACTGTCTATAGAGGTTGAAATCCCATCACTAAGAATCAGAATGCATGGTCTAGTAACTGATGATGACTATAGAGTGTCTAGGTTGCAAGAACTTGAACTACTAGATGAGCGTAGACAAGCAGCATATGATCATCTCAAAGTATATCAGAAGAGAATGTCTAGAGGTTACAACAAGAAATTTAGACACAAAGAATTTTAGGTTGGCGATCTAGTTTTGAGAGAGAATCCTAAAAATCAATCACATAGAGAGCGCAAGGGGAAGTTTGAACCCAACTGGCTGGGTCCCTTTATTATCACTGCTACTTTTGGCTCTAGAGCCTATCAACTCTCAATGACTGAAGGAGAACAACTCTGAGAACCAATCAACATTCTCCATTTGAAGAAATTCTACACCTAAGGCATTCAGTATTCAAAAATGTCCTGAAAAAATTATAAAAATCAGAAAAAGTCTTGAAAAAATGATCATCCTGGTGAAAACCTAGCAAATAGGCACCTTGATGTATCACAAAAAAATTTTAAAAAATAAAAAGTACAAAAAAATTGAAAAAATGAAAAATACAAAAAAATGAGAAAAAGAAAAAGTGCCTTGGTGAAAACCTGGAAACAGGCACCTTGGTAGAAAAAATAGAATCCCTGCCAAGATGGTGAAAACTCGGCAAATAGGTGCCACTTATTTCAAAACACTCCATCTATCAGCGCAATTTTGGTCTCTCCCAACTTTCAGTCTTGCTTTAGTTTGTACATACCTTTCAGTTTGTTTCCGCATTCCTATTTTCAATAGAGTCGATCTGTGCAACAATCAGCTCAAATGTCTGTATCCTATCAATGTTCAAACTTGGGGGCAATCAATGTCATATCCTATAGTCCTCAGTATCTCAGACGATTCATATCTAGTTAAAGTCATTTGAAGCTACATCTGAGTTAGTCAATCAGTCTCCTCTCCAAAAAGGATTTTTCATCTACAACAACGAAATCAAACATCAACACAAATTGAAAACAATCTATGCTTTTACATGCTTTTATCTCCTTGTATGCTTACTGATTTGCATTTAGATTTTTTCATATTATGTCCCTTCGAGCTCTTCGATGATGGCCTTTACAAGATTTAGAGAGTGATGACTGGGGGCATAATCTTTTCTTTGTTTTATGCTTGTATGTGAAAATCTAACAACTTTGGAAATTTTGGATTGAAATGGTGTCCGTTTGTAAGAGCCTCTATCTCTTATTGGATGGCCATGCGTACCTTGACCATTGATACCTAGAAAATTCAAGGAAGTTTGATTTAACTATTATCTTTTTGAGAAAGTTCTTACTCCTACTGTGAAACACGATCTTACCTAAGGATGTGAAAGATAAAGGGTCACTATGGGTAATTCACACTGGATTTAGAATGATCTCTTGACTGCTTGATGTGTTTGTTTCACAAGTTGTATTTTGGTCATCACGATATCTATGTTTTGATGCTTATACAAATTGATATATCAAAATGGACATGATATTCAGGTCATCCTGGCATTTGTGCCTTGGTGCTTATATCTAATCTGATATTCTGAAAACAAAATCAATATTCATATGTCCATGGTCTTCTAGCCAATGGGTGTTGTATTGATTCTTGCACATACAAATCAATATTCATATATTCATAGTTTCCTAGCTAGTGGATGTTGTATTGATTTATCCAGTTACCTAATAAAAATTCAATGATGAAAATGACCGACACATGATCAGTGACTAGGTCCTAGATCTTAGGTTTGCATTTCATTTTGCACTTTGCATGATTGCATTTATCTCATGATTGCCCAAATCAGCTTAACACTCAAATGATTCTTCAAAACTATGCTAAACATGACACAAGGACTGAGCATTGTATGAAGGTCCCTCCAACTAAACAACAAGTAGAATCCATTTTTCGGATCAAAATCAAAATCTGAGATCGTTTACTTTGTCAAAATCGTGATTTAAAATTTTTGGACCCAAGACGGCTGACTGCTTGCACAATCAACCTTCAATCATCATAGAAATCCAGAATTCAACTTAACTGGTTATCTTACATCAAACTATCAAAATTTCAACTTGGTCACCCATGGTCAACTCATGGTCAAACCTAGTCAAACTTGGTCTCTAGCACCTCTAAATGATGTAGAATGTGTTCTCAAACATGTATAACCACTTCTCAAATCAATTAACATGCTTCTAAACCATTTAACACTGACTTTTCTTGTCAAATTTTGATTTTCATCCTAAAGGGGGCATGGTATTGCACATCAATCAAGTCTGTAAATCAAATCTTTCCTTAGTAATCAAGACAACAACCACGTCTAGTTGTTGATTCATCAAAAGACCTCATCGCTTGGGGCATATCAGATTCATCGAGATCCATATCAATTTGGTATCCTAATCTATCTTGTAAGTTGTATCAGCTTTTCATAACCATCAGTTCATTAGTGTTGTTTCCTTGGTTCTTCATAACTAAAGGGTTCAGATGTGATACCATTTCGATTCCTTTGGACAATCAGGGCTGGAATTAGGTCACTCACTTTTTCGTAATCATAAAGTTCAAAATCATGTGTTTTGATACTTTTTCATAATCATCAGTTCATTATTGCTATAGTTGACATCATCACAATTCTTGGTCAACCAAGACCTGAATTAGCTTTTTCCAATCTTTCAATCGGTTTATGTCTCGGAATCGGTTAATCTCCTAGAATCTTTCATCATCATCAAAAATAGATTAATCTTTGAACCACTACGCTTCGTAGAGTGATTCAAAGAGGGGCAAAATGTAATACCCCAAAAATGGGCTATAGCTTCATTAACCTCTTAAATCGACAAATCGAATGAAATCAACATCAAAGTCCTAACCTAAGGCACATCTACACATCAGTTTATCAAAAACCTAATTGATTATCTTAATTCTGCATCGGGGAATATTCCTAATTTATCATAATTATCTTTAATTGAATATTATTTGGTGATAAATGTCATTATTTATCCTAAAGTTGATTAATTGAATATGATGAATATTTAATTAATTAATTTAATTCTGGCACTTAATTATTTAATTAGATTTAATTGCATTTATTTTGACAATAAATCAAAATTGTTATAAACAATCAATTGAATATTTATTTAATTGATTTAAAATCAAAGTTATCAAATTTAATGATTTAATTGGAATAAAATTTGATTAAAATAATTGATTAACCCATAAATCAGTTATTTTAAATTTAAAATCAGTTAAGTGGAAAATAAATCACCTTATTTATTAAATTAATTCATATTAAATCATGCACAATCAGAAAAGCAGGCAACTAGAAATTAACAACCAATTTTAAATTTAAACTCAACATGTGATTGTGAGTTGGAAATTGATCTAAAACTCTATTTTGAGATAAAAATTATTTTTTGCATGATTTTATGAGTTATTTATTCTAATTTCTTGTTAACTCAAACATCAACCTGAGTTTATCAAGAGTGATTTATGGTTCTTCTTATGCATCCTCAAAGCCTTGGATTTCTATAAAAATAAGGCTCAGCTCTTCATAACATAATCCCTCAAATTTGCATCCTTACATCTCTCGAATTTGCATAATTACTCTTGCAAATTTACAACTGAAGAACAAAGCTTTTGCGAAAGGCAATTTTGTGAGATCATTTCATAGTTTTCCATAGCTTTTGCATACTTTTGCATTCATCTTCATAGCATTGTTAGATTAATTTCATATCATTTCAATTCATTCTAGATTAGTTTGATATCAAGATTTTCATCTAATTGCATCAAAAATCCAAAAAAAGAAGAAGATTAATTTGCATTCATATTTCATTGCTTTCATCATTTTAAATCCTTTGTTTAGGTGTTGCATTGTTACTGATCTTGGTCTAATCTGAGAATACCATACTCACACCTACTAGAAGGTAGTAAATCACCTGGTTATCTTAGTTTCATTTATTTGCAGATTTTGATTTTGCTAACCTCTAATGTTTTACTGAAGTGTTGTGTCTACAGCTAGGTACAATTTTCACACACACAATTACAAGATCTTTTGCAATTCCTTTTTTATTGTAATTTCAAGACTTTTAAATCATCCATGTGAAAGGATATCATTGGATATGAGAAGGGTATTGAGGCTGCTTTCCATTTATCCAGAGAAAGGTCATACTCATAACTTTGCTGAGCGGTTCTACTTGGGGAAGCATACTATTATCAGAACATATGGGTGTCTTTAGGCTTCTTTTGGAAAGTTGGATGTGTTTTAATTGATATCAACATGTCTACTATGATGTTTTTGATGTCTCCTATGTTATTTGGATGTCTAGTGTGAAGATTAGATGGTTATGATATCTATTATGAAGATTGATAGATAGATATGCAGTTTTTCCAATAACACAAAATATTTGAATGAATGACAGAAGAAGGTTATTGAAGATGAGGAATCACACACCTCATGGGATGATGTAGAGGTTGTATAAATACTTTATGTTAAGTGTGATTTTTTGACATGATTATTTGATCAAGTTATGGTGTCACATATAATGACTGGGTATTTTACTGATTGTTAGTATTATAGAGTTATAGAGTTGTAGAGATTTATTTCATGCATGTGTTGTAGATGAGAACTTTGGTTGCACAACTGAGAATGTGTTAAGGACATAGAAATGTATTTATCATTCAAAGGGTTTACAATTCTAATGATCTACAATGTAGTTATAAGTATTTTAGTGGAGGATGATAGTGTTCTTAAAAATTTATCATAAGATGCTAGTAAATCTAATGAATGCAGTGTATTTATTTATTTATTTGAGGCTAATGATGCCTTAGGATGATCTAGGATTATGTTCCCAATGAGTTGGTGGCTTGCGTTGACCAAGGTGACCAAGTTTAATGAATCTAATTTATGTTTTTCTGATCTTAGCCAACATGTTAAGGAAATATTATAAAATAGTTTATAAGAGATCGGTAAAATATTTTAGGGTTATGATCATGATCTCAAGATGTTATTCATGGATCTAAGGGATGATTGGAAAGCACATAGAGATATTGATGGTTGAATTTGGTGCTAAGAGATGGATGATTAGGGATTAGGTTTTTCTGACCTAGTTCTTGATAAATATGGTGAGTTGGAGTTTCTTTAATATGTCATGTGTATGCACTAATGTTTTTGAGATCACAGAAGAAAGTGTATGCTAGAGAAGTATTTTTATAGATCTACTGAGGGTTGAATTTCTTGTCTCTAGTGTGGCAAAAAGAATTGCAACAAGCAATTTTATTTTACTAAAAAGGAAATGAACGAGCTATAGTGAGATACTACTATACTATTGATGAATAATCATATTGGTGTCTAAAAAGTGCTTGTAAGTCAGTTAGATTTATTAATTATAATTGTAATTCAGAGTGGGTGCCCAAGGTGAATTGAGTAGTAAACTCTAGGAAGTGTGTCTGAATGCATGTGCATTCCTTATATTGTAGCAAGATATACTCCTAACAAGGTATTAGTCTTATTGTGGGTATCATCCCCACCGTAGTTTTTACCCTAGTTTGGGTTTCCATGTAAAAAATCTTTGTGTTATGTGGTGTTGATGTTTTTTTGATTTGTGTTTACATGCTATAGATTTTTTAAATCAGTAATAAAAGTTTATGTGATTAAGGGTTTTATGCTTGAAGGGTTTAGGGGTTTTATAGTTTAATTATTTTGGTAGCAACTGATTCACCCCCCCTCTTAGTTTCTTTCTTCCTATTTCCTACAATTGGTATCAGAGATAAGTCACTTGAAGGAGGCCTAACAACTTGAGGGAGATCCTAAGATGGAAGCCAACAAAATAGGCATACAAAGATCTAATAATAACATGATATCCTTAAAGAAGTTTTCTAGGTATGAGAGGAGATGAAGAGAATTATGAAGAAAATTGAAGAAGAGGAACTCCAGATTTAGAAATTAGAAGCACTACTTTCTAGGAGAATACCCAATAGTCCTTCTGCAGTTCCAGATATTGGATTTGATGATTCTAACAAAAATGATGGTGAGATAAATGATGATGAATTTATTGTAGTTGTCAAAGATGAGAACACCGAGTGTGAAAATTATATAGTCACTTGTTCATTCATTTCTATTAAGGAAGAAGGTAATAAGTCTGATAATATTAAGCCTACTTGTTCTCTCATTGCTATGAGAGAAGATGACTCTATTAGGAATGAATGCTAAAGTGTTTGGCACCAATTCTATAGTAGTTTTTGTTGCATTCATGACTATGATTGTCATTGATGTCAACACAGTGTTCTATCGAAGACTTGTAGAGAAGTAGATAGTGTTTTGATTAGCACACGTGGGATATTGTAGTTGAGCTATGCGATGTTGAGGATATACTCTTTGATATGTTATATGTCTATGGTTAAGAGCATAGATAGTAATTCTTTTATTCATGAAAGTTATGATCATTTTGGTGGAAGCAGTATTCAGGTAGTGTTCTTGAGTAGCGGTTTTTGGCAATTGGATGATATCTCCTAATCAGGATGGAATTTGGCTATGCACAGTTAAAGGGAAGTTAGAGACACATTGATAGTGATGTGGATGATAGTGCAAACTTTGAAGTGACATGAGTGAAGATTTATTGTATTTGGAATCCGACAGTTTTATGTAATTTTGGTGTAGCGTGTGGAATATTTTATTTTGTAATTGTGTGCCGACTCATTTGTAATTATTTGAGTTTTTTATAAAGAAAGGAATTTTTTCCTTGTTTTAGATTTGAGATGTGATGCGGTATGCGTGAAATGAAGAAAAGAGCTAAGTATGAGAGTGAAATTGTGAAGGAAGACATGCGAAGTACATAGATTTGAAATTGAGATCTGATGTAACAGTGAGTGCGGTTTGGCATAGTCAAAGAAGAGGTAACATATCATTTTGTTGAGTAATGAAAAGATTATTTGGAAAGTGATTTCAGTGATCTTACCTTGAAGCTATTTGGGCAGTGGGTCCTTCTGTCTTCCATAACTCTTAATAGGGTTAGAATCTTTTAATAGGGATTCAAAATCTCCTAATAGGGATTTATATGTACTGAATGTATTTCATAAGACTCCTAACAGATTCCATCCTTTCACAAGGAATATTCATATTAGTGCATCTTTTGTGGGCATCATTCCCACCAGGGTTTACTCTTTGATCAAGAGGATCCCTAGTCAACATATCTTGTGTTATTGTCTAATTGTGTATGAATATATTTCTATGGTTGGTAATTATATTGCTTATATGGTTTAATGTTGTTGAAGATGATAAAATTTATAATTATTAGATAACTGATTCACCCCCCCTCTCAGTTATCTTGGTGGACTTTACTTTCTAACAATTGGTATCAGAGTAGCAAGTCCTTGAAAGAAAATTTTAACAGCTTAAGGAGATCCATGGTGAATTTCAGGAAAGAAAGCCCTAAGTTTGATGGAGTAAATTTTGACAGCTAGAAAGAAAAGATGAAGACACATCTACTATGTTTAGGACTAAGTTATTGGTTGACCACAAAGAATGATAAGACTATCATTGAAGAAGATGATCTTGAGACATGCTCTAATGATGAGAGAGATCTATTCATGTGTAACATACTTGCAAGAGAAGCACTTTTGACAGCACTTCCAGAGAATGAATATAGTCAGGTAAAATGTTTGAAAAAATCTCATGAGGAAAGCTTTGCACTCTACTTTTGAAGGTGATGAACATGCAAAAAGAGTTAGATTACATAATTGGATATGTGCATTTGAAGATATAAGAATTTTGGAAGATGAATATGTTAGAAGCTATATTGGTAGAATGTTAGAAATTGTTGCAAGGATAAAATCTCATGGAGGAACAAAGACAGAGAATGAAGTGATATGGAAAATTCTGAGGACATTGAATCATGTATTTAAGAAGACAACACAGATGATTGAACAAGTTATACCTTGTACTACAAACTTTACAAGAGAGACTCTTCTTGGAAGATTGGAAGCAGTAGAGATGAACCTGAGGTTATCATGAGACTTACCTAGAATGGAGACAACATTCAATGCTCTTAGTATTCACCCTACATTGTCAAGAAGCATCAATGTGAGTGGAGATTATGCTAGCAGCATCAGATCTAGAAATGAAGAAGACAAGAAGATTGAAGAAGGTATTGCCTTGCTTTTGAAAAGAGAACCAGACGGTAAGAAAATTTTTAAATGTTGAACTTGTCAAGAATATGGTCATTTTGCATCTAAATGTCCTAAGAGAGTTAAGAAGTATAGAAATAATTTCAAGCCTAGAAGATTTAAAGAATGTTATTATGCTAATGATGAAGACCTTGAAGCTAGTATTTAAAGAACTTTAAGTGAAAGTGATACTGAGAACAATGATGAAATAGGATTTGTAGCAATTAAAGAAGAAAATTCTGAAACTAATGTCAAGGAGGAAAAAGCCTTAGTTTCCCAAGTTGGAAAGAACACTGATTGGATTATAGATAGTGGTTGTTCACATCATATGACTGGTGATATGAAAAATTTCATAAATTTTAACAATTATGATGGAGGAGTTGTTAGAGTTGGTAACAATGCACCTTGTTTGATTAAAGGTATAGGATCTATTACTCTTGATGGAAAGACTAATACTGATGATGTTTACTTTTTTGATGGATTGAAACATAATCTTTTGAGTGTTGGACAGTTAGTTGATAAGGGATATCAAGTTTGGTTTACTGAGAAAACTTGTGTAATAAAGGATAAAAATGGAAATCTGATTGGAACTGGATCTAGAACCAGAGGTAATGTATTTTAGTTGAATCTTACTAAGATGACATGTTTGATTACTAAGATTGATGACAGTTGGTTATGGCATTGGAGGTTTTGTCATATAAACTTTGATAATATTGTGAAAGTGAGTACTACACTTGCAATAAGGGATTTTCCTAAAATTATGAAGCCTACTAACATGATTTGCAAAGAATGTGTGATGGCTAAGCAAAAGAGAAGTTCATTTCCTAGTAAGAAGTTCACATCGGTAGAGAAGTTGGAGATTGTTCATATAGACTTGAACGGTCCTACCAGGACTAGAGGATTCTATGGAGAAAGGTATTTTATGATTCTTGTTGATGATTTTACAAGAATGATGTGGATTGCATTTCTGAAAAAAAAATCTGAAGCATTTGATAAGTTTAAGATCATTAAGAACAAAGTTGAGAATGAATCTGGAATGAAGATTAAATGTTTGAGATTTGATAGAGGTGGTGAATTTACTTCTAGAGAGTTTAACACTTTTTGTGAAGTGAATGGTATTAAGAGATAATTTTTAGCCCCTAGAACACCTGAACAAAATGGTATTGCAAAAAGAAGAAATAGATTAGTGACTGAAGCAGCAAGAGCTATGTTATTTGAGAATGATTTA
This sequence comes from Chamaecyparis obtusa, assembly GCA_027943335.1. Classification (NCBI taxonomy): domain Eukaryota; kingdom Viridiplantae; phylum Streptophyta; class Pinopsida; order Cupressales; family Cupressaceae; genus Chamaecyparis; species Chamaecyparis obtusa. The sequence continues at coordinate 2,167,052 of BSBK01000335.1, forward strand.
GCAAAGACATTTTGGAGAGAAGCAGTGAATACAATAGTATATACAATGAATAGAGTAAAAATCAGAGCAGACACAAACAAGACACCTTATGAATTATGGTTTGGACATGCACCCTCAGTTAAGTATTTTAGAATTTTTGGAAGCAAATGTTATATAAAGAGAGATGATGATATTGGAAAGTTTGAGCCTAGAAGTGATGAAGGTATTTTTCTTGGATATTGTTTCAAGAGAAAAGCATATATATGTTACAATAAGAGAACTAAAACTATTGTTGAGAGCACAAATGTTAAAGTTGATGAAAATTTCAAAATTTAGGAAAGAATGCTTGATTATGAATCTGATGAAGAAGTTCATCCTAAGCTTAACACTGAAACTACTAAATTATTCTATGAAACTGACAGTGAATTGTTGAATGAAAGTCATATTGAAGAAACCAGAGAGGAATCTAGAGAAGAATATATAGTTGAAGCAAGATCTGAGACTATGACACCGAACAGGTATTTATCAAGACATCATCCTATTGAACAAGTTATTGGAAGTTTGGACAGAGGAGTTCTGACTCGGAATAAGGTACATTTATGTTTGATTTTTCAAATTGAACCTAAATCTACTAGTGAAGCTTGTGAAGATGAACATTGGATTAATGCTATGAAAGAAGAACTAGATTAGATAGAAAAGAATAAGACATGGGAATTGGTCCCTAGACCTAAAGACAAGAATGTGATTGGAACTAAATGGGTATTTAGAAACAAGATGAATGAACAAGGAGAAGTTGTAAGAAACAAAGCAAGATTGGTATGTAAGGGTTAATCACAACAAGAAGGAATTGACTATGAAGAAAATTTTGCACTAGTAGCAAGAATTGAGGCAGTAAGAATGTTTTTGGCCTATGTAGCTTTTAAGAAATTCAAAGTGTATCAGATGGATGTGAAGTCAACATTTCTAAATGGAGAATTGGAAGAAGAAGTCTACATTGAGCAGCTTGAAGGTTTTCCTTTTACTCAAGAAGGAGACATGGTATGTAAACTAAAGAAAGCATTATATGGACTAAAGCAAGCACCTAGAACTTGGTATGCAAGTCTGGATAGGTATTTGTTAAAGTTAGGATTTGCTAAAGGAACAGCTGATAGAAATCTATACACAAAAGAAATTGAAAATGGTTTGTTGATTATAGTTATTTTTGTTGATGGCATTATTTTTGGAGGAGAAGATGAAGCTAGTGACAAATTTGCTAATGAAATGAAGATTGAATTTGAAATGAGTATGATTGGTGAGATGAAATACTTTTTGGGATTACAAATAACACAAAACAATGATGGTATCTTTGAAAGTCAGACAAAGTACTTGAATGATTTTTTGAAAATATTTGGAATGGAGGACTGTAAACCAGTTGGAACACATATGGTAACCGAACATAAGTTATCTAGCATAGATGAAACACCAACAATTGAACAGAAGAAATACAGATCCATGATTGGAGGATTGCAGTATTTGACACACACAAGACCGGATATAGCACATTCAGTTGGAATTGTAGCAATATTTCAAGCTAAACCTAGAGAATCACATTATGCAGCAGTAAAGAGGATACTGAGATATTTAAGAGGCACAATGGACTATGGATTGTGGTATGAAAAATCTGATGATTTTACCATATGCGCATATACAGATGCTAATTGGGGAGGCAGTGTTGATGATAAGAAAAGTACCAGTGGAGGAGCATTTTTTCTTGGAGGAAGATTAGTTTCTTGGTTAAGTAAGAAGCAAAATTGTATTTCACAAAGCACAATAGATGCAAAGTTTGTAGCAGTAGAAAACAATTGTAACCAGATAATTTGGATGAAACAGATGCTGAAGGATATTGGTATTAAATTTTTTGAACCTGTTGTTATACATTATGACAACACCAGTACAATCAGTATGTCTAAGAATCCTATAATACATTCTAAGACAAAACATATAGAGATCAAGTATCATGTTGTAAGAGAGAAAGTTGCTGAGAAAGAAGTTAGACTGGAGTACATAAACACAAAGGAACAGATAGCAGACATATTTACAAAGCCTTTGCCTAAGGATACATTTGAGTATCTGAGAGGTATGCTTGGGGTTATGCCCCAGCCTACTTTTGAGTAATGATGTAGTTGGTTGCATGCATCCAGTAATATATGAGCCCTATCTTTCTTCTAGAATGGATGTTGGTACTTCCTCTATGGGGGAGTATGTGTATCTGAGCTGAGTCATGAGGACTCTAGTAAATGTATTTTTCTAAATAGTGTCTTTTGACATTGAGTTCTTGTTGACAATAGTGATGAAATTTCTATCATTGATGTCAATGGGGGAGAAGTATGCATGAAAAAAAATATGAGAAAACAATGTAAGAGAACTGAATAGGATAACAAAGCAAGATTTGATTGATAAAGAGGATTTGAAGAAGTAGTGTTGCAGTATTGGATTTTTGGAACATTGGATGTTTTTCATCTATGTTTCCATCAATGCCAATGGGGGAGACTGTTAAGAATGAATGCTAAAGTGTTTGGCACCCATTCTGTAGCAGTTTTTTGTTGCATTCATGACTATGATTATCATTGATGTCAACACAGTGTTTTACCGAAGACTTGCAGAGAAGCAGACAATGTTTTGATTAGCGCACATGGGATATTTCAATTGGAGATATGCGATGTTGAGGATATACTCTTTGATATGTTATATGTCTATGGTTAAGAGTGCAGATAGTAATTCTTTTATTCATGAAAGTTATGATCATTTTGGTGGAAGCAGTATTCAGGCAGTGTTCCTAAGTAGCGATTTTTGGCAATCCGATGATATCTCCTAATTGGGAAGGAATTTGGCTTTGCGTAGTTAAAGGGAACTTAGAGACACATTGATAGTAACATGGATGACAGTGCAAACTTTGAAGTCACACGAGTGAAGATTTATTGTATTTGGAAGCCGACAGTTTTATGTAATTTTGGTGTAGCGTGTGGAATATTTTATTTTGTAATTATGTGCCAACTCATTTGTATTATTTGAGTGTGGTGTAAAGGAAGAAATGTTTTTCCTTGTAGATTTGAGATGTGATGCGATATGCATGAAGTGAAGAAAAGAGCTAAGTATGAGAGTGAAATTGTGAAGGAAGACATGCAAAGTACAGAGATCTAAAATTGAGATCTGATGTAACAGTGAGTGCAGTTTGGCATAGTCAAAGAAGAGGTAACATATTATTCTATTGAATAATGCAAAGATTCTTTGGACAGTGAGTTCAATGATCTTACCCTGAAGCTATTTGGGCAGTGGGTCCTTCTGTCTTCCATAACTCTTAACAGGGTTAGAATCTTTTAATAGGGATTCAAAATCTCCTAATAGGGATTTATATGTACTGAATGTATTTCATAAGACTCCTAACAGAGTCCATCCTTTCACAAGGAATATTCATATTAGTGCATCTTTTGTGGGCATCATTCCCACCAGGGTTTACTCTTTGATCAAGAGGATCCCTAGTCAACATATCTTGTGTTATTATCTAATTGTGTATGAATATCTTTCTATGGTTGGTAATTATATTGCTTATATGGTTTAATGCTATTGAAGATGATAAAATTTATAATTATCAGACAACTGATTCACCCCCCCCTCTCATTTATCTTGGTGGACTTTACTTTCTAACAATTGGTATCAGAGCAGTAGGTCCTTGAAAGAAAAGTTTAACAACTTAAGGAGATCCATGGCAAATTTCAAGAAAGAAATCCCTAAGTTTGATGGAGTAAATTTTGACAGCTAGAAAGAAAAGATGAAGACACATCTACTATGTTTGTGTGTCCTTACAAAGATAAGAAGACTGCAAGGAGACAAATATTTTATGCTACTAATTAATGATTATTCAAAAATGGTATGGGTGATCTTCTTGAAAGAGAAGCCTGCAGCTTTTGGTAAGTTTAAGGCTTTCAAGTCAATGGTGGAGAATGAGACTAGTCTGAAATTGAAGAAGTTAAGATTAGACAATGGTGGAGAGTTTACATCAAATGAGTTCAACACATTCTGTGAGATGCATGGAATCAAGATATAGTTGTTTTCTCCTAGGACTCCATAATAGAATGGTGTAGCAGAGTGGAATAACATATCAATTCTAGAGATTTATAGGACCATGATGCTTCAAAGGAATGTTCCACAAATTTTTTGGAGAGAAGTTGTGAGAACTGTAGTATACACTCTTAATCAAGTGTAGATCAGAGATGGAAATGGTAAGACACCTTATGAAATTTGGTGTGGTCATGTGCCTATTTTTAATTACTTCAAATTTTTTTGTAGTAAATGTTACATAAAGAGAGGTGAAGATATAGGAAAGTTTTATGCAAGGAGTGATGAAGGTATATTACTTGGATATTCTACTAAAAGTAGATCATATATGTGTTATTAAAAATAAATGAATACGTTAATAGAAATAATAAATGTTAGGTGGATGAAAGTCTTGAAAATTTGACAAGACCTAGTAAATATGAAAATCAAAGGTATAGTAGTGATCAAACACAACATTAGAAAATGTAAAATTTAAGTCCAAGTATCACAAAAAATGTAGAAGATGAAGCCTATAAAAGTGGAGAAGAAGAAGAATATTTCCAAAAATTAGAGACGAGGAAGAAAAATCCAAGGTATGTAAGAGTGAACCACAATGAAGGTTAGATCATTGGTGATAGGAACAAAAGAGCTCAGATAAGAAGAAGAGTTGCACAAGATCAAATATGCTTGATGTCACACAATGAACTTAAGGATGTAACAAAATCCCATGGAGAGGATCATTGGGTTGAAGAAATGAAGGAAGAGTTATAAAAAATTAAGAAAAATGACACATGGGTTCTTGTTCCAAGGCCTAAAGACAAGAATGTTATTGGAACCAAATGGGTATTCAGAAATAAGATGAATGAAGAAGGAGAAGTTGTGAGGAATAAAACAATATTGGTATGCAAACATTACTCTTAGATGGAAGGGATCTACTATGAAGAAACATTTGCACCAGTAATAAGATTGGAAGTAGTTAGATTTTTTCTAGCATATGTAGCCCATAAGAAATTCAAAGTTTATCAAATGGATGTCAAGTCATCATTCTTAAATGGTGAGTTAGAAGAAGAGGTATACATAGAGAAGCCTAATGGTTTACTTTGAGAAAAGAACCTGATATGGCGTCATTATTGAAGAAATAATTGTATCAACTAAAGAAAGCCCCTAGAGCCTAGTATTCTAGATTGGAAAAGTATTTTCTCAAGCTCATATTCAACAAAATTACTATATATAGTAATCTATATTTTAAAATTGTTAATGAGAAAAATCTTATTATAGAACTCTTTGTTGATGACATTATCTTTGGTGGATATGATAAGTTAAGTAAAGAGTTTGCATTAGAGATGCATAGTGAGTTTGAAATGTCCATGATAGGAGAAACAAAATTATTTCTAGGCCTGCAAGTTACTCAATCTTCCAAAGGAATTTTCATGACTCAAGATAAGTATGTGAGGGAATTGCTAAGAACATTTGGGTTGGATGACTCAAAAACTTTGGGAAAACCTATGGTGACAATATGAAAGCTATCAAGAAATGATGAGTCTCCTAAGGTTAACCAGTCAAGGTATAGATCAATGGTTGGTGGACTGCTATATGTAACTCATACAAGACCTACCATCATGAATGTAGTGTTTCTTGTTACAAGATTTAAATTTGATCACATAGATAATCATGAAGTAGCAATAAATAGGATATTTAGATATCTAAAAGGGAAAATAGACTTTGGAATGTGGTATCCCAAGGATAATGATTTTACCTTATGTGCATATACAGATATTGACTGGAAGGTGACATTGATGACATGAAGAGAACACGTGGTGGCACATTATTTTTGGGTAATAGATTGATCTCATGGATGAGTAAAAAGTAGAACTCAATTTCCTTATCTATTGTAGAGGCAGAATATAGTGCTAATACTGGTAATTGTACTCAAATCATTTGGATGAAGTAGATGTTATCTGATATTGGCATTATTTTTGATGAACCTAGTGTGATTTACTATGATAATTTAAGTGCCATACATATTTATAATAATCTAGTACAAGATGCAAAGATAAAACACATATCAATCAAGTATCATTTTGTGAGAGAGAAGGTGAATGATAAAGAGGTGAGGCTAGAGTATGTGCCTACAAAGGAACAAATAGAAGATATATTTACAAAGCCACTACCTAAGGATGCATTTGAGTATCTCCGAGGCAAGTTAGGGGTCATTATCCCTCCCAATCAAAACTAGATGTAGAGGAACACATCAGTCTAGTATGCTTCAAATAAAAATCTTACAACTAGATTAATGTATAGAAACTACTACTCAAGGGGAGTAGTAAGCATGGTAAGGTGGATTTGTTTTATATGAAGTTGAGTGTTTAAAAAGAGAACAATAAGGATTTACATAAATTAGAGAGTTAATTTTTTGGTGGTTGACCAGTATTAAATGTTTTTTGTGGCTTAGAGATGTGTGAAAGAAGGAAATAAGAGTTTGACAAGATAGAAGAAGAAAATAAGGAAAAGGAAGTAGACATTGATATGAAAAAGAAATTTGTATAAGAGAAGATGATACACCTTTTTAATTAAAGTCAAAGGGGGAGAGAAGAAGATGTTAAAAATAATAAAATTTCAGATCAGAGTTTCCAGATCAGAAGGGAAGATCATAAGAGAAGATCAGAAGAAAATATCAAAAGATAAGATTAGAAGAGAATATAAGAAAGAGAAAATCAGATGAGAGAAGCAAGTTCATATATACTTGTACATACGAAGGAAGAGATTTTTTTCAAGAGAGTGGTGTACATCCTAGGGGAGAAACTGATGGAGATAAGAGTATGTAATAAAATTAAAACCAAGGATAGAATGTTCCTAGGGGAGAAGAGACAAATAAGAGGTGATGAATTAGAGAACAATTAGGGATACTCTGAAAGATAATGATGTATTGTGGATAATTTTGGTAGTATTGTTGGTTTCTAATTGTATTACAATGTTTTATTTTTTTTCCCATCACATGTTACCATCAATGCCAAAGGGGGAGATTATTAGAAAGTTAGATGTGTTTTCATTGATGTCAACATGTCTACTATGATGTTTTTGAAGTCTACTATGTTGTTTGGATGTCTAGTGTGAAGATCAGATGGTTTTGATATCTATTATGTAGATTGGTTGACAAATATGTAGTTTTGCCAATAAAATAGTATGCTAAGATGAATAGCGGTAGAATTTTATTAAAGATGAGGAGTCACGCACCTCATGGGATGATGTAGAGGTTGTCTACATGCTTCATGTAGAGTTTAATTGGTTGTTTCTTTGATTTACAATGTTATAGAGTTGCAAAGATTGCTTTCATGTACATGCTATAGATGAGAAATTTGGTTGCATAGTTGGAAATGAGTTAAGGACATATAAATGTGTCTATCATTCAAAGGGTTTATGATTCTGATGATTTGCAAGAAAGTTACATGTATTTTAGTGGAGGATGATAGTTTTCTTGAATGTTTATCATAAGACGCTGGTAGATCTGATGAATGCAGTGTATTTGTTCATTTATTTGAGCTTAATGATGCCTTAGGATGATTAGATAATGTACTTGATGATTTGGAAACTTACATTGATCAAGGTGACCAAGTTTAATGAATCTAAGTTATGTTTTTGTGATCTTAGCTGACATGTTAAGGAAATATTATAAAATGGCTTATAAGAGATCAATAATTTTTTTTAGGGTTATAATCATGATCTTGAGATGTTATTGATGGATCTAAGGGATGTTTGGAAAGTGTGTAGGGATCCTGATGGTTGATTTTGGTACTGAGAGATGGATGATTAGGGATTAGGTTTTTCCAACCTAGTTCTTGATAAACATAGTGAATTAGGGTTTAATTGATGTGATGTGTGTATGTGCCAATGTTTTTGAGATTACAAAAGAAAGTGTATGCTAGTGAAGCATTTTTTTATGGATTTATTAGGGTTGATTTTCTTGTTTATGGTGTGGTAGAAAGAATAATAGCAAGGGATATGATTTTAATAAAAAGGAACTAATCGAGGAAAAGTGAGATGCTACTATGCAGTTCATGAATGATCAAATTGGTGTTTGAAAAGTGTTTGTAAGTCAGTGAGACTTATGAATCATAATTGTAAGTTAGTGTGACTTCCTTAGGGTGAGTGCCCAAGGTGATTTGAGTAATGAAATCTAGGTAGTGTTCTTGAATGCATGTGCATTCCTTATATTGTAAGAAGATATACTTCTAACAAGGTATTAGTCTTATTGTGGGTATTATCCTCACTGTGGTTTTCACCCTAGTTTGGGTTTCCATGTAAAAATTCTTTATGTTATGTTGTGTTGATGTTTTCTGATTTGTGTTTATGTCTTTACATTTTTCAAATCAGTAATAAAAGTTTAAGTGATTAAGGGTTTTATGCTTGATGGGTTTAAGGGTTTTAAAGTTTAAGTATTTTGGTAGCAACTAATTAACCCCCCCTCTCAGTCACTTACTACCTATTTCCTACAGCTCCCCATATATTGCCTATATTTATACTGCAGAATCATGTATTTTTGGAATTTATGTGGAAAATGTTATGGTTGGAGAGGGAACTTATAGGAAAGATAAATAAGGGGATATTCTTTCCCCATGTCGCCAAATGTGAAGACTTCAACATTTGCAAAATTTCCTAGAAAATGTACAAGAATATGTGAAAGAAAAATACCATCTAGGGTTTGGAGAGGAAAGAATATGTGTCTTAGAAAGCCACATTAATTATTTCATAAAAAAATGTCTCACATAAGGTACTAATACACGAGGATCTAATTATAAATTGTATATAATATGATGAGATTGTGAAAAGGAATAAGAAATGGAACAAGGAAAAATACCATCTAGGGTCTGGAGAGGAAAGAATATGTGTCTTAGAAAGCCACATTAATTATTTCATAAAAAAATGTCTCACATAAGGTACTAATACAAGAGGATCTAATTTTAAATTGTATATCATATGATGAAATTGTGCAAAGGAATAAGAAATGGAACATTCTAACTAAACTAGAGGAGGCTAGGAAAAATAAGGGCCTCCCTAGGTTTTTTGATGTGGAAATTAATGAGTTGACAATAATTGAATTGTGTTTAAATAATTTTGAAAAAATTTATTGGAAATCAACTAGTAATGAACCAAAACAATCCCAGAATTTTCAAAGGAAACCCCATGGGGTTATTATTTGAGGTATACTAGATAAAAATTCTTCACTTAACTCTCCCCCACCAAAAAAAAAGAAAATAGATGAACTGGTACCTTTGGTACCCTATGAAGAAACATAGGGAGAAGTGGACACTGATGAAGTTGTAAGTGCTCTTAGAGTCTTAGAGGATGGTGAAGGAGTGGACCAACCATAACATATACCACCAATGTGTAACAAGATGTACATACCTATGAAGCCCAAATTTAGGAATATGCACAACCTATAGACCTTGTGGATGAGGGAGAGGTCATGTCTCTAAGGTTTATAGAGGATGATAATTTTATTAACATTGCCGAGTTTAGATTCTTGGTAGAAAATGAAGATGAAGGAGTTTGAAAAAATAAAATAGATGAACCTCATGGGTGTAGATGATTCCAAAAATGATGACATCATAAATCATACTTTTAAAGAAATAAAATTTGATGAGATAAATATTACCCATGTAGAAGAAAGAGAGATGGTGATGAAGAGTAATTTATTAATTTTCCCAAGAATGACATTGAATAGAATGTTTTTTAGATCAATTTAGGCAACAAGATGAACCTATATTAGTGACATAATTTGATTATGAAGGAGTCACTAGTACAAGGTATAACCCTAAAAATGAGGTTCTTGCAGTATGGGTAAACTTTAAAAGTACCAACAAACCAAAATTGTTATACGTGGTAAAGGTAAAAAAGGGCATTGACATCTTGAAGACCATGAAATATGCCTCCCCATTGGAGGTGGCCACATATACTTTACACCATGATATGTTTACTAGAGATAGAGTGAAACACATGCAATAAAAGGTAGTTGAGCTTGAAAGAAGGGAGGTTGAATTGAACAATGAGATCAAAGAAATATATATTGAGAATTTCAAGTTGAAAGAAAGGCTAAAGGAATTACTTAGTAACCAGAATAGAGCCATTGTTCTACATAAGGATGCTGCACTAGAACCAATTGATATCACTAAATATAGTAAAGAGTGGGATGAGGAAAATAAAAAATATGAAGAAGAGATAAGGAAGTTAAAGGATACTAATGAATAGTTCATTTAGAAAATACCACAAAAAAATTCTCAATACTTTTGAACAAATACTATCTCACAGGGCTAAACTTATAATTGGCAAAATGGAGGAGGTGTACAAAGGATATGAGTCCTGCTAAAAATTCTTGATACATTTCAAGATAATAGACATAAATTGGAAGTATTAGTGAAGTGATAGAATCCAACCTATATTACTATAACTACCATGCATATGGTGACTCATAGGGACTTTTATGCTCCTCCTAAGATAAAGGAAATTGAAAAAATGACAATTCTAGTTATTGAAGAACTTAGATACATTTCTGGTGAAGAGAAGAAATTAAAGATAAGATTTATTCCTTTCACACATTTAAGTATCAAAAAATTCTTGATATTGTTGATCAGGATGGTCACATGAGAAGTTTCAATGAATGAAAGCCTGAATACCGCCAAATGGTGCCAAAAATCATGGCACACATGAAGGAGGAGAAGAAAAAAAATGTCAAAAGTTTCAATTTGTTCCAAGATAGGATCATAACACTAGATGCTGGCTGTGAAAAATTCATTGAAGAGGTGAGGAAAATGACATACAAAAAATGGAAAGATCATCTTGTCAACACAATGGTCATCTAGAGTTTCAAATGGTTGAGCAACTATGTGGTTTTCGAGTGGGAGCTCAAATATTTGGATGCTCTAGAGGATCAAACCAATAATGAGGAACATGCCCAATTGAAGTAGAATATTTCCAGGCCTAGTTGGCCACATATTACTACTCATTAAGTCATGATAATAGGTATGTTTATATTTATCACATGTTTATGTTATGTGTTTTGTTTCAAACTATTAAAAAATATTTTAATGCTAAATTTAAAGTCTAAAATGTTTAGTTATGAAAGAACATGATGTAATGGTTTGAAGCTTGTTGCTTCTCCTATTTTTGATATATAAATGAGAAGAAAAAAATAGATAGAAAATGATATATACAATAGAATATTGGTTCCATTTTGTACTTTATTTATAGTGGCATATGATAATAGAAGAATCCAGTTTGTTCTTACTTTTAGTTACTTTTTGATGGTAGATAGAGAATATATTAATAGTTGTCTCCAATTCATCTCTTTTTCAATTGTTTAAAATATGGTATCATGTATACTTTTGATTTAGCAAAGAAACTTTATTTTCTCTCTGTGATCTGATTGGTTGGTTTTTGCAAGTAAAAATTAGATTCAACTTGATTAATTCATAACAATTTAAGAGGGATAATTGGATTATAAAAGAGAGATTAGTAATATCACATCAATACATGTTTATATAAGATGTAAACAAATTTGTATGCCAATTTATTAGAGTTATAGTAAGGAATTGGATGTTTGAAAGAAGGAATATATATGGAGTTTTGTGTAAATGAAGAAAATATTGTATACATGAAAGAATTATTGAAAATATGAACATGTATTGTCTCCTACAATCTTCTATGTTAATTGCATGAATTTTACTGTCAATAATAGATCAATTTATCTTTAGAAATTCCTTCTAAATGTGTAATGCATAGCTCTAACTTCTATTGAGGATAGGATTCTCATGCATCATTAATTGAATAATGATACATGATACATGAAATTAGAGTGTTTAAGTCAAGCTTAATTACTAAAAAATGATGTATGCAAATCCTCTTTTTGTCCATTATGTTGGTAAGTGTGAAATTTTGTGTAGGTTTGGTCTATTTTCATGTCCTACATGATTGACATTTATAAAAAAGGCTTTTTGACATAACTCTCAGGAAACATGCTACCATAAAGAGCTATCTATTGGTGAGATAAGTTTTTTACTCATATTTCACTCCAATGGTTGTGTTGGAACCCAAAAATTCCTTCCATTTCTATAGCTCTCCTACCTGTGTGAAGGTATTTTAGTTTAAGGGATTTTGAAAATTTCAAAGAATTATTAGTCATTTGACTTTACATATGTTCCTGCATTGTGTCCATTTGTTAGCCTACCATATTTTATTTTCTTAGTGTGTTCATGGTTAGGATATTCTGTTGATTTAATGTCATAATATTTTGGTCATTGTTTCATTTTCCTATCTTATGGCCATATATATCTTATGTCCTAGCCCAACACTTTATTATTTTCCCTGTCCATGGTAACTTAACCCTTTTTTGCATGTGCTTTAAGTTGTTCTTAAAGTGCTTGTCACACCCTTGTGGAGGTTAAGTTCTTTTAGAAAAAGATGTTTTTGGCACTTTGGCTAAGGGGATATGATAAGGTTTTCATTAATGGAAACATATAGACATATTTTATATAGATATAATCATCTATGAAGTGGCCATATTTATAGATGAAATTTGGATAAGGGATACTTAGGAAATTATCTAAGTATAAGGAAGTGTACAATGAGTAGGTACATAAATCTACTCAATGAGATTTACTATTGATATATGGAATTTAGCAAGCTTCAATAAAAATAGTATGGACATCATTGATGATGTTTATGATCATTCTAAAGAAGATACTATTTTTTGGTTATGATTTTTGAAGTTTTCCTAAGACAACATGTACATCATAGAAACATGGCAAGTTAGAGTATATCGAGTTTTTGGCTAACAAGTTATTTTTTATTGTATAAGTAAATTTATGGATTAGTTTGGGATGAAATCCTAGATGCCCATCCTAACACAACATAATGGGATATTAAATTCTTGGTAACATATAATTAAGTTAAAGGTTGATTGGATAAAGAGAAAGGTATAAAGGAATTCACTTTGTTTAAGCAAGATCGCTAATTGTATTGTAATGATATGATTGACATATGCACACTTTGTATGTTATGTATAGATGCAAATTTAATGATCAGAGTAGAGAAGGACGTTTGTATGTTTGATTTTATGTGAGCACCTACAAGGACTGATTAGATATTGAAGATATCAGTAGCATTCAAAGTTCTATATTTAGACTTGTGAAGTTGTATATGTATTGTATGCGAAGTGAGCACCTTGTATAAGCAGTGTGATCCAATTTTTGTATTGTATATTTGACTCCTCATAGGGTCAAAGGATTTTAACAGGGCCTAGTCCTCTCACAAGGACAAACACACTATACAGATGTAATAGAATCCTCAAAGGGTCAATATATTTCACAAGATACTTTTGATTAGTGGATTATTTTGTGGGTACCATCCCCACCAGGGTTTTCCCTTGGCAAGGATTTCCCTAGTTAAAAAAATATGATGTTATGTGTTTCATTATGTTAAGCTTGATTTTACTTTTCAGTACTTTGTTGTATGCATGTATAAAAGTAGTAATTGATATCCATAGTTAATGGACAAATTTTTTTTTAAGCTGTATAACTGATTCTTCCCCCTCTTAGTTATACCAAGGGATATTTACTTTCTAACAATTGGTATCAGAGCATCAGGTTCTTGAGGGATAAGCCTAATAGCTTGAAGAATGTCACTATGGATTTAGGGTATATTTAAAAAAATCTTGAGGAAACTCTTGAAGAATTAGATTAAGCGAATCAGGAAAGAGACAAATTAAAGAACAAGTTGAGAGATGCACAATATTACATTTAGAAGTTATAAGATCATCTTGAACACTCAAGACAGAAGAGGAAAGAGTTACATGATCAAATCAAAGTTTGTGAGTGAGCTAAGGATGAGAACAAAGTCTTAAGATATCAACTTGATATCATTACACAAAAGACAAGCAAGACACTTGAAGAGCTAAAAATAGATATATAATTAAGATTTGAGAGTGCATATCTAAAATTACAACTTATGAAAGTGACATCTGAACTTGAAGATTCTAGATTAAAGTTTTTAGAACTTGTGAGGTACAATTGTATCATCAAAGGAGAACTTACACAAGAAAAACAACATAATGAGAAGTTATATTCAAGTACATAAAATCTTGATGAACAAATCATGGCACAAAGACCTAAAGTAGATAAGATAGGAATCAATTACAATGAAGGAGAATCATCAAAGCAATCTGAAATGACTAAAGATCTTGAAGTGAAGAAAAAACCATATTTGATAAAGAATGAACCTATTTTGATTGAAGAACCTATTCAAACACATGATCCTGTACAACAAGCACAAGATCAAATTAAACCACCTAGAAGGAAATTCAATGAAAAGTGTTTTATATGCAATGAAGTTGGACATATGAAGAAGAACTGCACAAGTAAGCATTCTAAACTCTTTTCTGGTTATTGTTATAATTTTTCTAATTTTGGACATAGAGCTAGAGAATGTAGGAAACCTAGATATGATAGTAGAATACATGAAAGGACTAACATGACATGAAGAAGATCAATGGAGGAAAGAAATAGACCTATTATGCATCACAAGTGAAACAATTTTAGACACATTTCTAGAGAATGTAGACTTGAGATAAACCAGTTTGGGGCTAGACAAGGAAAAATAGATTTGGCATGTTATGTTTGCAATAAGTTGGGACATGCATGAAGATTTTGTAGATTCAATGGAAATAGAAGACCACAGGATAACAGATCACCAGATCCTAGAAGAAAAATGAACAAAAATGAAAGGAATGATCAAAATGTGAACAAGAATCAAGTGGATGACCTTAAGAAGACCTTTGTGAAAGAAAATTTACCGACAAGTTCAAAGATTTGGGTTGAAAAGGAGAAGGATATATCAGAGGATAAGAAGACAAAAAGATTCTTATGGAAAAGAAGAAATCATGAGATCCTACTGAGAAATGCACCTTGAACTAAATATATTACATCTTAAAAGGGTAAGCATATCATAATATCACTAAACTCCTGATTAGTTGAATGGAGTTCCGTGTAGTTGGGAACACCTTGGAATAGATTGAAGGAAGGCACAATTAACCACACAAAAAATAATATTCACATATGTGACCCTGTTGAAGGATGGAAGGCTACTGGCTTAAGGAAATTTTGTTTGTTTGTTTGAGAAATTAATGCAGATTCAAATGTTTAGTAAATATAAGGATTCTGATCGATGTATTTACTCACCATTCACACTTAGAGAGTTTGAGAGCACAAAGGATTTGAATATTTTGAGTTTGGTTGAAGAAATATCGAGTGTGTTATCACAAAACCCTAGCATGAGTAGATAAATGTATTAATTACTCTTTCAAGCTTAACCTATTTACTAATCTTGGATATTCATTTGTTAAAATAGAAAATTAAGTAGTTGGAGAGATATTAGGAATGAACCTAGGCTTAATTTCAAGAAAAGGGCTATTAATTCATATTTGGATGATTCGATGGGAGCCTTTTCACAAATTCCTAGAGATGTACTATATGTAGAAAATACATGGCCATACATACATTAAAAAATTGAAACAATAGGCTACAATGAGATATATGAGGATATGGATAAAGTTTACAACCTACATGATGGGACATACAAACAAGATTTTGAACATTTAGGGCAGATTGACCTAATGAAGCAGATCTTTCATGTTGATTTTGACAAATGAGGAATGGATAAGAATTATAGTAAGTAGGTTCCATAATGATAAAATATGGATTGGAGATCAATCTATAGAGATAACAAATGAAATTATTCATAATCTAACTAACCTAAGCATGACTAGAATCAATCATGTATCAAAAAAATAAGTTAAGAAGCTTGTGGAAAAGAACACAAAGGAAGAATATGATGGAAGAGGTATGGGAGTTCACACAATAAAGGGAAAAAATGTGATATTATTGAGAAAGATCTTAGGTTATAAGATGGTTTACACCTCAAGACCTAATTCTATTTCTACGGGCTTTGTTCATCCAGCCTATAAGATAGTAATTGATAGAGAAGATGTAAATCTTTGTGAGATGTTCAGAAATCAACTAAATGATAATATTAGGAGAATCAAACAAGATAAGTATACACCATTTAGACTTGGATCATATCTTGTATATTTACTTTTCCATCTTACCAGAACATTTCCTACAATGCCTGCATTTGAATGGGATTCATATAGATGCACAATAGAGAAAATCAACAACTATTATAGAAAATAGCCTAAGGAAAGAATTGAAAGTGACATTACTAGAATCATGAAATAATTTCAAAATCAGATGAAATAGAGATTCAAAGTTTCACACTCTATAGTCGACAAGTATAAGAATGAAATTTGAATCATGGCTTGTTGGAAACTGCAATTGAAGAAATTATTGTGTTGTCATTGATGTCAAACCTTAACTGGTAAGACTATTGCTACTTAGGAAAGTACTATATCTATTGTATTGTTATGAAGAAGGGAAATAAAGGATGGTAACAATAGCACCTAAGGAAAGATTGAGTTATCTTGATACTACAAAGTGTACTTGACTATGTTGTACAATGATGAGACAATATATTGTTTATCCTAGTAAGATTGAAGACTAAACTAGTAGGCTTGATCGAGCAAAAATGGAGAAATCATGTTCAAGTTGAGTAATGTTAGTGTCGACCGAGTCAGTATATGTCGAGCAAAATTCTAGTGTCGACCGAACATCAGTTAATTGTCGAGAAAGATAGTATAAGCCGAGGAAACATTTTTTAGTAATGACCGAGCTTTCTACATGAAGACCGAGTAGTTGATCATAGTATTCACCGAGCATCAGTATTTTTATATTTGAAGAGAATTCAAATTTGGAGCTGACATTGTTGAATTCTTGGATTATGTAAAATGTGTTGACTTTATTTATTGATTGTTTGAAAGCATTGAATGCACTGAAAAACATTTTATTGTAAATCTTTAAGAGATTTGAGATGTTTCTAGAAAAGGATCCGAAGAACATAAAGTGGGTAGATTCAATGAATCTAACCTAACCCTAAGATCTACGAAGGAGATTGAGTGGAAAAAGATGAGTTAACCTAATTGAGGAAGTATTAAGGGAACCTAAGCATTAGGTATGTGTGTGCATGGGTGAAAAGAGGATGTTGGAAGATCAGTAGATGTTATTGACTGTATAAGTAGAAAAGGCTGAAGGAGAAGTGTGGTGATTGCTTGAAGAAAAGTTCTGAGTAGATCAAAGATGGAGATGGAAAAGTTTCAAAGTTAGTAAACTAGCATTTGTGTACGGAATTGGATCTGATATTTGCAAAGTGAGTTGTATGTTTTTCAGATCAATACTGCTACTACTTTTTAACCATTGTAATAGTCAAAATCCTTTTAACAAAGGTTGACCTAACAGTCATATGTTTAAATCCTTTGAACAAGGTTGCATTCTAATGGAATGTATGTAAGTCCTATAACAAGGCTCACTTCTAACAGAGTGATTGAAATCCTTTAACCGGGTCACACCTAACAGTGTGTATTGTAACCTTTAACAAGGTTGGCTTTTAACCAAGCTCACTTCAGAAGAGTGAAAATAATAGTAGCATGTTACAAAGTGGTTTTTCCTAGATTGGGTTTCCACTATAAATCCTAGTGTCAATGCTTGTGTGAATGTTTTGGTTTAAACATTTTTGTGTTTTACAAGTTATATACAGCTGGGTAGTGGACTGCAATGTTATATGTTTCTATTATAGAATCAGTGATGATCAAGTTGGTTTTGGTTGTTAGATCTGATTTAAAGAAAAGTGTTTGAAGTTTGTTTTATACATCTGGACCTGAGAACAACTGATTCACCACCCCTCTCTGTTGTTCTAAATCATATTAACATGGCTGAGACTAATAACATATATTTAGAGGTAGTTGAACCTATAATTCACTTTATCAAACATATGGAGCATGAAGCTTTAGATGATTTATTATAAGAATGCATCGATATTTTATTAAAATTAGAGAAAGATAAAGACAATCCTAGATGGGGGACTTTTGAAGAAAGATTTAATGAAATCAAAGGGCAAGAAGAATATTCTGCAGTAAAGAAGAAGATAGATAAAATCATGGACAAGATAGCTAAAGAGGCAATAATGTCTAAGGAAGAATGGAAGCACACAAAGCATTAAACATGGTTAAGAAGTGAAGGAGGATCAAATGTAATATCAGCTCAACCTATTATAGTAGCAGGGCCTTCACAACTATCAACACCAAAAACACCATTACCAACAAGTACATAAGATGTAGAAATAATTCATGTGCAACCAAGCCCATCATCATCACCAATCACAAAGAGACCAACAAGAATATCTCCTGCAGCTAAAGGAGTGGAAGTGAAAACAAAACTAGTTACTACATCTCCCAGCAGACCTAAGAGACAAAAGGCTACGGTGCATAAACATAAAAAAAAGAAGCCTAAGGTAATTCATGCTAAGGACTCAGATGAATAAGAATCAGAAGAAGAGAAAGAGAAAGATGAACAAAAGATTGAATAAGACAAAGAAGATAAGAAGAAAGAAAATGTTGCTGAATAGAAGACACCTTCTACTGGCATTGGAAAGGTTGGAAACCTGACCTTAGGAAACTGAATAATAGGATACTCAAAGAAGGTAATCTTGATCAGTTGAAATTATTTGATAGATATAACCTTAATAAAAAGACAACTTTAGAAATTACAGTATTGACTTATCTTTTGGAATACAAAAGAGCACTTATAAAAATTTAGGGCAACATACCTAGAGAACTATATGATAGATTATAAGTGAGGAGGGATAGAGAAAAATAAGAGGATTTGAAGTTAATAAATGTAGTAAGGAAAATCAATCACAATATCTCATAAGAACAATTAAAGAAGGTACTTAGAATCATGGATAATTCCCTAAGGAGAAAGAAAAGAATAAATTTATTCATGTTGGGAAAATATATTGAAATTATCGAAGAGACTGAACAAATAGCTAAAGATGCATTGAAGAAGTTGGCTGAAGCTTCAATTCAAATACATACAAAAGGATGATTACCCAAGTACTAGTGAACAAACAGATTTGATTATTGAAGGAGTTGAGATTACATTGGACCCCATCAATGATAAAAAGAACCCATTTAAATATCAAACATAGGATGTTGACAATTTGGGCGGGGATATGAAAATCAGTGAACCTAACCAATAGGAAAAGTAGAGTAAAGAGAAAGAGATTACTCAACGAGGTGAGCTACAATAGAAATCAGCTACATAGACCCTCATGCACCCTCTACCACACCTCCCATCGTACAAAATGAGTCAAAGATACAAGATAAGAGTGTGGAATAGAAGAAGGAAGAAATAGAGCAGACAAAACAAATTATTCCAACACAAACATAAAAAGGTAAAGAAAAAGTAGAAACATATTCATCACATGATGATCTTTCATATTTACTCAAAGAAATGACAGATCCATTAAAGTATATGCAATTGTCAGCACTTGTATTTTTGAAAGGTATTAAGGAAACACAAAGAAAAATAGTGTTAGAATGATTTTAGAATAACTGAGAAGGGGGGGGTGAATTAGTTATCCTTAGGTCCATATGTACCAATTCAACTTTTAAACATTTAAAATAACTTAGATCTACTCAATAGTCCACTCGGTCTCTATGGCATATAACCAGTAACATAAAATTGCAGTGCACTATCCAAAAGTAATCAACTTATAGAATATAAAACACTTAATAGTAAAACACATCAAATAACATTCACACAAGTATGCAACTAGGATTTAACATGGGAACCCAATTTGGGAAAAACCACTAGTAACATGCTACCAATTTTCACTCTTATGAAGTGAGATCTATGAGGAACCAACCTCGTCAAAGATTACAATACACACTGTTAGGTATGACCTTGTTAAAGGATTTAATTACCCTGTTAGGAATGGCCTTGTTAGAGGACTTAAGAACATTCCATTAGAATGCCACCTTGATTAAAGGATTTACAAATGACTGTTAGGTCAACCTTGATTAAAGGATTTCAACTGATACAATGGTTAGAAAGTAACAAAAGGTTTGATCTGATTCATACAACTCATTTTGCAAATACAAATCCAATGTAGATAATATGATGATCCACTGACTAGCCTTCATTATCATCTCCATCTTTGATCTTATTGGAAACCCTTCAAGAAATCAACTCTTCACAACTCTTCACAGCTCTTCATAGCCTTCTAAGCCTTCTTCTTAGGTTCACCAAGCAACAGAATCAACCTCTTGCATAACCTACAATTAGGTTATCCTTATACCTCATTAACTAGGTAGCTTGATCTTTTGCCACTTAATCATCTCCGTAGATCTTAGGTTTTGGTCAAATTCATTGAATCCTTCCAACATTTAATTTTCCTTCTAACCTTCTAGATACTTCTCAAAATTTATCCTTGAATCTATGCATAGGATCGTGTAAAAATAGTTTATCATGCATTAAATGCTCCAAGTCATTCATCCTTATCATCAACTCACTTTACATATTCCAATAATTCAAATGTGTTGGATGGGAATCTCAATCCCTTTGGAAACTATAAAATATTGACACTTGGTCATCACTGTGTTCTTCTGCTCGGTCTTCACTGGATAACTTGGTCATCACTAACTATTCTTCTTGGCACTCACTATTTTTAGTTGGTTCAATTTTTGATACTCCATTATTAATGATGCTTGGTTGACACTATATTTTATCAGCTTATACTGGTGCTTGATCAACATTAGCATCACTCAGCTTATAATTAAGCTCCTTAATCTTCTGCTCTTTTTCTCAGTCAAGCCTATGCTTTTAGTATTTCTTTCCTCATTTCTTCTATGATTCAAATCAACTATCTTCTTCATTTAGTATTATTGATGCAGGGGCATTCTTGTCCTCGATGAAACTGCATGGAGTGTTTTTATTTTGGCTGGTGTTACTCAGTTGCAGTCTTGATCGATGGTCTTGGTCATTGAAGGAAGCTCGGTCACTGAAGGAACTCAGTAGTCTCTAGTGCTTGGTGACATTATTTCTTGGTCATGCCTGTGGTGCTCGGTCGACACTAGTGCTTGGCGATGCCTGGCGTGCTCGGTGATTTTACTGTCGCTCAGTAGTTCTGACTTACTGACTAGAGTTCTGTGTGATTTTTTGAGCTGACTTGGTGAATTTATTATTGGTAGCCATTGTTATGGGTCGAGATGCTGAATTAAATGTTTGTATACATTTGTAAGCCGACTTGTAAGGCATTTAATTATTTGTTTTTGGGAGTTAAGTGTTTCATCTTGCCGACTTGTGGCTGATGATTAGTATTTAAAGAGTACTTGGGTAGATGTTTAGGGAGAAAATTTTGGGAGAAACAACTTAGCAGATCTGGAAGTCAGATGTAAAGCTTGAGAGTGAAGTTGTGGAAAAGTTCTTGATGTTCTTGGAGATCCGATTGTAATCTAATAGTCATTTGTAGTAGAGCTAGGGGTTTGTAAACTTGGGAACAAGGAGATTGCTTGGAGGCTTGCGAGCTCAAGTTTAGATCTACCTTAGGGTTTCCATCAGCTTTTGATTGTCTTCAAATCTGAACTACTTGAGTTTGTATTGGATCTAGTTGTGGATATTGCAGAATTATTTTCTAATTGCAATTGGCCCTAACGCGGAAGGCCTTATAGCTGGGCATGCTAATGAAAATCAGTGTTAAACAATTAATTTGTGTTGCATTATTGAGTAATCCACTATGTAATTCTATTGGCTGCAAGGTTTGGACTGTCCTTCATTGGATCCACCATCCTTGACTACATCATGTGGTATCATAGCGAAGGTTGATCTTGTAACTATGCATACTTAGCCAATTTTGAAGATTTTGTAACTATGCATACTTAGCCAATTTTTCATATGTTGCCATCAATGCCAAAGGGGGAGATTGTTGGAAATTTGGCTAAGGGGATATGATAGGGTTGTCATTAATGGAACTATATAGATATATTTTAGATATATATAATCATATAGTTGAAGTTTGGATAAGGGATACTTAGAAAATTGTCTAAGGAAGTTTACAGTGAGCAGGTACACAAATCTATTCAGTGAGGTTTACTATTGATAGTTGGACTTTAGTGAGCTTCACTATAGATAGTATGGACACCATTGATGACATGTACAATCATGGTAAAGAAGATACTTTGTTTTGGTTATGATTTTTGAATTTTTCCTAAGACAACATGTATATTGCAAAAATAGGGCAAGTTAGAGTATATCAAGTTTTTGGCTAAAAAGTTATTTTTTATTGTAAAAATAAATTTATGGATTAGTTTTGGATGATATCCTAAATTTACATCCTAACAAGGAATAATGAGATGTTAAATTTTTGGTAATATATAATTAAGTTAAAGGCCAACTGGATAAAGAGAAAGGTATAAAGGAAAACAATTTGTTTAAGCAAGATCACCAATTGTATTGTAATGATATGATTGACATATGCACACTTTGTATGTTATTATAGATGTTAATTTAATGATTAGAGTAGAGAATGATACTTGTATGTTTGATTTTATGCAAGCACCTACAAGGACTGATTAGATATTGAAGATATCGGCAACAATCAAATTTTTGTATTTAGACTTGCAAAGTTGTATATGTACTGTATGTACAATGAGAAACTTGTATAAGCAGTGAGATCCAATTTTTGTATTTTATATTTGACTCGTCATAGGGTCAAAGGCTTTTAATAGGGCCTAGTCCTCTAACAAGGACACATACACTATACAGATGTAATAGAATCCTCACATGATCAATATCTTTTACAAGATACTTTTGATTAGTGAATCATTTTGAGGGTACCATCCCCATCGAGGTTTTCCCTTGGACAGGGCTTCCCTAGTTAACAAAATATGGTGTTATGTGTTTTATTATGTTAAGCTTGATTTTACTTTTCAGTACTTTACTATATGCATGTATAAAAGTAGTAATTGATATCCATAGTTGGGAAAAAAGTTGTTTAAGATGTATAACTGATCCCCCTCCTCTCATTTATACCAAGGGATCTTTACTTTCTAACAGTTACAAAGTAGAAATTGGATGGTGGTGGTTTAAGTATTGATTTTTCATGTCCCCATGGAGGTTAAAACATATGACATCTAGTAGTTTCAAGGATGCACAGTAGTCTATAGGTAGTGATAATTTTTTTTTGCATCCTCAAGACTTGATCAGATAGTTAAGAAATTTATCCATAGGGAAGCAATGGCGGGCCACATGTCAACAATTGAAGATGTTAAAAGGTACACAATATTTTCTTATCACATCCTTGCAATGGTTTTTTAGGATAGTTAGTTAGACTTGTGACCTTACGATTGGATGTTTGTTATGGTACTATAATAATTTTTTGCATCCTCACGAGGGTTAGTGGGGGAAATATTTAAAGGATGAGAGATTTCAAGGAAGAGTAAGATGCTATAGTGGTGCCTTATTTCTGCATCAAAACTTATTTTGTGGGACCTGGTCTTAGCCCGTGAGGAAGTGAGGATGTTAACCATGGCACTTTAATGATTGATGGATGCACTTCATGGGCTATCTTCACCATGTCACCATGGGTTTAACACATTGGTATGGTTACATTTTTGAAGACCTTTGGCCTCATGTCCTTGCATGCCTAAATTGTTAAGGAAAATGGTTGCAAGCTTTCAATGAAATGAATTGATAGCCTAGGTTGGGTAAATTTTAACCCCATGACACTTTATGTGGGTCACTCAATTATCTCACAATTTTAGGAGGTGTTGAAATGAGTTTGAGAAATTCTTTAAGGAAATGTTGAATGGACCCACAACTGGTTGTTTCATATGGAGTTGTGTGGGTTACAACCATTGAGTTATTTCCATATGGAGATGATGTAATAGTGTTTTATTGATGTGTATCAATTGAACTTGTGTGACTTTCCATACTCATCGACCAAGATAGAGATAGGCAAATGAGATTTAAATATTTAAAGGATTATAGAACAACCAGTCAATTTGATACCTGAACCATGAAACATTAATTTTGAAGTGATGACCGAGTTAATTTTTAGATTGTAATGATAAATTTGAGATTGTGTTTCTCATTCTTTACAATCATAGTTGGAGCTATTCAATTGAGAGTTTGAGGTATATGAACATAATTATATAGAAAGTGTCTAAAGCTATTGGGGGTGATTTTCATGAACTTGTAAGTGTTTTTTATCTTTATTCTCAAGAAAAAATTTTAGTGAAAGGTTCCCAATAATTTTCAAATTGGATTTAGGAGAAATGAGCCAAGAGAATATATCTACTTCTACTCCTAGGTCAATTCCTTCTAAAAAGGGGCAAACAAGGGGTTAGTGCCAAGATTTTGTTGACTTGTTACCCTAGACTACCAATGTTTTATCTGCAAATGAACATGAATGAAGGGATGATTATTTTAGGTGTATGAATCCAATCACTAATGCCTCGGGATGGGCTTTGTTTTATTTCTTTTTCAATAATAGAATTGAGGTCCCTCCCATGTCAAATACTTAGGATTTTAATTTGGCCAAGTTAATAGTTCCATATGTCTTTTTTTTTTTTTCTAGATAGTGCTAGATGTCTTTATTGATGTAGAGTTTCTTACAAAATTATCCAATAGATATTTCCTATCAACCAAGGTTATTAGAAGGGAATACTAGAGATCCCTAGTGAAAATTGACAAAAGGAGTTTAACTGAGGCTTTTAGGTTCACTAGTGCTCATTGTACCAAAATTGAGTTTAAGAGAGAAAAGATCAATTATGAAACCCACATGTGGGTCTTGAGAAGAAAGGTGTTTCCTAGGTTCATGCCTAGAGGACCTGATAAAAAGACTATCCTAATTCTTGGCAATGTAGAGGATCCTTTTAACCTTAAAGATTTATAACATTATTTTATTTGTATAGTTCAACAGTTTTGCAAGGTTCTAGGATTTGATGTGGAGGATAAGGTTCTAATTGATATAATGTGCATGACAAGGGAAATCTATAAATCAGAGCTTAATATAAACTATGGATTTTTAGGATAATTGGTGAATGCCTTACCTGAAGGCTTGGTTTCTATCAAACATAACCTTGCAGTGATTTATTTCAAACATTACTAATTATTGTGTCATTTGATTTTATATTTAAATCCTAATAATATAGATAAAAGGTTGTACTTGGAGAACTTTTCTCTATCTAGAGAGAGGATTCCTGTGTAGTATTGGACAAGTGTGTGGGATATGAGCTACCTAAACTCTAGTTTTACATATTTTTAGAATTGGATTGCTGCCCCCATCATGAACCTTTTGGGGAGGGAAAAAATGATGCAAGAGAGGACATGAGGGGCCAAAAATGGCACACCCTAACCATATCCACCTTGCTCAACAACACGCAGAAGCAACAACACACAACAGTGAGAGAGAGAATGCAGGGAACTTTCATATATTATCTTCAAATTGATTCATACATGCTGGGCTATAAGGCCTTCTTGGTTTTAGTTAGATATTATAATCAAGTACAGAAGTCCTCAAACATGCAAGGATCTACCAACAATCTCTAAACTTCTATCTAAACTTACTTCCAAAAATATGCCTAAAACTACCTCCTAAAACTCTACCCAACAAATACATTTATACAAGAAGCTACCGAGCCAAGTTGGCCTTCAAATCCATAATGAATAGAAGGGATGACTAGATCTAGGTCCACATGCTTCCCAATAATGGATACCCACATTAAATATGTGACCCATAATAAATACACAAGTTGGCCTCAACAAGAACTCAAAAGAAACCCGTCAGTAAGCCAAACCAACCGAGTGCCAGACAAGCATCACCGAGCGCTAGGAAAATTCACTAAGCACCAAAGAGATAACTGACCAACACCAGTGAACAAAGGAAACTGAGCAACACCAAACCAACTCGGTCAAAGAAGGAACTGAGCAACACCAACAAACACAAATATGTTTTTTGTGACACAGGATTGCCAAGGACCCAAGATGCTCCTGCATCAGACACCTAGGGTTATTTGAAAATGATTCTTTGAATCATTCAGTAGGTATGATCTGAGCTGCATCCAACTCAGACTGTGATATCCATGAACTGTCTTCAATCGGTCTATTCTTCCACTTTACTAGATATTCCATATACTGTCTTCCTCTTGTACTACTGCCAATTCTTTGCTCCAAAATCTTTTCAACTTCTTCTATCTGCTTCTTAGGATAATCATTCTGCACTATCATTTCTTCATTTGACTCATGATACTCATACAAATTAGCAATTTTGAAAATAGGTGATATATCCATATCATCAGGTAACTCAATCTCATATGTGTTTCCATTGTCAAATTTCCTCAAAATCTTGCAAGGGCCAAACTTCTTCATTTTCAGCTTTTCATATGTTCCAATAAGAAATCTTCCTTTCTTCAAATGAACCATCACTTCATCACCAACATCAAAATTCTAATGTCTCCTTGATTTATCAGCTCTGTCTTTGTATTTATGATTACTCTTTTCCAGCTTGATTTTTACATCTTCATGCAATGTTTTCATCTACTCAACAAATTTTACTCCTTCAACACTTCTCTTTCTCTCATCATCAATGTCTCTCAAATCAGATATACCTCTTGGTTGTATGCCATTTACAATCTCAAAAGGTGTTTTTCTAGTACTCCTATTCACTGAATTATTAAACTCTGCTTGTGCCAACATAGAATCCCAATTACTTGGTGTGTCTCCAACTAAACATCTCAAAAGATTTCCCAAACTTCTATTTACAACTTCTATCTGTCCATCAATTTGTGGGTGAAATGTAGAACTATATTTCAACTTAGTACCAAAATTTCTCCAAAGAGTCTTCCAAAAGTATCCAATAAATTTACTATCTTGGTCAGAGATAATACTCCTCGGTACTCCATGCAATTTGAAAATTTCCTTAAAGAAAAGATATGCTACATGTACTACATCTAATGTCTTTCTACAAGGTATAAAATGTGCCATCTTAGAAAATCTATCCACAACAAAAAATATAGAATCATTACCTCTTATTATCTTTGGTAAGCCAAGAACAAAATCCATACTGATGTCAATCCAAGGTTTCTCAGGTACGACAATCGGTGTATACAATCCAGTATTCTGACTTAGTCCTTTTGCAACTTGACAAATTTAACAACTTTTCATAAATTTTTGAACATCTTTATACAACTGTGGCCAAAAGTATTTCTCCTTAAGAAAATTCAATGTCTTATCAATACCAAAATGTCCAGCCAAACCACTACTATGTTTCTCCTTTATCAAATTGGTTCTCATTTTTTCTCTCGGTATACACAACTAAATACCTTTAAACAACATACCTTCTTGAATGAAATATTCTTCCCATTTTGTACTTGGTTGATCTTGAATAGGTGCTCTGCACTTTCCCATGGCTCAGTAAAATTAGGATCAGTCTCATACAAATATCTCATCTCATCAAAACCAAGAACTTCAATTTTCATCTTAGTCATCAAAGATCTTCTTCTACTCAATGCATCAGCAACTCAGTTAGTGACTCCACTCTTATACTTTATCACAAATGTATAGCTCTACAAATACTCAACCCATTTCATATGTCTTTGATTCAAGTTATGCTGACTACCCAAGTATTGTAAAGCTTCTTGACTCAACACAGATCCAATTGCACTTCCACTTGCATCACATTCCACTTGAAATACCTTATCAAAATTAGACAATGCCAAAACATGCAATTCAACAACCTTTTACTTCAAAGTCTCAAAACTTTTATCAGCTCCATGTTTCCACTTGAATTCTCTTTTGTATCCTCTCATTGTCTCAGTCATAGCATTACAAATTGAACTAAAATTCCTTATGAACTTTCGATAAAAACTTGCCAAACCATGAAATGATCTTACCTCACTAGCATTAATAGGTGTAGGCCAATTCAAAATAGCTTCAACCTTTTCAAGATCCATCTTCAAACCATCAGCCAAAAATTTCTTCAAAACTTCATTCATCAACCTCATAAAAGTACTTGGTGCATTAGTTAAACCAAAAGGCATAACCAACCACTCATACAAACCTTATTTTGTCTTGAAAGTAGTCTTCCATTCATCACCTTCTCTGATTCTGATATGATGATACCCACGTTTCAAATCAATTTTGGTAAAATACTTTGCTCCTATCAAAATATACATTATATCATCCATTCTCGGTATAAGAAACCTATACTTCACTATTATCTTATTGATTTCTCTAGAATCAATACACATTCACCATTCTCCATCCTTCTTAGGTGCCAATACATCAGGTACTACATAAGGTCTCAAACTTTCTCTAATCAAACCTTTCTCCAACAACTCTTGAATCTGTTGGTTCAATTCCTGATTCTTGGTAGGTATCAACCAATGAGGTGCCTTATTTGATAAACTAGCTCCAGGGATAAGATCCATGCAATGATCAATGCTTCTCTTCGGTGGAAAACCATCAGGTACATTATCAAAAATGATTTCACTATACTCAGTGAGTAACTTATCAATCTCCTCAGGAACACTATCCTCTATTTTCTTACTCAATTTTTTAGGAATCACAGAAAAACATACATCATTCTTCTTCAAATTTTTAACAAACTTTCTTCCTTCCATCAAACAAACTTTCACAAATGTGAAAACATTACTAACAAGTTCTTCAATCAAAGGTAACAAAATTTTCCTTCTCCCATCAGCCCAAATAGTATACTTATGCAATCTCCCATCATATATAGCATGTCTATCATATTGCCAAGGTCCACCCAACAAAATATGACAAAAATTCATAGGCATGATATCACAAAAAACCTTATCATAGTACTTTCCAATTTTTAAATTCACATAACATTTTTCACTTACCAAGAGTGTATGCTCATACTTGATCCATGAAATATGATAGGTCTTTAGATGTTCCAACCTTTTCAACTATAACTTTGTGATCATTTCCTCAGATGCCAGATTCTCTGAGCTACCACTGTCAATGATTACCTTCCAAACTTTGTCAAAAAATCTACATCTGGTCTTGAACAAAATTTTCCTTACCGGATCTTCCTTTTTACCTTCATTTCATATTACTCTCCTTACCATCAAGTTATTTTCTTTCTTAGGTTCATTTGGTGACTCTTCTTGCACCAAAGCATTTCTACTGCTAGTAGCCTTCTTACTAGCAGGCATACATTCAAAAGATCTATGTCCTTCTTCTCCACAATTGTAACAAGTTCCTCGGAAACCACCTCTGTTATAACCACCTCGATAGTTATTGCCTCTACCTCTAGATGAACTTTCACCTTTCCACTCAATCTTTCCTTTATCCAGATTTTTCTTTTTAGGTTCAGATCTACTATTTTCACCATGGGATCTACCTCTTCCCCTAGGGAATCTACCACCTCAACCTCTTTGTCTTTTCTCATGTCTCTTATTCAATTTCTCCTCGGCCTTCAATGTAAATTGATAAGCCTCTTCAATGTTCTCTAATTTGACCAAACTGATTTCTTCTTGGATGGAAACTCTCAAACCATTCAATTATCTACAATTATTTCCACATCATCTTCATCATGTCTAGATCTAATATCTAATATATAAAATTCCTCAGTATATTCTTTTACTGAGCTATCTTTCTACCTCAAACTTTGCATTCGCCTAACTAGGTTAATCTGATAATCACAAGGTAAGAACTTTCCTTTCAAATTATTCACCATTTTACCCCATACCTTGATTTTGTCTTTGCCTTTCCTCTTTTTGTCTAGCTATAGGTGTTCCCACCATAAGGATGCATGACTTCTCAACTTTGTGCTTGCAATTTTCACGTTCTTTTCCTCAGGTACATTTTCATACTCAAAATACTTTTCCATCTCTGTGATCCAATCCACCAATTCATTATAATCCAATTTTCCACCATACTCAAGAGGATTAAAGTGTGGTGTAGACTTCAGACTTGTCAAAGCCTTTAAGAATCTTTCCTCACCCTGATCCATCATAGGTGCAGGTTCTACATCACCTTTTTCTAACTCAATTTCATCATCACTAACATCTTCAAGATGTATGCCTCTTCTCTGGGCTGTTTCAAATACTTCAAGTCTAGCATCAAGTTTTCTCAACATGTCTACCAATCCTGGATCTGCATCTCACCTCCCACAAACCATTTTGAAAACCCTCTACAATTGCATGTCAGATCGCAATCTACTACTCCACAACAATTCAACGAGGGCTTCACAAGAAGGAACCTTCAAACCTAGATTCATAAACCTAGATCCAGATCTCACCTCACTCTAATACCACCTGAAGGAAGAGAGGATAAGAGGGGCTAGAAATGGTACACCCTAACCAGATCCACCTTGCTCAACAACACACAAAAGCAACAACACACAATAGTGAGAGAGAGAGAGAATGCAATGAACTTTCATATATTATCTTCAAATTGATTCATACATACCAGGTTGTAAGGCCTTCCCAGTTTTGGCCAGATATTACAATCAAGTAAAGAAGTCCTCAAACATGTGAGGATCTACCAATAATCTCTAAACTTATATCTAAAATTACTTCCAAAACTCTACCTAAAACTGCCTCCTAATACTCTACCCAACAACAACATTTATACAAGAAGCTACCGAGCCAAGTCGGCCTTTAGATCCATAATCAATAGAAGGGATGACCAGATCTAGGTCCACACACTTCTCAATAATGGATACCAACATTAAATCTATGACCCATAATAAATGTACAAGTCGGCCTCAACAAGAACTCAAAAGAAACCCGTCGATAAGCCAAACCAACCAAGTGCCAAACAAGCATCACCGAGCACTAGGGAAATTCACCAAGCACCAAAGAGATAACATACCAACACCAATGAATAAATGAAACTAAGAAACACCAAACCAACTTGGTCAAAGTAGGAACCGAGCAACACAAACAAACTCAAATATGTTTTTCGTGACATAGGATTGCCAAGGACCCGAGATGCTCCTGCATTACAAAAATAGGATAAGTTTTTAGGTGAGAAAGTTTTCAAAGCCAAATCAAGATATTTTTGGTGGGATCTTTGATCACAACTGGGGTGATTTTTATTTCTTTGATGGATTATGTGTGTTCAGAGTTTATGTTTTCCCATAGCCTCCTCATATATTGCTGATTTTCTTACATAACAAAGTTGTTGTTATTGAGTTTTTTTGCCAATTATTGTTAGTTGGGAGAGAATAGTTGAAAAATAAGAGAAGGGGTATTCTTGTGCCCATATTGATTAAATTTTTATAATTATCCATTGGCAAGAAGGTATTTGAAGAACTCACTACCTTATTGAAGCAATTCAAGTTGGAGACTTCTCCCAAGTTCTACGACACAAATGGTTTTATCAGGGGGGAATTTGCACAATGATTAATTGGGTGAAGCTTCCCTCTCATCCTCCTTTGGTTGATGAAGATGTAGTGATACATTTTTACTTCAAGAGGGATGTTCTTGAAAATAGGGAAAAATTGAGGAATCTGATGGTGTGTGAAACAAGGCTAATTGAGTTGAATAATGATTTCCCTAGATTTTACCTTGATTTACATCCTCTTCTAAGAATAGAGGAGATGATGAAAAATTATGATGCTCTGATGGATCAAATTCCAACTCTTCCACCTCAGTAGCAACAAAGAGAAATTATAGTTTCAAGTTTAGAAGATGATTATGACTCTTCTTCTACTGAGAAACCCCCTTCTAAAAGGGCAATAACTAGGCCTCAAATTGAGGACTATAGCTATAATGATATGGCTGATAGGGATGTGTAGATGATTAAAGTTGTCTCATAATGTTATAATTATTTAATTATTTGAGTTATATTCCTCTTGCTTATTTATTTAATTAAATTTGGCTCATTATTCTATAGTATTTAAATTAAAAATTTAAATACCCCTCTTGCAAGTGTATTAAACTTTATTTAATACCGTTTCCCCACATAAACCCTTGTTAAATAAATTCTAATTTATTTAAATCCCTTCACATTCTATTATTCTTCTGAACCATGATTAGTTTAATTTTTAATTAAATTAATCCCAAATCAGAACCTAGATCCTACCCTACACACATCACTCTCAACAAATAGACCCACTTTTTAATTAACTAAGATTAATTAAGCTAATTTTTGGATTCCTACACCCATTAGGCTTAATTATTTGTTCACACGTGTGAGAAAATTTCTAAAAATTGCCTTTTCAAAATAATCCAAAAAATCCCCAACAAGGTTTCTTACATGTGATCCACTTCACCCCAGCCTCCATAATCCTATAAATAAGAGTCTTGCCAAGAGTAATTCTGTCATGACCCATTATGAAATGGGAACCTAGTGAAAATAAATGACTATAAGATTAAAATATTAATATAAAAATAAATAAATTAATAATATGACATGATCTATTATTGATATTATTATTATAATCATTAAGATAATAATATACAATAAAGATTTAAAAAAATCAAATATTAATAACATTGAATCTATTAGAAAATATGTTATTATCGTAATAATGTGATATAACATTAATATATAATTAAAATGCAACATAATGATATATTATAATATAACTATAATATAAATAATAATAATATTCTTATATTATTAATTTTATAAGATATAATTAAAATACAATATAATGATATAACTATTATAATATTAAATAAAATAATCATAATATTAAATAAAATAATATAAGAATATCATAATATAAAATATAATAAATGATAGTGAATAAGTCGACTCTTAGTGTCGAAGATGGTAGAGTCCACGCAAGAATCCATATTATTGACAGAGCACACCTGGGAAATATACGGAAACGACCCTATCAATGGAGATCATTACGGACTTAAGAATTCCTTGAGTCACCAACAATATTAAGGAATCGTTGAAGATCTTAAATCTGGATATGTTGTTACCAACCATCGACAGTCACAGACAACCATTACTTAATGACGGTGTGACATTGGAATTAAGACTTGCTAACAACCAAGTTGCGATATCATACAAAGATTATAATAATAATCAATAAGGGATTACGCATCATTTACGATGATTACCGTAATAATCAGTGACTCTTCATTACGATGATTATGATGATGCATCGTGACTCTTCATTATTATTAATTTGCTATGAGAAGTGATCATTCCATCACGCCTCCTCACTTAATCTAGATGATGTATATATATGGATATTATATCATTGCAGGGGGATATGTTCGGATGGGATAAATATATATGTTTCCTTTGTGGAGTACTTGATAAGAGCAGAATAACTTATCCTAGCAACCAACGGTGTGCAACCTATTCACATTCTATATCAAAGACAATATCCTTAGAAGCATAAATCCTCAAATTAAGATTAGAGACAACTTCTCTCATCGGAATAAGAGCATATAAAAGAAGGGAACATCAGGGACAACATATAGCTCTACGGTCAATTTCATTCTTTAGCCTGTGTATGCAGCGTGAGCCATTCATTGTATGACAGAGACATCCATCCAGGTTATAAAGCTCAGTTCAATGTGCTATACTAGACACAG
Source organism: Chamaecyparis obtusa (assembly GCA_027943335.1). NCBI lineage: Eukaryota > Viridiplantae > Streptophyta > Pinopsida > Cupressales > Cupressaceae > Chamaecyparis > Chamaecyparis obtusa. Next base: position 2,200,638 of record BSBK01000335.1, read on the forward strand.
CACTTATAATATTTGTATGCAGTCTACTTGAGGTGTATATATTTGGAATTAAGCATATTTTGTTTATACATTTGGAATCATACATAACAATTAAATTCTGCATTCCATATTATCAGTAAATTGCCTTATAACTTGTAAATACAATCAGCACAGTCATTAATTACAACATCTTTCAATATTTACATTGTGTAAGGCTACAATTTAAATTCTTGAATTAGTTGATCAAGTTGGAATCATGGGATTCCTATAGTATCTCATACCCAGCCAAGAAGGGAACATTACAAATTCATCAATTTTTTTTGCATTAGAGTTATCATGCTAGCATAGTCTTAGAGTTTTTCTTGCATTTAATGTTTATCTAACATGTTTGGTAGCTCCTTGCATTAATAGTAGAATAGTTTCATGCTAGATTACATATATTTTTCTCATTCACGTTGAATGCTTGAGGCTAGTTCTTCATAACTAGTCCTTGAGCTTAGTCAATGCCATTTTCATAGTAGTTGATAGTGTTATTCATGTATTTATCATTTTCTAATCATAGTGGGATTTAAATATTGTGTTGGGAGAGCACACCCACATATTCTCTAAGAGCTAAAATCAAGCAAATCTTGGGTGCATTTTCTTATTGCTCATCAGAAGTTGTGGAGAAAGCTTCCTAGTTGGTTTTTTGCAAGTTTCATTAAATGTTAAGTTTATATTTGAATAAAATGTTTATTGCTAATGTTTGAATGTCTTAGCTTGCTCGCAATAGAAAATATTTCATCACATACATTTTGGCACGCCTGGTGGGACCCAAGTCCATATCTAAACTCATTTTTCTTCCATCTTTCTTTTATTTCTCGGAGCTCTCAAAAATTGTCACGCTTTGGCATCTCCACCCTGGAACTGTCGTCTGTGCAGTTTGGCGTATGCAACTAGGGTTTTTCATCTCCACCTAGGATTAAATTTGTTAACATTTAAAAGTATTTTTTGGAAGATTTTACATTTTTATTTCTTAGGTTTATGTTAGAGCACTATTTTTACAGAGTTAAATGCTGGAAAATTATTTCCAAATTCATTTTTTCAATTCTATAAAGCTGACTTTATTTATTACTGTCATTTGTGTAGGTTTTCTGGTGTCTACATAGTTTGGTGTCTATGACTGAAATCTGTCATTTGTACTTTTCAAAAACTGTACTGCCAGCTGTCAGGTATAACTTTTTCAAATTTTCATCTGCATTTTTAAATTGTTGTCTGTGATTTTGACTGTCGTATATGAAAGTTGACTTTCATCTGTGGAAGTTGTCATCTATGACCTGGCTTTGTTGTTTGCATGTTTTTTGCTAATTTATTTGGTTTTTTGCAGCATACCAAATTTGAAGATAGAAAATTCCAAATTACCAATATTGTGTGTTGCAGGACGTTGACAAAAGATTCATACAAATACCAAACTACTTACATTTTTCATTTACAGGTTGCCTAGGAGATATGAATAAACAGTGTGCCTTCATTAATTTTTTTCTTAGGCATTTAATGAAGGTTCACTTGTAGTGTTTTGTTAAGTGGTAGGGGATTATGCTCTTGTCTCTTTGAGACAATCATAAACCTAGACCCGCTTGGTATTATACTTTAATATGGACCTTAGAAAAGAGCAAGTGTATTTGGTGTGTTTGGGAGAAAATCATGTTGGATAGGAGATTATGCTCTTTTCCCCTTTGAAGGAAAATCAGAAATCTAGACTCCTTATGTGGCCAATCAATGCATTTTCATTTAATCCTTTAGATGGGCCTGCCAGAGAGGTAAAAATCTCCCGGGAATGACCCATGTTAGAAAGAGGTTTTAGCCCACCATTCCAACTCACGTTAATAAAATTTTCTTTTTGGAGTTAAAGCCTTAGAAGCTAGACAAAAATTGAGCTTGTACATGGATCTCATCTAACATTTAGTAGGGCCTCATGGTCTAAATCATGTTTACGTGACTACTTGTGTCAAGGTGCTTTGTGGGGCTATATGTCTTAGTCATTCTTACACAGACACAAAGGGTGTGTTCTAACAAAGTAGAAGTTGTAGAATAGTGTCCACCTAGTTAACCTATGAAAGGTTGATAATCTATGTGAGAGGAGAATAGTAATCTCCTCAAGCCACTCATCACCATATCGACCCCCCTTCAATGTTAACACTTTGATAATATGACATCGTGAATGGAGCGATTGCGTGCTTGGTGATGGACATATTATGAGGAGTTGTTGGGTGTGTTCCTAAGTCAGTGAGAAAATATTTTCAATCTCAACCAATCTCCTTCTAGGGATAAAAAGTATGCTTGTTATTTTCATTGTAAAACAAACCCATACACTTGAATCCTATAAGGTTGCTTTGTCCCTTGCGGGACTGTTTATGAAAAATGTGATTGTAATCCAAAAATTTTGATGTATGTGTGGAGATTAATTCTTTCCATTGAACAAATTGACAAAAATCAAACCAAACATCTGACTGATCAAATTCTGTGAAAAACACTCTGAATCTTGGATTTTCATCTCTGACCTAGTATTGTCGTCTCCACAGATTAAGTACCATCGAACTTCACTCTTCTTCAAGTCATTCATCCCTTTCTCATCTTTAAACACCTCTTGCTTCATCCACCTTCTGAAACATTAGGTGCATTAATCAGAATCTTGGGCTTTAAATTAGAATCAAACCAATCCATTTTTCACACCTTCATCAAGCAATAGGGTGAAAGAATCATTCCAATAGTGTCTCATAGGCTTAAAATCAAAGAAAAAATTAATCCCTGGCTACTTTGAGAACTAAATCTTTCTCTAGTAGTCAGAATTTGGTACTATTTTGTTTGGGGACCATCAGTATATCACCCAAATAAGAGAAGACTTTAAATCAAATCCAATCCTATGTTTTCATAATCATAAGGTCTTGTTTCACTTAGGTTTGTTCCAAACATTTCAATCACACTAATCCTTGAGGCTTTATTCCTCTTTAATCCAATCTCATCAATCAATCTAATCCCCAATCAATTAATCTAATCCAATCAATCCAATCAATCATTGAGGCTTAGTCCTTGCAATTCAATCCAAACTTAGTCCAAGTTGCTCCTAGTTCACCAAAACCTTTCTTTTCTTCATCATCCCTCATCAATCATTCATCTTTATTTGATCCAACCCTTCTAAGGTCACCCATGCATGGTACTTACCCAATCATAAGAAAAGTTAAGACAAGAATCTATATCCATGGATAATGATCATGAGACTGTCTACTAGGAAGACTTTAATGATGAAGAAGAACTACACATGGAATCTGAAATAATCATCCCCAAAAGTGTTAGTGCCAATCCATGAGTAAGGAGTTATTTGATTATCCTAACAAATTAATCTCAGTGGAAGATTTAATCCAAGCCAAAAATTCTAACATCTTCATGAATCTTATTCAAAGGGGTGTTACACTCCTTGACAATTTTGACAAAACCTTGCTTGAGAATAACTTGATTCAAACCAACAAAGGCATGTCAGTGGCTATCATGCCATCAACATCTGAAAATATAAATCAACCTCCCCACGATACACTTGAACAAATCCAAAAAAATTTAAACAAGCCTAACTCAAACAATGGGGGTGAGAAATGATGGATTAAACATGGGTCACAGACTTGAGCAATAACCAGGGTCCTCAGGATGATGCTCAATTTCCATTTTATCAAAGCCTAGTGGGGTCCTAAAAAATCAAAATTATGCACATATGAACAACACCAATCAATGACATAACACTAATCCTCCCCCTATTGGAGGACATAATGTATCATCAGGAGGAGGAGAACATCAAGCCCACATGATCGCTACTAATAATCCTCCTAAAATAGTCTAACAAATCGATGAGCTCAAAGGTATGATGATGGATATGCAGAAAGGCAGGAAGAAGGAATTCTCTTTCACAGAGATATGTCCTTATCCCTTTGACAAATCAATCACTCTTCAAAAATTCCCTGCCAATTTTGAAATTCCAAAATTTGATAAATAAAAAGGAGACTCATGCCCTATGTAACATGTCAAATAATTTTATGTAGCAGCTCAAGAGGTCTCCCACAATGATCATTTTCTCCTAAGACTCTTTACTAGAAGTCTTGGCAGACCAACCTTGGAGTGGCTATTGAGTCTACCTCCTAGTTCCATCTCTACCTTCCATGACCTTGCTGAGAAATTTGTTACACAGTACTCTTATAACATTGAACATAAAGCATCACTTAGTGACTTGTGTAACATGAAACAAAGAAATGGAGAAACCTTTTCCAACTTTCTCCAAAGATGGCAACATCTTCCCAATCGCATGCCTTGGAAAATCCTAGATTCACATCTAGTTGATATCTTTACTAAGAATCTGGTTATAGAAATGTCATTCTAGATGAAGATGGCTACCCCAAATTCCTTCAAGGCACTCATTAAAAAGGGGAAGTCTATTGAAGATGGAATTTTGATGAAAGGAGCAATCAAGCACTATACCCCTAATTCATCTAACAACACTAATGATAAACCTAAGTTCCAATCCAAGAACAAAGGTTTTGTTAATGACAAAGTGATAGGTGTTAAAAAAGTTCAAAATGTTCAAGCATCCAACACCGATAACCAAGGCAATCACAACAATAATGATCATAACAATAACAATAAGAACAATCAAAATAATCAAATTAATCAGAATAATTCAAATAACCAAAATCAGAATCAAGATCTGGTTATCATGGCTCTCTATTTTCATGATATAATAGCAACAACAACAGTAACAAAAACTGACAACAACAATGAAAAAAATTTATATAGTTGGTGGATTCTCTCGATGTGATCTTCCAACGTCTAGTCAATCAAGGGATGACGGTTTACCCTAACACCAGGCCTTTTAATGACAATCAACTAAAACCCAATTGGTATAAGGATAATGAATACTATGATTATCATCATATAAAAGGGCATGAGATCAAAAAATACATGAAATTTCATCATTTTGTGCAAGATTTGATTGATGATGGTAAAATTGAGGTAGAAGGAAAAAATGCCTCTACCTCTAACACCTAACTAAAAATGTATTCTAAACCTTTTCCAGAACATAATCAAAATAATGCATCCATATCCAAGGGATTTTCTTATGATTATTCTATGAACAAAATCTCAGGAGAAAAATAGTGTTAGAATAATTTTAGAATAACTGAGGGTGTATGTGACTGAATGTGACCTCTAAATCAGGCACAACACAACATGGTCATTATTCACTTGATAGAATTTGAGAGAGAGTATGAAGAACTCAATCCAAATTCCATGGTGAGGCGACCTGTTGCCTCCTATGTGAATGGGGTGTTTGAATACTCTCAGAACGAGAGCCAACAGCCGGGAGACCAATTCAACAATGGAGGATTTGAAAGAAAATAAAGATGAGCAAGATGAAACTAAGCTAAGAATGAATGCAATTAATCTAGAAAACTTTGAAATAAATATGAAATGCAGATTTTTAGTTGATTTTGAAATAAAGATGATATTAGACTAAGAACAAGTAAGCAAATTTAATCTAAATGTGAAATGCAATTACACTAATATGAGAAATTGAACTAGATAATGCAATAAAAGAGCTTTGAAAACAATGAAATATGAGACTAAAAAAAATGCTATAGTAAGGATGCTCTCAAAAAATTGCTCTTTTGAATGAGAAAAAGAGGTTCATTAAATAGAAAAGCCAAGAGGAGGAGGAAGAGTTTCTTGATTCGAAACTCCTGACCCTTCATATCCCTTTTGGGACAAATAAGCATGAATTACTTTATTAAAAGAATGGAAAATGCCACATGAGGACCTTTCGAATATCTCAAATTATTAATTCAAGAAAAAGGTGTCCATTCAAATAACAAGCAATTATTAATTCCTTTCAAGGGTATTTAGCTAAAGGGGGTGGAGTTTAATTTAATTAAAAGTACTTAGGACTTCATAATTAAATTAACTTATCATAGGGGTAATTTAGCCAATTAAGTCTAAGACTTTAGGAATTAATATTAATATTTGATTATTGCAAATTAGGATTTTTGCAACTGACATCAAGTCAAGTAAAGTCAAGCAGGAGAGAGAAAATTTCCTAGTGGACTAGGACTTTGGTGATGTAAAATCGAGATAATGCACCAAAATTGATGAAGTTAAATAGGTGCCAATTTTGGGGTATTACATTTGCCCCTCTTTGAATTGATGTGCGAATAGCGCGTTGATTCAAAGAATAGTCTGAAGTGACAGATGATGAGAATTTCCGAAGTCTAAGTTAGATTGCGAAGACAACGGTCTTAGAAGAGAACCGGAATCGGGGTTAGATTGCCCCAATACCAATTGATGAAGATGCAGATTTAGGACTATCTTCGAATCAGGGTTAGATTGCCCCAATACGAAGCTTAGTCCTCCGAGACCCAGGTTAGATTGCCCAGATAACGGTCTAAAAGAGATTTTGAGAGTCATCTCCAGAACGAAGCTTGACTCCCAGGAATTAGGGTTAGATTGCCCCAATACCCAAAAGATTTCAAGAACCATCTCCAGAACGAAGAATGATTCTCAAGGATCTGAGTTAGATTGCTCAGATACCTAAAAGATAGATGATAAGATAACAAGATGTGAGGCACCAAGATGCCCCTAGCGATAAGAACTGATGATTCAAATCAGACTAATTCAAGAATAGATTCGACAAGATTCAAATGATGTAATCATCCTGCCCCCTCGGGAGCGAAATGGAAAGATGACATGTCAGAAGGATGATAAACAACAAGAGATTGCAGAGCCAAAGCAATTAGACTAGATTCGCGAAGCTATAGAAGTGAAACGGAGCAAAGCAGAGGTCCTGTTGACCAAGTTTGAGCATAGTTGACCATGGTTGACTAAATTTGACTTGAATTGACTTTGATGAAAAGAGCAAAGATCTCAAGAACATGATGCAAAGATGAGGAGCTGGCAGGAATATGACACCAGAAGGCTGACTGCACAAGCATCCGATCCAGAAGGAGTCCAATATTTAAAACACGATTTTGAGCCACTTAGAGATGTCAGATTTCAATTTCGATCCCGAAAAAGGATGCAGCCAAGATGAGACTGGGACAAAAGATGAGAACCTTTGATGAGCAGATCCAGAAGAAAGAAATCAAGAGAGCAACAAGAAAGCGCTCCAAATGCAAGCCTAGAATGAAAGATGCAAGTCTAAATGCAGGCCTAGGATGAACAAATGCAATCCTCCGAACTCGGTTGTTGGGCTCATCGTATTTATCATCATTGAGTTCATTTAAGCACGGGACAATCGCAAGATGCCATACAATTCTCCCCAACATGAGAATATGAATATGACATAAGTCTTAAATTTGTCGGAATGAGGTGTAAGCAGTAAGGCACAAGAAGCCAGAATGACCTGAACACCTATTCCTTTTAATCTAGCAAGTTAACATAAGCATTAGAGCATAAATGCTAGAATGACCTGAATGTCTCTTGCGAACAAACACACCAAGCACGCAGGAGTTCTTTCTTTTGCCAAAGATTGCTCGCAGTGACCCTTACGTTCACTTAACAGGACGAGCGTTCAATTTCATCAGTAGCAAAAAGAAGTCACTCAAAAGACAAGGAGAAGAACCAACCTCACCAAAGCATCCATATAAAAGGAGTCGAGGTACGCATGGCCATCCAATACGAGATAGAGGCTCTTACAGACGGACACCCCTCTTAAATGAATTCTTTGGATCATTGGAACTAAACCAACAAGCAGAAAGCAAAGAAAGCAAGCAAACAAACACTCAAAGAAAACAAAGCTCAACATGCCACAAAGGAACACACATTTAGTTTAAGTTTCAGTTTAAGTTCATGTTCAAGCGGATTGAAGTCGATTCGGAAAGATAACGTTCGAAGTCTCAATGAGATAATGACAGTAGGCAGCCGTAATGAGAATCATTGGTGATTGATAAAAGGGAGAAATCCCGAAGAAGAGAGATCGAACGAAAGCTAGGTATCCGCAGGCAGGCATAGTGGGAACCACTGGCGACCAATGCTCAAAAGAGTTTCCGAAAGCGATAGGACAATGCCCCCTAGACCAGGAAGGTGCCCCCAAGTGTGAACCAGTTCCAATCTATGAAGAGTTGAGGAAACCTCAAAGACAAGCGCATGAGCTAGCAAACCAAAGCAGGAAACAAACTAAAGCAGGAAAGCAGGAAAACAAACTAAAGCAGGAAAGGAAGGAAACTAAAGCAAGAAACTAAGAGCCAAGCGACGCTGAGATGAGATGTTACTTTAGGAAAACAAGAGGCGCCTGTTTACCAGGTTTTCACCATCTTGGCAGAGATTCTATTTTTGCTACCATGACGCCTGTTTACCAGGTTTTCATCAATGGCACATTTTTCTCCTTTTCAATTTTTTTGTACTTTTCTCTTTTTTTGCTTTTTTTTTTGTATTTTTTGAATATCTCATTTTTTTGTATTTTTTGATCTTTTCATTTTTTTTGTATTTTTTCAAATTTTCTATTTTTTTGAGTATTATCAAGGCGCCTGTTTACCAGGTTTTCACCAAGATAATAGATACATCAAAGCGCCTGTTTGCCAGGTTTTCACTAAGATGATCATTTTTTTCAGGACATTTTGCAATTTTTAGGATTTTTTGCAATATATCAATTTTTAGGATTTTTTCAGGATCAATAAGTATGTACATGAGCACATAGAGAATGTCAGCTATAGAACTTCTTAGATGAAGAGCGTTGATGGGCTCTTTGAGTTTCTCTCCTTTAGTAGGAATCTCTGAGAACACAGTCATTTGTAGCAGTAGCCAGCTGAGAAGTTGCAGAATCAGAACCAGATGTTGTAGCAGTAACAGTAGAGCCAACCAGTAGTGTCCAATAGTCAAGAGATCCATAGTCAAGGAAAGATCACTTAAGTGAGACCCACAAACATCCTCATGGACACATCTTAACTCTTTATCAGATTTCCCACGCTCTAAACGCTTAGGGAGAGTACATTCTAGATTTCTCTTAGTCATGTCATTAGCAATGAGGAGATGCTGATATGCACTTTGGGACAAGGCAAGATGGAGTGAAGAGTGTAAAGTATGAGAGGCAAGGGTGATGGAATGGAGGGAAGCATGAGAATTTTGGAAGCTCGAATGACAACTTTGATTTTTTCTTTCTTTGGAATCCACATAGCTTTTGAATTTTTTCTTCTTTACTTTGAGGTGCTTTTGATGACAATGCCTATAGAATGGATTTCGAGATCCATTTTTTATTTTATTTTTTGGCTTTTGATTATCTTCTTCTTTTTTAGGACCTTTGCGGTCTTTTGAACACCTTTGTTTCTTTCCTTTCTTCATAGTCACATGTCGATTAGATGGGACATGGTGACCTTGAGATATAAGTGGATTCTCATTATTTTTATTTTTATGTTGTACATCCAAGTTACTTCCAAAAGACTCGGGAATTGTGGATGAAAGAGGCTTATATGACTGGTTTAGGTGGAGAGATGGAGATGGAAGTGGACGGGCCACTTTTCTGGGAGATGAAGGGGGAAGAAAAGTCAATGGGATGGCTCAAGTGCAAATATATCAGTATCATCCTCATCATTCATGAATGCATCAGGTAGATCAAGAAAGTAATCTTCCATAGAGCATTGTCGATTGTGAGTCATCCTAGAAGAGTCAGATAAGTTTGGAGGAATATTATGTGAGCCTAACCAAGATAACCTATTCCAAGAGTCAGGTCCCCTTTCAGGTGGTAAGAGTGCACGAATAGGAACCATTTCAATTCTGGATCTACCAATATTCCATGAAGCTGTAACAGAATGGGGTCTTACATACCCATGATTTGATGGAGCAGTAGGAGTATAGCTTGGAGCAAATGGCCTAGGAGGCATAGGAATGATCTCCATAGGAGGGTGGAAAGGTTTGTCATCAATAGCTTGATCTGGAGGATCATAACTTTCTCCTCTTTCTGAGTTGTTAAGACTAGCATATAAGTGCATAGCATCAACTGGTATTTCTATAGTAGCATCTGATATGGAGTCTAATTCAGCTAGAGACATAGTCAGAGGTAGACTTTCTTCATCACTATCATCTGTCAAAGGAAATGTTTCTTCAACAGTAGGATCTTGTTCAGTAGTAGAAGTAGCAAAGTAATCTGGAATAGGCATACCTTGAGGTATACCCAAGAGGAGGGAAGCATCCAATAATTGTTCCCAATCAGTATGTGTGCCATTGTAGTCATCAACAGTAGGATTTTGTTCAACAGTAGAAGCAACAGAGTAATCTGGAATAGGCATACCTTGAGGCATACCCAAGAGAAGAGAAGCATCCAACAGTTGCTCCCAATCAGTATGTGTATCATTGGAGTTGGCAATAGTAGGATTTTGTTCAACAGTAGAAGTGGTAGAACAATCTAGAATAGGCATACCTTGAGGCATACCAAAGATAAGGGAAGCATCCAACAGTTGCTCCCAATCAGTATGTGTGCCATTAGAGGTAGTGACATATTCAGTAGTAGCTGTAGTAGTAGAAATCTATTCAGTAGAGTGTATAAAATCCTCCTGGTGAGGACCAAGATCATGTTCTTGAAGCACTTGAGAAGGTAGATAAGACTCTTTCTGGTAGTTTGAATCATAATTTTGAACATTCAAAGATCTTTCATATGTCATATGCTGAAACTGTGTTTCTTCATTATCTGAATCCTTGCATGAGTGAAAGCTGTAGCTAGGTTGGTCAAGCTCATAGCTCTGATAGCCAATACCAAATCTATCTTCAGAGGGTTCTTCATAGGAATGTGGAGATAGAGGGAGAGTTGTCAATGACAAGACGGACTCAATCTGATATTCCCCCATGCCAATATCTTTGATCTTCAGGGTCTTTTCTATTTCTTTGAGCTTAGCATCATAGAACTCAATGGACTCTCTATTGGTAGGAATAAAGTTGTCTGTTGTTTGGGTAAGCATCTTAGCAGAGCAAGTATTTAGGCTAGCACTATTGTCAATGAGGACGTGGGGGATACTCTTGGGGCCTATCATAACTTCAGTGTGCAGGGGAGCATCATGCGGATGGCTTAAGGAATGATCATCTTCTTTGGAAAAGCACAAATAGTGAGGCGAAGTTAAATGACCCACCATAGATTGGAACTGATTGAGATCAAGATCTTTGGGGATGTTTTCCTTAGTGAGGGCTTTATCCATAGATATTTTTGGTTTGGATGTTGAAGGTTCAGGACCTTTGAGCACAATCTTTGCATGAGATAGAGGGATAGCATTCGCACAAGCTGGAGATTTTGTGTAGTTATAAGAGGGAGGTGCAGGGCCTCGCAAGACAAAGGGAGTTTTGGGTTTAGGAGTATCCTCACTCCCTGGAGCAATGATCATGTCACAGTGAGAGATCCAAGGTTTGTTTCTAGCAAATCTGGAAGGCGATTGAGCTTCTGTTGTAGCCTTCTCAGTGGCTTTGACTGTTTGCATGCTAGAGCTAAGATTAAAGACAGACTTTGAGGGTTTTGGCATGTTAGAGCTGAGATTGAAAACCAACTTTGAAGGTTTTGGCATGTTAGAGCTGAGATTGAAAACCAACTTTAAAGGTTTTGGATCTCCCATCTTGTTGGTAGTATTATGAGAGATCGTGAAAGAGTTGATAGGTTCAAAAGAATCAATAGGTTCGATTTTAGAAAGTGACTCTTCAGAGTCTTGCTGGTCTTCAAACAATGGGTTATAATATTCTTGAAATAATAAGTCAGACTGTATCTGAAACAATGGATTGTAATACTCTTGGAATGACGAAGAATGTGAGAATTCCTCACGAAGTTCAGATTTCATAAAAAATTCAAGATGACCTATGTCTTGATTACAAAGTTTACTTTGATCTTGATCAGCGTTTTGAACGGGATAAGTCTTGCCACTTCGAGTCGTGACATTCATAAACAAAGATGTAACGAGCAAAGATTCGGGATAAAGCTAGACTCTGTCTCAAAGATAATGAAAGGAGATAAATGGCTAGAACAGCCAAGATGCAAGATGAACCTAGTATGAATTGTCAAAAAGAGATGGCTAGAACAGCCGAGATAAGACAATTGCAACACAAGGTACAAGAGCACAATGAGATAAGGTAGACTAATGAGAGACAATACGAGTCAAAGAAAAGATCGATCGATTCCTAACTCAAGACAACTAGTTTCTGACGGTGAACGACAGGAAAATAGAAAAACAAATCATGGACAAAAGGCAGATTAGATTTATGTCATTAATCAAGCACATAAGACAGCAATCAAGGAGTTCAAGCAAACAGTCTTCAAGCAATGGGCAAGGGACAAAGCAACCTTGCGCATGAACATGAATAGTGACTTAGTATTTCTACTCCCTAAGGACTCTACTTGTGTATGTTCTTGAGAATGTTTTAGCAGACACTTAAAACACAACAACATCCTAGCAAGTTGTCTACAAGGATATACATGGCTTTTCTAAAGGGAGTCCTCGATATACGCAAGGTACGTGAGGCACAAATCCGTAGATGAGAAGAATTTGAAATCACACAGCCGGGGGGAGACGGTAACCCAAATCTCCTCCTTCACTTCTCAAAGGTATAAAGTTCTTTGAGGCTTAGCCAAGAGTGAAATCTAACTCATTCTCAAGAGAGGTGTCTTTGGATTCACCTCCCGATATTTATACTCCACCGGAACACAGGAGTTAAGGTCATCCCTTGAGGTGATGAAATCCCCAAGCAGGCCTTCTAAAAATGAAAAGTAAGTAATTCTCTATCAAAAAGTATTGAAAAGCACTAAAGGTGGAACACTTAACCCTTCAAGTAAATGTGAGGTGAGTCCACAAAGTGGTGCATTTAACTCCTCACACAAACTCAAAGTGAGTCCACACCCTAGAAAACAAGTGAGTTCCAAAAAGCACAAAAGGGTTGCCAAGTGGAACAATTAACGCTTCTTTCCTATAGACCCCTCCCCTTTAATGTGGCGCTGGGATTGCAACCACAGGGCGGAAATGAGGGGCCGGCGGATTAGCGAGTCCAATAACCCAAGATAGCAATCTAGATCAATCACAAGTAATCTAAGACTGCTAATCAATACTACTCATAAGTGCAAGAGGGTTTGAATCATGGAATATTTAACTTTCCAAGTAAACATGAAGTGAGTCCACAAAGTGGTGCATTTAACTCTTCATGTAAACTAGGAATGAATCCATGCCCTAGATTACTCAATGAGATGTTTTGATATTTGAAACCAAGAATTACTTAAGGTGTAAACACAAGCATTCACCTAAACACAAACTTGTAAAAACAAATCTATGTTCATTCATTTCCCATTAAGAGCATCAATTAAAATGTGTTCTATGAAAGCATGTAAACACTCAAGCCAAACACATGAGAGATTAATTTTAATCCCAAAGTCAAAATGTTTTAGAGATTTTAAGAACTCACCTTATGTCCAAAGATCTGCAATCCAGCATTTAGCACACATCTGAAAGTATAGAATCAAGACAAATCAATGACAAATCGTAAGATATGTAACATTGCTGTCTTCAAGACAGTCTTTAAAGATTGATTTATTTGACCCATAAAATCACAATATAAAAATTTCTGGAAAGAATAAAGTTTTTAGCTAACATCATGAACTACCATTTCCAAAAGTTACAAGGTCTTATGATTTCATTTGGTTCCTCAACCAATAATGTTTTCAGACTGTAATTTTTCTGTCATAAATCAGATTTAAAACATCAAACCCTACCTAGGGAATCACATATCTTTCTCAAAAATAATCCAAATGAAACCAAAACAATTTCATAGTAACTATTAATGAATCTAGTTTTCAAATATGTAAGACATTTATTTTTTTCATTCATAAATCATTTTCTAAGAATAAATCATTACCTGCAACTCCAATGCAGATTGTTAAAAACTAGTTTTCACTCAAATGCCCATAACTTTCACAAATCTACATAAAAATAACTCAAACCAAAAGGAAATGAAAGCTAAGTCACGTATCTTTCCAATGGATATTATTAGAGATCTTGATTCTGCATAATTTTTCTGTACCAAACATTTCAATCTGACTGTATTCAGAGAATCTCAAATCTGCAAATACCCACTTTCACCAAAATGATCATAACTTATTCATTTCTTTATAAAAATGAACCAAACCAAAAGCATGAGAAAGAGGATTAATCATTCTATCCATCCATTACTATATTAAAAGTTTTTCAAGCTGTAAGTGGCCGTACAAGGCATGAAACCAACACTAAAGCTTAAAAACCAATCAAGAATGAGGCCAGAAATTGATCATTTCTGCCCCACGGTGGGCGCCAAAATGTATGTGACTGAATGTGACCTCTAAATCAGGCACAACACAACATGTTCATTATTCACTTTATAGAATTTGAGAGAGTATGAAGAACTCAATCCAAATTCCATGGTGAGGCGACCTGTTGCCTCCTATGTGAATGGGGTGTTTGAATACTCTCATAACGAGAGCCAACAGCCGGGAGACCAATTCAACAATGGAGGATTTGAAAGAAAATAAAGATGAGCAAGATGAAACTAAGCTAAGAATGAATGCAATTAATCTAGAAAACTTTGAAATAAATATGAAATGCAGATTTTTAGTTGATTTTGAAATAAAGATGATATTAGACTAAGAACAAGTAAGCAAATTTAATCTAAATGTGAAATGCAATTACACTAATATGAGAAATTGAACTAGATAATGCAATAAAAGAGCTTTGAAAACAATGAAATATGAGACTAAAAAAAATGCTATAGTAAGGATGCTCTCAAAAAATTGCTCTTTTGAATGAGAAAAAGAGGTTCATTAAATAGAAAAGCCAAGAGGAGGAGGAAGAGTTTCTTGATTCGAAACTCCTGACCCTTCATATCCCTTTTGGGACAAATAAGCATGAATTACTTTATTAAAAGAATGGAAAATGCCACATGAGGACCTTTCGAATATCTCAAATTATTAATTCAAGAAAAAGGTGTCCATTCAAATAACAAGCAATTATTAATTCCTTTCAAGGGTATTTAGCTAAAGGGGGTGGAGTTTAATTTAATTAAAAGTACTTAGGACTTCATAATTAAATTAACTTATCATAGGGGTAATTTAGCCAATTAAGTCTAAGACTTTAGGAATTAATATTAATATTTGATTATTGCAAATTAGGATTTTTGCAACTGACATCAAGTCAAGTAAAGTCAAGCAGGAGAGAGAAAATTTCCTAGTGGACTAGGACTTTGGTGATGTAAAATCGAGATAATGCACCAAAATTGATGAAGTTAAATAGGTGCCAATTTTGGGGTATTACATTTGCCCCTCTTTGAATTGATGTGCGAATAGCGCGTTGATTCAAAGAATAGTCTGAAGTGACAGATGATGAGAATTTCCGAAGTCTAAGTTAGATTGCGAAGACAACGGTCTTAGAAGAGAACCGGAATCGGGGTTAGATTGCCCCAATACCAATTGATGAAGATGCAGATTTAGGACTATCTTCGAATCAGGGTTAGATTGCCCCAATACGAAGCTTAGTCCTCCGAGACCCAGGTTAGATTGCCCAGATAACGGTCTAAAAGAGATTTTGAGAGTCATCTCCAGAACGAAGCTTGACTCCCAGGAATTAGGGTTAGATTGCCCCAATACCCAAAAGATTTCAAGAACCATCTCCAGAACGAAGAATGATTCTCAAGGATCTGAGTTAGATTGCTCAGATACCTAAAAGATAGATGATAAGATAACAAGATGTGAGGCACCAAGATGCCCCTAGCGATAAGAACTGATGATTCAAATCAGACTAATTCAAGAATAGATTCGACAAGATTCAAATGATGTAATCATCCTGCCCCCTCGGGAGCGAAATGGAAAGATGACATGTCAGAAGGATGATAAACAACAAGAGATTGCAGAGCCAAAGCAATTAGACTAGATTCGCGAAGCTATAGAAGTGAAACGGAGCAAAGCAGAGGTCCTGTTGACCAAGTTTGAGCATAGTTGACCATGGTTGACTAAATTTGACTTGAATTGACTTTGATGAAAAGAGCAAAGATCTCAAGAACATGATGCAAAGATGAGGAGCTGGCAGGAATATGACACCAGAAGGCTGACTGCACAAGCATCCGATCCAGAAGGAGTCCAATATTTAAAACACGATTTTGAGCCACTTAGAGATGTCAGATTTCAATTTCGATCCCGAAAAAGGATGCAGCCAAGATGAGACTGGGACAAAAGATGAGAACCTTTGATGAGCAGATCCAGAAGAAAGAAATCAAGAGAGCAACAAGAAAGCGCTCCAAATGCAAGCCTAGAATGAAAGATGCAAGTCTAAATGCAGGCCTAGGATGAACAAATGCAATCCTCCGAACTCGGTTGTTGGGCTCATCGTATTTATCATCATTGAGTTCATTTAAGCACGGGACAATCGCAAGATGCCATACAATTCTCCCCAACATGAGAATATGAATATGACATAAGTCTTAAATTTGTCGGAATGAGGTGTAAGCAGTAAGGCACAAGAAGCCAGAATGACCTGAACACCTATTCCTTTTAATCTAGCAAGTTAACATAAGCATTAGAGCATAAATGCTAGAATGACCTGAATGTCTCTTGCGAACAAACACACCAAGCACGCAGGAGTTCTTTCTTTTGCCAAAGATTGCTCGCAGTGACCCTTACGTTCACTTAACAGGACGAGCGTTCAATTTCATCAGTAGCAAAAAGAAGTCACTCAAAAGACAAGGAGAAGAACCAACCTCACCAAAGCATCCATATAAAAGGAGTCGAGGTACGCATGGCCATCCAATACGAGATAGAGGCTCTTACAGACGGACACCCCTCTTAAATGAATTCTTTGGATCATTGGAACTAAACCAACAAGCAGAAAGCAAAGAAAGCAAGCAAACAAACACTCAAAGAAAACAAAGCTCAACATGCCACAAAGGAACACACATTTAGTTTAAGTTTCAGTTTAAGTTCATGTTCAAGCGGATTGAAGTCGATTCGGAAAGATAACGTTCGAAGTCTCAATGAGATAATGACAGTAGGCAGCCGTAATGAGAATCATTGGTGATTGATAAAAGGGAGAAATCCCGAAGAAGAGAGATCGAACGAAAGCTAGGTATCCGCAGGCAGGCATAGTGGGAACCACTGGCGACCAATGCTCAAAAGAGTTTCCGAAAGCGATAGGACAATGCCCCCTAGACCAGGAAGGTGCCCCCAAGTGTGAACCAGTTCCAATCTATGAAGAGTTGAGGAAACCTCAAAGACAAGCGCATGAGCTAGCAAACCAAAGCAGGAAACAAACTAAAGCAGGAAAGCAGGAAAACAAACTAAAGCAGGAAAGGAAGGAAACTAAAGCAAGAAACTAAGAGCCAAGCGACGCTGAGATGAGATGTTACTTTAGGAAAACAAGAGGCGCCTGTTTACCAGGTTTTCACCATCTTGGCAGAGATTCTATTTTTGCTACCATGACGCCTGTTTACCAGGTTTTCATCAATGGCACATTTTTCTCCTTTTCAATTTTTTTGTACTTTTCTCTTTTTTTGCTTTTTTTTTTGTATTTTTTGAATATCTCATTTTTTTGTATTTTTTGATCTTTTCATTTTTTTTGTATTTTTTCAAATTTTCTATTTTTTTGAGTATTATCAAGGCGCCTGTTTACCAGGTTTTCACCAAGATAATAGATACATCAAAGCGCCTGTTTGCCAGGTTTTCACTAAGATGATCATTTTTTTCAGGACATTTTGCAATTTTTAGGATTTTTTGCAATATATCAATTTTTAGGATTTTTTCAGGATCAATAAGTATGTACATGAGCACATAGAGAATGTCAGCTATAGAACTTCTTAGATGAAGAGCGTTGATGGGCTCTTTGAGTTTCTCTCCTTTAGTAGGAATCTCTGAGAACACAGTCATTTGTAGCAGTAGCCAGCTGAGAAGTTGCAGAATCAGAACCAGATGTTGTAGCAGTAACAGTAGAGCCAACCAGTAGTGTCCAATAGTCAAGAGATCCATAGTCAAGGAAAGATCACTTAAGTGAGACCCACAAACATCCTCATGGACACATCTTAACTCTTTATCAGATTTCCCACGCTCTAAACGCTTAGGGAGAGTACATTCTAGATTTCTCTTAGTCATGTCATTAGCAATGAGGAGATGCTGATATGCACTTTGGGACAAGGCAAGATGGAGTGAAGAGTGTAAAGTATGAGAGGCAAGGGTGATGGAATGGAGGGAAGCATGAGAATTTTGGAAGCTCGAATGACAACTTTGATTTTTTCTTTCTTTGGAATCCACATAGCTTTTGAATTTTTTCTTCTTTACTTTGAGGTGCTTTTGATGACAATGCCTATAGAATGGATTTCGAGATCCATTTTTTATTTTATTTTTTGGCTTTTGATTATCTTCTTCTTTTTTAGGACCTTTGCGGTCTTTTGAACACCTTTGTTTCTTTCCTTTCTTCATAGTCACATGTCGATTAGATGGGACATGGTGACCTTGAGATATAAGTGGATTCTCATTATTTTTATTTTTATGTTGTACATCCAAGTTACTTCCAAAAGACTCGGGAATTGTGGATGAAAGAGGCTTATATGACTGGTTTAGGTGGAGAGATGGAGATGGAAGTGGACGGGCCACTTTTCTGGGAGATGAAGGGGGAAGAAAAGTCAATGGGATGGCTCAAGTGCAAATATATCAGTATCATCCTCATCATTCATGAATGCATCAGGTAGATCAAGAAAGTAATCTTCCATAGAGCATTGTCGATTGTGAGTCATCCTAGAAGAGTCAGATAAGTTTGGAGGAATATTATGTGAGCCTAACCAAGATAACCTATTCCAAGAGTCAGGTCCCCTTTCAGGTGGTAAGAGTGCACGAATAGGAACCATTTCAATTCTGGATCTACCAATATTCCATGAAGCTGTAACAGAATGGGGTCTTACATACCCATGATTTGATGGAGCAGTAGGAGTATAGCTTGGAGCAAATGGCCTAGGAGGCATAGGAATGATCTCCATAGGAGGGTGGAAAGGTTTGTCATCAATAGCTTGATCTGGAGGATCATAACTTTCTCCTCTTTCTGAGTTGTTAAGACTAGCATATAAGTGCATAGCATCAACTGGTATTTCTATAGTAGCATCTGATATGGAGTCTAATTCAGCTAGAGACATAGTCAGAGGTAGACTTTCTTCATCACTATCATCTGTCAAAGGAAATGTTTCTTCAACAGTAGGATCTTGTTCAGTAGTAGAAGTAGCAAAGTAATCTGGAATAGGCATACCTTGAGGTATACCCAAGAGGAGGGAAGCATCCAATAATTGTTCCCAATCAGTATGTGTGCCATTGTAGTCATCAACAGTAGGATTTTGTTCAACAGTAGAAGCAACAGAGTAATCTGGAATAGGCATACCTTGAGGCATACCCAAGAGAAGAGAAGCATCCAACAGTTGCTCCCAATCAGTATGTGTATCATTGGAGTTGGCAATAGTAGGATTTTGTTCAACAGTAGAAGTGGTAGAACAATCTAGAATAGGCATACCTTGAGGCATACCAAAGATAAGGGAAGCATCCAACAGTTGCTCCCAATCAGTATGTGTGCCATTAGAGGTAGTGACATATTCAGTAGTAGCTGTAGTAGTAGAAATCTATTCAGTAGAGTGTATAAAATCCTCCTGGTGAGGACCAAGATCATGTTCTTGAAGCACTTGAGAAGGTAGATAAGACTCTTTCTGGTAGTTTGAATCATAATTTTGAACATTCAAAGATCTTTCATATGTCATATGCTGAAACTGTGTTTCTTCATTATCTGAATCCTTGCATGAGTGAAAGCTGTAGCTAGGTTGGTCAAGCTCATAGCTCTGATAGCCAATACCAAATCTATCTTCAGAGGGTTCTTCATAGGAATGTGGAGATAGAGGGAGAGTTGTCAATGACAAGACGGACTCAATCTGATATTCCCCCATGCCAATATCTTTGATCTTCAGGGTCTTTTCTATTTCTTTGAGCTTAGCATCATAGAACTCAATGGACTCTCTATTGGTAGGAATAAAGTTGTCTGTTGTTTGGGTAAGCATCTTAGCAGAGCAAGTATTTAGGCTAGCACTATTGTCAATGAGGACGTGGGGGATACTCTTGGGGCCTATCATAACTTCAGTGTGCAGGGGAGCATCATGCGGATGGCTTAAGGAATGATCATCTTCTTTGGAAAAGCACAAATAGTGAGGCGAAGTTAAATGACCCACCATAGATTGGAACTGATTGAGATCAAGATCTTTGGGGATGTTTTCCTTAGTGAGGGCTTTATCCATAGATATTTTTGGTTTGGATGTTGAAGGTTCAGGACCTTTGAGCACAATCTTTGCATGAGATAGAGGGATAGCATTCGCACAAGCTGGAGATTTTGTGTAGTTATAAGAGGGAGGTGCAGGGCCTCGCAAGACAAAGGGAGTTTTGGGTTTAGGAGTATCCTCACTCCCTGGAGCAATGATCATGTCACAGTGAGAGATCCAAGGTTTGTTTCTAGCAAATCTGGAAGGCGATTGAGCTTCTGTTGTAGCCTTCTCAGTGGCTTTGACTGTTTGCATGCTAGAGCTAAGATTAAAGACAGACTTTGAGGGTTTTGGCATGTTAGAGCTGAGATTGAAAACCAACTTTGAAGGTTTTGGCATGTTAGAGCTGAGATTGAAAACCAACTTTAAAGGTTTTGGATCTCCCATCTTGTTGGTAGTATTATGAGAGATCGTGAAAGAGTTGATAGGTTCAAAAGAATCAATAGGTTCGATTTTAGAAAGTGACTCTTCAGAGTCTTGCTGGTCTTCAAACAATGGGTTATAATATTCTTGAAATAATAAGTCAGACTGTATCTGAAACAATGGATTGTAATACTCTTGGAATGACGAAGAATGTGAGAATTCCTCACGAAGTTCAGATTTCATAAAAAATTCAAGATGACCTATGTCTTGATTACAAAGTTTACTTTGATCTTGATCAGCGTTTTGAACGGGATAAGTCTTGCCACTTCGAGTCGTGACATTCATAAACAAAGATGTAACGAGCAAAGATTCGGGATAAAGCTAGACTCTGTCTCAAAGATAATGAAAGGAGATAAATGGCTAGAACAGCCAAGATGCAAGATGAACCTAATATGAATTGTCAAAAAGAGATGGCTAGAACAGCCGAGATAAGACAATTGCAACACAAGGTACAAGAGCACAATGAGATAAGGTAGACTAATGAGAGACAATACGAGTCAAAGAAAAGATCGATCGATTCCTAACTCAAGACAACTAGTTTCTGACGGTGACCGACAGGAAAATAGAAAAACAAATCATGGACAAAAGGCAGATTAGATTTATGTCATTAATCAAGCACATAAGACAGCAATCAAGGAGTTCAAGCAAACAGTCTTCAAGCAATGGGCAAGGGACAAAGCAACCTTGCGCATGAACATGAATAGTGACTTAGTATTTCTACTCCCTAAGGACTCTACTTGTGTATGTTCTTGAGAATGTTTTAGCAGACACTTAAAACACAACAACATCCTAGCAAGTTGTCTACAAGGATATACATGGCTTTTCTAAAGGGAGTCCTCGATATACGCAAGGTACGTGAGGCACAAATCCGTAGATGAGAAGAATTTGAAATCACACAGCCGGGGGGAGACGGTAACCCAAATCTCCTCCTTCACTTCTCAAAGGTATAAAGTTCTTTGAGGCTTAGCCAAGAGTGAAATCTAACTCATTCTCAAGAGAGGTGTCTTTGGATTCACCTCCCGATATTTATACTCCACCGGAACACAGGAGTTAAGGTCATCCCTTGAGGTGATGAAATCCCCAAGCAGGCCTTCTAAAAATGAAAAGTAAGTAATTCTCTATCAAAAAGTATTGAAAAGCACTAAAGGTGGAACACTTAACCCTTCAAGTAAATGTGAGGTGAGTCCACAAAGTGGTGCATTTAACTCCTCACACAAACTCAAAGTGAGTCCACACCCTAGAAAACAAGTGAGTTCCAAAAAGCACAAAAGGGTTGCCAAGTGGAACAATTAACGCTTCTTTCCTATAGACCCCTCCCCTTTAATGTGGCGCTGGGATTGCAACCACAGGGCGGAAATGAGGGGCCGGCGGATTAGCGAGTCCAATAACCCAAGATAGCAATCTAGATCAATCACAAGTAATCTAAGACTGCTAATCAATACTACTCATAAGTGCAAGAGGGTTTGAATCATGGAATATTTAACTTTCCAAGTAAACATGAAGTGAGTCCACAAAGTGGTGCATTTAACTCTTCATGTAAACTAGGAATGAATCCATGCCCTAGATTACTCAATGAGATGTTTTGATATTTGAAACCAAGAATTACTTAAGGTGTAAACACAAGCATTCACCTAAACACAAACTTGTAAAAACAAATCTATGTTCATTCATTTCCCATTAAGAGCATCAATTAAAATGTGTTCTATGAAAGCATGTAAACACTCAAGCCAAACACATGAGAGATTAATTTTAATCCCAAAGTCAAAATGTTTTAGAGATTTTAAGAACTCACCTTATGTCCAAAGATCTGCAATCCAGCATTTAGCACACATCTGAAAGTATAGAATCAAGACAAATCAATGACAAATCGTAAGATATGTAACATTGCTGTCTTCAAGACAGTCTTTAAAGATTGATTTATTTGACCCATAAAATCACAATATAAAAATTTCTGGAAAGAATAAAGTTTTTAGCTAACATCATGAACTACCATTTCCAAAAGTTACAAGGTCTTATGATTTCATTTGGTTCCTCAACCAATAATGTTTTCAGACTGTAATTTTTCTGTCATAAATCAGATTTAAAACATCAAACCCTACCTAGGGAATCACATATCTTTCTCAAAAATAATCCAAATGAAACCAAAACAATTTCATAGTAACTATTAATGAATCTAGTTTTCAAATATGTAAGACATTTATTTTTTTCATTCATAAATCATTTTCTAAGAATAAATCATTACCTGCAACTCCAATGCAGATTGTTAAAAACTAGTTTTCACTCAAATGCCCATAACTTTCACAAATCTACATAAAAATAACTCAAACCAAAAGGAAATGAAAGCTAAGTCACGTATCTTTCCAATGGATATTATTAGAGATCTTGATTCTGCATAATTTTTCTGTACCAAACATTTCAATCTGACTGTATTCAGAGAATCTCAAATCTGCAAATACCCACTTTCACCAAAATGATCATAACTTATTCATTTCTTTATAAAAATGAACCAAACCAAAAGCATGAGAAAGAGGATTAATCATTCTATCCATCCATTACTATATTAAAAGTTTTTCAAGCTGTAAGTGGCCGTACAAGGCATGAAACCAACACTAAAGCTTAAAAACCAATCAAGAATGAGGCCAGAAATTGATCATTTCTGCCCCACGGTGGGCGCCAAAATGTATGTGACTGAATGTGACCTCTAAATCAGGCACAACACAACATGTTCATTATTCACTTTATAGAATTTGAGAGAGTATGAAGAACTCAATCCAAATTCCATGGTGAGGCGACCTGTTGCCTCCTATGTGAATGGGGTGTTTGAATACTCTCATAACGAGAGCCAACAGCCGGGAGACCAATTCAACAATGGAGGATTTGAAAGAAAATAAAGATGAGCAAGATGAAACTAAGCTAAGAATGAATGCAATTAATCTAGAAAACTTTGAAATAAATATGAAATGCAGATTTTTAGTTGATTTTGAAATAAAGATGATATTAGACTAAGAACAAGTAAGCAAATTTAATCTAAATGTGAAATGCAATTACACTAATATGAGAAATTGAACTAGATAATGCAATAAAAGAGCTTTGAAAACAATGAAATATGAGACTAAAAAAAATGCTATAGTAAGGATGCTCTCAAAAAATTGCTCTTTTGAATGAGAAAAAGAGGTTCATTAAATAGAAAAGCCAAGAGGAGGAGGAAGAGTTTCTTGATTCGAAACTCCTGACCCTTCATATCCCTTTTGGGACAAATAAGCATGAATTACTTTATTAAAAGAATGGAAAATGCCACATGAGGACCTTTCGAATATCTCAAATTATTAATTCAAGAAAAAGGTGTCCATTCAAATAACAAGCAATTATTAATTCCTTTCAAGGGTATTTAGCTAAAGGGGGTGGAGTTTAATTTAATTAAAAGTACTTAGGACTTCATAATTAAATTAACTTATCATAGGGGTAATTTAGCCAATTAAGTCTAAGACTTTAGGAATTAATATTAATATTTGATTATTGCAAATTAGGATTTTTGCAACTGACATCAAGTCAAGTAAAGTCAAGCAGGAGAGAGAAAATTGCCTAGTGGACTAGGACTTTGGTGATGTAAAATCGAGATAATGCACCAAAATTGATGAAGTTAAATAGGTGCCAATTTTGGGGTATTACAGAGGGGGGGGGGCAGGGGGTGAATCAGTTATCCTTAGGTCCATATGTACCAATTCAACTTTTAAAAATTTAAAATAACTTAGATCTACTCAATAGTCCACTCGGTCTCTATGCATATAACAGGTAAAATAAAATTGCAGTCCATTGTCCAAAAGTAATCAACTTACAAAATATAAAACACTTAACAGTAAAACACATCAAATAACATTCACACAAGTATGAAACTAGGATTTAACATGGAAACACAATTTGGGAAAAACCACCAGTAACATGCTACCAATTTTCACTCTTATGAAGTGAGCTCTATGAGGAGCCAACCTTGTCAAAGATTACACTACACACTATTAGGTATGACCTTGTTAAAGGATTTAATTACCTTGTTAGGAGTGGCTTTGTTAGAGGACTTAATAAAATTCCATTAGAATGCCACCTTGATTAAAGGATTTACAAATGATGTTAGGTCAACCTTGATTAAAGGATTTCAACTGATACAATGGTTAGAAAGTAACAACAGGTTTGATCGGATACATACAACTCACTTTAAAAATACAGATCCAATGTAGCTGATATGACGATCCACTGACTAGCCTTCATTATCATCTCCATCTATGATCTTATTGGAAACACTTCAAGCAATCAACTCTTCATAACTCTTCACAGCTCTTCATAGCCTTCTAAGCCTTCTTCTTAGGTTTGCCAAGAAACATAATCAACCTCTTGCATAACCTACAATTAGGTTATCCTTATACCTCCTTAACTAGGTAGCTTGATCTTTTACCACTTAATCATCTCTGTAGATCTTAGGTTTTGGTCAGATGCATCGAATCCTTCCAAAATTTCATTTTCCTTCTAACCTTCTAGATACTTCTCAAAATTTATCCTTGAATCCATCCATATGATCATGTAAAAATAGTTTATCATGCATTAAATGCTCCAAGTCATTCATCCTTATAATCTTCAAATCGCTTTACATATTCCAAGAATTCAACTGTGTTGGATGGGAATCTCAATCCCTTTAGAAACTATAAAATACTGACACTCAGTCTTCACTGGATAACTTGGTCATCGCTAACTGTTCTTCTCAGCACTTACTGTCTTCACTCGGTTCAATTTTTGATACTCCATTATTACTGATGCTCAGTCGACACTATATTTTATCATCTTATAGTGGCTCTTGATCAACATTAGCATCACTTGACTTATTATTAAGCTCCTTAATTTTCTGCTCTTTTTCTCGATCAAGCCTATGCTTTTAGTATTTATTTCCTCATCTCTTCTATGCTTCAAATAAACTATCTTATTCATTTATTATTATAGATGAACAACACATTATCTTGCTAATGTGCAAACTAATCAAGTGCCCATTGTAGTTTCTCATAACTCAACCTTTTCACTAGGTCTTCTTGTTATCTCCTCTTCATCAATCAAATGATATGGCACTCTACTAGATAACAAATGTATCACCAATTAACATTTGACATCAATGACAATATAATAATTGTTTCAATTGTAGCTTCCAAAAAATAGAACTAGCAGACAAATCTATAGATCTAGAAACCAAAGAAAAGGAAATAGATGATATGGCTGAACATATAAAGAGCAATGAGGTAAGGATAATTGATGAGGAAAATAAGATAAACCAAGCATATGAAGAGTTAACTACTCTCCATCAAAAGAAGGAATTTCTATTAAAGAGATTCAATGTATTTAGAGGCCAATTATCTACAAAATTGATCTATTGCAAAAAGAACTTGATGATTTGATAGTAGCAAGGACAAATTTTGGGAAATTTGTATTTATAAATGTGATAGGAGAAGAAGTGACAACTTATGGATTGTGTGGGTCACTTAGAAAAGGGTTTACAATGAAGAACTCTCATGACAAAAAATTTGCAAATTTGAAGACCATATTTATGGATTGTATGAAACTATGGGATTCATTTAGCCACCACCCCAAATATCACAACCATGAAGGATACAAATGAAGGTAAGAAGAAAATTTTTGACATGTATATAGACCTTTTTACCCTATCTTTGTCATTGATGTCTATATCATCTTAAAATGGAAGCACTTCCATGATAAGAGCATTTAGTCCTCTGAGTAAGTGGTCTGGGGTCATGTTAAGCACCTTGATCGGGTCTTTGCATGTATCTAGCTTTTCCCCCTATTCTTCTTTCCTCTGCACCTAATTTTCACTTCATATCTACATTTCCTAGCATTCTAGGTTAGGATCCTGAGGTTTTTGACCATAAGGTCAAAGTTGACCTTATGGGGTCAAAGTCGACCTCAACCCTGACCTAGTTAGGATTGACCTCGACCCTGACCTGGTTAGATCCAAGATCATCCTTGACCCCTTGTCTAGATTTCAAATTTCCTTGATTTCTAAGTGTCAGGTTTCGGGCATATTTGTTCTCCTACCTCTGGGTCGGCCATTTCGGGTTTCAGAATGGTAAATTCTCAAATTTCATTTAATCTAGGTATATTTTCTAAAGGTTAGGACCTAATTGGGATTTAATTCTCCAAGGTGGGCCCTCTAGAGGATTGTGCCCTAGTTCACTATAAAAAGATGCCTTCCTCTCTCATTTTCACATCTCATCTTCAAGCAATTTCATGAGCAAGTGCAAGCAAGTGAATTCAAGCATTCAATAAAGCCTTCAAGCATTCAAGTGTTCAAGCATTCATCCATCAAGGAGATCCATTGTTATCCATTGAAGGATTCAATCTCTTTGGAGCCCCCTTGAAGATCCATCCTCCTACATTCATCCAAGCCTCCTCATATGCAAAGATCAATTCAAGATTGGTGTTGAAGATCAAATGCCATTTATTTGAGACATCTTATATTCATTCTACATTCATTAAAGCATTCCTACTTGTGGATTTGGGGATTTGAATCCTCTAGAAGGACTTCAACATAAGCAAGGTGAATTGTTTCAATTGCTTTGTTTATGCACACTGCATTTCAATTCAATTTCAAGGTTAATTCCTAAATTGGGGTTTGACCAAGGCAAACCCCCCATACAAACAAAAATCCCCATTTTCTTATAGGTACAGGTGCAAAATTTTGGATTTGAGAGCAGATTTGGATACCCTTTTCATCAAACTTTTGAGATCTGCAAACAAAGTCAAAATCAACCTTCAAATAAAGAATGTAGCCTTTGACCTTTCATGAGGGTCAAAGACTACCTGCCATCGAAAAGACAAAAGATTTTTGTGTTTTCTTCATCTCGGCATTTCCAGTCTGAAATAGGTTGCAAAATTGCCCAAAAGTACACAGACATCAAAAATTGGCATTTTCTATATTTTCTCTAATTTGAGGTTAGTACTTGTATTTCAATTATTTCAAATTCCAAGCATAATTCTCCATACATAAATATAGGGTTTTTCTCTCTCTTTCATATTCTCCATAAATTGATTCGATTATGTATTAACCTTTTGGCTGATCAAATTGGATCTCTCCTTTGGTAATTTGGATTTAGGAGTGGATCTCATATTTCCCCCATACATTACAATTTACAATTATACTTTACATTAAATAGTGGTGATTCAATTTTACCACTATTCATTTTGGTGAACCCGGCTAGCTTACTCTCTTTCTTTTTGGTGTTAGATTTTCTTTTATCTTGTTAGTATTAGATTTATCCTTTGTGTTAGATCTTTCATGCTAATTAGATTTCAAAAATACAAAAATATTCATGCTTTATGTGTTCTTAGTTTAGTTCATTTGCATTGCATTGGTTTATGAGCTTTACTACTACTAGTCCTACTTTTAACATTCCTGTTAGAAGAAGTCATAGACTCATGGATGCCTTTGATTCTCAATCTTCCTCTCCTTTCCTTAGGGTCCTGGATGATAATTTGATTCATCATGATTCCAATCCTACTATGGAGCAAAAATCTTCTCACTCATATCATGATGAGGATGACACTTTAAGAGTTCCTCCTGAACAAGTTCAAAAACTTTCAACTGAACTTGATAAAATGGGTAATTGGCTTATTCAAGAGAACCATAATCAAGATTCTATTCAAGCTATAGAGGCTCTTAAGAAAGTTATTCATGATAGTGATCAAGGTGTTAACCTCTTGCATGGTATTACTCACCTCGTGCATTCAAATGTTAAACCTTTAGCTCAAGAAGCTCAAGATTTAGGGTTGATTCCCCCTATCACTAGTGTAGAACCTCCTTCTAATCCTTTACCTAATATTCCTACCTATACTCCTTATTTGGTGACTATGATGGTTCCCTCTGATCCTATGAGTGTTCCTCCTGTGTCCCTTCCTACATCACAACCTTTATATCATAATGTTCCTTTTACTTATTCCAATCTACTTTCAACTATAGTTCCTAGTGTTCCTCCAGTTGTGTCTTCTATTCCTACAGCTTCTTACACTTTACCTAGTGTGTCTAATGTTGCTACTCCTCCTATTTCCTCTAATGATTCAACAATCATTAGTTTGGCTCAAACTGTATCATCCTTACAATAATAACTTGCTTCCTTAACTCAAAACAAGTTTAGTATCCCTACATGTGACATGGGAAGTCATTAATCCTTGGATATTAATCGTACTCCTGTTCCTCAACAAGTCGATATGCCTCATCTTGAGAATTATAATGGAAAAGGAGATCTTGTTCATCATGTTAAAACATTCCATATCCTTTGTAGTGATTATGCTCATGACCATAGGATTTTAGCTAAACTGTTTGCTAGAACCTTCTGTGACAAGGCCTTACAATGTTATTGTTACTTGCCTCCTTATTCTATTGATTCCTTTCCAAAACTTGCTAATGCCTTTATTCAACAATTTCAAAACAACATTGGCCTGCAAGTGTCTTTGATTGATTTGATGCATTGTAAACAAAGTGTTAAAGAAAAATTAACTGAATTTATTGGTAGATTTAAGCATTTGCATGCTCAGATTTCCTATCCTGTTCCCGATATTGATATTCAATGTATGTTTATTTCAAATTTGCAAAAGGATATTAGAGATAAGATTCTGCTTACTGAATTTACCTCTTTTCAACAACTTTGTGCAGTGCTTCATCATTATCAATTACAAGTGAGTCAATTTGAGAGAAACACTCCAATGGCTCCTGTTCTAGTTGATAAGAGTGATGTTGCTCCTAATGCAAACAAATTTAAAAAATTCAACAACTATGTCAAGATAAACAAACAAGCAAATGCAGTTGCTAATCAAGTTGTTGTTGCATCTCACAATACCACTTCTGCATCCACTTCTTTTCAATTAAATCATACGTTTACTCCTCTTTCCAATCCTTTACATGCTATTATGAATAGGTTGTTAGCTGCTAATATGATTACTTTACCTCCTATTTGACCTCTTTTACCTGTTAGGATTGCTTCTAAATATTTTGATCAAAATGTTTTTTGTCAATATCATGGTCAGAATGGTCATGATACTGAGAAATGTTATTCTTTAAAACATAAGATTCAAGACTTAATTGACTCTAATGCCTTATCTGTTGATAATCTTGATGGTAGTGGGAACAAATTTGTCTCTCCTCCTAATCAAAACCTTCAAATTTATACAAATCCTTTACCTACGCATGATACTAATACCATTTCTCAACCATCTGCTATGGAAATTGTCTACAATTCTAAGATGGATGATCTCAATCATGTTATTACTCAAGTGGAGCATGTTGGTCAATCTGTATCTCCACCTCAACCTCAACCTCAACCTCAAATTCAACCTCAAGTTCAATCTCAACCTCGACCAAAACCTAATCTTAAACTAAAAACTTTGTTGGTGCTCAAAAATGTTGGTTGTTTTGAGGCCAATTGACAGGCACAATAAATGCCTCTGCAATTCTGGTTCAATCAAACCAAGGCTGGTAGGTCTAAACTAAATATACTGTCTAACTGCACAAACAATGTGTGTAAACAACAAAGTTCTTCCAAAGGGGTTATTGATCCTTGGAAGATAAAATAATCTAAAATCCTAATTGTTAGATGGATATTTCAGACTAATGCTATAAACTAACACTAAACCTAATCTAATGGCTTGTAAATAAAGTAGCAGATTTGCTTTGATTCAAAAAGATAATAAATCTTAACTAAATTTATAATAAAGACCAGTGCCTATTCCTTATCCTCAATATGATTACTATGTGTGATTTCTTTAATAGATGATCAATGACAAAATACCTCTAGTTCAATCTATTAATGACAATGTGACACTTTGAATGAAAATGTATAACTTTGGAGACAAATTTAAAATAAATCCATCACTTCAAGATTAATTAACAACAACAAACTAAAAAGGAAGACAACTATTCAAAAGGAATTTAATCCTCAAAGGGCAAACCGATTGAATCCTGCAGTATTCAAAAGGCACACTTAGCCATACACAATGAGAAACCAAATGAATATAGTTCTACAATTCCTATTTGATCTTGCGGTATACTAAATCAAATATCTTAAAGAAAGTAAAGATACTTTATCCAAAGAATCAATTAAAAATAACACAGAGGAACAGATATCATCGATGAGTTTTGAACAAAGATTTTGTATTAAGCTTGAAAAATCACTCGATCCGCATGTATTGATCCATAGTATCCCATAAAGTTTTGGAATAAAAGCATGCACAAGTTTCAAATATTTCAATGTTGATAAAAATGATGATGTCCCTTCCCTTTACAATTTAGTAGGTATAAATATGAATCTCAATGGTTTCCTGTGAAAGGACATACCCTTTCACAGGACCTAATTATTCAACTACCCTAAAAAATACATATAATAAACCACAACAGTGGTTGTTTAAAAATATTTCCCGTACAAATTTATTAAGTAATCTTTTGGTGCTCCGTGCATAATAATCCAAATTTTATGCTCCTGCACAAACACCTTAACATTAGATAGTATCGAAGAATAAAAATTATTACATTCATACTATACAAACATAATCTTTAAAAATATTTAATTATTAGTTTATGACATAACAAATAAACACTAATAAAAATTTAATATAATTCGCACAAATATATATATTTTTTAATAAAAATAATGCCAATAAAGTCAAATAAATAAATATTCAATCATAAATATTTACCTTATTTAATCAACACATATGAAAATGTATTCATTTCAAACACAGTGTAATGGACATATTTTAAAAGAAACAGTAAGGTAAAAATTTATATTCCATCCTAACAAGGAGAAAAAAAATACTCATCCTAAAAATCAAATCATTTCACTTAGGGTTAACATATTGATTCTCACAAAATAAATATTTCTAATACAAAATAACTATAAAAATACACATAGTTTTAGAATCTAAAATTCTCACTTGCTAAAAGAAACTCTAAAAATATATATACTAATAAATCAACAAATTCATAAAAGCTAAAAATAAAATAGGGTAAAATTGTTAGTACCCACTTTACTCTAAAATCAAAAATAAAAGGGAAAGGTAAAAGAGTCACAATTAGGGATTTGAAACTAAAAAGTAAATATCAATTAATCATTTATTCAAACCCTAAATATACATATGAAAAATCAATTTATATTATATACAACTAAAATTTGATAATAATGTAATAACACTAATATCTTTTCACCTTAAAAATATTAAACATAACCTTAGTGAAAATATTTAATCACATGCAAGGATATGAAAATTAAAAAGTGACATGAAATTACAACAAAATAAACCGAAACCCTAAACAAATTAACAGTCATCAAATTTAACCTTTATCTCATTATAGTTTTACTTTTAGGGTTTTTTAGTTATAAATCAAAAAATTAACAATAAAATAATCATGAACTATAACACATAAATTCCTATCTCAGAAATAAAATTTATTTTATAAACAAAACTTATTTATTTTGAACAAGATAAGAATTTCTTTAATATATACATTTATTCTCATATATACTCTTGAAGAATAATATAGAATAGTTGGTTAGGGGGGTAGATTTTGGTAGATAGGTAGGAAGTGGAATGGGTCGAGAGGTCGAGTGTTCAACTCCCTCTCCCTGTTCTTTTTCCTAAAAATTTAGAAAATATATAAATACAAAATATCACAATAATCATATTATTAAATTATAAAAGTGGTTAAGGAAGAGGTAACTCCCTGTGTGAAAAGTGATTTTGATCTCTCACCTGCACATACAATTAAAATAAGTAAATGCTTTTCCCCTATTCCTCTTGAAGAATAATGTAGACTAGTTGGTTAGGGGTGAGGGATTAGGTATGTAGGTAAAAAGGTTGGCTCGAGAGGTTGAGTGTTCAACTCCCTCTCGTCGCCTTTTTAGCCCAATTATATACATTTTTTTAAAAAAAAATTATTAATATCTAAAAACAAATATGTATAAAATAAGACATTTTACAACCTAATACATGGGAGTGGAAATCATAAATGCAAATGCCTTCTATCTATTTTAATCTTTTATCATAGGAAAGTTATATAAAATTGAAATCAAACATCATACTTCCCTGATGCATTTGCAATTTTAAGACCTGAATTTTCAGGTGTCAACAAACTCAACCTAAACCTTGACAACAACCTAATAATAAAAGACCTCAAGAACTTTTGATTACCTTTGATGACTCTGAGACTATTAAAGCTACTGATGGTCCCCTTTACATTTATGCTAGGATTTCTCAGAAACCTACTCATGGTTGTCTTGTTGATCCTACGTCCTTAGTCAATGTTATTACTGAAGAAAATATTTTTATGAAAACCTTACAATGTGATTCTTATGATACACCAGATGTGTGGATTCAAACTTGTAATGGTTTTCTTTATCCATCATTTGGTTCTATTACTTTATCGGTTGAACTTTGTGGAAAATTTGTGAACACTACCTTTGTTGTGGTTCCTACTTTCGATCAATTTCAAGTTAAGCTAGGTTTTCCTTGGTTGAATGCCATGCATGTTGTTGCTTCACCTATCCATAAGTGTCTTAAGTTCATTCATGATGAAGAAGTGAAGATGATTAATCATAGTTTATATCAACCTTCTAGGCCCAGAGATTGTGCTGCTCTTGATTTCTTTTGGCCTTCATTACCTAATTCATGTCCTCCTCGACCTGATAATATTTTTCGTTCATATCAAGCTTATAAACATCATAAGATTCTTGAATTAAGCATTCCTCCTATGGATCTTAATCATGGTCTTTTGCCTACACCTTCTATACCTCCTTTAACTATGGCTTCTAGTTATGTTAATCAAGTTCCTTCTATTGGACCAATCAAAGATCCTGTGATTATTCCTCCTATTGTTGATAATCCTATTGATCTTCCTAAAGAACCTGTGAAGGATCCGATGATTGTTCCTCCCAGTTCTCAACCTATTTCAAATAAATCAAAATGTAATCAAGCTACTAATGAACATCATAAAAAGCATCATGCTCATGCTAAAGCTCGTAATTCTATTCTTCAAAGATCCCTACCTTCTTCGGATAAATCTGTGCATGACATGTTAGAAGAAGTTGTTACTAATAATGATGTTAATATGCATGATTATGATGATTCTATTCATATCTTAGATCCTATTTTGATTAATTTTGATGAGGAAGATACTCTTGATGATACTAATGATGTTAATGATGAATATGAGACTATTGACATTGACATTGATTTACCTAATATGCTTTTATCACAATTAACTCTTACACCTAGTTGTTAGGAATGGGAACACTAAGAGGGGTGGGGGGTGAATCAGTGTTCACTATATTTTAACTTTTCATTTAATCTTTATGATGAGCTTAAATGCTTAAGTACTAAAATAAACATTCACATAAACATAAAAAAATGAAATCAACATATCAAACCAATATGATTACGGGGAAACCCAAATAGGTAAAAACCTCGGTGGGAATTGACACCCACTAATATTCTGCACTAGTGTTTTGTGATCCTTGTTAGAAGATCCTTTACCCTGTTAGGAGTAGCTTTACAATGCTTTAAGTACAGTAGACCTTGTTAAGGTTCGGACCTTGTTAGGTGTCTTTTACAATGATCCCTATTAGGGGAGTGGACTCACTATCCTAGAGCTCACTGCTCAAATGGTGAAGGCTACAACCTTCTGATATCAGATACACACTATATCTACCAGGTGAACTGTTACTGTGACACTGCTTGTCAGATCAGTTCCTTTGGTGCGCTGATTCTTTGACCTCTAGCAAAGCTCTAATACATCTTATGATGTCTTCACATACCTCTTCTCTGCTTATCACAACTCTCTTTCAACTTCCATACCAAATACAATGGGAGCACCTTATATTTATGTGCTCATACAAAATACACAATTAGGTCGGCCCTATAACTAATTACAAACAATGCTTCCAAATGAATTGGCTTAAGCGTGCTTACAATTATACATATAAACATTTCAGAAACCTAAATACAATAGGCGCATAGCCTTAACAATATTACATTACAATTGCAAACCAAAATACTGACTGTCAGCTCCATGCTTTGTTCTCTACTACCACACACTGGCTGTGCAACTTCAACTGTCTGTAACTTTCACATCTTTGCAAATCTTCTTGTGCACTCTTAGACTAAGAAAGAATATAGTCTAACCAACTTAACTTCTAGGGCACATACTATAATTCATCTGTACACATGTGCTCTAATGCTCTAAGCTATAGGAACTCTATACACTGTCCAGTCTTCAACACTTAACCAAATTCTGATCTTTACATCAAGTGCGCTGACTCCAAATTGCTATATGACTTTGTTGCCATAATGAAAACACTATATCTAGTCATATACCTCAATATAGTCAACTTTCCAACAATCTCCCCCTTTTTCATTGATGGCAACAAAGGAATGTGGCCAAGTTGCTAACTGTCTCTTAACACAAATTTTTTTTGTCTTCTATACATTTTTATACATAATCTTATATTTCCCTATACATATTATACTCCATATTCTATACACAACTCCCCCTTTGACATTAATGACAAAGGTGTAGCAAAAAATTGTATCTACACATACTTACTTAGGGAAAACATCTGGATATGCTATCTTGAGATTATGGATCTCCTTTTTCCAAAAAGTTATCAAAGAGTTAACTATCTGGAGATGGGCGCATAAATAATATTGAAGCTTCTCCATCTTCAAATTTGTGCTCAAACCTTGATCATAGGTTATCATGGTGGCATCAATCTCTTTTATATTTTGATTAAGAATCTCTAGTGAGGGTGCAAGAGTATTCCTCAACTAAGTCTATCTAGACCTTATCTTTTCCATTTCTTTTTCTGCCTTCTCAATTTTGTCCAACTGGCCTTGGTAGACATTGTTACACATGTTTACATTAGTGGATGTGTCTAGCACTAAACTCTTCACCTACTCAATCATAGCTTCCACCTCTTTTATTTCTTTAAGATGGGAATCAATGAGATTATCCTAATCCATGGAGTCTACAATGAATTTCCTTCCTTGATCAGCGAATTCTTTTAGGGACACTTGACCTATCTTAAGTGAATTCAGATCTATAGAAAATTTTCTCATCAACTCATTTAGTCTCTTCTCCAAATACTTCTCTTTTGCAATCTTGGATGCAAATTCTTCAAGGCTTGAAAAATTACTGTACTCACATCATCAACCGAGTGTACCTTATTCACTTTCATGTCCACAAGAAACAAACTGTTTAGTATGTTCACTGATTCCACAAGGAGAGGATTTCTCATTACTTATTTCTCCTTTTCCTTATCCATAGCTAGGATGCTGAACTTAATCAGGTCCTCTTCTTTCCAAGAGTCCAAACTACTTGTGTCAAGTGTCAAACTTGACAACAATGCTAAGGAAGGAGTGATGGGAGTGTTATCCATCACTTCTTGTTTCACTGAGACCAGTTCAATAGAAGATTCATTTTTATGTTTACTTTCTTTTTCCTCTTCTCCTTCTTTCTTTTCTACTTCTTTCTCATCTGATATATCTTCAATAAGCACTTCTTCTTGATGAGTAGGAGGAGTGTTGTTGCATAACATCTCAGCTTCTTGTGTGCTCAAAAAATCTTCCTCAAACTTTTCTAATTCTATGTCAGTGGCTGCCATGGCTATCTCCACATTATCAATCATAATGGTACTGTCCTTGAGTGCTTTTGACATGGGTGCAGATTTATCTAACTCTATTTGTGCTTCCACTGTAGGCATTGAATCCCAAGGACCTATAAATTGTACATTGATGGTCTCTTCTATTTTTTCTTGCTTACTAGGTGCTTGAGAGATGGGCGTAGTCTTAGGTTTCATGTGCTTCTCTAAGAGTACCTTCTCAAAATCCTTCTCTATTTCTTGAGAAATTAGCTCATAGTCTTTGTTCATAAGGTGAACTATCCTGATCTTTGTTCTTAAGTGCGGCTTCACCAGATTTAGTAACAATGGCCTTTCTTCAATAGAGCATACTGGAAGAGTGGAATCAAGAATTTGTTCCCTTATTTTGAGATCTTCTTCAGTGGCTTGTCTTTTTAAGGTGTCCATTATTTCCCATACCTTACCTAGAATTTCTATTTTCAATTCAAGAACTATCTTCTTGAACTTTATCATATGTTTGACAATCATATCATGTATCTCTAATTTTTTAATCTCACTTTAAGTTTCATAAAACTTCCCTACTTGATCAATTTTGCCCTCATCAACAATTCTAGTGCTCAATACTTTAAGGCTAGGTCTGAATCCTGCCTTAGGAGGTGCTTGACTAGTTTTCTTTCTCCTTAATGCTCGCCAGGATGAATGACTAGGGATGGTTACTTTCTTCCTTTTGATTATAGGCTTATACTCCAGAGGAGCATTCGAATCACTGGTTTCTTTGGGTGCAAAAGGAGTGTCATCAGTCATATCCTTCTAACTATCATCTTTTTCAATTTTTATTTTCTTCATCTTAGGATCTTCTTGTTCTTTTTCTGCTACTGCACTCTTCAATTCCGAAGAAATCTTCTCTTCCCTTGCCTTGTCAAGTTCTTCTTGAGACACACCATGTATTATCAAGATTTTTGATGTGATTTTAGAGGCTTTCCTCTTAGTTGCTGCACTGTTTAGTTTAGCATCAACTTCCCTTATCTTTTCCTCATAAGTTCCCCACCTAGGTTCATTGGGATCTTTGGGGGCTGATAGTAGTACCTGTGCATATTCTTCAAGGACTTGTTCCTCTATGTCATAGCCAAGTGGATGAATCCACTTAGTTCTAGGCTTAAAAGCTTCCATACAAGTAGTATCAGTTTCAACCATAAAGCATATTGTATCCTTATACTTTTCCACAATGTTCTCTGGAATTTTGTATCTCATCTGCATCTTAACCCTAAAGGTCTTCAATTCCAATGTTACATAGTCTCTCAATGTACTTTCAGTGGATGCTTTGAGGGATATCTGTGGCATGGTTGGAATAGACTTGTCCAAATACATATCTGAAACTTTTCCAACTATATGAAGGTACATATAGATGATTAGGGACCCAAACCTAAATATCTTTGTCTTGTCATGTTTGATAGCCTTGATGTTATCAATAAACTATGCGCGCAAGATCTCACACAAGTTGAACTCTACATCTTCATTTACAAGTCTGATGTCTACTAGAATAGTGCCCGCAGATACATTATTCACCCTGCTCATGTGATGAAACCTATAACCTAGTATCATTGACATCAATTTGATGTCTGCTTGCTTGATAGGCTTGATAGTCATGCCAGGTCTATCACTCCTTGACTTACATGCTTGCTCAACCATTTTCCTAACATCCTTTCCCATAGGAAGGACGACACCTATTCTAAAAAGGCCTGTCATCTCATGAATCAAGTCACTAGTGATTCTAACTGGTACATCACCAATCCAAAACAAAATATCATGAATTCTACTCAATAAGATCTTTATCCATTCTGTCTCATAGAATTCATATGCCATAGCATACTCAATAATAGGATGATCATTCCATTTTACATATTCATTCATGAATGTCTTGTCTAGTTTTAGCATGGTATCCATGTGTGCCCTAAGCCTATCCAAACCAACCGGTTCCTTCTTACTGTAAATGTAAGCCCTAATGTCTTCCACATGCATGACGCCCATAGGCGTGTGGGAGAAAGCTCCCTCTAAATCATCTAGGGTTGATTTGAAAGGGTGCCTTTTAAAAACATATATTTTCTTCTCAGTGACATCATAAACAATGGGAGTGGCCATGACTTACTTGATAAAAGCTTTCCAATCAATCTCTGAGATAATTTGATGACTTCTGAATCAGTGCAACAAGCTAGGGTTTCTACAACTGACCAAATGCACTGCAAACACTGATAGTACAATCTCCAAATCTTCACAACAACTTCCAAGGCTCTTTTTTCTCTCTATCACTCTAAATTTGAATGCAATGAGAAATCAAATAACTTTCTGTGTACTTAAAAGTGAAAATTCCACCATTAATGCAAGTCACGTAAACCAGGTTGTCACTTAAAAATTTGCAACTCGAGTTCTTCTAACATTCAACAAGGGAACTTTTGCATGAAGGTTCCTATACACTCCAAAAGATTAAGTCCAAAGGTGCATACTCTAAGGATGAGTAAACCAACCACGCAGGGGTCTAGAGCTAAATTAGCTCCCCCTATGACCCTGAGGGCCATTTATCCAGATGTAGAGGGTGCATCCACTACGGATGCATCCAATACATTCTCATCAGTCATGTCCTTCTTTTTCTCTAACCAAATCATGCTCACATCATCTGAGGCTTTGAAAAAATTAACTTCTCCTATGGGATCCAAAATTGGTTCTTCGACCTTTTTAGGGCTTCCTTGACCTTGCGTCCTTGATCTACAGAACCTTGACATATGTCTAGCCTTGTTACAAGAGTGACAAATGACTGGAGGTCTTATATTCCTAGGCGCATTGACATGAGTCACCATTCTACATTATTTTTCTATGTGACCATTATAGTTACATATCTGGCATGTAACATTCTGAGAACTTCTTACATTTGTTTGATTTTGATTTCTTTGATCTTGTTGAATCTTGTTCTTCTTACTAGTCTTGCAATTCATAGCTTTATGACCAAATCTATTGCATGAATAACAGTATCCATTAAAAGGTCTTACCTCTGTATAGTTCCTTGCAATGTGTCCATGCTTGTTACATGCAAAACAAGTGCGTTCTACTTTCTTGCGCTCATTCTTAGGTGGTCCACCATTATCTTTGGTTTGATCTTCAGTCTTTTCAGCATCAGTAGAGTCCTTTTGTGAATCCTTTCTTGCTCGCATATTGTCGATCTGATTTTGTGCTTCATTGTATCCAATACAACTAGTGTCTCCTTTGACTCTTCTTGCATACAACTGAGATTCTACCAAATCAGCACTGGTGTGTAATTTGTCAATATGATCCTTTGCCTTTTTAAATTCAGATTCCAAGCTTTCTTTGATTTTCCTTAGCTCCAAGATTTCTAGGTTATCTTCCCTTAGATCTTCATTGAGTTGAAGATTCTCCTTAACTTGTTCATTATAGACATCTTGATTGTTCATCAGTTTTTCATCAAATTCTTCAAGTTGATTTAATAAGGATGCATTTTATTCACTCAACTTCTTGACCTTTTCTTCAAGATCACTATTAGAGCATCCTTTCAAATCATTTCTTAGTTTTTTGATAAATAATTGAGCATCGCTGAATTTTTCTTTTAGTTCTTCAATTTCTCTTTCTGAATTGTCTAGGTCTTCAAGAGTGGCTTCAATATTTTTCTTCAGATGTTTCATTTCTAGTTTTTCCATGATCTCCTCAAGTGATTAAACTTATATGCTAAGGACCAGAGCTCTAATACCAATTTTTAGGAATGGGAACATTGAGAGGGGGGGGGGGTGAATCAGTGTTCACAGTATTTTAACATTTCCTCATTCACATAAACATGAAACATGAAACATGAAATCAACACATGACACCAATATGATTACGAGGAAACCCAAATAGGTAAAAACCCCGATGGGAATTGACACCCACTAATATTTTGCACTAGTGTTTTGTGATCCTTGTTAGAAGATCCTTTACCCTGTTAGGAGTAGCTTTACAATGCTTTAAGTATAGTAGACCTTGTTAAGGTTCAGACCCTATTAGGAGTCTTTTACAATGATCCATGTTAGGGGAGTGGACTCACTATTTGAGAGCTCACTACTCAAATGGTGAAGGCTACAATCTTTTGATATCAGATACACACTATATCTACTAGGTGAATTGTTACTATGACACTGCTTGTCAGATCAGTTCCTTTGGTGCACTGATGCTTTGACCTCTAGCAAAGCTCTAATACATCTTATGCTATCTTCACATACCTCTTCTCTTCTTATCACAACTCTCTTTCAACTTCCATACTGAATACAATGGGTGCACCTTATATTTATGCACTCATACAAAATACACAATTAGGTCGGCCCTATAACTAGATACAAACAATGCTTCCAAATGAATTGGCTTAAGTGTGCTTACAATTATACATATAAACATGTCAAAAACCTAAATACAATAGGCGCATAGCCTTAACAATATTACATTACAATCGCAAACCAAAATACTAACTGTCAGCTCCATGCTCTATTCTCTGTTGGCACAAACTGGCTGTGCAACTTCAACTATTTGTAACTTTCACATCTTTGCAAATATTCTTATGCACTCTTAGAATAAGAAAGAATATAGTCTAACCAACTTAACTTCTGGGGAGCATACCATAATTCATCCATACACACATGTGTTGATGCTCTGAGTTGCAGGAACTCTGTACACTATCTAGTCTTCAACACTTAACATAATTTTGATCTTTACCTCAAGTGCGCTGACTCCAAACTACTATATGACTTTGTTGCCATAATGAAAACACTATATCTAGTCATATACCTTAGTATAGTCAACTTTCCAACACTAGTGTTGAACATTGTGATTCTCAAGAGGATCCTTGGTTGGAACTGGCTATCATTCCTACTGTGTTGGATATAGTCCCTCTTGCGAGTTACCCACCTTCCCTAAATGATATACAACAAGATGGGGAGAGTAGGTGGCATACGTGATTGGCTTGTCCTTCATGGTAGCTTTGTTGTGTGTTTTCCTACTATACTCTACTTCTCCCGTAATGTGTTTGCTAAATGTTGTTAGATTCTTTTATATGATATTGTTACTCTGTTGGTACAAGGTGATAAAGGAATCGAAACTTTTGTTCAAATTCCTCTATATGTATCTCTATTCTTCTATGTGTTGTTCAATGTTATGTTGTAATTGTGCTATTGTTCATAAATGTTTCCTTGTGTAATCTTCTTGGATTTGACATATGGTAGCACTAATTTTTTTTCGGTCTCCATGTCATGGTCCGAAAAGATCCTCCTTTGTACATCTTATGTGATCTTTCCTCCTTTGTGATCCTAGTTCTACTTTCTTTGGGGAATGATGTCAATTCATTTGCAATAATATCATATATATAATATCTTATGATCATACTGACCCCATGGTAGGTAGATCCCTTATGTGTTCTCTATATGTTTCTATGATATTTCCCTTGATTTTTCTTCATCTAGGGGCATCTCGATGTGAAACGTAATCAGTGGAGTTGTTTATGTTTTCGTTAAAGCCATTTCTCCTCTTAAAGTGTCAACAATGAATTTAACATGGGGGCATACACTCTGCTCACCTATTGCACACACACACTTATTGATACAAACATTTTTCAAGATACCTTTTCTCCCTTTTTGGATTAGTAACTAATCCTTAAAGCATGGATTTATATTTTAGGATCTCTTGATCCCTCTAGTTTTGAACATATACATATATTTTGATCCCTTAAGGTCAGAGGTGTCCTTAAGACTAGATCTCTTGTGTTTTTGGTTATATTCTTATGGAATAAAATATTCCTAAGGGTGAATCCTTGATGGATTGACTAGTGAGTAGCCACATTCACTAGGTGGTTCAATTCCATCTTTCTAGTTGCGCTATTTCCTTGTGTGGTTCACAATGGGACATAAGTTCTCATTGGGTGAGGTAATCACACCCTTTATTGCTCTCTCTAGAGATGTCTCTCTTATTATGATCTAGGAGTTGACGAAGACTTGAGTCCCTAGGGGCTTAAGGTTTCTCTTTGTCCCTTGGATTACAATAAGATTATATTTTCATTCTGATCTCCTTTACCAAGAGTTTGCATCGAGTCCATACTCTTGCTAAAGTGGGGGCTTAATGTATCATCTTAAAATGGAAGCACTTCCATGATAAGAGAATTTAGCCCTCCGAGTAAGTGGTCTAGGGTCATGTTAAGCACCTTGATCAGGTCTTTTCATGTATCTAGCTTTTTCCCCTATTCTGCTTTCCTCTGCACCTGATTTTCACTTCATATCTACATTTCCTAGCATTCTGGGTTAGGATCTTGAGGTTTTTGACCATAAGGTCAAAGTCGGCCTTATGGGGTCAAAGTTGACCTTGACCCTGACCTATTTAGGATAGACCTCGACCCTGACCTAGTCAAATCCAAGCTCATCCTTGACCCTCTGTCCAGATTTCAAATTTCCTTGATTTTTG
Source organism: Chamaecyparis obtusa (assembly GCA_027943335.1). NCBI lineage: Eukaryota > Viridiplantae > Streptophyta > Pinopsida > Cupressales > Cupressaceae > Chamaecyparis > Chamaecyparis obtusa. The sequence continues at coordinate 2,243,507 of BSBK01000335.1, forward strand.
GGTGTCGGGTTTTGGGGATATTTGTTTTCCCACCTTCGGGTCAGCCATTTCAGGTTTCAGAATGGTAAATCCTCAAATTGCATTTAATCTAGGTATATTTTCTAAAGGTTAGGACCTAATTGGGATTTAATTCTCCAAGGTGGCTCCTCTAGAGGATTGTGTGCTAGTTCACTATAAAAGGAGGCCTTCCTCTCTCATTTTCACATCTCAGCTTCAAGCAATTTCATGAGCAAGTACAAGCAAATGAATTCAAGCATTCAAGAAAGAATTGAAGCATTCAAGTGTTCAAGCATTCATCCATCAAGGAGATCCATTGTTAGCCATTGAAGGATTCAATCTCTTTGGAGACCCCTTGAAGATCCATCCTCCTACATTCATCCAAGCCTCCTCATATGCAAAGATCAATTCAATATTGGTGTTGAAGATCAAATGCCATTTATTTGAGACATCCTATATTCATTCTACATTCATTGAAGCATTCCTACTTATGGATTTGGAGATTTGAATCCTCTACAAGGACTTCAACATAAGTGAGGTGAATTGTTTCAATTGCTTTGTTTATGCACACTACATTTCAATTCAATTTCAAGGTTAATTCCTAAATTGGGGTTTGACCAAGGAAAACCCCCCATACAAACAAAAACCCCCATTTTATTGTAGGTATAGGTGTAGAATTTTTAGATCTAAGAAAATTTGGATACCCTTTTCGGTGAACTTTCAAGATCTGCAAACAAAGTTATAATCAACCTTCAAATAAACAATGTAGCCTTTGACCTTTTATGAGGGTCAAAGACTCCCTGTCGTCGAAAAGACAAAAGATTTTTGGGTTTTCTTCGTCTTGACATTTCTAGTTCGAAATAGGTTGCATAATTGCTTGAAAGTACACACAAACATCAGAAATTGGCATTTTCTAGATTTGCTCTAATTTAAGGTTAGTACTTGTATTTCAATTATTTCAAATTCCAAGCATAATTCTCCGTAGGGAAATATAGGTTTTTTCTCTCTCTTTCATATTCTCCATAGATTGATTCTATTGTGTATTAACCTTTTGGTTGATCAAATTGGATCTCTCCTTTGGAAATTTGGATTTAAGAGTGGATCTCATATTTCCCCCATACATTACAATTTACAATTATACTTTACATTAAATAGTGGTGATTCAATTTTACCACTATTCAATGTCAAAGGGAGGAAGTAGACAAAAAAATTGCATAAGGAAATGTATGGGAGTATATAGAAAGGGGGAGTACAATATGTATAAGATGGTAAACATATAGATAATCCACAAAGTTTTCACATAAAGTTTTCATAGGCCAATTTTAAATATTTTGTAACTATGCATACTTAGCCAATTTTTCATACGTTGCCATCAATACCAAAGAGGGAGATTGTTGGCAATTTGGCTAAGGGGATATGATAGGGTTGTCATTAATGGAAATATATATAAATATTTTAGATATATATAATCATATATGAAGTGGCCATAGTTATAGTTGAATTTTGGATAAGGGATACTTAGAAAATTGTCTAAGTATAAGGAAGTTTATAGTGAGTAGGTACAAAAATCTATTCAGTGAGGTTTACTGTTGATAGTTGGACTTTAGTGAGCTTCACTACAGATAGTATGGACATAATTGATTATGTGTATGATCATGGTAAAGAAGATACTATGTTTTGGTTATGTTTTCTAAATTTTTCCTAAGATAACATGTATATCCTAAAAATAGGGCAAGTTATAGTATATTGAGTTTTTGGCTAAAAAGTTATTTTTTATTGTAAAAGTAAATTTATGGATTAGTTTGGGTTGATATCCTAAAATTCCATCCTAACATGACATAATGAGATTTTAAATTTTTGGTAACATATAATTAAGTTAAAGACCATCAGGATAAAGAGAAAGGTATAAAGGAAAACACTTTGTTTAAGAAAGATCACCAATTGTATTGTAATGATATGATTGACATATGCACACTTTGTATGTTATGTATAGATGTGAATTTAATGATTAGAATAGAGAAGGATAGTTTTATGTTTGATTTTATGTGAGCACCTACAAGGATTGATTAGATATTGAAGATATTAGCTATAGTCAAATTTTTGTATTTAGACTTGCGAAGTTGTATATGTACTGTGTGCAGTGAGAAACTTGTATAAGTAGTGAGATCCAATTTTTGTATTTTATATTTGACTCATCATAGGGTCAAAGGATTTCAATAGGGCCTAGTCCTCTAACAAGGATATATACACTATACACATGTAATAGAATCCTCACATGATCAATATCTTTCACAAGATACTTTTGATTAGTGGATCATTTTGAGGGTACCATCCCCACCAAGGTTTTCCCTTGGCTAGGGTTACCCTAGTTAACAAAATATGGTGTTATGTGTTTTATTATGTTAAGCTTGATTTTACTTTTTAGTACTTTACTATATGCATGTATAAAAGTAGTAATTGATATCCATAGTTGGGCAAAAAATTGTTTAAGATGTATAACTGATCCCCCCCTCTCAGTTATACCAAGGGATCTTTACTTTCTAACAGTTGTAAAGTATAAACTAGATGGTGGTGGTTTAAGTATTGATTTGTCATGTCCCCATGGAGGTTAAAACATATGACATCTAGTAGTTTCAAGGATGCATGGCAGTCTATAGGTAGTGATAAAAAAAAAATTTCATCCTCACGACTTGATCAGATAGTTAAGAAATTTATCCATAGGGAAGCAACTATGGGCCACATGTCAACAATTGAAGATGTTAAAAGGTACGCAAAATTTTCTTATCACATCCTTGCAATGGTTTTTTAGGATAGCTAGTTAGACTTGTGACCTCACGAGTGGATGTTTGTTATGGTACTATAATGATTTTTTTCATCCTCACGAGGGTTAGTGGGGGAAATATTTAAAGGATGAGAGATTTCAAGGAAGAGTAAGATGCTTAATGGTGCCTTGTTTCTACATCAAAACTTATTCTGTAGGACCTGGTTTTAGCCCATGAGGAAGCGAGGATGTTAATTGTGGTACTCTAATGATTGATGGATGCACTTCATGGGCTATCTTCACCTTGACACCATGTGTTTAACACATTAGTATGGTTACATTCCATGGTTACATTTTTTAAGACATTTGGCCTCATGTCCTTGCATGCCTAAATTGCAATTAAGGAAAATGGTTGCAAGCTTGTGATGAAATGAATTGATAACCTAGGTTGGGTAAATTTAAACCCCATAAAACTTTATGTGGGTCAGTCAATTATCTCATAGTTTCAGGAGGCGTTGAAATGAATTTGAGAAATTCTTTAAGGAAATGTTGAATGGACCCAGAACTGGTTGTTTCATGTGGAGTTTTATGGGTTATAGCCATTGATTTATTGCCATATGGAGATGATGTAATAGTGTTTTTTTTATGTGTATCAATTGAACTTTCATGGCTCACCATACTCATCGACCAAGATAGAGATAGACAAATGAGATTTAAATATTTAAAGGATTATAGTTTAACTAGTCAATTTGATACCTGAACCATGAAACATTAATTTTGAAGTGATGACCTAGTTAATTTTTAGATTGTAATGATAAATTTGAGATTGTGTTTCTCATTCTTTACAATCGTAGTTGGAGCTATTTAGTTGAGAGTTTGAGGTACATGAACATAATTATATAGAAAGTGTCTAATTATAACTTTACTAAGAATATGGTTATAGAAATGTCATTCTAGATGAAGATGGTTGCCCCAGATTCCTTCGAGGCACTCATTAAAAAGGAGAAGTCTGTTGAAGATGGAATTTTGATGAAAGGAGAAATCAAGCACTATACCCCTAATTCATCTAACACTAATGATAAACCTAAGTTCTGGTCAAAGAACAAAGGTTTTGTTAATGATGGAGTGATAGGTGTTAAACACATTCAAAATGTTCAAGCATCCAACACCAATAACCAAGGAAATCACAACAATAATGATCATAATAATCACAATAAAAACAATCACAATCAAAATAATCAAAGCAATCAGAATATTTCAAATAACTAGATTCGGAATTAGGATTTGGTTATCGTGGCTCTCTATTTTCATGACATAATGGCAAGAACAACAATAACAAAAAATGACAACAAAAATGACAAAAAACTATATAATTGGTGGATTCTCTTGATGTGATCTTCTGATGTCTAGTCAATCAAGGGATGACGGTTTACCCTAACACTAGGCCTTTTAATGAAAATCAACTGAAACCCAATTGGTATAAGGATAATCTATACTATGATTATCATTGTATAAAAGGACATGAGATCAAAAAATGCATGAAAGTTCATCATTTTGTGAAAGATTTGATTGATGATGGTAAAATTGAGGTAGAAGGAAAAAATGCCTCTACCTCTAACATCCAACTAAAAATGTATTCTAAACCTTTTCCAGAACATAATCAAAACAATGCATCCACATCTAATGGATTTTATTATGAATATTCTACAAACAAAAATCTTAGAAGATGTACACAATTGTGGGACACTAGATGAAAATGATTTCTATGGCTTTGAATCACCATGTGGCCATATTGAACAATCTGAAACTCATGTAAATACATTGACTTTAAAGAGTGTGGATTGCAATGTCGCTACTCACTACCCTCCCCTGACTATACAAGATGCTTCCAATCTACCTGCTATCGATCCACCCACTACATCATCTACCTCGACATGACCTACATCATGTTATCACCTTCTTTCCCAATTGAAGAAGACCCCTGCATAGATATCAATACTACAGATTCTGCACACATCCCCCATTTAGAAAGAGGTCCTTGAGAATGCCCTAACCGAGTCTCGTGTCTTGAAAAATATCAATTCTTCTCAATTCCAAGTGATGATCGACAATTTGAATACCCAACAACACCTAGTATTCACTGAAAAATATTTTCAAGGTCCTGAACCCCATCATAATAAACCTCTGCACATCCAAGTCACCATCCATAACACCTAGATTAAAAGAGTCCTTATAGACAATGGATCTGGTCTGAATCTATGTACATTAAGAATTATCTATAATATTGATCTTTCTAAGGACCTCATTGATGTAAATAAAAGAATATGATGACAAAGAAAGGGTGAGTAAAGGTCTCATTGCATTCCTCTTACAAGTGGGCCCAACCGTTATTGAAACTATCTATCAAGTGCTTGATTTAGATCTACCCTACAATATCCTTTTGGGTAGGCCATGGATACACACTATCTCAGGTGTCCCATCCACATTTCAGTAGTGTTTGAAATTCTTGCACCATGGAGTTGAAATAACCATTGCAGGAGATCATGAACCCTTTCAATATTTCAAGAGGCTAGAAGGAAAACAATCAAACTATTGCCCATTAAATGAATATGTTTGTCCAGTTTCACAAGAGATTCCCATCCAACACACTTCTTCTGAAGAATAGTTGTCTAAACAAGCTAAGGGAAAAGAAAAGGTTACTTAGGAAAAGAATATTGAGCCTAAAAAGAAAGTTAGGTTCAAAGATCAAGGCCTAGAGGAATAAAAATTTGAAAATTCCATGGGCATTGGTAAAATCCCCCTCTCCCCTAGGTCTTATGGAAAACAATCACAACTCTTCCCTAAGGAAATAAAAGAAACCATGAAATGTAAACAAACTACATTTGAACACTGGGGATCTCTTTCAGATGAACATATGGAGCATAATGTTCTTTCCTGGCTATTTGATGAGGAAGAAGATAAACATGTAGACATTCCCAAAGAGAAGTATATAAAGGAAACACCCATTGTTGAAAGCATGGTATACCAAAACACTAGCCTCAGAGAAAATGAAATTGAAATAAAAAATCTCATTAAAGAAACTAGATACCCTAGAGGAAGAGGACTGGGCTCCATAGAAACTGAGAAAACCTTTGCCAAAGACTATTGTTTGATTGAATCCTATTCAGACACCTAGGAAGAGTTCTTTGAAGTTCTTTTCCACTAAATTGAAGATGATCTTGATACCCATGTCCTCCATATCACCCAATCTAACCTTTCCTCACCTGAACTTCCCCTTACCAATCCTGAACTAATCAATTGGGACCAACAAGATTCACCACCTACCTTAGACACATGTGATTCAGATGAGGAAATTATAGCACTTTCTAGACTAAGAAATCTACAACAAAATGAACATCATATTCACTACATCATTGAAGCCTACTTTGGTAGCCAATTCAACTCCCTTAGTCACAAAAATGAAGAAAAATAAAATCCAAAAAATGATAAAACATCCTTGGGTGAAAACCTTTCTAAGGCACCTTTGGATGGAGAAAAAGATAAAATAAAGGATGTGTCCTCTAGTGAAATCCTTTTTGAGGTTCTAGAGGAGGGGGAAGTTGACTTTCCATTCATTTCATTATCATCAGAAAAATCTTCTATCCTCATAGAAGATACAATTGTAGTTAATCTAAGAATTGAAGCAGATCCAAAGGTCACCTACATTTCAGCCTCTCTGGATGAGACATAAAAAGAGTCCATGACTACATTCCTAAAGAAAGCCCACATCAATTTTGCATGAAATTATAAAGATATTCCTATACTTGATACTGACTTGATTGTACACCATCTTGTTGTGGATCAAAAAATCAAACATGTTAAGAAAACATTATGCAAGATGCATCCTCAAGTGGAATTCCTAGTTAAAGATGAATTGTAAAAGATGTTAGAAGTAGAATTCATCAGGCCCATAGATTATCCTGAATGGGTCTCCAATAATGTATTGGTAGGTAAACCTTTTGGAGGTATTTGTATCTATATTGATTTCAAAGATCTTAATCTTGCTTGTCCTAAGGATGATTTTCCACTTCCCAACATTGACATCATAGTGGATTTGACTGCTAGACACGAGATGTTGTCACTCATGGATGCATTTTGAGGATACAATCAGATTCACATTATAGTAGAAGACTAGCACATGACCTCATTCACCACATCTTGGGGTACGTTATGTTACTAGGTCATGCCCTTTGGTCTAAAAAATGCAGGCAGCACCTACCAAAGAGCCATGATGACCATTTTTTATGACCTCCTTCATGTGATCATGGAAGATTATATGGATGATATTTTAGGAAAATAAAAGACACAAGAATCACACATTTCTATTCTCACCACAATATTTGACAAATTGGAGAATTATAAGGTGTGATTGAATCTCAAGAAGTGTGTCTTCGGTGTGCAATCAGGAAAGATCTTAGGCTACATTGTCTCTCACAAAGGAATAGAAGTAGATCCTAAGAAGGTGAAAACCATTGTGGAGATGCCACCTCCCAAAACTCTAAAAAATTTACGGATCCTGCAAGGGATACTTAATTCATCTAGATATTTGTGTCACAACTAGAAGACAAGGTGCATCCTTTCTCTCACCTGTTAAGAAAGGATATCAAATTCATTTGGGACTACTTGTGTCAAAAGGATTTTGAACAACTTGAGATATATCTGGATAATCCACCAGTGTTGGTCCCACCTATTCCAAGAAGGCCTTTAATTCTTTACATCTCAACAACCACTGTAGCACTAGGTGCTCTCCTAGCACAACTAGATGAAAATGGAAAAGAGTGTGCCATATACTATCTTAGCAGGACTTTAGTGGGTTATGAGATCAACTATACAACTATTGAGAGAGCTTTCCTAGCTGTACTCTTTTGTACGTAGAAGCTACATCATTACATTCTTTATCATAAGGTGTTGTTGATAGAAAATATTGACCCACTTAAATATTTTCTTATCTAAAGCCACTCTAACAGGCCACATGATGAAATGGGTCATGATCCTTAGTAAATTTGATATCATGTATATAGAATGCCAAGCCATCAAAGGAAAAGAAAAAGAAGATAAATTTGCAGAGGCTCCTATTCCTGTCAACCATCCTATTGTCACTTTCCTAATGAAACTATCATGACTATCACTCCCAGCATTTGGTGGAAGCTTTATTTTGATGGATCTTTCACCCAGAAAGGATCAGGGGCAGGAATTCTCTTTGTAACACCTCAAGGGGATTTTATCCCTAAATCTTATAAACTAACATTTACTTTCACAAATAACATTGTTCAATATGAGGCCTTGGTCACAGGGCTTCACCAAGCTATAAAATGGAGGATTACGAGTTTTCTTTTTTTTGGTGACTCTCAATTGGTTATCAAACAAGTAAATGATGAGAATTAGACAAAAGATGATAATTTATTGCCTTACCATCGCATGGTTGAAGAGCTTAAACACTATTTTATAGATATCTTTTTTTAGCAGATCCCAAGAGAAAATAATAAAGCAACGTATGCCATGGATACTATTTCTTCACTAATATCCATGCCAGAGAGAAGTGCATGATGTGAATTTCTTGTCAAGAATCTTATGGTCCCTACCTATGACCAGCTATATTATGAGATGGTGTGTGAAGTTTTTCATCTTGAATAACCTTGGTATCAAGAAATCCTCACCTATCTTCATGAAAAAACCATTCTCTTTACTCTTATGCCTAAGCAACAAAAAACTTTCATCTACCGCACTCCCTGTTATACAATCCTTGGAGACACCTTGCTTCACAAACACTTTGATGTAACTCTTCTTCGATGTCTGAATTCAGAGGAAGCACACACAAACTTAAAAGAGGTGCATCGAGGAATCTATGGAGCCCATTATTGTGGCCTCACTTTAGCAAAGAAGTTGCTCCGTACTGGGTACTACTGGCTGACAATGGAGTAGGATGCCTATCATTATGTTAAGAAATGTGTTCCTTGTCTACAGCATGATGATTTGATACATGATCCCACTCAATCCCTCCAACCCACCATTACACCTTGGCATTTTTCCTGTTAGAGTTTTGATCTTGTGAGCTAGATATTCCCAAACTATGCCGGAGGCCACAAGTATATCCTAGCCGCCACCAAATACTTTACCAAATGGGTGGAAGTCATCCCTCTCACCTACACAACTGGTAAGAAAATTTCCAAATTGATCCTAAATTACATTATCTACCTCTATGGTATCTTGAAAGATCTCCATACCGATAATGTAACACCCTTAAAAAATTAGGATGTCTCTGACCTTTGCAAGAAATTTGGCATTACCCAACATTGCTCATCCAAATACTTTCCGTAGGGCAACAGTCAAGCTAAGGTTAGAAATCCTCAAAAAGACTATCGATGATGTTGTCCATGATTGACACCTGCAACTCAATCCTACCCTATGGGCCTATCACACTTTCATCTATACTCCCACTTGCACCACTCCATTCACCCTTGTCTATGGTTTTGATGTTGTCTTACCCATTGAAATTGAGCTCCCTTCCCTCAGGATTTCTCTCAAGAACCTAATATATGAAGAAGAATATAAGGTTTCCTTCTTGCAAGAGCTACAACTCCTTGATGAGAGATGCTTCAATTCCCTTAACCACCTTTGTGTGTTTCAAAATCATCTATGCTTACAATTCTACAAGAAGATCAAACCTTGTGAGTTTGACGTTGGTGACTTGGTCCTGCAGGATAACATGAAGAATCTTCAAAGCCAAGAAAAGAAAGGGAAGTTTGAGCCTAATTGGATGGGTCCCTTTGTTATTACTTCTAAATTTGGTTCGAGGGCATATCAAATTGTCACATCTAAGGGAGATCCACTCCCTGACCCTGTTAATATTGTCCACCTAAAGAGGTTTTATGCATAGATCAACATTCAGTTCTTGTATAATTTCCATTCAACAAAAACTCCTTAAAAAATAGAAACGTCTTGAAAAAATCCCTAAAAATCAGAAAAAGTCCTAAAGAAATCCTAAAAATCAGAAAAGGCCTTGAAAAATCATAAAAAAATAAAAGTAGAAAAGTAGAAAATCCTAAACAACAGAAAATGTTGAAAAAATCATTGTTTTGGTGAAAACCTGGTAAATAGGAACCTTGAAAAAAAAAAAGAAGAGAAATAAAATTGTCCAATAGTGAAAACTTGGAAAACAAGCACTTTGGGCAAGTATCATGGTAAAAACCCATTTCAAGTACCATGGTAGTAGATTTGGATCCATTGTTTCCCTTGCCCACTGTACATATTCATCCCCATCTTCATCCTAATTTTTTATCATCACTTCTTGCATTTCCATAAAGATCCAAGTGCAATTCCTAGTAAGTTGAGCTTAACCCCATCACATTAAGCTTTTTCCAGACACAATGATCACAATCAAGTGCTTCTCAAAAATCAACATCGAAATCAAATCTCTGAGTTTTTTTTATCTATTGCCAACAAATATCCATCCCAGTCAATCAAATTTTTCCCTGGAGGATGCGTCCTTCCTCAGTCGACTCAAATCAAAATCATCAAATCTTCTCCTGTTCATGGCAAGAATTGTGGACTGAATGACCACTTGGTCAGGAGGTCTTCTTTGTTGATTTTATCTTTTTGTGTCAATAGATCTTACTTAGAATTTCCTAGGTCTTTCATAGCTTGGTATATTATGAATGGTGAATATTGATACATATGTCCATTGTATTGTGATCTATTTGCTGATACTTTAGGCATGTTCTTGTTGGTTTTTTTATTCATGATTATGCATACCTTACTAGGGGAAACAACTTATCATACTCATGTTCTTTCAAATAGACATCAGTATGCCCAGATCTCTCCAATAAGTATATGTCATAGGTTCCATCATGATTAGGAAACCTACACTTACATCCCTAAAGTTATCTAGTCCTTCTGAGAGTCTAGTCCACACAACAGAACAATGTCATCTATGCTTTAATAACACACGATGCATACCTCATGTTGCAATATTAAACTAGGGTGTTCTCTCTGACAAAAACACAATATAAATCCCATAAAAGTCATGTAGTTAGGATGCATGTTTTTTGTCACGTTTTCATATTACTCTTGGCATGGTTTCTATTTATTCCCCCTTCTTACAGCTCGCTGACTGATCCTATCGGTTATATTTGACAAACTCGCTTGCATTTTAGTTAGTTCATTTCTTTGCATTAATCATTATTCATTTTATTTATTACATTTTTCCATTAATCATTAGTAAATTTATTCATTAATCATTAGTCATTTTATTCATTACATTTGTTCATTAATCATTAATCATTAGTTCATTTCTTTGCATTAATAATTAATCATTAGTACTTTCATTCATTAATCATTAATCATTAGTTCATTCTATTCATTCATTAATCATTAATCATTAGTTCATTTTGTTGCATTAATCATTATCATTATTCATTAATCATTGCTCATTATTACATTTAATCATCATTTCATCCATCCATTATTATATTACTCATCCATTAACCATTATTACATATTTTTACATTGCATTTACTCATTATCTTAATCATTATATCACATTTACATACATATATACATCCATATAATCATATAATCCATTGTATATATAAACCTACATCATAACACATCAACAAAAATCTCACATCCTGCATCACACGTGTTAGTCCATAATACCATCATAATCATGTACATATGCATAGAAGAATAAAATCACATCATATCAAACCATCATAATCATGTATATATGTATAGAAGCATCAAGTCACATAACATCACATAAGACCATCATAATCATGTCTATATATAAAATAATCAAGTGTACAAGTCCATCAAATACATCAATGTATATTCATGTATATATCAAGTGCCGCTATCCATATATCACTTAAAATTTGTACAAGTGTCAAAAATAGCAGGTAAGGCTCATGATGTCGACTGTGTGGAAGGGCTAGCTCCTCCTGTACCATCTCCCCCTCTATCCCATGGGGGTCTCATCCCTACTAAAGCCTGTGATCCCCCTACCCTTGTTGTCTGAGAGTCTATCCTCTCAGTGTACACTACAACCCTTTGTCCCTCAGTAATGGCCTCATAATAAAAATGAAAATAATACTCCATCTCTCTAATGGCTCTCATCTCTTACCTATGAGAAACAAAAGTATCTTGCACCACTTGCATCACTCCCAAACCTATCACCACCTGTACTGTGATCTATCACTGGCCCATGTACTCCTTGGCTCAACAACGATATAGGTCCCTCTCCCATGTCACTGCATATAAATCTTCTCTCAGCTTGTCTTGTCCCCTGGCCTCCTCCATCTGAGTCACCATAACTATGAATTCACCATTGTCTACTCGAACCTATAATTTGTCCAAAGCACTCTAAGAATTATCTTCTCGTGCTCTCTCTCCTACCAATAACCCCTGTATCCTAGCCACCTCATCCTATAAAATAAGCTCGGATGCCTGAGCTATAGCTAATAGCCCATATAGTCTAGCTACCTCTGCTTGAAGACTCATCTTTGAAGCCTGTGTGGTAGCTAGTAGCTCCTGTACCCTTCCCACCTCTTTTTGGAGGCTATCATGCTCTGACACAACAATATCATCTACCTCCTAGGATATATAGGTAGTTCCTGGTTCTTGTCCTTGTACTAGAGCTAGAGGAGGCCCCTGTACCTATTACTATCCCTATCCCTACACCTGTGGTATCATTGGTCGGGCTCTACCCACCAGTCCCTCACTAAACCCTAATGATGTGATACTTCCACTTGTCGCTAACCCCTGCCTCCTCCTCCCCCCTCCTCCTCCTCCTCCACCTATGACCCCATCCCCATCTCCTTTTTCATCCCCATCCCCATCTTTGTTTTCCCTAGGTCCATCTCCTCCTTTGATAGGTTGCTCTACTATGAGCATTGCACCTGGTACCATCAATCTGATGGGTTGATGTACCACCCACCACTATGCATAGGTAGGTATCACTCCTGCATCTCATACATGATCCTATCCCTACTGCTAGAGTACTACTGACATACCTACCTAGGATGACCTAATACCTCATAGATCCACTCCCACTCCCCATAAATTCCCCACCTCTCATGTCACTAGTGGATGAGGAAATGAGTTCCTTACTTGGTCCTATACTTGGTTAAACTACCATGCTACTCATGATGGCATGTATTGGGCAATCATATACAGTGTCTAGCCTATTAGCCAATAATCTATCTATGTAAAACCTAAATAGAGGAAGTCCTCCCACCCATCCTCTATGTAATCTTGTTGCTATGCCAACTGGTGGCTCCATGCCTCACACCCTACATATGGTGTCCATTCAAAGCCCTGCATCTCATCCAACAACCACTGCTAGTGCCCAATAGAATCTATCGAATCATAGAGTATCAGTGGCTGATATCTACATGCATAGGGATCATATCTCACTTGGGTCTCCTATAGTCAGATTGGCCGAGCTACTACTATATGCTTCCAAACCCACACTAGTAATAAGGTCACTCTTGGCCCTAGTGTCCTACCTCTCCGATAGGCACAGATGTGTAGATCATAGTACAACTTCCCAAGGATGGTGTACCCCTAGTAGTACCTCTCTCCCTCATCCTCTAGCATGGAGCTCAATACTTGTGACCATCCCAAAGGAAACCCATGCCCGATCGAGTCTGGGACTAACCTCCCCTAATCAACCTTGCCAACTACAATGCCACTTACCTCAATCGTAGTCAGGTTGAAATTGCTGCTCTCCATGGAAACCACTATCTGGATGTTGAAAACTTCTCATAGGCTCAGCTAAATGCAAGATCTTCATAGGGCTCTATTCCCTCCTGTATGTAATCAGGAATGAGTCCTTAGATCAGGAATTGATATATGCACCAAATGTAAAAAAGCGTGATTGTTGCCTCTCCAGTAGGGAAATGGAAGCTGGAGGTCAGACTATGCCACCTCTCTATCAACACAGCCAATAGAGCTGAATGTTCTCTCAATTGTAACCATAGGTTTGTACATGCTCCAAGTTGCATTAAGTGATCTATCCCCACTTTTCCAGTGTTAGCTCCTCTGCTAATCCCATCATGTTTGGCCAACTCTCCCTCGACCAGAATGCCACCTCCACCACCTGTAATCATCCAATTCATTATTCATCAGTCCTTGCTATCTAGTCTAGGACATCCTATACCCTCTCCCCATCCTCTTTTTTTCACCCCATTCCCCCCTTTACATCTGTTTGGGTTCCTAGGTGGAAACACCATTGTACTTGCATAGATGACAGTTTGTGTAGATGCCAGTCTACACAAATGCCAATCCGTGTAGACACCAGTCTATGCACACGACCATCCACATGGACACCCATCCTAGGTTGGGTCAACCTTCCAATCAACCCTCTCAGTGGAGATGACAACTTAGATGTCATCCCTGCCTTCCCCCTTATCTTCACAGATGAGGGTCGAGAGACTATCATCTCCTCAAACGAAAATCTATTGATTGTCATCTACATAGACAATGATTTAGTGATTGTCATCTCTACCCCAATGGCCTTTTTGGCCCATTAATGACCCCCCATACATAATAAATGAACCTAAAACATTAATGACAAGGCTTGTTTCGGCTATTCACTAGTGGTCCTGCATTGGTGACCATCCGGTAGGTCCAAACTCATTCTCTTAGCTGCATACAGCTGCATGGATCATCCATCTTTCTCTCTCTTCACTCTGAATTTTTGCTTCTAGAAGGTGAAAATGACTTCTCTTAGGGCCCTTGTGGCCTCTTTATAGGCTCGTTGCCCCCCCCCCCCCCCTTGTTTTTCCCTGGCCCCTATTTTTTACCCATTTCTTTCCTATGTCCCTCATAGGCCATGCAATTGTTCTTTTTTCTCCTCTTCTCCCTATTTTTGAGAAAATTACCCAAATTATTTTATTTTGTCTTATTTTCTCGAGGGGGCACACCTTTTCTATCTCAACCCTAAGACCTTATATTCTCTCTGGGGCATCTTATATTTTTCTTTTCTTTGACGTAACATCATTCTTGACATCACATCAAAGAGGGGAAAAATGTAGATGCTTGAAATCACCCCATAACATTATAATTATTTAATTATTTCAGTTATATTCCTCTTGTTTATTTATTTAATTAAATTTGGCTCATTATTCTATCATATTTAAATTAAAAATTTAAATACCCCTCTTGCAAGTGTATTAAACTCTATTTAATACAATTTCCCATATAAACCCTTGTTAAATAAATTCTAATTTATTTAAATCCCTTCACATTCTATTATTCTTCTAAACCATGATTAGTTTAATTTTTAATTAAATTAATGCTAAATTTGAACCTAGATCCTACCCTACACACATCACTCTCAAAAAATAGACCTACTTTTTAATTAACTAAGGTTAATTAAGCTAATTTTTAGATTCCTACTCCCATTACCCTTAATTATTTGCTCACATATGTGTGAGCAAATTTCCAAAAATTGTCTTTTCAAAATAATCCAAAAAATCCCCAACAAGGTTTTTTACAACCTTGATGAAACCTCTTACACATTTTAAAAATATGAAAGTGGAACTTTTCTCTTACACCTTCTTACACATGTGTACTTGAAGTACACATTAAGCCATCACATCTCAAGTTTCTCACACGTGTGAGAAAACTTGGACTCTTGGATGGCTTATGTGTCCTTCATGTGTCACCTATGTGGATGCCACATGTGATCCACTTCACTCCAGCCCCCCAAAATCCTATAAATAGGAGCCTTGCCAAGAGTAATTCATCTATTATTTTTGCATTAGAGTTATAATGCTAGCATAGTCTTAGAGTTTTTATTGCATTTAATATTTATCTAACATGATTGGTAGCTCCTTGCATTAATGGTACAATAGTTTCATGCTAGATTACATCTACTTTTCTCATTCATGTTGAATGCTTGAGGGTAATTCTTCATAACTAGTCCTTGAGCTTATTCAATACCATTTTCGTGGTAGTTTATAGTGTTATTCATGCATTTATCATTTTATAATCATAGTGGGATTCAAATATTGTGTTGGGGGAGAACACCCACATATTCTATAAGAGATGAAATCAAGAAAATCTTGGGTGAATTTGCTTATTGCTCATCGGAGGTTATGGAGAGAGATTCCTAGTTGGCTTTTTTCAAGTTTCATTAAATGTTAAGTTTATATTTGAATAACATGTTTATTGCTAACATTTGAATGTCTTAGCTTTCTACCAACAAGAAATATTTCATCACATACAAGATGATCATGAAGTTGATAAAACAACAATGAGGCTCAAGGAGAAGCTTAGGGAAGGTCCTAGTGATGGTATGGAATTGTATAAAGATTAGCCTTTGGGAAAATTGATAGATGATAGGGACATTTTTGCTCAAAAATTCTTAGAGGATGAAGATTTAATACATACTTTGGAGTTTAAAGTTTATTGATGAAGTTAAAAGGAGGAGAGGTCAAGAGGTTGATGGATTAGGAGGGAGAAGCTTCTAGCTTGAATCGAAAAAAAGGTTTCACTTACCACTTTGAATGATATGATCCTGATTTAGTTCCATTGATAGTTGAAGAGGTTAGGAAACTTGTTATGGATAGTGGTATGTTATTGCTTCTAGGGTGGGATTTGAATTCCACTTTTATTATTCATCAAATTAGGAATCAAACTAATTCTATTTTCTCCTCTAAGCATGAGTATGGTAATTTCTTAAGAGGGTCATGTTTTGACCCCAAATAAAAAACCCTTGCTGTTAGGTTATTATCCCCTACTGCACAGAAGCCCCATGTGATTAATATTAGTGAAGAAAGGTGAGAAGATGTCATTGTTAATTTTTTAAGAATAATTCTTTATGGATATTGCATACATTCTTACCCATGTTGCATTGATGAATCAAGCAACTGCATAAGATAGACATAAGAGGAACAAAGATATGTATATTTACTTGGTGTCCATGTCTAATAAGTATGAGGAGGTCTTAATAAAAAATGAAAAAAATTAAATAAAAAATTACAAATGTATGTTTCAAGATTCCATATCCTCCCATCTACAGAGCCTGTATATGAACAACCTATTGTAGGTGAGGCAGTTATGTCTCAAGATGTATAGAATAAGTTGGAAAATTATTCTAGTAGGATTGAATATTTAGAAAAGGAAGTGCAAAAGAAGAGTGTCAATGTTCACATGTAGGTT
Organism: Chamaecyparis obtusa; assembly: GCA_027943335.1. Classification (NCBI taxonomy): domain Eukaryota; kingdom Viridiplantae; phylum Streptophyta; class Pinopsida; order Cupressales; family Cupressaceae; genus Chamaecyparis; species Chamaecyparis obtusa. The sequence continues at coordinate 2,260,470 of BSBK01000335.1, forward strand.
CTTCAACATATGGTTGACAAGGTCAAGTCTAAGGTTGATTTCGTTCATGGTTTATACTCTTCTTTAGTTGAATCTGAGAGGCTATGTGATAATTTTATTTCCTACTTGGATCCTTTGTTCACTCAGTGGTTAACAAGGTTATTTATTATGATCCAATTGGATGTTTGCAACAAGATACATGGATGATCTACCTCCTATTATTAAGGACAAAAAATAAATGATCAATTTGGTAGGATCTTTATTTCCATTCTTCAAGGGGAAGAAACAATTAATCAATACAAAATTAAAATCCTTGGTAGGGCTTTACCATCCTTCGGTTCCACACATTTTAGATAAAGACAAGAACATGAAAGAAATAGAGGGGTGGAAATATGATTTTGATCTCATCTACCCAAGTGTGGAGACCATGATTTCTATTAATAGTAATATTGATACCCCTGAGTGCAATGATATTTTGGGTGTGATTTTTAATTTTGAGATTAATTTTACCAAGTTCATCACAAACTCCAATGCTATTACAAATGTCAAGTGGCCAAAATATTTCTCATAGATAGATAGTTTGAAAGTTTTTAGGTGGCTTGGAAATAAATAAGTAAATAGATGGAGTGATTTTACTAAGGGAAAGAGAAAACACATTACTCAATGACAAGGCTTAGTTTCTCTTTTTTGCTTCTTTAATTTGTTGATATGATTGTGTAATGATAGGTCCACTAATAGACTTAAGGGAGGTTAAGTAGTTATCTATATGGACATCTTTCCAGGCTCACTTATGCCATGAATGTACCACATTGTTAGGAATGAAATGAGTAATCAAATTGAAGGTGATCGACTAATTTTAGTGCCCTTATTTTTTTCTAGCTATTTTTATTGTTGGATTTTCTTACAACTGACAATAGACACATCACCATTTGGTTCAACTATGTTGTTGTTGCGGTTATAGTGGTTGATATTTATGTTTCAAATAATTAGAGTTTGAATGTATCACAAGCTTGTCTATTTTTCTGAGATAGGTTAGAAATAGAATATATATTTTGATTTGATTCCAACAAATGATCTGAATCTTGTTGCATCCCCCAAGTTATATAAGGGATTCCAAGATCATTTGTTGAAGGTTCTCAAATTTTGTATTCATAGAGAGCATAATAGAAATAGTGTTAAGTCTTAGGGTTTTATAGGTTGATATTATGAGACATGTTGGATAATATGGTCTAATGGATTCACTATTTTTAAGATCCATGTGATTAGTTTAATTGTCTTTATGTCATATTTAAATTTTCATATGAATAGAATATAAAATATTTTCTTGTTCATCCTTCTATCATCCAGATGTGTTCTTATCATTATCATGCTTTATTTCAAGGAAATGATTAAATATGGTTGAATTGATAATTGTGAGAAAAATATGTATGGTATAAATTTGATGATAATATTGGTTATGTCAGATTACATACATGTTAGGCATATTCAATAATCTTAATCTTGTGTCTATATGAGAAGTTAAACATAACACTAGATGTGTCTTATAATTTTTTGACTATGTTTCCCTATATGTTAAACACTAATCTAAGTCATGTTAGAATACTATTTGGAGAGAAAAATAATCCATAAATTTGAAATCATTTTACTTTGTGTTTTTTATTTCATGGTAAATTATTTACATTCTCAGTAAGAAATTGGAAGCTATGGTGATATTGTGTGTTCATTTGATGATGTTAACCCTCATTACATTGGTTTGAGAATTATCACTATTGTGTATTTGCAAATTATTATGCATTAAAGGTTCGATTAATCATGCAAATTTATGTTGTAGGTATACCCTCTCAAGTATTGTGGAGCTGAAAGTGAAGAAGGCCTTTATGCCTTATCGAGTTATATTTTCTTGTCTTCAATCTATTAATAGTGCTAAAATTATGGTCTAAGTTTCTTAGGATTGAAGGTTGCAAGAAAAATTGCTAAAAGGTTGATTTGAAGATGGTGTTTTAGGATCTAAGGAAATTATATGACTAGCTTTAGAGGAACTAAAAAATGAACTAGTATTCTCTCTTTAATGAAGTCACATACTACTTATGAAGTCATTCATTTCACTACTATGGCTTCCACCCATTTTGTGATGTAATCCATCACTACAAGGATGTGGGTATGCCCTATAATAGAACTAGGATTGATAGGAACAAAAAAATCTAACCCCCACTATTGACATGGTGCCTCTATCACTACATTCTTAAGAGGTAGGGCTTCTAATTGAGGTTTTACCATGAATTGTCTACATTTATCATATCTTGATACCTAATGGTAAGCATCTTTAAACATCCCTAGAAAATAGTATCAAATGTCTTAGGATCTTGAACATTGTGATGGTGGATGATTAATTTCCCCTCCAAGATTCATCATGAAAATCTTTTAGGATCTTATGTTGTTACTCCTTGTCCATACACTTGAAGAAACTCCCATCTAGAGCTCTCTTGTAAAGGGTATAATTCCAAATAACATATTTTTTGGTCTTCATCCTTAATTTTATCTTCTATTTTGGAGACAATTTTTTTGGACATTTCCATAAGTGAGGAAATATACTATGTCAGAGAACCAAGGATCCTATAGGCTTACCAGTCATACTTTTGGGGCATCCTTTGGAGTCTTGAGTTTAGTCTTTTCCATGATATTGCACAAACCAATATCCTAGGACTTGATACTACCTATGATGTTTGGGAAAAGTTGAATCTAATATATGGTGGAGATATTATTGTGCACAAATCTAAGGAAGATAGTCACAGAGGTAAGTATTATGACATGAAGATGGTAGAAGGAGAGAACATTGCACAATATGGTCAAATAATAAAAGAAGTATTTGGTTCCATAAGAGGTGTTGGTGGAACTATCGAGGAAGATGATATGGTAATTAAAATGTTGACAAATTTACTACCTACTTATGTCATTATAGTGTCTACTATAAATGAGTTGAGATCTTTTAACAATGTTACTATAGATGGACTGATTTGTAAACTTACTATATTTGAGTTAAATAATTTTGAGAACAATATTCCAAGAGTTGAGGAAACATTCAAGGAATCAGTTTCTAATGTAATGGTAAGGAAAGGTAAATAATTAATTCATTCAAGTTACAATAGGGAACTTTATCTTGGATGATGAGAGGAGACAATGAGAGCTTGAAGCACTACTAGCAAATAGATTTCCTAGAGGGACTGGTAAGTACAAAGACAATCTACCAATGAAATTTTTTTCATGTAATAAGATTGTACATATTGCAACTAGGTGTCCTAATGGTGAACAAAAGGTTAAGTTCAAAAAGATTAAAGGAAAAGTGAAGAAACAATTCTATATTATAGTTGATGAAGGAGTTACTGATGATGAATCAAAAGATAATGAGGAAGAGGAGATTGTATTTGTTGCACTAGTTTCTCAAATGAGACAAAATGATGAATGGATAATAGATAGAGGGTGCTCACATCACATGAGTGGTGAAAAGAGTAAGTTCATTAAGTTTTAAGACTTTGATGGTGGTGTGGTAAGGTTTGGAAACAATACACCTTGTTTGGTTAAAGGAAAAGGTACTATTACTTTAAATGAAAAGAGTAATATAGATTCTTTTTATCTTGTAGATGGTCTAACATATAATTTGTTGAGTGTCAGTCAAATAAATGACAAAGGTTAAAAATTGGAATTCAAAGGAGGTAAGTGTTGGATACTTGGAAGATTCGGTGATGAGATTTCTACTGGTAGGAAAACCAGAGGTAATTTATTCCATCTAAATAATACTATGAATAGTTGTTTGGTTGCAAAAGTTGAAGATAGTTGGCTATGGCATATAAGGTTTTGTCATATAAATTTTGATAGTTTGGTCAAAGTGAGTAAGATAAATGCACTTATGTGATTGCTACAATTAGTCAACACAAACAAAATGATGTGTAAAGAATGTCAGTTGGGTAATTTAATTGGTTCTACTTTCCAAAGAAAGTCTTTTTCATTAGAGGGAATACTTGATTTGGTGCATACTGATCTTTGAGGGCCTATGAGGTAGAGAAGTTATCAAGGTAATAGATAGTACATATTGTTTACTGATGACTATTCTAGAATGATGCGGGTAACTTTCTTGAAGGAGAAATATGATGCATTCCAAAAATTCAAAGCATTCAAGGCGTAAGTTGAGAAGGAATCATGTAAAAATTTGAAGTGTTTAAGGTCTGATAGAGAAGGTGAGTTTACTTTTATATAATTAGTTAAGTATTGTGAAGATAATGGAATTATTGAAGAAGAAGTATGCATAGAACAACCTGATAGTTTTTCATTGACAAAGAACAAGGACATGGTTGTAATACCCCAAAATCGGCACCTTGCAATTCTAATCAATTTTGGTGCATTTCTTCAAATTTCTACATCATCAAAGTCCTATTGTACTAGGTAATTCTATCTCCTAATTGACTTTATTTGACTTGGTGTCAAATGCAGAAAACTTCAAATTTGCATTAATCAAATACTATATTTAATTCCTAAATATCGACATTTATTGACTAAATAATCCCTATGATTAATTAATTTAATTACAAAGTCCTAGTGCTTTTATTAAATTAATTCCACCCCCTTTAGCTAATACACATCAAAAGGAATTAAATAATTATTTAGTTCTTTAAGTGAAATATCCTCCTTTGAATTTAATTATTCAAATAATTTGAAAAGCCACCCATGTGGCAATATTTCATTTAATTAATTAGATAGTTCTCTCCAAATTGTTTCACCTCCCACCAAGGAGATGAAGAGTCGACCGTTTCTTTGCAAGAAACTCTTCAGTCTCCACTCGGGCTCTTCTATATTAGAGACCTCTCTTTCCTCATTTGAGGAGGCAATTTTTGAGTATCGAATCACTGTCAAATTGTTGTCTCATCTTTTACATTCTTAAGCTTTGATAATATTGCATATTAGAGTAATTCTATTTTAGCATAATGTTGCATTCTCATGCTTTAATCTAGTTTGCTTATTATGTTAGTAGAGTAATTTCATTTATTAATAGCTTTAGATTAACTTTGCATCCTCATTCTTAGATTAATTTTGCATTCTCATGCTAGCTTAATTCATTTCAATTCAATCTCTCTAGCATTTAAATCCTCCATTTTAGAGTCCGTTCTATGGTTGTTGGGCTCTCAATTTTGAAAGTGACTCAAAACCCCACCTAAATAAGAGGCAACATGTCGATTCATGTGAGTGTGCAAAATGGACAATTCATGTTCATATTTGTTTATGATCATTGAGAAATGACTATGTTGAAGTCTATGGCTGAATTCGAGGTCCACGTTCAGTTGTAAACATTTTGGCGCCCACTATGGGGCATAAAATTCATTTATGGCCTCATTCTCGAAAGTTTTTTCTGAAAAAATTCTGCACTCTGTCATACGTCCGTACATCACTATGTACGGAATCTCACATGAGCTTTCTCACTATGTCGTGTGAAGTTTTACTAGTCTTAGAATTTCCTCATGTGAAAAAGGTATTTTCTCACGTGGGACTATGCATTTCCTTGCGCGAGTTTGAAAATAGATTTTTTTAAAAAAATTCAATTTCTATTTTTTCTATTGTAGATTTCTAACATTTGTTGTTTGCTATTATTTTTCATATCTCTATTTTTCTAACACAGCATAACAGTGGGCTGCAAGATGTTTGATGAAGACATAACTTACTGATGGTTTTCTTGCAGGACGGTTGTCGAAGACATTTAAAAACATTCTTCTTGTTTATTGCTTTATTCACATAGTTTAAATAGGGCCTTGTGAAGATTTCTTAAGGGTCTTGATAGTAGGATAGGGTAATAGGCTCTTCATTATATGGAAGTGATGCCCATGGATGAATCCAAGACCTAGATTTTTCTAGCATGATAGATACCTGGGGAAGCAAGGAAAGGTAACAAATCTTTAGCATGTCCATTTTTTAGGGGATTATGCTCTTCTCTCTTTGAGAGAATCAAAAATCCAAAAGCTTGTGGATTGGTTGATGAGGAGTTAGCTCGGTGATAGACATGCCTTGTGTGTTTGGGTAAGGTGAAGATGTAGAGAAGTATGCTCTTCTCTCTTTGAGAGAATAAAAAAATCTGACCCTTGGATCCAAGCCAAAGTCCGTGTCACCTTTAGAGAGCCTACCGGAAGTTAATCCTCTGGGAATGACCCAAGTGAGTACACACCTATTGCCAGTGATTCCACCTCACTATAATAAAGTAGCTTTGTTGAGTCTAAAGAATCCAAATCCATGTTAACTTCTTTCTCTTGATTACAACTATCATCTTGAGAAAGCTCTGTCTGTTGTACTGAGCGGCGCCGCTCCTAGCCCTGCTTGCGGGGGTGTATGACTTTCAGGTGTCGGTGTGGCTACGAGGCCCCAGCCCTGTATCAAGGGAACCAAAGGTTAGTGTGAATGGAAGCCCACTAAACACTCTCTTAGCTAGTTGCCTACCTGGATCACCTCTGAAAGGAGACATAATCTTTGCGCAGGGAGGGGGAAGAATCTCTCCCCTAGATTCTCACCATAGGCATGCACCTGGTCATTTGAAGGTGGTATATGAAACTGGCCCCTGCTTCAAGGGTAACCTTTGAACATATATTATTTAGTCCTTGGAAACACCAAAAACATAGGTGCCCTCTAGGGGGTGACATGGCTATGTGAGGTGAATGCATGCACATAAGTTGTGAGGCACAAATTTTTTCTTCTCTACCATTTTTTTTGTAGGGATAATTGAGTGATTGTTTTGAGTCTTAAACTGTCCAACATGATCAAACTTGTCAAGACTCCCATGATTCTTCTAAGTTTCTTTTTCCTTGGTAGAACTATTTGTGACTAATAATTGCATCACTATTGCTTGGGCCAAACTTTATGCTTGTAAACGATTGGTTTTAACATCCAAACTAAGATTTGCTGATTCAAACTGTCCTAAAACTGTCTAAAAACTCAAAATTCTACTAGAGAATAGTTCACACTCTGTCTTGAAATCTAATTTTTGTCTCAAAAATTTTGTCAATATGTCAAACCTTGGTATTTTCCTGTGTGAGATTTTAAGATCCTGTTCATTTCCTCGCGCAAGATAGTACATTCTCACGTGTAGTTCAACATTTCCTCATGTGAGACAACATTTCTTTGTGCAAGACAACATTTCTTCATGTGAGACAACATTTCTTTGTGCGAGATTGTCCCTTGATTTTCAAAATAGTGAGCTAATTCCTGTTGACTGGTCAATTTTTTGCCTAATCTGGTTTTTTGCCTAGGGTTTGTCTGCCTATTCTCCTATTGTCCATTATCTAAAACTGGGTGTCTCAAGTTGAGAACCAAATGATTACTACTTAAACTCACATTGTCTCTCTATTGTCTGTCCTATCCTACTATGTTCTTGTACCTTGTGATGTGATAGTCACATCTTGGCTGTTCTAGCCTTACTCTCAATGATTCGTGTCGAGTGCATCTCAATTTTATCATTTTTTTTTCCTATACTAGAGATAGATTTCTGAGCATAATCCTAAGTCCTCTCTCATTACTTAATCTTCATCTATGATTGTTATGACTAGAAGTGGCAACGTATTCCCCATACGTGGTACTGGACAAGGTAGAGATAGATCTTGTAATCAAGGAAGAGGTTGTTCTGAACCTATCACACAACCTTAGTGTCAAGAGGGATCCTAATGTTCCTCCTCGCGGAGAGTCTTAAGAGAGAGTCCACCTCAACCCCCATCTCCTATCAGTTGGCCTAGGGTCAAGTGAACATTTCACGTAGACATCAGTCCAAATCAAAATCTAGTGTTCCAAGAGTGTTACAATTCATTATTTTGAACACAACCTGACTTATTGTTTCAAGAACAACATAACCCACTGTTCCAAGATTAGAAAAACTCTAAAAGATCACCATCTAAACTTGATCCTATTGACCATATCGAATCTATTGACATGACCTCTTGGCATATTATGCACACTTGTGTTGAATTTGTACACGCTCCACAATCTCACATTAACAAGATGGGAGACCCATTCCATTTCCCAGAGGGGGAATACAACAAAAGTTATGATCAATCTTGAAATGACCAACATCATGATCAATCTTGAAATGACCAATGTCATGATCAATCCCAAAACAACCAGCAACAATATCACTATCACTCTCAAAATGACCAGAATCAAGATCAAGCCCCAAGCATTTTTTAAATTCTTGGTAATGATGATGAAGAGATAACCCAAAATGAGATAGATGCTGCGAAAGCCAATAAAAGTCTCCTCAAGATGATGGAAATTCTCCTTGTAGAAGAGAAGGAGAAATATTTTCTAGAACTGGCTAAACAAGGGGCCAAGTTACCCCTAGATTTGAAAGTAGAGACACTTGTGGCCAAAGAAGAGGAAAATGAGACCGCTAAGTTGCAAAAGATGGTCCAAGACATGCAAGACCAAATAAGTCAACTTGTGAAGGATAAGGATAAACCAACACAATAGTTTACATTGGAAAACATTTATCCTTTCCCCTTTGATAAAAGTCTTCACATGCCACCTTTCCCCAAAGGTGTAGGACTTCCCAAGTATGACAAATATCTGGGTACTACTGATCCCTGGGATCACTTGAGAGAGTTTGGCGCTCTATCCATGGAGTTCATACATGATTAGAATTATCTCATGCACCTTTTTCCTCATAGTTTGGGTGGGCCAGCTATGGAGTAGTTCTCTCGACTACCCACTGGCATCAAGACTTTTGACAAAATTGCTAATTTGTTCCTCCAGCATTATTTGCACAATATCCAATATCCAGTCAATATCCATGATCTTTGTAATCTGAAATAGCGACAAGGGGAACCTTTCTTGGCATTTCTCCAGAGATGGAGACAACTCTGTTCAAAATATCCTCACAAACTACCTGAGTCTGAAAAGCTCGATATCTTCTTAGATAATCTCATCCCCAATTTTGGATATCAAGTATAGTTGCAAGGTCCCCTAAATTTTGATAATATGATTAAACAAGCTATGAGGATAGAAGCATTTATGGTCAAGAAATGAGAGTTGATCTTGAACAAGGATAAAAAACATGGGTCTTCCTCCTTGAACAAGGATAAAAAACATGGGTCTTCCTCCTTGAACAAAGACAAAGGTAAGTTTTTCAAGAAAAATAGAGATGTTGTAAATGATGGAGTTGTTGACAATGTGACCCCAAAACCTTCAAAGTCTATTTTCAACCTTACCTCTCATTTATAGGAGGCCAAAGCCATTGAGAAGGCTATGACAAATACTTAGCAACCTTCAAGATTTTTTGGAAACAAACCTTGGGCCTCTCAACCCAAGAGTGAGTTTACTTCCTTGGGAGAACCCCTTGACGTGGTTTACAAGAATCTTGTGCAAAAAAAAATACTCACTCCTTTGGAAAATTTACGTCCCTATGACTGGCAATCACGACCTGCTTGGTGGAATGAAACCACATACTGTGATTATCACCAAAATAAGGGTCATAAGACTTCTGGCTGCATTCAGCTTAGACATAAGATCCAAGATTTCATTGAAAATGGGGATATCATTGTGAGCAGTCATAATAAGAACTCATATCATTAGGCATTTAAAGACCCCTTTCCTCCTCATGAGAAGGGTGAATCTTCCAAGACCAAGAATGCCAATGCCAAGGTTAACTACACATACACTACCAACGGCAATGTCATTAATATGGTTGAACTTGTTGAGGTTGAATATTGTGATGTGATCACTATCAAGGGGATTGAGGATGCTCTTAAGCCTAAGACTCCATTTGTCTTGTGAGGCCCTGTGTCTCATCCTTCCAAACTAGAATCATCTCATGATTGTGCGAATGTTGTTACCTAATCTCGTGTGAAGATCACCATTAAGGGTCCCAACCCTTCTACATCCACACCGAAGCAAACTGTGGATAAAACTATTGTTGGTCCTACCAACAAGAACTTGAAATCAGTCCCCACACCTAGTACTACTAATTACAATGTTCTAGACCAGTTCCAATGTACCAACACTTAGATCACTATCTTTGAGTTGTTGAAGATCTCACCTACTCATAGATAGATTCTTGATAAAGCCCTCGCTGAGGTAAATGTCCCAAAGGATTTGGATCTTGATCAATTTCAATCCATGGTGGGTCACCTAACCTCACCTCATTATCTATCTTTCTCCAAAGAAGATGACCATTTGCTGAGCCATCCACACAATGCCCCTTTACATATTGAAGTCGTGATAGGCCCAAAATGTGTCCGCCACGTCCTCATTGATAATGGTGCTAGGCTTAATATTTTCTCTGCTAAGCTGCTCACCCAATTAGGCTATGATGAAGATTGCATAGATGCCTACAAGGAAATTACCATTAAGGCATATGATGAAGAGGAATAGAAATCCAAAGGTCCGGTTGTGCTGACAATCCAAGTTAGGCCTATTGAGAGGGATGTCATTTGTCAAGTTCTAGACATTCCCCTTGCATATAATATATTGTTGGGAAGACCATGGATTCATGAAATATAGACGGTCCCATCTACATATCATCAATGTATCAAGTTCCCATTCCATGGAGCAGAAGTGACAGTACTTGCCAATACAAACTATTCTTGCAATACACTCACACAATCTGCAGACAACCTTGTCCCAACTAATAGAGAGTCTATTGAATTCTACGATGCCAAACTCAAAGAAATGGAACATACTCTAAAGCTCAAAGATATAGGCATGGGGGGGTATCAGATAGAACCTATGTTATCATTAGAAACTTTGCCTCCATCTCTGCATTCCTATGGGAGACCCTTTGAGAGTAATAAACCCTCTACTAGTTATCCTCAAATAGTCTATGATGGTGCCTTTGTATGGGACACAATGCCACTAGAAGATGAGGATGAGGAAAGAGATATTATAGCTTGGATTTATAAAAGAAAAGACACATCTAAACAAATCACTCCTTCTCATGATATAGAACATGAATCAAATACTGAAGGCTTCAAGCTCATGAAACACTTCGGCTATAAAGGGAGTGGCCCTATAGGGGTGAATGATAATGGCTTACTTGAACCAATTGAAGCCACAGGTCATCGAACCAAAGACACCACAAGTCTAGGCTTCAAGAAAATCCCATTTCATTTAGGGATCAACAAATTTATACCAGAACCAAAATCCCTGCCAGAACTTGAAAGCACTACCACAGTTGCAAATCTAGAGGACAGCTCTAATGAGGATATCTTTCCCTATCCTATTCCTCTAGATTTTTCTACATTCCTTGCAGAACTAGATGATTTTGTACCACATTTTAGTACAACAGAAACTAATAGTGATTTTGATGAAACTACCTTGGGTACCCCACTGACATACGAGAAATTGATAGAAATCCAAACTACTGATCCTAATTATGCAGGTGAGTTGTACATGCCACAATCCTTTCAAGAGCAGTTCAAGAAAGAACAAAACTAGCAAAGCATCTATACCACAAGAGATAAAAATGAGTCAAATGGTACAACAAGTGTTGATGGAATTCCCATGTCAAGCATCAATGATTCACATGAGTATAAGTTTGATTCTCTGTCTGATGAAACTTTTGATAAAGATATAGATGTTGTTCATGTGTATGAAAACCTTCTCGAATTAGGTGAAGGGTCTAGTGTTAGGACGACCAAGTGTGATTCCACTAACGCTAACATTCCCTCTACTTCCACTGTGACATCTCGAAGGGACTCAAACACACCTCTGGATGAGACTGATCTAGGTCTTGACTTACTCATCCACGCTTTCAATGACTATAATGTGAACACACTTGAACCCACCATTTCTCTTTCACTCCAACATCCCAATCTCATCAACTAGAACTCTACATCCTCATCTAGTGAAGTCTTTATTTTCTAGAATGACTATACTCTTGCTTGTTATCTCAATGTTGTCAAACCTGTAATTTTCTCCACCAGTGAAGACAATGTCAACATGACTGAAGCTGATATTGAGTATCTCAGTCACAAAATTATAATAAAAAAGAATAGGTGCTCTGATGGTGAAAACCACATTGTGGCAGTGTCAGAGCCAAAAAAAGAAAAAATAAAGGACATATCTGAGGGTGAAAACCTCTCCGAGGTGCCCAAGGATGAGACACTTGATACACTTCCAAGTCATTTTCAAGAAAGATCATCACTGTTGATTAAGCCAACCCAACTAGTGAACTTGGGTATAGAAGCTGCACCTCAGATTATTCATTTGGCACAATCACTATCTACAGAAGAGAAAGAAGAATTCACTAGTTTCTTTTGAAACAAGAAAATCAATTTTTCATGGACTTACTTTGATATTCCTGGATTGGATCCTAATCTAATCATGCATCATCTATCTATTGCACTAGGCATTTAGCCTATCAAACAAAAGCTTTGTAAGATGCATCCACATGTGGCACTCTTAGTCAAGGCAAAGTTAGAAAAAATTCTCAAAGCTGGTTTCATCAGAGCCATTGACTACACAGAATGGATTTCTAATATTGTTTCAGTTACTAAGCATGATAAATCCATTCAAGTCTGCACAGACTCCTGAGACCTGAATAAATCATGTCCTAAAGATGACTTTCCATTACCCAATATTGACATGATTGTGGATATGATGATAGGCTATGAAATGTATTCTCTAATGGATGACTTCTCTCATTACAATCAGATAAAGATCGTGCCAGAAGATCAAAGAAAGACTATTTTCACATGTGCTTGGGGAAATTTTTGTTGGAATGTCATGCCCTTTGGACTTAAAAATGTTGGAGCTACATATCAAAGGGCTGTCATGACTATCTTTCATGACATGATACACAAAACAATGGAAGATTATGTGGATGACACTTTGGCTAAAATCATGTAGCGAAAGACACATCTTATAGATCTAGGTCCTATACTAGATTGAATGGAACAATTTAGTCTGAGGCTCAACCCAAAAAAGTGTGCATTTGGTGTCACTTCTGGCAAGCTATTAGGTTACATCATATCTGCTAAAGGCATAGAGGTAGATCCTGAGAAAGTTCAAGCTATCATGGAAATGCCTCCACCAAAGAACATCAGTTAGATGAGAGGACTTCAGGGTAGACTACAATCCATTCAGTACTTCAATGCACAACTGGCTGATAAGTCACAACCATTCACCAAGACTTTGCATAAAGGTGTGACTTATGAGTGGAATGAAGACTGTGATAGAGGGCTCACACAGATCAAACAATATCTTGCAAATCCACCAATCTTGATGCCTCCTATTCATGGGAAGCTTCTCATCCTCTACATCTTAGCTAGGGACACATCTTTGGGTGCCCTGTTGGCTCAAGAAGATCAAAATAACAAAGAACAAGCCATTTATTACATCATCATAACTCTGGTCTCTTATGAGATGAACTATTTAGTCATTGAAAAAGCTTGTCTAGCAGTGGTGTTTGCTTCACAGAAACTGTGACACTATATGCTTGCTCACACTACAAGACTCATTGCTAAGATTGATCCATTAAAGTATCTACTCAGCAAAGCTTCCCTCACAGGTAGACTGGAAAAATGGGTCATGATACTCAATGAATTTGACATTGAGTATGTAGAGAGAAAGGCTATCAAAGGACAAGCAATTGAAGATCAGTTGGAAGAAGATCCTCTCAAGGATCATCAACCATTAAACATTGAGTTTCCAGATGAGTCCATAATGATTCTTACACATCAAACATGGAATATGTTCTTCAATGGATCGTTCACCTAGTAGGGGTCAGGTGCTGAAATATTATTCATTACCCCACAGAGATATTCTTTACCTAAAGCTTACAAAATGTTGTTTCCTTGCACAAACAACATTGTTGAGTATGAAGCTTTAATCAATGGCATGATGATAGCCATCAAATAGCATGTGGATGAAATTAAATTCTTTGGAGACTTACAATTGGTCATCAATCAGGTTAATGATATCTATCAAAAAAAAGATGATAAGATGGTGCCTTATAAATGGATGGTCGATGATCTGAGAAAATACTTTGCACATATCACTTTTCAGCAAGTCCCAAGAGTAGATAACAAAGAAGTTGATTCCATGGCTACTCTTGCCTTCATGCTACAAATGCTAGAAAATGACTTCAGACATGAATTCCTGGTGGAGACAATACGCTACCCAACCTATAATACCCCTGAATCTAGGATGATCTGTTCAGTCATTGGACATGATTCATCCCACTACCATCATATCTACTCCTACCTCTAGGACCAGAATATCCCAGACACTTACACCCAGAACAAAAAATGTCACCTAATCCATAGTGCTTCATGCTATGTCCTTGTGGCTAATGACTTGTATAGGTAAGGTCTAGATGGTACCCTCCTTAGGTGTTTAGAGCTTGACAAGTCCAAATGTGTGTTAGCTGAGGTGCATGAAGGCATCTATGGTTCTCATTTAGGCGGCCTTATATCAGCTTGTAAACTTATAAGAGCTAGTTACTATTGGGTGGATATGGAAAAAGAAGCTACACAATATGCCAAATCTTTCAAACAGTGTCAGCTCCATGAAAATATGATTCACGCTCCCGCCAAGGAGCTCATTCCCTTCATCAGTTTCTGGCTATTTCACCAATGGGCCTTTGATTTGGTGGGTCAAATTCATCCCTCTTCCTCTAGAGGACACAAGTTCATTATCACTACTATAGATTATTTTACTAAATGGGTTGAGGCAGTACCTCTAACCATAGCTAATGGAAAATATGTATCTAGGTTTATACTAAATTATATCATCTGTGGATATGGTGTACCCTCCTTAATAATCACTGACAATGAGGGGTAGTTCAAGAACAAGGATCTAAAGGAATTATGCACTAAGCTCAAAATCATTCAGCACTAGTCTTCCATCTATTATCCACAGGGTAATGGATAGGCAGAAGCATCCAACAAGATGATTCTCAAGATTCTACACTACACAGTTCACAAATTTGGTATAGATTGGCACCTCTAGATTAATTTGGCTTTATGGGCCTATAGAAAAAGCATTTGAACACCAACATGGGCCATGCCCTTTGCCTTAGTTTATGGTGTGGATTCTATGTTTCCTATTGAGGTCAAGATTCCTACATTGCGAGTCTCTTTGAAGGGCCTCATTACTAATGAAGATATTAGAATATCTTGGCTACAAGAGCTAGAGTTACTGGATGAACGTCGGCAAGTGGTGTTTGATCATCTTAGAGCATACCAGAAGAGAATGTGTAAGAGATACAATAAGAAGGTTAGACCAATGGAATTCCAAGTGGGTGATCTCATCCTGAGACAGAACCCCAAGAATCAACAGCAACGGATCCAGAAGGGAAAGTTTGAACCAAATTGGCTTGGTCCGTACATTATCACTGCAGCATTTGGGTCTGGTGCCTATCAAATCTCTACTACTAAAGGAGAACAACTCAAAGGGCTGATCAACGCTCTACACCTAAAGTGGTTCTACAGCTAAGACATTTTCTGTGTGCTCCTGTACATACACAATTCTGAAAAAATTCTAAAAAATTGCAAAATGTCCTAAAAAATGATCATCTTAGTGAAAACCAGGTAAACAGGTGCTTTGATGCATCTATTATCTTGGTGAAAACCTAGTAAACAAATGCCTTGATAATACCAAAAAAGAATAAAAAATTCAAAAAATAAAAATAAAATAAAAAATTCAAAAATACAAAAAAATAAAAAAAGAGAAAAGTACAAAAAAAAATTGAAAAAGAAAAAATGTCCCATTGATGAAAACCTGACAAACAGGCATCATGGTAGTAAAAATAGAATCTCTGCCAAGATGGTGAAAACCTAGTAAATAGGCACCTCTTGTTCCCCAATTCTATAACTATTACAACACTGCTTGGCCTTGTACAGATGTTTCTTGCTTTCCTGCTTTAGTTTGCTTTCTTGTCTTTCCTATTTTTTTCTTTCCTTCTTTCCTGCTTTAGTTTTCTAGCTCATGCATTCGCTCTCAGCTATCTTCAAGATTTTACTCAACTCTACATGGATTGAAACTGGTCACACTTGGGGGCACCTTCCTGGTGGTCTAGGGGGCATTGTCCTATCATTTTCAGAGGATTTTCTTTGCATTAGTCACCAGTGGTTCTCACTGCGTCTGTCTACTGATGCCTAGCTATTATTGAGATTTATCCCCTTGAGGATCTCTCGTGTATCAGTCACCAGTGGTTCTCACTATGTCTACCTACTAATACCTATCTATCGCTTGGATCTCTCTCTTGAGGATCCCTTGTACATTAGTCACTACTGGTTCCCACTGTGTCTTCCTGCTGATGTTTCCACTAGTAGAATTTGGGAAATAAATGACCAGGTGACTAAACATTTTAGTCATGTGACTAAAACTGATCATGTTCTACCATTTTTTTAGTCACGTGACTAAATTTTTTAGTCACATGACTAAATTGATCATGTTCTACAAATATAAATGACTAAATAAATGACCAATTTGGTCATCGGGTAAAATCAAAACTAAAATGACTAAATAATTAGTTACCCTAATAAAAATGACTAAATGAATGATTAATACTCCTTTACACATTAACATTTGATAATATCATATATTTATATCTTAGAAGTTGCATTTCACCAATAATGTGTGTTCACCAATAGACTTATTGTGCGAACATTATTCCAGCCACTATTTGCCAATATCTCTAAATGGTAACTATATTTAAAACTGAGCATCTAAGCATTTTGCAATTAGAATTTATATAGATCAGGTGCATATAATTCATAGACATTATCAAGGTTTTTTAAAGTGTTATTTGTGGTAGTAGATTGGTTACTATATTGTGGTAGCTATCAAGAGGGGAAGCATTTAAATCTCTCTAGGGTACTTCAATTAACAACCTCTAAAATTGTGTAGCCTACATATGACATCTTATTTGTTGACATCTCACACCTTTTTTAACCAAATTAACAAGCTTTCCATCTAGTCATAGTTTTAAACTATTTTCTCTTTCCCAGCTATGCATTTGTATTTATTTCTGAGTTTTAATAAAATTAAATAAGGCAAGTGTGAGAATAACATTTTCTTAATGGCGAGAATATTTAACAAACACTTAGTAATATTTATCTCATTTACTCCTATAATGAACAAATATAGAAAGATAACAAACTCACATTTCAATATTTATTATAAAGTAAATAAAATAGATTACTTAATAGATATTAACTTAAATTAATATCTATTAAATAATATACTTAATTTACTTAATAAATCTTAGCAATATCTATCATTATTTTTATTGAAGTTTCATAATAGAGATGTTAGTAATATGTAACATTAATATAGGCTTTGTAAATTTCATAATAATCTATTAGTAAGTTGTTCATGTTTTTTGACTTTATATAATTTATATGAAGTTCATTATAAACTATTTTAAAATAAATTCATCTTCAATATAAATTTTATATTTCATTGGATATATTTGACATTTTTAAATTTATATAATTAAATTATAATTATTAAGTTTTAATATTATACTATTCACTATTTAACAAATTTATATTAAAAATTACTTTTTATTGATATTAATTTTTATCATATATTAAGTTATATTCTCTTTAAATAGAGATAAACTACATACATATGATAGTAAAAGGGTTAATTAGCTATAACATATATGGTTGTTTTAAATAATTAATGTATCAATTAGTAAACATAACATAAGGACGTAAGTAATTATTAAGTAATTCGCATTGCATTAACCTAATTTGAACCTTAAAGGAAAGAATAAATTAATAATTTTAAATTATCTAACATTATATTCACCATTCATGACTTAATTTTGCTATATGACATAAAATATATTCATATGTTAAAATTAAGATCTATCTTACTATTTTCCCTTTTTAAGAAAAATACACCGATCTAAATGATATTTTTGGGCTTCTTCTACATTTTGGAGAGGAATCAAAATCTTTTAGTTTTAGGAGGGAATGCAAATATTTAGAGGGAAAAGCAAAGGAGTTGTGAATGTAAAAAATTTTAGTGTTGTAGCGGGAATGCACAGGCAAGTATCAAGTGTAGGAGTGAAAGAAATTCTTTGTACAACAGGTAGGAGCGAAAGGGTTTTGTGATTTTCTCTTATCAATGCTTCCCATTTTTATCATTGAAATCATTGACACCCTGTCATAATATATGAAAAATCTTATTGTAAGAAAAACTTTGATTCATTCTATTTTGTGGCTATGGTTAATCGGTCCACAACATTCTTTTCTAGGGTTTTATTTCCTTGATTTCTCCATGTATAGGGTTTCATTATTCACATTTTTGTTGCAATTGTGGAGGTTTTTAACCCAAGGTTTTGTCTAATTTTTTTTCCTAGCATTGTAAATCCATTGCAGTTTGGGCCATGTGAATTTTTTTTTATTTCTACATATCTTATGCACTGGCTTAAGAAATTAGAGCATAAAATTTACCCCAAATTGATGTGCATATACTTTTGTTGGGATATCATGATGGTTTGTCACAATAGAGGCTGATATTGTTAATTTTTGTAGGTTGTGGATTTGTTTATTCAAAGGCACAATGCAATTTTCCTTTTCTATGTGATTTGTTTTCGTGTATTGCTTCTCTATATTGTAGGGTTTTCCTAGTATTTTTTGGTCATTAATTTAATTTAAATTTTAATGTTTAAAATCATTTTTAATTGCATTTCCCTACTTCTTGTGTTCCTGTTACAACTCTTATGTTGTGTATTGTTTGACTAGTCAATTGTGAAACTGGTAATATTTTTCAGTTTTGTTGGTTGTGGACTGTGGACTTTGAAAATCTAGGCCTCTACTATGCTTAGTTTTTTTTTAGAATTTTATGGAAAACTTCACAGTGACCCTTCAATTTCTTTAAATAGTGTGCACACCCTTTTAATATGTTTTCTTATTCTGACCTAGACACATTGAGGTTGAAGTTAGAGACAAGAATGAAAATACTATCAATTCCATTTCTTGTATATGCATTTAAATTCAATTATTTGGTCTCAAATTTTTAATCTCTAACTCTTTCCTTTTGCTTTGATAGTAAAAAATTGAAGATACTTTTATAGAAATTATGTAAAAGAGATTGGAACTTAAGTGGATATTTGTTTGTAGTCTTCCAAAAATTTATTGTGGATGTTCTTTCCTGAACAAGACTGCTGATTTTTTGTAGTCATTTTTCTAGGAGTTTATCTTACCCAACTTTAGTTTCCTTGATCAGGTCATAACAAAGCATAATCTCCCTAGAAGATCAATATGGAATAAATGTTGGGTAAATTTAACTTCCATATTAAAAGAAGCTCTAACTATTTGTTAGTGTTGCATAGGGTATATGATGAGTTTATGGGTATAGAATATGGAGACAATAGAATAATTTTATCCTATTAATATTTTTTGTACAAAATATCCAAGCCTAAATCAAAATTGAATGCATCCACCAGAGATTGCCAATATGTCACTCTTTGTGGGACTTTTAATTGAGAAATTTTATTTCTTCATAATTTTATTGTCTTGGTTTAAAGAAATGATCAAATAGGTGTGATGGATTTCATTTATAGATATTGATTGTTGTTCTCTTTTGCATGGATCTCACAGATAATTATGTTAGTAGTTCTATATCTAAAGAATTTGGTTTCCTGCCTAGCTTGATAAAATTGTAAGTTCTCTATTTTCTTCTCTCATAGAGCATTGTTTTGTTAATTTGTTCCACTCATGGAGAATGTTTTCTAGATAATCCTGAATGACAACTGTGTTAGGACTATTCTACATTTCTCATCAGTTAGAGATAAGTAATTACAAATGAACCTATTAATAATCTTAAATGAAATAAGTTATGATCCCAAAGCTATTTATCAAGTATGAGAAATTCGAAGGGTTTTGCGTAAATTTTTTGGTATTAATTAGAAACTGCATTGAATGTGTGGAACACACATTATGTTCCCGACGATTCCAATAGATATTAGAGGTGCAATTTACCTCACAATTACATTATCCTCCATCCTCCCTAGTAAGGATACAATCATATATAATTTAGATTCATATCACCACATACGAACTAGAAATGGCTAGACATTGTCATGCCTGTTGTCCATCTTAAGTTTCTTTTGTGATGTTAAGACTATCTGAGAAGACATATTTGTTCTCATCAAGTCATTACAATAAGACAGTTGTCTAGAACCCCCTTCTTTGTGGCAACTTCTCCACAAACCAAAGTGTGCAAAGAAGAGGGCATACTTGTGGGAAGAGGGGACAAAATCCCTATATTTTAAGAAAGATCACTACAAATGGAAAAGTGATGGGGAAAAGGGGAAGAGCATAGTCCCATGCTGGTGAAGGCAGCAAAGATCACCTTGTATCCTGATCTTGAGTGAGATGTCCCTCATTTTAATGTAACTAATATACCTATTACTTCTTGGAATAATTTCTATTAGTTTCCTTATGTTTAGGAGATTAGTAAACCAACATTCAATGATAGAATTAACAACTCATAGGCTCTTAATCCAGTCTAAAAGAAAGCACATATAATTATGCTGCTACAAAACATCACTAGTTTGATTCAATCATACACTAGGCAGATCTACATACAACCCTAAGGGTTTGTGATGCTAAATTTATTTTTAACATTAAATTGTATTCAAATTAGAACTAAACCCTACACACATGAAGCTTGATTTTACTCATGAACAACCTATTTTCTAAATAGGATTCGCAAGGAGTGCCTAGATCTAAATATGAGTGATTGGAGACCTTGTTAGATTGCCCGCATATGAAATGAATGACTGCAAGTTTTTAGGGCCTAGTTCTAGATTTGTAACAAAAACGTTATATGTAGGAAAAGTAGCTACTATATTCTTCTTCCTCTAACCCTTAGATTGTTGAGTGGTGAATCTAAAAAAGAATGGAGAGTCTAAATTATAGTTCACTGTAAGCTATGCCTGGTAATTTCTAGCAGTCTGGATCATGGACAGTCAAACTAAATTAGTGAACAATTGCAGAGCATTTCCTTATTATAATATCACCCTCCTTTTTATGAGTTTCTCTAAGCACATGAAGTAATGAGTGGTTCGTCATTATAATTCTGATTTTTTCCTTAGATTCAATGGTACAAAGGTAAAAACAATTTGTAGCTGACTTTGTGTTCAATCATATCCCTATAAAGATGCCTCATTGGCACCATCCAAAAATGGTATGATTCCTTCAAAATGATAATGTACTCTTGTACAGGCAACACTTGATTACATTCTTAATCTCCCACAGTGCCCGTGATCCTAAAATTAAAAAAGAGATCACAAATATTTGTTCAATCTGCAAACCCTGATTAGGATTTTCCAAGACAAAGGTATACTTTTCATCCTGATCCTATAAGGTGCAGTCAAGGGGCTTTGTCCCCTATTGCATAGTAGAAAAAAA
The DNA here is from genome assembly GCA_027943335.1 of Chamaecyparis obtusa. Taxonomy (NCBI): domain Eukaryota; kingdom Viridiplantae; phylum Streptophyta; class Pinopsida; order Cupressales; family Cupressaceae; genus Chamaecyparis; species Chamaecyparis obtusa. Next base: position 2,281,841 of record BSBK01000335.1, read on the forward strand.
GTACATGAAATAGATCAATTTCCAAAAGCCAACTAGATGTTCAAATGTGTTCCAAAGCTTGCATTTCTAATTTCTTGTTTTGGTTTCCTAGGACCCAAATTCTGGACGCCAAGTTTGAAAATTAATTTTAATTCATATGTCATATTTTATTATATTTATTTTTATACTTAAATAAAATGTTGAAAATCACTTTTATATTTTGATAATAATATTGTTGTTTAGTGGGAATAGAGGGGACATGAGACCAAGGAGCTACATTCTTTGACTTATATCATAGCATATTCAAGATATTTTACCACATCAGAAGGCAAGAAAATTCTCTCATTAGATGTGATCATCACAGAAGAGCATAAAATTCCTATTTTTAGTCTTGGTTTTGTTTGTTATAACTATAAGCTACGCCCTTTCAATTTTCATTATGTATCTAATTTCCATCAGGATATTTAATCTAGATCAAAGGATAGGCCTTATTGACATCTAAATATATAGATTTACTGTCAGATTATTTTAGTTGCACTATCTCATTACCTATAACATGCCATCATAAATATTTTAAAGCCAAATGATAGTTTTTCTTTAGCATTACAAATTCTTGCCTACCCTAAATGCGTATGTTTGCAAATATTGGTCAAGATTCAAGAACTTTAGAGATGTCTATGGCATAGCATATGGATTTTTTTGATAGTTTTGATGTGGTTTCTGTAGGGGCTCACTCCTGAAGACAAAAGAAATTATAACTAGGCCTTAAAGCCACCCAAAAATACATATAAAGGATTTAATCAAATACAAATTAGATTCATATCGCACATACCAACTAGAAATGATTAATCAATATTGGTCTCCATCCTAAGTTGCTTTGTTGTTTTATGATTCTTTGAGTGGAACCTATTTTCTCATTAGAACTTTACAATAAGATATACTTCTTGTCTATACCATACATTCCTTGACAAGTTATTCAAAAACTAAACTATTCAGAGTAGGGTGCATGACAACAGGAAGAGGGGACAAAAAGGTGACATGAGTAATAGGCAAACTGATTCCTACCAAGGTGTCGAAGTCCGCCCCACATCCAGATCCTAAGGATCCTTATTCTCTAGAATTAGAGGGGGTTGACAAATAAAAGAAACATTAGCACAAATCTCAACAATTGCGGAGGGTTTCCAAGTACCTTAAGATTGTTAGGCATTGTGATTTTATTTACCTCCACCAAAAAGTTGGACCATGAGCTTTGGGATTGTAATTTGGAATAGTTTGTTGCAGTCACAAAATTAGGTACCCAATGAATGGCAGCCAATCCTAGTATTATAGATTTCAAAAATCACACAAGAACTAATGACCATTTCATATGTTCTTGATGGAAGAAATGCAATTTTCCTCATTATTCATGTCAAAAATTGCATGTTGTCTTACAGGTTGATAGTCTAGCAACAGGGACCTTTTATATCAATCTTCATCCTTACACATAGTGATAGCTTATCATATCAACCTTCCTAGGAGACACCTCTATAGAAATCTATTACAACATTCTAACAAACCCCTTTGTTCCTACAATTATATTTTCCCACCCTTCCTGTACTCTTATTAGATTATTTTTTCAACCCTTGTCATGTTCAATGAGGAAAATGTGTAATGAATTTACTCTTATCTTCTCCTTGCTACCATGCATCTCTCACACATATATTTCTTTTTATTTAACTTTTCACACCCATGATGAATGGATAATCATTTACTGTTGCAAGTACCAAGTTAGGACCCTGACCCTGTAATGAATGATCCAAATTTGTAACTTGTAATATCCCCCTTTGTAATATTTTAAGGTTATGGGACTATTTACCTTCAACTCCAATCACAAGATACTTATTTCTATTAAATACTTGTCAATGTGAGGTTAATTCCCTTAACACTGTGCTAGATTCATATTATTGACCAATTTGTAAATTGATTATGACTCCTAGGCTTTATAGCTTGTAGCACTGGTATGTTTTATGGGACATACTTGTAATGAATCACTAATACATAGAATGGATATGAATATACTAATGTGTAATGAGTGTGATATATGAATCTTAAACTATGTAGTATCCCAAGATTATGTTGATGTCAACGTATAGATAAATTGTTAGTCCTCAATCCTTTCAAAGGATATGAAAAGTATACTACCAAACAATATTTTAGTATGATCCTTGATGATGTATTATAATATATGGATCAAATATAAACTGGTATCTATTCTAATCTACAGTCATATGATATAATATATGGATCAAATATAAATTGGTATCTATGTAGATCTCTATAGTTTTGTTGACCATTAGTGCTTCACACTTAGTGGTATATCTAGGCAATGATGGTCGGTCATCACTGTGACCGAGTCATTTTGTAAAGGCCAAGTTATATATTATATACTTACCGAGCAATAGTACTACCGAGTAAAGTCATGGTCACTATGTGTTTGTAATATGCCGAGTATAGTTTTTGCCGAGTTACATATATCAATGATTACCAAGCGACAAAGAAGTTTAACAGATGCCGAGTATAGTTAATGTCGAGTGCCAGGAATAACTTTTGCCGAGTTAGCCAAGAATGAAATACAAGTTTGGAATGGCACAATGATTGAGGTAAACCATTTTTGGTGATAGTGGTGTTTTGTATTTTTTCTATTGAGGTAATTACACATCCATTTTGTTATCATTGATCCCTATGTAATACCTAGAGCCAATCAGAAAATTGTATAGCTTAAGCGACAATAGAAATAAATCTGAACCGTAGATCTTGAAATGGTAAAACATTTTTGTTATTATATAAGGAAAAGATCTAAACCAAGAGAAGTGTGTGAATTAGAGAGATAAGAGATATTGAGATCAAATGAGTATGAGAAAATGATCAGAGAGGTATATTCAGAATAGTTAAGTATTCAGACAGAGTCCAGTGACCAAGCTAAGTAGTGAAAGGATAGAATCAAGAAAGATTAGATAAAAGAGATCATAAATATACAGTAAAGAGGAGATCTGTAATCTTCATATAAGTGCAAATCGAAAGATCAGGTACTGAGACATTTTGACCAGTGTATAAGGGTAAATCTCTTAACCAATTAGTTTTAACAGACTTTATGTAATCTCTTTACCGAGTGCTTACTTTGTTGTAAGTTTGTAAATCCTTTAACAAGGTAGACTATATAAGTCTTTTAGCTTTTGACAGAGTAGACCTTTCACAGGGTAGATCATGAATTGATCACATTTTGTAGTTAGTAGTGAAGATTTGTGGGTGTCATCCCCACCCCAGTTTTACCTTTCAAGGATTTTTGGGTTACCAAAATCATGGTGTTATGAGTGATTTCATATATGCTACTTTATATGTTTAGTTGCTTACAATGATCAAGTTTTGTTTATGTCATGCATAAAGTTTTATCAGATTAAAAGGATAAAGTAGATAATATCTGATTCACCCCCCCTCTCAATATTACTTTTCCACTTATATTTCCAACAATTGGTATCAGAGCAGCAAGGTTTCTCTTAAGGAAGTCTAACCACTTGAGGAAAAAGATCTTAAAATGGAATCTTATAAACTAGGGAAGATCATAGAGAATCAAAAGATTGAAGTACAAATGGAATTGTAGCAACTAGAAGCAGCCAGAGGAGAATTGAAGAAATCTTTGAGCAAGAGAAGAGAGATTGAAATTCAACAAAATGAGCCACAATCCAAAGAAAAAGACATCTCTGGACTATTTGACAATGGCAACTCTGCCGAGAGTGATAAAGCTATAAAAGAACTATTGGATAAAAATACCATACAAAATGATGACATTAGAACTCTAAGGAGAGAACAAGAAATTCAATATGTCAGACTTTGTGAATTAGTGGAACAGAAAAAGAAAGCTAAAGATGATAAGACAATGGCTAAGGAAGACAAAAGACATATTGCAATCAGGCTAGATGAAAGAACAAATGACATGCAAAGGTTGACTAATAATCAACTAGATATGGTAAATCAGCTACTGATGGTTAATTAGGAATTGGGTAGGAAAGATATGGAAATCAATCAACTAAGGTCTGCAAATGATCTGTTGAAACATGATTTGAGAACTGAAAAGGAAATCAATGAAAGGATGAACAAACCCAATGAAGTTGCAAAATATTTTGAAGAGCTGTTAAGATCACCTATAAGATCCGGTGATAGATCTAGACTTGGACTGACTAAACATTCATATACTGAAGAAGGAGAATCATCAAAGAATGGTGAACAGAAGATTGCTAAACCAAAGAACACCAAGCCCACATGTCATCATTGTGGAAAGCTAGGTCATACAACCAACATATGTAGAAGAAAACATGGTAAGTCTGACTCCAAACCTAAGTTTAATGGACATTGTTTTAACTGCAAGAAGCATGGACATCAAGCACATGAATGTAGATCTAAAGCTAGCAATTCATCTACCTCACCCAAGTTTCAAGGAATTTGTTTCAGTTGTCAGAAATATGGGCACAAAGCATTTGAATGCAGATCTAGACCCAGGTGGTCATCAAATGAGCAAACCAAGCCAGTCACAAAGCACAACTATTACAATTGGGATTACAACACTTGGTACAATTGCCATTATTATGGTAAATATGGACACATTTGAGCAAATTGCATGAAGACTCATTTTAGAGGCAAATATAAAAGTTGGATAAATGGAAGCATGGTCTGTTACAAATGTAATAAGGTTGGTCACTTAAAAGAAAGATTGTAGATCACCCATGCTGAACAATGATAATAATCAAAATGAAGGCATTTGTGAGAAACTAAAGAGTCAGATAGAAAAGACATGGAGGAAGAAAGAAGAAGAAAACTCAAGCGAAGCTAGAACATCTATGGTCACCCAATCCGATGGATCAGGTGATCACACCTCTTCTAATTAAGCTTGGAAGGTATGTTCAGAACCGAGTCTTGCAAAGTCTTATTTTTCATCAGTTCCTAACATAGAATTGAGCAAAAGTCCATATTTGCATAGATGAAGATGCATTAGGACATATTTGAGAAAAATAGAGAATTTCATTTTTTATGCCAAGCATCAGTATCTTGACCAAGCTATCAATGTATGTCGAGCACCTGCTATGGCTGAAATGCTATGTACACTGAGCTGTATCGCAACGGTTATATCGACCGAGCTTTTGAGTTTGTCGAGACAACTGTAATCCACCAAAACCTATACAGAGCATTTGTGAGGCCCTAATTCTATTTTTTTCAGATTCTATAAAGCGGAAAGTTTCCATTAATTTTATTTCACCAAGCTATTTGAGATTTCAGAAGAGCGATTCAGAATTTGTGAAACCAGTTTAAGAAAGGCGATTCTAAATTTTCTCAGCGTGTCGTTGACAAAATTCATCTACAAGGTTATTGACAAAAAAGGTACTTTGTCGAGTAAATATTTTGTTTTCAAAAATTACAGTTTAAAATGGCATCATCTTCATCTGCACCAATCAAGAAACAAGGGATGGAATTTTTCAATGTGCAACTTGTAAGGAATGAAGTTTGCAAACCTAAGGTATTCAAGGCAATGTCGTAAAGTGCTATTAAAGGAGTTTTAAACAGAGCCCTATCTTCCATTCTAGAGAATGTGTTATTGATGAATGATGTTAGGTCTTGCTACATGTGTAAAATTGGAGAAATCGATGATTACAAGATCAGGGAAGCATATGCTAAACTATGTGTCAATGAAGTGTTGAAGCCAAAACATAAGGTTGTTGCCGATCAAGGGTTAGTGCATGCCCTGAATTTCTTGCAAAATTTCAAAGTGGAATGGATAAAGATTGTTTTGAGTCGAGTACACGACATGCATTTATGGCTAGAAGACAGACCGGTGAAGATCACAAAGGAAATGATACATAAAGTCACTGGTTACCCTACAATCGATGGAAAAAGAATGATAAAATGTGTCGGAAAGGAAGATATTCAAGCTAAAACCCAGGTAGTTTGGAACAAATGAGGAATGATAATTTCCACCATAGTAGATCCAGAAATTGACTTTGTTGTTAGAGTCATCTCACACAAGCTTTATCAATCCAATCGGTTGGATAGCGTCCCCTGTATGGCAGTGGACCAGGCATGGAAGATAATCAAGAAAGGACACATGTATGACCTTGCCGAGCTCTAGCTGACTCAACTTGCTGAGAACTTGAACTCCATCCAGATAGTGAAGAATTCTATGTGTAAGTTCAGTTGCTTACTAATCTGTCTATTCTTTTATGTCAAGAAGTGTTTTCCTACACATGGAGCTGTTACATGGGACAAGAAGAAACCCATCACTGTTCAAATAAATAATTTTATAAATCAGATTGGTGATGATTTTTAAGGAATAATGGATAACTATTTCATTGAGTTTACGAAGAAGATGAGAAATAGGACTAGAGTCCCTGTGTCTTTGATTTAAAAATACAGCAAGGATATATGTTTTCTGGTAGACACAAACTTTACTTATGCACAGGCAATCCTACCTAGGGTTTCATGGTTAATGCCATTACCCTATGAACTCAACATAGATGAAGCTACTGCTGCAATCACAACCCTCCTAGCTAAAGAAATTGATAATAAGGCACCTTACCTTGGAACATTTGAAGAAGCCAAATCCAAGATCTCTTTGGGATTATTGGCTGCCACCACAAAGAGGAAAAGAAAGAAGATAGTGAAAAATTTGGAACATTATGTTAAAGAATCTGAGAAGGATACACCACTAGAGTTGACCCAAGGATTGGGAGAAGATGAACAGTGTGAAACTAGTGGTAGTGAAAAAGAAGAAGAAAAAGAGAAGAAACCAGTAATTGCTGAGTCCCCGGCAAAGAAAAGAATGTTGAAACTTAAAGTGTCAGTGACACCATCACTTAGGCCCAAAACTAGATGAACTACTGCCAAGACTCCTAAGATGCCTCCTACATCTGCTAAGCAAAAATCCACTCAACCCAAGTCAGTGCTGACTAAGGCTATGAAGAGGTCAAGAAGGAAAATTGTTCTAACACAAGATGATGATGAAGAAACTAAAAGTGATGGAGTAAAAGGGAAGGTCACACAATAGGGTACACAACAACTCACTGTTGATGAATTGTGTCATAAGATTACTAGTTCTGTAGGAGTGGATGAGTTGAAAAGATTAAAGTTTGGAAACATGAGCATTGGAGATAAAGAGAAAGTAGAAGATGCTAGTCTTGAAATGTTATGCATTTTCAAGATGCTGCCAATTCAAATTGAAAATAGAATTCCTAAGGAATTATGCAACAGGGTTGCACAGAAATGGGAGTATGTTATGCAAACAAAGAAGGAAATACAAGAAAGTACATTAGCACAAGTTGAGTCCTCTCTCACCCCTGCCAACATCAAATAGATAATTGAGCAATATAGAGGTAAGTTTGATCCCAAACATAGAGCCTATCTAATTCTTCAACACAAGGTTGAAGATGTTGTACAAGAAAGTATCAAAATTTGGAAGATACTGTTTGGATTGTTGCCCAACAAGGATGAAGGAAAGGATGCTACCACTTCAAAAGTTGTTGAACCTAATAACAAAAAAAATAAAATGGAGACTGGTACTCCTAAGGAAGTGAAAACACAAGATACATCTGAGGTTCACATTGTTGACATACCCGATGAGAGCCCCATTAAGAATTTGTTTTTAACTAAGGATGATTTAAAGAATATGAAAGCAACTGATACACCCTTGCCAGGTAGTAACATTGTACTATTACAAGTCATGGATTATCCCACAATTACTAGCACATAATCTATTGATGAGAATCCTACTCTACCTGAAGTTGCTACTATTGACAAGTTAGTCAATACAAGCCTTACTAAGGAACCCATCAAGTCGGTACCACTAACTCAATCTACATCTGCCGAGGAAGAGGACAAAGCAGAAGGCAAAATCCAAAGTCCTCCTATGGAAGAACACATCAAAGAAGACCAAGGAATTAAGTTAGATGAACAAGCTATTAGCCCTCATGCCAAGGATAAGGGGAAAGGAGAAGAAAATATCAAAGGAAAATTCATTGAGGAGCAAGAGGCAATAAAAGCTCTTGTACAAATGCCGAGTGGAAGCACCCCACTGAGAGCACAGAAGGAGAAAGATGAGGTAACAATTGATGAAGTCATTTTTATTCCTAAATGGGATATCGATAACCTCTCTTATGAGCAACTATAGATAATGAAGGATTTGCTGGCAAGGAAAATCAGGCAAGCAGAACTCAAAAGGGAGCATCAACAGAAATAGGTTCTTCATGAAATAAAAGATATATTTAATGAAGTATATGACTTATCAGATGTAAATAGTTCTGTTCTGATATTGGAACAACTTGTACACATTGTCCAGAAAGTAATAATGAAGTTAGTTGTGTAAGTGATAAGTTATTTGAATGGTCAAAATAGAGGTTTGAGACCAAAATGATGGAGAAGATATTTGCCAAGATAGCAGTGAAATAGGTTGAGCTGTCCACTTTGGTAAAGGAGATTGAGGGATTAGTTGTGAATGGATAGTCTCTATTGGCCAAAATATGTAATGTTGAACTGTTCACTAATGAGAATCAACAATTGCTTGATACTCTCAAGCAAGAGATTAAAGCTACAAGTCAATCCCTAAGCTTGGATACAGACACCAGTGCAACACATTATGTCAAAATCATGCAAACCCAAGGTAAGTTAGCTGAGCTGATGGCCAATGATGGCAAGATTCATTCTCGCCTACTCTTTATACAAACTATTTTGACACCTCATCTGGAGGCTATACAAAGAAAGTTAGAAAAGGATAAGGAATTAATCCAAAGTGATCCACATTTGTCCATAGCCAAGAGCCTCATCATTTTAGCTATCCATTTAGAAGTGCAGATAGAAGTTTTAAACATTGCTTCAACTGCTTGGACGAATGCACTCTACATGATCATGGTGCTCCATAAACCTTTTTTGGAGAAATTTTGTGAGCTACCTACTGATGAAGAAATTCATCGTGTCAAAAAAAAGGGGGAATCATCATGACACACGTACGGACAAGGACTGAATAGGGACAGGTAACAAAATTTTTGAATGTATATATATCTCAGGGGGAGTATTAGGCTAGTACAAACATATTTTTGTAATTGTAAGTACAAATCTCATGACAAAGTGTTTTTGCCACTAATGTCAAAGGGGGAGATTGTAGATCTCTATAGTTATGTTGACCATTAGTGCTTCACACTTAGTCATATATCTAGGCAATGATGGTCGGTCATCACTATGACCGAGTCATTTTGTAAAGGCTGAGTTATATATTGTATACATACCGAGCAGTAGTACTACCGAGTAAAGTCATGGTCACTATGTGTTTGTAATATGCTGAGTATAGTTTTTACTGAGTTACATATATCAATGATTACCAAGTGACGGAGAAGTTTAACCGATGCTGAGTATAGTTAATGCCGAGTGCCAGGAATAACTTTTGCCGAGTTAGCCAGGAATGACATACAAGTTTGGAATGGCACAATGATTGAGGTAAACCATTTTGGGTGATAGTGGTGTTTTGTATTTTGTCTATTAAGGTAATTACATAGGTAATTACGCATCCATTTTATTATCATTGATCCCTATGTAATACCTAGAGCCAATCAAAAAAATTTATAGCTTAAGTAGCAATAGAAATAAATCTGAACCATAGATCTTGAAACGGTAAAACATTTTTGTTATTATAAAAGGGAAAGATCTAAACCAAGAGAAGTGTGTGAATCAGAGAGATAAGAGATATTGAGATCAAATGAGTATGAGAAAATGATCAGAGAGGTATATTTAGAATAGTTAAGTATTCAGACAGAGTCCAGTGACTAAGCTAAGCAGTGAAAGGACAAAATCAAGAAAGATCAGATAGAAGAGATCATAAATATACAGTAAAGAGGAGATCTGTAATCTGCATATAAGTGAAAACCAAAAGATTAGGTACTAAGACATTTTGACCAGTGTATTAGGGTAAATCTCTTAACCGAGTAGTCTTAATAGATTTTATGTAATCTCTTTATTGAGTGCTTACTTTGTTGTAAGTTTGTAAACCCTTTAACAAGGTAGACTGTATAAGTCTTTTAGCTTTTGAAAGAGTAGACCTTTCATAGGGTATATCATGAATTGATCACATTTTGTAAGCCTTAACAGGAAAAACTCATTACTGTAGTAGTGAAGATTTGTGGGTGTCATCCCCACCCCAGTTTTACCTTTCAAGGGTTTCTGGGTTACCAAAATCATGGTGTTATGAGTGATTTCATATATACTGCTTTATATGTTTAGTTGCTTACAATGATCAAGTTTTGTTTATGCCATGCATAAAGTTTTATTAGATTAAAAGGATAAAGTAGATAATATATGATTCACCGCCCCCTCTCAGCATTACTTTCCCACTTATATTTCCAACAATCTATTCTAATCTATTCAAATATAAATTGGTATGTGTTATAATATATGATACTTCTCTGAAAGGAGCTTGAAGAAATAAATGACACACAACATGTATATATAATACATCTTGCTTCTGGTAATGGGTGACCCAAGGTGTTAAATCTCAACTCCACCCAGCTTGATAGCCATGTTGGAGTTTCCTGCTAAAGAAACATCTTTCCTAGAAGCCTGCTTCAATTGCTCACCTTCATGCCTATAGAAAACAACCAACACTGTTTATTTGTATCAGCAAGTTATTCCAGTGGCCTTTTTTGTGACCTGCATATTGTAAAAATAAACAAATAAATCTAGGGTGGGTATACAACAAATTCTCAATTCTAATGTTGAAAATAATCAGTAGAACCCCAAGAGGTACTTGCCACTTAAGTTTGCATATGCATCTAGTTGGCTAGATTAAATCCAAAATTTAAATGGTGGTGAAAAACACTGATATAAAAGTTCAAAACAATAAAAATTATTCACAAAGTTTAAAATAAAAAGAAAAAAGGATATCAAAGAACATCCTAATAATTGATTCCAATAAAAAAAATCAACCAATCAAATGAGAAATTCAGAGAAAAGACACTAAGCATAATGAAAACCACTAATCGAAGTCAATTCTAGCTAGAGAAGCATCTCTTAGGTTGAAAATGCAGGATGATAGTTCATCTTCCTTACCAACCTTAGAGCTTGTCCTATGTGACCTCGGTTACATTTTATTTTAAAAAATTCTCATTAAAGTATAACTCGTAAAGTTTCTTTTCATTTGACTAATTTTTAGCCCATGCTTGGAATAGTTGAAGGGTTGAGAAGACTTTCTTTTCTATATTTACTATTTGCACTTATGCTTCGATAGCATTACTTAAGTTTCTTTTTTGGGTTTCCTATATGAGTTTACAATATTTTTTAAAGCATGAGTGACTGGTGGATTTCATATATGGATTTAGAGTCTTTGAATAGGACACTTGAGACTGTTGTGTAAATGGAAGTCCAGATTTCCAATGAGGATTTTAAATGAAAAGAATGTTACTTAACAAAATATTAGATATTTTTTTGCAGTTTTTCTAGACCTGCTTGAATTTGAGGAGTTTTTCTTGCACGCATGAGCACAAACTATCATCAAAGAAAATTAGGAAAGAATTACTATAACAAATCACATTCAAATCTAAAACACAACTTAAAAAAGGTTTCCTGAGACAATAGTTAGATAAGCAACATGTCCAAGCACCTGAGCTCCATTTCTTAGTGTAGATGTTAAAGCTGACTTTACGAATACTAATTTTGCATTTGAAATATCCAAGCAAACACATCCAGCCTATAAAACACCAAGTACCACTAAATGTTAAAATTAATCCACATGTTTTAAAAAATATGGATCACAGAAAAAAGGGGAATTTAATGAGGAAGAAATGAGAAAATAATCAGATCAATATTACATTTTTCTACAAAAATCCAAATTTCATGGTCAATATGCTTATCATGGAAAATTATAACTCTTAAGAATTATCCTGAATTTACTCATAAAAAACTCCATTGTGTTGGTACTTACATCAGTAATCATATGAAAATTTTCCAAGAGTGAGTTCTTGTCATTTTGTCAATGCTAGCTGAGTTTTCTCCCATGTCAAAGTTACAAAACATCTTTATCTCAGTCTAATTGCAAACTGTTCAAGGTTACACCATCCAAGAGGAAACAAAGAAACTCCTAGCTATTGGAGATTCAAGCATAGAGCGTACGTAGGTGAATAAGTTCAACTAATGATAGCTCCATCATTAAAAAGGAAAGAAGGAATTGTCAAAGACTTGGAGAAGGCTATCAGATTAGAATAGTGTCAAAAAGAACTCCTCCAGCACTCCATTTGAAATGGTACATCAACATAAGGAAAATCAAGACAAGGAAAACTTTGCTTCAAAGATGTCTGAAATAGCTCCAAGTTTCACCAAGGATTGAAGGCCAAGCAAAATGTCAAGGGTATACTTTTGCAATGGCCAAGCTTAGGAGAACATGTGTCAAAAGGCTGGCAATGTCATCCTAAAGGCACACAACAAGTAAAACATGAACTTAGTCATACTTATCCTAGTAGTTGTGCCAACACAAAATGGCAATAAACAATGATAAATCAAAAGTGCAGCAAGGAGAAAATTTGTTCCAATAAAGTGGCAATGGCATTCTAAATTTCTAACATGGGTGGCAATTGTCTCATAAAACCATGACTAATATGATAAGTGAAAGGACTTAAGTGAGAATACCACTTTCTAAGTAGCATTGCCAGTTCAAAAAGGTGACCAAACTAGCAAACTCAATTTAAAATGGAAACAAAGGTGGTAGATGTGTTGCAAAAGTGTGCCAAGGAGAAAATTTATTGAACCCAAGTGAATATCACATTTTTTGAGTGGTTGAGCCAATTAAAAAAGTGATTGAAGTGGATAAGATCAAGAGATGTTGTGGCAAAAAGTTGAAGTGAATAAACATATGGTCTAATACTTTTCATGTGGCATTACCATTATCAAAATGAAATTTAAGTGGTCACATAATTATAAAATTTCAATTGGCAAGTATGAAGTGTTATAGTAGTGTTGTGACTTATGAAAACATCACCCATAAAAAATGGGACCCCCCTTATTCTTTTGTTTGCTTGCCCTTTTTTGTTTCACTTTCTTGGTGGCTCTAGCACCGGTCTCCTGAGATTCCTTCAATTTTGAGTGAGAAGTGATAAACATCTTTGTAATGAGAATACCTCCTCACATCTTCTCAACTTGCTTTCTGGTATATGCTAGTTCAAGTAGGGTCCCTTATGCTTAATATCCTCTTAGTCTTGCCAGGGAATTCATAAGGACATGACCTTATGAGTATTTTAAAGTGCATGTAATTCATGTCAAATATATGCATTACAGCTTCTGAATTTTATTTGAAATTTTCATTGTCCACTGAAATATGGCACCACAAGGACCTTTGGGTATCTTGCACACATTACTTCATCTAGGGACTTCATTTTGAAATGCTTAGGAATATTTCTAATTTTGTAGTCCTCAGAAACAATTCACATGCCTTGTCTATACTTCAAAATTTTGCATACATGTCTACCAAGGTAGTTGCAGCTACAACATCTAATGAAAATCCTATAACCTTTATTCTCTTATGGATGTCCATACCCTATCTTAGAGGTCCCATTTTGTCACAGGCTGGGAGTATGTTTGCAAGTCTGACCCGATCATCTTGAAGGCCTATTTGTTTCATTTGGTGAAAGAATGTGAGTTCTTTGTCAGGATACCCATGTCTTTTGTATGTTGTAATAATCATATCCCATTAAACACCTTAAATTTCATTCATCCATTCAAACACTTTAAGGGCATCAACCAAACTTTGGCACTTGCACTCGCACTCTCATCTTTTAATGCACTGGCCAAGTTGGTTGTGAAATTGTGTACTTAAGAATTTGCATGAGCTGCAAGAATTATGATTATTTTTGAAGTAAACAAAGAGTTGGACCCTAATGATGTCTTCCTTAAACTATGGAGTAGTAAAAAAAGGTTAGTAATTTCTTTCTCGACATTACTGGTCATCGACATGAAAATTAAAATACTTGCCCATAAATATATGAAGCTATGAAGTCTTATCTACATTCCAAAACTAAGAAATAAATTAATAAAGTACAATGTCATAGATCAGTAGGTGCACTGAACTTATCCACACTGTGATAGGAATAGCTGAAGTGGGCCAAAAATATGTTGTTAGGAGTAATATCTGAATATATGATAAGCCACATCCATAGTGATGCAATATATATTAATTTGTTTGGTAAAGTCAGCATTGCCTTAAAAAATAGTATGAAATTCAGTAAATTCTCCCCATAGTTGGCCATCTGCAATAGATACTACTCAGGATCAAATCTTTAGGTATGAAACTCTAATTGTAAAAATTATAACATGCATACATTCCGTAAGTCCAAAAGACCCAAGTCCCTAGAAAGGTTTTATGTAGCAAAGTGGCAACTGAGAATTTGATCTAAAACCAAAACTCAAAACAACACAAATGTAGACCACATGGGTTGAATCTAACCTAGGTGTTCAAGATTTCAATTTGAGTAAAATGTCCAAGCCCAATATATACATGCATTTTCCATTAACTAGTATTTTTTCAAGGAACCCTTCAATAGCTTGAGTGAGATTGATCTATGAACTAGTTTATGAGATAAGAACTTACAAACTCCATATGAATCTCATTTTGGTCGAGTGTTGATTGGATTAGTGAGGTTACTAAATAATGGTGGGAATATCTATACCTTGGGATTTTTTCTATTCATTTTATGGGATGGACTGTATTGCATGTGCTAAAATTCAATTAGCGGGCATGTGCCAGAATTCAAGCATAATCAAAGCTATATTTTGTTCAGATGTTGTGACTGCCTTAACAAACATGTATGCAAAAGTTGAAATATATAAAATGCACATGGATTTTTTGACAATATGAAACATGGTTTAATAAAATGCCATGATTGTGCTTAACAAAACACACTTGATAAAGCTGGGAGCATTTTTATGCAAATGCAATTGGCAGGTGTAAATCTAGATTTGGTAACATCTGTCAGCATCCTTCTAGAAAGTGCTGAAAAAGGAGCTTCAGAATAAGGTTTTTAATCCATTAGAAAATAATCAGAACTGGATTTTATTGGATGATGTTGTTCTGAATTCCTTAATAAACATATATGCCAAATATGGAAATGTAAAACTCAAATTTTGCCACATGTTGTAGTTGTGACTGCCTTAACAGACATGTATGCAAAAGTTGAAGTATATCGAAGGCACATGGATTGTAGGATATTAACAAAACATGCCTGATTAATCTGTGAGCATTTTTATGCAAATGCAATTGGTAGGTGCGAATCCAATTTTGGTAATATTTGTCAGCATACTTTTAGCTTTGGTAATATTTTATATCCAATCATAAACTTATATATAAAATATAATTGATTGACAAATAATGTATAGGCAATATTAATACCACAAGAGTAATTGTTAGATTACTAGATGCTGGCAGTAATAGTTCTAAAATACCCAACAGTCTATTATGCCCTATCTGGATATTATCTTATGGTTTAATTCCTATGATTGCTTTCTATTCTTATGAATGTAATGGATATCGCTGTATGCTAAATGATGGACGTCGGTGATCTTTTGTTCTCTTTGATGCTACTGTATATTTTTAGACTATTGTAAAGATAATTCTTATCTATATTTTCCTTACTTTCTTTTGTTCAATGCCTTTCCACTAATGAGAGTATGTCAATAGACATCCCTTAAGAGGGACGAAGAGACATGTCCTTTGCTGTGACTGGGACTTTCCTAAAGAGAGGTGTCTTTTCATATAATTTAATTCCTTAACTTATTGCTCCAACAATAAAAATATTAATGAAAACAATCTCAATGACATTGATTACAATTTAAAGTGCTCCACTTTTAACGGTTCGCAATCACCATTATATTCCACACAGTCCAAATTAGAGACATAAGTGCTCTGATATTGCCTAACATGAATATTGCTCCAATGTTTTCTGCTATTGCCAAAGCATCTTCATCACTTTTAGCTATTGTACGGTTTCACAATAGATGAAGATAATCACACCATTTTCTCTCCTTCAAGGATAATATATCTATTCTAAGGATTACTTATTCCATCATGAAATACACTTGAATTGTCAACCCAAGGATGTAAGACTTGAAATGGGTCAGCACAGTTTGTGCACTAAGTTCCTTTAGGAGTCATAACACCTATGCTGCAGGAAAGTAAAATGCATTGGAAGAATCTATACTACTGCTACAAAATAGTAAACACACCTTGGCTAACAACAGATAATTGTAGGAAGCTTAAAAATGAACCTAAACTAATAAACAACTCAGAACATCCACTATGATCATTTTCTGCAAGTGCTACAGGAACTTTCACAGTAATAATGTTGCAGGACTAATACAGTAAATCTATCTAAAAACAAGAAACTACAAGAAATGAATCCATTCTACCTAAATCTATTCCACCTCCCAAGTGGGCCCCCTTGGTTGGCTTCAATTAACTATGAACACAATAAGTACTTCAAAATCCTTCTTCCATTAAAATCCTTCTTTAATTACATAAAAACTAAATAATTCATGAAGAACAGAAAGAGTAACTTCTGAATCTAAATCAGCATTATCTATTTTCTCATTAGCTTACTAAGACACTCCAAAATCCATTATATAGAGGATTGGATGCTTATTAAAAACATAACATAACAAAAGTCTTGAAAAAACATCACCAGAAAAGAAGGCGGAAGATCAACCATGACATAGTACATTTACTACTAAGCAATAGAATAACAACTTTGCAAGAAATATAGCAAGTTGTATCCCTTATATTCTTTGGAACATTGATTCCTTTGCAGACACGGCTTATCCAATGGAGCTGAACTGCACTTTCTTTACCATGACCGGTCTCCATTATCCTCCTCCTTAAATGCAATAATCACCATTCTTTGCGTCGCTCCTCATTTTCCTGAAAAGTTAACAACATCCGGAACACATATGCAAGATAACATTCCTACTTTTACTTAGATATTAGAACATAGCTTAAAATAGTTATATGAAATACTACATTCTATGTATATTATTAAGCAAAACATGTCACACACACTACCCATAGGTTTAGTAGGTTCTATTTGTCTTTGGCATAAGTTCACAAGATATTTACAACAAGTGTTCAGAAAAGTTTTTTCAAAGCACAAAGAGTGTGTCCAAACTATAAAAACTATATCAAAATTAAGACATTAATATGCCTCATCATCTACCCCCCACTATTCAAATGCTTGTCCTCAAGCATTATAGTTCTTTGCCATAGCTCTGAAGTCCTTGACTATGGTTCTCCCTTTCTTCCCACTTCTGAAGGTGTAGAAGAATCCTCTAGTGCGCTCCCAGTGTTCACCTCTATGCTCCTCAACCAACAGGTCTAGTCTAGTAGCATTATTATCATAAAGAGGCCAAAGAAGCATGGGAGGTTGAAAGGACAAGAGCATCCATAGTTCCTTTCTAATCTATTGTCCCAGTTGTATGTATTTGGTCACCCTATGAACAACTGCCTTATAATTGATAGGGCTATGTGGTTCTACCTTTTTGAAGGCATCTGGCAATTGGTTCCACCGGTTCCTAATCCCTAAAAAAGCTCTTTGCTGTGTAAAGTTTGGGAGTGTCTGGTAATCTCTATAAACCTTTTCTCTTTCTGCAAACACTTTAGCCCTGACCTCTAGTTTTGGTTTCCCATAAGTTAATCTGAACCAATCTCTTAGAAGATCATTAGGCTTATGTGATTCAGCCCATAGTGGCAAAGGCTCAGATTTTTCAAGATCTTTGTAGGCATTTAACTGCTTGTCATAATTTGTCTCATTGTGCATCCAAGACATTAAAGCCCTAAGGTGAACATCTCCTATGTAAAGCAGAGGATTCCACTCTGTTTCATGTGGAATTATGAAATTATGCAGATATAGTTCACACAACAAATTCTTCTACCATGAGGGCAGAGTCTGATACACATTGTAAAAATCTTGAGCAGTTTTAAATTCACAATCAATATTCCTTATTATCATCATTAGTTGAAATAATAGAAATTGTTCCTTCAAACAAATGGAATACACCCTTGGTGGTGGTCTATAGGCCATGACTTGGCCAACTAACTTTAAAGCCTTATTCATCTATTGTTTCTATTTCTCAAGTTGCTCCTTGAGGGATTCAATTTCCTCATCTTTATCAAATATTATTTTTTGCATTTGGTCTCTTTCTTGTTTCCACAAGGTCTTTTGAAAAATAAAGTGATTGTACAGACCAAATAATACAAATTGAATTGTAGATGAAGGGAATTCTTGGGCCATAGCTTTCTTCTTTTGTTCCTTAGCAACTTTCTGGAAATAATAGGTGTACTAGGAGGATCTATAAGGTATGACAGAAACATTAGAGTATACAAGGACTTGTGGAGAAGTAGGTTGAACACTTTCAGGGGAATTTTCTATGACTACAGCAGGATTTGACTCACACATTTTTTGATCACCTTGTGGCATTTCACTGTCAAGCGTATTTTCACATGTTTCCACATTTTGGGGTTCCAACTATATAGGAGAGTCATCTGGAATATTCTTGACCTGTGGTTCTGCATGAGGTTTTGATACTTGACCTCACATGTGAGGGCTTCAATGTACAGGAACCTCTTTAACCTCTATTGCTTTGCGGGTCTATTTTGGTTTAGATGGTGTTGGGGTAGACACTGCAGGATTAGTTGCTGCAGGAGTATACCTCTTTCTCTTTGCCACTTGAACAGAAGGGTTTTGGGCTTTCCTTTTAAAATTAGGGCTCTCTTCATCAACCTTATGTTTTCCTTTGTCTATGGAAGAGCTAGGTATATTACCCTCTAAAATAGGCCCAAAAAATTTATCAGTAGGGGGTGATGCTGGTTCTTTCTCTGTTTCAGCTGGATTCTAACTAGGCCCCACAATCTCTTCTTCATTCCCTAAATTTTGCTAGACAGGGTTGGCTTGAGGCTGTAAGGTTTTAAATTCAACAAATTTTTCCCACAATATAGGGGAGGAATCCCTAAGAGACCTTTCAACTAAAAGTTTAACTAGGGCATGATGAGAAATAGAATTTTCATTTCCTTTTTGAGTTTTTTTGGCACTAATTCACAACATATTGTAAAGGAAACATTAACTTGAATGTTATGCCTTACACAAATGAGTAGCTTAAAATAATGAGCGTGTAAGTTTGAAAATCTGCCTTCGTAGGTCAAATACCTAATGATATGGTTCACCAATTCTGGATACGGTGCTGGAAGAGAGAGTCTCTTACACCCTTGCTTTGAAATTTCCAATGAAGGGTCACCCGGCCGAGAAAACTATGCCTGCGATGACCTGGCATCATGTTCATTTGGATAATGCTCTCCTTTAACTGGTAGTCCTATGACTTCTGCTATCCGCTCCTCAGTAGCAACCACTTTTAATCCCCATACTGTGGCTTCTCCTTCATCAAATGTCCTCATAAACTCCATTGCTACTTCTTCATTGAACTCTATTAACTGCAAGAAGTAGCCAAGCCATCCACAAGTGTTAAAGCTATGAACTTCTTCCACATCCGCTAGTAGAATACCATGGACAACCGGCTCATGTCTCTATAATTGACCTCCCATCTTCAAAATGCCTAGTTTTAAATTTCTCTATTCTCACCACCCTGATAATTTTTACCCCCTTAACTCTCTGCAAATACCTTCTTCTCAGAATTCAAATTGATCTTTCTGAGAAATGCCAATACCACATTCTCTTAAAACGGCTCCGTTATGTTTGGCATGTAAAATAATGATGCCATTAATTATGAAGGACATCAAGGTTTTAACTGGAAGTGTTCTCGTATAAATGATAGTCCTTTTAAGTCATGTCAAACTCAAGAAATCTTTCCCAAAATCAGACTGAAAAGGTACGACAGATACAATAAAGATTTTTAAATTAAAAATAGACCACAGCCAAAGTACAACATATAACATGGACATGACTAGGGTGATGTGGAGATGACACTTGGAAATAAATACACTTTCCCTGCCCCCCATGAAATTTGGACAAGTGTCCACACTTAGAAAATTTTGCACAGGAAAGGAAAACTGGCTTAAGGCTTATACGATACAATTAATGTAGTATTAGATATAATTATCGAAACCTATGCGCTAAAAATGAGTAGAAAGTAAAAATGTGGTACCTAAAAATTTTAGATCATACATCCACATGCAAGTTGATGAGTTGGTGAAATCTAGTGATTGCAGAAAAGGTGCTGACGGTATGTTTTATTGAAAGCAGTAAAAATAGAATTTTTGGGTGACGTGGAGTGCGAGTGGATGATAGACAAAGAAATGAGATGAGTTGATAAGAAGAAAATGAAAAATGAATGAAAGAATGGACCTCATATGTAATGAGGTTTTATTATGGGTTCTCGTTGAAGGGTTGTTATGGTATGGCTGCAGGAAGAAGGCTTGCACCCTTCGCTGTAGGAACTGTGTCTATAGGAGCTGGTAAATTTCTTGGTTGGAACTATTGTAGGAACTCATCCTTGGTTTGTGGTTTATGATAGAGGTGCAATCGGTGGCCATTTACAAGTAGTTTGAACTGGACTGGATCAATGGTTGTCAGCTAGACTGCTCCACTATCAAATACATACTAAATTTTGTAAGGCCCTAGCCACCAAGTCTGCAATTTTCTTGGAATCTCCTTGAATTGAGAATCATATAAAAGAGCCTGATCTCCCACTTGGAAGTGTTTATTCTTGATATGTGCATCATGCCACTTCTTCCATTGTTTTTGAATGATCTCTATTCTTTCCAAAGCTATCTTTCTCATTTCATCTAGTGAGGTCAAGTGGAGAAGTCTCTCTTCTTGTTCTGCAGGAAGGTTGATGTTCAATTCCAAAGTAGTGCACAATGTTTTATGTTCAAATTCAATGGGTAACATTATTGCTTTGACGTACACAAGTTTGAATGGGGTGAATCTAGTTGTTGTTTTCCATGTAGTCTGGTAAGCCCAGATGGCTTCAGTTAATCTACTGCTCCAATCCCTCCTATGTATTTGCACTATCTTGGTCAGAATGGCCTCAATTTCTCTGTTGGTGACCTCTGCTTGCCCATTTTCTTGAGGGTGATAAGGGCTAGATTTCCAGTGCCTTATGCTGTATTCTTTCATAAGTTTAGTGATCAAATTTGATGTGAACTAGGCTCCTTGATTTGTTACAAGTTCTTTGGGAACTCCGTAGCATGTGAATATTTCTTCATATAAGAATTTAGCCACTTTCTCATCTCTTGCATTTTTCATCACCCTAACTTCCACCCATTTTGTTAAATAATCCATACATACTAAGATGTAGGATTTTCCATTTGATGGTGGGTCAATTGGCCCTATGAAGTCCATACCCCACTTGTCAAAGTGTGTTACAACAACCTGTGGATTGAGTGGCATCTCATCTGATTTGGTTGGCCTGCCCATTCTCTAGCATTTGTCACACTTGCTTGTATAATTTGCTACATCCTTATGTAATGTTGGCCAATAATATCTAGTTGTAAGTATCTTTAATGTTGTTCATTTTCCTGCAAAATGGCCTCCACATGGTTCATCATGACATGCATGTAGTATGTCATATATTTCATCTTCCCTGACACATCTCCTCATGATTTGATCTAGTCCAGTATAGAAGAGATTGTTATCTATCCATGAATAATGAAAACTTTTCTCTGCGAGCTTCTTTCTGTCTTTTTGGGAGAAGTGTGGTGGCATTTTATTTGCAGCAAGATAGTTTTCTATATCTGCATACCATGGTGTATGGGTTTCTATGTGGAACAAATGCTCATCTGGAAATGTATCTTCAATTGGAGTTGGATCTTCATCAACAAGTTGAACTCTAGACAAATAATCAACAACTACATTGGCCTTGCCTGGCTTATCTACAATGGTAATATCAAACTCCTGTAATAACTAGAGCCATCTTGCCAATCTGCCAGTTACAATAGGTTTGTTCATCAAGTACTTTATGGCTGAGTGGTCAGTATGAACAAAAATAGGATAGCCAGTTACATAGTGTCTGAATTTGTTCAATGCATAAACTACAGCTAAAATTTCCTTCTCAGTTACTGTGTAGTTTAGTTCAGGGCCACGGAGACTTTTAATAATATAATAGATTGCATTTTCAAGGTTAGTAGGCTTTTGTCCTAATACAACACCTACAACATAGTTTGATGCATCGGTGTGGATATGAAATGGAATAGACCAATCTGGTCCCTTAAGAACTGGTGCTGTGGTGAGGAGTTTCTTAAGCTATAGGAAGGTTTCATTACATGCTGGTGTCCAAATGAATTCAGCTTCTTTAGTCAGTAGTGTATGCAAAGGACTAGCTATTTGACTAAAATTTTGAATGAAACGCCTGTAATAGCCAGCATGACCTAAAAAAGATCTTACATCCTTTCGTTTAGTAGGTGTAGGAAATGTTAGAATTACCTCTATCTTGGCTGGGTCCACTTGTATCCTTGTAGCTGATATAAAATGACCAAGCACTACCCCTTCCTACATAAGCATGAAACATTTCTCACTATTAAGTGATAGATTATGTTCTTTGCATCAGACAAGAACCTTTTCAAGATTCATCAAAGCCTCCTCAAAAGTCACTCCAAATGCTGTAAAATCATCCATATATATTTCCATACAGTCATGTGATATGTCAGCAAAAATACTAATTACAGCTCTTTGAAATGTTGTTGGAGCATTACACAGGCCAAATGGCAATACAGAGTATGCAAAAGTACCCCATGGGCATGTAAATGTAGTCTTATCCTGATCCTCTAGAGCTATACTTATCTAATTATAACCATTGTATCCATCAAGAAAAAAATTATATTTCTTACCAGCTAGAGTATCCAGAACTTGATCAATAAATGGTAAAGGAAAATGATCCTTCTTTGTTGCCTTTTTCAATTCTTTGTAATCTACACAAATCTACCATTTCCCTCCCTTTTTAGGTACTATAACCAAAGGTGAGACCCATCGACTATCAGATATAGGGTATATGAAACTAGCATCAAACAATTTTTGTAGTTCAATTTTATCTATTTCCCTGAGTGCTGGATTAATTCACCTCTGGGGTTGGCAAAGTGGCAGACACCCTTCATTGATATATATTCTATGAGTGCATAATGTGGGGCTTAACCCTTTCATATCTCCATAGTCCCATGCAAAATCCTTTTCATGTTTTTGAAGAAGCTTTGTTAACTATTTCATCTATTTATTATTGATATGGAGATTATGACCTTTTGACAACTCAAGAGTAGTTGTGAGATTAACTATAGAAGCTTCAAATATGGGACTGGTATCTAGTTCAGATGGTAAAAATTGATGGATAATGGATGGCTCCTTAGGCAGAAAACAATTCTCAATATATTCCTCATATGTAGTTAGTTCCAACACAGAGTTGTCAGATACATCCTTTTCTACCACACAAGTATTATTAAGAATACTCTGAATTACTAAATCTTCCTCCTGCAGCTTTAGAAAAGACTATCTATGTAACATCATAAGTTGTACTACAGAGCTTAACTCTTCCTCTCTATCCTCTAAATTTGGCCATACAGGTGTGCTTAAATCTGGTTGGGGTTGTGCTGAAGGATATAGGAAAAAATTATTTGTTGCCTGTCCATCTGATATGGTCATGTTTCCTGACCTACAACTTATATTTGCATTAGCTGTAGCTAACCATGGTTATCCTAAAATGATAGGGTAACTAGCTAAGTTGACTTTTGGGGATAGAATCATAAAATCTGTAGGGTACTCTAGAGAATCTAGGGCTACTACTATGTCCTCTATCATCCCATCAAGAGTGATAGTAGAACTATCAACAAGTTATAGAATTGTTGGGGTAGCCCGTAATCCTTCTATGTTCAACTTTTTATAACCAATTTTCCTAACATGATGTCAGCCAATTGTCCTATAACATGGATTGTGGTTGGGTCCTTTTTCTTCCTTCTAGGATTTTTAAGACATCCTTTTCTGATAGCTTTGCCATAAATAGGAACATCTTTAATAGCTTGGAACAAAGGAATCTAGACATGCATGTTCTTCAGTTGGTCAATGGTGTCAGAGGATTGTTCCTCTATTTGTGTAGGTTTACTTTGTATAAGCTTTTGTGGAAAAGGAGGTTTAACTACAGTTTGAGTTTGAGCTGAACTAGTTACATTGGCTGGGTCAACCGCTTGCAATAGAGAAGTTGCTAGTGCTGATGTTGTAGGAGGATCTAGTATTTTAGTTATAAGAGGTGGTTCAGGTGTTGGGAAAGTTGTAGTAGATCTCAAATGTATATCTTCTACATTTAGAGCATAAGCAGGATACTACTAAGCATCAACATCATACATTGGTTTTTGTGTCTGTTGGTTATTTGGATTTGGATGAGGTTGTGCAGGTAACTAAATCTATTTTTGAGGTCCAGAAATTGTAGGTGGTGGCATTAATGTAGGTGTATTTGCTGGAGGTGGTAAAGGTGGGTATCTGGTATTGTAATACCATTGTGGAGGTCCTCTCCATTGGTTTGTAGACTGCCAATTCCCTTGGGGTGGTTTCCATTGGTTTGGGAATTATGGCCATTAAAGCTATTGTGGAGGATACCATTGACTTTATGGATTATTTTGCCAAGCATTATTCCAATTAGGTTGATTATATTGTGGAGGACCTTGGACACTATGGTTTTGCCATTGATTACTATATGGATTTGAATTTTGTAAAGGGTCTTGAGGCATACCATGATGTTGGGCCCATGGCCGACGTTGAGCAATGGAGAATACTTGCTCATCTTTTTCTTCTATCTTTAGGTACTCATTTGGAAGATGATGGTTTTCCACATTAGCGACCAATTTGCAATGACAATCTTTCTTCTGTTTCCGGCAGTGTGGACAGTACTCAGCTAACTTCTCCTCAACTTTTTCATGTTTCTTCTTAGCAGCTATTGTATCCAAATGTGTGGTGACATCATTGATGATGTCTTTCTTGAAATCAGACAACAAATTTGAAATTTCCATCTTTGAAATACCAGAGCCACTTCCTTTGGCTATTACTGAGCGAAATCCCCTTCCTTTCTTTACTGCTAACCTAGAGTAGTTCTGGAAAATCTTCTGAAGGTCATCCCATGAAGATTGGGATATATCTCCTCCTGCCATCAAATCCAATGCTTCAAGATAGTTTTCATTTACTCCTCTGAGAAAAATTAGCTTCTAGGACTCCTCCTGTAGGATATGTTGTGGGTTCTTTTGTAAGTTGAACAAGAAGTGAGATATATAATCTTCTAATGTTTCATCTTCCTGTTGTGACATTCTAAAAATGTCATCACCTTTTGAATCATTTCCCCTACAATATTCCTTATACTTGTTAAGAAATAGGCATCTGATATCATCCCAATTTGCTACTGCATTTGCCCCCAAGCCCATAAACCATTTTAAAGCTGACTCTTTTAGTGTGGCTAGGAATAATTTTAGCTTGTGACTGTCATTATTATAGTCAAAGCTTTGGCACAGGATATCAAATTCAAACAAAAAGGTATCAAGATCTTCTGTGATGAGACCATAAAACTTTGGTAATGCTGATGCAGGTATATTTTTGAGATTGGGGTTATTAACGAGACTTGGTATTGGAAATGGAAATGTGGGATCTGCCATAGCTGGAGGTATGGGATATTGAAACTGTTGCTGGAAGTTGGTAATTGTTGGGGAATTTTGGATAGCAGGTGGTCCTAAGATAGGGTTAGTATGGAAGCTGGCCAATATTTCCTCAAATGGATGGAGATAAAAAATTTTATGGATGTCTTCTTCTACTGAAGATGATGATGCAGTAAACTCTGGGCTTGCATCAAGAAATGGCAGTTCAGGTTCTTCGAATTCTTCTTTTGGTTTAACAAGCTCCTTAGGAAGGAATCTACCATGGACATCTCTCCTTCTTCGATGCATGCAAGAAATTGGTGACTTGTTAGTCAAGCCCACAACTTTGCAGTTCCTAGCTAACAATCTAATATGAAAATAAATGACTCATGAAGGTTCCTAGCTTGACACCATCCCTGACAGTGGCACCAAAAATGTATGGTTTCACAATAGATGAAGATAATCATGCCATTGTCTCTCCTTCAAGGATAATATATCTATTCTAAGGATTACTTGTTCCATCATGAAATACACTTGAATTGTTAACCTAGGGACGTAAGACTTGAAATGGGTCAGCACAGTTTGTGCACTAAGTTCCTTTAGGAGTCATAACACCTATGCTGCAGGAAAGTAAATGCATTGGAAGAATCTATACTACTGCTACAAAATAGTAAACACACCTTGACTAACAACAGATAATTGCAGGAAGCTTAAAAATGAACCTAAACTAATTAACAACTCAAAACATCCACTATGATCATTTTCTACAAGTGCTGCAGGAACTTTCACAGTAATAATGCTACAGGACTAATATAGTAAATCTATCTGAAAATAGGAAACTGCAAGAAATGAATCTATTCCACCTCCCAAGTGGGCCCCCTTGGTTGGCTTCAATTAACTATGAACACAACAAGTACTTCAAAATCCTTCTTTGATTACATAAAAATTGAATAATTCATGAAGAACAGAAAGAGTAACTTTTGAATCTAAATCAACATTATCTATTTTCTCATTAGCTTACTAAGATTATCCAAAATCCATTATATAGAGGATTGGATGCTTATTAAAAACATAACATAACAAAAGTCTTGAACAAACATCACCAGAAAAGAAGGTAGAAGATCAACCATGATATAGTACATTTACTACTAAGCAACATAATAACAACTTTGCAAGAAATATAGCAAGTTGTATCCCCTATATTCTCTGGAACAACGATTCCTTTGCAGGTGCAACTTATCCAATGGAGTTGAACTATGCTTTCTTTGCCATGATCGGTCTCCATTATTCTCCTCCTTAAATGCAGTAATCACCACTCTTTGTGTCGCTCCTCATTTTCCTGAAAAGTTAACAACATCCGGAACACATATGCAAGATAACATTCCTACTTTTACTTAGATATTAGAACATAGCTTAAAATAATTATATGAAATACTACATTCTATGTATAGTATTAACAAAAACATGTCATACACACTACCCATAGGTTTAGTAGGTTCTAGCTGTCTCTGGCATAAGTTCACAAGATATTTACAACAAGTGTTCAAAAATGTTTTGTCAAAGCACAAAGAGTGTGTCCAAACTATAAAAAATTTATCAAAATTAAGACATTAATATGCCTCATTAGCTATACCTCCTTGAGGTTGCTTGAATTTTAGCTGATTCAACATTGCATTAAACCTTTCCCTATCTTCAGCAACATCTATTGAATTGGAAGATGTCCCCCAAATACGCACAGGTCCTTCCCCATTAGAAGACATGGGCTTAAATTAATCAAGGTAATGTTGTATGGGCAGAGCGAGTTTCAATGGAGTTTTTCCACCAAACTATACAATTATACCATTGGGCCTTTCTAAATCAATAACATTCAAGACATCCTCTATTGTTAGTGGTCAAAGTATAGCCTGTCACTAGTATCATAATCTATATAAATAGTCTTAGGGTTTGAATTCAACATAATGGTTTTATATCTTGCATCTTGTAAAGGCGTGAAAGGATGATGGGTCACAAATAGGTTAGAAACATAATCTTCATTGTCACTTTTGTGTGAACATTAAACAATAGCCTTCTTAAAGAATACTTTGAGGGCTGATAATACCATACAAACTTGTAGCGCATGTGATGCATGACAACAACAATAATCAAATTCAATGCCCTGACCAATATGATTGGGTCCTCCTCCAAGAATCAAGACCTTCTTTATGGTTGGTGCTGCTTCGCATTCATCATCATAGGATGAGTACATATATGGTGTATTAGCCTCAAACTCAACTGCACAAGTATCCACTCTTTTATAGGCTAGACGTACACCCAAAGGAAAGTGGCATA
Source organism: Chamaecyparis obtusa (assembly GCA_027943335.1). Classification (NCBI taxonomy): domain Eukaryota; kingdom Viridiplantae; phylum Streptophyta; class Pinopsida; order Cupressales; family Cupressaceae; genus Chamaecyparis; species Chamaecyparis obtusa. Next base: position 2,309,793 of record BSBK01000335.1, read on the forward strand.
ATCATACATCTTTTTTAGATGAATTAGTTGCATATGATATCTACTTATCACTAAAACCCCTCCTCTTCACTTCATAAAAGTCAAGTTTACTAAGGTATTCTCCTTTTGTGTTAGAGAGGAACTCTTCAAAATCTAAAAGCTCCTGAAACTGTGATAGGAACCATTTGGCCACATAGCATAGGGCATGAATTTCTTCAAAACTCATACCCCTTTTCATGTCTGCATAGAGTACATACATCCTCTCTAGACCAGGAACTCTTAGACTATACTTGAGTTGTTCCCAATCCCAGTCCAACTCCTTCAGCTGCTCACAACCCCATCCAGAATTACCAGTTTGCAATGAATGAATAGCTTTCTAAAATGATTCCTAGAATGTGTGGCCCAAAGCCATAGCTTCTCCCACAGATTTCATTTTTGTTGTAAGAATTGGTTGTGATCCTAGAAACTTCTCAAAGGCAAAGAGAGGAATCTCAACACAAGTTGTGTGTGCGAAAATTGTACCTAGCCACGAACATAACACTTCAGTAAAACATTAGAGGTTAGCAAAAATCAAAATCTACAGATAAGTGAAACTAAGCTAGCTAGGTGATTTACTGCCTTCTAGTAGGTGCGAGTATGATATTCTCCGATCATGCCCAAGATCGGTGATAATGCAACACCTAAACAAAGAATTTAATGCTAAAAGATGAATGTAGAATGAATGCAGATTAATCTATATTTTTGTATTTTCTATGCAATTAGGATGAAAAACTGTATGAATCTAATCTAGAATTGAATGAAATGATATGAAGATTTAATCTAACAATGATATGGATTGATATGAAAAACTATGAAAAACTATGAAAAATTATGAATTGATCTCAAAAAGTCCCCTGTCACAAAAGCTTGATTCTTCGTATGTAATTTCACCAGAGTAATTGTGCAAATTCAAGAGATTGTATTATGAAGAGCTGAGCCTTGTTTTTATAGAAATCTAGAGTTTGAGAATGCATAAGAAAAACCATAAATCACTCTTGATAAACTCAGGTTGATTTTTGAGTTAACAAGAAATTAAGAATAAATAAACTCATAAAATCATGCAAAAGCAGTTTTTATCTCAAAATAGAGTTTAGTTCTCTTTTTCAACTCATCATCAGATGTCGACTTTAGAAAGTTAACAAATTGAAATTGAAAATTGATTTAAAGTTAACTACTTTTCTGATTGTGCATGATTTAATATGAATTAATTTAATAAATAAAGTGATTTATTTTCCACTTAAGTAATTTTTTTGAATTAAAATAATTGATTTATGAGTTAATCAATTATTAAATCAAACTTTATTCCAATTAAATCATTAAATTTTGACAACTTTGATTTTAAATCAATTAAATAAATATTCAATTGATTATTTGTAGGAATTTTGATTTATTGTCAAAATAAAAAACAATATTAATTAGGAATAAATGCAATTAAATCTAATTAAATAATTAAGTGGCAGAAATAAATTAATTAATTAAATATTCATCATATTTAATTAATCAACTTTAGGATAAATAATGACATTTATCACCAAATAATATTTAATTAAAGATAATTATGATAAATTAGGAATATTCAAGGAATATTCCCTGATGCAGAATTAAGATAATCAATTAGGTTTTTGATAAACTGATGTGAAGATGTGCCTTAAGTTAGGACATTGATGTCGATTTCGATCGAATTGTTGATGTAAGAGGTTAAGGAACCTATAGCCCATTTTTGGGGTACTACATTTTTCCCCTCTTTGAATTACTGTGTGAAGCACAGTGGTTCAAAGAATAATCTATGTTTGATGTTGAAATTAATTTGAAAGATGAACCAATTCTGAGACAGAAACTGATTGAAAGATTTGGAAAAGCTGATTCAGGTCCTGGTTGACCAAGAATCATGATGATGTCAACTATAGCAACAATGAACCGGTGATTATGAAAAAGTGTTAAAATGCCTGATTCTAAACCTTATGATTATGAAGAAGTGAGTGACCTGATTCTAGACCTGATTGTCCAAAGGAATCAAAATGGCATGACATCTGAACCCTTTAGTTACGAAGAACCAAGGAAATAACACTAATGAACCAATGGTTACGAAAAGCTGATATAGTTTATAAGAAAGATTAGGATACCAAATTGATATGGATCTTGATGAATCTAATATGCCCCAAGCGACAAGGTCTTTTGGTGAATCAGAAACTAGACATGGTTGTTGTCTTGATCATTGAAGGAAAGATTTGATTTATAGATTTGATTGATGTGTAATACAATGCCCCTTCGGGATGAAAATTGAAATTTGACAAGAAAAGTCAGCGTTAAATGGTTTAGAAGCATGTTAATTGATTTGAGAATTGATTATACACGTTCGAGAACGCGTTCTACATTGTTTAGAGGTCTTGGAGACCAAGTTTGACTAGGTTTGACCATGAGTTGACCATGGGTGACCAAGTTGAAATTTTGATATTTTGATGTAAGATAATCAGTTAAGTTGAATTTTGGACTTTTGTGATGATTGAGGGTTGAATATGCGAGCAGTCGGCCGTCCTAGGTCCAAAAAGTTTAAATCATGATTTTGACAATATAAATGATCTCAGATTTTGATTTTGATCCCAAAAATGGGTTCAGAATGTTGAAATTAGCCAGGGGTGCTTGCTTGGTGATCTGTTAAGAAGACCATGTGATACTCGGTCCTTATGATATGTTTAGCGTAGTTTTGGAGAATCATTAAGCATCAAGCTGATTTGGGCAATCGTGAGACAAATGCAATCATGCAAAGTGCAAAATGAAATGCAAACCTAAGACCTAGGACCTAGTCACTGATCATGTGTCAGTCATTTTCATCATTGAATTTTTATTAGGTAACTGGATAAATCAATACAACATCCACTAGTTAGGAAACTATGAACATGTGAATATTGATTTGTATGCTCAAGAATCAATACAGCACCCACTAGCTAGACAACCATGGACATATGAATATTGATTTTATTTTCAGAATGTCAGATTAGATATAAGCACCAAGGCACAAATGCCAGGATGACCTGAATATCATGTCCATTTTGATATAGAAATTTTTATAAGCATCAGAACATAGACATTGTGATGACCTGAATACGCCTTGCGAAAGAAACATGCCAAACAGTTTGCAGAATTCATTCTTGTCTCCAATGTGAATTACCTGCAGTGACCCTTTATCGTTCACATCCTTGGATAATAGCCGTTCACAGTAGGAATGAGAAATCATTCAAAAAGATGTAAGCTAGATCAAACTTCCTTGAATTTTTTGAGTGTCAATGGTCGAGGTACTCATGGCTATCTAACATGTGATGGAGGCTCTTACAAATGGACACCATTTCAATCCAGAATTTCTAAAGTTCTTAGATTTTCACTCAAAGTAGAAAACAAAGAAAAGATTATGCCCCCAGTCATCACTCTCTAGATCCTGTAAAGGACATCATTGAAGAGCTCGAAGGGACACAATAGGCAAAAATATCAATGTGAATCAATAAGCATACAAGGAGATAAAAGCATGTGAAGCATATAATGTTTTCAGTTTGTTGTTATTTGATTGTGTTGTTGTAGATGCAAAATCCTTTCTAGAGAGGAGACAAACTGACTGACTCGGATGTAGCTTCAAAGGACCCTGATTGGATATGACATGTCTGAGATAATGAGGACTGTAGGATATGACTTTGATTTCCCCCAAGTTTGAACATTGATAGGATACAGACGTTTGAGCCGATTGGTGCACAGACTGACTTTATTGAAAACAAGAATGCAAAAACAAACCAAGAGACATGTACAAACTAAAGCAATATTGAAAGCTAGGAAAGACCAAGATTGCATTGATAGATGGAGCATTTTGAACAAGTGGTGCCCTTTTGCCGGATTTTCACCATCTTGGCAGAGATTCTATTTTTGCTACCAAGGTGCCTGTTTCCAAGTTTTCACCAAGGCACTTTTTCTTTTTCTCATTTTTTTTGTATTTTTCATTTTTTCAATTTTTTTTGTCTTTTGATATTTTTTGATTTTTTTGTGAATCATCAAGGTGCCTATTGCTAGGTTTTCACCAGGATGATCATTTTTTAGGACTTTTTCAATTTTTATGATTTTTTCAGGACATTTTTTAATATTGAATGCCTTAGGCATAGAATTTCTTCAGATGGAGAACATTGATTGGTTCTCGGAGCTGTTCTCCTTCAGTCATTGAGAGTTGATAGGCTCCATAGCCAAAAGTAGTAGTGATAACAAAGGGACCTAGCCAGTTAGGTTCAAACTTCCCCTTGCGCTCTCTATGTGATTAATTTTTAGGATTCTCTCTCAAGACTAGATCACCAATCCAAAATTCTCTGTGTTTGACTTTCTTGTTGCAGCCTCTAGACATTCTTTTCTGATAGACTCTGAGATGATCAAATGTTGCTTGTATGCACTCATCTAGTAGTTCAAGTTCTTTCAACCTAGACACTCTATAGTCATCATCAGTTACTAGACCATGCATTCTAATTTTTAGTGATGGGATTTCAACCTCAATAGGCAGTACCACTTCATACCCATAAACTAAAGTGAATGGTGTAGCCCCAGTGGGTGCATTCTAATACTTGTTCTATAGTAGTGATCAAGAGATCTGGCCAGTAGTGTCCAAACTTTGAGAGATTCATAATCAAGGAAAGATCACTTAAGCGAGACTCACAAATATCCTCATGGATGCATCTTAACTCTTCATTGGATTTCCCATGCTCTAAACATTCAAGAAGAGTACGCTCTAGATTTCTCTTAGTCATGTCACTAGAAATGAGGAGATACCAATATGCACTTTGGGATAGGCAAGATGGAGTGAAGAGTAGAAAGTATGAGAGGCAAGGAGGGTGAAATGGAGGAAGGTATGAGAATTTGGAAGCTTGAATAGCAACTTTTTGACATCCAAGTCTTTTAGCTTGGGAATCCACATAGCTTTTGAATTTTTTCTCTTTTTCTTCCTGAGAAATGTGAATGCAATTTTGATAAGATGGGTTTTTAGAATCATCTCCAAAACGAAGCTTGATTTTGAGGGATCTAAGTTAGATTTTTCAAATACCTAGTAGATATCTTTTGAGAATCATCTCCAGAATGAAGCTTGATCCTTGGGAATCTGAGTTAGATTGCTAAGATACCTAGCAATAAGATTTCAAGAATTATCTCCAGAATGAAGCTTGATCCTCAGGGATCTGAGTTAGATTGCTCAGATACCTAGTAGTAAGATGGATTTCAAGATCCATTTGTGCTTTGATTTTATTTTCTCCTTTTTTCCTTGAAGACCTCTATGGTCTTTTGAATGTTGTCTTTTGCTTAGTAGTCACATGTCGATTAGGTGGGACATAGTGACTTTGAGATATAAGTGGATTTTGATAATAATAATAATATTTTATTTTTTTTAATTTTAATTTTTTTGTTACATATCCAAGTTACTTCCAAAGACTCAGGAATTATGGATGAAAGAGGTTGATACAATTGATTGAGGTGGAGAGGTGGAGTGGGAAGTGGGCAAGCCACTTATCTTAGGGAGGTGGGTGGAAGAGAGGTTGATGGGATGGGCTCAAGTGCAAAGAGTTCAACATCATCCTCACCATTTATGAATGAATCAGACAGATCAAGAAAGTTATCTTCCATAAAATGTTGTTGATTACGAGTTGTCCTAGAACATTCAGATAAGTTTAAAGGAGTATCACGTGAGTCAAACTGAGATGATCTATTCCAAGTGCTAGTTCCTTCTTTGGGTGGGAACAATGCATGGATAGGAATATTTCAATCCTGGACCCACCAATATTCCACGAAGCTTTAATTGGATGGGGTCTTATGTACCCATGATTTTCTGGAGAAATTGGAGTGTAGCTTGAAGTAGATGGCCTAGGAGCCATAGGGATGATTTCCACATAAGGGTGGAAAGGATCATCATCAATTTCTTGCTCTTGAGATTTTGAACTTTCTCCCCTTTCAAAGCTAGTAAGAGGAGTATATCTATGTATGACATCAACTTGTATTGTTATAGTAGTATCAGATGAGGAATTCTACTCTCTTTCTTTTGAGTTTGTCTTGACATTGCAATATTGTCTGATGTAGTTAGATAGAGACATTGTAGGAGGTAGGTCTTCTTCATCACTATCATTTGTAATAGGAGGAATATTCTTTGCAGTAGGATCTTGTTCAGTAGAAACAGTGGTGGAATAGTTTAGAATAGGCATACCGCAAGGCATATTAAGGATGTGAGAGATATCAACGAATGGCCCCCAATCAGGATCGGTAGTATGTTTAGCATTTTGGATGGGAGCAACCTAGGTAAGACTAGAATCCGCCATCTAGCTAGTAGATAAGTGTGCAAAGTGTATAGTCATGAGCAAAAGGGATTTTGGAACACACGCTTGATGCTAGGTCAAAGGATAGGAAATGGAGAGTGGATTGACTCTTCTCAAATGTCATAGATTAGAAGGCTAGATCAAACTCAAGAGACTACTTTAGGCAAATAGATTGGATTTTTTGGATTCTCTTCTCTGTTCCTGACACAATGATATTTTGACAGAATCTAGAAGTAGGTTGTAAAAATTGGACTTCTGACAAATTTGGCAAGTTTTTGACAATTTTTCAAAATTCTCATACGAGTTTCTGCAAGCTCGTACGAGTCTAGGTAGGCTCTGGCATGACAAGTTGACAAGACTCGTATGATAATTGACACCAGGGTTTGTTTTTTCTTGACTTTTGCTGACAAAACTCGTATGACAATATGTAGGCTCCCATATGACAATCTAGGGGTTGTAGCATGACTTTTGAGAAAACTCATAGGATTTTCTAAGACTATAGGATGACTTTTGATTCCAGAAAGGATTTTTTTCTTTAGATTTGCAATTTTTTCAATTTCAGATTGTTTGCAAAGTTTTTTGTCTAGGTTTGAAGATCTATGTAATAGTTCATCTCGGGTATTGTTTAATTCCAAAGGACCAAGTAGATAGAAAACATGCAAAACAACAAGCAAGGGAAGCACACAGTCATCTTAAAACAATGAACAAGGGCAAAAGAAACCTTGCACATGAACAAGAAATAGTGACTTATTGTGCTAATCCCTAGGAATGCTACTTGTGTATGTTCTCAAAAGTTTTTCAATGACGCACATAGTCGTAGAAAATAAAAAATTGGCCTCGCATGGGTTTGTAGTAATGGTTTGACTCTACAACTTTTGTGATCTCAAGAGGGAGAACTCCAGTCTAGGTGCACCAGGGTTTTGACACAATCTGAGAATTTAATCAATTAGGAGCTACTAGGGACAGCTCAATAAGAGACCACACTTGTGGAGATTTCTTCCACAAAGATATTTATATAGCTGTTGTTGCTACCATGGAAAAAATGACTATTACCACTTGAGGTTCCATCCATGTGGTTGACCCATTAAAGGGAATGTCCACTACGGTTAACCCTCTCTAAAGGTGACTCACAAAAGATACCACATGGGGACTTGGTCTAGATCTAAGGATCTAAGTTTCTGATACTACCCAAAAAGGGAGTAGACCATAATCCTCTAGCCTTTTCACTTTTACCCAAACATAGCAGATAGATTAATCTGACATGCTAAGACTAAACTATCTCACCAAGATTTGTGATGTCAACAACTATGTCTATCGATCTCTCCGTAGAGAGAACGTATCGATCAAAATCTGAGGACCAAACCAAGTAGAACATGAGATGACCATAGTAACCTACCTACCTACAAGGGGATCTATCATCAAGAAGAGCTTTGCATGCATGAAAAAGAAAATGAAGCCCACTCTCTCAAGATCATCCACAAATAGTGTTCATAGGGCCTATTTACTATGTGTAACAGATATGCAAAAAGCAAATCTATGTTCATTTTATAGCCCAAAACTAAAGTGTGAATTATGAAAGTTGTAAAGGCACTCAAGCTTAACACAAGAGAGTTTGTTTTATGTCCCAAAATGAAGTGTTATCAGATGTAATAGAATACTTGAGTTCCTCGCAATGCGCTTAGTAGATTTTACTTGTTTTAGCAATTTTTGAGCATTTGTCTTCTATCATTTGTACTCATAGGATGTACCTGCACCTGCAAACCACTGTTATGAAAAACTTACCTATTATTGTACATGAACACACTGTTATAAAAATCCAAAAAAAAAAACACAACTTGTCAACCCCACGTGGAAGAAAATCAAGTTAGTCAAAGATAATATGTCATTTGATAATCAAAAAAAACCTACTATCATAAAAATTAGATTCTAACTAGTCTGCACTAAATCAATCAAAAATTTTGCAAATCAAGATAAAATTAATTCAAACAAATAAAAAATGAAAGCTAACTCAAATACCTTTCCATAAATATAAATTTTGAATCTGTATCATGTCATATGTGCATGTACCACTAAAAACATCATTCAGATTTCATAAAATCAGGTTCTGACCAGTCTGTACTAAAATGATCATAACTTTTGCAAATCAAGATGAAATTAATTCAAACCAATGAAAAATGAAATATAACTCAAATAAATTTATAGAAATATAAATTTTGGATTTGTATCATGTCATATGTGCATGTACCAATAAAAACATCAGTCAGATTTCATAAAATCAGGTTCTGACTAGTCTATACTAAAATGATCATAACTTTTGCAAATCAAGATGAAATTAATCCAAATCAATGGAAAATGAAGGATAACTCAAATACCTTTCCATAAATATAAATTTTGGATATGTATCATGTCATATGTGAATGTACCAATAAAAACACCAGTCAAATTTTTAGAAAAATAGCCCAGAAATTTATCACAAAACTCATAAAAATTAACCTTGTGGTTGTGGGTTCAAGAAAAATGATAGAAATTTGATAGAATAGAATGGAAACCTGTTTCAGGGCCCCCACGATGGGTGCCATAAATGTGTGTGTAAGAATTGTACCTAGTTGTAGACACAACACTTCAGTAAAACATTAGAGGTTAGCAAAAATCAAAATCTGCAAATAAATGAAACTAAGCTAACCAGGTGATTTACTGCCTTCTAGTAGGTGCGAGTATGGTATTCTTAGATTATGACCAAGATCAGTGACAATGCAACACCTAAATGAAGGATTTAATGCTAAAAGATGAATGTAGAATGAATGCAAATTAATCTATATTTTTGTATTTTCTATGCAATTAGGATGAAAAACTGTATGAATCTAATGTAGAATTGAATGAAATGATATGAAGATTTAATCTAACAATGATATGGATTGATATGAAAAACTATGCAAAACTATGAAAAATTATGAATTGATCTCAAAAAGTCCCCTGTCACAAAAGCTTGATTCTTCGTATGTAATTTCACCAGAGTAATTGTGCAAATTCAAGAGATTGTATTATGAAGAGCTGAGCCTTGTTTTTATAGAAATCTAGAGTTTGAGTATGCATAAGAAAAACCATAAATCACTCTTGATAAACTCAGGTTGATTTTTGAGTTAACAAGAAATTAAGAATAAATAAACTCATAAAATCATGCAAAAGCAGTTTTTATCTCAAAATAGAGTTTAGTTCTCTTTTTCAACTCATCATCAGATGTCGAGTTTAGAAAGTTAACAAATTGAAATTGAAAATTGATTTAAAGTTAACTACTTTTCTGATTGTGCATGATTTAATATGAATTAATTTAATAAATAAAGTGATTTATTTTCCACTTAAGTAATTTTTTTGAATTAAAATAATTGATTTATGAGTTAATCAATTATTAAATCAAACTTTATTCCAATTAAATCATTAAATTTTGACAACTTTGATTTTAAATCAATTAAATAAATATTCAATTGATTATTTGTAGGAATTTTGATTTATTGTCAAAATAAAAAACAATATTAATTAGGAATAAATGCAATTAAATCTAATTAAATAATTAAGTGGCAGAAATAAATAAATAAATTAAATATTCATCATATTTAATTAATCAACTTTAGGATAAATAATGACATTTATCGCCAAATAATATTTAATTAAAGATAATTATGATAAATTAGGAATATTCCCCAATGCAGAATTAAGATAATCAATTAGGTTTTTGATAAACTTATGTGTAGATGTGCCTTAGGTTAGGACTTTGATGTCAATTTCGATCGAATTGTTGATATAAGAGGTTAATGAACCTATAGCCCATTTTTGGGGTACTACAGTTGTAAGTGAAAAGCATCAATCTATATTATTCTACTCTTCTTTCTTCTAAAAAAGGAAAGACCAACCAATACAAAGCCAATCGTATCTACGATTTGCTTGCAAATTTACATAAAGCCACTAACATCCATCAGAATGATATTCATGCACATGAAACAAATCACAAATTATACATATTTGTAAAAAGAAACAGGAGGATAAAAATCAAGTGAAATATGACAAACAATAGTTAATAAAGGGCATAGAAACCTTGACTATATAAATAGCGCATAAAATAATCCCTGGTTTATATTGCAAATTTAGAAAGAAAATCAAGGAAATTTATACAGTTGACAATTAGAGATTCAAATCTCTTCAATTAGAGATTCAAATCTCTTCAATTAGAGATTCAAATCTCTTAGGTGGCTTGATTATTTGTAGCTTCATTATTCCCACACTATCCACAAGACCTCATGGTGGACCTTGACCTATTACTCTTAAGTTTCCATTGTCATGACTCATCAAAACATATTTAGAAGTTTAGTACTTGGCACAAGTTTAGGATGCGACATAGGATAAAGGTTCAATGTTTGAGTCATATGGATAATTTTAGAGCTCTTTGTCCAACTCTAGATGATCCAAATGAGTTGTACTCTATTGTGTTGTGTTACATAACTGTAATCTTCTCAGAAGATGGCATTGAGGTTAGATGTCACTAGGAATGACACAATGTCCATTGGTGTGTTTAGCACATAGGATGTTGAACAATGCCAAAGTAAGGACATGACTTGGTGTTACATGGCATGGATTAACACATATCTTGGGAAAGCCTAGATAAATATTTATAGCTTTCTTTGATGTAATTTTTGCTTGAATGTTGTTAGTTCACCTTGTGAGTACTATTAAATTATATTTCCTTTCTTTAGCTGAATTTAGCTATGCTAGGATTCATCACATTTAAGTGTAGTTTGAGCACCCTACCATAGTAATTGTGATTTCTTGGACTGTGTCAATTCTAGTAAATGATTTTTTTTCTATTCTAGAATCTACTACTTGTCTCTTCTTTGAAATTGGTCTGAATGATTCTCCATAAATTGATAGAAAATATGTAGAAAATTGGCATGTTTGAATTTCTCTTTGTAGGTAGGGGTAATATAGGTTTATTTTTTTCGGAACCTGCAAAATCTAATAGTCTTTTGGTGTGTTTCTTATCAAGGAGACGCTAGGCATGGTAGATATTTTTTATAAATTTGTTTGATTTTCAAAGAAACCATTTAACATTGTATTTTAAAAAAGGAATGTTGAACTAGTCAATTTAGTTACTTTTATTATTTTTTGTGACCTAGGTATTTGGTCATAATTGGAAAACTAAAGTGTTCAAACAATGATTAGTGATTCCAATGCATTACTGACTTGTGGCATCCTTAAGTAGTTTTAAGGTCAATGTTTAATATTTTGTGTTTTCCAAGTATGATACGAAAGATGCTACGTTATTAGTTATTAATGTATCTTAAAGATTAGTATATACCCACAAATAGGAGATCTTGAAAATGGCTATCAATTTTTATAAGTTGAATTTAGTGTGTATCAAATTTCCTTAATAATACTAATTTAATGATTGATGTATTGGATAGAAGTGCAATAGATTGGTAGGTTATCAGGAGTGTGGACTTCTAAAGCAATAAAGCTTTTGATGGATTAATTAGGAGTGAAAATGTAGAAGGTATGATCATTGGTACATACTTTATATCTATTTAATGTGTCTGGTTTCCCCTAAATATATATGCTTGTCATTATAATAAGGGGAACAAGCCACATGTAATGTATTGTCCAATGGCGTCATTCACTTCATTCTTATATTGCACATTGAATAACTTCACCACTGAGTTTAAAATATCACTAGTCATCCTCCCCTTAAGCTTTTTTACCCTTGAACTATAGATGAAAAAACTTGAAATCATGTTTAGTGGAAAGTACTAGTATACATGGTTTGATTATTCTTTAAAGGGTACTAGCTCAATGGAAGAGCACCTACTTTACAAGTAGGAGGATGATGGTTTGATTCCATCATTCCCTAATATGACTAAATATATGACTAAATTAATGACTAAATAAATGACCAAATAAATGATCAAATAAATGACCAAATAAACAACTAAATAAATGACTAAATACAATGACCAAATAAATGACCAAATGACCAAATAAACTACCAAATGACCAAATAAATGACTAAATATATGACCAAATCAATGACCAAATAAATGACTAAAATAGTTTAGTCATAAATTTAGTCACAAGATAAATGACCGGAAATAAACTACCCACTAGTCACGTGACCAAATTTGGTCATTTATCTACAATTTTTGGTAGTTTATTTGGTCATATATTGTTGTTTTTGTACTGGTGTTCATTTTGCTCTTAGATCTCTCTCCTTGAGGATCTCTTGTATCAGTCACTAGTAGTTCTCACTATGTCTACCTACTGATACTTCATTTAGCACTCAAATTTATCCTTGAGATCATCTCTCGCGTCAGTCACTAGTGGTTCTCACTGCGTCTGCCTACTGTCGCCCGTCCTGTTGAGACTTCTCACACTATACTAGTTCTGATTTCACATCAATTCGCTGAAACTAAAACTAAAACTGGATTTGTAACTCTTTGACACGTGTTGGGCTTTTATTTTGTGTGCTTGTTCTTTTTGTCTTTATCATTCCTCCTCGAGCAACTATAAGAAGTCTATCTTGACTGAGAGATGCGAAGACTGGGGGGCATGATCTTTTCTTTGCCTTTTGTTTGCTGGTTTAGTTCCAGTGATCCAAAGGGTCCATATAAGAGGGGTGTCCACTATGAGAGCCTTCATCTCATGTTGGATGGCCATCGTGTACCTTGAATCCTTTTATATGGAAACTTTGGTGGGGTTGGTTCTTCTTCTTATTTGTTTGAGTGACTTCTTTCTGCTACAAGTGGAATTGCAAACACTCATCCTACAAAGTGAACGTAGGGGTCATTGCAAGCACCTTTGATATGCTTATCATTCACTTAGAAAAAGGAGGAACTCTCATGTGTTTGGCATGTCTGTATGCAAGAAAAATTTAGGTCATTCTAGCAACTGTTCTTTGACGCTTATGTTAACTTGCTAAATCAAAAGGAATAGGTGTTCAGGTCATTCTGGTTTCTTGTGCCTTAATGCTTACACCTCATTTTGACAAATCTAAGACTAATGTTGTATTCATATTCTCATAATTGCCATGTTAGTGAGGGTTGTATGACATCCTATGACTGTCCGATACTAAAAACTCTATGATGATAAATATCTAATGGGTCCAACAACCAAGTCCTATGGATTGCATCTGGCTTAGGCTTGCATTTTCATTCTAGGCTTGCATTGAGATAGTATCCTGATGCTCACTTAATGACGCTCTTCTGGATTTATTCACCGAGGGTTCTCATCTTATGTCTCGGGTTCATCTTGGCTGCACAAGTGTCTGATCCTCACTCTCGATCTTCAATATTCTTTTGGTTAGTACCTGTCATGTATTGCAACATCCTGCAAGAGATGACTAGTACCATATGCATTGCATTTCCATTGTATCCACAAAGTGCATTTCCATAAGCTCATTTACATACATTTACATCTGCATATCCATATACATGTGCATCCATATTAAGCATAAATCAAATCATACATTGCATTTATCTATCATTGCATTTCACATTGCATACATATATACCAATAAAACATGTGCACATTTATTTGCATATTCATAAAGAACCATGTACATCTCATGTCTATCTACTCATTCATTATATAGGAAACATCTCATAAAGCATAAACATCCAAAGAAATATGTAACATGTACAATGATACCAAAAGATGAGCTCATATATATATATATATATATATATACATATAATATATATATACATATATATATATATATATATATGTATATATATATATATATGTATATATATATATATATATATATGTATGTATATATATATATATATATATATATATGTATATATATATATATATATGTATATATATATATATGTATATGTATATACATATATATGTATATACATATATATATGTATAGATATATGTATATATATCTATATATGTATATATATGTATATATGTATATATATGTATATATGTATATATATGTATACTATATATATATAGATATACATATATATATATATATATATATATATAATACATATATGTGTGTGTATATATATATGTATATATATATATATATATATGTGTGTGTGTATATATATATATATATATGTATATCTATATATATGTATATATGTATATATATGTATATCTATATATATATATATATATATATGTATATATATATATATATATATATATATATATATATGTATGTATATATATATATATATATGTATATATATATATATATATATACATATATATATATATATATACATACATATATATATATATATATATATATATATATATATATATAGTATATATATATATATGTGTGTGTATATATGTATACATATACATATATATATACATATACATATATATATATATATATACATATCTATATATGTATATATATATGTATATATATATATACATATATATATGTATATATATATATACATATATATATGTATATATATATATTGATCAATGGAATGTCCAGTGTACACAAAAATGGTGCTACTCGAGCACAGTCTATCTAAAATGGCCTACAATACATCATCATGGTATATCTCCTAATCTAACTCTACCCATCACCACCTGGAGGAGGTGGGAGGTGGAGGCATGTCTCCCTATGGTGGTGCCTGTGGAGGTGATCCTTGTGATGGAGTCCCTTGTGGAAATGCTAGTGCCCTAGTATACTCTGAAAATTATGGAACCTACTCCGCTAGATCTGGAACTACACCCAACGTATGTTGCATAATAATAGGCCGACTAAGCGGCCTCATATCAGGTATCTATCTGAGATCTAGCTAGTGCCTCCCATAGCTCTTTGATCTCTTGGTCCCTCTCTGTAATTCAGGCATCCTAGATGGAAATCTATATGTCCCCTCTCTCTCTGCACCTTTCGGACCCTATCTCATCTCTTCTACAAAGCCTCCTGCATCCATGCAACCTAATCTCCTGGGGGTGGACCCTATGTAGCCTGATCCTTACATATTTGTATCCTTACACCTGTGCCCTCCTTGTTAGGAGGCTACTGTTATGATGTATCCCCAGTCCTCTACCTAGTGGATCTATCCTGAGTACCACTGGGACCCACACCTAAATTTGTGCCCCATTTGCTTGGTCCTCGATTTGAGTACCCACTGCTACTATCCAACTTGGTGCTATACAGGCTACTATTGAGCTACCTACTTCTGCTGTGATGGTGGCTGCACTACTTGCTATGCCTGCTGACCCATACCAATAGGGTCTGTAAATATAAGGTATGGATGCACCAATAGATGATCCCTACTTGATGGAACCATCCCTACATCTGTAACACCTGCCATAATCCCACCAAGCTGGTGGATACTTGTGCCTCAATCATGCAATGTCCTTGATCTAGCCTTGGCTTCCAGCCCTTCTTCACCTCATCGGCAAAGCGAGCATAGGTGCAATACTCATGTGATATGTCCTGAGCGCCTACCAAACTGCCTCAGGACCATGTGATAGAGGGAATCTCTCAATAATGCTAATGGTACACCCAATCAAAGGATGTGAATAAAACATGTGTGGGAGCTCATGTCGGGCATCATCCTATACCCTTTGTCTCTGCCCATGGCCACCAGACCATTGCAACCATGTCATCTATCTGTGCTCACCACTGCTCAGTCTTACCCAGGGTTGGCTGGGTTATTAGTCTAACATACCTATATATAAGGCTCTAATGGTTGTCTGGTATCATGAAACATTGCTTGCACATGGGGAGATGCTCCCAAGGCCCATATCTATAGAACAAAAACTCCTGCGGCCATGGTCTCAGAACCCTGATACATGATCTCATGCATCTCGTGATACATCTGGGCTAGCATACACTCACCCATCTAAATCTCACAGCTTGCCTATCTAACATCCAATGTAGCATGCGCCCTCCAGTCGCACTCTAGACCGTGCTATCCTTGATCCAACATAAGATAACAACCTAGAAATGTTGTTAGAACAATGACTAATCTATGCTCTGCTCCATACTGGCTGACCAAGTCATCCCATGTGATGGACCAACCCATCACTAGCTCATCCTAAAATATGACCCTCAGTGCCAAAGTGCCCTCTCTCGACTGAACATCATACTCCACGTGTGCAATGTGGAAGGGTACTCTAAGAATCTTGTATATGTCCTCTTGGGTAACTATCATCTCCCCCACATGCAAGTGGAATGTGTTCATCTCTAAATGGAAATGCTTGACGAGGGCCCCCATCAATTTGTGATTTACCCTGATGTTTAGGTATATCACGTAGGTATGATAATCCTGGTCCATCAATGTGTGTGCCCTCTGTGTCATCTAATCTCTACACTAGCTCCCCTATGACTAGGTGGTGGGATCGAAACATGATATCTAGGAAGTCAACCTGCAATGCAAGTGACAACACTTGATCAATATCTCAATCATGATTGTTCTCAAATTAAAAATAGTAATTGAAACTATGCGCCTATCCTAAACTGCCTATTAGACACTCTACTTGGATGAACTTACACAATTTTGATGAGATTTGGACAAATGCTCAAAAACTCTACAACAGTTTCCCGTGTGAGCTTTGCAGTCGCATGAGACTTTATCTTTGTTCACACCGAGAAATCCTCATTGAGGGAGGTTTCTTGCGCGGCATTGACGACCACCTCGCGCGTGAGTCTGCGGAGGTGCCCCCGTGCAAGGAAGCCCTCTTTGGGTCTTTCCTCACATGAGACATGACCTAGGCCTATGTGAGGAAACTATTACCTCACACCGAACCTTTGACGGGATAAGTCCTAAAAAGCATTAAATCTAACCTAAATCTCTAAAAAGTGTTAAAAACTTGAATGCAAGCTAGGTTTTTGACTACTTACAGGTGGGTCATAGTCCGCCGGCCGACTATGTCATCAGGAGAACTCGGATTGATGTGACTTCACTGGCACACTCTCCATTTTCTCAAAGCTCTCAAAGTCGCTAAAGACAAAAGTGAATAATGAATTGAAAATGATCCCTCCGGGCCTTATATAGGTTTTGACCTAATTTTCAAAGTTCTTTATTTTACGTGAAAACTTCACCCTTGGCTAAATCGACCACTCTGAATCCATTTTCGGGATCAAAATCAAAATTTGATGCTCCTAGATAGCTCAAAATTGTGTTTTAAATTTCTAGGATCGAAATGATTAGATGCTTGTGTAGTCAACCTTCTGGTGAAATTTTTTGGCCGAAATCTCTACGCATCATCATTTTCTCAGCTCCATCTTTTTCATTGAAAGTCAACTCTAGTCAAATTTGGTCAACCATGGTCAAACTTGGTCAACTAGACCTCCAAATCACTTCGGATCACTTTTGCATTTTCTCGATCCTTCCGTAATCTATTCTGAGCTCCTTTGGATCTCCGATTTTATCTATATCTACAACCTTTTGCTATAAATCATATTTCTGACGTGTTATCTTTTGATTTCACTCATGAGGGGGTAGGATGATTGCATCATTGAATCTTATCAAATCAATTCTTGAATCAGTCTGATATGAATCAAAAGTCCTCATCACTCAGGGCATCTCATCACTAGGGGCATCTTTGTGTCTCGCATCTTGTCATCTATCTTTTAGGAATCTGAGCAATCTAGCTTGGATCCTCGAGGATCAAGCTTCATTCTGGAGATGGTTCTTGAAATCTCATTAGGTATTGGGGCAATCTAACCCTAATTCTTGAAAGTTAAGCTTCATTTTAGAGGTGGCTCTCGAAACTCTTTCTGACTGTTATCTGGGCAACCTAACCCAGATCTCAGAGGACTAAGCTTTGTTTTAGAGATAGTCCTAAATCTGCATCAGTTATCATGTAATCAATGGGTATTGGGGTAATCTAACCCTAACTTCTAAAGATTGAGCCTCATTCTAGGGATAGTCTTATCTAAAAGTGGTAAGCTGACCGATGTCTTTGCAATCTAACTTAGGCTTCAGAGAATCAGGCTTCGTTCTGGAGATGGTTCTCCACCTTGATCTGATCGATGTCTTGGCAATCTAACCTCAACTTTCGAGGGTTAAGCTCTGTTCTGGAGATGATCTTGAAAACCTCATCAATTGTCACATCAGACTATTCTTGAATCAACGCTCTGCTCGCACTTTAATTCAAAGAGGGGCAAAATGTAATACCCCAAAATTGGCACCTTACAATTCTAATCAATTTTTGGTGCATTTCTTCAAATTTCTACATCATCAAAGTCCTATTGTACTAGGTAATTTTGTCTCCTAATTGAATTTATTTGACTTGGTGTCAAATGCAGAAAGCCTCAAATTTGCATTAATCAAATGCTATATTTAATTCCTAAATATCAACATTTATTGGCTAAATAATCCCTATGATTAATTAATTTAATTGCAAAGTCCATAGTGATTTTATTAAATTAATTCCACCCCCTTTAGCTAATACACATCAAAAGGAATTAAATGATTATTTAGTTCTTTACTTTGAATTTAATTATTCAAATAATTCAAAAAGTGACCCATGTGGTAATATTTCATTTAATTAATTAGATAATTTTCTCCAAATTATTTCACCTTCCACCAAGGAGATGAAGAGTCGACCGTTTCTTTGAAAGAAACTCTTCAGTCTCCACTCCGGGCTCTTCTATATTAAGAGACCTCTCTTTCCTCATTTGAGGAGGGCAATTTTTGAGTATCGAATCGGTGTCAAATTGTTGTCTCATCTTTTACATTCTTAAGCTTTGATAATCTTGCATACTAGAGTAATTCTATTTTAGCATAATGTTTCATTCTCATGCTTTAATCTAGTTTTCTTATTATGTTAGTAGAGTAATTTCATTTATTACAAGCTTTAGATTAACTTTGCATCCTCATTCTTAGATTAATTTTGCATTCTCATGCTAGCTTAATTCATTTCAATTCAATCTCTCCAGCATTTAAATCCTCCATTTTAGAATCCGGTCTATAGTTGTTGGGCTCTCAATTCTGAGAGTGACTCAAAACTCCACCTAAATGGGAGGCAACAGGTCGATTCATGTGAGTGTGTGAAATGGACAATTCATGTTCATCTTCATATATGATCATTGAGAAATGACTATGTTGAAGTCTATGGCTGAATTCGAGGTCCACGTTCAGTTGTAAGAAATGGTATGTAAGCTACAAAAAGCATTGTATGGACTAAAAAAGCACCAAGGGAATGGTATGAAAGATTACACTCTTGTCTTATTTAGATTGGTTTTACTAGAACAAGGATGATAGTAATGTATACCTAAAAGTTGAAGGAGATAAGTTGTTGATAGTTGAAGTCGTTTGTTGATGTTATAATATTTGGAGGAAATGATGAGATGAGTTTGAAATTTTCTAAAGAAATGAAGGATTTTGAAATGTCAAATTCTTTATTGGATTTCAGGTTTCACAACTAAAGAATAGTATATATATCATTCAAAAAAATATGTGAAATAAGTACTCAAGACTTTTGGTATGAATGACC